>OX637473.1:10570000-11820000 GCA_951800055.1 Cenopis cana
CGCCATAGTAAATGACGATTGTTCAATACAAAGGTGCGTTTTGCGGAAAAGCGACAGAAAATACCCACTCTTAAAACTTTGAAGACTTATAAAAATTACGTAATTTTTTTTTAATTACTTTTTTCGCCATTTGATTGAGAATTTGAGCCTTTATGTAGAAAATTTGGATTTATTGATTTTCTTTTATTTTATAGTCATCATCCCTATTGTGTAAGTATTTTCAAGCTAGAGTAAATAGTTTAATTTTAGTTCTAGCTACAAGTTACCTTAACTTATTCCCCCACTTTTCACTATATATCCCGCAAAGGTTAGCTGGAGGGAGATCCCTCATAGGTATAAGTTCGCCTTTGTACTTTATTCACATATTGTGACATGTATATTTTAGAAACCTGTTATTGTGTAGGAATGTAGTGCTTACAAACATACATAAATTAGTCAGCTCTTACTCTCGTCTCTTGAAGTTAATTTTTTAAACTTGGGTGGAATAAAGGACCGGTGCCCTTACCATGAGTTTGCAATGTTTGCATGACCGTACTCGCTAGTGACTGCGTAAACGATTTAGTATGGTATGGACTAAAGTACAGCGCCTCTGGCGGTTACGCAATAAAACTAAGGATCGGCATACTTGTACGCAGTCGCTAATGAGTACGGTACTTACAGCAAACATTTCAAACTCATGGTAAGGGCACGGATGAATTTTGGTTGTAACTGCCTTCGCGGTGTCGCAACTTGAGCCGGTCAATGCATAAGTGCATAAAGACAACTATCGACAGTTGCCTGCTATTATTGCTATTGACCTTTGTTTTTTTTTTAAACCTGTTGTGATGTTAGAATAAATATATGCTTTTAGAGGATTCCGTGAAATAAAGTAATAGGTAACTACTTTTTTACACGACTGCCCAAAAAAAGGAGTGTAATGTTTTCAGGTTTCATGTATGTATGTATGTATGTATGGATGTGTTTTTTTTTTGTTCCCCCAGAACTTCTCAACGCCTTAACCGATTTAGATGTGTGAGGTATCGTTGGAATCCTTACGTCATCACGGGTGACATAGGATATGTGACGTTGCAATAAAAACAACATGGCGGACTGTAGACTCCATTTTGAGTGTTTTGTTAAAAAAAAAATTTTAGCCTATCAAGTGAGGTATCAAAATGAAGCGTTTGAAGAGATATAATGTAATGTATATGTTTCAAGCAAAACAAGTTCGAAATAAAATAATAATTATAAAAATTAAAAACACGACTGCATTAAAAAGATAAAAACAAGTTTCCTAATAAAGAACTCAAGGAAATGTATTTTGTTTGCAGTCGGGGGACCTACTACATACAAGTAAAACCAAAATATTAGGTCAAAAAATATATTTCCTTAGGTTCTTTATTAGGAAACTTGTTTTTATCTTTTTAATGCAGTCGTGTTTTTTAGTTTTTATAATTACTTATGTTTTTTTAACTAACTAAACTAACTGGGCTGGCACGACGACCCAAAATGAGTCTTGGCCTCCGACACAAGAGCACGCCACTTTGCTCGGTCCTGCGCAATTGACAATATTTCATAATTTCCAAAAGTCTTGATTCGAAAACCATTTCGGTAAAAACGTGTGAAGTACACAAAAAACATTTTTTTAGATTTTTTTCTCCGTTAATTTTGGAAAAAATCGCAAATTACTGTAAACCGAAAGTTGACGTCATCTTCCTCGCTGTATTCAGGGAGACCTTAGTACAGAGTACAGACAATCGCTGCTCTGGAGTGGCTCTGGATTCTTGTTGGGAAGATGACGTCATATTTTACTTACGCCCTTTTGGAATGACCTACTTTTCAACGTGTTTTTTTTGTATGAAATAATGAGTTAAATTGAAAAATAAAAAATACGGGTGGCTTAAATTTTTACCTATTTTCTAACTAGTTCATAAAATAAAGTAGTTAAAAATATGAAATGTTGTCAATTATGTTTTTTTAATATAATGAACGGCTGATACGTAAAAAATCCTATTAAGGCTTGTCCTCTGTAAACTAGAGTAAATAAGAGTAGTTTCATACCATTTTATGCATTACCTTTATTACATTTGTAATATCACAAAACGATATATATGTATAGGTAGATATCAAAATTTGCAGAACATAAGTATACAGTAAGGCTTACTTTTTCTCAAAGACAAATTAATTCTCCATGATTTTTACGAAAGACGTAGGCAGCATTTATAAATAATGATATCTTTTTATTATTAGATACCACAATCTTGCGATAAAATTAAAAAATATTGAGGTAATGTTTCAACAATAACAGAGTAACCATTTGAATAATTATTTTAAATTAGAGGTCGATTGTGGTTTTTAAATTGTCTTGCAAAATAATTTTAAGAAACCACTAGTTTTGAATTATAGGTACTATTAGAAGCAATGGCGTTAATAGGTACCTAGCACTATTTTGCATAAAAACCGGATTGATTTAGTGTGGCTAGCATGGACGTAAGAATCACTGAATCACTGCACTGCGGACAGACAGACAGACCGAAACTATAAGGGATCCGTTTTAGCCATTCTGGCTACGGAACCCTTAAAATTGTATTTTTTTCATTTTAAGTATTTTGAAATTTTCGATTTTTTTTCTTGACATTCTTCGTATATCCAATATTAACGTGTAATGGCGTGTGTTTGACGTGTAATGTATATGTGCATTATAAATAAATGAGTAACAATAAAAAAAGATTATACTTATTCGGGAGTTCGATGCGCGTTCTAGGATAATGTTAGTATGTAGTACCATGTTTACAGTAGCAGATGGTATTTATAGAAGAGGAACGCTCGTCGACGGCGACGGCGCTTTTAAAAACGCTGTGTGATAGGCCCTTATCTTTAGGCATAGGCTTTTTGTTTTGATGATTTAATAGTTTACCTACTATTTATATAGCAACACTATTTTTTAAATTGTTACATGAGGGATCTACCCTACCAGTTCAAGCTAGAGGTCCTCGGAACCATGGAACCCTGCACGAAGAGTCATTGCCCGCGCATTCCGGTCAAGGCCGCCATTATGTCGGATAACGGGCCCGCTTGTTTCGACATCACGATTTTGTGCGCATGATTCGGTTTGTGTGATTATAAAATTATTCTTGCAAGGGTGACTGGGCGAGTGTACATTTACCTAAGGAAAAAACAAGAAATTAAGAAAATTATTACCTACAACTGTATAGGTAATATTTTTTCTAATTTAACTAAATAGAATTAACTTAAATTTAACTAAATAGAAAACTAGGCATACAATATATTTGAGCATTTCAAAAAAAGTATGCTTAATTTTTTTTTCTTACAAAGGTAGATGGAATGATGGAATTCTTAGTATAAGTGTAATGTAAAATAATGTTTAAATAAATAATATTAACAAAATAGGACAACATTTTTTAGGACCTAATGTTCATTATCAGAATTAAAATCAGATCATTATTTCTGGTTTTTATAATATATAAGTATAAGTACTATCGCCCAAAAACCACTATCCAGTTACTAAGTATGTGTACCTAAGTGATGCAAAATAGTTATGAAACAAAATTAAATTAAACTTAATTTATATGTATGTCAATGTGAATGTCAGCCAGCAAATAAAAAAGCGGTTTAAGTAACATTGAATATTTAAGGAGGAGACTCATACATAATTTAATTTTCCTCTTTCATGCTTTTAGCGAAAAACGTTGTTTACTCTATAGGTTATTAATACTTTCATAAATGGCTTATTGGAAATATTGAAGTAGAAGCAATTAAAAGTATGTTAATAGCAAAGTTTGTAGCAGCGAGCTCGAGAGCTCGCGGGCGGTGTACCTAAGCGAGCAATTTGTTCAGCGTAACATTATCTGACTACTAAAGTAATTTTAGTACAGTATTTTAATCACACGAACACGGGAAAGCTATGCTTGTAAATTATAAATGCACATTGTCTTTGTAACATATGCATGTCAATTCAATTTATTGGAGCTTGACACACAAAGAGAAAATATTGTGCACTATGTGTAAAAAGAGAAAATGTGTGTGTGTGCACTACACAATTGTAGCATCCCATTCGCGTCCGTGAAATAAAACAATTGTATCAGTAAGTAATACAGTCAGCATCAAATGTAGCGCCACATGTGACGACGTCAAGTCTTTATTATAAAGGAATAAGAACTTTTGACCTCTTCATATGTGGCGCAACTTTTAATGCCGACTGGTACAAGTACTGCGTAACACATTCTCCACTTTCTTTACTGAATTCTTATACTGAAGGAATTCTTTCACGCGGGCGCACTGTGTCTCACTCTTACATTAAGTAATTTACAAAGTGTTGGCATTACATTATGGCTGGTTTACACTATGGTTAGTGATTAGGGACCATCAATAACTCGCATTTACTGCAAATGTATGATTCAGTAAGTAACATAAACCGATGTGTATTCAGCCTTACGGTGCAACGACATTGACATTTTCGTTTGTATGCGTTATTCGTCCCAGCGTATGCGGACCTTACCGTCTCGCACGACCTTGAACTCAAGTGGAGATAGTCGATATTCTGCATAAGTTTCTTGGACGATATAAGTATTATCGACGTAGAAGAGAGTTTCAATTAAAGTAACATATTAAAGTTTACTGAAGTGATGTTAAATCTCGTCTAATCAGTCCGTTTTGTTACTAAACATTGACCTTCAATTTTGTTACAATCTGTATGTAACCTTTCGTCAAAGGGACATAGTTTTATATCCATAACGTTCGAAAATTACTACAACCGGTTCGAATTTTATGTTTATATTTAATTACCTATTTCATAATCGAATCCGTTCATTTGACATGCAACATGAAAATATGCAATTTGTTATTAATAAAACATTACACACCCTTGAAAAGCAGCAATAATGTCAAAAGTATAACGTAGTCAAACAAAAATAGCCTAAAGCGAATATTAAAATTCGCTTTAGTCTATTTATGGTGGAAAAGAGGAAGAGACTGCACATAATACTTAAACCGTGTTGTTCTGTAGTTAACTTCTTGGATCCTTCGGTATTAAGTTAATTTCAAGTAACAGCAGCTATAAACATACAATAGCTACATTCTTTGACTTCTACTTTCGCTGTTTTCTTCATAGCCTTTTACTTAGTTTGTTCCAGTTAAACGAAAAAAGTAGGCAAGAGTAGGATTTTCCTGCCAAGAAAATCACAAAGAGACTCTCTAGAAGCTCTTCTCCTTTAGAATTCGCTGAGCTCTTTAGTATTGTTGCCTGTCGAGTTGAAAGCTCCGATGGTCATTCTTACAATATTATAAAGATAGTATTACTAAGTAGGTACGAGTATGTTCTAGTAGAAAACGCAGGGCTGGATAATTCTGGAGGCCGATTTTTGAGTGACGAACGATCGACTTTTCACTCGAGATCTGTCAAAAAACCATGATGTTTTGACCGATGTCGAGTGAAAAGTCGAGCGCTCGACACTCAAAAATCGGCCTCCAGAATTATCTTTCGTACATGTACGTTCAATATGTTTCATGCGCTCGCGAAAGCTCGTGTGATCTTATTATGTATAGTTGTGATAGATGATTTACTATATCGGTGTAGATAAACTGCTGTTAAGGTTTCGCTAATCTAAAATGAGCAAATATTACGAAGGAGCGGCAGAAAATAGTCAATGATTACGAAAATTCAATGATGTAAACGACATTTCGTCGCCGCTGATTAGCGCGTCGGGCCACAGAATAAGTAGCAGCGGTTTATCTTATAGTAATTCTTGTATATAATACATATTTATAAAATTTGGTATGTGGGGGTTTTTGGGGACGAGCAATCGATCTTTCTAGCTACTTCTCATGCCCGGGAAAACGCCGAGCAATGCTCGGTCGCCCAGATATTTTGTCTATAAGGCTAGGCATTGGAATTTTATCATTTCTGTGTTTACGATGATCGGATGGATATACTCGTACCTTATACCTATCCTTTTGAAAAAGTAACAAAGTCCAAAAGTAGGGCAGATTCATGGAACAAATTTTTATTTTATTTTATTTATTTGGAGAACAAACAAACATAGATGTACTTAAGAAATGACTTACAGATTAATTATAACTAAAACATGCATCTAAGTCCTAAACAGTTCCCACCAAGATATACATTGCTTTACAAAATGCACTACAAAAAAAATGTCGTAAATGTAGACACGCTACAATAAGCATTCCTCGAACTACGTATTTGATTTTTTTATACAATTAACTTATACTGAGGATGCTGCGTTAAACTACGCCACACTTTTAAAGGATTATAGATTCAAATTTATCAATTAAATTAATACTAGTATCTCACGATGAAATAAGTATAAATTTTTAGACTATCGCGTATCGCATGGCCCGCGAGGGCAGTGTGTCGACAAAACCGGTTCGCTGCCCGAGCGCCCACTGCCCTGGTATTACGCCATTTCACTTGCCTTTTCCGTGGACAGACATTTGTGTTTCACTGCACCGATAACTGTACAGTCTATTTAAGGCCGTGTATTACCACTTCTGAGTTTTTAAAAACCATCTGAGACATAGAATATAGTGTCTTAAAATCTAAAAAAAATATATGTTACATAAGGATCTTGTCTAGTCAAAATCGCAGTCAGTTACATGACCTGATGAATGTCACTCGATAGAAAAAAATCGCGAAGTTACCCCTTTTTGGAATGTATTTTCAATACTACGGCTATATTACTGATATTTAACATTTAATTTTTGTACTCAATTAAAGATCATAAATAGTTATAGACAAATTCGCAGGGTTTGCTTTGATAAAATGATTGGCTTAATGACTATAGCTAAATATTTACAAAACTGTTCGCAGAGCTTGCGTAGAGAGCGGGATGGTTAATTGTAAACTCACGCGTGTTAGTGCGGGACATTTGCGTTGGGGATACCTCCCCTTAACCTTAGACAGTAAAATTCAAATGACGCTTTCATGATTCTGAAGAGTGGTAACAAATTCAAGTCCTGTGCTCTTACATGACGGTTTTGGCGATTTGGATCGTAAATCTTCCATTAAACCTGCTAACTGTTCTGAACGTCTGTCTAGGTATGTACTCGTATGTTGCGATTCGCTAATGAACTTAAAGTGAATTGCCACTATATCGTGCAGGCATTTACTCTGTCTGGGTCAGTTTAAAATAAAACCGAGCAGCAATTACCGTGTGAACACTGCATCGATAGGAAGCGCCATGATTAATAGCTAGCAATTTCCAATCGTTTCCTGGATTTCCGGGAGCGTGAGCAAATTTATGGTTTTCCTGCGAACTTTTGTATTTCATTGCGTTCTTTGTAAAAAATACTCTAGAAAAAAGTACACTTTTTACACCTAGCCATTTACACGAGTTTTACAGTTTAACATAACGAATTTTAATGCAGTTTGTATTCAGTTGGAGGCCATCGGTTCTACGTGCAATGTGAATTCTCAAATCAATAAAGATTCAACCACTTGCTAACCTCTGAACTAGGATAGGATATAATAGCTTACGGTTTCCGTATATACGAGTAAACAATTAATATCCCATAAGTTGTTTTGCTACCGTCGAATCATAAAAGTGTAGTCTTTGGTGTGCTTCAAACCTCTTCATCCTTACGTGTCCTATACAGACTATTTTGAAGAAGTTAATCATTATCAGACTTCTCTAGTATTATACTTTTTGAGCTAAATAAAAAAAAACTTCTTTAAGTAAACAACAACATTTTAAGTGATGATTATTGTGTAACCCTAGAAAAAGAATAATGATTAATGTCTTCAAGAAGAGTTTGTTTACGTAATGGGACTCGTAAGGATGGATAAACTGTAGTTGAGACTGGTAGGTTGATACCACCAATTATTGGACACTCTAAGAACAAGCACCAATAATGGACACTTCAACCCTTATTCAAAGATCATACGGTTTTAAATTGATTGTTCTATAAAAAAATAATGACCTCTTTTTTTTTTTTTTTTTTTCTCTTTTTTTTCATTTTTTTCTTGTATTTTTGTTCTTTGTTTGGCAATAAATTCTTTCTTATCTTATCTTATCTTATCTTATCTTTTTTATATAAGAGTTAAATGTAGATCATTGGCCCTTGTCCATTACTGGTGGTATTACCCTAGTGTAATTATCTGTACTAGTTACTTACTTGCTCAATAAATTCAGGATTCGCGGTGTAGCCGTACCCGATGAAGATCATAGAGTGTAGTCCCAGGATCATAACCATGGTATAAAATCTGTGGAGAACGTAATAAATTAGTATGACTGTAATAAATGTTACTTAGGTAATACAGGAAAATGGTACGATTTTGTCATAGTTTTTATAAAGTATATGGCCGTCTAGTACCCACATGTTTGAATTTAAACTTTCGTGAGTCATTATGTTAAAACTATAAAATTACACTAAACGGTTAAAACTCACGTCAGGGGCGACTCACTCGCGTGACGTCATCACGCCGCTCAAAGCTCACCCTTAGGGTGACTTTCAATGCGATAGAAAGTGATGTAGCGAGTGATACGCGTGCGATAGAAGGAGATGGCCAAGCGTAGGCACGTTTCGCTTGCCTCGCGGGGATTTGTAACAGTGAGGCTTCTGTACATAGTACTATTACTTATTCTGTGCTCTCGTATTAATTGTCACTCCGGGCGACATGTTTCGATCTCTTCGGGAGTTCTTCTTCTGGTTGAGCGCGTTCGCGACGGATCACCAACGCTGACCCACAGGTTTATTTAGCTTACTATGGTTTAGCTAGTTAGTTACATTTGTGTAATCCAGCGGCGCACGCGTACCGCGTGTTTATGCGAGTGATCGTCTCCCTGATGCGGTTTCCGGACGGTTTCCACAGTGCGAGCGGGATATCGCTATGCTAGCCTATAGCTGTATTAGCTGTTACCAATATTAAGGGTGAATCTCCACTAGAACGTCTAGAACTGCGCGAGCTATAGCGATGCTATTGGTGGATTTTTTCGTGCACATGGCAAATCTACCCGCACATCTCTAGTGAATACTCACCCTAAGGCAACTGCTTTCGCCAGTATATCTCTGTGTGATATAAATCATTCAATATCTCAGTAATTATGGATACTAAATGACTAATGACGAACCGAACACGTTAATTAAGTAACTAACTATATTTAACGATTATGACCCATCTGTCAGAGCTAACATCAAACCATGCTTTACGATCAACGATCATGATCGTAACTCAACTTGTTAATCACAGAATTATTACAAATACTCGTAATATCGATATTCAGACCTGTGAGACTCACTTAACTTTAAAATCGATTCAAAAATTTATACGTATTTATACACTACAATGATATAATCACATGAAACTGCGAATATTGCAACGACGTAGGTAGCGTGTGGATTCTACTATTCGGGACGAACATTCAATCTTCAAAATTGTATCGCCTTATCTGTGAATCTCTTCTATGTTTGCAAGCTTATTTCTTTTTTTCTAGAATTTACACTAATAAGAACGAAGTTTTATTTTGTGCAAAAGCCAAGATTTAATAATCTGTAGCAAATTCCCAGGTAAACTAATTTTCTACGTGGGGAAAATAGGTTAAAATGCTCGAGGGTTGATGGAGGGGAGGATGCAGGGCGGGACGTTACCGCTATCAATTCTCTTGAATGTACAGTCAGCCAATTTGATTTCTGGGCGACTTTGTACCTTGTCACAGTGAATATCTAATATCTATATGAAATCCGCTAGAGATCTCATATCAATGCCATTGTGACAAGGTACGAAGTGGCCCAGAAATAAAATTGGTTTACTGTACCTATTTTCAGACGTACCTCATAGCCTGGAAGCACTTGAACACGCCTCCCTCGGCGCTGCCGCCATGTTTCAGAGCTTTCCAGTTCTTCTGCACGCAGAATGCCATCATGAACTTGTTATCTGTGAAACGATTTCTCATTGGTATGTGATCAAGGTGGACGGCGATTGGTTCAGGATTGCAGAAATCTTGTGATTGTCCCCAAGGGGGCCCCCTCTGGCCTGTTGGTTCTGTCGGCGGGGCCTCGCATCGACAGTCCCGGGCGTTGTGGAGCTCTGCTGGCTAAGGGTCGATTTTGCAATCACAGAAAAGACAGAGCTAACATTTATCTGACAGATACTTTTATCTGGGGATTGATCGATAATGAAATCAGCCCTGTTTTTGCACAGCCTTAAGTGTGTATCGTAACACTTCGTTTAAATTAATTTGTAAACTGGCATTGCATGAATGAAAGAGCTCATGGAGCCTAGGTCATCATCATCATATCAGCCGAAAGACGTCCACTGCTTGACATAGGCCTCCCCCAAAGAGTGCCACAATAGCCGGTCCTGCGCCACCCAAATCCAGCAGACTCCCGCGACCTTTACACGATCTTCAGTTCACTTTGTCAGTTTGTCTAAACCTAGAAGAAAGCTAAGCCTTGTAGAAGCCTAGGTGCAGAACAAATATTAAAATTAAATTTTATGATAACAGACGTTCTCGAAAGCGATGGAAAAAGTCAGACACCTACTTTCGATTTGCTCGCTTGGCCAAAGGAAATAGTAGGCGGAGCAGGCGATGTTGGTGAGGAGAACGACCAGCAGGATGGCCCCGACGACCCAGTCCAGGGCGTCGATGGGCAAGCTGTCGAATTGAGTCTTGCAGTAGCGCACGGACAGGGTCTCCACCTGGCAAATGAAATTACAAAGAAAAATCACTCGTGGTATAATTTAGACTAAGAACGGAATTCTGAATCTCCGGTTTAGGTCAGTCCCTGAAATGTTGAGTTCCTGGAGACCTCTCTCGGAATACTCACGTCGAGTCTTCGGTTCAGGGCGAAACTGAGAGTGTGTTGTTGAGGCCGCAGTGCTGGTTACCGCACACACTACGATGAAGCTGCAAGACCTTCTAATTCTTACCTGCAGTCCATAGCCCCGATGTATCGACGCGTTGAGGCATTCCTTCAGGGCGAGAGCGGTGGACTCTCCAGCTTCCGCGTGTGTGAGATTGAGGCCGCAGTGCTGGTTACCGCACACACCACGGTGGAGCTTCGAGTGCTTGTAACTTTTCGCCACGTTGGCCGAAAAATTCTGGGAACAAATCACCTTCCAGTTATTCAACTGATTTTCAAAGTATGAAAATATTTTGATTCGATTGTATGGTGTGATTTTTAATAGACCACACTAATAAAAGTGTGAGAAAAATTTTTCGCTGTTAAAGTTACTATGAGAGATTGAATTTCTTATGGCCTGTGAAAAAGGTTTTTCTTTCTCGTTAGGTATCCAATGAGTAAACTTCAAACAGTCAAACATGAATTCTAAATGCAGGTGGTTTGGCATAATCGCGGTGTGGCCTATTGATCGCTAGGCCAAGTGTGTGTGAGCGTGAGGTTCTGATATGGAGATTAAATTTTATTTGTAATATTAGCACTGTTCAGAATTCAGTATACCTTTATGAACTGATACAGCGGTGTATCATCTTCCATTAGCTCCATATCAACGATGCAGTAGACCGCCCCAGGGTTCCGCAGGCAGAGGTCAAAGTCGTCCAGCTCCGAGAGCACCGGCATCGAGTAGTAGTCCAGTTCCTGGCCATCTGGTAAAGAAAGCTAACATTAGACGTAATTACAGGTGAATACGATAAAACAGCGTGATACGCAGGCACTTGGACATACCTACTCATTGCTGTTATTAGCGAAATAAAATAGGACCTAAGTACCTTGCATAAGAGTGCCCCTTATATTTAGACATAATTTTCCTAATATTAAAACTGTCTTCTAGGTCTCGTGTTTAAAAAAAAATATGATATACCTATTGTGTTTAGGGTGTCGTACCTTAATATAACTCAGGTCGACACTTCTAATAGTCCCTTGAAGCTGTGAAAATATCGTAACACGTAAACGTTAACGTAAGAAAGATACGTCCACTTATGCCGCAAAAAAATTCGACACTCAAGGGAAAAGGGAATCAAACTTTATAGGGTACTTTCCGCTGTGTGGCAAGTAATATCGTCTTAAAATCTGAGAACTATACTTTTGTAATTAAATCATAAAAAATATAGTCCATTTAAAGTAACATTTAAACTGCGAAACTATTCAAACTGTTTATAATATGTATCTACAAGTTTGTGCGGAACCCTCGGTGGGCGAGTCCGACTCGCACTTGTCTGGTTTTTGCTTATTAAACATATTTTGAATAGCCCAATGCAAAATATAAGAAATTAAAGTAAATAGTTTCAGTTCCAATAGCCATTCTGTCATCATCATCATCATCAGCCCATATTCATCCCTATACTTCTACTCGCATAGACGTCCTCTCATGGAATTCCTTGGCATGGGGTTATTTATATACACACATTAATACTGCACTAATACTGAGTACGTATGAGTAAGTTTAACCGAGCCAACTGCGCAAGGTATTTTAGCACTTTCAACAGAGCGTAGTAGGCAAACCTGCAATTCGAAACGCGTTTCAACATATCCTAAGTAAATCTAATGCTTACCTCATTGCCTCACTCCTACATCAACATCCGATTACAATTCGTACATTACTACTCAGACAAATGAGTATCTATTTAATTCAAGTATACAGGGTGGAAAAAATCTTTGGGCCCTGGAGTTAAACTACCTTCAATGCATATAATAGCTCATTTTTGTTAAAGGAAACCTTCTTTTACTTTTAAAATGGATGGATTACATTTAAAGATTTTCTAAAATTTTTAAGATATTCTAAGTACTCGTGTAGGTACTACATATTCGATGTTATAGTTATCTTGTACTATGTATATACAAAACATTAACCTAACCTAACCCAACCTAATATATTTCGGAGATTTTTTTCTTTAGCATTGACTGTATCGACTAGTGGAATAAAAATGCGAGTATTTATTTTTTGTTTGCTATTTTACTTGGTTTAATTCCTGGATGAGACAAGCGATTATAGAAAATCTAAGAATGCAGTTATGTTTTTTTAAAGAAATAAAAGAATGTTTCCTACCAGTGGGTTGACGGCGAAAAAAACACAATAAAACAATGTTTTTGTTTACTTGACTTGTAATCGCGTCACCGGTAGACATGAGGAGTAATAAGTAAAATGAGCTATCTTAAGAATTTAAGGTAGTTTCCTTCCAGGGCCTAAAGATTTTTTCCAACCTGTATAGTATGCTATTTGCGTATTGTGTTCATATATTGCATTACCTCCTACTTCGCCAAGCCAAACACAATTTTTTGATATAGACCAGTAAAATTAGCTTAACCTTGAAATAATCCGATAACTGTGATTTTCTTTTTGTATGATAGAAACTATTGTTAGTTATAGTTAAAATAAAAAGAATTAATCATTTTAAGACCCCGCGTCAGTATAAAAAAACCAAAAAACAGTATTTTAAGCACATTTTGATTTCATAAGTACAACATAATAAATAACTTTGTTAAAGTACCTATTTTATGATAGGACGCTTGCACTCCAGTTAAAGAAATCAAAATTACACGAATAAATCAATCGGGACTATCATTAATAAAGAAAGTTCGGTAAGTTACACATATACTGGCTTATCTTACCTGATATTATAGATAACTGAAATTTGACAATTTATAATGAATAGTATATTAGGTGTGTTGATAAATTATCTAAACTTAAACAGATACTCTTTGAGGATTTCTAAAGTCACAAATATTGGTAATTTTGGGATACCCAAAATACAGAACTACTTCAAAAGTGGTTAATTTATGCCGTCATCGTATTGTTATGACTATAAGTAACAAATTAATCACAAAATATGCACGCTTATTAATTATTTGATGTTTAATATTACTTGCGTTTTAGTATGAACGTTATTTCTTGCCATATAAGGCCGTCTTTTCTTTGTGCCTCAACTCCCGGCCATGCTGTCGCGAGTAGCGACAGGGGTGACTCAAAGGGCCGCCGGCGCCGTCGGCTGACTTTTTAACCGACTTCAAGATTTCAAAAGAGGAGGTTCTCAATTCGGTTGTGTTTTTTTTATTTTTTTTAATGTTTGTTAATCCATAACTAACTCCGACATTTCTGAACCGATTTTGTAATTTTTTTTTTAGATTGTAAGTATATATATCCAAGTTGGCCCCGTTGTTGTCAAAGCGCAGTTCTGATGATGGCATCCATGAGGAATCGAGGGAACTCCTCAAATCTTATAGGCAAACATATGAGACCGTCCATAACAAAAGGGCCCTTATGGCACTTTCTAGTTTCGTAGATAGGTATCAGCGTTTTAGTAAAATACGGTAAAATCACATATTTTTTGTTTTTTGCATATTGATAAAGTATAAGACTAGATGTGTATTTCTAGCTTGGTTTCACTCACACGTATAAGTTAAGTATTTCTACCTTAAAATTAGTTGTAAAATTTAGTAAAAAAGGGCCCTTATGGCAGAGCGCAGATAATAATGATATAAAATAGGTTAATAACTTATTCTAAAATCTAATTACTTCTAACCATTTTCTGTATTATTTATGTGCCTTTTCTGTTTACTGGATTAGGTGGTACACGTTACAAATACCTATTTCTAGTCTCAAGTCAAGGAAGCTCTAGTCGTGCCGTGCATGACCGTTGCAAAAAATTTTGTTTTTTATTACATTTCCTATTGAATTGTATTTTTAGAGTTCCGTAACCAAAATGGTGAAAACGGAACCCTTATAGTTTCATCATGTCTGCCCGTCCGTCCGTCCGTGCGTCCGTCCGTCCGTGCGTCAGTCCGTCCGTGCGTCCGTCCGTCCGTCCGTCCGTGCTTCCGTCCGTCCGTATGTCACAACATATGGTAGGAAAGTATTATTCTATGAATTGCTACATAATATAACAGTAACGTTAACTTAAAATAAAAGGTAGTGCCCCCCCCCTCCCACCCTCTAATTTCCATATGTATGAAAATTCTGAAAAATAAATGAGGTGGTGTACAGTCACCAGCATTAATATCTGCCAAAACAATGGTGGCATTTAAATATCCGACACAGCTCCATTTGTAGGGCCGTAAGGACGGGTCAGATATTTATGCCGCCTTTGTTATAGCAGATATTGATGCTGGTCACTGTACATTAATAAATACTTACGACGATTTTTGGTTTGATAAAAATACGGCTACTGGTTTTTGAGTAATTGCTGAAAAACTGTTTTGCCCAAACAAAAGGGCGTAAGTGCAGTGAGTTTACTATGAAGATACGACCTTTTTCGATTCGACGTATCAGATAGTGGGTTTAAATATGGACTAGTAGGTGTCGGTACGGAACTCTTTATTGTGCGTGGTCCGACACGTACTTGGTCGGTTTTCTTATTAATAGAGTTAAATAATAATTATTACTATGCGAAATTGCTTTTTCATATACTTTAAAAATTACGCAAAATTCAAAAAACTTGTAATGAAAAGATTTATTCAGAATTACATTCTAATACAAGATTGCTACTTAGATAATGTAAATATTATTATTTACTTACATTTTTGGTTACATTCGTCCATAAAGGCCCTTTTCTCAAATGTATGGAAGTAAACCTTGATTTTCATGTAACTTTAATCGGTCATAAAACTGAAACTAATTGACATAAAAAAAATTAAAACCTGTGTAATGCTTGTCTAGACTTATTACAGGTAAGTATGGTGTACTACACGGAAATTGTTAAATTTATTCGTGACGAGATAGAAAAAATATAATTTTCTATATTTATTAAAAAATATATATCACGTTAGTTTTTCGTTTTTATTTTCCAGTCGAGGTGTAAAGAAAACTATTTTCTAGCATGCACTATGACAAAGATCACAAAATACGAAATAATAATTCACATATTACAAATTTCCTTATTTTTTTACGATCGGCGCCTTGCACTGATCAAAGGCCATTTTTTCTCAACGGGGTAGTGGAATTGAAAAATCTTTGATTGTTTCCTACAGAAGAGAACCTCAGGATTCAGAATCTACCATCATCTATGTAACTTCCCACGGGAACATACTTTAAATGAGTTTTAAACTTCTCTTAGTTATTTCTCTAAAGTGCATTTTTGGGTTGCGTAACTTTGATGATTTAAAAAAAAAAAGTATGGCACCTAGGGTCATGGTTTTTATTGTTTTTGGTAGCTTATGTATTGTAGATTATAGATCCGTGCGTAACTCAATACCGACCATAAGGGCCTCTGTGTGATGGACGGTCACATATAGTG
The DNA here is from genome assembly GCA_951800055.1 of Cenopis cana. Classification (NCBI taxonomy): domain Eukaryota; kingdom Metazoa; phylum Arthropoda; class Insecta; order Lepidoptera; family Tortricidae; genus Cenopis; species Cenopis cana. The sequence continues at coordinate 10,586,146 of OX637473.1, forward strand.
ATTTTAGTTTTATCATCAATTAATTAAGCATTTTCATATAAAAATGTGACATTTGATGAAGTGGAACTGCTGATGATGATCAGAACAGAACTCTTCAACGACGAAAAGTTCACGTTTAGCGATTTGCCCTCCTAGCTTTGTTTGTTAAGCAAGTTCTATTTTTCACGAGAAATTTTTGTCATGCTCAAGTTCTGATGACGGGATCCACCCATCGAGAGAACTCCTCAAATGTGAAAGCCACACACATAGTGATTATAGTATTTTCATCAACTAATCAAGTATTTTCATTAAAAATTGTGATATTTAGAAAATATACGACCCTCTTCTCCCGCACTACGAATATTATTAATATTACGAATAGTCGACCGAAAATTGATATGAAAATCGTACACTGACGGTTACCCTTAAAGGCAGTATACTTTACCACGGCGTCACATCGAATTTTCGAATACCTTTTTACAGGCCAAATAAAAAAAAAAAAACGGAACCCTTATAGATTCGTCATGTCTGTCTGTCTGTCCGTATGTCACAGCCGATTTACTCGGAGACTATAAGTACTACAATTATGAAATTTGGTAGGAAGATGTATTCTATAAACCGCTACATAAATGTGATATGAAATCAGGAAAAATTACCCCATACATGTAACCGGGGCATGAAAAATTTTTTTTCAAAGAAAGTAGTCGAGAGTAGTATTTTTGGATAGACCCTTAAAAATGATATAGAGGTTACTAAAAAAGTTTTCCATTTAAGTCAATCGTTTGTGAGATATTAGCGGCCAAAGTCGTACAAAATGTGTCCCCCCCCCCCTCTAATTCCTAAACTATTAAAATTAAAATTCGTGACTTCCCTATGAGGATACGACTTTTTTCGATTCAAGGTATTATTAAATAATGTTTTAAAATGTGGAAAGCTAGTTGTCGGTACGGAACCCTTCGTTGTACGTGATCCGACACGCACTTGGCAGGCTTTTATTTTTATTTTGTTTATTTTTCAATCTGAACTTTGAACCCCCCGCCCCCCCACCTGTCGCGGAGTTCAGTCTGGCTACCGGGTGTTTTGGGCTTAGGTAGACGTATATAACATCCCTGCCAAATTTCATTACTGTACCCCAAAATGTCATACTCATACTCATTAGAAAACGGACTATATTGATATATGTAAATACTTTTTTTTTATGCCAATTAGTTTCAGTTTTATGACCGATTAAAGTTATATGAAAAAATCAAAATCAAGGTTTACTTCCATACATTTCAGAAAAGGGCCCTTATGGACGAATGTAACCAAAAATGTAAGTAAATAATAATATTTACATTATCTAAGTAGCAATCTTGTATTAGAACGTAATTCTGAATAAAACTTTTCATTAAAAGTTTTTTGAATTTTGCGTAGTTTTTAAATTATACGAAAAAGCAATTCCGCATAGTAATAATTATTTTTTAACTCTATTAACAAAAAAACCGACCAAGTACGTGTCGGACCACGCACAATAAAGAGTTCCGTACAGTACCGACACCTACTAGTCCATATTTAAACCCACTATCTGATACGTCGAATCGAAAAAGGTCGTATCTTCATAGTAAACTCACTGCACTTACGCCCTTTTGTTTGGGCAAAACAGTTTTTCAGCAATTACTCAAAAACCAGTAGCCGTATTTTTATCAAACCTGAAATCCTCGTGAGTATTTATTAATGTACAGTCACCAGCATCAATATCTGCTATAACAAAGGCGGCATAAATATCTGACCCGTCCTTACGGCCCTACAAATGGAGCTGTGTCGGATATTTAAATGCCACCATTGTTTTGGCAGATATTAATGCTGGTGACTGTACACCACCTCATTTATTTTTCAGAAATTTCATACATATGGAAATTAGAGGGTGGGAGGGGGCCACTACCTATTTTTTTTTAAGTTTACGTTACTATTATATTGTGTAGCAATTCATAGAATACTACTTTCCTACTATATGTTGTGACATACGGACGGACGGAAGCACGGACGGACGGATGGACGGACGCACGGACGGACGGGCGGACTGACGCACGGACGGACGGACGGACGTACGGACGGACGGACGGGCAGACATGATGAAACTATAAGGGTTCCGTTTTCACCATTTTGGCTACGGAACTCTAAAAATAAAATTCAATAGGAAATGTAATAAGACACAAAAAATTTTGCAACGGTCATGCACGACTAGGACTTCCTTGACTTGAGACTAGAAATAGGTATTTGTAACGTGTACCACCTAATCCAGTAAACAGAAAAGGCAAATAAATAATACAGAAAATGGTTAGAAGTAATTAGAATAAGTTATTAACCTATTTTATATCATTATTATCTGCGCTCTGCCATAAGGGCCCTTTTTTACTAAACTTTACAACTAATTGTAATACTTAACTTATACGTGTAAAACCAAGCTAGAAATACACATCTAGTCTTATACTTTATCAATATGCAAAAAACAAAAAATATGTGTTTTTACCGTATTTTACTAAAACGCTGATATCTACGAAACTAGAAAGTGCCATAAGGGCCCTTTTGTTATGGACGGTCTCATATTTTCCTTTGTAATTGTCACAAACTTTTTATCATCTCGCCTTTTACTTGCTGCAATCAAAGTATTCTGTCCTTTTCGACCTACAGACACCACATCAAAGTTCATTGCACACATACATATCCTACAATTAGGAAATTCCATATTGATAATATTGATATCCGCATAATTTGCACGCGCGACGGTAAAACCATGTGCATAGTAATAAACTCGTTATGACAGGTCCGCCGCGCCGCCCACCGCTTGCTCGCCACTGACGCCTCGCTCTCTCCACCCCGCACCCCACCGCACACATCCCGCTTCGTCGTGAACTTTGCACGTATTTTGAATTGGATTTTCAATTTTTTAAGCGTGACATTTACTTGTTTAATTTTGATAAAAACATGATTATAGCAAAGAAAAAAGCTATCCTTAAACAATAAAATCACAGTTATGGTTTTTAATGAATGAGAAATAGATTATTATTAAAACGTTAACAATTAATGATTAATTTTGGTCCTAAGTGTCTAAGAAGACACAATATAGCTTAAACAGATAAACACATCATAGTTACCATTTTGGCTTGTCTAGATATTGAGATCAGATAAAAACTGTGAAAAAAAACGTACATGCAAATTTGGTTTCCGTTTAAGTTTGTTATTAAGAGATCGCATTGGAATGCACCTCAAAATTATACTAACATGGTATTTAGTTATCGTTTTTGGTTGTAGCAAAAAGTTAGGTAGTGTACAATATCTCAAGATTTTTATCAAATACGGGTAAGACCCCGGATTTTTTTATTAATATATCGAATTAATATTTGATACTCAATATCAATAAACGATTACATAACAAAAATAACGAGTTTATGAATTATGTCCAGGTTAAGCTAATTTGACTGGTCTAATATACCTATTATCCTAACCACTTCATCAGATGAACTCCTTTCCGATGGAAAATGCGATTATTACCACATAAGATAGGCAGTCGCTATATGTATATGGGCCGATGATATTTGAGAAGTTCCCATATTTACCTTCGCTACCTAATCATTAGTATCACAGATATGTATTCTGATAAGCATGAGTTGCTACATCAACGTATAAACTCATCACAACTACCTATACCATTCAAGAATGCCAATGTTGATTCGTTTTCTTATGTTAGGTTTATTAAATAAGCAAACCACGATAACAAGAGGAAGTAATAAAGTCAATGGAATGTAACCAAAACGCACAAGCCTTATCAGCTATGAATAACCTATTGATTGACTTTATTTTTTGACCTTCTCAATGAACGTCATTAGTTTTTTCTGTAAGTTGTTTAGAGCTCCGAATTCAAAAAGAAATAAAAAACGGATCCCTTATTACTTTGTTGTCGTCTGTCTGTCAAGACCCTTTATCTCGGGAACGCGTGGAGTTATCGAGTTGAAATTAAACCAAACTCAGGTCTACAGTCCATTAAAGCTATTAAAAAATTAAACTATTAAATTAAACAAACTATTATAACCGATTAATTGACTTTATTTTTTGATAATATTGCCTATGGAAATACCCTAAATAGAACATTAATAGCCATATATTTTGCGTTGACTGTACAAGTCGTAGGTTAATGTTTAACTGACTAATAAATTGATCTTTTGAGTAGTTGCAAATATAGTTGCCGGCAAACATCTTGAACCTAACCTTGAGTGCGCAGTAGCCGATTTACGTACTAAATCACGCTACTGCGCAGGTCAATCAGGTTCAAGATGTTTGCCGGCAACTGTACCTACTAGTACAGCTCGGATTTACATCCGTACCTAAATTTGTGTCAAAAAATGTATAGCTACCTAAATTGGATCTGACATTTGGACGCGATTTTTGACGGATGTTTCTTCACTGGGTAATCACGTAACTTTTCGAACATACGACACATATTTTAATTTCATATTTAGTATATGTAGGTAGTGTTGTGTTCCTGGAGGTGAGCAAGGTTGCCAGAGCTCCCGAAGATGCACTGTGTCGAGAGCGAGGGACCTAAATTTGTCCCTTCTGCTGTCAACACATAGAGTCCTCAAATTTTATAAAGGGCCGGCTACGCGCACGTGCCTCCTTTGGAGTTGCGAGCGTCTATAGGCTGCGGTGTCGGCTTACCATCAGGTGGACCGCAAGCACGTTTGCCACCGCCGTTGTATAAAAAAAACTTAGGCACGGTTGAAAATGTTCCGTAATCACAGCGCCGGCCTAAATGCCTTTTATTACTTTGATTGTAGCATTCTGCGTGTATTACTAATTTTGTATTCAAATTATTTATCTACATCCTCTGGAAAAATCCTTTTGACGCAGTAGGTTGGCGGGTACTCAAAGATCAATAGAGGTCAAATTATACCTACAGGTTTATTTTAAACTGCAATTTTATAATTATATTTTTTTCCAAACTGACTAACTAAGCTGGTCCCCGAGGGGGACCTCTGCTAACTACCTTAACCAATGGTAAATAATAAATTTACAACAATACCCATAACTTAAATCTAAAGAAAAAGCGCGCGCGTGTGCGGCGCCCAATTTTATACAGGCACGGTCGGACGCTAATGTAAGGAATTTTTTATAATCAGTTCATGCATTCATAGATTTTTTTTAAATCTTTGCAATCGAGTGAACTATAAACTTTCACGGTGTTCATTATTTGAAGAGATTTTTTTCTTATCATTTACCAAACCGATTGACATTTATATAAAAATAATGGTTCATTTGATTTCCAGGTGGTTAACTCCACATTCTTATGAAAACTTTGAATACAGTAGATATACCTATGACTTATTTAAAAAATAACATAACGTCTTCCAAAATATCTCCAGTGAGGTACTCCCAGCGGCTTCCCCTAGCCATAGCCGTGGGGCATTGTCCTGTATGTAGTATTATTAGTCAGGATATACTGTTGGCTCTGTTGCTAGTTTTAGTAACAATATTCTGTTTTAAGGCAAAGATACTATCAACCACAAATCGCATTTCTGACCACGGCCAAGGCCCGTGAAGTTGCACTTGCGCAAAATGCCAGATAGTAGTCCCTTGCGAAACACCGGTCGCGGGCCGCCGCGGCTTGCCCCATCGGCATCGCATTCACATTAATTCACTAAAATTATTAATATTACTGGTGAATTATTATTATTTAAGTAGTTCAATACAAGCGTTTTTGGCACCTCTACCAGGAATGACGTGGGGTGGGTTATTAGATTAAGAGTAGGTTAAGATTTGTTTTGTTTATTTAGGTATTTGTTTACCTTTTACGATATCTCCCCAAGATGGGAAGAAGAATCGATAATTCATCAAAATGACCTCCCGTAAATAAATGATACTCCCTATGGGGGTCCCTACGGGTTGTAAGCAAGTTGTCATTGATTTCGTGGAGTGCGAGGGACCGTATTTGTCAACAAGGGCATAAAAAGATTGAAAGGTTGTGTGACAACTGTCACAATGCTGTGTCAAATAATAGTAACCGTTTATTGCGATCGCTAGCAATGTCTCATTATGACTGTCATTTTTAGGGTTCCGTACCCACAGGGTAAAACGGGACCCTATTACTAAGGCTCCGCTGTCCGTCTGTCCGTCTGTCACCAGGCTGTATCTCACAAACCGTGATAGTTAGACAGTTGAAATTTTCACAGATTATTGACCGAGTAAAACGAGGTCTCTGTTTTAGCTTCGACAAAAATGCTTTCGTATGTCCGGCCGGATTTTTGTATGTCCTCCTCTACAGGTCGCATTTATCAACCGATTTTCGTGAAATTTTGTCTGCAGGTTCGGTAACTATATAGAATTTTTTTGTCGAGTCACTTTTTGGAAATTCAAAAAAACAAACATTGTATCAATGATTTCGTGTTTTTCTGCGGCCGTTTTTTCCTCTACAGGTCGCATTTCTCAACCGATTCTCGTGAAATTTTGTGAGCAGGTTCCATGACTACATATAATTTATTTGTAGAGTAAATTTTTGTAAATTAAAAAAAAAATTTTTTTACGTCGTTGGCTGATCTCCTCTACAGGTCGCATTTATCAACCGATTTTCGTGAAATTTTGCGAGCAGGTTTGGTAACTATATAGAATTTTTTTGTCGAGTTACTTTTTTGAAATTCGAAAAAACAAACTTTGTATCAATGATTTCGTATTTTTCTGCGGCCGTTTTTTTCTCTATAGGTTGCATTTCTTAACCAATTCTCGTGAAGTTTTGTGAGCAGGTTTTATGATTACATAGAATTTTTTGGGCAAGTAAATTTTTGTAAATTTTTTTTTTTTTATTTTATTCATTGGTTTGTTCTCCTCTACAGGTCGCATTTATCAACCGATTGTCGTGAAATTTTGTGAGCAGGTGCGGTAATTCTATAGAATTTTTTTATCGAGTCACTTTTTCAAAATTTAAAAAAAACATTTTTTTATCAATTATTTTGTGTTTCTGCGGCCGAATTTCGATATGTTCACCTCTAAGGGTCGCATTTCACAACAGATTCTCGTGAAGTATTGTGAGCACGTTCTTTGATTACATCGAATATTTTTGTCGAGTAATCTAAAAAAAATAATCTATGGTTTGTCCTCCTCTACAGCAGCGGTCGGCAACAGGCGGCCCGCGAGCCCCTTCCGTGCGGCCCGCGAGCCGATGGCTTTATTGTTTGTAAAGGTAAAATTGAAAGCGTCTGTATCGCCAACCACGAATATTTTCACAGTTGGTCAGGACGAGATATGTGTTTGTAAGTATATTTTACAGTTAAATCTATCTAATTTTTTTTTCAAAAATTTCGCGCTCGCCGCGTTTGCGTTAGACAGTATGAAGTATTTTCCACACCTGCATCTTAATGTTCAAAAAATTTCGCGCTCGCTGCGCTCGCGTTTGCGTCTACATGACTTGATTGATGCGTATGAAGTATTTTCCAGACCTGCATAATAATGTTCGCAAAATTTCGCGCTCGCGACGCTCGGGTTTTCAACGAGATTTGTTATGACTTGATGCGTATGAGGTATTTGCCGCGTTTGAATCAGTGTTCGAAAAATTTCGCGCTCGCGTTTACATCTACATAACTTGATGTGTATGAAGTAGTTTCCGCACCTGCATCATAATGTTCGAAAAATTTCGCGTTCGCTGCGCTCGCGTTTGCGTCTACATGACTTGATGCGTATGAAGTATTTTCCAGACCTGCATAATAATGTTCGCAAAATTTCGCGCTCGCTACGCTCGCGTTTTCAACGACATTTGTAATGACTTGATGCGTATGAAGTATTTGCCGCGTTTGAATCAGTGTTCGAAAAATTTCGCGCTCGCGTTTACATCTACATAACTTGATGCGTATGAAGTAGTTTCCGCACCTGCATCATAATGTTCGAAAAATTTCGCGCTCGCTGCGCTCGCATTTTCATCTAGATGTGTTATGACTTGATGCGTATGAAGTATTTGCCGCATTTGCATCAGTGTTCGAAAAATTTCGCGCTCGCGTTTTCATCTAGGTGTGTTATGACTTTATGACCCGTCCCCCCCTTAAAGTTTCTATATCTGCTATTCTATATCGCGATATATAATCGCGAAATTACGATGCGGTTGAAATGCGAATTATCTGGGTTTGGTAAGGAAACTAGCTGGTTTATCTGTGAAAAGTCGGTTTTTTCGTCTTTCTCGTTTTTCACGTAAAAAGGGGTGCGAATTTTTACTACGTTACTGTCGCGTACGACGTACCAATTTGTTTCGAGTTGATATCAACAGACAGTGATCATTATTATCATCTGCGGCCCGCGAAGATTTTTTTAGCTACTATGTGGCCCGTGGGTGCAAAAAGGTTGCCGACCCCTGCTCTACAGGTTCGATATCTAACATAGTTTTGGAAATAAAAAAAACACTCACGAGGTCTACAGCTCACAGAGCCACTAGTGTATTTCTGTTGCTGCTATAACAACAAATACTAAAAAACAAAAAAAAAATATTTCAGGGGGCTCCCATACAACAAACGTGATTTTTTGCCATTTTATAGATTATTTATTTATTTGAATCACGCAACAAGGCCTATATTTACATATACCTTACAGACTAACATACATATCTATAAAATAATAATCTATAATGGTACGGAACCCTTCGTGCGCGAGTCCGACTCGCACTTGGCCGGTTTTTGGCTTTTATTATAAGCGATTAAGTTGGTCCTGTACAAACATTTGATCCTCTCCAAATACTCGAATGGCATATATTAAATAAAACATAGGCAATTTCCAATATCTAATACTGTTTTTTTTATCTTAATGCTTTTATGCCCATTATTTGTTTGTTTATCATTAAATAATAACATGAATGTTCGGTGAACGGCACACAACGCCGAGGACGCGTGTAGCAAGCTCGGACAAGGTTATCATTTTAGGGACATTCATCGAGATCGAGACTTGTTACGAAATTTATAGGTACATGCATATTGTATCTATAATTTCCATTTCAAGGAAATTATTTCTTTGTGCCCACCAGTTGGCGCCACTATGTTATCATTTTAATTCTAAATTTCAAAGGGCATATAAATAAAGGCAAAGTATATATTCACATCGAAGTGTAATAACCTATAAGTATGTAGGTAATATTCTGGTTGTTGGATAGTAAATCAGCATTATTTGACGGCTAAAACAGCTAAATACTTATTTTTGCGCGTGTGACGTCATTGGCCAGTGCCAATTTGTAGGAGCCTTTTTTGAGATCCGGTAGCGTCGAGCTAGGTTTGTCCCTAATTTTTGCCTTTTATTCTGCCCTAATTATAGTTGGTCCCATATAGACATTTGATCGTCTCTAAAAACTGGTCAAATAGTGTATTGTAACATACGTAAGTAATCAATTCTCATCAACCACACTATGCTTGCAGATTAAGATTAATAATTTAAACGTAGATGGTAATAAATACGTTTTAATACGTGATAGGTTATTAATTATTAACCTGTATGACCTTCGTAGACCTTGAACTATAGAGCTTAGATTACTTACTATAGTTACTGATGGGCAGATGACCATGATATTACAAATAGCTAAAGTATTAAATGTTATTATAGTAGTTTATGCAACTGGTACATAATGAGAGCTATTAAAACACGAGTGTGTTTTATGAAACGAGCCGAAGGTGAGTTTCATAATAAGATCACACGAGTGTTTTAATGCCTAATTATGTACAGTTGCATACATTACTTTATCTAAACACATATTATAAATACCTACTCTAATATGGGTTCAGAAGCCGAAGGCAAAATTACCTGCATTCCTACCAGTTCTACCGGTTACATATTTATAGATAGATGCTAATCTAATATTCAAATTGAAATAAGATATAAATCAAAACAAAGATAACATCACATTTACTTATTATAATAATGGTAAATAAATAAAATAATTGTATAAAGACAATAACTTTTCCACAATAAACAAAATGGCGAACATGGCGTAATCAGTGGCTGGCTGGCTGTAAACAGAAAAAAAGTTTGTTTGATGTTCCAAATTTGTTTTTTTTTTATGTTATCAAATAGAAAATCTTAATAATATTATGTTACTGCTGTAACCTTCTACCACAGATACCTAAGAAATTTTTCATAAATAAATTGACTGTTTTGTAATGCTTGACATTGCCTACGGTTCGCATTGCATTCGAAACGTCGGGCAAACCTGGTCGCGAGCTGACTGTCAGTTCGCGACCACGAATGTTGTAAATACATTCGAATCGATGGGCAAACCTTAAAAAAGGTAAATTCGTTATAATTGTACGCGATTAAGTCCCGTTTCCCAATAATAATGTGTGCAAATCGTGTAAGTTTAAATCAATATAGGTTAAGGAATCTTGGAATACATTGATCTGATTTCAATACAGAATGGCTTCCCGGAAAAGGCAGACCAGATCATATGACGTGTATTGTGATCGGTTCAAGCATTTTTCCGCAAATGGCACAGGTATTTCCCGCTTACAAAATGTATTCAGGAACTCAATTTAGGTAGGTACTTGGTATACATTCACGTGAAATAAACCTTGTAATTGAAAGTGTGAATACGGTTTAACGTAATGTGTAATCCGTATAATGTAATAAAAATAAGCTGTGAATAATACTCGTATATGTGTGTGTGCGTATTTGAGAGTTGTGAATAATATAATTATGTGTGTGTATTTGAGTTATAGGTACCACTGCTGGGCTAGCACAACGTGCAGCCAAGTCGTATCTCGCGCGACTCGGCGATTTCTGTCCAGTAGCTCTAGTATAAGTTTTTTCGAAACATTAACTAATTCGAACGCGTTTGCGTTTTGTCTCAAAATGTATGAAAGTGGTATGAAAACGTGAACAGCGCCTCTGGTGGTCACTAGTGGAAACTAAAACAGCGAGTATAACATTTGTTGCTAACCGATGAACGCGCGTATTTCAAACTCGGTGAGAGCGTTTTCATACATTTAGAGACAAAACGCAAACGCGTTCGAATTAGTTAATGTTCCGAAAAAACTTATACTAGAGCTACTGAAGCTGTGCTAATTACTAGTGGCTCTGTGAGCTGTAGACCTCGTGAGTGTTTTTTTTATTTCCAAAACTATGTTAGATATCGAACCTGTAGAGCAGGGGTCGGCAACCTTTTTGCACCCACGGGCCACATAGTAGCTAAAAAAATCTTCGCGGGCCGCAGATGATAATAATGATCACTGTCTGTTGATATCAACTCGAAACAAATTGGTACGTCGTACGCGACAGTAACGTAGTAAAAATTCGCACCCCTTTTTACGTGAAAAACGAGAAAGACGAAAAAACCGACTTTTCACAGATAAACCAGCTAGTTTCCTTACCAAACCCAGATAATTCGCATTTCAACCGCATCGTAATTTCGCGATTATATATCGCGATATAGAATAGCAGATATAGAAACTTTAAGGGGGGGACGGGTCATAAAGTCATAACACACCTAGATGAAAACGCGAGCGCGAAATTTTTCGAACACTGATGCAAATGCGGCAAATACTTCATACGCATCAAGTCATAACACATCTAGATGAAAATGCGAGCGCAGCGAGCGCGAAATTTTTCGAACATTATGATGCAGGTGCGGAAACTACTTCATACGCATCAAGTTATGTAGATGTAAACGCGAGCGCGAAATTTTTCGAACACTGATTCAAACGCGGCAAATACTTCATACGCATCAAGTCATTACAAATGTCGTTGAAAACGCGAGCGTAGCGAGCGCGAAATTTTGCGAACATTATTATGCAGGTCTGGAAAATACTTCATACGCATCAAGTCATGTAGACGCAAACGCGAGCGCAGCGAACGCGAAATTTTTCGAACATTATGATGCAGGTGCGGAAACTACTTCATACACATCAAGTTATGTAGATGTAAACGCGAGCGCGAAATTTTTCGAACACTGATTCAAACGCGGCAAATACCTCATACGCATCAAGTCATAACAAATCTCGTTGAAAACCCGAGCGTCGCGAGCGCGAAATTTTGCGAACATTATTATGCAGGTCTGGAAAATACTTCATACGCATCAATCAAGTCATGTAGACGCAAACGCGAGCGCAGCGAGCGCGAAATTTTTTGAACATTAAGATGCAGGTGTGGAAAATACTTCATACTGTCTAACGCAAACGCGGCGAGCGCGAAATTTTTGAAAAAAAAATTAGATAGATTTAACTGTAAAATATACTTACAAACACATATCTCGTCCTGACCAACTGTGAAAATATTCGTGGTTGGCGATACAGACGCTTTCAATTTTACCTTTACAAACAATAAAGCCATCGGCTCGCGGGCCGCACGGAAGGGGCTCGCGGGCCGCCTGTTGCCGACCGCTGCTGTAGAGGAGGACAAACCATAGATTATTTTTTTTAGATTACTCGACAAAAATATTCGATGTAATCAAAGAACGTGCTCACAATACTTCACGAGAATCTGTTGTGAAATGCGACCCTTAGAGGTGAACATATCGAAATTCGGCCGCAGAAACACAAAATAATTGATAAAAAAATGTTTTTTTTAAATTTTGAAAAAGTGACTCGATAAAAAAATTCTATAGAATTACCGCACCTGCTCACAAAATTTCACGACAATCGGTTGATAAATGCGACCTGTAGAGGAGAACAAACCAATGAATAAAATAAAAAAAAAAAAATTTACAAAAATTTACTTGCCCAAAAAATTCTATGTAATCATAAAACCTGCTCACAAAACTTCACGAGAATTGGTTAAGAAATGCAACCTATAGAGAAAAAAACGGCCGCAGAAAAATACGAAATCATTGATACAAAGTTTGTTTTTTCGAATTTCAAAAAAGTAACTCGACAAAAAAATTCTATATAGTTACCAAACCTGCTCGCAAAATTTCACGAAAATCGGTTGATAAATGCGACCTGTAGAGGAGATCAGCCAACGACGTAAAAAAAATTTTTTTTTAATTTACAAAAATTTACTCTACAAATAAATTATATGTAGTCATGGAACCTGCTCACAAAATTTCACGAGAATCGGTTGAGAAATGCGACCTGTAGAGGAAAAAACGGCCGCAGAAAAACACGAAATCATTGATACAATGTTTGTTTTTTTGAATTTCCAAAAAGTGACTCGACAAAAAAATTCTATATAGTTACCGAACCTGCAGACAAAATTTCACGAAAATCGGTTGATAAATGCGACCTGTAGAGGAGGACATACAAAAATCCGGCCGGACATACGAAAGCATTTTTGTCGAAGCTAAAACAGAGACCTCGTTTTACTCGGTCAATAAAGAGGAGGGTAGTTTTTTAGGGTTCCGTACCCAAAGGGTAAAACGGGACCCTATTATTAAGACTCCGCTGTCCGTCCGTCTGTCCGTCTGTCACCAGGCTGTATTTCTGTGATAGTTGGCCAGTTAAAATGTTCACAGATCATGTATTTCTGCTGCCGCTATAACATAAATATTTAAGGGGGTTCCTGTACAACAGACATGACTTTTTGCCGTTTTTAAAGATAATGGCACGTAACCCTTCGTGCGCGAGTCCGACTGGCACTTGGCCGGTTTTCTCTACTCGCGTCGCGCTGCAGCGGCAGTTGTGCTAGCCCCGCTGGAACCTTTTTAAGGAGGTGCGTCGATTTTTCTAAGCCAAGTAAGTGGCCTATCACTTATCTAACCTTAATATTCTAATAACGAATCGATTGACATCATCAAAAATCGATTTATTAACTAAAGCGCCACGGTGGAACATCCGTAAATATGCAAACATACATAACAGACATGACCTATATAATACTTTTGGATTTGCCGTAGTCGGGTGATAATAGTAGATTATACACCAAGGGGATAAAACACTGTTTTATGTCACGGGTGCGATATTGAATCCCGAACGTAACGAAGGACTCCAAATTTTACTCCCGAGCGGAGCGAGGGAATTAAGACTGAGTCCTGAGTGTAGTGAGGGATTTAAGCGCTCCCAAGACAAAAACAGCTTTATCCCCGAGGAGTATACTCTACTTTTCTCACCTTTTGCGAGGCAATAAAAAAACCAAGGCTACTAAAACAGAATTAAATCAGTCAATCGCAGCAAATTTTAGTATCTATTTTAATAGAATCTGTTTTACTCCGTCTTGTAACTCATCGACGACTGCTTGCATTCATTTGTGTGGTGAGCACAAGTATTTTGTTCCTGAATCTTAAATGTTTTCTATGTATTTTATTTAAGTATAAATTTATCTTTATAGGTATATGTGTATCGTCGACTAGTACCCATAGGACAAGCTTTGATTAGTTTGGGACTAGGTAGATTTGTGTAAGACTGTCCACAAATATGTAAGTATGTATTTATTTACATTGCTGCAACTGCTGCGAAGGGAGGAAGGCCAGCCCTAGCTACGTCCGAGGCACGGATATTACGTAGTGATTTTATTTAAAAATGTAATAAAACATGAGAATAATGTATAAGAAAACTCCAAAATGTAATTCTACAAATATTCAGTACTAAAATCACGCGCTTGACGCGCTACGGCCGACGACGCAGTCTTTTGTTTCGAGCACGACGTTCCAAACAAAACACGGAGCTGGTGTGCCGCCTCCTCGCCTCTTAGTGGACTTCACGACATTAGACTTTAATGACAGAACTATAAGAACTATGAAAAGTGAAATCACATTATTACCCGGCGGGTAATAATGAGATTCAGTACGATATTACTACCCGGCTTAGGCCAAGGGTTATAATGATTTGCTTTCGGTAAGGTTTGCATGATATATAATTGGGCATTGACGAGCACGTGGTGTGAAAAAGAGTTTCCTAGCGTATTGTGCGTAGGTACGAATGAGGTCTAACGTTAGAGAAATACCTACTTTACTCTTACGAAGGTACTCTCACACTTTTTCTTTCTTCTTTGTACTTTAATCTTAGTATATGTAATAACATGAATATTTTTAACGTACATACTTACATACATACTTTTTTATGAAAATCTATTTATTAACAACTTGTCTAGAAGAACATGGACTCGCTCGAGACATCTTTTACATATACGTATAGGTACAATTGAATCATACGTCACGCAAACGTCAGTCAAAAAACAATTCTTAAAAATCGGTCGTTGGATTTTGCTCGTCGCCACGTTGGTGAACACACGTGCCCGGAGCGACGACCTTTGTTGCCTACTGTCATGGCGTCGTTACCGAACAACGTCACTGAACAATTTGATGGAAAGCCATTTTTAAAAAAAGAAGAAGAAAATCGGTCGTTCCTTTTTCACCTAGCAGCCAGCACCATATACAGCCATCAAAATTACCTTTCCCACATATATTGCTCTGTTTTGGTCGACTTGGTACCGGTGATGTATTGTGCACTTTGTCAGTACATGTACATATATGCGCTTACATATTGATCATGCTGTGTGTACTTGCATGGGATGTCATGCTGGTCTTTAAACTATCATGTGTAAACTCTCAACTAACTCTTACTGTGTGATATCTATTAAGTGTGCCTTTTGTAATAAAATAAAATAAAAATATAGTAGAGAGGCCAATTCGAAAGTGCCTTATTTACGATTTTCGTCGGACTGAAAAGGTTTATACCCACAAGTGGTATCGTTTACTGATTATCAAAATGCATGTTGTCGCTTCCTAAAGTGGTGGAATGAGTTTTTATGACGTCATAAATTTTATGTATGAAAAATAATAAGTTTTTGTTCAAAAACCTATCGAGTGGGGTATCAAACGAAAGGACTCCATGAGCTGATTCCAAAAATATACCACACCATTAGATTTCGGCCAGAGGTGACGTAAAAAATACAGTTCATTTTCAAAACACTCCAAGCTTGGTCTCTTTCTGACAGGAAACGGTTGCATGTTTTTTTTAAAATACGTTGAACGACTTACTATATCCTTAATATCCAAAAGACATAACCGGGAAGAGGGTGCTGGTGATACGGATCCTCAGTTCACGTGCCGGATTGGATTACATTGTCACGAGAGGAGTTGTCTCTCGCGTGCAGACGCTGTTTAAATCATCTGTCAAGTTGCAATAGGCCCGATGATGAATATCTTAACGTAATGAAAGAGTTCGGAAAAAAAACACCATACGTGAACTGCAGTCAGGTCTACAAAATGCTAGTTTTGCTGCTTTAAAATAAATAAATAAATGGTAGGCATTCATATTTTCCGAACTCCTTTCATTGCGTTTAGATATTAAGGATACAGTGAGTCGTTCAGCATAAATTTAAGAAAAATTCATTCAAGCATCTCCTGTTAGGAAGAGCACAAACTTGGTGTGTTTTTAAAATGAATTTTAATTTTACGACACCAGTGGCCGAAATCTATAGGTGTGGTATATTTTTAGAATCAGCTCATGGAGCCCTTTCGTTTGATATCCCACTCGATAGGTTTTTGAAGATTTTTTTTTTAAATTTCATACATAAAACTTATGACGTCATAAAAACTCGCTCCGCCACTTTAGGAAGCGACAACATGGTTTTTGATAATCAGTAGAGCATGCTGATTCCAACGATACCACTTGCCGGTATAAACCTTTTCAGTCCTATGGAAATTGCGTTTTTTCAACTTGGCGCTACTAATACGTTATTTCGTATTTGATGCACTGTAATAATGACAAGGACAGCGAGCAATTAACGGAAGGTTACTTTTAAAGAACTCTATTATTTTACTCAATTATTCAGTAGGTCAAGTGCTCCATACGTTTGTAGTTATATGCGATTAAGGACTGCATATTTTATTTTGGCCTTTCCGGGCAGATTTTTGGACTTCAATAAAACAAAGTCGATTAAGTATTACCCATCTATTACCTTAATATTTTATAACAAATGCTAGACATATGACATGAACCATTAATCGGATATAATATTATTAAAAAAAAGTTATGGCTGTGGTTTAACGGTATTGTTTAGCCAATTTTGTAACCTTTCTTATCTTTAACTTTAATAAAAAAAAATGAAATTAATGGGAAATAAACATTATAGTACATTGTTGTAGAGGCTAGAATGTAAGCAATAGATGGACGAGTTAGTTCGAGGGCCGACGCGCAGCGGAGGCCCTCGAAAGTACGAGATCCATCTATTGCACTTTCGGCCGAGGCTTAACATAGTGCTTTTCACGTCTACTGAGAGGAAATCAAATCCATTTTTATAGTTTGTTGGTTGCAGCAACACAATAACTTTTTGACAATCTCACGCCTTATTTTTTTTTCAGTACTTACGTTCTTAATTCTAATGTTGTTATTAGATATTTTAAAGCCGTTTTTTGTAATAAATGTTCAATACAAACTTTTCAAAGCACATAAAAATCTTAAAAACGCCAATCAATAACCTAAAATCTCCCGCCTACATTTTTTTTTCGAGTACGTTCTTAATGGCCAGTGTGTCATTATATAATTAAAGGCGTTTTTATGTAATAAATGTTCAATGCAAACCTATCAAAGCACATTTAAAAATCTTTAAAACGCCAATCAATTACCTTAAAATCTTCATCCTACATTTTTTTTTCGAGTACGTTCTTAATGGCCAGTGTGTTATCAGATAATTCAAAGGCGTTTTTATGTAATAAATCTTCAATGCAAACCTTTCAAAGCACATAAAAGTCTTAAAAACGCCTATCAATAACCTTCTTTTTCATAACATAGTCGGCGACACCAAAAAATACCTAATTTTTACGAGTTGTGATTGGTTGATTTTGTGTCATATGAAGTACGGGCGTGTTCTGATTGGAAGATAGCCTACTATAACCGCTACAACAATATAACATTGTTGTAGCGGTTTAGGTGTGGTTTAGATGTGGTTTAGGTTCATAGTTGTCCTGTTCATAAGTCTACTACTATTGACAATTTTGACGCCCCAATTCCCGCCATCTATCCGCAGTGGCGTGAAAAGAGAATTAAATGTAACTGCGGTCAATGTTGGACCTAGGGTTCTCAGACAACAAAGCGCAGACTATGCACATGCCAATCGACAAAAGAACAACTTTTAAAAAAACTATATGAGAAAAAATGAAAATATAGCAAAGATAATATATTAAAATTTGTACAATGTATGGAAAATACTATACCTACTTTGAATATTAACCTTTTTTTTAAACGCAGCCTAATATAGGTACCGGATCCGGCCGGATTATCGGATCCACCGGACCGGATTGCAATCCCTAGTTCCCATAAGGCTGGCCGCCTTGCCTCGCTGAATGGCAATACCGATTCCCTGTGCTAGGACCAAGCCAGCCTTAAACCTTATTTACACACGTATATGAGAATCGCATGCGGGTTTCATTACACTTATGGTTGACGAAATATAATTTGCACCGATTCGCCATACAACTTGTTCGAGGAATCGGTACAAATTATATTTCGTCAACTATATAACGAGTTAAATTACTTTATAAAACCGCGCAACTCGTACGTGTGTATTAGGGCCTTTACGGTCAACTGAGCACCGGATAGATAATTAATTATGTTAAGGTGCAGGGGTGGGCAAGCTCTCTCCATACAAACTTTTGGCAAGTTTTTCTTCGGTTGTGTTTGTATTACACTTATGATTTTTGGTCAGTGTGCTTATTTTTCTGTTAGCCAGAATCTGGAGAAAAAAAATATTCGTTTTTATTAATAGTATTTTTTTAATTTTATTTGTTTTGGAAATTTTGATTTTTTTTCTTGAAGCTCTTCGTATATCCAATATTTACAAGCAAAAAAAAAACTATTCGGGAGTGCCAAAACCGACGAATAAAACGTGCCCTAAATTTGTATGGAGAAGGCCTTGCTCTACCCTGCGCCTTAATTAGATATGTCAACTGAGCGTCTATTTTCTGATAGATAAGTTTTTAAAGCGTCATCAACGGACATGCAACACCTAACTCTGATCTGTAGCAATAATTTTTGTAATACCGAAAAAAAATTGATCTACCCCATGGCATGGGGTATTGTTATTGCTTAGAGCTCGTCGACTAGATACGAGTACCTATATACTTTAAATTATGTTTTAAAATTGTTAGAAAATATGTGGAAAACAATGGAATGAAAATCAGCTTTTTTACAAACATTTTTATAACTTCCCTATGCACTTGAAGTTTGGATATATAATGTTTAATATTATTATTACGTTATATTTTACCAACAAATCTGTTGATAAATCAGTTTTTTTTAAACTTCCTTATTTCTTCCAATAAAACGAACTTATTTTACGGTTGGGTTGGTGCAGAGAACCTTATATGTACGAAGTTCGGCATGCACTTAGCCGGTTTTTAAAGGTTCTAGCGTGCATAAAATAAACACACACAAAATAGTCACAATCCGATGTTTTCAAAAAGCAGGTCAAAGATAATTAAGAAAGTGACGGACGTTGTTATCTCCGTGATAAACGTAGCCGGTGTCAGAGGTAATGTCACTATAAGTGTAAAGGATCTGGTACAGGCGGTGGACGGTAGCTTGGGCCGTAACGCACGATTAGAGCTGACATCCGTCCGGACCCTAGATTTGTCCTCGTTTACCGGATCGGGTCATGTCCCGCTGTATTCCGGCTGTTATAAAAATAGTAAATATAAGATTTCGAGCGGATTTAATCCTGAATTTGACAAATAAAAAAACATGCATTCCAGTTTCGGTTGAGTTACATGTGAAGAACTCAAATATTGTTGTAAAAAATGTAAAAAGGAAAGAAAATAGTGTGAATTTGTGTGCATTTAAAGATTCACTGCCATGTATAGGGTTAAGAAGGATGGTGTCGCGTGCCTTAATCAACTTTTCATTCACCGACGCATCAAAAGTTCAGTCAGTTACATACGAACTTCTGAAAGATTTCCTGTCCATTTAAAACTACCAAAACAACAAATATTCAAAACAGTAATCTTTTTCTTAATAGATAATCTGGAGGTATTATGTATGTACATAACTTTATATACGCGAAACTTTGCATAGAATTTCTATACAATTGGTACCTGTACCTACCCGTTGTAACCGACGTTTTTGAAAACTAAACTCCATATGTAACATTTTCGTTTAAAAAACGGCTGTGACAAATTATACACGGATAGCCTCAGAGGCAATTATTCCGATTTTCGAATTAACTTAAAGAAAACAAACTTTAACTAAAATTAACAAAACATAACTGACCCTAATGTCCACTTTATTATATTTAATTTTTTTTAATAAATAAATAAAATAATTATAAATCAGGCAATAATCCCATCAATATCAATATCAAATTTAAACGGCCACTGACCATTGTAAACAAAAACTCACCATTACTATAATTTTGGGCGGCGGCAACATTCACTATACAAAACACAATGTAATACCACCGCATTTTGGCAAACTATCGAGTGCCCGCGACGCCAAGAGACTGCGCACGCGCGGCCTAGAGCCGGCCAGGTTAGTGGAGTGGTGGAAAACATCGTTTCCGAAACCACCTGATATTTACAACTCTTACCAACAACTTTAATGCGAAGCAGTCGTCGGACCTTTGATTATGCATAATTAGCGACCCGCCCCGGCTTCGCACGGGTCATCCAGTTTTTAATCTATTTATCTACTATAGGTATTACTGTAATCGAAATTTCTAGTCGCTCACTTCTAATATATTACTTACTTATTTTCCATACTAACATTTAACCCATGAACAAAAGTCGTCTCTCCTGTGGTCAATATTAGTTAACGGCTTATGAGCATGTGAGTTATGATTTTATTAGGTACATGGATTTATATATATTTTACATTGAATGTTACTAGACCAATCCAGAATTAAGCTTTGTAGCCCTTAACTTTTGATATGTCCACAGGAAAGACGCGAACCTAAATCTGTTTATGACCCTGCAATGACTTTAAATGATGATATTATTCTCTTCTAAAAAAATCTATGTAGGTAGTCATAAAACCTGCACACTAAATTTCACGAGAATTGGTTGAGAAATGCGACCTTTAGAGGAAAAAACTGCCGCAGTAAAATACAAAATCATTGATAAAAAGTTTGCTTTTTTTAATTTCCAAAAACTGAGTCGACGGAAATCCGGACATATTTACGAAAGCATTTTTGTCGAAGCTTAAACAGATAGGTACCTTCGTTTCAATCGGTCAATTAATATTTACAATTATGGTTATAAAAAAACCCGACTTAAATTAAATATTAGCGCGTCCTAAACTCATTAAAAAAAATCAAATTGTCAGAAACTTGTCAGCCACACTGCCTTTAAATTGTAGTATAGTATTTGAAGCTAAGGCGACTTCCTGACTTGGCGGGGCGGGATCGATATGTGACATTTTCTTCTTTAACGTAAACTTACTGAAGTCGCAAAGATTCTCACTTGACATAATACTGTCAGTATTACGTTTGCGCAGTAGTAATATCATGCGCAGAAGCGGTCATTTGAATGTAGGGGCGCAGTAAAAAATGGTACCGAGTCA
This sequence comes from Cenopis cana, assembly GCA_951800055.1. Classification (NCBI taxonomy): domain Eukaryota; kingdom Metazoa; phylum Arthropoda; class Insecta; order Lepidoptera; family Tortricidae; genus Cenopis; species Cenopis cana. The sequence goes on from OX637473.1 coordinate 10,607,541, forward strand.
ACTGACAGCTGACACTGACATTTAACACTTTTCTCATATCGTACTGCCTCCGCACCGATAAACCAGGAAGTCGCCTAAAGGATTTTTGTAATTGGAGTTTATTCATAAGTTTATGTTAGTTTAATTTTAGTAGTTCTTTTTTCTATTTGGGTATGTTGATATAGTTTATTATTCTCTTTAAAAAAGATAAGTTGCCCATACTAATTTTCAAGCCCCTTTTCACCCTTTGAAAGGCGGAATTTTCGAAAACGCTAAAATGAGTTTTCTTTTAATTAAATATGGCTATAAACCAGGTTTTAAGTAGCTTGTATAAAAAAAAATTGCTCCCCATACAAACTTTCAACCCCCTTTTCACCCCTTCAGCTGTACAGCAAAGTGAAGCAAATTCGAAAGTGTGTCTATGTCTGTCTGTCTGTTACCTCTTCACGCTTAAACCGCCGAACCGATTTAATCGAAACCATTCACCCACATAAGCTGGGACATATTTTTGAGAAAATTGTACGCACCCATATTTTTGCACTTAACTGTACATTAATGGATTTCTGGGGTGTGCATTATTTGTCTCTGGATCGTTACAAATGTAATAATAATATATTGTCCGTAAGGTAAGTGCTTGCTTTTAAATTAACAGATTCAATGTACAGTCAACAGCAATGGTTGCTACGCGGGCGAGGTATTCAAAATTATCTACACACGCTCTTATTCCCTTATAAGTAATAAAGATGTGTGAAGATCATTTTGAGCACCTCGCCCGCGTAGCAACCATTGCTGCTGACTATACATTGATGTTTTTATCATAGAAACTAAGCAATAATTAAATACGTTTTATTATTCTTAAATGAAATAATTGAATTATGAAGCTGTTATCAAACTTTAAATTTTGGCTTTTGTCAATATTAAAGCCAACTCAAACAATTAAGTACACTTAGTTCCATTATTACGAAACCTTTGGTAGGTACTCAAACTTTTATTTATGATGTTCACGTTTAGGTATTATAAAGTTGAGGAGCGCTTTTGGTACAGAAGCGCGTGCCGTGTGAGGTATGCGAGATTAAGCAATGTCGGCCCAGGTCAGTTCTTGGATGGGTGACCGCTTTCAGTATACAAATACAAAATTATTTATTCTCCAAAGCAGCAAAACAATAGATACATTATCAGTGGCCCTCACACTAGGTCTAGCCTGTATCGTGAGGAACGAAAGAAAACAGTTAGAAATTAAACAATAAGATGCGTGTACCGACAGATAACAGATAACACAATGGATTAACCTTTAAACGCTATTTGACATCTAAACTACTTTTGACCTCTTGTACATTTTAAGGATGTGAGTGTGTGTGTGTCTATGTGTGTGTGTGTGTGTGTGCGAGAGTATGCGTAATCGTGTGAGTATGTGCGGCCACCAGCATTATTAGGTACCCAGTTAACGGAAGGGTGTTAAAATATCTTATGTGGAATTGCAGTAAAGAAATGGCTTCTCACACTCTCCTACACTCGACCCTTCTCTCCTCTACTACGCGATGTAGTATGCAGTAAAGATGCAGTAAAGAAATGGCTTCTCACACTCTCCTACACTCGACCCTTCTCTCCTCTACTACGCGATGTAGTATGCAGTAAAGATGCAGTAAAGAAATGGCTTCTCACACTCTCCTACACTCGACCCTTCTCTCCTCTACTACGCGATGTAGTATGCAGTAAAGATGCAGTAAAGAAATGGCTTCTCACACTCTCCTACACTCGACCCTTCTCTCCTCTACTACTCGATGTAGTATGCAGTAAAGATGCAGTAAAGAAATGGCTTCTCACACTCTCCTACACTCGACCCCTCCTCTTTTCTACTACGTGATGTAGTATGCAGTAAAGATGCAGTAAAGAAATGGCTTCTCACACTCTCCTACACTCGACCCCTCTTGATCTCCTCTCCTCTACTACACGATGTACTATGCAGTAAAGATGCAGTAAAGAAATGGCTTCTCACACTCTCCTACACTCGACCCCTCCTCTCCTCTACTACTCGATGTAGTATGCAGTAAAGATGCAGTAAAGAAATGGCTTCTCACACTCTCCTACATCTTTACTGCGGACTTAATGCCAAATGGCATTCTCTATCAGTCAACTACAGGGCCAAACAAAGATTCTTGAGAACTTCTAACAGTCAAGTTGTCACAGCCTAATCCCAATAAGGTCAAGTTTCCCCTCACGTTGCAAGGTCAGATGGAAGTCGCTTCCGTAAAAACTAATGCCTACGCCAAATCATGGGATTAGGTAGCGGACTCCAGGTATACTGTACAGGGATAACGCTATTAGGAGGATGATGACAGTTTAGGAGCCTTTGTAGAGGAGTGGTAAGGTAAGGCACACCTTTCTTGGCCATGAAGCCGATAACGCTTTTTAGGGTTCCGTAGTAAACAAGGAACCCTTATAGTTTCGCCATGTCCGTCCGTCCGTCCGTCCGTCCGTCCGTCCGTCCGTCCGTCCATCCGTCCGTCCGTCCGTCCGTCCGTCCGTCCGTCCGTCCGTCCGTCCGTCCGACCCCCGTTTTTCTCAGTAACCGTTAGTACTACAAAGCTGTAATTTAGCACGAGTATAGATATTGATGACGCCGACAAAACGGTAGAATAAAATCTTGAAAAAAAATTTTTAGAGGGTACCTCCCCTACATGTAAAGTGGTGGTGCAATTTTTTTTTCTTCCAAACCCCATCGTGTGGGGTATCGTTGGATAGCTCTTTTAAAAATATTATAAGGTTTCTAAGAGTATTTCTTGATTCAAGAATCGGTTGGCGTGATATTAAGCTTTGAAGTGATAATTTTCGTTATGGTCAAGTGTCCCCCCCCCCCTGCCAGCTAAACGGTGGCTCCTAGGCATGTGAAAAAAATCATGGCAGTAGTATATACGATGAATTTAAAAGGAAAACTATCACAGCTAAGTAGACATTATTAATTAACGAGTAATAGTCGAACTTCAGAAATGTACTTTGCAAAAGCAAACTTTCGAACAATTTCCATTGATATCTTGGATAATGTTGTTAATTCTGTCAAAAACATAGTAAATATAAGTTTGCGAACTTTTTAGTCCACATAATGTAACGGGTGGACGACTACGGAACCCTACCTTGCGCGTGGCCCGACACGCACTTGGCCGGTTTTTTTATATTACAAAGCTACCACTCGAAGAAAAATACCCCACAGTTGTCAACATGACGGTAGCCATTACTTATAATTTAGTTTAAGTTTATACTTCTTATATCTCAGAAACGAACTACAAAAAAGAAAATATAAGAATTTTCCATACAACACTACACTTTAATCATTTTAACAAGCCGTATTGTATGAAAATAGACCGTTTAAAAAGCAACTATACTATAAGGAACAAGATTCAAAATCTAAGGGCAGTTTCAACTACCTTTAGTTGTTTATCTAGTTATACTATCAGTAATAGTATTTTATGCAATCGTTATATAATTAATGCTTTTTTAGTCGAGAACCGCGTTTAGACCACGAGGCTTGCCGAGTGGTCTAAGTAAGGTTCGAGACTCAAAAAGCTAATTATATAACTATTGTATACAATACTTTTTCTACGAGTCCACGAAAATAACAAAATAACAGAAAGTTGCCGCTGAAACGATCTCATTTGTGCATGTAGGTTACACGGTGATTAATAGCACGTGGTCTGCACATATCACAATACGTATCACGTGGGTATTGATGAATATTGAAAACAAGTCTAAATAATTATGAAATTTACGATAATATCACAAGTATTGTTTGTAATAACAAATCCCACGGGGCCGGTGCCCTGTTAAGATTGAAAAAAAAATTATCAGTCCATGCCCGCCTTTGGCATCATGTCAAATTTCGACCAATCACGACGCAAGAGAATTTAAGTTTTTATTCTAATGATTATGGCCAGTATCCAGACGACCGTTTAAGTAGGTAGACAATTTGACAAGTGCATTGACGGTTTTACGTTCAGAAGCGCGGGAAGCACTATCAATGTATATATATATCTATAAAATAAAATGAATCTCCTTAAACTTAATTTTTTTCATCAAATTACGGCGTTCTATTTTTGAATGATATTTCGATTCTCCGCGCAGTTGTACAATGAAATATTATATTACTCCATAGAGCATAGACTTTTAGTTCAGCTTAAAATGTATAATATTGTGCAATGGTCTATGAAGTTCTAATTGTAATATTGTAGTCGACGAGTATAAAAATATTATTTTGTTGCATATACAAGTGTGTATATGATACAAGTGGCAGCTTCAACATTGCCAAACATTGCCAAAATCTCGCGGCGCATCTGTCACCTTCAAGTAAGCTAATAAACCCAAGTAAAAGTTGAGCAGTGTCACGCACCTCGCACCGTTTTAGCAAGCTCACGGTGACACAGTTTTTAAGAAAACATCTTTCCGACCTTGACACCTCTAAACAGCTGGTTTTTTCGCAAGCAGAAACTAGAAATTATATTTAAACTTGATTTCATGGTTGGTCAAATTTAAGTACTAAACCAATTAAATAGGTATGGTTATATTATGACTGTTAAGTAAGATTTAACACATTAACAACTTTCATACTGACAATGTAAGCCGTGTTTTCAGTAGTTTTGTTTTTTTCCTAGGCAAGTACCTACTAGTAGTAGTAGTCGACTACTACTACTAGTACAGACACTACAGACTACTACTACTGCTACTGATACTAAGTATTAGCAGTAGCAAACACTTTATTGCACAAATCAAGAACATACAAGAAAAACAAATTTAATAGTAGACATTATTACTACTACTATAACTACTACTACTAGCTTACCTAAGACCTTACCTTACCTTATATAAGTACTTAGTACTTATATAACTAAAAAGGTAGTAACTTAGTAAGTCCGGTATTCAAAATCATCTAAGAAATATTTGTAAGTATGGTTTATCAATATAATACGCAGTAGGTACGAGTATGTTGGTATGATTGTTTTTGAGCACCTTATTCAGTCTAGTGCAGTGAAGTATGAGATTGGTATAAGTAAAATATCAGGCGTTTGGACTGATTTATAGAAGGTGAAATATTATATCCTGCATTATGAGCCTAAATACGCTGAAATAAGCCTCACTTTACGAGCAAGTGCGTTGAAAAAACCGGCCAAGTGCGTGTCGGATCACGCGCAACGAAGGATTCCGTACCGCCACCTACTAGTCCACATTTAAAAACACCCCTAAAATATTTTCTTTTCCTAATTTCACGTCACTTTTATGTAGCGGTAAAATGGTGTAAATACATCTTTCTCCCAAATTTCATAATTGTAATACTTATAGTCTCCGAGTATATCGGCTGTGACATACGGACAGACAGACATCACTAATCTATAAGGGTTATACGTTGGCTACGGAACCCTAAAAACGGCAAAAAAATCATGCCTGTTGTATGGGAGCCCCATAAATATTTATTTTATTCTGTTTTTTAGTATTTATTGTTATACTCGTAGTGGCAACAGAAAATACATCATCTGTGAAAATTTCAACTGCCTAACTATCACGGTTCACGAGATACAGCCTGGTGACAGAACCTGTCCGTCCGTCTGACCGTCTGGACAGACCGCTTTACCCTTTGGGTACGGAACTCTAAAAAACTACTTAAAATGGAACCATGCCTATTAAAAAACAGTTTTACAAACATTTTTCACGTTAGTTGCAACTCGTAAAAATGCTGTGGAAAATGAGCTCGAACATCGCGCCGCCGCCGGCCGCATTCAAAAGTTAGTGTGTGCCGGCATTAAAAAGTTTGCTTGTAGTTAACTAAAAAAATACAGTGGCACAATACAACGCGTTTTAATGTACAGTCGAATAAAATGCGAAGTATCCAATTTCGGATTTTATTACAATGGCATAAGGTAATAAAGTAGATATATCTCTTTGTAGTTGACTGTTCCTACCTTCCTATTGAAACGATCTGTGAATTTTCTTAATGCGTTATTCAATCTTACGTTAGGTTATTAGTGTTGGACTCACAAAAAAATCCCATTTCCGTCCTCCTAGCGTGTTCCTGGTTCTGTTCTGTCACGTCGGCCCTAATTTTACGAAAACCGTAGAGGAAAAACAAAATTGTTTCGGGAACATATAGGCCTGTCATATGTTACATTGGAAATTGCAATAATTGCGGTAAACTTGCATTTTTGGTATGTTGTTTGGGTCCACCTAAATAATATTTACCCAGATTTGCAGCAGTTTAAAATGAACGCGCGCTAAGTTATTCCTGAAAAACCAAAAAGTGGGGAATTTTCGACCAAAATATCAATAATGAGGTATCTACGGGGAAATTAATGGGAAATAAAGTTGTAGCAGACTTAATTACCTTCATTCAAGACCATAAACCAAAAAAATATAGTTTCAAAAATTTCATTTTTGGTACAAACTTTTATTGCCGACTGTATTCCTTTTCAATAGTCATCAACTACTCGTGGTGACGGTTCTAATGAGACTAAACATGATGGGTTTATCTTGTGTAGTTTAGTAGTTCCTGTGGCCACCTTCTGTCTCCATCATCAGATCAGCTCGATGGTACCATAATATTACACTGTCACCAAACTTACATAAGTATGCCAAATTTCAGCTCAATCGGATGCCGGCAAGTGGTTGAAAATTGTGGGTGTTGTGGTTGAAATGTGTGGGTAGAGCATCCTATGACATTTTAGATAAGACTGATTGCTATAACACTATGAAAACAGTTTATTGCTAACTGAAACATGAAAAGGAAAACCTCTGATCTCCAACTAACTGAACTAATTTAATCCTCTGTTATCCAACTAACCAAGCAAGAAACAAATTCATTTCGAATAAAAAGAACATGGCAAAATAAAAATATGAAAAAGTACCTAAATACTATTAAAGCCTGGCCGGTCGACAACACTAACTTTTTATTAAAACAGGATAATTTTCTTCTATAACCTTTATTTAAACAGGATAATTTTGTGTTAAAATCAGGGGTGAGAGTGGACAAGGGAGTCAATGTGGCAAAAAAGCTAGTCAATTATATGTAAAGTAACCAGAATATAACATATGTGTATTGCCATAATAAATATCCCACTATGTGCGTGTCCCGGTTTCCAATGATCTTTCTTTTTGATCTCCACGGGGCCCAAAATGTGAGCCATTACATTTGACGAGAAACAATAGAGTAAAGGTTAATGGAAACAAATGACAACAAAGAACTTATTAAACATCTGCTTCAGCGACGTGGCAAGTAATTTCTTTTCCATGAATATTAACGCGGAGCTCCAATTACAATGTACGCTGCCACTACAGTCGAATAACAACAGTAGGTAAAGTTGATTTTGAATTGAGCTTATTCAATATTGAAAACCACTGGTTAATACAGAATATCTTAAATATAATTCATCTAGAAATCATACTTAATGTTGATACTTTACTATTAATTTGATGATATTTAATCTAATTGGTTTGATAATTATCCTTAAGTTGGATTAGGCACCGATAATCGATATTCTTAGGGATTCTTCGAAATTTAAAACAGGCCCTTGAGCCATTGTACCGAGGATGCTGCAGGCCCGGCCAATAAACCCACAGTCAGGTTAAGAAGAACTGTGGCTGAGAATATTAAGCTTAAGCCCCAAGCGCTGGCTAAACCAGGTGTCGAAGTATCTCAATGTGCCGGTGAATGCAGCGCTCCATCAGGCAGCCGACCGAAACTCCTGGAGAAGAATACTGGCTATGCTACGTCGGCAGAGTCACGATCCTCAGCCATGAGGGACCGATTGAGGAGGGAGGAGAATATTAAGCTACCTCTTTAGGTACGTACGGTCAAGTGGAAAAACATGTATCGAGTGTTTCCTCTCATAAATATGGTACTAAAACCTTAATTCACCGACCTAAGAGCTATGGGACATATTTTTGAGCAATTTGTATGCACCCACATTTTTGCACTTGAATGTACAATGCGAGATGAACGAATTACAAATTTGAATGAGTACGTTACTCCATTATCGTTTCTGTGGTTACACTATCATGTGGGTAAGTGTCACTTTATATGTAAGTATCAAATCAATGCATCATCACGTCACATCTGTTCTTACCGTTTGTTGTAGTGCTGCGGCATTTTTGTTAATATTTATGGGGAAGTATATCACTCGGGAGCGAGTGGCTTTACGAATTTTTACAATTTTGCATCATATCGCTGTAATGAAGTCTTTAGCTGTCACTGCTACGAGCTCTACTGAAGCTACTCAGATTGCAGTAAAAAAACAGTTTAGACTTTACGAATACGAAACAAGTTACAAGTCTAATACCGATGACGAGTGGCTTCCTTCACCAGTGTTGCCGATTGAGACTTGTAAAATGGTAACTCGCTGCATTATAAAATGAAATGGGCTCGATCGTTTAATAAACCAAGGGTCTCCATTCGACGGCCCGCGGCCGGGTCCGACCCATGCCGTGACAGCGCCCGCCATGAAATTTTAATGTCATTTTAGAATTATACCTATGAGATAATTTCGAAAAGTGACATTAAAATATTTTAAATCTGCCTAACGGTAGCATAAAAAGTTACGTGATTATTCCATAGGTCTCAGGTGCAATATGGCCCTCGGGCTAAAAAGTTTGGGAACGCTTGGTTTAAAAACAATAATTCCCATTAGTTTGTGGAAGAATTCAATTCCAGCGGGGTAATCACGTAACTTTTGGAGCCCCGCTGTATCAATTAGACAATAGACATACTGTTACGAGCGTGAGGCACGGGATAGAGTTAAAATGAAAACACCTGTTAGGCGCAACTATGGATTTATTTATCGACTTAGGAGCACTGGGTAAAGTTCACTGAGTTCACGACTTCACGCGTACTAACACTAACTCAACTTACACACACAAGTCCACTGAGTCTTAGAATACCTTGCGGACCTACCCTTTCTATGACAACGAAACTGTTATAGCCCCCGCAGCAATACTATTATTAATTTAATTCTTGTTGAGCCTTGAGCCTAAAACAACGTAGCCTCAGTAGGCCTGAGTGGAGGCTCGGAGCGGAGCGTTCGGCGGGGCGTGCAGCGGGGCATGCGAGCGTGCATACTAGGTATTTGTTCTGCAGCGACGAATCAGGAGCTCAGGACACCAGTATGACTTTCAATTGTTTAACATGCACGGCCCGCTGCACGCCCGACTCGAGCGTCCATTCAGGTCTTACACTAAGGAATTTTTAATCGTTGGAAATAAATTTGAGTAATATTGCAGGAGTTTGATATAAATTGTTTTATTGCCACACTGATGACTGCTAATGGAGCGCGGCGTAAGTTTCCGGACTACTATTAAGCTCAGCTGGGTTTAGTGTTGTCGTGTTACACTAAATACTTACCTCACTGGGAAAATGATGCAGATGTAGTCAATTTGAGTTTTGAGCGAGTGAAACGAAAGTTTGTACTTGAGCTTCGACAAAAATGCAAATTCTCCTCTACAACGCGTGTCTCAACCGATTCTCGTGAAATTTTGTGAGCAAGGGACCGATTTTTGAGTGTCGAACACTCGATTTTTCATTCGTCATCTTTCAAAAAATTATAATGTTTTGACAGATGTCGAGTGAAAACATTCAAAAATCGGCCCCCTGTTTTGATAATAGGGATGTTGACTCAAAAAAATATATAATTTCAATAGAAAGAAGACATAAAACTATGCCAAACAGTGAAAATCCTATTCAAATATCTCAAAAAATAACGAAGCTACAACGGTTAGAATGTTCGTAGTTAGAGAGAGAAAGTGCTACTCAACAGTGACGTCACTGTTGAGTAGCGCCATAGTATGACGATCGTTCAATACAAAGGTGCGTTTTGCGGAAAAGCGACAGAAAATACCCACTCTTAAGACTTATAATTACGTAAAATTATTTATGTTTTTGAATTACTTTTGTCGCCATTTGATTGAGAATTTGAGCCTTTATGTAGCAAATTTGGATTTATTGATTTTCCTTTATAGTGTCATCATCCCTATTAGAACTATGATATTAGAATTTTTTTGTGACGTCAGATTTTGGAAATAAAAAAGACACTCGCGAGGTGTAGACCTCGCTGTCGAACTCACAGAGCCACTACGAGTATTAATTAGAGTCTATTCGGAAATAGAATCCTACGCTTCCTTTCATTCCGAACAGACTTTAATTACTAGCTTTTTGCTAGTGCCTACGTCCGCGTGAACGTAATTCATTCCTTTGAGGAATTATTTTTTAAATAAAAAGTAATCCAGGGTATAAAATTATGTATTTTTTTTTTCAAAATCTTTTATTTTATTGACTGAATTCCATTGCTATACATATGATACTTAATGTAGATACTATACGACGCATAATATTAATAATTGAACAATATTGAGAGAATATCTCCGATAAGATTTTATAAAAAAACCGGCCAAGTGCGTGTCGGGCCACGCACAATGTAGGGTTCCGTAGTTGTCCACCCGTTACATTATGTGGACTAAAAAGTTTTCGAAATTATATTTACTATGTTTTTGACAGAATTAATAACATTATCTAAGGTATCAATGGAAATTGTACGAAAGTTTGCTTTTGCAAAGTACATTTCTTAAGCTCGACTATTACTCGTTAACTAGTAATGTCTACTTATCTGTGATAGTTTTCCTTTTAAATTCATCGTATATACTACTACCATGATTTTTATCACATGCCTAGTAGCCACCGTTTAGCTGGCAGGGGGGGGGGGGGGGACACTTGACCATAACAAAAATTATCACTTCAAAGCTTAATATCACGCCAACCGATCCTTCAATCAAAAAATGCTCTTAGAAACCTTATAATACTTGCCCAAGCTAGGGTTTCTGGTTTCTCGCCTCATTCTTTTTCTCGAGTTTCGAGAACTCTCGACTCCAATTTCTCGAGTTGTCTCGACTCTCGAGTCGTTGGTAAGAAATTGTAAATTATTGTTGATAATACAATGAAAAACACAAACTTACTGTCAATCAGGCATTTCAGATGAAAGCTATCTAATACGTGAATGTGCTTGTGGTAGAGCCACCACGTTTCGGAGGCATACAAAAGATTAGGCACAACTATTGCCATGTACACAGAGACCTTGGTTTGGAGCTTTATGTCGTGTGACCGGAACACCTTGACTCGAAGTTTTCCAAAAGGCAGCAGCTGCCGCCCCGATTCTGCTGTTAACTTCATCATCAAGGTGGCACTTAGATGTTACAGTGCTCCCCAGATACCTAAATCTGTCCACTTGCTTAAGAGAGTCACCACCAAGTTTCATGTCAACGGACACTAGTGTATCCAAACCCATAACTTCGGTTTCTTTAACACTAATTATCAGGCCAAAACGTTGACATGACTCGGTGAAACTCGTCATTAGAGCTTGCAGACTGTCCGGGGAGTCCGCCACAAAACAAAGGTCATCGGCGTACATTATCTCCGTGACAGTGGCATGAGACCTTCGTGCGAGCCTTCAGTCGTGCTAAATTAAAGATACCGTCATCGGTACGATAACGAATACGGATGCCATTAGCCAAAGAGTGTAAGGAATCTGACTGAACTGTAAAGTAAAGAGCGAAGACGGTTGGTGCTAGTACGCATCCTTGTTTGACGCCACAGCTAACACCGAAATATTCAGACTGCTCGTTCTTGCTTGACATTGACTGACTAACTCGTAAAACTCGTTTGATGCGGCGGCGGCGGCGAGTTACAAAGCGTGCGAGTGAGGAGTCCGCTGCACGTGTTTATAGTGCGCGGGTGGCGTTATCATTGATAAAAGCGGCAAATTGCGAGCCTGACTTTAGCCCTTATTTCGTGTTCGCCGGAACTCGAGAGTCTCGAGAGTCGGCTATTTTTTTCTCGTCTCGAATGGAGGCGAAACTCTCGAGTTGTCTCGAGTTCGAGAAGTCTCGAGCAGAAACCCTATGCCCAACACACAATACCCACACGACACGATGGGGTTTGGAAGAAAAAAAAATCGCACCACCACTTTACATGTAGGGGAGGTACCCTAAATTTTTTTTTTTTCAAGATTTTATTCTACCGTTTTGTCGGCGTCACGTCATCAATATCTACGAGTATACTCATGCCAAATTACAAGCTTTCTAGTACTAACGGTAACTGAGATAAACGGGGGAGAGACGGACGGACCGACATGGCGAAACTATAAGGGTTCCTTGTTTACTACGGTACCCTAAAAAAAGGTATAAAAAAACAACGATTTATAAAAAAGTGTATATTGCGGTTGTAAAGTAAAAAGGGTAATGACATAGAAAATGTCAGATGGCTTTTCCTATAACATCTTATGACTCCTCGTCGTCGCGTCATCGTCAGATTGTCGGTAATCGGGTAAGAGTTAAAGTATTTAGTGCTACCCGATGAGGCCACTACACAAAAAACTGAGAACTGCCTTATGCAAATAATTAATCATAATTTAGAATACATTTTCCGTTTCTAGAGGAAATCAGTTTATTTTATAACGCTTTTTCCCTAATAGGCACCAAGAAAAAGTAAGAAAGGGTCCGCTAACACGCTTGTATCTAAAGAGATCACCAAGTTTTGTCACCAAGGGGATTAAAGTCATGAGGGAAATAGTGCTGAACGCCTCAAAACTTATCTGCTTCCCGTCACTATATTTCTCCGACAAGGACTAATTGCCGCCTAAGTTCAGCGTGGACAAATGTCATTTAGAAACTAATGACGTCATGTCTGCAAGTTGTCGACACGATGGTAATTTATAATGCTCAATAAATACCAACCTAAATACCAAGCTGACAAAATAACAACCGAATTATTTCAGACTAATTTTAATAAGACGTAGCAGAGACACTGTTTCTGGTAACGATGTAACTATATACACAAGATTAATGAGTACATAGGTATAGGTAATATTATTTAAATTAATATATAATCCTATTAATATTATGTAAATGCGAAAGTTTAGATGTTTGTTACTCAATCACGCAAAAACGGCTGAACGGATTATGATGAAACTTGTGTACTTTACCTATAAAAAGAGCCTATACTATATCAGTGATTAAAATATTAATACTTTTTATCTCGAAAATCGTCTCACAAAGGGATGAAATAGGGAGTGGAAGTTTACGCAGACGAAGTCGCGGGTTAAATCTACTTATTCATACGTAACATACGTTGATGCAAGATTAAGGCCGTGTATTACCACTTTTGAGTTTTTAAAAACCATCTGAGACGTAGAATATACTGTCTTAAAATGTAAAAAAAATATATGTGTTACATGAGGATCTTGTCTAGTCAAAATCGCAGTCAGTTATATGATCTGATGAATTTCACTCGATAGAAAAAAATCGCGAAGTTACCCCTTTTCGGAATGTATTTTCAATACTACGGCTATATTACTGATATTTAACATTTAATTTTTGTACTCAATTAAAGATCGTAAATAGTTATAGACAAATTCGCAGGGTTTGCTTTGATAAAATGATTGGCTTAATGGCTATAGCTAAATATTTACAAAACTGCGCGCAGAGCTTGCGTAGAGAGCGGGATGGTTAATTGTAAACTCACGCGTGTTAGAGCGGGACAGTTGCGTTGGGGATACCTCTCCTTAACCGCTTTTGTAATAAGTATAATTATTTAGTTAAAAAGTGATTTGGAACCATTCTCTACCACCTTTTTAATTAACTACTAAGTAATTCAATAAACCACACAAATTAACTACTAAGTAATTCAATAGTTCGGAGGGCTGAATACCTAACGTTTACGAGCATGCGTTACGGCCATTACTTCGAGCGGCGGCGGCAGCGGTTTCCCGAATACATTGCGTATGATCCCAATCAACCGCAGTGCGTTGCGCGTTACGACTGCGCAATGAACAGATAAAACGCTTGCCGCGCCGCATTTCGCGCAAAGTCGTGGCTGGGCTGTAAGACTGATTGACATGTCATTTTCCATTCTAAAAATAACAGATAGATATTCTTAACGTAAGTTTGACACATTACGGAATCAAGTATCAGCAGTTCAGCTTAATATTAGTATTAATTTTAAATTCGTCCTATTTGATATTTTTTATGCTGTGTGGCTGAATTTAGTCCCCTATTTGATACTATTATTAAACATGACATGACATGGTTAAACTTCCAAAATAAGAGATAGAATAAAAAGAACATCATCATATCAGCCGAAAGACGTCCACTGCTAGACATAGGCCTCCCCCAAACAGTACCACATTGACCGGTCCTGCGCCACCCGCATCCAGCGGACTCCCGCGACCTCACGGATTGACTCAGAGGTGAGGGGAGGTGACCTCAAGTCACACAGAGGGCAATGGAGAGGGCTATGCTGGGAGTTTCTCTGCGTGATCGCATCAGAAATGAGGTCATCTTTAGCAGAACCAAAGTAACCGACATAGCCCTTCGAATGAACAAAAGAGATACAAAATAGAATTTGCTCGATTAATATGTGCTCTTGCATTTCATTTCAACTATATTTTGTACAACACACAACAGTGTGTACAAAAGATGTCACAAATAAGCCTCTTTATAAAGTTATCTTAAAGACTTGCTAGTGATCAAATTTCCTTCGTTACAAAGTCCCATGAAATCTCTATTTACCTCGTGAGCCATGAGAAAAGCTTGAATGTATAATGTGTTTAGTAAAGATATGACGTAAAACTCACATATCAACGAGTCTCCCCATCGGAAGCCGAGGAGCGGAAACAGGATGCCAGCTTATCTGCCTTTCGCTCTAGCGCTGGTACAAGTCATAAGAGTGAGCGGAATGGACTAATTAGTGTCTAGTTTTCCTTGTGTCCGCAGGCAATGGGAGTGCCCGGATGCCTCTTGTCTCGAAAGTAGTAAAAGTTAAGTGTTTGTTTTTGTACCTGATTCAAATCCATACCTCCTGGAAAACGATCCCAAGTTTCGTAATGACCTCACTCCAGGTGTGTTATTTTTTTGACAGGGTCTGGCACAACGGCCTTATAAGCAAGCTTTCTTCTGAAGAAAATTTAGTGATCTGACATACAGATGGCTAGAATCACACCTTAGGGATTCTTTTTGTGCATTTTTGGTACTGAACCTAAAAATAAACAACCCTATATAATTGTCGAATATTAAAATACAAACTAGTTTGACTATCGATGAGGAGTTGTAAATACACACTATCTGTATATAACGCGCGCGAGACTGAGATCGGCGCGCCGATGGCCCTGTGTCGGCGGCGGTGGCGTGGTGATTTTCGTCGGCGACGGCGGCGCGGCGGCACGGCGCTCATATCTAAATTACAGTAAATTACAGTCATCAACATCTTCTCATCTCATTCTTATTGGCATTTGCTGCAAGACCTAGTTAGTCTATAGGGTTAGGCAGGTCCTTGCCTACATTCTTCATTCCGAGGAGGGAGAATGTAGAGGTTGTTACTGTATGAGGCTGGCCGTGTTTGGTCTAGAATCATAAAGTAACATATAAAAGTCATAAGTCATAAGTCATAAGTCATTTATTCGTAAAGCTAATTTACACGTTAAAATACAGACCATATTTACAAAATAAATATGTCGTTAAATCATTCAATTCAATATAATATAAATTAATACATGTCATTATTACATCAGTACCTATATTATTTTATTTTATTAAATCAATAAAAAATAAAAATAAAATTACCAAATATCCTTTGCGTGGATACTTAAAAACTCACTGTAATTATAGAACGGGTGCTCAACAAGCCAGCGTTTGAGGCGACGTTTAAAACTGTCCAAAGTTTGGGCGCTGGTAATGCTGTCAGGTAGGTTGTTGTAGACAGTGGGCCCCATGACATGAGTGAGCTTGGCCGACTTGACCAACTTGCGGCCCACGCCGATGAGCTTATGGGCGTTACGCGTGTTGTAGTTGTGTACCATGCTATGTGTTTTGTACGCTGTTAGATTTGACCTCACATACACAGCCACCTGTAATACGACTATCGCTGGTAAAGTCAGTATACCCAGTTTTTTAAAGTAGGGTCTTGCAGGAGTATTGTGCGGCACACGGGCGATTATCCTTACCGCGCGCTTCTGAAGACGGAAAACCCTTTCCCACTCAGCACAGCGTCCCCACAGCTCCGCACCGTATTGTATCAGCGAGTGCACCGTGGCAAAATAGCACGAGCGCGCGACCTCATCCGACACTAACCTGGTTACTCGTCCTAATGCAAAGCAGGCGCTGCCGATTCTTCCACTGAGTCTGTTAATATGATGGTCCCACTTTAGACCGGTATCTATTTCGAACCCTAGGAATCTGGTGGTACTTAATTGGTCTAGAGTGGTCCCATTTACAGAAACAGCAAGAGGTCTTGCGTTGCGGCCTGACAGATTGAAGACTAGGTAGTGGGTCTTCTTAAGATTTAAGGCTAAACCATTGGCATTAAACCACTGTGCAAGCTGCGCCGCGGTTTCATTTAGCTTTCCTTGGATAGCGTCCACCGATTGCGCTGTGACGATTGCAGCAACATCATCGGCGTACATGAGGATCTCTGCAGCCTGTATTGCATGCGGCAGGTCATTCAGTAACAAAGAAAACAAAATGTTGGACACCGATGAACCCTGCGCTACGCCCATGGTAGTCTTGAGTGGGTCTGACCTAACCATTCCACCATCTCCGATCACAACTTGAGTTCTATGCTGCAGTAGGCTCTCGAGCAAGGAAAGTGTCGGACCATTGATCCCATAGTGTCTTAGCTTACTGGTAAGGACTGCGTGGTCTGCGACGTCAAAGGCCTTGGAGAGGTCGCAGCACAACACAGCCACCTGCTGCTTCTTCTCTCTGGCATCAACTACGCGTCGGATCACATCACGAGTCAGTGTGGTTGTGGAGTGGCCTGCGCGATAGGCGTGTTGTCTCTCGGATAAGGCGCTCGTCGACTCTAGAAAGCTCGTCAGGCGGCGGCTGAGACCGTTTTCAAGGACCTTAGCCATCGCCGGGATAATAGCAACGGGTCTGTACGCATCCATATCTCCCTTCTTCCCCTTGCCTTTAAAGATTGGAGCTATTTTGCTGACCTTAAGAGGTTTGGGGTAAGTGCCCTCCCTTATACAGCGATTGAATAGCTCCGCCATGGCGTAGGCTAAGGGTATTGGAGCAATCCTCAGGAGCTTCATATTAATCCCGTAGATGTCCACTGAGGCTTTAGGCGGGATAAGCGAGGTTATCAAACGATAGACCTCATCCGCACTGAACGGTCGAAGCCTAAGGGATCGGTCCGCGGCCGGCAGCGCGGCGCGCAGCAGGCCCAGGGCGCGAGCGCCGTCGGCTCGCGGCGCGCCGCACGCCGACGCGGCGCTGAGGAACCTGGTGTTCAGCGCGTCGACAGCTGCCTTCTTGCTCATGAACTGCGACCCATCGGTGTTCACAATTACCTCTGTGACGTCCAATCGTGGGCAGTTATTTTTTCCCCTCTCCTTGTTAACCACATTCCAGAGCATTTTAGATTTATTGTTGCCGCTTTTAATCATGTCATTGTAGTAATCAGATTTTTTATTTCTAATTAAAATGTCATATTGCAATTTAATGTCAATTATAAAATTACTAATATTTTCATTATTCATATGTCAATAAATTACAGTAATATCTACTAAATTACAGTAAATTACAGAAAAATACAGTAAAATTACAGTAACTTGCAGAAAATTCTAGTAAATTACAGAAAATTACAGTAAAGTATAGTATATGTAGTAAAGTGTATATATTAGTACATTATTACCGCCCGTGTTAAGTACAAAATTTTATGTCACCCCCTGGCCAGTTTATATAATAAGTATATATAGTAAATTACTGTAAATTACAGTAATTTACAGTAAAGTATAGTATATGTAGTAAAGTATATACAGTATATATAATAATTATATATAGAAAATTAAAGAAAATTACAGTAAATTGCAGAAAATTGCAGTACATTGCAGTAAATTGCAGTAAATTGCAGTAAATTACAGTAAATTGCAGTAAAGTATGGTATATGTAGTAAAGTGTATATATATTACAGTAATTTACAGTAAATTAGAATAAATTACCGTAAAGTATAGTATATGTAGTAAAGTATATATAGTAAAATACAGTAAATTACAGAATATTGCAGTAAATTGCAGAAAATTACAGTAAATAACAGTAAAGTATAGTATATGTAGTAAAGTATATATAGTATATATAATAAGTATATATAGTATTATACAGTAAATTGCAGTAAATTACAGTAAATTTCAGTAAATTTCAGTAAATTACAGTAAATTCTAGTAAATTACAGTAAATTCTAGTAAATTACAGAAATGTACAGTAAAATAGGAAAAAACAGTAAATTTTACAGTAAATTACAGTGAATTACAAAAAATTGCAGTAAATTACAGTAAATTACAGTAAATTACAGTAAATTACAGTAAATTACAGTAAATTAAAGAAAACTACAGTAAATTCTACTAAATTACAGAAAATTACAGTAAAGTGTATATATATTACAGTTTGCACAAAAGATCCCATTGGGTCGAAGTGCATCCGCAAGGGCCCTCATCTAGATATATATTACAGTAATTTACAGTAAATAAGCGTAAATTACAGTAAAGTATAGTATATGTAGTTAAGTATACACAGTATATATAATAAGTATATATAGTAAATTACAGTAAATAAAAGAAAATTGCAGAAAATTACAATAAATTCTAGTAAATTACAGTAAATTACAGACAATTCTAGTAAATTACAGAAAATTACAGTAAATATCAGTAAATTACAGTAAATTTTACAGTAAATTAAAGTGAATTACTGAAAATTGCAGTAAATTGCAGTAAATTACAGTAAATTTTACAGTAAATTACAGTAAATAATAAATGTATTTCTTCTTCTTTTTTTTCTTCTTCTTCTAAATTACAGAAAATTGCAGTAAATTACAGTACATTACAGAAAATTACAGTAAAGTATAGTATATGTAGTAAAGTATACACAGTATACTAGTAGTAGTAGGTAGTGGAGAGAACTGCACCGACAAGAGTGAAACTCTTAAATAATAATGATGATTATTATTATGTTTCAGTTTTTTGGCAATTTTTTTTTCAGGTCCTTCGTATAATATTAAATATTTACAACCAAAAAATATAATATTTGGGAGTGCCAAAACCGACGAATAAAACGTGCACAATGGAGAAAGCCTTGCCCTATATTTATCTGTTTGATTATAAATGGGTTCTCGAAAACGACTCTAACGATTTCAATGATGCCATATGAGGGGGAAAATCCATCTAGCTAGGCCAATTCTCTGTATTTATAGTCCAGTCCCTGGCTAAGGTCTTTTAGGAAAATCCGCGTAGGTATGGAAACTTTTTTTCGGGGGAGGTGAGTAGAGTAAGGAGTCAGTAAGTATTTAAGACTCAGGTGGGCAACCGTCACCAGACTCACCAGGTACATTATCCAACTGTGATCTCATCTTTTTTTAGGGTTCCGTAGTGAACAAGGAACCCTTATAGTTTCGCCATGTCCGTCCGTCCGTCCGTCTGTCCCCCGTTTATCTCAGTAACCGTTAGTACTAGAAAGCTGTAATTTGGTATTAGGGTACCTCCCCTACATGTAAAGTGGTGGTGCAATTTTTTTTTTCCAAACCCCATCGTGTGGGTTATCGTGTTTCGATTTCGATATATTGTTATATGTTCTAATTGCTTGTATTGCGCTAATTATGACCTGATCGTTATCTAGTTTCACGGTCGCTGATTTCGACTAGTCAGCAAGAAAACCGCAAATCAAAGCAGATATTCCAATCAGTGCCAACACTCCAACAGGCATATGTTACGTGCATTCGTCTGGACAGCCGTTCATGCCTGACTGCGCACTGCTGATCTATATCAAATCAACTAGCTTAGTGCCAGTTGCACCAACGTACGAACACAGACCTGTCATCGTCAAATATGGCGCCGGCATCCTGCAGAAACTTGTCAAACTTTCCATACAATCAGATTTGACGAACACCGCTTACGATTACAGACGGTTTGGTGCAACCCAGCCTTCTACCCTTCCCGAGCCAGGAGATTTCCGACGACATCTATTCATTAATTAGTTTCTAACAAAAATGACATTTTTGGTACAAGCTTTTATTGCGCAAGCAAAAATATCGAAACAATTTCAGATATACTCTTGACTATTATGATTGTTTCTTAGAGCCTAAACATGATTGCTTAAAATTATCTCAGTAGATAATAAATCCGAAGTTCTGCCATTATTTCACTTCACTACATATAACAATACTAAACTACACAATCAAGTTTAAATGAATTCTTGTATAATTTTTTTCGAAACAAAAGACGTAATTGCGTTTAGTCTTAATCTTAAATATCTGGGCGGCCGAGCTTTGCTCGGCGTTTTCCAGGGCATGAGACCTAGCTAGATCGATTGCTCGTCCCCGAAACCCCGACATACCAAATTTCATCAAAATCGTTAGAGCCGTTTCCGAGATCCCCGAAATAAATATATTTAAATATATATACAAGAATTGCTCGTTTAAAGATATAAGATTTATATTGCAAAAAATAGTTAACATCAAGGCCACCAGAGGCGCTGCTCGTTGCCTTACAAAATGAGACTAACTAAAAGCAAACGCGTTCGTTTGTGTTATGTTTCGAAAAAGCATAATATATTATATTCTAGAGATACGGTAGGTAAAAGTTTATACCTTTTCTCCGTTTCCAATTTAGCTTGTAGGTACACAGTGAACGATAAAGTTTTCTACTCTATTCCATTCTTAAAGTGATAACATTTTTCGATATCCCTAATTCAATCAAACACAGAGTACTTACCAACCTAATTGAATTGTCTTGTTTACATTGACTACGCAGTATATTGGTTTTACTAATAAATATTATTGATAGTGTCAGGATACGAGAATGTCAACAGTTCATGCTCCAACAGGAAATGTAATTTGAGCCCAATTGTGATACCGTGTAGGTTAGGTATGGGGATGGGATAGTAAAATAAAAAATCGAGTTGACTTTGTTGGCACATTTTCCTATACTGTATATATCCTAGGTATATGTCCCTTAAGGATTAGACCAAATTTGCAGTATTTTGCTCTAAACACGAAAGTCATTCAAATATTGACATAAATATCACCGCATAATATATTTTTTTATTACTATTTGGTGTATCACTTTCAATACAAGTTGAGGTAAATACACATACAACATAAATTATTACAAGGTAGTAAAGTGTAGCTGAGCTGAGTTAAATGTTTTTGCTAAAGCAGCAAGACAATTTGGTACTGGACGTGCCAAATGGATTACGAAACTCCAAAAAAACAAAGAAAAACTCGCTGCCCGATTTCCCTCAATTGGGACACTGCCGGCGCTAGGGTGTCCTTAAAATCGGATTAAATCGAACTGGAATAATACGGAAAATTTCCCCAGGGTACAATTAAGAGACGTGTCCCCGGCGAACCTGGGCTGTGGTCAGCCTACAGCGACAGTTTTAAGGTATTCCAACTTCGGGCTTTTGACCGATTGGATTGAACCTACGAGTGTCCGTGGAGATTTTTAAGCATAACATTATAGTCCTGCGGTCACCCCATACTTTGCGTTGATACTTTATATATTTTTGAGATAAGAAAGGAAGGCATATGGGGTATCTGAATATGCTGCATATTTTAATTCCCATTTAAAACTCCAGTTTACTCAATTCAAAAGTCACTACAGAAGACTAACGCTGCTCTGAAGCAAACCAAGAACTACTTCAAACTTATCCAGATTACAGTACAGATATAATTGCAGACTGGCAGATAAAGCAAGTTTGCGGCGGGACAACACAAAGCGCCTCAATCTGTGCGCACAGGCAGGCGATGCAGCTAGTTCACTAACTGGGCCAAATAGTGTACACAAGGTCTATATGGAAAATGCTGCAAATGGTGTTAAAAGCATGAAAATCGGTACGATTGATCTTTAGGACATATGAATCAATTTGACCCGTTGGACGGAAAAAAAAGGAAAAGGAGAGGAGTTATGATGACATCTTTTTTCGTATGGAATTTAAAAAAAAAATGTTTTGAAACCTATCGTGTGGTATCAAACGAAAGGGTTTTCTAAGCCGATTCTAAAAATATATCACATCATTACATTTAAGTCGCTTGTATTAAAATAAAATAAAAGTAATTTTCAAAACATACCAAGCAGCATCTTTTGATGTGCCGCTAGCACTAAAATACGGAAAATAGGTTTACTGATAAATAGATGCGATTGAAACAAATTGGAAGTTGTAAATTCAAAGGCCTTTCAGAAAAACATCCCAAAATTAATTACATGCTTTAAAGTTGTTTCAAACTCGTCCCAAGTGGGCATGGTTTATTTGCCAGCCTTGACGTATCATTAGATTAACGCCAAGTTTATGTAAAGAAAGGTTTAAACTTAAGAAATTAATTATTTCGTTCTGAAAGTCCACGGACGGAGAGTCAATGATAAGTAGGTACATTAAAGTCTCTTATATTTTCGCTATGTCCGTCCGTCCGTTCCCAGCTTAGCTCAGTAACCGTTAGTACTAGAAAGCTGTAATTTGACATGAATATACATATTAATAAAGTCAACAAAACGGGGTTATTTTATTTTTATTTAATGGTGGGTGTCGTTAGAGAGCACTTTCAAAAATATTGTAAGGTTTCTAAAATTATTTTTTTATTTAAGAATCTGTTGGCGTTGATTGTAAGCTTCAAAGTGCTATTAGGGTTCCGTACCAAAAAGGTAAAAAAGGAACCCTATTGGTTTCACTTTGTCTGTCTGTCTGTCTGTCTGTCACATCGCTAAATATCTCAGGAACTACTTATCCTATCGATTTGAAATTTGGAATAGTTATAAACAAGGGTAACCCAGATACATAGAAGATGGTTTTTTAATTATTTTATTTTATTTTCTGTGAATAATGACAGATAAAAGGGGGTTCAAAATTTTAAAGTCTGGCAACTATGTCAAGTGGGGTACCATATGAAAGGGCTTGACTTGTACATTCTGAAACAATTTTTAGTTTTTTTCGTTGGGGTAATTTCGATTTACGAGGGAAAATGTAAAAAAAAATACCATTCCCGCCCCCCCTTATCTCCGAAGTTTACAAAGAAAAAAAATTGAAATTATTACACAACATTAATATGCATGTATATTTTACAGGAAAAATATAGCCATAGCGCTATCTAGTTTTTCTTTTTTTTAATCATCAAAAAACTCTTCTATACTAAGTTTGTAATTTAATCACCTTTGTATATATTTTTGTTTTATATTTAAATTTACTAAATTACGTTGAAAATACCTTCTTTCAAATAAAAAAACAATTATTGAAATCGGTTGATGTGATAAAGAATTATCCATGAAAAACCAACATACGTACTAAGTTATAGTCGCGCAAATTAGTAACACAATGCGCCGATACTCGTATATGCTGTCATGTTTTATTTATTTATTTATTTATTTATTTATTTAAGATTGATCCTGAATCTTTTTTTAAGATTGTTCCTGAATTAATGGGGTCGGGACGGGTACGCAACTACATATACAAGAACTGTGTACGGAACTCTCGGTGCGCGAGTCGCACTTGACCGGTTTTTTTTTTTGTTATGGTCGTAGTCACAATAGTCCGCTGTATTATAATCTGTGGCAAGTGTGCGACTGCAAGTTTCAACGCATATTATCAAGATATGGCTTCGGAGAGACAACTCAAAAATTAGAACACCGTGCAGAATACCAAACAGCACCAGGGGGTCGATTAGACACTTGCGTTACACATTTCAATATCAAACTAATATTTATCGCCTCAAACCTCCATTGCTTCAAACTCCTAACAAGCTAACCATAAATACCAAAGGAGCTGGGACGATATAATTTCTAAATTCACTTTCCTTACCATGAGTTTGCAATGTTTGCATTACCGTACTCACTAGCGACTGCGTAAACGATTAAGTATGGACAAAAGTACAGCGCCTCTGGCAGTTACGCAATAGAACTAAGAATCGTCATACTAAATCGTTTACGCAGTCGCTAGCGAGTACGGTAATGTAAACATTGCAAACTCATGGTAAGGGTACTGTACTACACTAGTTTTTGCCTGCGACTTTGTCCGCGTGGAACTCGTTCATCGCGATAGAATTTAATTGCTATTTTTTTATATCAGGCACTTACCCAGTCATCCCTCCTCCATACAAACTTCCACTTTCCTTAAGGGATGATTTCCGGGATAAAAAGTAACCTATGTCCTTTCCCGGACTTTAACTATCTCCATATCTAATTTCATTTAATCTAAATCAGTTCAGCGGTTTAAACGTGACCAGGTAACAGACAGACACACTTTCGCATTTATAATATTATATAGTATGGATATGGATTGGTTGGGCAAAAGGTTCCAATCTCATCGTGTACAATTACCGACAAGGCCTGGTCACACACTCGTGTACCTAATCTTATTATGAAACTCGCCTTCGGTTCGTTTCATAAACTACATACAGAATGACCCAAAAATACGGTGACACGGATTTTTTAGGATATTTTTTATTACGACACAACTACACATCTTTTATAAAAAAAAAACGTTAAAAATACTATTATTAAACTTAACAAAACACTAGTTAACTGCAAAAGAGGAAGCTGAAATCCTAGGCTAAATATTTGAGCAACAAGAGGGCAAAGTCGTTTTTTTAGAGATTTAGAGTATTTTAGAGTCCTGCAGTGAGCACGCGAAATATTCTGAAATTGAATCTCGAGCGTAGCGATGAAACAGGCGCTTAGAGAGATAGGTAGAAAAACTCAGTGCTCATAGAAAAGCTAGATTCTACGTGACATGCAAATATACCTGCGCTAGGAATAAGCTAAGTCTTTATCTGTATTTCTTTCTGTCAATTGTCAAAGTGTCAGCTGATATCAGGCTCCGCAAGCTTCCCAGTAATTGACACTCCCATGTAGTCAATTAACAGATAGCCCTGATTTAGCCGTCCGGGAGGTGGGAGATTCTTACACCGACGCGTAATTGTGGTCAGTAATCCATACTAATATTATAAATGCAAAAGTGTGTCTGTCTGTCTGTTATCTCTTCACGCTCAAACCGCTGAACCGATTTAGATGAAATTTGTTAAGGTGATAGTTTGAGTTCCGGGAAGGACATAGGATAATTTTTATCTGTCAAATGTCGGAAATACGCTTTCTTAACAGATAATTACATATTTGCGGCACTTGCAGTAGAGACCCTGGGACCCTGGTCGACAGATACTAAAGAATTTGTCAAAAAAGTTTGTCAAAAACTGATCGGGGTCTCAGGTGATCTGAGGGCTGGCTCTTACTTCGCCCAGCGGCTGAGCCTGGCCATTCAGCAAGGCAACGCAACGAGCGTCCTGGGAACGATGCCTCGGGCAACATTAGGGGGAATTGAGGAGGGGCGTTTCCATTTATAATTTTTTACTTTTAAATATTAGTTAAGTGTTATGTTTTTTTGTGTTGTGTTGTAATAAATAAAATATATCTGTCCTTTCAGTATTTTTATCTCGGAAATAATCCCTTAAGGAGGTGGAGGTTTGTATGGAAGAGCGATAGGTAAGCGCATGAAATAAAAGAAAAGCAATTAAGTTCTAGCGCAATGAACGAGTTCTACATGGACAAAGTCGCGGGCTTAAGCTAGTAAAACATATAAACCCCTATTTATTGAAACTTTATTGCACTAAACAATATCAGTACAAAAGCGGACTTAATTCCATGAAGTATTCTCTATTAGTCAAACATAGGGTCTAACTGAAAATTGCAAATGGAGGTGAATAAATCATGAAAAAAACTTTATAAATATAAAGAACCTCTATTTAGGTATAGTTCGTACACAACTCTAAGGCCAAATTCTGTCAAACGAACGCAAGAAAAACTCTACATAGAGCTCCGACTGTAAGGTAGGTTTTTTCTTGCGTTAATTTGACAGCATTTACTATATTTACTATATACATTTTGTCCCTTTCACACAAACATAATTTTCAAAGTGGCAGATAAACACTTGCGTGACTGAATTGCCGTTACGCATGGACTGTTTATGATGAATCGACCTTGTCCGTAAGTTCAATTTTATTTGGGATACTTTAAAAATGAATGTGTAATATTTCAATTATTGTAATAAAAAAAGTGATGATGATAATATCGTCTCAGACATATCCATTATTCCTAACAATAAGCTTAATGTTAATTAAATATATACATGACATACTTGTAATAATTTTAGTTTCACTTCTGATGAACTCAAAGGTAGTTAATGGAATTTTATCTATTGGATGAACTTTTATGTACAATGCTGTAAACAACTTTTTGAATGATCACAATAACATATACAATATAATATCCACATAATTCACGATACGGTAACTGTAGTGTCAGAGCTAGTTAGGTAAACCCAAAATCGCAAACAAATGTTAGACGGTATTGTAATTTCTTCAACAAAAGTTATGTGTATAACAAATATGTTCTTATGATGTGTTGTCAAAATAACTAACTCGCCTCCTACTTCACCAACGCCCCAAAAAATCTAGTTGCTGACCGAACTGAATTTTTTTATTGTTCAATGTCTGTGAATGTTAATGTTTGTGTTTAGTATCCAATTGCTGTAATTAGGCTGTAATTAGGGCTGTAAGTAAATCTTATTTAAGGCACTATTGCATTAGGGTAACCTGTAATGATAGTTGCTATAATAATAAATAAATAATAATATATATAGGCGTAGGGATGTGACGACCCCATCGCCCACTGGTTTTCCAGTGCAATCAGTCAACGTAAGGCAGCCTGTGGCGGGCTGTTAGGGAGTAGCGACCCTACGTACCTGAGTGCTCCTGGGGGTGGCCTGTGGGTCGGTGGTACGGGCCCCTCCGACTCTGGCTTGCCTTAACCGGCCGTCCAGAGCGGAGTCGCAAGAGCTGTCGCTCGAGGGTGGATGTGGTCACCTAAGTGGCGAGTTGGCTATATGTTTAAAGTCCAGTGCCACCTCTCCACCCCCAGCTCTCTGACCGGTGTTGCCCTTAGGCCATTTTATAATGTCGCTATTTTATGGGGGCCCATCTAGCAGAGAGCGAGTCACCGTCTGCCGGAAATAAAAATCTGAGACAGTTTTATTAGGCAGGCGTCCGTTGTCTCACCCAATAGCCCAGCCATTAGTCCATCAGATTCACCCAATAGCCCAGTTCATTTAGACTCCATCAATCAGCAATAGTTCCTATACACCCTGGCGGGTGCTGTCTCTGTGTGCGTCCCATGACACGGGCAGGGACAGCATCCGCTCGGTGTATCCCTTGCATTTCATTAAATTGTCAAAAGGGCCTCTACGTGTTGGCTATGTGGTACTCGTTGGCATTTCGGTGCCACGGTACTTCGGCTCCGCGCACGCCTCCCAAAGGTCCGGGACACCATTGTCCCGTGAACGGGAAAGACATATAAATAAAAAACCAAAATTACGTCGAATTGCCATTAAAGTTGGTGTTCGGTGTGACGCGCGGCCAAACGACCTTACGTCACAGTAGTATGGTGATGTAGCTCGGTCATTAGTGTCGTGTCTTGGGTTGTCTCGGGTGTAGCGAAGCATTCGCGCCGCAGAGCTAGGATTATAATTGAAGTTGGGACTGATTGGAATACTCGCGGGGCGGGGGACATCTTTATTATACGGGAATAAGAGCGTGTGTAGATCATTTTGAACACCTCGCCCGCGTAGCAACCATTGCTGCTGACTGTACATACTTACAGTCTCATCCTTACGTGTCCTGTCATAATATTATGAACAAACTCTCTTTATCACATATTCCTCTAGGATTACGCAATAGAGGTAATCATCATTTAAAATTTATATGATGAATGAAAATAGTATTTAAGAGCCCACATATGAAAAATTGCCGATGTTTATCGACGTAGATCTTAACATCTATAGTGATTAGATATCTGTCCTTTCACTATATTAATCTTAAACTATTTTCCTCCAGTCTGCTAAAAGTAAAAACACGATTTGCAAAAAAATTTTTTCGATATTTTTGGTTGGATATTATTTTTGATTTTTGCTTTTATTGTTGTACTAAACTAATGATAAGTTCTCAATTTTTTTTATCTTTAGTTTATCTTTATAAATGTACACGTTTAGAATAAACATCAATATTTACGAAAAGTACGCGTTAAGCTTCCGTAGAGAGCGGGATGGTTAATTGCAAACTCACGCGTGTTAGAGTTGGAAATCTGTTGCAATGCAACTACGCCCTCTTAAATCCTAGAGAAAAACTTGATTATGATTAACGTCTTCAAAAATAGTTTGTTTACACGTAAGGCGAATAGATATAACGTCTAACGTATAACGTCTGATCCCTATAGCGTAGCGTATAACGTCTGATCCCTATAGCGTAGCGTATAACGTCTGATCCCTATAGCGTAGCGTTTCGTTGGGTGTATCCTCGGGATCTCTCTTTGGCACGTTACCCCAAGTTTATGGATAGGCACTAGGCACTATAGGCAGTTAGGCATTAGTCTGACCTTCCAATCCTGAGAGAAAGCTAGACCCTGTTTACCTTGTTGGGATTAAGGTGGTTCGCTTTCCATACAAAACGTCTTTTGACATTCGCAGGCTAGCGGAGTGATATTTTAAGAAACTTAAGTAACAAACATTCATAGATTGGTTTTCCATTTGCGCGAAATTCCCCTTTTCCTAGTATAAACTTGTATAAACAAGAGTAATTTGAGAAATTAGTTTGTCACGTGAGTATCACGTGACATCAATTTTTTCCAATTATTCTAGGTTATACAAGGTTATTCTAGGAAAGGGGGAATTTCGCGCAAATGAAAAGCCTATCTATGAAGGATTGTTACACAAGTTTCTTGAAATATCACGCCGCTAGCCTGCGAATGTCAAAAGTCGTTTTGTATGGAAAGCGAACTACCTTAAGTAGACCGGTTTCCTCACTAACTCCAAAAAACAGTTAAATATCATGAATATTTTATATATTTTATATATATATTTTTTTTGAGTCATAACTCAATGTCCACGTGGTATCGTATCGACTTGATTTAGACAATTAATTTATGTAACTCATGTTAATAATTCTAAACTGAATTAATTAGATTACAAAATTAAATGGCCAATAATATAAAATTTGAATGTAATCTAATATATTATTATTGCAAAACTAAATGGTATGGCCGTGATACCGACGTTTCAATGGCATTTTAGAAGTACTACCGAACCCCTGTATTTCCATGAGTCAACTGAGTTTTGCTATTGCAATACTCAGTTGATTGAACACTTATCATCAGTATCATTACAATCAAAGTTGCCTGGAATTTCTACCATGTAAATCAGAGTCAACTCTGTCGGACCGATAGCCGACAGGCTGGGGCGGATGGCAATTTGTTCCTACGATATCGTGACAGCGCTCGCTACAAAGCAGAAAAAAAAAACACTCGTCGGCAATGAATGTGTTAAATAAAAACTGATAATTACTACAAGATAATGCGACAATAGGCTCGGGCTCAGCGTGTGCTGCGACTTGCGAGCCTGGTCGGCAGTACAGCGCTGTTTTCCAGCCCGCGCCTACTTCACAGCTCAACATTAAACAAGTTAATAAAGAAGGTTATCGTTCACACAGCTGCTTTTGTAATAAATTATTCAAATTATTTTTGAAGGTAGGTAGGGACATAGTCATACGCAAGGGGGGCGGAGGATCGTTCCATATTTTCGAAGCTCGATATCTGAAACGTCCACGGAACCCCATAGATTTATGTTTCAGTATAATCACTTTATTAGTATACATACTCCTAATACCAAGCCTAAATGAATTTTTCGAACAAGTATTCCGGTCTTCGAATTTGTATAATCTTGTATACTTGTGTTGTTAGATGCAGTTCTCTTCGTGCGTCCATCTCTAAAGTTTTAGAAACGGCGTGATGTGCTCGCGTTTAGGTACGTTATAACAAAAACGGGCGCAGGCGTTCTGCACCCGTTGTATTTTCCGCGCAGTTTTAGCGTACAGCCGGGGTCCGTAGACTATAGCGCAGTAGTTAAATTGAAATAAAACTAGTGCCTCCACTAACAATTTACGAACTTTTTCTGACAAATGTTCTCTTATATGCTATACAGTGTTCTTAGTCTGAAAAATGCGTTTTTTACCTTGACACTGACATGTTCGATAAAACGTAATTCACTATCCAATAGGACCCCCAAGATTTTTGTAATTTCTACCTCTTCTAATAAAGTTGTGTTCACATTTTTTGAACTATTTTACCTTGTATAGTTCGTACACAACTGTAAGGCCGAGTGCTGTCAAATGAACGCAAGCAAAAATCTACCTAACAGTCAGAGCTCTAAGTCGAGTTTTGCTTGCGTTCGTTTGACAGAATTTGGCCTTAGAGTTTTGTACGAACTATACATATTTTCGATCTCTGCTGTACCTATACCTACGTTATTTTTTAGTTGGTTTGGCATTGACTAGTTTACTTAAACTAGTAGTTTAGCAACGGGCGAATAATTTTGTGCCGCAGGCGCCCATCGCGTCGGACGCACGTGGAGCAATAGTTGAAGTTCAAACGACAATTATGTACACACATAATAGATTCGCCTAATTAAAAATCTGTTTTTGTGTAATCGCGCAAGGCGTCAAGTGCTGGCCCAAGATAAGTCGCCGCCACCCGCCGAGGCCGCCGCACGTTGTGATAAAAATATAAACAAAACCAAATAAGTATTGTGATAAAATAACTATAATTATTTAAACATGATGTTTAAAAGTATTGTGTTGTTTTTAGTTTTTGGTGAGTGGTTAAGTATTACTTTTCACTTATTATTCGGATTTTTAATGTTTGATTTTACGCGGAGTCCCGCTTTGAAGAAAACGTTCCTGTGGTCAAAAGTCTACTTATGCTGTTTACTTACTGATTACTTACATAACGTGGAACTAAAAGCTGAGTGAAAGCTTAATTAACGATTTGAAAACCTATTTCTTTATTCTATTTATTATTTTTAGTGATAAGGAAATATTACCGGTAATCTGAGAAAATTTATAAAATCAGGGAAAATAATTCGTGTAGTTTTGAAAATTGGTACAGTTATATCTTGGAGTATCAGTATCCAGATTAACATACTAACAGTCCTCAAGGGTGGAGGGTGTGCTGAGCAAAAAATGTCGCTAGGATGTATATTTAAAGAGCTGTTAATGAGGAGAAGTTAATTATAAGTGACTTCTTATTCCTTTATTTTCCAATATTAAAAAAAATAATAATAATAATAATATGGCTAGACTCTCGCTAGATGGCTGGGTCAAGGGTCAGATACAGAAAGCGGTACTCCTGGACACGGCGCGGATAGTCAGGAGGTTCCTGTCGCTGTCGCCCTAACCACCGGTAGCCTAGGCCCTGCCTCGCTGCCGGCGGCACTCTAGGTTAGGTTTTTTATAATGTTTTTATGTTTTGTAAATGTATTTTTTATTTTACTTTTTATAGAAATATTATAATAAAATCTAACCTGAGAAAGAAAATGAATAAAGAGATAATAATAATATAATATATATAATATTTAAAGATAGATACTATTTAAAAAAAAATACAGAATTAATGCACTCAAAGTGCGCTAAACAATGATGGGCACTCGATGGGGTAGGTATTTTTTTTTATTCGCTACCTCCCTTAGATGCATGTAAGCCCCCCCTTAGAAACTAAACGGATGGAGCTATATAGTGTTCAAATTTTCACAGTTTAAGCATCGTGTTAACACAAATCTATATAAAGAGGAAAAGTTACCTATTATATCGGTATCGTTGTTTATACCTTGTTAAGCGCATAAATCATCATAATTGTCTCAGATTACGGTAACTTTGGAACTAACAATGTGTTGTCAATTTTGTAATCTAAGAGCCGGTCGCATCAACGTAGGTGGGTCTATATTGAGATCCCTAAAGTTTTTTTATGCCAACATGTTGTTTGTCCTAGTGATCATTTGTCCTTACGTTTTTAGCCCTAATAAAGAGTCACCTAATACATTTTGACCGAAATTTATTTATCCTACTGGCTTATTACCTAATATTATTTGTCCTAACGTTTAGTTCCCCTAATGACGATTGAGTGTGTGTTTATCCTAACACTCAGTAGCCCTAAAAAATGCAGTCGGACTCCGCCTTAGCTCCGGCGCTGCGGAAAGACCAGCCCTTCCGCCCTAGCGTGCCAAAACACGGTCGCACGTGCTCCGCTCCGCAGCTTCGGCTCCGCTTCGCACGGCTCCCGCGCTTTGTCACGGCGGGCGAGGGCTGCTCTCCCTCCGTGCCTCCGGGTTTTCATATACACTCTAGAGGTAGGGCAGACAAGACCACGTGGATAGTGGGGTGCTCCGATTCGGATTTGGTACCAATTTTATGGATTGAATAATTGTCTTTTGTAGCCCAAAGTAATCGATATTATGGTAAATAAATTTAGGACTCTTAATCATTATGTAAATACTTAGGACTAATATGCTTTAGGATAAATAATACGTTATGGGAAATGAATGTTAGGGCAATTAAACGTTATGACAAAGTCCAATAGGGCAAAACTGATATGGCATGTGACTTTAGGACAATCGTTGGTAGGAATTTAGACGGTCCCCCAACGTGGGTACCTACGATTACAAACCGTTTCAATTTACGTTAAACATGGCGCCGGCAGCTGTATAATCCCATAGAGACCATCCAAATTTTCCGTATTACCGAGTTGTCCGAATTTCGTAAATGGTTAGGCGTAGTTATGTTAACTCCGATAGGGATAAGTTCGCCTTTGCACTTATATATTACATTGTTTCCTAACCTAACTTGTTATTGTTTACAATGAAGTGCTTACATACATAGCTCACTAATAATTATCTCTAGAATATTGTGTCATTAAAATGTAAATATCACTGGTATATTTAGTGATAGTTTCTCGCGCCATTTTGGGCATGCCTCTCTCTGTTTCCTAGGCATAGACATATTGAAGACTTCTTCCTGTATTCTACTAATTCCTAATTGAAGAGATACTTATTATAAAAGACATTTTATATAAAGGCCATTTCGCGAATATTGATACGTTTCACGAAATACGTTTGAAATATTTTCCTTAAATTGCTGAGTGAGTTTGTAGGTTTTAGTTTGCGATATCAAAGTTTTAATCTACAAATAATCTGTGCCGCATGCGTTAAACGATACGCGAGAATATAAAAAACTGATATCATACAAAACTTTAATCAAATAGACACTCTGATCCTATCAATCTTGCAAGATAATACGCAAGTATTGAATATTTATTATAATCGCCGAGGATTAAAAATAAATAACACTGCATTGTATACCATTTAACAGGAAAGGAAGTTCTTGATGGTTTGTTTATCGTTTATCAAATAATGTGATACGAATGTAAGCGACCTTTAGGCTACCTACTTCCTAAACTCCGCAATTTGAAATAGCAGTTTAATATAAACCTGTATTGACCTCTATTGATCTTTGAGTATCATTAGGTACCACACGCGTCAAAAGGATTTTCCCAAAACAATGTAAATTTAAATTAGTAATACACGTAAGTAGCACTCACGCGCACACACCCAAGTAAAGTACCTAATAAGACATTTACGAGTATTTGAAACTACTCGAAAGGTCAATCAGTCAAACATTAACGTCCAACATTAATGTCAGCGCAAAATATATTGCTTATTAATGTTTTGTTTGGGGGATTTGTACAGGGTACCTATATACTTACCCAATATAAGGGCGGGTTGCACATGTTACGATCACAGATCGATTAATGTTAAATATGCCGCCGACACCTGTCACGCTATAGAAACCTGTCAAACTTTCGATTCCATACATTATTATTTTAACGATCACAACTTACGATTTGCAGATGGTCCGGTGCAACCCACCCTAAATCCAGAACCTTCGGCTATATTCCCGAGAACGGGACATCTCTATTGTCATCATGACAGGTTTTGATTGATTTCTAAACTGCTCATTCTCTTCTTTGCCGTATCGTAATAATAAAAATGGAGTACCTAGCTAAAGATTCGTGTTCTCGCATGGTACAGTTTTGATAAATCGTAACAAGATACTGCAGTCCCAAGCGTCTATAGACTATGGCAGGGGTCGGCAATGGGGGCTCGTCGCAACCCCTCATAAATATAGGTAGTGAAAAACCTGAAAGTTCTTTGGTTAAAATTTGCCGATCTCTGGACTATATGGCATCTGCTTACCATGAGGCAGGCCTAATGCTTAAATAACGAGACTTAAATCGGCTTAATCGCGTACAATTAAAAACCTCTTTGATTTTTAAGTGGGTACCTAAGCTTGTTTGCCACCGCTGTAAACTTGTAACTATAAACAATGCGGAATTTGAATTTTAATTAGATATCAATATCAACAGAGCTCTTTAAATTCTAGTATAGTTATATTACTTATTTACATTTCTAATCTAGTAAAGTTATTTAGATAGAAGAGATATATATCTAATAGTGTTTGATCAAGAAAGTTATCTTGTCAAACAACTGTTTACTTATCGTAGGGATACATATTTTTTAATAGTTCCAAAGTTTCTCAATACGTGAGGCATTGACATTTGACATAGCATACTGCCACCGCCTGCCTTAGACCGCCTGTTGTTTTATTGTGTTTTTGTATTGTACTGTAATTGAGGTGTGCAATAAAGAGTACCTATTTGTATTGTATTGTACTCCAACCGAAGGAGTTCAACCTCAATCTCTTTTTTTGCGCTGGTGGCAAGCAAACGCACCTTCCTGACCCAGCTCACCTACCAGATGGTGAGCGGTTACCATAGCCTATGGAGGCCTGCAACTCCAGGGGACTGTACACTCCTTTCTTAAAAAAACCCATACAAAGTCCATCGGGAGTTCATTCTACTGCCGGAATCTAGCAACGTAAAAACTAGTTTGATGTATTTAAAAGGCACTTAAATACAAAATACAGTACATAGAATTCCCCTTTTCTAAATATCGAATGTTCATCATCATCCTCCTAGGCGTTATCCCAGTACAGTTGCATCCTGAAGGATGCCTGGGGTCCGCTACCTAATCCCAAGATTTAGTGTAGGCACTAGTTTTTACGGAAGCGACTGCCATCTGACCTTCCAACCCCGAGGGGAAACTAGACCTTATTGGGATTAGGCTTTGTCAAGTGAGTGGGCAACTTGACTGTTAGAAGTTCTCAAACCGCCCGGAGGCCTCCAACTTGGCTTAAAGACTGCTGCCATAGACAGCAACAGGGATCAACGGCTTAACGTGCCTCCCAAAGCACGGGAGCGCTCAGTTAGTAACCACTCAAAGCGGTCACCCATCCAAGTCCTGACCGCTGCCCACGTTGCTTAAAACCTTAGATTAGATACCGCAAGCGGTACCCGGCGCCGCTGGGCCACGAGCGCGCAAGCGGGGTTCTAAATATCTAATGTTAAATTTAATTATTCACGAGTGACGCTATTCTAGAGGACCCGTTTGTGAGTCGTTTCAACCGCCTCGCTTCCGTGGACACGTTATTGACGAATTGGCAGTAGATTTTGGTGGTATTTCTGAATTAGGTGGTAGATGTCCTGCATTTTTATTTTTTTAAGGTCTCTTATCCAAACTCAACAAAATAGTGACCACGAAAGTAATTTGGAACAAACGCCCGAATAATGACCCTTGTGCGCCCTTGATGAAAGTGGAAATGAGAGGCAAAGCAAATATGATATCAATGTCAAAATGTGTTGTGTCACTCGTCAGTCCTGTCAATGAAGATAAACCAAGATATATCTTTGGAGAGTTGTTTTGCTCGATCCTTTACGGGTCAAACAAATAGACTAAGAATATTTAAATAAATAATTTAAATGCATATTTCAATAAGACGAATGCATATTGTTTTTGGTAATGTTCTCGCAACATGTGAATTTCCTGTCAAATGTGACAAATTTTTTTGTCTTATCAATGATGTCAAATAATCCTTGATCCTTTACGGGTCAAACAGATATAGGTAGTACCAAGAATATTTAAATAAGATGGCTATTGTTTTTGGTAATAAATAATAGGTATATACGTACTAGTTAGGTAGTACAAAAAGATATATTTATCTACACATATATCATAAATCCTCTAAAATGCGTTCAGAAACCATCATCATCAGTCATCATTTTTTTTATCCGGTTCGATTCCCGGGTAACGGTAATAAAGAACGTAATTTTAGAAAATCCTTGATTGCAGTTTTATTTATTTAAAAAAATAAAAGAATGTTTCCTCTAAGTAAAACGTCCTAACTTAATGATTTAAGGCGGTTTCCCTCCAGGGCCCATATTTTTTTTCCACCCTGTATACGTCCCAATGCTGGGCACAGGTCTCCTCTACTAGATGAGAGGGGACAGGCAGTCCCCATACAGGCCCCGTACGGGTGTCAACTTTACATACACCTTTGAATTTCCACACACACATACACATATACATACACAAGTCCAAGAAACTTATTGGTAAAAGATGGGTAAAAGCTGGGATTTGAACCGGTTGACAGCTGCATGCTTGTGAACCACTAGGCTATCATAGTTTTCTTAGCAATACCTACTGTACAACAGAGTCAGCAAGATAACTTAGAAGAAGGACCGACCAAAGATTTTACTTCAATATAACTAGTATTAAACTTTCTTTGTTACAGCTAATGCTCTTGCCAAAGAACAAATATCAGAATCACCTAATGTGGACCACATATTTGACAATCTGTCAAAAGAAGATTGGGACGCTGACGAGTTGCAGTGCCGTGACAGAATTTATAACATTCTAGAAAATGTTAAAAATTCAACGCTATGGGCTACTTGGGGTAAGTAACAAACAATGTTGTATTACGAGTAAGTTTCTACTTCAAAAGGATGCTTTTTAGGGTTCCGTACCCAAAGGTTAAACGGGAACCTATTACTAAGACTCCGCTGTCCATCCGCCTGTCACCAGGCTGTACCTTAAGGCCTCGCCACACCGGCTGCGTGCACGCATGCAGCTCCAACATCGTTGCGTGAATTCATGCGTGCACGCAGCCGGTGTGGCCCGGGCAAGCCGTCCGCACAAAAGAATGTTTTGTTTTATTTTTTTCGCTGGGAGAGGACGGGTTTTAGTACGAAGCGGTTAGCCGGTTAACGACTTTGCTTCAGCACTGTTTTTTTTTTTTTTATTCAAGTGTGGAACTCCATCGAGCAGTCGCCAACTGGGATATTTTTCGGCGCGCGATACCAAATGGGCAGCTACGACCAGTGCCTACGCCCGCCCTGGCTCGCCACACACCCCGAGCTGAAAACTCAGTACTGTCTCGCTGAAATTGAGATGCATAAAGACGGCGTGAAACAAATTGTTCATCCTGAATCCGCTGACCCCTACGCTAGAACTGAGGATTACTTTGATGTAAGTAAGAATTAATTACGCATGAGATTAAATAAATGATTTGTGAACCTAATAAAATTATAGGTGGACTTTCTACATACTAATAGTGTTTTCCATTTTTAGAAATTAACCTTCTTTGGACGAAGTTTTTCATACTTTGCACACGGCGTCTGCGTCCCCGCCGGGTGTCCCCACAAGTCGGCGGCGAGGTTGGTGAAGGCTCTCCTGGGCGCGGGGTACTTGCGCGCGGCGCACCACGCCGCCGTCTCCATACACCATTGCGAGGAAGCTGGCGCCCCGCACCACTATTCTAAGGGATTTTACGCTTATATGTAAGTAGGTACCTATTCGTAGTCCGAAACACTAAAATTTTGAGATTCATGAAAAAAAAATTAGGCAAGTACTTATTAGGAATCATTTAATTTTTTTCTAGGAAAATTCATACCTAGAAAATATTATTAACACATTCATTGCCGCCGAGTGCTACGCGCTACGCTACGCTCTTAGGTGATAACACGGTTTTTCCGCTTTGTAGCGAAAACTGTCTCCGAACGGAGATCCCGACTATCGGGTATGAGTTCTAGTATCTCAATATTAGCGACTCTTTACAGTTACACGTTGCCGTAGCGCTACACATATTACTAATTGGTAACTTATTTTATTTTAATTTATTTATGTTGTATTTAAATGTTTCTCGCAATAGAAATATCCATATCTTCGCCATAGTAAAAGCTTTCCTTAGTTTGGGGCCAAAGTTTGGGACTAGGACGATTTGCGTAAGAGTGTCCACAAATTATTATTCATTTTATTGATATACATACCTTTTTCCTTCCAGATACACATTTGCGGCACTGCTGTTCTTAGTAGTGGCCTCAACATACTACATAAGCGAGTATCCAGTCACCGCTAGTTCTAATTCCTTTGGTACGTATTGTGAAAGTTTGGTTCCCTGCCGGCGTCTATCTGTATTTTTGAGTTCATATAACCTGGACCTTTTTAAGGCGATATATATGTCGCAGCCGGATTGTATAAACCGCCGTTTTACATTACGGCTAGCCGTTTTACAAAACAGAGCCGTTTTGTAATACGGCGGGTTAACGATTAGCCGGATCGTCATTGCAATACGTTCTACAATATGGCGGCTCACGTTTAGCCGGATTGTACTTGCCGGATTGCATAGTCCGCCGTTTTACATTACGGCTAGCCGTTTTACAAAATAGCCTGATTGTCATTGCTAAACAGCGCTGCGAGTGTTAAAAATGGGAACTAAAAGCTGTCAAACAGGTGACAGCTAAAACGACGCTATTTTGTGAAAAGGCTAGCCGTAGGTAATGTATTACGGCGGATTATACAATCTGACTGAACCGCTTTTTTACATTACGACTAGGCGAATTGAAGAATGCAAAGCGCCGAACACATTTCGGTGGATTTTCAATCCGCCTAGTCTTTGACCCGCCGTAATACAAAACATATTTACGTATTCTCGATCCAGCGTCTGTTCTATGTCTGTCTAGCTAGAATTCTAGATATAGTAAGTTTCCTAGTTAGGAAAAGATTATAACGCTGTTACCGTGAGATGGATGAGAGACTGAATATCCGATGACCGTCAACTTTTTATAGTAGATCAATTACAAACACAAAGCAAATATTTCAACGTAGCAAACAATAGGCGTTAAGTACTACTATCAAGGAAACGATTTACTTTTGCTATACAAAGGTCACATTTAATCAATCGTCTATAGATATTGTTACTATGGACGATCATCACACATTCGGATCGTGCCGTGCACAGGTTTAGATTTTTCATTTCTCATACTCTGAAAGTGGGTCATTGTTCATGTAAGTAGCGTGCTGAAAGTGGCCCATTTCTGCTCTAGAGTAGAAAAGTATTAATAAAATAGTATGGTGAATCGGAGTTAAATTGGGCAACGGCAGTAACTTAAATACAGCCACATAGTACAAATTCTACAAAGATCCTATACTTGCTCAAATGCTTGACTGCTTACCGTAAACAACCTCCTTAATTGGTTTTTTTTGCCACATTCAAAGTCATATCAATAGTTTGTGGCAGAATAAAAAAGGGAAACTATGACAAGATAAAAAAATGAATAAAATGAACTTTATTCTGTAAGTAGGCCGCAATGGCACTTTTACAAGTCAAACCCTACTACACGTCAAACCTTTTACAAGTCAAACCAAGGATAACAAATAAATCATATGTCTCTCTCTCTGTCGCTCTTATATAAAGTTGTATACGACCATCTCGTTCAGTAGGTATTATTATTTGATGTCGAGTCTAGTTAGTCGGAGCGAAATCCATTTTTTTTTATTAAAAATAAATGAAATAAAATGGTCCATACAAACACCATTAACGTCACAGTTCCCGCCAAAATGTTTTTTCACTGATTCTGAAATTTTTATCCATATTTCTATTGGTATTGAATTTAACAAGTATTTCGCGTTGCAAATAACACAGTTCCCAATTTTTAGATCATGTCAATATATATTGTTTTACATCTTGTCTTTTGTAAAAAATGAAACGAAAATGTGCATATTTGATATTTTTGTTTATGAAGCTGGAGGTCCC
Source organism: Cenopis cana (assembly GCA_951800055.1). Classification (NCBI taxonomy): domain Eukaryota; kingdom Metazoa; phylum Arthropoda; class Insecta; order Lepidoptera; family Tortricidae; genus Cenopis; species Cenopis cana. Next base: position 10,647,427 of record OX637473.1, read on the forward strand.
GGGTTCGATTCCCGGTCAGGGCATTTATTTGTGTGATGAATACGTATAATTCTTCCTGACACGTATAATTGTTGTGGGTGTTTTTTATCCATTTATCGATGTATGTAGGTATATCGTCGCTTTAGTACCTATCATACAAGCTTAGCTTGGTTTGGGTAAGTTTGTCCACAAATATTTATAACTAAAGAGTTTATATTATATCTATGATCTGTATATTGACACTTGACACACGTCTCCGACATGTCAAACGTCAAATAATATCGTAACATTTATAAATGTCTAGACTCACCTCACCATACGTCCCAATTGTATCTTGAACCTGAGATTCGTGAAAACTGTGAGCATGTTCGGAGGTCAGGCTTTCACTGGTTCTGCAGAGACGAATTTTCGTGGGCATTGTAAATACCTAACATGGATCCGGTTCATAGATTGGAAGTTGAATCTAATTTATCAGTTTGAGGGATTCCAGGATAAAAAGTATCCTATGTCCTTCCCCGGGTCTCAAACTATCTCCATACCAAATTTCATCTAAATCTGTTCAGCGGTTTAAGCGTGAAGAGGTAACAGACAGACAGACAGACAGACAGACACACTTTCGCATTTATAATATTAGTATGGATTTTTATTTTAAATATTTAACATTCCTCGTATTCGAAATGAAAAGCAGAGTGTTTAACTCGGGTGAAACCACCCATTTCAGCCTCGAACTATTGGCTAATAAAATATCTCGACAGACATGGGTGGCTTTCAGCCCTTGGTTAACAATCTGCTATAACACTTATGTTTTTTGTGCCATTTGAAGTATTGAGTTCCTCCCAAAATAATAATTTTATAGGTCGTCGCTGAAAAACTGCTTTTTCCAAACCTTTGATACCTAATGACCTTTTTTTAATTCACAGTAGGATAGTGGTTTTGAATGTGAACTAGTAGTAGGTAGACGTACAGAACTGTTGATTGTGTGTTAGTTCGAGACCCACATGGCCGGCTTTTTTATGTTAACAATTTTCGGTGTCTCTTAAGTATGCTAAGGAGAAGGAGGGTCTATCAGAAATTTACTTTAAGAACTATGTACCTAAACTGCTGCTATATTTTTATATTTTACATAAGTGTAATGTAACTATTTCATTTATTACAGTGAATCACTTAGCGAAATCATTCTCTCTCCGTCGAAACTGGGATACAGTGTTCAAGGCAGACAAGGACGAACTGCCGTGCTTGCATGGCATCCGTTTCTTGACGGCTACTATCATAGCCTTCATTCACTACATAGCGTTTCTACATGGAACTTCTGTTACCAACGGCCTTGACTTTGAAAAGGTAATACTTATTTTAATTCAGCAAAATAGCGTGCTCAGGAGCTCCATGGGCTCATACCGCCTTCCCCCTTCTTCCATCGGACATCCAGACGTACGGCTGGTTACCATCCTAAACTTGTTTGAAATTCTTACTAGAGGTGGGTGATAAATAACTTCACGATGAAAAAATCACGGTGATCCGCCGTTAAAAAGTAACAGTGTGACTTGTCACGAAGTAACAACGTTACAAAATAACGTTGTTACTTTAGCGCTACGATATCACTGGAACAGTGTCCATACCAGTCGATATCATTCTAGACCTTATTACATCGTATCAAGGTTCAAATAATTCGCGATAGTCTTGTAACGTCCGGAACAGAACGTAGAAGTAGCAGTCACACTAGTCACAGAGTAACATCAGTTGTTACAGAAATATCAGTAACTGCCGGGAACGATCGAAACGTAAATGTCGTGACACGAAATAACCGAAGTGACAAAGTCACGGTGATCTTTCAATGTGATTTTTTTGGAACGGGAACTACAGTAACGGTGATCGAAAAGTAACGCTTTTCCCCATGTCTAATTCTTACTCGAACCTTTTCATCATGTTTTGCGCACTGCTAAAGTTTGGAATCTGCCGGCATCTGTATTTCCCAGTTCATATAACCTGGACCTCTTTAAGGTATGTGAATAGGCATTTTCTGGGTGAGCTCGCTTCATCGTCGACCTCATCTTTGCCCCCTGGCTAGATGGTGGCCAAGACCAATCCAATTTTTAATGAAAAGAAAAATAACTCTATATTCTAGAGATTTAATCATATAATTTATCAGGATATCAGGTATCCGTATATGGTGGTAGCGGTCAGAAACGGGCAGCCCACGGGCCGCACGCTGGCCTTAGGGAGCTTGAAAACCCACAATATGGTACAGTCAAGGGAACCAATAGGTATGTATACACTTTTTCACCTTATTCCACTGAAATAAGGTCCAAAAGTGTATACATATTGGTGCCCTTGACTGTACCATTGGTCTGATAGAGCTACAAATTAGTAACACTTGCGGCCTACGACAATTTTGTTAGCTACTATGTGGCCTTAGCTGCTAAATGGTTGCCAGCCCATAGTCTATTAAGAGAAAATTTGTGTGAACTTTGTGAACTTGGTAAGTTTGTGTGTAGCGAATTATGTCCGGAACTAGATCCGAATCCAAATCTTTCTAGAATATTTTTCTTCCGAGACCTTATATATTTTAAAGTGTATTGTTATTGTTGTTGTTATAGTTGGGTACGGAGAAACCTAAATTCGCAATGTTTATGATTCATTTCGACGTATTTGTGGATACTTTCTTCGCGATGTCTGCCATGCTGTTGGGAAAAACTCTGGCCACTTTGGATGTTACTAAGCCGTACAACTTAACAAAAAATATCCTGAAGCGGTATATCAGGTACGAGGAAATAATATATAAATTAGTATAAAACCTAAAACTTTGAACACTTATAACTTTGTAAAATCATGGGCAATCTGGTACCCTGCTCCTCGTAAGGCCCAATGTACATTTTAATGCACAAAATCAAATCGAGTTTCAAACTTTAACATAATTAATGAAGGTTCCAAATTCAAAATCACAAAAATCTGTTTGGGTCTTAGGAGGGCTTAGAAAATTCGAAGTTATAGATATTTCATGTGGTGTTAACAGCCCTATTAATTACGAATAGTAATTTAAAGTTGTAATTATTAACAGAAATAGGTATATCGGACACTAACAGTTTGTACGGTCAACCAATTTGATTTCTGGGCCACTTCGTAGGTACCTTGTCACAGTGACATTGATATAAGATCGCTAGCGGCTTTCATATTGATTTTCACTGTGACAAGGTACGAAGTGGACTAGAAATCAAATTGGTTGACTGTACATATTTTATGTCTTCAGGCTAATCGGGCCGTTTGCAGTGACAGTTTTCTACATGGCTCATGTATCGATGCACACAGATGACGGACCCGTGTACCCCAAGGTAGCATTGTTCGAGCAACAGGCTTGCGAGAAGAACTGGTGGCTGTCCCTGCTGATGGTCGGGAATTATTTCAACACATTAGAAATGGTGCGTGCGAACGACTGTTATACCTATAAGTGTCTTGGTAAATAAATGAGTGCAAAGGGCGATGGATGAAATGGTCGAAAGCGGGAAGTTTGATTTCGAGATTTTGTTTCGATTAGTTAGAAGACAAACATACCAATTGTTTCGACCCCTTGGAGGTGAGTCCTGGGACCCTAAAGAAGGTAAAAGAAGGTCCCGTTTTTTTGGTTTTTTGTTTAAATCTCGTAAACGATGCGTCATAGGAAAGTCACTATACTACAGAGGCTGTTTTTTTGGAACTCATAACTAGACAACGATTGGGAATAGGTGTTTTAGAGAATTTATTCAGCTTTCTTTACCCTATTACCTACAAGCAAATTTCCTACGACGCATCGTTTTCGAGAAAAACTGGACTTTCTTTGTGCATGCACATATGTCTCACATGTACCTACCGGTTATAAACATAAATCATTGATCAGGCGTAAGAACTGAGTGGTGATGAAAACAGCAGGAGTCATACGCGTTCCCCTTTTATTTGTTCACGAGTACCTACTCATGTATAGTACTTTTATCTCACGAGGGCGGGTGAGCCATAGTTGTGTATTAAGCTTTACATGCACATTGTCTTTGTGTGCGTCAGCGTAGGAGCTATGAGTTCACGTTGTCTATGTGTTCGTATGTGTTACAACTACAACTACTTATGCCAACCCGCGCTCATGAGATAAAAGTAGGTACTATAATCAGTATAATGCATTACAACTATATCTCTAATTTTTATCTATTTTCAGTGCCACCCGGCTACTTGGTACATCCCCTGTGACTTCCATTTTTACGTGATCACTCTGGTACTCCTGTACTTGTACCGTAAACACCCGAGCGTGGGCAAAGTGGCTACGGCTGTCGTGTTAGTGGTCGGGTTCTTGGGTCCAGCGATCAGCACTTACGTGTATGATTTACCAGCAGTCATGGTTTACAATCTAGGGTACGTCGGAGTATTTTATTTTGCTTCTTGCTACTCTATCTCTAGAAGCTACTCGAGCAGAGAAGATCTAAAATAGAAATTAGATCTTCTCTTCTTGATTTAGAGATAGAGTTCCTTCGAAGAACTGTCAGCCTTGATACCAAGCCAAGTCAACCAAGCACGACGCATGGTTTAACGTTTTTTAGGCAAGAATATAATTCATCCGTAATAATTATTTCAGGTCGGAAATCAACATCAGAAATAATAAGGCCTTCAACTATGGGTACATTAGGACTCACAACAGAATGGGCCCATACGTGGTTGGCCTGGCTGTCGGCTACATCATGTCCATCTACAAGCCAAAGGACTACAGGAAAATCTGGTCTAAGGTACGGTAACGCAGCTAGAGAAGATGCTAGTATATCTACTTAACTATAGTTTATCAAGGTTAAGAGTAGTTTATAAATTGACTAGAACTAAGGGCCTGACACGCTTTGATAGAGAAAGGTAGCGTCATTGCGATTACTATAAGAGGAAATAGAAAAGAGTGCCATGTTTTGTGTTTTGTTTTGTGAGCAGTGAGCTACGGTAGCCCAGTGGTTCAAGCATGCGGCTGTCATGCGGCGGTCGTCGGTTCGAATCCCAGCTCGTACCAATGAGTTTTTCGGAACTTATGTACGCAATATCATTTGATATTTACCGTTAGCTTTTCGGTGAAGGAAAACATCGTGAGGAGACCTGCACACATCCGCGAAGAAATTCAAAGTTGTATGTGAAGTCCCCAACCCGCTCTGGGCCAGCGTGCGGACTACTGCCCAATCCCTCTCATCTATGAGAGGAGGCCTGTGCCCAGCAGTGGGACGTATATAGGCTGATGATGATGATGATAGGCCCAGCAGACTACCATAAGTTATATATTGGACATGAAAATTGGTCAAATAGCGTAGTATAAATTTTATATTAATATTCTTTCTCTTACTCCAGGTCGCTCGGTGGCACATTTATAACTACTTGTATATACGTATACTGTATCTATGACTAGAACGTACTCGTAGTAACTAGAACCTTACTCGTAGTGAGTCTAAAACTTTTTAACCTTTAAACGTTTCAGACGGTGTCATTCCTTGGTGCTTCTGTGTTCTTGAGTCTGATGGTGGGCGTGCTAGGGTTGGGACTGCTGTGCTACTTGTACGAAGTCCAGGGTGTCCTGGCTTGCCTCTACTGTACCTTCGACAGAAGTATCTTCGCCGTGGCTGTTCTAGGTGTCATCATCTTCTGCATTTATGGCGATGTTCGTAAGTGTCTGACTGTCAGCTGGCTGTTAATATTTCTAGTAGATTAAAATCAAAAACATATATATGACCTTAAACAATGTTTTATGTTTAAGTTTAACAACATCCTGAGATCTGATATTGGGTTCTGAATAAACCATGTTTGCCTGACGTTCGTGGGCTATAATAATAATTGATACATATTTAACATTATTAACTTTTCTACATGGCTCATTCATAGCTTCAACTTTAGCTAGAGATGTATACCCACTTTGCCTGCGCTATCATTACTGAATAGTTACGGGTTTTTCACTTGACTCAAGAGAAGCTAGGTACAGTCAAGGGCATAAATATGTATACATTTTTGGACCTTATTTCAATGGAATAAGGTGAAAAAGTCTATACATATTGGTGCCCTTGACTGTACGTATATTTTTCTATACATCTTTGGTAGGTTAGCTTTGCCAATTTATAAACACAGCTTAGCTTACCTACCCATGCAATAACAACAACATGACGTGTAATAGTTATAATATTAGAAATAAATGAGTATGGTAGAAGTTTAATTTAATAATATGTTGAAATACGCCTGTAGTAAATCGTTAGCAATTTTAATGTTAAATTTACTTCATAAACCGAACATATGGCCCAGTGTTTTTAGCTTTCAAGAGCAAAAGGGCGATTTTTTGTTATTTCAATCTTTTTATGACCCATTTTCCTCGTTTATGTCCATGTTAATTTATTTTCCAGCCCTCATCAACTCGTTCCTGAGCTGGCCCGTGTTCGCGCCGCTCAGTCGCCTCTCGTACGGCTTATATGTCATACATCTCATTATTTTATATCAGGGCACGTCCATAAGAAGTCACTTGAAGCATCATTTATTTCAAATGGTAAGTAATTATATTGAAACGCGTATGCGTTTAACTTTAGTTTTGATCAGAATACCGCCATAAATCTACAGGAGATTACAGTTACGCCATTAAATGAACGAACTAGATTGTACGTAGATTTCTATACGCGTGCGACACGATGCGACGCCGCAACGCAGTGTTGTGGCCGCGCCCTATCTTATCCTAATCACACACATCGATTAACGATTGTGATTGAGCACAGTTAGGGCCTTATCACACTTGCGAGAAGCGAGCGTGTTTTCTATACAAATATCAGTCGCGGCGAACTCGCTGCGTGATCGCCTTCATACAAAATTCGCTCGCAACTCGCAAGTGTGATAAGGCCCTTACAATTTACATGCACGTCAGCAGCTGGCACATCATGCTGGAGGGTCTTGTGTCGGGGGCGAATTCTCGTTTTGGGTCGTCGTGAATGCCAGTACCTCTAGTCATCCTCTAGTATAAGTTTTTTCGAAACAAAACACAAACGACACCGGCGACACCGTTTTACGGTGGCAGTTCCTAAAACTCGCACGAAGCGTTTTGCTTCCACTTTTATCGTGAGAACAGCCAAGCTGTGGAACTCCTTGCCGGATTCCTTGTTCCCTGTAAACTACAACCTTTCGGTCTTCAAGGCCAGAGTGAATCGGTATTTGCTAGGTAAGCGCGTTCCATCCTAGACCGCAATATCGCTTACCATCAGGTGATTTGTGGTCAAGCGCAAACCTATACTGAATAAAAAAAAAACGAACGTTTGCGTTTAGTCTTAATTTAAATGGAAAAAAATAGTTATGATACCACCTAAGGCCACCAAAGGCGCTGCTCGCGACGCCTTACAAAATGAGACTAAACGCAAACGCATTCGTTTGCTTTGTATCGAAAAAACTTATACTAGAGCTTATGCTAGAGGAAGAGTGGGAGGCACCAGACCCAATGCGATGGTCTGACCAGATTAAAGCCAGCACTTCAAGTACATCACTAAACGAATGCTCTCGGAAAGCGGCTTTACGGGAGGAGTGGCGGCGTGTCGTGAAACGGGTCACTCGAAAACTTACATTATGGCCCCGACCCCTCTGTAAAGAGTATACCGACGAAGATGATGATGACAGCACTTTTATTTGATCGTGTTAATTTTTCAGCTAATAAATGCTCTCGGCCTGGTAGTGGTGTCCCTGGCGCTGAGTTTGACGGTGTGGCTGCTGGTGGAAGCGCCCCTGATCAACTTCACCAGCCGGTATCTCAATACCAGGTCAGTTTTCCGGGACCCGATTCATAATAAACCTCTGATTTTTTGTTTTCTTAAATAAATGGATTCGAAATCAAGTATTGTTCTTTTTATGATGAATAGTTTTTCTCATACTTTTCCTATGAGAATTGTTTACTAAAGAAGAGTTTAATACACGGTAGCAATCGGGCGTAGCGGTTTGTATCCCGCACTGCGCTCAGGATTCCATGTTAGAATCCCGAGCGTAGCGAGGGCTATTCTGGCTGGACTCGACCTTCGCTTCGTTGGGAATTCAACACGCTAGCCCTCGACAAAATATTGCATTTTACTCCCTTGTAATACAATCTACTATTGCACGCAGTGTCCGATTAAGATAACTACGAAACCACTGACTCGTTGGGCCACGGAAGGGTTAACTCCTTATGACGAATAAATATAAACTTTTTTTACAGATCTTCGACAGAGAAACTGAGCGCATCCACAAATGGAATTGCTCAAAATGGTGCAAATAAACAGAAAGTGAAATAAGTGATTGGTTTTACAAAGGCCGTGCCAAGTCACGTGCGAAGTATCTAAGCCTCAGACCTACCTACATTTTGCTGAAGTGGAAATGATTATGTGATATATAGCTATTTTGCTACGTACAAATAATGTAGACACTGTACCAGTTGCACCAACGTACGAACACAGACCTGTCATCGTCAAATATGGCGCCGGCAGCTGTCATCCCATAGAAACTTGTCAAACTTTCCATACAATCAGATTTGACGAACACCGCTTACGATTACAGACGGTTTGGTGCAACCCAGCCTGTCTTAAGTGTAAAAAAATCTATTTATTGTGTGGATACGGTACGGTTAGCAATTTATGGTTGTATCTCTTCGCAAGTAACTAATCGCAGTAGAAGTTGAATAAACAGTATATTGTGAAAATAATTATTGTGAACATTTAAAAATACTATGGTGTAAGTAAAATGCTCTGGTTGTGGTTGTATAGTTTGATGAATGAAAATAAAAGTTTTATGGTATGTTATTTTATTTGTTTGATGACTAGGTATAACGACGTCTTCGTCCCAAAAAACAGACGGAAACTGAATTATGTACCCACTTCATGCACTGATATTTAATTAATCTTTATCATTATTTTAAAATAATTTATTAGCAAGCAACTACTCAAACCCACCGAACTGTGTCCTTCCACAGTTCGTTGGTTTTGAGTAGCACTGCTCCCTTTCTTATAAATAAATATTTGTGGCAAAATCAGACAAATCGACCTAGTCCCTAAGCAAAGCTTGTAACTATTATGGGTACTAAGCAACGATATATATACTTATATAGATACATAGAAAACATCTCAAGACTCAGGAACAAAGTATTTGTGTTAATCACACAAATAAATACCTCTTACATACGATGAGGATTAAAATTATTTTGGGATGCGTATGATACTCGTACCGTTCGGCGGTAGATTGAAAATTAAGCAGCAGATAAGGAAATACTAGTTTATTCTTAAAGCTATGTACAGTAGAGTTTAGAACTAGAAGTGAGCCGTCAGTCTGTCAATCTCGAAGAGGTCGGACGTAATCTCTTCAACTTTGGTGCCGATTTTCTTTGCGATCTGTAACAAACGCACAATTCAACCATGGAAAATGAATATGCTTTAAAAGTTAAAGTTTACCCAGAGTCACGCGAGGTTTTTTGATCACTTTTAACGCATTCACTGCCACCCTCTTTTCCTGGACATTCGACAAGTGCCGCACTTTGCTGTGTGCCCCAAACGCACATGTGAGTTCAACCTATTATTCTAAGGGTCGGTATCCACCAAACGGATCGGATCGGAAAGAATTTTACTTTTTTAAACGAAATTCAATCATAATCCATTGTATTTAAAGTCTATATTACCATGCAGCTGCGATGGAGCCGATCGCTCGTGATTGAATTTCGTTTAAAAAAGTAAAATTCTTTCCGATCCGATCCGTTTGGTGGAAACCGACCCTAAGTCTAATCCACTAAGGCACAGGGTGCAAGTGTCAAATATTATGAACGCGTCTGTGCGTTCAAGGCACTGGGTGGAAGTAACGGAAACGTATATATGCGTTGGGGGCAGTGAATGCGTTAAACCCCTCCTCCCCCTTAGTGATGTTTGGTGAGGTTCTAGGTGCTGTGGCCATGGCCGGGAAGGAGGGAATTGCAAGGTAAGTATTTGTTTGAATTTAAACGGACGAGCTTGCGATGCGAGTCCGTTTAATTATAATGCGAAGCAGGGTAATATAGTGATTGTCTTAGAAATGGAGAAAACAAGACGAAATAATAGTTATGGTGAGGTTAGTAAACATGACGTCAAAAAGTCAATAACTTATCTATCTGATCTTAAACTATACAGTTTACCTTCCAATATGGAGGGAGTAACGTTCACTTTGCGGGCCATTTTTGAGAATAAGTCTTTATTATAATGGAATTGTATTTGTATTTGTGGCCTTTAATGGTTATGCGTGTAGTAGGACGTAAGTACTACGTCTGACCTGGTAAAGGTCGCGGGAGTCCGCTGGATGCAGGTGGCGTAGGTCCGGTCATTCTGACACTCTTGGGGGGGAGGCCTATTGTCCAGCAGTGGACGTTTTTCGGCTGATATGATGATGATAATATAGTACAGTCGAGGTCATTAATATGTATACACTTTTTTAACTAATCGAAGGCGTTTGCTTACAAATTGTAGGCGACCGCATTCGATTAGGTAAAAAAGTGTATACATATTAATGACCTCGACTGTACATTATTCTCGTGGCCGGGAAGGAAGCAATTGCAGAGTATTTGTTTAAACGGACCAGCTTGTGAGTCCGTTTAATTATAATACGAAGCCTGCAATTGCCCTTCCGGCCGTGGCTAATATAGTGCTTTTCTCAAAAATGGGGGAAAAACTACAAAACTTGAATTCTTATAAACATAACCTTAAAACGTCAAATAAATCATGCTTTCCCGCTGTTTATTTTTTTTTACACAATCGCATGTGTATTTCCACCAAAAAACGCAAATTGTTCGAGACATGAAAAAACGTCACGTTTCCAACAGAAAAATATGAGCTGAAATGGCTGAATACGACCTGTGCCTCCTTTTATATGACTGTTTCTACTTTAAAAAAAGTTTGGAACTCGACAAATAAAGGATATGTGACATTGCAGGCGGCCTGCAATGTTTTTTACTTTTTAATTTGGATCTGACCTTAAACTATACAATTTACCTTCCAATATGTAGCGAGTAACGTATAGTATAGTTTGCGGGGCATTTTTGAGAAAAGTACTTACGTCGTGTTGGTCGGCGGCGGGCAGGCCGGCGTAGAGCGCCACGAGGTCGCCGTCGAGCACGCCGCGCGCCGCGCCGCCGCCCGCCGGCTTGCGCGCCGACTTGTACGTCCTGCAACATCACCACTACTCATGACCATTTTCACTTTAAGGCTGGAAACAGTGCTCGACCGACGGTCAGTGCGTACCGTCGGTCGGCGTTGCTGTATCTATGCAAGTCTATGGCTGGAAACAGAGCGCGACCGACGGTCGGCGCGTATGGTCGGTAGCTGACGGTGAGGATCGCTCTGAAGGCACGTATGCTGTCGTACAGCGATAGCTACGCCCGACCGACGGTACGCACTGACCGTCGGTCGAGCACTGTTTCCAGCCTAAAGCACAGAATAGTATTACATACAGAACGGACACGAACCCCCCGCGCCGAGGTCAGTTACCTCGTCCCTGAGTGACCCGCCTGGTGTTGATCGGGTGCCGTCGCGCCTCGCGATTCGTCCGCGCCACGCGCTACGCACCCGCGCAAACAATTTAATTGACGCGTGTACCGACAGCGCACGCACACATACTTACCCACAGCGCTTACGTTCCTTCGCGTCTCACAGGTGTGTTTAAAGTGTACCCCCTACTTTTTTGGATCTAGGTAATTTTAGGTTTTCTGAATCAGAATCACGAGTACTATTGATTCAGACTAAGAAAAAAATTGTGCTTAGTGTTCCATACAAATTTTCTGTGTCAGCTTTGTAACGAGCTACGGCTCGTTCGAAACTGTATGAAAAAAGCGTCACAAAACTGGCTTTTTTTTGGGGGACACTTTTTTTTATCGCGGCAATGGATAGTACTCGTGATTCTGTCAGAATACCCAAAATTACCTAGATCCGAGAAAAAAAGTAGGGGGTACACTTAGTGAAAATGCCCTTATTTATTTATTTATTTATTTATTTCACAAGAACGGTTATACCAATTACACTCGTGTCTTAAATATATTTACATTTGGTCTTATATTACAAATGAGTCATACACTTGATTCATTCTCACAGTAAGAGAGGCACCTAGTCGCGAGCATAGGTAGGGTGTCTACAAAGATATCCAGTTGTGGTTGAGTGCGTAGGAGTCCGTTGAGTGAGCTGATCATGTCGCACAGCGGTGAGTGGCGGCGCGCCGCGGTTGCGCGCGATTTGGTGCCATCCGACAACTGTATGTACGCACGCCGGCGGGACTTATTTGGAGGCACTATGATACAGTTAATGGTGTTGTGAAGTTCAGTACTATTTATTTTGCCTCGGAGCACCTTACAAGCAGTAACCATCCGCTCGATTCCTCTACGTACTTCTAGCGAATTAAAGCCCAGGAAGCCAAGTAGAAACTTTGTCGGGTACATATATGGGTAATACCCATACAGCTTTTTGTAGAAAAAGCGTAAAAAAGCTTTTTGAACCTTTTCCAGCATAAGTTTGTACTTGGCCTCGTTTGGACTCCAAATGCAAGCACTTGCCTCGATTTTACTTCGAATTAGAGCCGTATAGAGGAGCTTGATGACGCCGGAATTGTGGAAGTCCCTAACGTTTCTCGTCACGAAGCCTAACCTCCGATACGACTCTTTCGCGAGACTGGTAATATGCTCGCGGAATGTCAGCTCGCGATCAAACTTCACTCCAAGGTCTTTGACCGATACTACACGGCTCAAAATGTCACTATCGATCGTATAGTTAAATTTAACAGGAACCTGACGCCGGGTATATGTCATTATTTGACATTTACTGTTGTTGAAGTGAAGTTTGTTCGCGATGCTCCAACGATAAGCCCGGTCTAGATCCTGCTGCAAAAGTAGGCAATCGGACTCCTGCTCGATCTCCATAACCAGTTTGAGGTCGTCTGCATATAATAAGCATTTAGCATGCTGGAGGTTACTCACGAGGTCATTCACCATAATCAAAAAGAGCAAAGGTCCGAGACTTGACCCCTGGCTAACTCCAGAACGGGTGTGATAGGGAGGGGAGATAAACGGCCCATATTTAACAAATTGTGTCCTGTCTTGAAGATAGTCAGCGAAAAATTTAAGTAATTCCTGATCGAATCCTACGTTCCTAAGCTTCAACAGGAGCACATCGTTATCGACTGTGTCGAAGGCCTTACGGAAATCGAGATATATGACGTCAGCTTGGGTGCCGTTGTCAAGACATTTACTAATATAGTCCACGTGAATTAGCAAGTTAGTGTTCACCGATCTACCTGGTCTGAAAGCGTGCTGTGCGTCACTTATGTATGGATCAATCTGACGGTATATTTCCTTATGCATAATACTTTCAAACGTTTACTTATTTACTTATACATTTACTTATAGGAGTGCTATAGTATCGTTTATTTATGCAAGTACAAAACTGGAGTCGTTTTAAATAAATATTTGTGGACACTCTTACACAAATCAGCCTAGTCCCAAACTAAGCAAAGCTTGTACTATGGGTACTAAGCGACGGTATACATACTTATATAGATAAACATATACTTAAATACATAGGAAACATCCAATACCCAGGAAGAAATATTCGTGCTCATCACACAAATAAACGCCCCGGCTGGGATTCGAACCCGGGACCTCCAGCTTCGTAGGCAGGATCACTACCAACTAAGCTAAAGCGGTCGCCAGTTTTTATTCGGATATTTTTATTTTACAGTGCAATGCAATCAAACAACGTCACCTGTATGAACGCGGATTGAGTCCCGCTAGATGGCAGCAGTAGTTGTTCATTACGTTTTGCAACATGAGAAGTCGTCTGTACATTTTTTCCGATAGCGGCAAGACATATCCGACGCCGCCGTCTAGTGTTGCTGTAGAAAAAAAAAAGATTATATTATCTACTTACTATGCGTCGCAAATAATAGAGATTAATAAAACCGGCCAAGTGCGAGTCGGACTCGCGAACGAAGGGTTCCGTACCATTATCTATAAAAACGGCAAAAAAATCATGTTTGTTGTCTGGGAGCCCCCTTAAATATTTATTCTATTCTGTTTTTTAGTATTTGTTGTTATACCGGCAACAGAAATACATCATCTGTGAAAATTTCAACTGTCTAACTATCACGGTTCTCGAGATATAGCCTGGTGACAGACGGACAGACAGACAGACGGACAGAGGAGCCTTAGTAATAGGATCCCGTTATACCCTTTGGGTACGGTGCCCTAAAAAACACTAATAAAACATTCCCAAATAATTTGAGAGGATTGAAAGGAAATCACTAGGTATATATTCGCAAAGCAGGTATTCTATAAACGAGACTAATGGAAACATAAGGCGAATGAGCAATCTATCTCACACTATGATACTTGATAGAAGGAGATAGGATCGCCTATTGGCATTATTTTGTGAATAGCTGTGATGATACTTATTAAGTGTTTCTCATACATATCGCGACCTCCAGTATGTATCTAAACTTCTTGGAGTCGGTATTGTAAAGGGCGAGTACTCACTGTACATGGTGGCGTGTCTCCGATGCACGCTGTTCGGGATGGGGCGCGCGTTGATCCGGAACATCGCGTGCACCTGCTGGCCCACGTGGTAGTCGCATTTCCTGATCAGCCGCTGACCTGGAACGGTAATCAAGCGTTTAACGCCTTAAGCGGCAATTCGTCGTTCACCTAATGCGGTCGCCGAATTCATTTTAAACTACTTAGGCCAACAAACGTCGTCTTTACACTAGTCTGTCCGCCTACTACGGCGACTTGGCAGCTGTCGATCGCCTAATGCGGCCGACTAACGTGTTCTTTACACTATTGCGGTCGCCGCATGCAGCATACGCGGCCACGTACAAAGAACACAAAGAACAAAGGCCGTAGACGGTGCTCGATGCCGTACCGTGGACATGTGTCCGGGCCCTAAGAACCGCCTCCGATGGCACAGACAGACACACATATACACAGATAACATGTTAAACCTACTTATAACACCCTTCTTTTGCGTTGCGCGTCGGAGGTTAACGTAACGCGTAACGCTAATGCATTACAGTAAGAGAAGTTGTTCCAATGATCCGGCAGATGGCGTTGCGCGCAAGTTAGATCACGCGAACGTTTGTTCAACGAAGGAAGTACGAGGTGTTTTTGGGTCTACAGTTTTCTTCGACAGACGGACGGAATAAGGGTTCCGTTTTACCTTTGATTTTTTGGGTAGTCCTACGAAGAGGACTTCTTATAATAAATAAAAAAATACCTATAAAGCGTCAGACGCAAATCAGCAAATATGAATTTATATTTTTTTAGCCAAAACGCTGCACTATGAAAGTAAGCCCAAAATCGATGTCACACCGATTGCGTGATATGGAAATTCATAATTTACAACGCGCACGTGCACGTGTACGTCGACGCTTACGAGCTGCACACGCAACCAATGTGCACCGGCCTTACAGGCGACCCATCACTTTCTTCGCATATCTAATATTTACACCCAAAAAAAAATTACATTCGTTAGTGCCAAAACCTACGAATAAAACGTGCACAGAGTTTGTATGGAGAATGCCTTGCCCACCCCTGCGCTTCAAGTCCCGTTTCCCAATAATAATGTGTGAAAATCGTGTAAGTTTATTCATTATTCTACGGACTGGCTGTTAATAACGCAGCAGTAAGGGAAGTTGTGCCAATTATCCGGCAGATGGCGTTGCGCGCAAGTTAGATCACGCGAACGTTTGTTCAACGAAGGAAGTACGAGGGGTTTTTGGGTCGAAATCTTTCTTTGACAGACGGACGGAATAAGGGTTCCGATTTAACCGTTAATTTTTTGGGTAGTCCTACGAAGAGGACTTCTTGTACTATAAATATAACGTTAGACGCAAATTAGTAACGTGAAAAGAACACAAAAAACGCAACTTTAACTTCGAACCGAACACAACACTTCTTCCCGTAATCGTTTTAATAAACGAGTACTACTAATTATCACTGAAATACTGTCTATTGTTAATTTTAATAATTTAAGTATATGAAATACGGACTTGACTGATGCACAAAAAAACCGGCCAAGTGCGTGTCGGGCCACGCGCAAGGTAGGGTTCCGTAGTCGTCTACCCGTTACATTATATGGACTAAAAAGTTCGCAAACTTATATTTACTATGTTTTTGACAGAATTAACAACATTATCTAAGGTATCAATGGAAATTGTACGAAAATTTGCTTTTGCAAAGTACATTTCTGAAGTTCGACTATTACTCGTTAACTAGTAATGTCTACTTAGCTGTGATAGTTTTCCTTTTAAATTCATCGTATTTACTACTACCATGATTTTTTTCACATGCCTAGTAGCCACCGTTTAGCTAGCAGGGGGGGGGGGGCACTTGACCATAGCTAAAATTATCACTTCAAAGCTTAATATCACTCTAACCAATTCTTTAATCAAAAAATGCTTTTAGAAACCTAATAATATTTTTAAAAGAGCTATCCAACGATACCCCACAATATGGGGTTTGGCAGAAAAAAAAAGAGATTAAGATTTTATTTTACCGTTTTGTCGGCGTCATTGATATGTATACTCATGCCAAATTACAGCTTTCTAGTACTAACGGTTACTGAGAAAAACGGGGGTCGGACGGACGGACGGACGGACGGACGGACGGACGGACGGACGGACGGACATGGCGAAACTATAAGGGTTCCTTGTTTACTACGGAACCCTAAAAACGCAATGACAGGTTGCAGCCGTGCCGCCAGGGGGCAGTGGTTGGGTTCGGATACCAGGAAATTTTTCATCTGTTTTTAGCTCTAAAATATTGTGGAAGTACTGATGCAGAATGCTACGCATACTACAAGTTATTATCATGAGAGGCTGTGCAGCGAAATATAATTAATAGGAAGAATCGAGAATACTTTGTGACAAGACCAATCCGGTATCAACCCTCGACGCGCATAATAGCGTTACAAGTTTAACATGTATATGTGTGTCCGTCTGTGGCATGGCATCGTAGATCGTAGCTGTGGGATGGACCGATTTAAGTGCGGTGTTTTTAAAACCCGTCCTCTCCCGGCGAAAAAAAAAACATTGGCATTGTTTTGATATGTGCCCGGAGATATCCGTTCCTGGGAGACGTAGGCTTTGTGGTACTCCTGGAAACCAATCTAAACTAATCATTGCGTTTTATTTAAGTCCGAAAATTGTGCCATAACGTTAAAAAAAAAAAAACTTTTATCAATTTTACAGTTCATCTAATAATACTTTACATGAGAAACCATAGAAAATACTAGACCAAACAACAATATAGATCAATATTCTGCAACACGGAATTGTATTATTCTACGGACTGGCTGGTAATAACGCCAAAGCATTACAGTAAGAAAAGTTGTTCCAATGATCCGGCAGATGGCGTTACACGCAAGTTAGATGGCGCGAACGCTTGTTCAACGTAGGAAGTACGGATAGTTTTTGGGTCACAAAAATTCTTTGACAGACGGACGGAATAAGGGTTCCGTTTTTACCTTTCATTTTTTGGGTAGTCCTACGAAGAGGACTTCAAAATAAACAAAGCCCCAACGCAAATAGAGCCATGTTTCGAATCACGCTTACAACGCTATAAACGCGTTTACGATCGACCGAATCACGCTCATAGCGCTAACATGAGATGTCGTGACGTCATGGACGGCGCCATATTGGCGTTTACGATGCTCACACTCCCAGGCGTCATCACCTTAAACCAAACGTCAAGTTGACGTTTGATATATGAACATGACAGTAAACACAACATGCCCGGTCCGAATCAAAACACCACTCACGCGGCCTTGAGCGCGCTTACTGATTCGGACCGGCCGTCAGCACTGTAAGCGCTGTGATTGTTGTTGGCGTGATTCGGAACACGGCTGAGATGTCGTGACGTCAGCGTCACTGATGATGTCACGAGCCGTGTTCCAAATCACGCTAAAAATGCTCGAAGCGGTTACAGTGCTGACGGCCGGTCCAAATCAAATAGCGCGCTCAAGGCCGCAAGAGTAGTGTTTTGTTTCGGACCGGTATTTGATTGAGCGCGCTTACGATCGGACCGATTCACACTCATAGCCCGCGTTTACTGTCATGTTCATATATCAAACGTCAACCTGACGTTTGGCTCAAGGTGCTTACGCCTGAGCCGTGTTCCGAATCACGCCAACAACGATCACAGCGTTTAGTGCTGACGGCCGGTCCGAATCAGTAAGCGCGCTCAAGGCCGCGTGAGTGGTGTTTTGATTCGGACCGGGCATGTTGTGTTTACTGTCATGTTCATATATCAATCGTCAACTTGACGTTTGGTTTAAGGTGCTGACGCCTGGGAGTGTGAGCACCGTAAACGCCAATATGGCGCCGTCCATGACGTCATCAATGACGTCACGACATCTCATGTAACGCTATGAGCGTGATTCGGTCCGATCGTAAACGCGTTTATAGCGCTGTAAGCGTGATTCGGAACACGGCTCTGGGAGTGTGAGCACCGTGAGCGCCATCCATGACATCATCAGTGACGTCATGACATCTCATGTAAGTGCTATGAGCGTGAATCGGTCCGATCGTAAACGCGCTTTGAGCGCTGTAAGCGTGATTCGGAACATGTCTATGGACGGTGCTCACACTCCCAGGCGTAAGCACCTTGAGCCAAACGTCAAGTTGACGTTTGATATATGAACATGACAAGTAAACACGGGCTATGAGCGTGAATCGGTCCGATCGTGAGCGCGCTCAAGCGAATATAGCGGTCCGAAACAAAACACTACTCATGCGGCCTTGAGCGCGCTTTTTGATTTGGACCGGCCGTCAGCACTGTAAGCGCTGCGAACATTTTTAGCGTGATTCGGAACACGGCTCAGAATTTAATATAGTTTGGACAAAACTCTGTCAAACGAACGCAAACAAAAAACGACTGAGTGTAAGGTAGAATTCTTTCTTGCTTGCGTTCATTTGGCCTTACAGTTTTGAACGTACTATACCACGACATGGGGATTAATTTAACACCATAGCCGTGTTCCGAATCACGATAAAACTGCTCGCAGCGCTTACAGTGTTGACGGCCGGTCCAAATCAAATAGCGCGCTCAAGGCCCCGTGAGTAGTGTTTTGTTTCGGACCGCTATTCGCTTGAGCGCGCTCAAGATCGGACCGATTCACGCTCATACTATAGCCCGTGTTTACTGTAATGTTCATATATCAAACGTCAACTTGACGTTTGGCTCAAGGTGCTTACGCCTGGGAGTGTGAGCACCGTGAGCGCCGTCCATGACATCATCAGTGACGTCACGACATCTCATGTAAGCGCTATGAGCGTGAATCGGTCCGATCGTAAGCGCGCTTTCAGCGCTGTGAGCGTGATTCGGAACATGCCTCATGTATGCCTGTTTGAATAAGGAACATCCCAAGTTAGTAAATAATATTAGTAGGCTGGAAATACCTCCGTAGCTCTCGCGGGCCTGCGGCTGGTACATGAATATGACGAAGTTGCCCTCCGCCTCTGACACGAGGAAACCCAGGTTAGTGTTGTCCACCATGAATTCCATGTCGTATATCTGAAACCGTAACACAGAATAATTAATAGTACTTACGTACAGATTTTCTAGCGAATTGACAACATTTCAAAATTTATAATGATGCCTAAATCGAAAACCATTTCGGTAAATATGCTACCTGCACGTAATAAAATAATAGTAGTTTATGCAACTGGTACATAATGAGGGGCATTAAAACACGAGTGTGTTTTATGAAACGAGCCGAAGGCGAGTTTCATAATAAGGTCACACGAGTGTTTTAATGCCTAATTATGTACAGTTGCATACATTACTTTATCTACACACATATTATAACTACTCTAAGATGGGTTCAGAAACCGTAGTAAATAAATACAATAATTGTGTTAATACAACCTTTTTTGCACGGTTGCGGAAATATCGAAATCAGAACTGGCAACCGATACCTGAATGTTATTTTAAAAAGTAAAGAGTCCCTATTCTGATGTGATCATGTCGTTCTAGCTCAAATTTCGTGCGATATATACTAAAAAAACATCGAGCTGACATTTCGCATCGACTGAATTTGAATTTTCAGTGATACTAGAATAGGGACATGTCAACTTTGACATTTAAATTTTGACAGTTTTGTTTGACGTTTTTATATTTTAACATCATATATGAGATTAAAATTAAAAATTATATTACTGCTGTAGCCTTAGCCACAGATAAGAAAATTGCCATAAATTCATTGAATGTTGAAATGAGAGTCATTTTCTACGGTTTCCGAACGCATATTAGAGGATTTATGATATGTGTGTAGATAAAATAGTTTTTAGATTTTTTCTTCGCTAGATTTGAAGAAAATCGCCAAAATGTATAAAACGGAAGGGTGACATCATTCCTACGACTGTTAAGGAGCAATGCTGTCAAACATAGGTAATTCATAAAAATTACGTCATAATTCACTTACGATTCGCTACTTTTAAATTAGATATTTTTGAATGAAAATTAGGATTACGGGAGAAATCAAAAACAACGTGGACCTTAAAATTTCATTTTCTATCGATCTAGGATATAAAATGGCCAACTTGAAAATATCTGAACATACACTCTATTGCCTTGGTAATAGAATCGTATTAAGCAAACTGTAAGCTCCGATATATATCTTGATCGCGTCTGTACACTTGTCACCAGTCAACCATTTTGTTTTCTGGGCCACTTCGTACCTTGTCACAGTGAAAATCTTTTATATTAAAAAAAAATAAAAATATTTGTGGACAATCTTACACAAATCAACCTAGTCCCAAACTAAGCAAAGCTTGTACTATGGGTACTAAGCGACGATATACATACTTATATAGATAAATATATACTTAAATACATAGAAAACATCCAAGACAAATATTTGTGCTCATCACACAAATAAATGCCTCGGCCCCCCGGCCCGGTTAAGATTAGTAGTTAAGTTGTAAAATGTAACTATAGTACATTACTTAACAAGGGCGGTAAAACAAAGAATGTCTCAGATCGCAGGTATTTGACCGAGTCGAAGCCGAAGGCAAGGGCGATAAATATGCGATCTGAGGCTTTCTTTATTACCGCCCGTGTTAAGTACAAAATTTTATGTCACCCCCTGGCCAGGAAGTGGGATTTCCCGCGCGCGGAGCGTGCGTTAATTGCCGCTTTATGGCCAGGTGTGACATAAAGTATATTTTCTGAAATAAACAGTACAAATTTAAAAAAAATATTTGATGATCCACACTGTGTTATAAATTATAACATGAGTCATCTACCCAATCGTATCATGAATACCAACATTGTTTACTATATAATTATTCAATTGTTTATTCAATAGGGATGTTGACTCAAAAAAATTTAGTACTTCAATAGAAAGAAGACATTAAACTATGCCAAATAGTGAAAATACTATTCAAATATCTCAAAAAATAACGAAGCTACAACGGTTAGAATGGTTCATAGTTAGAAAGTACTACTCAACAGTGACGTCACTGCTGAGTAGCGCCATAGTAAATGACGATCGTTCAATACAAAGGTGCGTTTTGCGGTAAAGCGACTGAAAATACTCCCTCTTAAAACTTTGAAGACTTATAATTACGTAATTATTTATTTTCTTGAATTGCTTTTTTCGCCATTTGATTGAGAATTTGAGCCTTTATGTAGAAAATTTGGATTTATTATTTGATTGTTTGTCCATAATAAAGCATTAAATATTATTCAATGAGGGCTACCGCGTATGGATTCGCCGTTAAAGGCGCTAGTGTGACGTCAGTCCTTCGAAATGTCAAATTTTATAGTTTGTGGGTGGGTTACGCGGATTTATTTCTAATTCGATTAATATGGTGACTATTTTGCAATATCTGAGATTGATAATGGTAAATAAGAGTTACGGGTCAACGAATTTCAGTGCTTTGCGACAATTTTATCGCTCGTAAACTTATGTCATACTTTTTTCCGAACAAAACGGGACTGCGCTACAATACGGGATATATCGATAAAAAAATTTACGGTCCCGTTCTAATGTATGAAATACGATTTCAACGTAATTTTGGATTTAGACCCCCCCTCCCCCTTGGTGATCTTTGGCGAGGTTCTAGACGACGACCCCACCCCCCACGAAACCTCACGTGTATTTTTTGAATTTATCACCACCTTTAAACTTTTTAAGTACTTAAATGAAGTATATTAGTTGATCTTGTGCTTAGTAGGTATATGAGTTATGCAAACGTGATTGTGTAATTTCTCGTATCTTTTAAGAAAATGCTCATTTGACATCATTTCTCGGTATTGTAGGTGCAGTAAAAAAATACACGTGAGGTTTCCTTGTACCCCCCCCCCCCCCCCCCTAACGTGATCAGTAGTGAGGTTTTCGTAACACCCTCCCCCCCACCCCCTTTGGAACCTCGCGTGATTTCTGGATAAGCCCGAACTGGTGAGCGCAAAAACCGTAGCCCTCATTATTGAGGCAAGTGTAATACCTGTGCTGTTCGAAGATCCCTGGACACCAAGCTAAGCGTTCGATGCTGCGCCTGATAACGCAGCAGCGACACCGACTTATACACGTCCGCGACAAGAACCAGGTTCTTTACGGCGAGCATTCGATGCACGTATATCTGCGTGTCTATGAACGCCACGCCTACGAGGTCGTTGTCTTTCAGTTGCCAGATGTAGATCTGTAAACATAAACAAGTAATAATAGTAAAATGTCTAGACTTTAGAGTCTAGAGTCTAACTGGCACGACGACCCGAAATGAGTCTTGACCTCCGACACAAGCACCGTGTTCCGAATCACGCTAAAAATGCTCGCAGCGCTTACAGTGCTGACTGCCGGTCGAAATCAAATAGCGCGCTCAAGGCCGCGTGAGTAGTGTTTTGTTTTGGACCGCTATTCGCTTGAGCGCGCTTAAAATCGGACCGAGTCACACTCACAGCCCGTGTTTACTGTCATGTTCATATATCAAACGTCAACATGACGTTTGGCTCAAGGTGCTTACGCCTGGGAGTGTGAGTACCGTGAGCGCCGTCCATGACATCATCAATGACGTCACGACATCTCTAATAAGGCGATAGGAGTGCGCGATTGAAGAATTGCCTGGAGAAAATCCAGCGGGAGCCTTCGATACATTGGAATACTCTAAGAGTTAAATATCCAGTGAGATTGGTTGAGCGGCTTCAAACAAATGTGAGGTGCGAGTGGAATCGAGCTTCTGGGAGTTTTATCGCTGGATCATTAAAAAGTCTAGCTGAGAAAAGTACCTTGAATCAGGGGCGACTCACTTGCGTGACGTCATCGCGCCGCTCAAAGGTCCCCCGCCGGGTGACTTTCAATGCGATAGAAAGTGATGTAGCGAGTGATGCGCGTGCGATAGTGGATGGCCAAGCGTAGGCACGTTTGGCTTGCCTCGCGGGGATTTGTTAACAGTGAGGCTTCTGTACGTAGTTCTATTACTTATTCTGTGCACAAGCACAAGCAAAAGTACAAACTAAGGTTGTCTGGAAGAGATCGCTCTTTAGCGATAAGACCGCATGTTGTTTAACTCCAGTTTAAGCCTAATGTTCTGTACTGTGTTCTTTTTGAGGTTTCCAATAAAGATTATTGGTATTTGTATTGTATTGTACCTTCTGTCCGACAGCGGAGATGAGGTAGCCCAGCACCTGCGTAAGGGCAGTAACTGGCCCCTTCTGTTCCTTCGCATACAGCTCCTTGAAACGATTCTTCGTCAGCGGCTGTCCCGGCTCTGGCACTACGTCGATGATGTCGTAGATTATTATCTGGAACATTCGGCAAATAACTTTATTTTACTAAACGGTTAAAACTCACGTATTAATTGTCACTTCGGGTGACATGTTTCGAACTCGTCGGGAGTTCTTCCTCAGGATGAATGTTTAACCGTTTAGTAAAATAAAGTTATAACATGTCTCACGAAAGTTTAAACTCAAGTATTCGGCAAATACTTGAGTCACATATTACAACTATATAACACACACGTGTAATAAATAAGGCCCGATTGTTTCAAGATGTCGGTAATCGTAGGGTAAGTCAATTAAAATCTGATTGTACGAGTATGTCGTTTTTTACTGCATTAATAATTGTTCTGCCGCAAAAGTTACCGGTGCAACGGTGGTAAAAAAGGTAAATACATAAATATCGCGTTAGACCCGTTTAAACCAATCTTTTAAATGTAGTCAGTCATTTAAAATAGTCAAAGTAGTCAAATGTAGTCTTTTCAATCTTCCGTTAAAATATTTCAATGATTTTTCAGAACACGTATACGTACTCTTCCTCGTGATGTTATGTCTTCGCTGTAGTTGTAATTTGTTCCTATAGCTATGTAGCCGCGCAACCCCGACCTGAAAGTTTGACAATGATTGATACAAAATTTAATAAGAAATCAGCACGACTAACGCCATCTAGTGGCGAATAGTTTAACTATTCCAGGGATAAAATTCTTTCGGTGTCAAATAGTCAAAATTAAAATCATATATTTTTTCAATTTAGGCATATCGCATGCACCTATGAATGTAAAAAAACTACCACCAGGCCCCTATTTCACCAACTCGACAATTGTCATCTGACAATGACAATTCCAAGTACACTACTGAGTCGTCACGTAAAGATGGTCGTTGGATAGCGTCGATACTTACCGGCCCGGCAATGTAAACCGAATTGTCATTGTAAGCTGACAATTGGCAACTTGAAAGTTTTCGAAAATGTATTTTATATTATACGTAGGTATATTTTATACCTGTAACAATTATCTTTTTCCCCCAAAGAGCTTAATTTCTTTCAAAAAAAATATTTTTTCTTTAAGTAATTTGAATTTCGCGCGAAAACAGCCGATCACGTGACTGTGAGTACTGTGACGTCGCACTTGATAAACAACTAAAGGTTTACTTCTGCAGCCGACAGCAGACGGCAACTACATGTTACACCGCACTCCAAATTGTACAGTAACTTGTGCTGTTGCGACACTTCTCCGCTCATTTTAAATAGAACTTTTTACGAATACCGTTACGGTTCAATTTGGAGTGCGGAGAAACATAACGTGCAGTAAGTGCAGTTGCGGTGTGTTGCGGAATTAAACGTTAACTTTGAAATGTGACGTCACACGCGTATCGGTTTTTGTAATCCACAGACAAGAAACTCTTAATTTTTTTTTTAAGTATAATGTTTTCAATTAATTTTAAAGCACAAAACCTATTGTATGAGTATTGTAAACCTATAAGCTACTGTATCCAACACATTAATTATTTTATCTTCACAACTGTCAAATAGCGAATTGTCAAGTTGGTGAAATAGGGGCCAGGTGTTTATGCATGTGACACGGCAAAACAAATCATTTACAGAAAATCTTAAATATATTGTACTACTAACGCCATCTAGTGACGAATAGTTTAACTACTAGGAAGTTTTTGTGAGTGTACCTCGTGCCCTCATACGACAGCGCCACGTTCTTCAGACACGTGACATGCTCCCACTCGTCGAGCTCAATGTTCGTGTTGGGGATGATCTCCCACGACACGGGTGAGAACAGGCACACGCTGAAGCGCTCCAGCATGGGGTACGGAAACCTGCAATAACGATATACGTTAGACTACTGGCGACACCTATCCGAAACACAGAGTAAACTACCTGGACACTAGCGCCATCTAGCGGCGAATAGTTGAACTATTTATTTACATTTTCGTAATTGACATTTTATATTTTTAAGCCTACTATTTTATTACTTCCTTGTATTCTGCTTGAAAAAAGGAACACGGCAACGGTTTTAAATCTTTCATGAGCCTCGCATTTAAATTTAATATCATTTTTTTTAATTCTGTAATCTCATAACTCCAGTTCTACACCGGAATATACCCATTGCTTTAGTCACCTCCCGACAGCTCTGATTAAAAATAAAATCTAAAAATAATCCCGAGTCTTCTGGTAGATGTCGCTGTACGCCTCCCTTGATTGACGAATTTCAAGCCGGGTAGTATAGTAATCGCACCTATAGCTCAGTTGGCTAGAGCGACTGGCCGCGAGTGCCGGGAGGTCGCAGGTCCGAATCCTGCTCGGTGTCTAAATTTTTCAATGTTTCCTTTATTTCTAAATTTGTAGTTTGCGTTACTGCTACCCCGTCTACCGGTGACGCGAATACAAGTCAAGTAAACAAAAACATTGTTTTGTCGTGTTTTTTTTTCGCCGTCAACCCACAGGTTAATACAATAGTACATTACTTACCAAGGGCGATAAAACAAAGAATGTCTCAGATCGCAGGTATTTTACGCCCGAGCCGAAGGCAAGGGCGATAAATATGCGATCTGAGGCTTTCTTTATTATCGCCCGTGGTAAGTACAAAATTTTATGTCACCCCCTGGCCAGGAAGTGGGTTTTTTCGCGCGCGGAGCGTGCGATAATGGCCACTTTATGGCCAGGTGTGACAAAATTAATTTTGACCTGTCTCCTTTATTCTCCGAGGACTCCTCTTTATCCTCCCCGTTGAACTTGTAGTAAGTCTGCGTGGACTGAGCGGTGCTGGCCACGAGGCAGTACGTCTTCGACTCCATGTGGTACGTGACGAAGTGCGGAGACATGCGGATGGGCACCTTGCGCACCGGCCACGGGGCGTCGTACGACAAATGGGTCGGCAACGCGCAGATACGGAGCTCAGACTGGAAAGATAAACATTTAATTATAGATTTAGATTTTTTATTTGAGAGTCCTTCTGAGGGACAGGGGTTATCTCACTGGAGCGCAAACTCTTAGAGTATTCCAGTGTCTAAACCGCCCGCGTAGTCGTGTCGGAGGTTCCCCTGGATTTTCCCCTGGCCACTCTCCAACCACGCACTCTTATCGATTTATGGTCCGCCCTATAAAGCCACAGTCAGGTTTAAAATAAAAGCTAAGAGAATGAATTGTATACCAGCCTATCTGTCTAAATTACTATCACGTCTAAATTAACTGGGTAAATGTCACCTTCGCGTTGAAATACAGCAATCCCTGAGGGCAGTTAGTATTATTGAACGGTGCGAAGGTGGAGATGGGAGCCTCCTCACAACACAGAGGGTGTACTCGGAGCTCCCCACGCGACGTAAGTATCAGGAAGTAGGGCGTAGGCCCGCAGATGAACACGCCGTTATAACCGCCCACGTTACCTGAAACATGAGAAAACATGTCTCAATTTATATTACTTATTAAGTTTCAATCATCTAAAAGTGAATAATAGAAAACCCAAAGAAGCATAGATTGTAAGTAGTCGGTTTAGTTTTTAAAAAGTAATTTGCGATAGTCAAAAATGTCACTTATTCGGCTCTTTAGTGCGAATAATGCTAATTCAATGTGTGTGTGTGTGTGTGTTTACGACCACTGTTTCGTTGTTTATCTATCTATTTTGCAATCTTAAAAGAACATATGCCCGGGCTACAGGTGCAAGTAATATTGAACCTACGAACAAGCAAGCTCCGAGCGGTCGCGACACTTCTCTTTACGCCGCTCACTCCAAATTGGGACTTTTAGTCTTAATGATTCGCGCTCTGAACGGGAACGACACGTTGATGCGAGGGAAGCGGAGCTTAAGGTTGCCGCGAAGGTATTTATAAGATGGCTACTTGGGATATGTTCCGAATCACGCTCACAGCGCTCGAAGCGCGCTCACCATCGGACCGTTTCACGCTCATAGCGCTTACAAGAGATGTCGTGACGTCAGATGATGTTGTGAACGGCGCTCACGGTGCTCCTCACACTCCCAGACGTAAGCTTGAACCAAACAACAAGTTGATAAGAAACACGAGCTATGAGCGTGAATCGGTCCGATCGTGATCGCGCTCTAAGCGATGCCCGGTCCGAAACAAAACACCACTCACGCGGCCTTGATCGCGCTAACTGATTCGGACCGGCCGTCAGCACTGTAAGCGCTGTGCGCGCTGTTAGCGTGATTCGAAACACGGGGTTGAACTCCGAACACTTCGGAGAGAACTTACCGAAGTACCTCATCTGCCTCACGTTCTCCCTCAGTATGGAGGCCTCGTAGCTGTCGTCGCTGGCCGTGACGGTCGCGCTCTGGTACCCGAACGGGAACGACACGTTGATGCGAGAGAAGCGGAGCTTCAGGTTGCCGCGAGGGTATTTATAAGCCTGTTAACAGAAAAGTCTATTTTAAAACGGTTGGGTTTTCACTATTCTTCGCGTTCTCACCAGCCTGTTGTCTACCGGCAAATGAAATAAAAAAAGAATATTATACTCGTAATCCTTTTTGTAGAACGGGTCTTATCTTAAGGACCCATCTGTCCAACAATGCCATTGTTTAGCCACGTGCCATAAATGCTTCGAAATGAAAAGGCTGCTCTACGGACACTACTGCTGTTATAAATACAGAAGGTCAACACTGATAAGTCGTATTTTTTAAATGAGAACCTTCTTTCCTTTTACGTAAAGCCGTCTTTTAGATGAAAGTGTTAACGTTTACTTCGTTTAGTTTACAGTATCAATTAGTGGTTACGCTTAACAATGAAAGACAGGGCTTTTGTTTAGAAGGCACAAAGAGAAGGTAGAGGTGAGACGTATTTACGGGAACAGGTTTTTGGAATAGGTTTTTGGCATGGACGCGTAAGTACGCGATCCCGCTCGCGCGTCTTTTAGCGTATCGAGTACTAGGCGTACGACAACTCTGAAGACTCGAAACGTCTAAGAGTCTTTACGTTCCGCGCTATTCGTATTCGTCTGCGCGTTCGGATTCTTTCGGGGCACCTCGGGTCGGGGTCGGTTTAGCGCGTATTTGGACCTAGTCTTTGGATCTAGTCTCTTTGTGGACGCGTACTCGCAAGACTCAGTAGGCGTTTTGCCTAGTACGTCTCACCTCTAAGAGAAGGATAATTCGTTCTACAAAAAGGAATACAAGTATACAAACATACATACAAGATACGCGCGAAACACCTAACCCTGCCTTGCAGTCGGGTAAAAACAATAACATTATATTGTTGTTAGTGTGTAGCATTTGTGGCTGCAATGTCAGTACGACACACAAACAAACACTACGCGTCTACGCGATTTCCGTCCATTTTTGTACTGTAACAGCACAGAATAGTATAATACTCGTAGTACTAGTTACCTCGTCCCTGAGGGACCCGCCTGGTGTCGATCGGGTGCCGTCGCGCCTCGCGATTCGTCCGCGCCACGCGCTACGCACCCACCCAAACAATTGACGCGTGTACCGACACACATACTTACCCACAGCGCTTACGTTCAGTTCACGACCAACATCTCCTTCAGCCTGTCCACGTCGCTGCTCGGGGGCAAGGGCTCGTCCTCCGCGGGCAGAGAAGGTGGGACTGACTCTAGACTCCAACAAGCCATTATACGTCACCTGGTAGATCATGAGCGTGTCTGCCAGGCACCGCATGAGCAGCAGCACGCGCGAGCCCTTGTGTCCCACGCCCACGACCAACATCTCCTTTAGCTTGTCCACGTCGCTGCTCGGGGGCAAGGGCTCGTCCTCCTCGGTTTGAGAAGGTTGAGGGACTGACTCGAGACTGTCCGCCAGTATCTGGGGATAGGAGATATTTTTTTCATTAGAAGGGTGAATTCCACCAGCTATGCTACGAGGATGTGAATGCTTCCCGTTTCTACCGATGCTCGAATATGATTGATGGATATTAAACCATCCATAGCAAAGTAGCATAGCTCATCTCTGTAGGCCTAGCACGTGTTGCGCTCGAGAGTATGTCGGCGTATCTCGAGCTATCCGTCACTTTCTAACAGCGCCAATCAGAAAAAGACGCGTAGCTCGAGATAAGCCCGAGATACTCTCGAGCGCAACATGTGCTACGGGCGCTGGTGGAAAGGCACAAGAGACACAATCGTAAACGTAGCATTCGCACGCGTTCATCTAGTGTTAATGAAGGCACCAAAATTATCAGCAATTACGGTTTTTTTGAATAAAAAGCACCAATGATGATATATATTTTTTATCAAAGTGAAAATTGAAAAATTAAACACCACAGGTGGGATTTGAACCCACGACCTCTGGAATCCGTCCATTGCTCTACCAATTGAGCCACCGTGGTATCCCTTGTGATGGTGAATTTTTAATGATGATATTGTTAAAATAACAGATGACGAACGGAACATATAATAACTGAGGCTGCAGTGAACGCTTACCATCAGGCGGGCCGGACCCTTTTTTGCCAACGACGCCCTTTGCCCGTTTGCCCTTTTTTGCGACGTGATATTAAAAGAAAGAAACTCCACTCACCCGCTCGCCGGCACACACGTCCCGCACTAGGAAGCTGAGCCGCATCTCCGGTAGCGAGTATATCTCGAGGTTCCCGTTGTTGCGAACCACGAACAGCCAGTACGTGGGTTTCAGCTCGGTCAGATGTCGCTTCCACCAGCGTGAGACGCGGCGGGGGAGACCGGGGTTCTTGGATTGCTCCGCTAACATGATCTGTGTGGAGAATGTATTACAATGGGTTTAGAGCTCTCTTTATAATGGACACTTCATAGCTTAACTACACTCACCGGCAGAAATTTTGCAGCATGTATTTATTCTCCGCAATGCGAATCTACGTAATCAATTAGTATGACGATCACAATCAGATATGACCTCATTTGCTTTGGTCGTCTCTGTTCCGTCATATTTAAATATATTTATGTCACACCTGGCCATAAAGCGGCAATTACCGCTCGCGCCGCGCGCGGGAAATCCCACTTCCTGGCCAGGGGGTGACATAAAATTTTGTACTTAACACGGGCGGTAATAAAGAAAGCCTCAGATCGCATATTTATCGCCCTTGCCTTCGGTTCGGGCGTCAACTACCTGCGATCTGAGACATTCTTTGTTTTACCGCCCTTGTTAAGTAATGTACTATTATGTCACACCTGGCCATAAAGCGGCAATTACCGCACGCTCCGCGCGCGGGAAATCCCACTTCCTGGCCAGGGGGTGACAAAATTTTGTACTTAACACGGGCGGTAATAAAGAAAGCCTCAGATCGCATATTTATCGCCCTTGCCTTCGGCTCGGGCGTCAAATACCTGCGATCTGAGACATTCTTTGTTTTACCGCCCTTGTTAAGTAATGTACTATTGTCACACCTGGCCATAAAGCGGCAATTACCGCACGCTCCGCGCGCGGGAAATCCCACTTCCTGGCCAAGGGGTGACATAATATTTTGTACTTAACACGGGCGGTAATAAAGCAAGCCTCAGATCGCATATTTATCGCACTTGCCTTTCGGCTCGGGCGTCAAATACCTGCGATTTGAGACATTCTTTGTTTTACCGCCCTTGTTAAGTAATGTACTATTTCGTACTGTTTTTCACATGACATGGTTACTAAGAACATATCTTCGTATATGGTACAGTTTCAGACTTTCCCATACTGACCGATTTAAATTTTACACCCAGTATATTTTTTATAAAGTAACTTACACTGGCCATGGAGGCGGGCGTCTGATCGCCTCCATACAGCAACTCGTCTTCGTCGTTCAGCTCATACACGGTGTCAGGCTGGAAGCCCTCGGCCTTCACGTTCTTCTTGCCTTTCATCTTGCCCGTGAACTCTCCTTTCACCTGGAAAATTTACATCATTATATTTTTTTATTAAAAATGGAGATTTCTCTTGGACGGCATCTAGCCAGGCGGCAAAGATGAGGCCGAAGATGCCTATCCGCTCTTGCCGTAAATAGGTCCAGGTTACATGAACTCGGAAATACAGATGCCGGCAGGGAATTCCAAACCGTAGCAGTGCGCATTATAAAAGATGATGAAAAGCGCTTGGTTCGGGTAAAGGGACTTTCGACCAGGTAAGGATAGTAACCAGCCGTACGTCTGGATGTCCAATGGAAGAAGGGGGAAGGCAGAGGGTAGGGAATCTCCTGAACTCACCGACGCAGATTTCTTTTATACGACGTTGAAAAGCACAAGTACGGAATGAGTGACTGTGATATGTCTCCGTAGCCCATTTCCCTGTCCATGGTATTTGCAAACGTCCTCTCTTGGGTCCTTCGGACAGACGAACCGCAACCTATTTACAAGGAAGGGAAGTAGGAAATCAAGCATACGGCCAATGATGATGAAGATGACATACATTTCCTATTCATATTTTAGAGCGGTCACTGTAGTAGACTCAGCAGACGTCGCCATCCATACTCTGGAGAGAGTTACCAACAATTGACTTGACAAAAACATAACATGCTTGTTAATTTTGTATTAAGCAGTAACGCTGCTAACGCAAACTACAAATTTAGAAATAAAGGAATAATTGAAAAACTTAGGCACCGAGCAGGATTTAAAACTGCGACCTTCCCGGCAATCGCGGCCAGTCTGCTCGGTGCCTAAGCTTTTCAATTTTTCCTTTATTTCTAAATTTGTATTTATAACATACTTGTATTGCTCGTTTCATGTAGAGTACTTTTATCTCACGCGCGCGGGTTGGCCATGTTTGTAGTTGTGACACATACGAACACATAGACAACGTGAACTCATACCTCCCACGTTCACGCACACATAGAAAGTACCTGCACGCTGTCCAAGTCCGCCGAGGTGAACAGCCCGCTGAGATCTCGGTAAGGCACGGCTTTCACCAGCGCCGGCCTGTGGGGCACCGGCTGTCTGGTCGGCGCTAAACGGGCAGACTGCGAAAATATGTATGTATGTAAGCACTTTATTGTACACAAAAATGGATTACATTTAAAACTTGGACAGTCCAGAGTAGGTACCAGGTCCCAACAGGTAAACAAGCCGCAAAAGTCCAGGTAGGTCCAGGACTCGGACGGGCCGTCAGCACTGTAAGCGCTGTGAGCGTTGTTAGCGTGATTCGGAACACGGGGTGGAACGACTGGATCTGGACGCCGTCTGTCGACAAACTAGTGTCTTCCCTATCCCCAGCTGCGTAATGACACACGACTTAGGAACGTTAACGGTGTCGGTAAGGATGTGTGCGTGCGCTGTCGGTACACGCGTCAATGTGTCCGTGTCATTGTCACTACGTTGCGCACCGGAACGAGCCGTGACTGATCGGTGACTATAACGCCGCGCAGGGGCAAGGTAACTGACTCGGTGCGGGGCGGTTTGTGTCCGTTCTGTATGTAACACTATTATACTATTCTGTGATGAATGATGTAAGCAGTGTTACCATGGCGCTGGAGGCGCGGAACTCTCGGAGCGCGAGCACGAGCGCGCGGCCGCACGTGGACACCACGCAGATGTAGGGGTCCGCCGTGGCCGCGTACTGCGCCGTCCACTCCAACTGGAACGACTGGATCTGGACGCCGTCTGTCGACAAACGGATGTTTCTCAAACCATATCCACACTAATATTATTAATGTTCTAACTTTTCCCCTATCGCACTCAAATGTACCTCATCCAAATATAAGCAAAATAGTTTCCCGAGTCGTTCTAGACGTAATCTGAATGTGTTGTCTGGATTGTGATGTAATCAATTGCTCAATTCCTTCTGTGAGACGAAAATTAGCACATATATATATTTTTTTTACGGTGTAAGTTCTATCTACCCGTAGTAGTTTTATCTGGGTTCGTATGCAATGTTTGTGTTGTAGTTAGTGTAGTTATTTGTGTAAATTTTAATGTATGTAATCCTCGATTTTATTTGGCTTAAGTTATTAAGTAGCGTTATTTTTTCCTTTTGCCGTAAGTGCTGGCCGCCATAAGGTGCCTTTCAATGTCGATTATCACATGTGTGTCAACATGCCTATTTGTGTACTTAACTGGCCGAGTTGAATCTAATTTGTTCGTTCAAAGAGCGATTTTATTATCAAACTAATAAGATTCAAAATCAAATGCAGGACTCGGAACCGGTTTTTTTTTAACCGGTTAAAACCGCTTTATTTGGGTTTAGCTCCGAACTTTATTGAGAGCGCGAACGTTTTAAGAACTTTATATAAACCGGTTTATTCCACGAGTGGCGCGACCGCGGCGACCCGGCCGGGCCCCTGGCGGGGGTCGGTGTCGGTAGGTACTTACGTACACACACACAAGCACGCGTTGCAACTTGTCGGGTAATTTTTGTAGACGCGTGCGAGTTGGAGTACGGCTCCTTAGCTCGAAATACGGTCCCATCTGGCAGAAAGCATGAAGCTTAGTAGTAGTAGTAGCTTTCATATTTGTGATTCAAAAATTTTAGGGAAACACGTTGACAGAGACAGACCTTCCCCCCCCCCTTACCCCCACTTTTGTGTGCCGAATTACAGTTTTATTTTATTTTATTGAAAACGGCTGAAGCTAGGAGAAAACCGTCAAAGAGAAAAATGTTCCTCATAAAATTATCTACAAGTTATTCTTTGGATGTATTTCGATAGGACCTATAGCTTTCAAAATATACGAGCATTCATTAGCGTAAATACAGCAGAAAAGATGCTAGAGGGCAGATTACTAACATTTTTGTGCGCATCGGGCTACAAGCATGAAATTTGTACCATAGATAAAGTGTTCCGCGGTGATTCTTTTCGGATGTGGAAATTAGTTAGATTCGTCCCCTGGGGAAGGGGAGAGCGGGGTGAATAGGATCAAGAATACCTCTTTTTAGTCTTTTTCTCATTGATCAGTTAAGGCTACTATGGCTTGCGCGGTTTCGTTTTCGTGTAAACCAGACATCAGGATTTCATTTTTAGGGCTCCGTACCCGAAAGCTCCAAACGGAACCCTATTTTTGTCAGTCATAAATCCGTCCGTCGTCTGTTTTACAGGTTTTACAGTCAAACGTCATCTTGTTGACCCAAAGCCACAACAATTGTAAACATTTTTTTTTAATAATTTTTAAAGGGGGTCTCCCATAGAGCTGAAGGGGGGCGATTTTTTTTTACCCACCCCTTCGAGTGTGATATCGTTATTTAGAGCTAATTGAGTAAATAAATACTGTATTTTTTGTTTAACAAAATATTTAAAATCAAAGTCAAAGTGATTTATTTGTAAACATGGGTAATACAATATATGGCGCTAGGTACAAAATATGTGCTCTATGTTTCGTCGTTAGGCATACAAATTCATTTTTAAATTACATAATATTAAAGATAAACATGAGAGATGAGATCTGTATTGGTAGAATTCCCCCAATAAATAAGACCATAGCGAAGGGATGATCCAATACATCCGTGATATGCTGATATAACCGCCTCAATACTGACTTGCTTCGATAGCTTGTAAAGCGCATATGCATATTTGTTGATCTTTTTACAAACTTCCTCCGCATGAGGTTTCCATGACAGCTAACTTGTGATCTATAGTGAGTCCTAAAATTTTTTTTTACTTTAACTGATTCAATAAGGTGTCCTTCATAAAAATAAGGGCGTGAGAAGTCACTAAAGTCCACCATTTTAGAAAATTTGTTCCTAAGATTTTTTAAACTTCCCATTGACCTGTGAATTTGATATTTGGTAGTAATGTCTATTATGGTGTATATTTTACTAACACACACAAAAAAAACTGAAACCATTTTTTGTAAAAAAAAAACTTGTAAAAAATATTTTTCTTTTTTTTGTATTTGTTGGTAAAAGGGACGTATTATTAAATATTATAACCAAATTGAAAGTTCGTAGGTCAATGAGAAGTATAAAAAATATTAGGAACAAATTTTTTTAAATAGCGGACTTTAGTGACTTCTCACGCCCTTGTTTTTAAATATATTTTTAAACACAAAATAAAGTTTTTATCTGTTTAATTAGCTCTAAATAACGATATCCCTCTCGTTGGGGTGGGTAAAAAAAATCTTATTTCGCACCCCTTCAGCTATATGGGAGACCCCCTTAAAAAATCTTTTAAAAAATCTGACAATTGGTGTGGCTTTGGGTCTACAATATGCTTAATACTGTGAAAATTGTAAGCCTGTAGCCTAAACCGTTTGGCTGTAAACCTGTAAAACAGACGACGGACGGACTTATGTTATGACTGACAAAAATAGGATTCCGCTTGGAGTCCTAAAAATGAATTCCTGATGTCTGTTTTACATGAAAACGATACCCCGCAAGCCATAGTAGCCTTAAGATCAGTGAGATAAAGACTAAAAAGAGGTGTGCTTGGTCCAATTCACCCCGCTCTCCCCTCGCACAGGGGACGAATCTAACTAATCTCCACATCTGAAAAGAATCACCGCGGAACAGTTTATCTTTGGTACAAATTTCATGCTTGTAGCCCGATGCCCACAGAAATGTTAGTAATCTGCCCTCTAGCATCTTTTCTGCTGTACTTATCCTAATGAATGCTCGTAGATTTTGAAAAATATAGGTCCTATCGAAATACATCCAAAGAATGACTTGTAGATAATTTTATAAGGAACATTTTTCCCTTTGACGGTTTTCTCGTAGCTTCAGCCGTTTTCAATAAAATTAATTCGGCACACTGTAATTCGGCACACAAAAGTGGGGGTAGGGGGGAAACAAAGGTCTGTCAACGTGTTTCCCTAACATTTTTGAAGCACAAACATGAAAGCTACCTGCATGCCCAGTTTCATGCTTTCTGTCAGATGGGACCGTATTCGTCATATTTTCGAGCTAAGGAGTCGTACTAATTTTGGTAAGGCACTATTTCATGCAATGTAATTTATCAAACGTAAACGTCCGTCCCGAAAGCGAAGTTCCGTTAATATGAATGAACACACACAAATGCAAACGGCTTGGGTATATCCGATAGGTAGGCAATCGTGGGTTCATTTTAACCATATTATATCGTTCTAAACCGGTTAATCGAAGGAAACCTTTATATAAAGCTCCTCCGTAAACCGGTTTAAAAATAGCGGTTTTTGTACCGAAACCGAAATATAAGGGTTTTGCTGCAAGTATATCATAACGGTTTGAAAAATTAACCGGTTTCCGAGCCCTGATCAAATGAAAGTTTTAATAAAATGTCGGACATTTTAAATGATTTCAAGTATAAGTGAACTGGACCGGAAGGCGCAGCGTGGGTAGGTCTACCCCACAAGGTGGACTGATGACCTGGTAAAGGTCGCGGAAGTCCGCTGGATGCAGGTGGCGCAGGACCGGCCCTTGTGGCACTCATTGGGGGAGGCCTATGGCCAGCAGTAGACGTCTTTCGGCTGATACGATGATGATGATAAGTGAACTGACTCTTGATAAGCCGGATGGCGGTGGTGGTGACCTGCACCATGAACTTGTTGTTGCCGAGGTTGCCCGCGAACACGGTCGGCGCGCCGGTCATGAACCCAGAGTTGTCCACTTCGTTGATCTCCTGGCCCGTTTGTAGGATCTGCAAACACAAGATAAAATATTCAAAACAATTTCTCAATCCAGATGTTGCCCTCCAATGTGTAGCTGTATCTATCTCCTATCATCAGCTGTACAGAGAAGAAAACTAAATAAAATAAATATTTGTGGACAATCTTACACAAATCAACCTAGTCCCAAACTAAGCAAAGCGTGTACTATGCGACGATATACATACTTATATAGATAAATAAACACTTAAATACATAGAAAACATCCAAGAACCAATATTCGTGCTCATCACACAAATAAATGCCCCGGCCGGGATTCGAACCCGGGACCTCCAGCTTCGTAGGCAGGGTCACTACCAACTAAGCTAAAGCGGTCGTCTAACGAAGAGGTTTTAAACTTAGTAAAAGAGAAGAGGAAAAATGTTAGGACATCTCATACGCCATGACGAATGGATAAGACGATGGATTATTAATAGAAGGATAGATACTCGTAGAGAGAAAAAGAAAAAGGGGAAGACCTAGAATTATGTATATGGAGCAAATAAAATTCTAACGGCGGTGACGTCGAAATAAACACAAACGCATGCGTTTGCGTTTAGTCTCAACTTGTATGGCAACGCGAACAGCGCCTCTGGTGACATTTGGTTGTAACTATATGTTTCCATACAAATTGAGACGAGAAGAGCGAATTTGAGTGTTCATTCTTAATAATTTTACATGCGAAAACAAAGAAGCTATAGAACAATTTAAATAGCAACATCTTATCTAAACTTTAAGTAGATTGCGCGGTTTTATAAAACGATTGAACTCGTTTTACTTCCGTGACCCGCAGTGTAATGAAAGTTTTTACTATTATTGCTTTTGCCACTTCTGACAATTCCCATTTTTGATATGACCAAATGTCAAGACAATATATTCTCAAGCTTTATGCATTTTACGAAGGTACATAATGCACACGCCTCATCGATTGTCCCAAAAACGGTCGTTGTGGAAATCCTTAGG
Organism: Cenopis cana; assembly: GCA_951800055.1. Lineage (NCBI taxonomy): Eukaryota > Metazoa > Arthropoda > Insecta > Lepidoptera > Tortricidae > Cenopis > Cenopis cana. The sequence goes on from OX637473.1 coordinate 10,685,562, forward strand.
GATGACTGTGGACGTCTTTCGGCTGAAATAATGATGATTCAATGATATCTCACCATGCTAGAGTCCTCCTGCGTGAGTATCATGTATGCGTGCGAGCCTTCCATGTCGCGATGCGCGTCCTTACTCGCTTCGCCACTGTCACCCATCACCGTCCACATGTCTATGCAGCCTGTAACAACACATATGTTATAGTTTTGTTCTAGAACATCAGATAAATAAAACAGGAGTTCCATTCCTGAAAACGGATCCCCAAGACTAAGAATCTACGTACCGATTGAAAGCAGTGATGGCTACGTTGATACGCACTAATGTATAGAACGCTCACTGTCTAACAAACCTAATGCATGAGACGTTCTTTCGGCTCGCTAGGGTTGTCAAATTTGCGCGTCAGCCAGCAACACAACTATCAAAATATGTATATTTCGTAACGCAACGCACGAGCGAATTAATTGACTGCTCATATCATCCCTACAAAAGAGTTCACTTGAAGCGTGACCATTTTAAATTAAATGACTTTGGTCTAGGGTCTGGGTTGGAAGGCCTGCGGCAAATATTGAGATTAGGTTTCAAAGCAGACCCCGAGGTCCTTAGGGCACAACCGGGAGAAACGCTAGGAGGATGATAATTAATAGATGACTTTGGTTTTTTTTTTGTGTTGGCAACCCACCCGGCAAGTTGAAGGCGGTGATGAGCTGCGGGCGCACGCTGCGCTGCAGCACGGTGAGCGCGCCGTTCTTGCCGCGGCCGCTGCACGCCACCAGTTCTATGGCGGGCAGCTCCGACCCGCGACTGTATTCTTCCGATAGCAGCTGCGGCTCGCCCATCGACACGTCGCCGATGGGGCAGATGTTGAGCAGCGAGTCGCACACCTGGGGAGGGAGTCACATTCCTGAGAACGTAGGGATCGTCGTAGACTAAGGTTGGGTTGTACCAAACCGTCTATAATCGTAAGCGGTGTTCGTCAAATCTGATAGTATGGAAAATTTGACAAGTTTCTATGGGATGACAGCTGCCGGCGCCGTATTTGACGATGACCGGCCTGTGTTCGTATGTTGGTGCAACTGACCCTAAGGCTGGGTTGCACCAAACCGTCTGCAATCGTAAGCGGTGTTCGTCAAATCTGATTGTGTGGAAAGTTTGACAAGTTTCTATGGGATGACAGCTGCCGGCGCCGTATTTGACGATGACCGGCCTGTGTTCGTATGTTGGTGCAACTGACCCTAAGGCTGGGTTGCACCAAACCGTCTGCAATCGTAAGCGGTGTTCGTCAAATCTGATTGTATGGAAAGTTTGACAAGTTTCTATGGGATGACAGCTGCCGGCGCCGTATTTGATGATGACCGGTCTGTGTTCGTACGTTGGTGCAACTGGCACTTAAGTCGTCAAAAATGCTCGGTTAATATGAAGTTTGTAAGGAAATGTGACTATTGGCAATATGACAATTTTCTGTGGTCAAACTGCGTCTTTTTTCTTCATCTTTATGTATGTAAAAATCTTTAAATAGCATAAATAATGCCTCATGGCATTAAGTCCGCCTTTTGTACTTGAATTTATTTTTGTGCAATAAAGATTAAATAAATAAATAATTTGAAGTTTGATCTTTACGGAATATTTTCGATAGGTCTCTTTATTAATCACGTAATTGTTTGTGTAGCAGAACCAAAAAGTAACCGATATAGTCCTTCGAATCGCTAAACTTAAGTGGCAGTAGGCGGGGCACATTGCACGTAGAACCTATGGCCGTTGGGGGCGAAAGGTTCTCGAGTGGCGACCACGGACCGGAAGGCGCAGCGTGGGTAGACCCCCCACAAGGTGGACTGATGACCTAGTAAAGGTCGCGGGAGTCCGCTGGATGCGGGTGGCTCAGGTCTGGTCATTGTAGCTTTGGGGGAGGCCTATGCCCAGCAGTGGACGTCTTTCGGCTGATATGATGATGATGATGAATTTTTGTATACCATAGTGTAGCAAGTGTACCTCAAACACGTAGCTAGTCAGCTGAGTGGACGTCCTTATATCACTTCCGTACACTTCCAACTCGTCCTTGTCGCTGATCTCTATAACGTTAGTGGCCACGCAGTCGGATAAACTGTCCAGACGACGCTTCTTTGCGGCGGGGTCTTCTTTGTCCTTCTGTTGATTTGCGTATTCCTGTTCTGTAATAGATAAAGGGTGTCCCAAGAAGGACGCAATATTTGAATTTAATAGAAAACACATTTTTTTTTTATTAACTGTATTTTTTATTTGACTTTAACTACATAGGATAGGGTTATGTATGAAATAGCACATCAGGCAAATACCCACCACGACTTTGCTGGCACATACAAATTCTTTTGATGAAATTTTCCTTGACCATTTTGCACAAATGTGGCTGAATTTCGCGAAAGCAACATAAAACCTCGACCTTTAATGCGTTAGGACTTTTGGCATAGACCTTTGACTACAAATAACTCCATAGAAAGAAATCGAATGGTGTTAAATCACATGACATAGGGGGCCAAATCTGCTACCGAAACGCATCAGTACACGAAATTTGTACGAAATTTGCGAGAATTCGTAGCCAAATTTTAAAATTGTTATGTCCAAGAATAAAAATGAGTTGTTCTCTCGTATAGTGTGCTACATTACATTTATAAAAACCCTAAACTACCAGCTGTCAAATAGTTTTTTTTAGGGTTACCTGCACTAAAATGCAAAAATGGCGGCAAATTTAAAAGTTGCGTACTTTTTTAGACATCCTTCATATAGCCCATTGTATTATCCTCTAGCCGCCCACCATAAGAAAATCTACTGTAAATAGGAACTAAAGTAGTGTTTGTTTTGAAATCGAACGAAACAATACAAATGCAACTGTTCCAATTTTAATCGTTAATGAATTTTGAAAAGAAGGCCTTTTAATTTGGGCGGCTAGAGGGTAATATTTCAAATTATGATTAAGTTTTATTCTCATACCATTCTCTATGGTGAGATCGACGGTCGCTTCCAAGGGCTTGTCGACGGAAAACAGCATGCGATTCTCTCTCTCTGTCACTCTCAGCAACAGGGAGTTACCGAGCCGCGAGCCGAGAAAGAGAAAGTCTTCTTCTATCACGCACATCTGAAATAGTTTCTTTATTAGAACCTAGTAATTTTATGCGAGTAGGTAACACCACCAGTAATGTTGTAAGGCCCAATGTTATGTAAATGAAAATAAGAGTCATTCATTTTTAGGGTTCCGTCACATCACACCTGTGACACGTGAAGGAACGTAAGCGCTGTAGGTAATTATGTGTGCGTACGCTGTCGGTACACGCGTCAATTGTTTGCGCGGGTGCGTAGCGCGTGGCGCGGACGAATCGCGAGGCGCGACGGCACCCGATCGACACCAGGCGGGTCTCTCAGGGACGAGGTAACTGACCTCGGTGCGGGAGATTCGTGTCCATTCTCTATGTAATACTATTATACTATTCTGTGGTTCCGTACCCGAAGGGTCAAAGAAAACTTATTGCTGTCACTCACGCGTCCGTCCGTCGTCTGTTACACAGGTTTACAGCCAAACGGTTGGAGCTACAGTCTTAAAATTTCCACAGTATAAGCATCTCGGTGGCTCAAAGGCATACAAATACGCGAAAACTTGGTCGGTTTCTATACATAGAACAATCAATTTAAAGCCGTATGATCTTTGAATTAGGTCCATTATTGGTGCTTGTCAGCTTAAATATAAGATTACTGTCCAGAATTAAAAATAAAACCAACACCAAATCCGGGATGCCGTCTGGGATTAGCGAGTCGGCCTCTCTACAGCAGTCTCTAGGCCTCTCCTGGCCTCCCTTGACCTACATACGTACACTAGTGGTGAGCACGGAGGCCGCGGCGCGGTCGAGGTGCGCGCTACGCACGCTGCGCACGGAATCAGCCAGTAACGTGAGCACGTATAGTTGGCCTCCCTTCAGCGACAACGCGAGTCTGCCTTCGCCAATTGGGGCCACGCAGGCCCCGTCTAGGGTTATGCATACACCTTCTTGAATTCCTAGAAAATAATTACATATTTATAAGCACGAATAAAGGTGTGATTCTGTGGCAAAACATATCTCTTTGGGGATCAATAATGTGATATTTCTATATAAAATTAACCATGCAGCATACTACTTCGCGATTTTATATTCCGAAAAATAAACAGTTTGGTATTTGACACATGTTAACATTTATAACATGGTGTCACTTTTTGGATTAAAACAAACAAAATATCACAATAAATTGTATAATTTACATTTTACCAAAATTAAAAAGCTGAGGTATATTTTTAGTTTAAAAAAAAATGTATGTAACATCAAAAATTCGAAAAATTATGTTTTGTTATAGTTCAAAAGTCAAATAAAAAGTATAAAATGTATAGCAACTATGTACCTAAAGGCATTAGTTCAGGACTAAAACAGCAAAATACTTATTTTGCCATACAACGGTTGGTTCAATACCGTGCGTGTGACGTTATTAGCCAGCGCCAACTTGTTTTTGCCATATTGTGTTCTAATTGTAGTCTCTAAAAACTGTTTCGAATGGCACTATAAAAAAAGTCAAATAGCAGCGAATTCTCGAGAGTTAGAAAAAATGTCCAATGCCACAGCGGCTCAATTACTGAAGATCTTACTTACTGAGTGGAAAGTTGGTGGTATGCGTAGCGATACTGTTGAGAGACACGCCGTACGGCGGCACCGATTGATTGAGGTAGATAAGCGAGTTCACAGCCATTATGAGACAACCACCTGAAATAATAAATCACATGATTCGTCATTTTATTAGTGCATGTTGTTACGAGAAGATACTTCACTATCGGAAATCAGCGCCATCTTTTAGTATGTTGTTAGGCATGTATCCTGGACGCTGAAAATGCCGGGAGACAATCTCTATGATGTCGGTCTCCCGAGTAATGGTGTCATCAAAATTGCCGCCGCCGCGTTTGGAATAGAGACAATTACACCCAAACTATGCAACGTACAGACATGTGTGTAGTGTCACATGAAAGCTGAATAAATAGGTGAGAATGTATAAAGTAGTGGACTCACCGAGCGGGCGCTGTATGGGCACGGCGCGCAGACAGTCGAAGGGCAGGCCGGCGGTGGCCCAGATGACGGGGTGCACGCGCGCGCTCATGTTCAAACTCACGGCCGCCATCGCGCACGTGTCGTTGCGCACCGCTGTGCGGCTGTGTCACAATAGTAGTTTATGTCACACCTGGCCATAAAGCGGCAATTACCGCACGCACCGCGCGCGAGAAATCCCACTTCCTGGCCAGGGGGTGACATAAAATTTTGTACTTAACACGGGCGGTAATAAAGAAAGCCTCAGATCGCATATTTATCGCCCTTGCCTTCGGCTCGGGCGTCAAATACCTGCGATCTGAGACATTCTTTGTTTTACCGCCCTTGTTAAGTAATGTACTATTATGGAACTGGTACATAATGAGGGGCATTAAAACACGAGTGTGTTTTATGAAACGAGCCGAAGGCGAGTTTCATAATAAGGTTACACGAGTGTTTTAATGCCTAATTATGTACAGTTGCATACATTACTTTATCTACACACATATTATAATTACTCTAAGATGGGTTCAGAAACCGTAGTAAATAAATACAATAATTGTGTTAATACAACCTTTTTTGCACGGTTGCGGAAATATCGAAATCAGAACTGGCAAGTCCTTATTCTGATGTGATCATGTCGTTCTAGCTCAAATTTCGTGCGATATATACTAAAAAAACATCGAGCTGACATTTCGCATCGACTGAATTTGAATTTTCAGTGATACTAGAATAGGGACATGTCAACTTTGACAGTTTTGTTTGACGTAATATTTTAACATCATATATGAGATTAAAATGAAATATTTTATTACTGCTGTAGCCTTAGCCACAGATAAGAAAATTGCCATAAATTCATTGAATGTTGAAATGAGAGTCATTTTCTACGGTTTCCGAACGCATATTAGAGGATTTATGATATGTGTGTAGATAAAGTTTATGTATCGTTTGAGTTTGACACTCTTATTATTATGTATGTATGTAAGTGTACCTTATGTAAGGTTTGCCCGACGTTTCGATTGTATCACAATATCGTAATAATCCTTTAAATACACACTTCTTCTTTATATTTGTCATATTTATGTTTGAAGGCTTCTGTTACATAGGCATATCCCATCGGCGAACATTAAGGCGCTCGGTTGTTTTATGCGTCAAACGCATGCGTTCCATATAAATACGTTGCGTCAAACGCATTGCGTTGAATGGATTTATATGAAAACGCATGCGTTTGACGCATAAAACAACCGAACGCCTAAGAAGCACTGGAGTCGCCGAACATATATTTATAGGCAAGCCACACTTTCTCTTCTGATTTGGCTTATATTTTCGTTAACAGATGTAAAATTAGGAGTTCATTAGTGCTTCAAATAACAAAGCGATAGGCTATCTGTTTCACAATAAAAACATACTCAGTACTCACCCAGCAAAAGTCCTCACAGGTTCATACAACAGCAGTAGAGTAGGTTCATAGTAGCCATGCAAGAACTGTATGTCGAGGATATTGTCTATCTTCTCGTCCAGGTCTTTTAGGACTATCACATAGGACGCGAGGGTCGGAGCACGGACTACTGGTATTGTTGGTGCCTGTGACATAACCACAGAATAGTATTACATAGAGAACGGACACGAACCCCCCGCACCGAGGTCAGTTACCTCGTCCCTGAGAGACCCGCCTGGTGTCGACAGCGCACGCACACATACTTACCCACAGCGCTTACGTTCCTTCGCGTGTCACAGGTGTGACATAACATAACAGAAAATTGGCTGAGCATACATAATAAGTATGCGCCGCTGGATGCGGGTGGCGCAGCGCAGGACCGGTCATTGTGGCACTCTTTGGGGAAGGCCTATGTCCAGCAGTGGACGTCTTTCGGCTGATATGATGATGATGATGATAGAATAGAATATTTATTTAAAATCCTTATAACTTTTACATTGTGCTTACTACACATGACGCTACGCTTATGATGATACATATTTATAAGTAGAAGGGCACAGTGAGATTTCATCTCAATCTAATTCAGTTCAGCCCACAAACGCCCACTGTATAGTGGGCGTTTTTATACTTTACCGTGGACATCCAGTAAATAATGTTATTAAGGCTGTGGTTTCCTGCAAGGCGTAGGTACTTCTCCAGATGGGCTGCTCCAAATTCGAGCAAGAGATGACATTTTGCTGTGCCTTACCTCACGTAAAAGTATCATTTTCCAGAACCAAAGGAATTCAGAGTACTCCATCATCCGGTTCGTGGAGAGATTAGAGAACAGCTTGGAGTAGGTAGAAAGGAGGGGGCAATTGCACAAAAGATCCCATTGGGTCGAAGTGCATCCGCATAATAAGATAAGATAAGATAAGAAGAGCACTTACATTCTTCTTCAGATCGGCAAGTGGCTTGGCTTCCAAAGGGTCACCTTCTTCAGAAGTGACATCCTTCCGGAATGGCAACACGGCCAGCTTCTTGCCATAGAGCAACATAACGGCGCAGCGGCCTTCCGGGTCGACCCTGATCCAGGGGATGTGAGGATGAGTAGTCCACCCGTTCTGAAATTTCATAGTATACCAAATGAGGTAATTATGAATTTTTTAGGCTGGAATCACTGCTCGACCGACGGTCAGCGCGTATGGTCAGTCGGGCGTAGGTATCGACGTATGAAAGCATACGGGCGTTCAGACCGATGCTCACCGTCAGCGCGTAAGCGGCCATACAAAACACGCCCGACCTACCATACGCGCTGACCGTAGGTCGAGCACTGTATCCAACCTTATAATTAGCTTTTTATACCATGTTTTTAAGCTTTCTTGAGGTGCAATTACCATGAACTAATGCTATACCTAATCCTAGTAAACTTATTTCAGTTATTATGCTTATTATTTGAATATTTGACTACAGAACATTCGTGCATAGTTAATGAAACATTGCTAGTTAAAACAGTCAAATTGATTATATATAATAAATTAATTAATTAACACAAATATGATTAGGGGAGTTTCACTTAAAGTGGCAGATTAACCCGTCTTCTCCCAGCGAAAAAATAAAACAAAACAATCTTTTATTATCCGGCCAGGAAGCCAGTCACCGGTAGCGGATGCCTTAAAATTTCTTGAAGATTCAACATTAAAATTCAGTTTTGTAACAACTGATGAAATGCCTATTAACCATTTTTGTGATACAATATTTTGGCTTCTTTAAGAACAATACAAGGTTGTATAATATATGATAATTATGATATGATCAATAAAAACATAAACAATTAAAATACCTTCATATCATCCTCCTCAAAATAATGCATACTGAGTGTAATCAAGTTATTAGTCTGCGGATCATATTGCAGCACCGATAGTTTAGCTTCTCTGAAAGACACAAGCAACAAGTCCCTGCCTGAGCTGGGACTCTTAACCGATGCCAGAGACATCACATTACCCCATAGTGTGTATGTTGCCAGGCATTCCAGCTTCATCTTTGGAGGTATAGGTTGGCCAGCTGTAAAAATCAAGACAAATAGACATCAAAACTATTTATTTAATTTTTTGAAGTGAAAACTTCTTTAGCGGCGCTGAGCACTTTTGTACTGGGGAAAAATGTATAAACTCGCGATAAATTCCAAGACCAGGTTAGTTGACCCCTCCTAGTATCGTGATTGCTATGTAACGAGGGGTCCCCAGCTGGTCTTCTTAGAAAGCCAAGGTTCTAACTGTTTTCAGACAATCCTAAGATTTTCCATAAAGATCATATTTCAAATAAATTCTCATGGAAAGTAGCTCTTATTGTCCCTAAAAAAGCGTTTCCAAAGTCCAATATCGGATAGCCAGACTGACCGATTTCCGTAAAGATCATATTTCAAATAAATTCTCATGGAAAGTAGTTCTTATTGTCCCTAAATACGGTGACAGTTCCCTTCAAAATACCTAGTGGCCAAGAGTGATGGATAAAATACCAAGGGCCTGACACGCTTTGTAAGAGAAAGATAGCCTTATTGCGATTCCTATGAGATGAGAGGAAGTAGAAAATAGTGCGATGTTTTGTCCTTATCACCGACCGAAAAATTATTCACGGCCCGACCGTGAAGGCAATCTTTCATGAAGTGTCAAGAAGATTACAATTATTGCAAAACAAGGCAATATTTGGTAGTGCATTTTATAAATGGAGAATTGATGATAAGTTTGGTTTAAATGAATAATAATTTACCAATTATCAGATCCGTAGTGTTTGGGTGTTCAGTGCAAACATGGTGGGGTGTTCAGTGTTGGGCTGTAAAATCAAACTCGACCGAAAAAAGGCGGATGTTACATTCCATGCGTAATTTGCGTAAGTACATTTTCTTTGCATTTTGGACCCGTGTTTATTTCTAAAATCTCACCGGAACCAAGTTACTGAGCTAAATCATTAGTTATATCATGAAACACTTGATGAAATAGGAAAAATATGTAAATTAATTCAAAAATAACCTCCAAACATTTCACATATAAACCGGTCAAATCGCTTAGTATAAATCTACCATAGAAGCCAGCTTAGAATTGATGTCCCATCATTCAGTCGGTTTATAATTCGATTTCGGGATACCAACAAATAATAAAAAACCGGCCAAGTGCGTGTCGGGCCACGCGCAAGGTAGGGTTCCGTAGTAAACAAGGAACCCTTATAGTTTCGCCATGTACGTCCGTCCGTCCGTCCGACCCCCGTTTTTCTCAGTAACCGTTAGTACTAGAAAGCTGTAATTTGGCATGAGTATACATACCTATCGATGACGCGGAGAAAACGGTAGAATAAAATATTTAAGAAAAATTTTTTTTAGGGTATCTCCCCTTAATTAAATTAACTTATATTTATATACATTAAATGTCATATAGTTCAGAAACAGTTCAAGAACAAGGCTGGGCAAGCGAACCGATAATATTATTCAATTTAAAGGTGAAACCTAGTTTAGCTCTCGAAAAAGGCATTAAGTGTGTAGTAGGCGTTGGATGCCAATTTAATTTTGAGTTTTTTACTGAAAGTTCCGTCACTAGTAGCCTGTCTTATTTCTAGCGGTATTTTGTTGTATACCTTAGGTCCTACCGTGTGCATACACTTCTTTGATTTGGCAAGTCGTGTTTTTGGTGGATACAGTTCACCGTAACTTCTTAAGTTTGCATTACTGCGAGTAGGAAACAGTTTTAAATTGCGCCTTACGTATTTTGCTACTTCGAAGATGTATAGACACGGTAGGGTTAGAATACCAGTTTTTTTAAACAATTCCTGAGCAGGGTGGTCCCATGGGACCCCAGATATGCAGCGAATCACTCGTTTTTGGATCCTGAATGGCCTTAGTCGGTCCGCAGCGTCGCCCCATAGGTCGATCCCGTATGTAAGTATGGACTGAAAATAGCCGTAATACGCAGTCATAATGTTATTAAGATTGACGCTGCGGCGAAGTCTACTTAGGGCGAAGCAAGCGGATGACAGTCGGTCACACAGTTGATCTATGTGTGGACTCCATGATAAGATAAGATAAGATAAGATAAGATCATTTATTCCATTGTAAACTACTATACAAATTTGCCTTATATCAAATTTATACGCATTCACATATGATCGTCAATATTTACAATATACGAGTATATAATTATAATATGTATTATTAGGTGATATTTATGGCTATACAGTGTATTATATAATAATATTAATAATGTTAGACCAGAATCAATTATGAGGCCTATGTACTTCACTTGGTCGACCTGCGGCACTATTTGTCCGTTGCAAGTGACATGTAGGTCATGCTCTTTAGAACCACGTAAGCAAAAATGAACTATGTTCGTTTTATCGACATTTAATATCATTCCGTTGACCGAAAACCACGTTGCTACTTGTACCATTACTTTGGTAATTTTGGTTTTGAGTAGAAGGTGATTCTCGGCTGCCACGATGACACAACCGTCATCGGCGAAGATCACTATCTCCGCGTCGTCGGTAGCGGTTGTGAAATCGTTGATTAATATTGAAAAAAGATTATTTCCAATCACGGAACCCTGCGGAACTGCAATATCGCCTACGATATTGTGTAAATTTAGTTTGTGAATCAAAATGCCGACTCAGGTACTACGGAATTCGATCACTTGTAACTATGTAGGTATTATCCGACAAAATTTTAGGGTATTTTTTATTTAATATTTTTTATTTTATATAATTTTGCTATTCAGGTTAGGTTTCGATCGAGTCTACCGTACTGCTTGACGAACTTATTAACCATTTGACCGCCAAAGCGGTAGTGTGTCGTCGTGCCCACCACGCCAAGCACTGTCGAATTGTTGTACTGTCTAAACCAATAAAAACAAATTAAAACAGTTCATAAATGATTTTATTCATGATCAAAGTACACCTTCACTCCGACCTTTCAAGTGGTCTTATTTTCTCTAAATCTTATTCTTATTTAAATCGTCTTATTGACAGCTAAGTTAGCATTTAGACATCGTCAAAAATTCTTAACGCATTCACTGCCACCCTCTTTTCCTGGACATTCGGCAGGTGCCGCACTTTGCTGTGTGCCCCAAAGACACATGTGAGTTCAACCGACTATTCTAAGTCTAAGGCACTAAGGCACAGGGTGAAAGTCACTAAATATTATGAACGCGTTTGTGCGTTCAAGGCACTGGGTGAGAGTAACGGAAACGCACAGGGCCGTCTTTAACCAATTTGAGGCCCTGGGCACATTAGGGTAATGGGGCCCCTATGACCTTGATAGAGCACGATTCTGTTAGAATAGACAAAGAAAGTAAACGAGTCACATTAAATGAATAGATATTAATAATATAATATTTCCTAAAAAATAAAATTAATTTTCAAAATACACCAAATTTGGGTTCTTCCTTAGAGCAAACAGCTAAATTAAATTTTCTTAAATAAACGCCTAATTCTAACCAGTCATATATATTTTTTTAAATTGAAAATGAGGCCGACGCTTATGCGAGCTCACCCAGAAGATTCACTCGTACCTTAAAAAGGTTCAGGTTATTTGAACTCGGAAGTACCTACATACGCCATTCGAATACCAAACCAGTAAACATTATAAAGAAAAGATGATTTTGACCAGGTAATGAAAGTAGCCAGTCGTACGTCGTCTGGATATCTGATGGAAGAAGGGGGAAGGCGGTATGAGCTCATGGAGTTCCTGAGCACACTCAACGAATCTAAAGAAATAAAAATGGGAAATAGGTAGTATTGCTTACAATTTTTGAAGTGAAAACTTCTTTAGCGGCGCTGAGCACTTTTGTACTGGGGAAAATTTGTTGAACTCGCGACAGATTCTAAGATTCTAAGACCAGCTAGTTGACCGCTCCTAGTAATCGTGATTGCGATGTTAGGAGGTGTCAACTCAGCTAAACTCAGCTGGCCCCTATACCACAAAACTTTACAAGTCTACAATTTGACAAAATTGTACAATTTTCCATAGAAAAAGTTCACAAATTTGTCGAATTGTACGCTTGTAAAGTATTGTGGTACAGGCCCCTGGTCTTAGATGCATAAGACACAATGATACTCGGCACGTATTATGTATATATGTAAATGGATTATGCGAATATGAATATGAACATGAGTATGAGTGCGGATACGGATACCGATACCGATACCGATATGAATATCTTTGTTATTTGGGTCATTGTCAGTCGGAAAAACAAAAGTTGTCCATTCGGTGGACAATAGTTAACGGCTTGTGTGCATGTAATTTACGTTTTTATTACATGGATTTATAGACACGGAATTACAGATTATGCGGGTTATCAGATCAATCTAAAATTAAGCTTTGTAGCCCTTAACTTTTGGCATTTCCAATTGTCCACCGAAAAGACGCGCACCTAAATCTGACAATGACCCATTTACTATCTTTATTGAGTTTTCACTTCTGCCGGCACTCCCGGAGTGCAACCCGTTGTTTTTTTTATTTATTTAACTCTGGCAACAAGGCCCATATTTACGTATACCTTAAGCGGGTAGTACACTGTCCTGAATTCAGGACACTTAGAAGGGTTCCGACCTATATGTTAGAGTGAGATGCTTCAACTCCCCTCCACTAGTTAGGACGCCTGATTCAGGACAGTGTAATAGCCGCTTTACAGACTAACATACATATCTATAGGCGACATATATTAGGCGACGTAACAGTGTGGCTCCGCTCCATCATCAGCTCCGATGTTGGGTTTGGTAGGTTGCCCCGGAACCGCCGAAACACGACACCCTTCGGCCAGAAGTCAGGGCATGCGATGGTCCCTTCCAGCGGCGACTTATTAATATTATAAATGCTAAAGTTAAGATGTTTGTTACTCAATCTTGCAAAAACAGCTGAATAGATTATGACGAAACTTGGTAAGCAACGAATTTATAGCCTGAAGTGACATATATAGAATACTTTTATCCTGAAAATCATCTCTACCACATGATAAAATAGCGACTGTTTACGCAGACAGTCGCAGGCAAAAGTTAGTATATTGATTCAAATATAACACTGGTATATCTATGGGCACATTTCATGAAAACTTGTCAGTCATCAAACAGACATCAAATGATAGCATGAGTGTTCTGTCACATTAATTTTGGTTTAATAACTAAAAAATATAAGGGGCTTGAAAATTTTATTCATGTTTTTAGGGCCAATGGGTCGGCAACTCTGATCTAAATATAGACGGTAGAAAATATCTCGGTTGCATACAAAATATCATAACTTACCGGCGTTAACCTCCCTGCTATGTCCCTCGGGCAGCAGCCTGAAGACTTTGATAATGTTAGCTCCCGCGGTAACCAGGCACGTTTCGTCATTGTTGAAGAAAGAACAGCTGACGGAGTGTTCTATGCCTGTGGCTGGATGCGTTTGCCGACATATAGAAAACATTTTCGATGTCGAAGCTGAGAGGTTATGTTTAAAAAATAGCAATCCGTCTGCACTTAGATTTTAACTTTTGCGTATCACATTAGACTAAGTACGATTCAACAGCTATATTAATATTCACATCATTGTAATTAAATTATACAGAGTAAAACAAATTGCATTTGTTTTGATTTGTAGACGCTACAAATTGGCAAAGAATAATTGAATGCTAATAACGTTAATTTAATTTTCAATTGAAAATCACATGTTAACGAACTTAGCCCTTATATCAATCCAATAAGGGCGTAATTATTAACAAGGTATCCGTAAAATAGTCGAACTAGCGTCTAGATGTGTTTACTGATTCCAGTTGACACTTTGAATGTTGCCAGTAAAAAAATGATACCAGCATGAAAACTGATTTTATTTTCATTTTGTCCTTTGGAGGACTACTGTACGAGCTGTTGTGTTGTGGCCCGTTGCCGTTGAGATAAAATATCCTCAGATTCGGTTGAAGCCGCTCAACTAAGGTTGCCATACGTCAGGATTTGTCCTGACATGTCCGGATTTTTGACCTTTTGTCCGGATTGCCGCCGGACTTGGCAAGTGTCAGGATTTTTAGGAATGGACTTACTTATTTAAAAAAAAATGTTTTTACGATACATTTATTTGAAAGTTTACTCAGATTTAATAAATGATACATTAGTAAGTAATCAACAAAAATAGTAATATTTCTATGAAAACAATATAAAATAGGATAAATTACAGCCAAAGTGATCTCAATCAATTCGCGAGTCCCCGCATGCCAAATATCAGGGCGCTCGGAATTAGAAATTTTGTCAAAAAAAGTAAAACTAAAAAAAAAAAACAAATTCATTGCTAAAACGGCAAAAAAAGTACTTATAAATAGGTTTGTGAACTATGATATTGAATTGCGGAGGTCATAGTCATATGAGTTATGAAAAAAATCCTGCACTTTTTGATGAAAGCAAGCCGCTTTGCACAGTGATAGTAGGAACCAAAATAAGTGTTGTAATAACTCATGTTTCATTCCTTAGGAAGCGAGGTGGCGCCACTTAAAATATTCTGTAAGTGCAATGGGTACAGTACACCGATTTGGACGCTTGATATGTCAAAGGTATTTTTATATTTTATTACACAAAAAAATAGGCGAAGAAACATTGAAAATACAAAAAAAAAATATGTGTGGATTATTTAAGTGGTATGGATTTTCATTCCATTACTTAATAAAAATGTAAGAACATGTAATTTTTTTATTCATAGGTATTATTACACAACAAAATAAAGAACGAAATAAAAAAAACCGTTTCCCAATATCTGAAACGGTTGCAGAAATAGGTAATTAACATTTTATTCGCACTGGTGAGGTGAAACTGTATGAACATATTTTAGCCAAAACGCTACACTTTTTGATAAAAGCAAGCCGCTTTGCACAGTGATAGTAGAATCCAAATTATTATTTTTTTTCGATACATCCGAAGTTTCGCCCCTTGTTACAAGAAATGTCAGGACTTTTAGGGGGATGTCCGGATTTTTATCAGGACAATTCAATTTTCCATATGGCAACCCTACGCTCAACCAATCTCACTTTAGCGCAAACTCTTTGCGTAAGGCATTCACTGCCGGCAACGCATATGTGCGTTCACGTCCATGCAATCCTGATGCAATCTTGTTCCTACTTAGGGGGCGTGGCCTGACAGCGAATGTGTTGAGTTAGTCGAGTATTCCACTTTTAAAACCGGTCGTGTCGGAGTTTCCCCTGGATTTTCCCCAGGCGTATAAAGCCACAGTCAGCTTAAAAAAAAAATGAAAATAAAAAAAGGAGTAAGATATATTCATATTTTCTACAAACTAAGTCAAACTAAAATGAGCAATACAAAATATTTTGAACATTTAATAGGCAAATAATATAGTCTGAATTATAATTAAATTACACAGTAAAATCAGAGCTACATAAATTGACTATCCTGTTTATATTCATGTACATATAGTAAATTACACCAGAACAAGTACCTATTAGATTAGAGGCTCTTTCCATAAAGGGGCCATCCATCGTTAAGGGGGAGGGAGGGGGTCGACGAAGTGTGACATTGTGTGACAATGGGGTGGGAGGGGTCCTAAATTTCGTGACGTCACATTTCAAAATCTATTATAATCTAAGTGTTAAAACACGAACTTTAAACGATTACTCTACGAAAACTTTAAAAACATATACAACTATATTAATCTGTGTAAATATAAGATACCAATTGTTTTGTCGACCACTCGCTCTACTAGTGTTACGCGCCGACCGACCGCAGAGAAGAAGAAGTTAACAACTTATGGAAGAGTAAAAGTAGGTAGTGATGATTCTTTAATTAATATAATTAATCGTGTTTTGTTTTGTTGTTTTGATTTGATGTTAATTTTATAAAAAATAATTTACCACTGTTTACATTCAACAATTTCTAAATGTAAAAAAAATATGTGACGTCACACTAGGGAGGGGGGAGTCTCACAAATGTGACCAGCTGTGACAAGGACGGGGGGGGGCAAAAAATCATGAAATCTGTGTGACGTAATTTGTGGATGGCCCCAAACATTAGATGTTCCACAATCCACAATTATATATTCTCTTTGACCTATAGGTACCTCAAATCTATCTCTAAAATTTCGTAATATAGAAACATACGGTGGCCAACATTGTAGTATTAAAATATGTTTCGTCAAATTAAGACACTTCGAGGTGGTATTACCACATTTACTTGCGAGAATATGACTTCGTTCCAGATTAGATAACGAAAATTTCTTATAGAATAGTATGAGAACTTGTCGCATCTAATCTGGAACGAAGTATACTTATTACACCAAAAAACACCTGTGCAACTACGACAGTATTTCATTACGGAAATTATCTATCATAATAGTACATTACTTAACAAGGGCGGTAAAACAAAGAATGTCTCAGATCGCAGGTGTTTGACGCCCGAGCCGAAGGCAAGGGCGATAAATATGCGATCTGAGGCTTTCTTTATTACCGCCCGTGTTAAGTACAAAATTTTATGTCACCCCCTGGCCAGGAAGTGGGATTTCCCGTGCGCGGAGCGTGCGGTAATTGCCGCTTTATGGCCAGGTGTGACATAAAGTTTAGTTTCATAACACATCGCTGCCATACTTTTGTTAGCGCTACGCGTTTAGGTGATACAGCGTGTTTTACACTACACAATGAAAATTGTTTACGAACATAGAAACGCCTAGCGGGACAGCGGCAGTGAATCTGTTAATGAAGATAAAAAATATCTCATTATTATCCAGCGTTTTTAATGACTAACCTTTTGTTTTCTTCGTAATTTAGACGTCTATGCATTTATTATTAAAAAGAAAACTCGCATGAGTCTCAGACATATTGAAATATAATAAACGGGTCACTCGTCTTTATTCTCGCCTCCCTCGCCACCGCCACCAACCTACACCGAGCAGCCGAGCGGATACTAAACACGAGGCCGTCTTTTTTTTATTATTAATAATGGGATTGCTCTTGGCCAGCAACTAGCCTGGGGGCAAAGATGAGGCCGACGATAAAGCGAGCTCACCCAGAAAAAAAACCTTATGCTGCGTCGCGGCTAGTTCTCATGATTAAGGACCACATATTGGTCGGAAACATTTCCAGCTATATTCGACGTTAAAGACGTGAGTGACCCGTTTATTATATCTAAGTATTTAACAGAGATATAGAACCTGTATTAGTTAATGACTAATTGAAATAAAAAAAGTATAATTATAAATTAGATGTAATATATCAGAATTAAATTGGTAAGGGAAGGAATACAGACAAAGAACTTAATACAAAATGATTGAAAAATTCAAATTTATATTGTAGCAATAATTCATTATTTACACAAAAATCTACCAGTAAAACTACGTCACATGAAATACAAAGATAAATATTTACAACATATAAAAGCATTATAGTGCAATGTTGTCCTAGAAATGAGAAACCAGCAGCACCAGACATCATCACAAATAATATACATCTAAACAATTGTTTTATTTTCTAAAAACACTTACAGAATCCAACATAAGAGTTCATTAATTATCATAAAACGCTGTTTATCTTTAGAAAGCTTTTTACAACATTACTTTTGCCATTTTAAGCTTTTATATTTGAAGGGTATACAACATGTCTCGTCCATTTAAATATTAAAAAACAACAAAAAGCAACCTAACTTATAATGAAGGTGCAAACTGGATTTGAAATGTTAAAGGAATAGACATGTTCTTTTCGTGTACCCTTCAGTTTCATCTTTGTTTTCACATGAAGTACTAATATAATCTGGCTTAACAGTAAAACCTTCACAGTAATCATTCAATATCAGTCTTTTCCCATCACCAATGTTCCCTAATTCCCGCTCCATTCCGCCGAACGACACATCTCAGCTAAAAGGTCGTCAAACTCTTGCACAGAACTCTCATACAGCTCTAAGTCTTTTGATAAGTCATCATTGTTATCAACATTTTCTTTGACTGACTCAGAACTCTTTACAGAAGCCAAGTCATCAGCTAACTTCAGGTGAGGCGCATTAAAGAAGTCCTTATAAAACTCCGCCAAATCTCGAATAGGGTGGTTGTCTGCAAAAGGAAAATGCAGCAACTTCAAAGGAGGCTCACTTTCGCTCCTGAAACCGGCGAACCTTCTAGGAGGCATCTCAAAAGATGTTGGACTCTTTGAAAGAATTGTTGTGTCCAAGTCCTGTGTGCTTTTTGATTCAATAGGGTTTTCTTTAGGGGGAGTTTTAACTCTAGGTTGCAGCCTACATTTAGGGATAGGTATTTTTTTAAAGAATTCCTCTATAGCCCTCTGGATTACCTCTTCATCAACAAAGGCAGCTAAACGTAGTGGTTTATTCAGGTCTACTTGTTTCAAAGGCTTGTATTCTTTGTCTTTCTGTTCCTTTTTCTTTTTGCACTCAAATATCACATGTTTAGGGCTCAATTCGAAGTGATCACTCTTTAATAGTAAGGTCTTACTTTTATCAGTCCGGTTTGGTGAAATTGAGAAGTTGGTTCTGTAGGCGACAGAAAAACAGAGGCCACCTAGAGGTGTTTTCAGAGTTCCTGCTTGGATGTTCTTAACAGAATCCCCTAATGATTTGATCTTAGGTTCTCCATTGTATACCCTATAGAATATAGTGAAAGATTCCATGCGTTGTTTGCGTGACAAATGATATGCTGGCGTTATCCTTGTGATAGTTATCAGGGATTTTAAAAGTATGCCCATTCTAAAGTAAACAGTGTTCATAGCTTTGAGAGAAGTATCAAATTGAGTCTCATCAAGGCATAATGTCCACAGTTCTAGCACCATTTCGTCGCCATCTTCAGTCTGCACTGATATTTCGACATGCAACTGTGATCGGATAGTTTCCAGAACCCTGTCTGATGGCAGAGCATTCTTGGTAGCTTGATTGACTTCTGGAGAGTCTGGTATTTGGAGATTAAACCAATCAGAGTCGGAAGTTAAGGGTTTGCTACTTAGCTCGATTTTTACTCCTTTCCTAGATTCCACTATGACCTGAACTCCTTTATAGGCTAGAAATCTGGTGAACTTTGTAAATTCATTCTTGTCACTGAGGTTCGAGAATGCTGCGTCCGGCGCCATGGTAACTACTCTAATGTTTTTCCAGTAGACTTTTATTCTTCGTCAGCGATACAGTTCTCGACCAGGTTCCTTAGATTGGGGTTCTCCATTGCGGCCGCAATCCGCTCCTTATCGTTGATCTGTTTATTGACTGAAACAACGAAAAGTTCGTTTTTATTTATGACTGGTTAGATTTGTAGACATAAAGGGGAAATTGAGAATATGCCTGATTCTTCTGCATTGATATTGTAAAAAGAGGGAGAGATATGACATGACAGTAATGGACGAATGCTATATGTCTGGCATATACGCGATCCTTAGAATTACCATGATATTTACCATGTATTTTTGTGGTATTAAATATCCAGTTTTTAATCGTAATTCTAATTAATGTAATTGACCATGTGAGCTTGAAATCTTATATTATACGCGATCATCTTAGCTAGGCTGCTGTAGTGTAGGCATCTTAAATAAGCGGTCATCTTAGCCCCGCAGGTGTCCATATCTCTCATTTAAACATGTTAATATGCGCTCATAGGTTGTGAATGGAGGCATAGCAGACAGCAGACCTGCCTTGGGACAATGAGTTGAATATCTAAAACAAGTTGTGTCTGTGACATAAGGCTTGGTCACACCGCTTGCGCTGCGCGGTAAAATGTGTGAAACCGTCCCGCTCGCGTCGCGCAGCCTGTGTGGCGTCGCGTCGCTAACCTGTTAGCATACGTTCCGGCGCGCAGCAGTCGCGTCGCGCGGACGTCGCCCAACGCTGTGTGAGCAAGCCTAAACACTGACCTGTTTTATATCAGTAATCGATAGCTGTTTATCAAGTTCATTTCTGGCGGGCTAGCAGTACCACAAATTGCGGTCAAGACTTATCTGTTGGAATGTGTGTAATCTCCACAAATCATCTATATTGTCTATGCATGAAAACTGTGCACGTATGTCTATGGCCTGTGTAATTTCCTTCCTTTCCTGTCAAGCCAAAATGGCGTAAGCACCGCACTGTCTGTCGTTCTCTCTATACAATTTTATTTTACCAATTTAACAATGTAAAGCCTCAATAATTTACATAAGTAATTAAGCTAACAAAGCTGTAATGTGATTTTACGTGCATCTTTAATGAGTAAAGATTGTCGCGTACTAGATGTTTCATTTGGTGAAGATTCCCAATGTGGTTACCCGATCTACGAGCTCTATACGCGTGATCGCGAGAGGTCAGCCCAAGGTGCAGCACCTCTATCAGGTTCTGGAGCCCAGCGAGTATTTCCCAGACGGGACTCGTATCAGAAGGCCACAAGGTAAAACTTAACCTAACCTAACTTTTGCCACCATGGCAGCCGGCGGTGATGGGAGCGAGCGAGTGCCTCACGCCTCGTTTTCATTCGAGAAGTTGGATGGAATAAATAATTATCTTAATTGGAAATTCTGTATGCGACACGCGCTCACCATGGAGGGATTATGGGATTGTGTTGAGGTTGCTGAAAATGTGCAAGTAGACAACGTTCGGGACCAACGTGCTTTGGCACGTATATGCCTATCAGTAAAATCTCATTGCATCCAACATATTAGAACCGCGACAACTGCTAAAGACGCCTGGAAAAATCTTCAAGATATATTTGAAGACAAAGGATTGTTCCGGCGAGTCGTCCTACTGAGGCAACTGCATCGCGCCAGCTACGCCGATTACGGCTCGATGCAGCAATACATCGAGGCCGTGACGACTTTAGTTCAACAATTGGACAACATCGGCCGCAAAATTGAGGACCAAGAGGTTGCAGAGCTGCTCTTGTCTGGACTGCCTCAGGAATTCGACGTGTTGGTGTCTAGTTTGGAAGCCGCAAGCCTATCTCAGACGTTGACTAGCGAGATGGTGCGTGCCCGTCTCCTACAAGAAGAATTTCGCCGAGCGAACAATGAAGGTGCCAGCGGGAGCTCAGTATTATATACCAAAAACAGCTCGAAGAAGGTTTGTCATTATTGTAAGAAGGCTGGTCACTACAAAGCAAAATGCTTCAAGCTCAAGAATGACCAGAAGAAGAAGTGCGATAGTGACAGATCTCAGCACACATTGTCCGTGTCAGCGCTCACAGCGTACAACTCTGAGGAGTGGGTGGTAGATTCGGGATGTACGGCTAATTTATGTAAGCATTTGCATTATTTTAAGACTTTAGACACCAATTTTAGCAATGTCATTACTGTAGCTAATAATGAAACCTTGCAATGCAAAGGTATAGGTTCTGTAGAAATTACTTTACCTAATAATACAGTAAAATTGATTGAAAATGTGATGTATGTCCCAAACCTCTCCACAAATTTATTATCTGTGACTAGATTGACCCAAAAAGGCTACAGAGTAGTGTTTAATAATAGTAAATGTCATATTTATGACAGTAGGCAGCAATGTATAGCCACTGCTTCTAATAGAAAAGGTGTTTTTGTGTTAGATTGTGTTACTAATTTTTCTTCACAGAACAACAATGCTTCAGCGTGTTTGCAAAGTCAACACGATACCACTTGTAAACAGGCACAGTTCACATCTTCGGGTTCGTCGTCTGATGCTGTGAGGGAGCATCAATGTGCTCATTCAACCTCTGATGTGCCAATGCACATCTGGCATAGACGGCTGGCACACCTTAGCAAAGCAGGTATGTGTGAATTGCGTAAGATATCTTATGGTTTAAATTTTAGTGGTGACGATTGTCAGTTAAAGGACTGTGAAGCATGTATTAAAGGGAAGTTAACTGTTAAAAGTTTTCCCAAGGGTGAAGCGAGAAGGGCATGTAAAGTCCTAGAATTAGTACATTCTGATGTTTTTGGTCCCGTTAACCCATGCACTTGGGGTGGTCATCGTTATCTAGTCACATTTACTGACGATTTTACACGTAAAACATATGGCTATTTGTTAAAGAATAAGAGTGAGGTTATGTCTAAATTTATTGAATTTAAAAACTTGACAGAGAAGCAGACAGGACAGAAGGTGTTATGTTTGAGAACAGATGGTGGATCAGAATATTGCAATCGCAATTTTGATAAATTTTTGTCTGATTGTGGGATCATTCACCAGGTAACTATCCCCTATAGCCCTAGTCAGAACGGGGTTTCTGAACGGCTGAACAGAACCCTAGTGGAGAAGGCGCGTTGTATGTTAATTGATGCAGGTCTAGGCGTGCGGTATTGGGGCGAGGCTGTTAATACAGCAATATTTTTGAAGAACCGCTGCGTAACGGCCGCTGTGTCAGGTGCCACTCCGGAGGAACTGTGGTCAGGGTCCAAAGTTGACTTGAGCCACTTAAGGGTATTTGGATGTAAAGCGTTCTGTCATGTGCCGGATTGCAAGCGCAGTAAATTCAGTGCAAAGGCTCTTGAATGTATATTTGTAGGTTACTGTGAAGAATCAAAAGGGTATAGGTTAATAGATCCCAGAAATCCCACCAAAATTATAAAAGCAAGATCTGTTCATTTTATAGAAACGACTGTGATAAATAATACTAATAATAAAATTATTAGTGGGAATGATAATATTTTAAATTATGATCATATTATTAATAATGATATTTTAAATGATGATAATAATTTTAATAATGGCACTGCACACAATAACAATGATATTGTGGCTTATGATTCATTAGGCAATTTTGATGTTTCAGAAACTTCAGGGTTGGAGCCCCGCACTGGTGTTGAGGCCACCAGGATGCCGGTGGAGCCCCTGAATGTGCAGCCAGCTTCATATGATCCTGTAGATGGGCAGCCTGAGCTGCCATGCGATTCTGATGACCCTGACCAGGCCATGAGCCCTCCAGATTACCAGTACCAGTCATGCAGTGACAGCGAGGACTTTGATGAGCAGCCAGCAGAGCCGGAGCCTGAGCCTGAGGTCGTGGATCAGCCAAGTGTGGTACGTCCCACCAGGAGCACACGGGGTGTCATGCCCGAAAGGTATGGTGACTATGATTTATCGCTCATGACTCATGTTGAGCCTGAGCCTTTTTTCTATTATGAAGCAATGGCATCTGAACATAGTGATCAATGGAAAGCTGCAATGCAAAAAGAATATGATGCTCTCATTAATAATAATGTTTGGAGGCTTGTAGACCGCCCGTTGAATACAAACATAGTAAAATGTAAGTGGGTCTTTAAAATTAAAGATGAAGCTTTGGGTAAAGACAGGTTCAAAGCTCGTTTAGTAGCTCGTGGTTTTTCACAGAAAAAGGGCGAAGATTTTCATGATGTTTTTGCTCCTGTAGTTAGACATTCGACTATGAGAATTTTATTCTCGTTGGCTAATGATCTTGACATGGACATAAATCACATTGATGTCGCTAATGCTTTTCTGAATAGTAAATTAAACGAGGTAATTTATATGGAACAGCCTGAAGGTTTCATTAGGGACCCTAATAAAGTTTGTTTATTAATGAAGAGCTTGTATGGCTTAAAACAAGCCAGTAGAATGTGGAATTTATGTGTACATGATTTGTTGGTTAAAAATGACTATATACAAAGTCGCTGTGAGCCATGTGTATATGTAAAAAGATCAAATGGTAAATTGTCAATAATTGCATTATATGTGGATGACTTTTATGTATTTTCTCAAGAACCAAAATGTGCAAGTTCATTAATTAATTTATTGGAAAAACAATTTAATGTAAAGAATCTTGGTAATTTAAGTAATTGTTTAGGTATGAAAATAGAGCGTGATAGAGCAAGAGGTATTTTAAAATTAGACCAAAGCGAATATATTAAGCGATTATTGGTGCGGTTTGGCATGGAAAATTGTAAGACTGTAAACACACCAATGATGTTGAATTGTAAACTTGATAAGTCCGATCCTACTACTACTACTCTGCTTGATAACGAAGTGT
Organism: Cenopis cana; assembly: GCA_951800055.1. NCBI lineage: Eukaryota > Metazoa > Arthropoda > Insecta > Lepidoptera > Tortricidae > Cenopis > Cenopis cana. The sequence continues at coordinate 10,709,947 of OX637473.1, forward strand.
TTCGTTATAGAGAGTTGTTAGGCAGTTTGATGTATCTCTCAGTGTGTAGTCGCCCAGACATTGCTTTCGTTTGCAGTCAGTTGAGCCAGTTCAACCACGCTTTTGATAGAAGTCACTGGTTAGCAGCCAAGCGCGTCTTAAGATATTTGGCAGGGACCTTAAATCATTCACTATATTTCTATAGGAGTAATGACTTAAATATTACTGCATATGCAGACGCCGACTATGGTAATAATTTGCTAGATCGTAAGTCGTATAGTGGTTTCATTGTAAAGCTAGGTAAAAATGTAATAAACTGGGAATCGAAAAAGCAAAAATGTGTAGCGCTTTCAAGCACAGAAGCGGAATACCTATCAATTGGTGATGTATGTAAAGACTTATGTTTTATTAAAAATTTAATTTTTGAACTTATTAACAAAAATGTGAAAATTGTAATTTTTAATGATAATCAGAGTGCACACAAGCTTTTAGAATGTAAAGAATACTGCCATAAGAGAAGTAAGCATATTGATATCAGGTATCATTTTGTAAAAGATTTGATAAGAGATAACTTTGCTGAAGTTCAATACTTACCAACACAGAGCATGATTGCAGATGTGCTTACAAAACCTTTAGGTAGAGTTAAGCATGTAGAGTTTACTAAGTTAATGAATGTGAAACCATAACTTGTTGTGAATGTAAAGTTAATGGTTTGTGGAGCTTAAAGGGAAGTGTTGGAATGTGTGTAATCTCCACAAATCATCTATATTGTCTATGCATGAAAACTGTGCACGTATGTCTATGGCCTGTGTAATTTCCTTCCTTTCCTGTCAAGCCAAAATGGCGTAAGCACCGCACTGTCTGTCGTTCTCTCTATACAATTTTATTTTACCAATTTAACAATGTAAAGCCTCAATAATTTACATAAGTAATTAAGCTAACAAAGCTGTAATGTGATTTTACGTGCATCTTTAATGAGTAAAGATTGTCGCGTACTAGATGTTTCATTTGGTGAAGATTCCCAATGTGGTTACCCGATCTACGAGCTCTATACGCGTGATCGCGAGAGGTCAGCCCAAGGTGCAGCACCTCTATCATTATCTCACGCGACTCAGCGATTCCTGGGGGCCTACCGGGAAAAGAAAACGAAGTATCTCCCTCTCCGTTGCTCCAATATGCAAGTATTGCAGAGAGGCAGATACTTCGTTTTCGGTTCCCGGTAGGCCCTCTGTCTCGCTCGAACTGTGCGAATTGGAAAGAGGGGGATAGATTTTTCACTATTCGCGTCTCGTCGCAGCAGCAGTTGTGGTAGCTACGCTGGATATAGAACTGATCTCTTAAAAATAAGTGTAATACTATGTAGGGATACACAAAAAGTTGTGACCGTCACCAGAGCTTTCACTCCACTTTTTCGCCTTATGCTTTGTCTATAGGTGCAGGCATCGCAACTGCTTTATGCTTTTTACGTAAGAATGAATTTAGATAATAACTTCGTATAAAAATGCATAAAATAAAATGAATGAATGAACTGAAATGTAGGGGAGGCACCCTAAAAATTCATTTTCAAGATTCTATTCTACCTTTTTGTCGGCGTAACACAGAAGATGTGTGAATTGATATCTTGTTATTATTGTGGCAATGCCCTCCTAATGATAAAATAGATATTATTAGCCTTGCTGATGCTGAGCCTGGTTGATAAAGATACCATCCGTGTAAACAATTCATTTGACATTGAAAATGACCTACTTATAAATATCTTGTTAATATAAATGACTATGTAAAGGTGCTCTCATGGCTGTTTAAAATGTTATATATAATGTAACAAAGCTAAGACTATGTGCCACTATGGTGTTGAAGAAAGACAGTTGCTGTTAAATAATATTTATAATAACAGCCAGTGTGGGACCACCATTACTTATGGCAGTGTCAGTTTGTTATTGGGTGGTTTTAAAATGTTCTTTTTTTCTGATTTGCCTTAAGATTAACTGACAGATAATGCCATAACTGCCATGTGGCATTAAATCCATCATACTGTTGTCTAGTCTACAGGCAAAAAATATATAACAATTATGTGTTATGCTTAATTCAACATGTTATTTGACACTATAAATTTCTACATTATTTAAAATAACTTACAATAAAATCAAAATGAAATTTTACTGAAACATGGAGATATCAGTGTTTATAACTTATAACGAATGTAGCAGCAATTGACAATTTGATTGATCAAGGTCAATACAAAATTAGAAATGGCTGAAGATGTAAATAAACCCCTTTACAATTTAATTTTTGAACAGATTGTTGTAAAATACATGTCATAAGTTTGCATAAATGTAACCACTTGGCCTTTTTATCACATAATTACTGCTGATAAACATAATTTATGCAAACATAGCATAATATTAATAACTTACATAGCACACCACTGACACCACTGCTGCAGTTTAAAATTTGTTTTGGAATCTGCTTCAATATTTAAGAGTATTCACATGCATTGTGTTGAGTGTTATGCATGATAATAATGACTATGTAAATGGCTCCAATGGAATATTAATGGAGATAACATAACATCAACAAACAATTTATTTAGGACAATATCTGAAATAGAGCAAATATAAATTTATTGAGAGTATAGTTTGCATATGAGTGTTTGGCCTTCTAATATTAACAAGTCTCAGACATCTGTACTCCTACAGACAGTCCATTTTGTTTTGCTTTGTCCTCGCCTTTTTTGCCCTGCTGATATCTAATACTAGAAAAATCTATAACTAAGGCTTACCAAATAAATATATACAAAATAAATGACTAGCTGACATGACATAGTTTAAGAAACATAATTTTGTAATTCTGCTACATTACATTACATTGAAAATATGTATGTGTGTTTAGTTTTACTCTACACAAATATATGAAAAAAGAAAAATACTATGAAGGGGAAAGTATGAATATAATCAAAACATGTTTACAAGGTAGGTATCTGAAATTTTTAAGGGCACAGATTTAACCCTATTCTTTGTTTACATCATGTTCAAAACTTAAGGGTTAATTGAATGTTAATGATTGTTTTGTCTTACCTTTTCTTTGCTTTAACTGTGTCACACAACAAACATTATCCATAAACCAATGTAGTAACAGAAACCATTGTCACTATAAAATGCAGTTGCAGTGTAACAAAATAAAGCTATGCTTATAATTATAATGTTTAGTTACATAGTAAATGTTACTACATAGTTTCAAAACCTAAAGGGTATATACTTGTCTGATAGGTCTTATCAAAGTGTACTATATAGGTAGGTATATTAAACAACGTTTTAACTCACTTTCATCTTCTGTTGTATGCGCGCCTTTCTTGATGTAAATATCCAATTTCACAGGATGGTGCAGCGAGCGCTGAATCTTTATCCTTATGCACAGTCCTATTAGCGTCGCCAAAGAACAGTGAGGCACTGTCGGATTGTATTCCACACGAATAACAGGCACTTTGTCTTCCGTTGGGTCCTTCACGAAAATACCTTCTTCATAAACCACCTTCAAATCTTCGAGCGTATTTGGCTTCTCGGGGTCCCGTATCGTCCGCAAAAAGTCTAAAAACACCACAGTTCAGTTAAAATATCACGTTCAACAATAAGCAGCCTAATAGCACACAAATATATTATAAAAACAAACCGTAAATCGTCTCTCTCAAGTCATTCTCGTCATTGTATCCGAGCTCTTGTAAACTTGCACTTTTGTCCATATAAGCTGGCTTAGCAAGCTCCACTGGTGGTTTCTGTGTGTTATTTAAAGAGAGTTTCGAAAAAAACGATATCATATCGTTTGTATTTTGTATTGAATAATCCCTGCTGTGTTATGCACTAGTCGGACATGTTTGTATTGTCAGGTGTGTCAGGCGCAAAGAGTGATATTTCATCCATAGACATACTTTTTTTATCACGGTGCGTTCCACTTTTATGTATTAAGAAGTCTATAGATGATATTCGCTTTTTTCTTTCATAGAAATATTCAACAAGGCGCACACGCTCGGACATTTTCGCAACGGAAAAAACTGAAATCGAATGTAAGCGTATTCGGAAATGATCAGGAAATCGTGCATCTGTGCCCAGCCTTAGGCTAGAAACACTGACGTGTATATTCAAGTTCATCAAAGGTACTACAATCTAGCTAATAATAACGTAGATATATCGTCGGACAGTATTTTCTATATGACTGAAATGATTGCTACGTCTATAGTTACCTTAAGAAAGAAAAAGTGGAACGTATTAAAAAATATATGCTTGTTTATGGTTTAAAATTATTCTACTCACCACTAGATGGCGCTAGCAAACATACTGCTAGTTTTTTTAAATATTTGAGCAGTCTACACACATCGGTCTATTCCCAAACTAAGCAAAGCTGAACGATACATATATATGCAGATAATTATAATACATAGAAAATATCCAAGAGCCAGGAACAAGTATCGATGCTCATCACACTTATGTCCTGAACGGGATTCGAACCCGTGGCCGCCGGCTTCGTAGGCAGGGTCACTACCAACTAGGCTAGTGGTCGTCAGCATGTCGTCAGTCAATCAAGGAAGGAGTACAATTATCTTGATAATTTCCAATTCTGTGTAAATTCTGTCAACTACAATCTATATGGCTGACGAGAACATTCTATTCCAGATTTTTGAATTACAATTTTCAATTCTCAAGAACAGTTTAATGGTATGACAACTGGAGCTGTGCTGACAGGCGGTGTGAAAAGCAATGTGTCACACGGTAGCAAAATATTTCCGTCTTAGGTTGGATGTAATAAACACTTGAATCCCTCGCTACGCTCACTCGGAATTAAATAACCGCCTTTGGCATAAATATTATCTCCCTTGACTTGAGACACATTCTACTTTAGGTCAAACGCATATTATAGGACATCTTTAGAAAATAGACTCTGGGATTACTTATAAAGTAACTTTATTTTAGAACTTTCTGAAAGATTTCTTGGAGCCCTTGCCCTTCGAGACCTTCAGTACATTGAACCTCACGGTCTTGGAAAGAGGTCTGCACTCGCCGATCGTGACGATGTCACCGAGCTCCACGTCTCTGGAATAAAAAAAAAACACTGGTAAGAAAATGGTTATTTATTTCACTCAGGTTGGGTTAAATTTTGACCATTCAGAATTTGGGTTAAAAGCACGATAATCGTCAATTGGTATTTCAGAAGACCGTCGTGTGAGTATCATCATTTGAGTATGTTGACTATAGTGCGCGCCATCCACGACGACGCGCCCCTCCACAGCGAATCTTATACTAATCTGTGCGCAGTTGTACCTACGGCTTGGGCTGTGGAGGGGCGCGCCTTCGTGGATGGCGCGCACTATAAAGCTTATAGGCCTGCCCAATAAAGCAATATAGCAGTGCGCGGTTGGAGTGGCTTGGGGAAAATCCAGGGGAAACCTCAGACACGACCACGCGGGCGGTTGCGTTCACATTCATTCAATTTTGTTCCTAGGGGCGTCTGGCAGCAAATGTGCTAAGTATGTGTGCCTGTGGATCACCAGCCCTGGGCGGCAGGTGACCCAAGAGTGAACAATTATGTTAAAGTTAGTGTGTTTGGATGTTTAGATATTTGTGACTCAATCACGCCTAAACGGCTGAACGGATTATGATGAAACTTGGTGTACAACAAGATTATAGCCTGGATTAACATATAGGATACTTTTTATCCCGAAAATCATCCCTTTTACGCGGACGAATTCGCTGGCAAAAGCTAGTAAAAAATAAATTAAATTGTGCATGTATGAACCATAAAAAGGGATTTTTTGCAATTGAGTATAATTGCGGTTACAGGAAATTAACAATAAATTATTTAGTAATGTGTGATAGCAGCCTACCACTAGTGTTTTGGTTTCGATAACTTGTACGTAGCGTTTTGCCAGGCATGAGACCTATCTTTTTGTGAATTTAATTTTGTAAAATGAAATCTTAATTTTCTATAAGAAATAAATGAATCTAATCTATCTAGATTGATTGCTCGCCCCCAAAATCCCCCACATATCAAGTTTCATCAAAATTGTTAGCTGTTTCCAAGATCCCCGAAATAAATATATATACAAGAATTACTCATTTAAAGATATAAGGTAATGCTTCACTTTTTTTTAACTTTTTCCTTTTCAAATTACAGTACTACCAGGAGGGGCTTACTACCGTGACGTCATCGCGCCGCGCAAAGTACATGCGGCCGCCGGCTCACACATTGTGTGACTATTCAATGGCTGCGGAGCAGCGTTACGGATCGCACGCGCACGCGCTTGTACGATCATAAAAATAATTCTTTTCGTGTAGTTTCGTGTTAAATAATAATGTCAAAACCACAGCATTATTGTATTGCAGCAGGTTGCACCAATAATAATAAGAACGTAGACGTAAGAAAGGTCATTGAGTTTGGTATTCACCAACGGTTGACATAAAAGAAAACGAAAATGAAAACGTTGGTTCTAAGAAACCTCTTTTATTTTTTAAAGTGATGCCTTTAAAAATTATATAAAACTTTGTATCCCCTGGTTACATGTATGGAGTGCCCCCTCCCCCTACTTTAATATTTTTTCGTCATTTCACATCACTTTTACGTAGCGGTTCATAAGATTCCTGCTAAATATTTTAATTGTATTTGTAGTGCTTATAGTCTCCGAGTACATCGGCTGTCACATACAGACGAAAAGACGGACGGACGGACGGGTTCCGTTTTCACCATTTTGGCTACGGAACCTTAAAAGTACTATTCGTAATTGTATTGTAAACAACACTACTAATAATAATAAAGTACATATATAAAATAGGTTCTCGCTGGTGGTAACCCTAGCGCTGAGGGCGGGGCCTCGAAAGAGCGCGTTGCGTGCGATAGAAAGAAATGGCCACGTTTAGGCACGTTTGGCATACCTAAACGGGGAATTTGTTAGCAGAGAAACTTCTGTACTTGTACTATTACTTATTCTGTGGTACTACTAAATGTTCTGGACTCACCTGAAGCAAGGTGACAGATGGACTGACATATTCCTGTGTCTCTTCTCAAAACGGTTGTATTTGGGGAGGTAATGCAGGTAGTCGCGGCGGATGACAATGGTGCGCTGCATCTTCATCTTCTGGACCACACCGGTGAGGATGCGCCCACGGATGGACACATTACCGGTGAATGGGCACTTCTTGTCAATGTAAGTACCCTCAATAGCCTGGGGATGTGAGTTAGGATTTAAGTAAAGTGATAGGAAATGTGGTTTTCTGTGGTGGACAGAAATATTAGAACTGATATGTTTCTTTTTGTTTTCTTTTTTTATTTGCATTAAAAATTCTTATTTTAGGTTACACGGAGAAGTGTTGTTAAACCCTGTCGGGTTTGTATCAACACAAGCATTCGCGGACATGTATAGTAGCGGACATAGTATGATTACATAAAATGAGCTAAAAGTTGTGTATAACAAATTGATACAGAAAAAGAAAAAGGAGATTATTTTCTATTAGGTACATCGAGATTACATGAGGAGGTACAGGTAAATTACTTTCGAGACGTTTTTGCATTTGTAGTAGTATTTGTATATTTACAGGGATTCTACATTTTACATACACATAAAATAATTTGTTTAAAAAATGAATTGTTAACTCTTGTTGTTAGGTTTATTATATTATATATATTTGACCACGTAAAAATATTCAATGTTTGACATATGGACTGTGTAATCAGATAATGGGTTAGAAACACGATTATCATCAAGTGTTGATCAGAAGACCGTCGTGGGGTATCATCATTTTACACAGTCATACAAAGTTTATTTTAAGTTTAGGATTAATTCACAGAGTTTATGGTGTATGAAAGTGTTAGTTTTGGATTGCCAATATAGATAATGCAGTTAAATATATTAAGTTGGTTAATAATTAAGATTTTGTAATGTTTATGATAACATGTATTGTTATTCTAAGTATGCCACTAACCATCCAAAATGAAGATTTTATGAGAAAAACATAATGATTTGTAACAGTTGCTTACAAAATGACACATGCAAGGTTAGTATTGATTTAATGATATCAAGGAACAAATGTTTTAAATACCATACATAAATAGAGTAGCTTAAATAGTTAAAGGATGAAAAGCCATTCTAACACACCTTATATATAAGCAACAAGTGATTTCCTGTATGCCCCGTTGTTAAGCCACCACCAGCGAGCACCAGAGACTGAAAAGAACCAAACCTCACGGGGAGTCTTGAAGCCTAAGCCGACATTCTTGGAATGCCGCATGTCCTTCTTCTTCAGCCCCCCCTTGCGGTTGAGGAAGACCGTGGCCTGTTTCTGAAACGCTTTCTCTGTCTACGGAAGAAAAAACAGAAATTAGCGGGCACACTACATGCGTTACCTCTCGGGGCGTCTTGAACCCGAGCCCCACATCTTTGTGATATCTCAAAGGCTTCCGACTCCTCTTCACGCCGATGCCCTTTTTACGGTTCAAGAAAACCGTCGGTTGCTTTTGGAATGAACGTTCCGTCTGCAATTTTCAATTAGTATTGCAGTCATCTTAGAATAATAACGCATATAACTGGCTAGTGTCACGGGAAATGGTTCGGGTAAGTTTAGCACGTCATGGCTCACTAACGCAATATGCGCTTGCAATTAATAGCGCAACCATACTATGCGTTATTATTGTAAGTTAACAATGGTTAGTATAAGTACTACATATAATAACTACGATGAGACTAGTGATTTTGGGGGTACAATAACATAACCTCAACTCGATTAATTATACCGCATATCAATAACTGATGTATGGAGAAAACGTGTACAATGTAAGGTTAAACGTATTTTCATTGGAATATACAGATTTTAAGCAATTTTAGTTACAACTTTTCAAACTAACCTAAGTGAACACATAGCGATCGGGATATTATTCGCGTTATATTACGACTCAGCAGTAAAAACTATACGATGATTGAGAAGAAAGTGATAGGAAAACCCATTTTAACTACAAATAAAAGGAGCTTTTATCATAAAACCGGCCAGAAATCGATCCCCACGTGGATGAGCACAATATTCACATTATCACTTCGAGCACTTTAATTTTCACTGTAATTTATTTAGAGCATGTTTGCACCACGCTAATAAAAGTTCTAAGGGTAAAACTCATCAATTTCGTTGGAAAAAATAATATTTTCCAAGGAAAACCTGAACGTACCTGATCCGCCATTTTGCTTGACAACGAAAAGAAGTTGGTGTTGCTATCACACAATACTCGAAGAAGATTATTTTTGTATTGCCAACTTTAAAAAAATCGAATAATTTAATCTAAGGGCCTGGTCGTACTACCCGATACAATATCGGTGTAGGATCCGACACCGATAAAAATGTATGGAAAACCGCTTAGTCGGCCCAGCAACAATCAATACTTTCGTCAATAAATCTACATTGCAACGCGTTTGATGGGCTTAATCGGCACGTTAAGCACACGTCAATGTGCTCATTAATGAGTCAAAGTGTCGTAATAACCTCACTTTCCTTCTACATAGAGTTCCAATAAATGTCAAACCGGTTGATTCTTCGCCGCAACCATCAATGGATACAGTTTTACCGTGCCGTGGACGTCCAAGGTAAAATATAAAAGTGACCATTATCGCACCTGTCAAACTCTATCAATCAAATCTAGCATCAATGTCCTTCAACCACGTAATTGACATTGACAATGGCTCCAAACTCAATAGCTTCTCAACGGCAACAATCAATATTTATTGACAAGCGCGTAGTATTGACGACTGACATTGATAGTCGCCGGGCTGCCTTAGTTAGGGCCAGTTCCATCTTTTCGATACAATATCGGTGTAGGATCCGATACCGATAAAAATGCATAAAAAACCACAGATTAAGACAGATAAGTACCATTTAATTGAACGATTTGTCATATAGTTGTCTCTTATGATTCTTATGGTTAACCAAGATGAGTTAGAGTGGGACAAATAATGCGACTTTTTTCGGCTATCCCCGAGTTGTCCCCCATTTGAACGAAAACCAAAGCTGTCAAATCACTGAAGTTGTCAAACGGATAACCACTTATGTCACTACAAAACGGCACCAAGGACGGTTTTTCGCAATATTTTATTAATATTTAAAGGAAAGTAAAGTTTTGTGCGGGTGTTATAAGTACTCCTGTCTAGGCATAATGTACTGAGTAGTGCCGCAGTGCCGGATCACTTTTAAATATGCGAGGAAGTCTGAAGAAAGTACCAGTTTTCATCGGTAAGAAACTATTGCTATTATTTTAAAAATTACAAGTTCAACATGCAATGTAATAGTCTCAGATTAACTGAAGATGCTTATTAGTATGAAATAAGTACCCTTTACTTAGTTCCAAGTTGATTTTAGAACGTTAATTGGTATAAAATGAAACTTTCGTAAACCAGCTAGTGCTGTAATAAATATGTCGACAAATTATCGATGAGAATTATTTATGTGGGAATTGTGGGATTGGAGACAAAATGACCATTTAAGAATGTAATTTATATTTATTGTTTCATTTATTTTTAGATTTCCGGAAAACAATCTTCGTCAAACATGGATTGACGCGGCAGGGCTCAAAAATTGGATGCCGAGCAAACACCACCGGACAAACAGAAGAGGGGCTAAGATGATCGTTTAGCTTATACCGTGATGTTTTCATACATTTTGGCCATGTAACGGGACGGTATAGACTATACTAACTAGACGGTATACTAACGGGCAAGGTGGCTATAGTAATTCCTAAATTACTCAAGATAAACTCATCGTGCTTGGGCTCATTAGAACCAAGTCAACAAGTAGTTGAAGACTATGGAAAAATGTACGTACAGTTAGTAATAAAAGCTTGTATTAAATTTTTTAATTTTTATAGAAAATTATTTTACACTGAGACGATTATTACTTTACACTTTGTTAAAATATCTTTTAACATAATAGGTATACACAATTGGGTACTTGTTAAGATAACCAGGATAGTTTAAAATAAAACTGATCAATAAAAGTCAGGAAGCTTCTGTAAATAATTACATATGTATAAACAGATGTTTGGTATTTCATTTCACTATTTGTCCTTTTTTATAACATTTGCAGATGGGTCTTTAATTAGTCAACCCTAAGGGTTTAAAATCAGTCAACCCTAAAAATTATAACTTTTGATATAGATAAAATTATTTAAAATGTCCGAGATTAATATAAAACTGTCGTTGGATTTTAAACTTTCTAGCCTGGACGGTAAAGTCGCTTTTGGAACGGACTAATTCGATAAAACTCGCACAGTTCAAATAATTTTATGTTACAGGTAAATTACTTTTAAGTTTACCACTTAAAAGTAATTTTTGTACCTGTTACGAATATCAACAGTTGGTAAATATCGATGTCGATATTTTTTAAAGAATTTATCTGTCGCCGCACTAACTCTCGCCACGAAGTGATCAAAAGCGGCGACAGTGACAGATGAAGACCTGTCAGATAGCATGGGAACTATCTCCTTCTTACTCACTGACAAGTACGTTAGTGAGAATAGATCAGAAGTATAGAAAACGTTCAATTAAATGCCGCTTATCTGTTAGTTCTGATATCTGTGTAAAAAACCACTTAGGATTCACACTATCCGATCCGATATCGGTCACATTCCCAATCCCATAATTTTTTTATCGGTGTCTGACCCGATACCAATATATGTCGGATAGTTGGGACACAGCCTAACCGGGCCCAAGTCCAACGATTTATTGACAATGAAGTGCTTAAATACATACCAAAAATGCTTAGATTATAACGATATAGGATTTAGAAACGCTAAAAAATGCTTATTGTATAAATATAACTATTTTCAAATTCCGAAAAAAGTGTTTTTTTTTTTCAAAGTAATTATGGTAGAAAATTATTTGTTTTCATTATGGCAACATTTGTAAACTAAACTGTCACATGGGAATTGTTATGAAAATACCCATCGTTTCTAGTAATTCGAAATAAAATCTATATCTTTAAAGAATCCATGATTTTTACGTTTAACGTCGTTTGGTTTGCTTTAAAACCAACTGTAGAATATAAAATTTATGAATAAGGTAGTATTCCGCGGCCTGATGCACGGAAACTATGACCATAGTATTTCCTTTTTGTTTTGTTCGATTAACAGTGTTTCTTACTAGTTTAATATGGAAGAAGTGAGGCAGTTGGTGCAGGAAGAGGGCAGAGAGGCGAGAAACCTCGTAGCCTTTCACGTGGCAGTTGATACCCCGAGTAAGTCTCCAAGAATCCATCATTCTTTTGTTAGTACGCAGATTGAAGTTTAGGTACTTGTAGTTTACCGTGGGCGTAGTAACACTGGAATTACTAGACGTTTTAGGAAATGGTATTTCGTAAGGATCGTGTTTATATAGTTAACATTAAAGACTTCTGTGAGCTTGCTTTATTATTATTTAAACTAGACCTTTACAGTATTTCCTTATGATCTCTACAATTGTTTTGTGTCAAGTTCAAGTCAATCCAGTAAGATTTTTGAATGAATACACCGGGTGTACCTGTAGATATTGAAATATAATTCAATTTCACAGTTCTTGATGCTTTTGTATTTCTTACAGTTAATTATGTTAATTTAAAATATCTTTGTATACAAAGATAAGGACCTATCTAGTAATAGGTATTCTTACTTAAAATATCTTAATTCACTGATTCTTATATATTATTATCTCATGAGCAAGTTAAGAGCCACTTTTCCTGAAAACAATTAGCCATTAACCTGAATTGCAAGCTTCAGTGAGCACAAGATTACTAGCCATGAAAAAAAATCGATTCACTGTATAGTCACAAAATCAACCATATTTATATTGAAATAGAATTCCAAATTCATAACAGCATTTACTTATACCTATTCTGTTTTATCTATGAAGTACTATGCTCTACAAGTTCAATGCAAGAAATAAACATGCCATATAGGTATTTTACTATGACCAGTACTTTATTATAATTTAATTTATTTTAGATTGTTAACCTGCAATGCTTTGCAATGGAATAGCTTTGTATGGGATTGCATGGATTTGGGTAAATCTGTTCTCGAATAGTTATTTTGGGTAATATTTTGGTAATGATCTATGAATACACTTATTAGAGCTATAGTTTTTATATTTTACTGTTTAAACCCATGGAATGTTTTGACATCAGAGATGTGCATTGCAAAAATATAACTCTGTGTACACATACGTTGATTGCAATAAAAAAAATCTTATGGTTTAATTAGGCCATAGGACACTCAACGGGTTAAATTTAATTGTTATTTATGCATATTACACTAATTAACTTGTGCAGTCAACTATAAATAAATGTAGTTACTTTTTACAAGCTTTTATTTGACTTCCCCTTTAGTATGTGTGGGACAAATCTTGCAACTGAATTTAAGACCAGTTCTCCTCAACCGATTGAGCTGAAATTTGGTATACTTTTCTAAGTTGGGTGACAATGCAATATTATGGTACCATCGAACTGATCTGATGATGGAGAAAGAAGGTGGCCATAGCATCTCCTAAACTACAAAAGATGCACCCATCGTGTTTGGGCTGATTGGGGCCGTCTCCATGAGTAGTTGATGACTGCGAAAAAAAAGTACAGTCGGCAATAAAAGCTAGTACCAAAAATTAAATTTTAGACACAAACTTATTCACCCTTACATACCATAAGGATCTCTTTTGATGCAATTGTGATATCTGTTTTACCTTATTGCCAGTGCCAGTACTTATTGAAACTGTCAACAACTTAGTGCCAGTACTTATTGAAACAGTCAACATAAACAGTTTTGTTGTGTGTGCAGCTTATTTGAGGATTAATTGTGATGTAAATAAGCTACAAACGGATGTAATCTTACCATTATGAATCATATGTTTACTAAGCAAGTACTATAATGTTACTATGACTGGTCTTCAGTAGGGTTGAGATAACTCCCTACATTGGATGCACTTGTCTTATTCTGTACTGACACTTATTTGGTTTGGTGTGAGGCTGACCTCAACTTGATTCCCTTTTTAAATTATTTATACATTCAGGAGACGTGAGCAGGACTAAATCTACATATAATTATTACTCAATTGAAAGAAAAACTTACCTATCTTACAAGAGGTAGACTAAGAAAAAGGAGATAAATTGGTCTTACCTCATCAATTAATAATCATTGACATCTATTTGATTGGTCCGCCATGCAAAATTGAATAATTGTCAATTGACTAGTGTCCCAATAACCTTTCCTAGGGAAAACCTGTTCATTATAATTCCTGTACAAAAATATCAATTTAGATCTGAATTCTCATCTCTAAAAGTGAGATTCTATTTGAGCAAATTAAAAAAGGGTTGCCGCAGTTCAAATTTCATTCTCATGTATAAAATGAATGCTGGTTTTTACTCTAATAACATGGTGTGACAGCGGCTCGCTTCGCCCGCAAGCCACCGCGGGCCGCATTACCACCGCCGCGGCGCGCCCCCCCGCGCCCCGCCGCGTCACGCCTCCGCTCAGCCTCCGCTGGCCGCGACAAGCGCTCAGAGTTGCGTGCTCGGTACTGGTCGCTGCTGTTTGGAGACTTGCAGCGAGCGGTGAGTAAACCATTATGACTATTACAGGACTATTATGGACCAAGCTCGGCACGTGGGATGCTATTATACGGTAGAATGAGACGGTTATATTTACATCATGCTCACTCTAAAATGCATATTCTCAATCTGCATCAGCCAAAATTATTGGTTAATTTATTTTTTGACTAAATATCATGTAAATGGGGTAGCACATTGTTATTAAAGATTCTCAATATAATTTGAGACGTTAGTGCTGTTTCTAAAGTTGTAATACCTTTGCGGCAGATATCGCTAGGAGCCTCCCTAAGGCTGTGGTGTTGAATTTTTCAATTTTTCACTTTCCCATCCGCATGACAACATTAAATTGATCAAATTGATGTTATAAATGGTTAGAAACTCGTTTTTTTTTTTAATTGTTTTTCTCAAGTTTGGCCTCCTGCGGGACCAGTTACTTATTTTTGGTAGTACCCTCGCCTCGACCTTGAGGGCCGAGGCGAGGGGTAACTCGGTTAAGCTGCATTTTAGTAACAAACAGCTTTCAATTTCACTATTGTGTATTAGGCATGAATTCCTTTTTCAATTTACAGATCGGAGAAATATATAATACAGTAGAAGCTCACGAAAACCTAAATGAGTGCCAGGAAGTTATACTAGTGCTAGAAAATTATACGCGAGACTTTAAGGCCTTAGGAGAGTGGTTCCGTCTCAAATGGGAGTATGACAATACTCCCCCTCCTCAAAGGCCCCAGAGTTTAGCTTGGGAGATAAGAAAAACCGACTTTGTCCGCCCTGAATCAAGACGTGCCCATTCTGTAAAAAGTTCGCCATCTGTGTCAGGCAAAAATAGCCCCTGCCTTTCAGGCCATAATACTCCGAGTGGCAAAAACAGCCCAAACCTAACTGGCAAAGCTAGTCCAGGTAGCGGCAAGATCAGCCCTAGAGTTTCTTCAGGGCCTTCAACTAGCCCAAAAGCTAATATTGAGTTTTTTAGCAATAAAATTGCAGCTTCTAAAGTTACTATTAAACCTGAGCCGAAACAAGAAACTAAGTTAACGGATATAAAGGAGAAAGAAGTTATTAATGTTGCAAAACAGTTGCCTGAGTTGCCGCCTAAAAAGGAAAATGATGAGAAACTGGAACCGCCCGTAGTAGAAATAGGCAAAGCAAAGCAATGTCCAAATGTTACACCTAAACCAGTAGTTGTGAAATCATCAAAAAATAAAGTTGTGGCAGATAATACCAAGAAGGCAGCTGAGGAGTTCTCCGCCCAGGCAAAGACTACTAAAGCTACATTAGATGCCATGGAAAATGAATTTCTTGGTAAGCAATTGCTGAATAATAAAGTTAAAAATGATAATATGATAAACCAAGATTTAGAAAGCGATAAAGAAATAGCAAAACAAGACACAGAAAAGAATCATCCTAAAAACGCAGAAAAACCTCTTGCTAACGACTTGTCTAATAAAAGTACGTCGGAATACCCGCCACTTAGTACCGAAAAAACGAGCAAACAAACTAGTACTGACAATGATAATATTGAGATAATCCCACCAGTAGTAGAGCCGGATAAAGAAGCTGCAGTTGACACAAACATTGATACTTCTAATGAATCTCCCATCAAATCTGAAGATAATTTTGCAGATATTTCTAATGAAAGTTCATCAAAATCAGTGGAAGAGAGGCAGGATAAAACTGTAGAACCGCCCGAAACTGTAATCAAAAATAAAGAACAACTGGTATCTAATACTAGTCAGATGGAAACTAACAAGACAGCTATTCAAGAACCTAAAGTTGGTAACCTGGTTGAAAAAAGCGATGTAACTTCAAAAGAGCCCATAGAAGTAAAAGAATGTGTTAAAAATAATGATGAACCCAAGGATGACAAAGATTTCAAAAAACCCGAGCCCAAATTTGAGACAAAAACTGTCAAACCAGCTTACTCACAAGCTGCTGCTAAACCAAAAGCAACAATTGCTAAAACAGAAATCAAGACAGTTACAAGGTCAATACCTTTAACTAGAAGCAAGACTGTCGTTGAAATTAGACCAACCACAGCTTCTAGAACGCAAAAAATCGGTCCCAAGAGGAATCAAATGAGCAAGTGTAGCTACCCATTCAACTTGACGACAGGCCGAACCATCTTTGATACTACGTCCAATGTAGTGAATAAAAGTGCCGTCCCTAGAAAAGTAATCAATAAAAATGCCCAAATGGGTTCTGGCGACGCTAAACCTATTCAGCCGAAAGCAGAAGCCAAAAAACGTCCCATTAGACCTACGAGTCTAAAAGTAAACGAAAAATTGGACAAAAAAGAAAAAGGTAACTTTACACTTGAAAAAATTAAAGATTGCGATGAGTATAGTAGCTCTGATACAATAGTTACTCAGATAGATAGGTCACGTTTAGAATCGAGCGAGAGCTTACGGACTCTAGTCCCTGATGATATGGAACTGATACACGATGCAGCTAACTCAGTGGAAGTACTTAACAACATTAAGAATGACAATGATGGATGGCTCACTGTGAAGTCTAGGCGTCTGAGTCGAGAGTCAAAGAAGCAATCTAAATCGCACTGGGCGAACAGATTCCATCAACCTTCTGCTACTACCAGCCTGCCAACATTAAACATGATTGAGTCCCCTAAACAAGAAGTAAAGCCTATAATCAAAGCACCAGTTACGTCTAAAGCCGACAGAGCGAAATCTGAGCAACCTCCAGTAGTCCAACCTGAGAAAGTGGTTACCGTACCACCCTCCAAGAACAGGCCGGATGCTAGAACGAGGAATTTGGCTATGATTAGACAGAAATCTGATGTAACTGGCTTAAAGAGATCAGCTCGAAATAAAGCGCTCTCTAAGAAAGCCGAAAAAGTTAAAGGTACACATAAAGATCCTGAATCGTCTGAGCTGACTAAAAACCGCCTGCACTCCTCTTTAGAAAGTCTGACAACAGGCTTAGCCAGGTCTCAGGAGAGTACTGAAGAAGTTTTTGACTTTGACAAGTGGAAGGCAGAATTCAAATCCACATTTAAGTATCTTGAAGATGATGATCAGATGCCGAATCATAATGAGATATTAAAGTCAGCCGATCCATCGGAGATGTCGGAGATCGCGGCGATGACGTCACAAATCGAGGAGAATGAGAAGAAAATTAGCTGGGCGTTGGATTTCCAGTCTGAGGTTGACCAGAGGAAACTGTGCGAAGAAGAAGATCTGCTCAATAGACAAATTATGGAGCTACAGCAGGTGTCTGACATAGACTTGGATACTGAAACAGATGACACTGAGGTGAGCATTTATATTTATGAAATCTCATATATGGTCATCTATTCATTTAGAAGGTCTAATATTTTAGTTAACTATAAGTACAGTAAACTTATTAATTTGCGCTATTTATTTTTTGCAACTTTTTCTCATTTACACAGGTTGTTATTTTGTATGTCCAACAGTCCATTCAGGACTTTTTGTAATTCAGATGCATGTGTTTAAGATACACAGATTCTTATGTTGTGTCCAACAATACATTCGATACTCTTTATTTGTAATTCAGATGTATATGTTAAAAATACTGTTAATCATAAATGAAATTACTAGTCCTTTATACTCTGAGTTATAAATGTATATGTAATATATACTCACCGGCAGAAAATTTGACCCAAATTAGAAATAGTAGATTGTGTCACAAGGGAGCAAAATGACATATTTACGGCGTGGGCGTAAATTGAATCCTGAACGAAGCGAAGGATTATATAATAGAATCCCGAGCGTAGCGAGGGATTCTAAAATAGAATCCTGAGCGTAGTGAGGGATTCAAGAATTAACGCCCAAGGTGGAAATAATTTTGCTTCCATGTGACACATACTGCTTTTCACATCACCTATTGAGAATAATAAAAGATCTGAAATAACAATGGTTGTGCATTTATTTTATCAAAATCGATGCAATACTTAACTATCAAAATCGATACAATACAATTACTCGTTACAGAAAAGTGCCACTTTGATCCCTCGTAGCAGGGAAGAAAAGTGCCATTTTGATCCCTCCTAGCAGGGAAGAAAAAGCCCTTATCCGAATAGGTGATGTGAAAAATGTTTTTTTATATATTAAACATTATTTAATTTATTCAATTTATAGTTTGAAATCACGAAAAGTTTTTGGGCCAAATTTACTGCCGGTGAGTGTATGTTGGTATGTTTAAAGACGGACGCGGAAATCCTGTGTGAAGACGTCCCGGCACTGACTGGCGCACCTGAAAACCTTGGCTCCCTGGCAGCCAGCTTAGAGGACCAGTATGAAACGGCTTTAGCAGGGATGTCTTGGGCTGAGCGGGTTGACACGCTGGTGGTTCTAGAAGCGCTCGTGGCTAGAGACCCAGGTATGTGCCTCGGATATTGCATGTATTTTACAATAGTACCTCATTCGTAAAAGAATTTATGAATAACATCCAAGAAGAAACTCAGTTTTCTTACCTAGTACAATACAACAAAAAGGGTCAGGTTAGAACTGCGACCCCAGGGCCAAAATGCTCACACATGCTAATAAATTGAAATGTGTCGTTGTAATATACCTTATTTAATCGCAGGTCGCGCTCAGCAACTACACGCAAAACTCTCTCAAGGTATCAAGAGAAGAGGCAGCTTTCAAGATGCTCTTAGAAGGTAAAAAAACATGTTCGAATTAGTTTCATGTGAGCAGGCATGGCGAAAAAAAACCCGCATGATGAAATTTTATCTCATGTCAATGCTAAGTGTCAATGTGATAAATGACAGGAAAAAATCTCTTTTCGACCACAAATTCCTAAAACCGTATACTTTTTTTTATGACTTCATGTCAATTTGTTCATGTTATACCTCTCTGCTTCTCTATGTAGATATATCCGTACATTTGTCAAGATTAATTAAATGTTTTCAGACTTCAGGCGAAACAGGCGCGCGCCGAACGTCAGAGATTGGAATATCAGACGGAGAGGGCAAAGAAAATACACCAATTACTGGCTCGAGTTGAAGAAGTCAAGGTTAATTTCACTCTAAAAAAATATGATCATCATCCTAGCATTATCCCAGTACATTGTTTGCACCTTGAAGGATGATTATACCTAATGCGCACTAGGTTTGGAATTCCCTGCCGGCGTCTGTATTTGTGAGTTCATGTAACCTATACCTTTTTAAGGCACAAGTGAATAGGCATCTTCTGGGTTAGCTTGCGTCAATATCGGCCTCATCTTTGCCCCCTGGCTAGATGCTGGCCAAGAGCAATTCCATTTTCAGTAATATTAAAAAAAAACCGGCCAAGTGCGAGTCGGACTTCGCACTTTTAGGGTTCCGAAATAACCTCAAAAAATGTGATTTATCAATATATTAGTATTTGTTGGTAAAATATACGATTATACGTAATAATAAACATTATCACCAAATTTCAAGTTCATAGGTCTAAGGGAAGTTGAAAAAGTCTTTGGAACAAAATTTTGTGACAGACGACGCACGGACGGACGCATGAGTGAAAACAATAGGGTTCAAATCTTAGGATTAAGTAGCTGAACTTGGGCATCCTTTTTAGGGTCCGTTTGGACCCTTTGGGTACGGAACCCTAAGTGGCTGCCATATATCCTTACAATCCAAGGGAGAAACTAGACCTTATTGGGATGAGGCTTGTCAAGAGAGTGGGTGACTATCGACTTAAAACTTCTAAGTCGAGTTTTAGAAGTTTTCAAACTGCCCGAAGGCCTCTAACTTGGCTTTAGAACTGCTATTATAAAAATGTTGCCAATCCTCGATATGGCTGGTAATAAATAACCGTAAGGCATTACACAAGGCTACGCCTTAGTAGGCAGAACGGACGAAGTTGCAATGGCGTCTGTACTCTGCCAAATTTTTGCTTGTGAAAATGTTCTAATATTTCTCATGTTTGAAATACAGGTAGCTAAGAATCAGCTGATCGAGGAGAAACGCTTAAGAATGGAACGTCGGCTACAGAAGGCTACTGAAAATCGCGATCAACATTTGAAAGTAAGCCACTAAGAATATCGCAAGGATGTTTAAATCTAGAGAATACTTAAAATTGTAGATGTTCTTCGCACAACGCTGGAGTTTTTTTTTGCTATTGCAACTTTTAGCTCCACGAGATAATGTGCCATAGAAGCCTTCGTCACTTCGACTAAATTGCTCAAAGGTTAGCTGGAAGAGATCCCTTATAGGGATAAGTTCGCCTTTGTACTTCAATCTTTTGTGACATGTACGTGTTTTAACTTGTTATTGTGTACATACTTGTTAAGGTGATAATTGATAAACAACAATAGTTTAATTGTGCTAGCCTTTACGTTTTGTTTTAAAAAGTGTTTTTTTTTTTAAATTCAGGATATAGTCCGTAAAGCTCACGACGAAGAGGAGAAATTGCGCGAGATTGCATTTATCAAGCAGTTGGAGGCAGAGAATAGAAGGCACGAGTTCCTAGACCAGTGTCGAACCCACACCACTCGTCTTAGGCGGGTGAGGCGAGATCGACTTAATAAACTGGTGAGTTGTAAACTGTGTGACCTGTATATTTATAGCATATAATTGAAGTAGAGTAAAACCAATATAAACTGAGAGCACATCAAGGCGTTTACGGTCACAAAGGACGTATAGGGAGTACTGTGCCCGCGCTGATAGATGATCCCTATGAAACTGACAGTGGCAGTTCATTTCTATAACCTTGGAACAGCGTCACTGTCACATCGAAATGTTAATAAGCATCTTTTTGGAATGTAGCTAATTAATTTATGTAGAATTGTAACATTTACATACTAACAATATGAAAGAAACTTGTATCGCCCCCTATTTCCAGAAATATGCTTAACGGAATATACACGGTGACGTACTGCAAAAGTGATATCGTTGGTCTGTATCGACTAAGGAAGCGATGTTGTCGATAATTGAAGTGAAAGTAATAAGACGTGCTTTATAATTCAATTTTATTGTAACGGAGCTGTGTAAAATTAAAACAACGTTGCATTATAATTGGATGCGCAATAATAAACCATTGTTAAAAGTGCGTGTAATAAAATTAATAAACATGTCGACCCACATTGCTGCATAAAAATATAGAAGCATCGAAACTTGTACAACACTATCAGAAATATCACTGTCAGTGTCATAAGGATCATCGATCAGCGCGAAGATAATACACGTTTTACACAACGTGCCTTACGGGTCACCCCTAAATTAGTACCCAACTTTCTTATTTATGTACTTCACGTTGTCTCAGGAACAAAAAGCAGCACGCGAAGCGGCCGTGGGCGCCCGCCGGCAGGCGCTCGAGGCAGAGAGACAGCGACACGTGCAGACCCTGCTCGAGCGTAGGAGGGAGCGGGACAGACGCGTCGACGGCCTGAGGGAGATGAGGAGACAGGAGCGGGACATTGCTGCGAGGGAAAAGGTAAGACATACATATATTAGAGGTACATATAGGTACTGGATCGTAGAAGGGAGACGATTCGACGGGCTGCGGAAGATAGGAGACAGGAGTGAGAGTGAAATAAATTTTAACTGACGATAAACCTATCTGGCGATTGAAAAATCGACCCTTAGACACTTTTATAAATTTTCAATAGGAACTGGATAGCAATGGAATCGATTAGTATAAAAATATTGCACGCGAAAAATTAAAGTTTTTATTTTCATACAAATTGTACGGGAAAAGTTTTTCTCGATTTGTGGCTTTTCTATCCGGATTTTTTTTCGGTCTCATACAAACTTTTGATCCTGGATAGAAATGGGATCGATTGACATAAAAAAAAGTTTGTGAAAAATTACCTTTTTCTCGCACCCTGTACGTTTTTCTCCAAAATCTGAAAACGCCAATCTTCATTAATTAATAATTACAAATCGAGGGAAAGTCTTCTTAGACCATTTTCACGTAGCAACACGGGATCTGGTAGCTGCCCTCACTGACCCAAAAATAAAATCCATCCTGTATATAAAAAATCATAAAAGGAACCATTTCCATTTTGTGGTTGAAAAAAAAATAATCATACTGCTAGCCTGAGTTTGGAGCATTGTCACGCTTAAGGTAGGAAACTCGCTGAAGTACGATACAGTTTTTAAATACAAAAAAAGTATTTCGCCCAACGTGGGGCTCGAACCCACGACCCTGAGATTAAGAGTCTCATGCTCTACCGACTGAGCTAGCCGGGCTGTGGGTGACACGTTGAAATTACGTAACAACTGGTATCAGTTGCTACAATGTTTTTTTTGGCAAGGTGACAACAATCAATAGAGATCGGGTACAAGTCAACGCACGTAAAAAGAGCTCCGGGTGGTGTACATGCGCAGTGAGCGATGTAGCTTATTCTGTGGAAATACGGATCAAATCCCATCGCATCCAGTAGCAGCGCGGAGCTCTTTTTACGTGCGTTGACTTATACGAGGAGAATTCAAGTGTGATTTAATGTTGCTCAAGTCATTACATTCTTTTTTACTAATTTATTTTGATTCGTATATAGTGTGATTCGCTTATTTATGTTTGTCATATGTACAAAAATGTCGAAAAAAAGGTACAGTCGACAATAAAAGCTTGTACGAAAAATGACAGATTTGACAGAAACTTATTAAAGCTTGTTTGCTATTATTTCAGATCGTTTTAGCAATTTGATTTACTACATTCTTCATTATCCCTTATCCCCAATCAATGTTTTGCTACACGCAACGCAACACATTCAAAATATATAATTCTTGTAATAATGGCTTTTATTGTTACATTTAAGTGCGTATAACGAAATTAATCCGTCAGATGGGTGTATTTTGTTCTCGTTTTTATTTCTTCATAAAATGGAAAATAAATTAATTTGAATTTTGTATCTTATTCTCACAGGCGGAAGGTGTTAAATCGCGTCTGTCAGCTTTGGCCGCAGCTGCTGAGCTCGAGGCCGACGCTCTAAGGTCCAGGATAAGGGACAAACAAGACGCCAGCCAGCAGAGACTGGAGTCTCATCTACAGGCTATAAGGGAGAAGGCCACAGGACCTAGACAACCGGTGAGAAACTAAGATCCTTAGAGCAGTCACATATAAACAGTTTATGCAGCGATACAAACGCGATACGCTTTCGATAGGTTAAGGGACATAAGGGACAAGTAAGATATCAATCAGCAGAGATTGGTTGAAGTCGCATCTACTTACAAACTATCACGAAGGGCAGCAGTTACACATGACGAGTTTTTGCAGCGATGCAAACACGATACAGACCCTGTTCTCCGAACGTCGAAATCCAAACTTCGTATAGTGCCGTCCCTTTCACTCATATAGTGTATAACACGAAAGTGATAGGGACGGCACGATACGAATTGATTTTGATGTTCGGAGTAGACCCTCAGTATCGATACAGGTGAATGTTGCCGGAGCTTCGAAATTCGCGGACATGCAATTAAATAATATCTCGTACCTCATAATAATCATAATCAAAATCATATATTTATTAGTTCAACACAGGTATGTTACAGAGGTCTAAGAATACAGTAGGTAATGTGAAACACCATGTTGGGCCGTTAGGCATACAAATCTTATGGAGCTCTTAATGGAGCCAGGCTTGTGCTAAGTTCCATTAATCGCAGTCAAACAAAAATTCGTCAACAGTATACTATGCTTTTTTTTACGAAAATATCAAATAGCTTCGTCTTAAAATCTATCATATTATCTAAATTTATAATCCTATATATAGATAGATACCTCGTAGAATCAATTTGTCTGGGAAGGACATCATCATCATCTTTCTATGGCTGATGTCGGTCGCGAAAGCTTCGTAAATGGCGGTTCCAAATACAAAATCAACTATCAAGCTAGCTCATCATTCATAAATATACCACCAATATACCAGTTTGCAATTTGTTTAACAGTATTGCAAGCATACCATGATCTATTAATGATGATCATACGATGATGTGCTAGATCGTAAGCAGCAGAACCTATAGATGATTATTGACAGCAATGTTTTGTTACAAGTCGATTTTTGAAGTGAAAACTTCTTTAGCGGCCCTGAGCACTTTTGTACAGGAGAAAAATTGTTAAACTCGCTACAGATTCTTCTAAGACCAGCTAGTTGACCCCTCCTAGTATCGTGATTGCGATGTTAGGAGGGGTCAACTCAGATAAACTCAGCTCATGGGTGCTTTGGTCACTACTTGCACAAAATAGGGAGGGAGCCAAGACCGGATTGCCATGAATGTGGCGACCCGGATGATACGGCCCAGCACAGTTTGGAGGTGTGCAGTCGCTGGGCCGTGGAACGATATAATCTGGCAAGAGCAGTCGGACTGGGAGGAGGGAATCTCTCGCTTCGAAGCGTCGTATCAGCCATGCTAAGTAGCGAGAGATCATGGAAACTAGTGGCCACTTTCTGCGAGACTGTCATTTCGCAAAAGGAGGCCTCGGAGCGGGAGCGCGAAAATAGTGCTGATGCGCATCCGCTACGGCGCAGACGGAGAGGGAGAAGGCGAGCACGGTTCGGTGCTGCCGTAATATAATCTCCTCACAGGGCCAGTGGGCTGGGAACCCACCTTTCACGGTCCTACACGCCGGGGGGGAGGGTCCTTGTGTTTCTGACCTTTCTCCTCCACTACAGCGGGTGCCCTAGCGAAAGCTGGGCTGCCGGGGGTGTCATGGTAGAATGTAAGCGATCCCATGACATCCCCGTCAACGGCAAAGCGGGAAACGCCGGTGTGGTTTTAGTGGGTATGCCCTCGAGTGAGTCCCACATAACCCCCATCAGGTTTCCCAGACCAGGGCGTATGCATAAAGCATTTCCACATAGTGAAAAAAAAAAAGATAAACTCAGCTGGTCTTAGATGCGTTAGACACAATGATACTCAGGACATATTATGTGTATATATGTAAATGGATTATGCGAATATGAATATGAACATGAGTATGAATATGAATACGGATACGGATACCGATACCGATACGGATACCGCTACGGATACGGATATGAATATCTTTGTTATTTACTTTCTTAATTGGATTTTCACTTCTGACGGCACTCCCGGAGTGCAACCCGTTTTTTTAATGTTTAACTTGTTTGAACATGTTTTTCCAGACGACATCAGAAAGCCAGGATAACGACGTCGATGAAGCTATTCGCGTGGAGCAGGAGAGGAAAGACCGGGACAAACTTAAGGTGCTGAAGAAGAAGTCTAGGAAGGTCAAACAAAAACTGCTGGCCAGGTCAGTGTCCAATGGTGTTCGGTGTTCAGTAGTACATTACACATTACATCTCTTCTTCGTCGATTCCTCAAGGCTGAGGGTCGTGACCACCAGAGTTGCAGTTCTTAACCACCGCTCTCCAAACCCCTCTTTTTTTGGCTAGTTGTACTTGTATTTAATTTTGAAATTTTGCACTTTTCCATACAACCATACAACGAGAAAATCTTACTTTTTATTTGAGAAAATCTTATCTTCTGAAATATCTACATTCTTATTCGTTAATATCCAGTTACGTAGTAATTTTTGTAATCATCATATTATACCTTATGCCAGTATTATTGATTTCCCAGGGGTCCGTATTACGGTTAAATATTTAGCTTTAATTCACAGTCACACACACTCTAACACACAGTCTAGCACACAGTCACAGGCAGCAGGTGGCTTTCACAGTCTAATTTTTTTTTATCCTGCAGTGGTAACCAAGACTCCGACATTGACCATCATGTGCCCTTGGACGTTTTCTTGATGTACCCAAACCTTAACAAAATGATGAAAGTACTCCAGCAACTCAACAACATCCTATATCCCCTGGTGGTGGATCTCAAAGCTGGCCAGAACGGGGAAAAAGATGAACAGAAGACAGAGAAACAAGAGACAGTCACTAAAGTAAACGGCGAAGAGAAATCAACAGAAAATAAATTGGAAATTAAAGTTAACGGAGATGTTGAGCAAAAAACAAAAGAAAATCTCCAAATAAAAATGAATGGCGACGCAGAAGCTAAAGATGTCACCGAAAAGAAGAAACCTAAAAAGAAAAAGAATACTGATAAACAGGACGCACAAGACGCGTCAGAGAGCAATAACAACAATTTAATTACAGAAATAATGGATGTCAAAGAGTCGAAAAAGAATAAAAAGAAAAAGAAAGATGATAAAGCTAAACTGAAAAAAACTGAAAGTATTTGCAGCTCGCTCAGTGATATGAGCAAGGCCAGTGATAAAAGTGACAGGAGGAATAAAGTGTCGCTGGACACAATGCATCTGGAGAGACTATTGAACGAACTACACCGAATGATGGAGAAATCTGATAAGGTGAAGTTTTGTTTTTTAATACCACGATAAAGTCGAGTTGTGAGTGCGTATCGTAATGAGAGACGGGCTTTATACGGTTGTCTTGCAGACAAAACTTTCATATAATATAAGTAATTGTTTCGCAGATTTTTTATTTCATAGAAAATTTACTACTACTTAAATCTACTACTTTTCTGGTAGGTCTAGTTGGGTTACATTACATACAATGGCATTTATAGTTTCTGAAAAAACTGTTTATGAAATGAAAATTCTGCGAAACACCGACTTTATACGGATAAAAATCCTTATATTGTCGTACATGTCTTTGTTTGTCCTTATCTGTCACTATGACATTCTTGTTTGTTAGAAAGGGCCGAATCGCATTATAGTTAGCAGAGGTTTGTTAAGTTTTATGAATAAGTTCGTAAATTGTCTAAAAATATGCTTGTCCGTAGAACGGCCCTGACAAGACTTCGTTCAAGAAGCTATACGGGCTGAAGACGGTGGAGAAATTGCTGGCTCTGGCGGCAGAGAGCGACCTCGGCAGTCAAATCACAACCAAGTCAGTATACAGTGCACTGATTTTTGGGTTTTGGGTTTATTTTTTTCCTGAGGGGCTAAGATGATCGCGTATATGGTTGACCATATAGCATTCGGCCCTAAACCACACACTCACCTGCTCACCTCTTCGTCACTTACATACTTGACAGTAAGGGACGAATGCTTTATGGTCGGATATATACGCGATCAATCGATCATCTTAGCCCTCTGGGGTTCAAAGTGATAATACTAGAACATTATTCACTTCAATGGAATTTGTATCTTTCGAACTTGGAACAGAGTTGCATTTGTTTTTTTTTATTCAATTCCAAACAACTCTATTTCCTGTCACATTAAATAAAAATTTCATTGCCATTTTTGCATGGTCGGCGGCTAGAGGAAAATAATAGTACAGTGCTTTTATCTCTCCCGAACGCGGGTGAGCCTTGGTTGTGTGTTGAGATATACATGCACAATTGTCTGTTTGTATGTGTCACAACTACAACTATGGCTAACCTAAACATTCTAACCAGACTAAAGAAGATATACGAGTATACTAACGTAACAAGAAGCGACACCGAAGCATGTGTGCTGTACACCCGTCTCGCGGCTATGTGTGCTTGTCCGGACGCGAGCGGGGGCGCGCGAGGGTGGCGCGGTGTGTGGAAATCACTCCTCGGAGTATAGAATCGTAGCGTTCCAAGGTCACCGACACTCGGTTCACACCGATAGACCCGTGTCGCGTCTTTGACCAGACTGTACAGATAATATGTGAATAGTTTTTCCCTATCACAGCATTTATGTCATAGTCAGTAGATTGGATTGGGGGATCAAAAGTGGCACGAAATGGTTCGTGTAATATAGTCGTACGCACGGCCGGTGTGTCGCCTTTTTTGCTTCGCGAACTTGGCTACCACACTGCCGTGTCCTGTGAAAAATGTTTCTTCACTATGTCGTGTTCCATCGATCTTATCCCCATATCTGTCATGATGTTCTGATTCTGCGACCTTAAATATTTGAGCCATTTCCTAGTCCCAGTTATTAAGACATAGTTAACCCTTTGACCGCCAAGAACCTATAAAGTGGTTGTGTGTTGTGTGTCGTCGTGCCCACCACAACAACAACCACTTAAAAGATCGGAGTGAAAGTGTACATTGATCATGAAAAAAAAAAAATTATGAACGGTTTTAATTTGTTTTTATTGGTTTAGACATTACACCAAAAGAACAGTGCTTGGCGTACTGGGCACGACGACACACTATCGCTTTGGCGGTCAAAGGGTTAAAGCGCCGCTTAAAAGCGCGTTGGAGACAATAAAATGAAAAATACGGTCGTATTAATTAAATGACCTCCTCTCTTATGACCAAAATTTAAAAATGGATAAAGGAACTTGGTAGATTAATGCATGTGTTGATGAGTGTGTTTTTTTGCGTAGATGTCTGGCCACCGCGGTCACTATATCTTCACGTGGCATGGCCACAGATACCGAGGGAGCGCGTAGTCTGCTGGCCTCCAACGCGAGCGTTTACGTCGTCAAGCTGTTGGCCAACCTGTTGGTGAGTTTAATATATAAATCCGTGGACACTAACTAGCCTTTAGATCCTTTGCGAGCTACTGCTTCGGTTCGGTTCGAAAGGCTACAGGCAGTACGGCGGTAAGACATTGTAGGTGATAGCGACGACTAACCTTTATGAATTAAAAAGTGGATATTTTAGGTTGAATTTAAAATGAGTTTCAGTTTCATATGCAATACAGATAACAATGGGATCTTTCTTAGTAAAATGGAAAATGACATTCATTAAGTTTCAATTTATGGATTCAAACAAACATACAAATGAAGACCAATTATAGGTAGGCGTACGCGTGAAGAGAAACTAAACGACTTTCATCTAAACACAACCTGTGAAAGGTGGGTTTTCCCCTGGAATTCGCATAAATGGAACACTAGAACCGAAGAGAATATAACCACTACATTCTAAGAGACGGGACTTCGAAGAACTTGTTTGATGACAGTGAAATTGTCAATATTGTCATCACATGACATTGATGTACAGTTTGGCAGACAGTTTGAACCACAATAAAAAAGAAAACACGGAAATACGTCATGTCAACATAACAACGCAATAGGGATATCGATATCGATAAATGATGACCAGTGACGTTCATATAAATAATGGACGAATCTATTCAGTTTTTGAACATAGGTACTTACTAGCCAAAAGAATAACAATCAAATCATTTTATTAACATTTATTTACGCTAGCCAAAGTATTAAATCCATCAGCACTCGTTCTTGATTTGGTTGAACCTCACGTACATCTACAAAGGACTTGTATGTATGTGTCTTAAGAGAGCTGAAGATTACCTGCTCCTTCTTCTGGCTTGACTTTGTCAGACTTCCATCAAACACACTCATGGCATCTGCGGTGCCACGTAACATAATAAGTATTTTGTACTTCCAAGTCGACCTATTTGACTTGCCTTCGAGACTTCCGATTGAATATTTTGACGAGATGACTTAACCTTTTAAATCCTATTCAGAGTAAACGCGTGTTTAATACGATAGAACCATTATATTTTATTACAATATCGACCAGAACAATATTTTATTTTAATTTGACAATGTTTGTTATGTTTGTTTTCTTGACAACTGAAAATTTTGCTAGCCTAAAACCAGAGAGTTTGAGTATTGAAGTAAAAACTCCTTTCAACAGAACGGAAATGACCATAAGTGACATTGACATGTGACTGAGATGGATTAACTGAGAGAGCGAGATATCGGTATTCGCCATGTTTTTTGTGTTTTTCTAGCCTTAGACCATACAAAGTGTCTTTTTCTTCCTAGTTAGTTGGGCGAGCCTGACTAGAACCAAAATTGACTAGTGAATAATGCCATCTAGCGGCTACTGCCGTTACAACGTAGCGCGTTTCCGCACTGAACTACATTAGCGACCTCTATATTATATTGTCTTTGACAACATTAACAACCTTATACAATAGGTGGCGCAACATGTTCCTAATCCATAATAATCGTATTGTTATAATATGTATGATAATATCATAAACGTCAAAACTTGTATTTAATACAAAAGTAATTCAGTCCGTCTACACGCTTAGACCGCAGAACCGATTCAGATGAAATTTAGTACAAAACACTGTAATTTTTACCAATCGGAACTCGAGTCCGCCAACGAAATGACAATTTCCAATAAAAGTGTTTTTTTTTTAAAGACATCCAACTCTTGGCGAGTCATTTCGTGTAGTCTACCGAAAAAAAATAGCAAAAAATATATAAAATAACATGTGGACGGTAACTACCGGGCACGGTAGATGATAGGCGATAGATTTTTTCACTTTGATTGGAATATAGGTATCTGGTATATTATAATTATTATAAACCAATTTACCAGACCGCGTCTGGGTTTCAGTCTGTTCGGATTTCGGAAACTACATAAACAAACGCTTAAAACAAGGATGTTCAGGTGTCACGGTTTTTTTTTGTATTTATAAATATAAACCGACTTCTAACGTCTTATACCGATTTCAGTGCTAAGTAATAAACTAGAAAGTAATAGAAATATACCTACAACAATAAATAGGTATTGGATTACATTTTAAGTTCATGAGTTACAGTCGTCTTAATAGTTAGGTATGCAAAAAATAGTAGGTGTACTCACCCCAAAACAAGGAAAAGCGTTTGATTCGGCTATAAAACCATACTTTATTGTTATTTCCATATTCCCTACTCTAACTTTTTCTATCAAAGTGAAAGGGGTAGCAAACATTTTCTGGTCGATTAGTTTTGATGTCCGCCCAATCAGACGTCGTCAACCTTTGCAAAGTTCCGCAATCTCCTTATGGACTTGATTGGGTTTAGGTTTACGACCTCTCGTCCCTATGAAAGGGTTTGTGAACTTTGTTAAGGTACTAATTTCTATGTCTTTTTTTTTGTTATGGTACAAAAACAGTGTTAAGATACTTGCGTTTACTATTTTATTCCGTATGAAGTTATGTTCCTTTTATAATTTGCATCGTTAAATTTAGATTGTGGACACCCTTTGGAAATGCAGGCGTAAGTTCATTTAGGTATATATGATTCCTTATTAATGTAGTAAAACAAACATCCCTTCCATTCAATCTAATTTATTGCAGTAAAGACAAACAACAATAATATTTAAAAAAAAATTGGAATATTTTACGTATGCGTCCGTATATCCAAATGTCATAAGTAATTTTTTTAAATAAAAGTTCAAGAGACGGAGTCATTATTTTAGCTAATGAAATGCTCAGAGCGGGCTGGCGAGCAATATAGTCTCTAATTATAAACGCCAGTTTACACTCAGCCAAAACTCGTGAAAGCGGTTCGAATATGCAAATTTGATTACATGCACGACGTCGAGGTGTTATTACAAGCTTTTATTTATTTTCACATTATATTTGTTAAAATATAATAAACGGATTACTCACGTCTTTAAAGTCGAATATCTTTCGACATGTTTCGGACCAATACGTGACGTGATCTAGACGCGAGGCCGCCGCGGCTAGGCCTCATGATTAAGGACCAGTATTGTTCTCTTGCATTTGTGCACTAGGAAAGCGGCCTTGAGAGACGAGTGGCGACGGATTGTCAAGCTTGCCACT
The DNA here is from genome assembly GCA_951800055.1 of Cenopis cana. Lineage (NCBI taxonomy): Eukaryota > Metazoa > Arthropoda > Insecta > Lepidoptera > Tortricidae > Cenopis > Cenopis cana. The sequence goes on from OX637473.1 coordinate 10,741,916, forward strand.
AAACCGATATGACGACCACGACCACTCCGCCAAGAGTGAACCGACTAAGAAGAAGATTGGTCCGTAACATGTCGATCTATAATGGACGTTGAAGACTTGAGTGACCGTTTATTATATTTCAATATGTCTGAGGCTCACATGAGTTTTTTATTTTAAATTATAAGGAAGTAGGTATAGTGCAAAACTTTGCAACTCAGTACCCTTACCATGAGTTTGTAATGTTTGCATTACCGTACTCGCTAGCGACTGCGTAAACGATTTAGTATGGCGAATCTTAGTTCTATTGCGTAACCGGCAGAGGCGCTGTACTTTTGTTCATACTAAATCGTTTACGCAGTCGGTAATGCAAACATTGCAAACTCATTGTAAGGGTACTGAGGTGCAATTTACCCGAACTCGATGGACAGTGACGTGACAGAGATAGTCATCGTAAATCGGCCAGCGTTGCATCACGACGATGACCGATGACACGCAAACCTGACGACCCTAACTAGACGAAAGAGCACGTGCTATACAATATAACAAGGTGCAGTGATTCGAGCTTTTCTATCTGTCAAACATCAGTGGAATTAAATTTAATGTTTACGTAACTTTACTTAAGAGGAGGGGTAGGGCAAGCTCTCTCTCCATACAAACTTTGTGCACGATTTTCTTCGTTTGTGTTTGCATTAAAGTTATGATTTTTGGGCAGTATGCTTATTTTTCTGTTGGCTATTTCGTGATATATATTTTTTTCATTGATATTATTTTAATTTTTTTCATTTTTAGTTTTTTTGAAATATTTGAAATGTTCCACGTCACTTTCTTCGCATATCTAATATTTACATTCAAAAATATTACATTCGTTAGTGCCAAAACCTACGAATAAAACGTGCACAGAGTTTGTATGGAGAATGCCTTGCCCACCCCTGCGTCTTAACTGGATGTAACCATCAGCCCCTGATGGGCTGCCCATCCCGCATTTTATGGTAGTTCACAGTAAATTCCGAGTTAATGTACAGTCGCTTCCGAAGACACTTAGTCTTAATTAGTAAAAAAAAACAGATGGGTAATTAACAGGCTCCAGAACTGCTTTCGTCCGAAAACCGAAATGTATAAAGCATGTACTTGTACCGACATAATGTGCTGTTTTAAAATCAATTGCTGTAGTGTACTAATTAACGCATACTTTCGAACATACTTTGTATTTTGTAGCGGTTTCGCCGATAAATTTGGTTTGATTTCTTCGGAAAGCGGACGATTAATGGGAGGAATTCCACAGAGTTATTAATGAGTAAAAAATCGACAACATTTATTTTAGGTGTTTTTTCTAAATTGCAAAGGTAAAGCGTTCCAGATGGTTATTAATATTATATTATTGCCTTTTGCTTATAGCAATAAAATTATATTTGTTGTTGTAAAGTTATTATATTTGCGGTAGACATTTATTGATAACATTTTAATTGTCATATACTTGATAGGGCAATTAAAAAATGGTATGGTGGGGTTAAGATGAACACTAAGCCCCTAAACCCCATCTAAAACCCTGTTCAACATGTTCCATTATTATGACATTACATTTCAACATGTATTACATAATGAATATACATGCTCAAATACCTAAAACCCAGTCAGCTTCTGCCATGTTTTCGTGTTTTTCTACATATTGATTTTAGAAAAACACGGATATACATCATTCATCATTATCTAGATATTTCAGGAAACCAATTTGTTACAAGAATGATAACATGTTTAAATAAAAATTATATCAAGGCAGACGGCTTTAATTCAATATTTTTTACTAACACACAGAATCTCAAGACTGTTGCCAAAAATAAAAATCTTCCGACATTTTACAATAAAATGCAAAACATACTTTATTCGTAATTAAAAGCTTATTATAATAACTCGCCGACGTTAATTGAGCGTTATCTCCGACGCCATCTTTCAATTGTGGAATATTTTTATTTAATTTCCCCTGAATCATTTACTTTACGAGGGTTTGTTGAGATTGCAATCTCTGTTCATTTTCAATGTACCTAATAGAGGTTGCTATCGACAGTTTAATAAACGCTCCTAATGCCTTACAAGTAACGTTAAATTTTGATTAAGGAGCTAAATGTAACGGTGGCGTACGAATCTGTCCTTTCACTTTTACGTTTCCAGTGTTAATAAAAATGTAGGTATCTGAGTAAATGTAGACAACAACCGGTTGATTTTTTAACAAAGGCTAAATCAAAATTTTGACACGCGTCTGTGGATACCATAGAATCGGTACACCCCACTTCAATATGACCAAGTTTAAGTTTACTAAGTTTATAGTGTTGTGAATTAAGAGGTCGGGAGACTAGTCTTTTATCGTACTGTACTACTCGTGTAGATCTCTATACTACTCGTTATACAGATCTCACGTTAGCCCTAGTATAGCGACTCCAAGTCTTTGAGCTCTAACTCAGAATGTTTGAGACCAACGCAGCTCCAGCGTTGTAATCGATACTACTAGCAAAGGACTCGAACCTTATTCTACTTGCCGAGAAGACACGCAAGCCTGGTAAAGGACTGGTGCCGTAGATCTGTGAATGTGTGCTTAGCTTATAATACAATATATGCGCTTATTTGTTATAAAATTCTCATTCCGATTCCTTAGCATATAGGGAGCAATATAAAAACCCAGTAACCTGAGTCGTCCGCCGTGAAAATTGACCTGAGGTCTCCCGGCGAAAAAAACAAAGAAAAGGTTGTTTTTGTTATGATCCCGTACATCGGCGACACCGGGAGGTGTAAGAAAAAAAGATGCTGTTTTATTTTACGGATTATCTTGTTCGCAGGAGAAAGACCTATCAGATCCTCGGGAGGCGGAGCTGGCGTGTCTCCTGCTGGACTGGTTGGCGGTGGCGCTGGATTCAGCCACTCATGGCTCCACACCGCCGGCCAAATGGGCGAGGGCCCATATGCTTGTCAGGTTAGTGCTGTTAATTAACTTCAGAACTCAATACCACAAATATTAGCTGGAGGAGATGCTTCACAGGGTTAAGTTCGACTTTTTTGTGTCGAAAAATATATAAAAAATATGACATTAACTTAAGATTGATTTTCACATGGAATGTGGAAAATGTATTTCCACTATTGTAGCACGATCGTATTTATGTCCTGTATAACGCATTCCACCCCCTATAGTAGGTCTACTCCTTCTCGCTTTATGCCCGACATAAACGCAATCATGTTAGTTAATCTTAAAGGCCGATGACTACTTACAAAACATTAAGGCAATAACAATGTTGGGCTGAGTAAATATATATAAGGATTTTGCATATGTGCATTCATCTGTAGGTTCATCAACTCCCAAGTTCTCTTCTCGCCAGAATGTTATTTTGCGTACCGTTTTTCAGACTTGTAAAATTGCCCCCGCCTTTGCCTCAGTTTAGACAATTCACAGCCACATTTCCTAGTAGTGGCGTAAAAACATTACTCTGCGATGGAGAAACCACAACAATATATGTATGTTAGGTACATCCTACATACGTTTGAACTCGATATCTCCGTTCTAACCTAATACAGCAGCGGCTTCTCCCTACGCGAATACTCCTCCGCGCAGTCGGGTAAATATTGACACAGTTGGATGTGACGTTTCCTTCCTACCCTAACCTCCACTTGAGGCACACTTTAAATGTGTTTATATTATTCTTCGTATTAATGTGTAAATTATTGATATAATATCGTCGGTTTTGGTTGTCACATAACTCTCTAAGTAACATATATGTACCTAATTAAAATATAGACCGTATCTCAGCATCGTTTCAGGTAGGTTAGCACAACTTGCTGCCAAGCCCTATCTCGCGCGACTCAGCGATATCTGTCTCGCTCGAATTATACGAATTAGAAAAAATAATCAATCATTTAGTTTGAAATGAAACCCACGAATTTTAAGCAACGATTTAAATAAGGATATTAAATTTAACTTCGAGGGACATACGATATCTCTACAATCTAGCTACTTCTCTGTTATTTTGTTCAATTTCGTAAAAAACCTGCTTTTTTCTTGACATCTAAATAATGTCCCTTATCATCTAAAATCTAATAGAAGACTATAATAATATTATGACGAGTTCTTTGCATCATTCGGTTAGCGTAATGAAATTTGCGACGCACTTAGAGGGCGGGCGGGCGTGTAGACATTGTAGATAGTATACATAGAGGAGACTGGGGCGGATTGGAGTTTGGAAATAAAAAGAGGAGTAAGGTAGTAAAAATGCGTAAACAAATAAAACATTATCAATGAAATTTGCGCCGCTCTTGGTATCAGGCGTGTGGACATTACAGACGCAGACAGTTTAGGTAGGGGGAGACTGTGGCGTATTGGAGTTTACAAATAAAAAGTAGAGTAAGGCCTTGGTCTCCTATAAGAACGCCATCGGCCGCTTACAGCGTCACGCCGTACGCTGCGTCACAATGCTTACTATTGAGATGTACTGTTAGGCCCTGACAGACCTGTGAGCATTGTGACGCAGCGTACGGCGTGACGCTGTAAGCGGCCGATGGCGTTTATAGGAGACCAGGGCCTAACATTAAACGACAGTACGATAAACAAATGAAACATTGTAATCATCTAAAATAGGCCAAGACGCCGTACTAAGTAATTTTCTAAGATTAATTACAAAATTTAAAAAAACTTTAATCTATGGTGAAATCATCGACCGGTGACATAGAGCTCATCAAGTTTTTGAAAGTCGAAATAGTGAAATGCTTATGTAGGCGGCGACTTTACGAGTTGTTAAAAACAATACGGAATGGCGCCCTAACAATTGAGAATGTTGTTATATCAATGTCACCATATTAATTTTTAAAGTCAAATAAGCACCAGCTTTTCACGGCATTTCCTTTGTAGCATCGCCCCTCTAATTCCACTAACAGGTGTTGGCACTAGAACAATGGCGAAGCCAACACCGAGTATATCATGATTAATTAAAAATACTAAACAAAACTGCCTCTGCAGTGCATACCTATTTAGAAAATATACAGCGAAGTTGGGACAATTGGAAGTGGCAGTGTTGATTCTTGGTTTTTCATATTCGAGTAAAACAATATTCAAATTGAGCTAAGCATATAAAAAAAACATAAATTGATGAGTTTGAGTTGAAAGACAGATTCGGGAATTTTTGTGCTGTAAAGATAATCGCTGCTGTGAATAAATTTTTGTTCGAGGCAGTTTGAGATACACTTCCAAAAACTGAAGCAATACTTTGTAGGAACGTGTTTATGATTTGTGTGTATGAAAAATCTACTTTATTGGATTTGCTATTTAGTGGAATTGCCGAGGTAACCGAGGTTCCTCCACTCCAAATCATCTTGGTCAAGGTCTACATGCACAATATAAGTATGCCTAATCACTAATCAGTATTAGGTATACTTATACTTTGTCAGACTCTGACCCTAAAGTATGAAAAAGTAAACGTAGAATACAATAACCGCGTCGATACATAACCCGGCTAAAGTTACTCCAACGGCTAAAGTATAGTAAAAATTGTATAAAGGCGCTAATCAGCTCCAATAGGTACTATGCCAGTAGACGTCAGTCGCAAGCATTGTTCTGGCTGAGGGGCGCTACGGGGGCTTGTTTAATGCTTTAACGCGTTTTGTTTATGCTCATAACATAATCGATGTTGATGCGGCGTGTTGGCATTGCGAACTATACCAAATTGACGTCGACGGGTACATGTCATATGAAATGGTATGGTTCAGTTACCAGCACTAATATCTGCCATAACAAAGGCTGCATAAACATCTGACACGTCCTTAAGGCCCTACAAATAGAGTCGTGTCAGATATTTAATGTCGCCTTTGTTTTGGCAGATATTAATGCTGGTGACTGTATCCGTCTTGCTGAATGCCATACTTCGATCATCTATGTAGGTATTACTCAATATTTCATTATAATCTGTAAAAACACACCTAGGTTTATACCAAATCGTACTTTAAAATAGCTGGTGTCGAGATAGAATAAATTAGGCATTTATTTTTGACAATAACAGAACTTGGACACACACAAAAACAGTAGTAGGCAGTTAGGTCCAAGACACGGTTCCAAGTGTCTTATTGGTGCATTTACATCGAATGCTTACATTATTGCAGAACATTCGTTGCGAGCCTTTTATACATTTTTTAGTTACTTATAAAAAAAATAGGGCTAGAAAATACTGAGTGTAAAGTTTTCATATTTAAGTTAGTAAACAAATATATGTTTCGAAACGTAGGTATTTGTTTCTATAGAAGTGACTTTTTTATTCCAAGGATAATTCAATCAAACTAAGTATAGTATGGATGTCAAGGTAATTTAATATAGTGCACACACGGACTGTGGTGCCTAATCACTCTTTTCGCCGAGTTGATTCAACACAAAGTGCATGCTTTCTACCCAATTGTTCTATCACAACACACTCGACTGTCTGAACATGTGCGAGCGACACTCTATTGTGTCCATATGGGACGCGTTCAGCCCCTTTCACTGTCATAGAATAGTGATGTGTAGAATTGAATGCTTCAAGACACACATCACAGATAACACACACACACACGGTCACATTTCAGATCAGAACAAGAAACGCGAAAAATAATCTCTAGTAATTTTTTAAAAGATTCGCCGACACTAGCGAAGCTGTTCCTTTCTCTAAGTACTAAAAATAAACCAATAAAATGCCAGCTCGTATCAGGGAACATTGTGTATACAAGTAATTCTGTACCTTATAAAAATCATGATAAGTCGATAGGCAATCGCAACGCATACCCTTTCGCTGTTGTCTTGTCACATTGAAAATAAGGGATGTAAACGTATGTGTTTACGTTTTCTGTAGTTGTTTGACGTTTCACATTCAATTTCCTCAGAGGTTTTAGTAGGCAGATAACGACGGTAGGTAAATAATTTTGTTGTAGAGCTTTGATTCGGATTTGAGACCCAAAAATGTCGATGGCGGGTCTGTTACAGAGTGAATTATGGTTGATCTATGACATGAAAGAGTGAATTGGGGCCATGTGACATCGATAGCGGGTAGATTACAAGTGATTATCGATTTAATCGCATAGCGTTAGTTTGATTAAAATAAACGAGAGATCGCAGGCGAGACGAGCGAATTAGAGAGATTTATTACTATCTCGTTTGAAGGGTTGATTTAATACAGACCGTTACGGTCGAATAGTTTAACGAGTTTCTTCATTTCTTCATTCATTCACAAACGCTCACCAAACGTATTTTATGCACTTAACATTTGTCTATATCTCTCACTTTTACCTACATTTGTGTTTACAGGAGAGGAACAATACTTATTCTAGTTAATAGAGACTTGACAAGTTTTATGAATAATGGGATTAGTATTTACTATCTAGAAGAGAAAAAATATTTGGGCACATAATTGCAACGTTCAAGTGGTCGTAGATGTCCACTAGCCAAATAGTAATATTTCTGCATTCTACGTACTACTTCCTGCTCTTGTACTTATTCAGTGTATTTTCACACATATAAGACCTATATAAATGCTTGAAAACGTCCAATAACAATAAAGAATTAAATTAATACGAAGACGAAGAGAAAACGGAGGTTGATCCATCAAAATGCTCATGCTTTTCCGTATTTGAAAATCCACTCCAAAGAAATCTATAGGCGATCGCTCAATCTAATAGCAATCAAAGACACTCCACCTCAAGGGCCATCGTTTCACAATCGGCTCCTCTTCAAATGGAATTAAACACTAGCAATCCGGTCTAGGGCTCTTGCCCGGAAAGAACAAACGATCTGTAGCTTTCTGCCAGGTTATTGTGCAGAACTGCATTTAGCAGTTGAAAACTGGGGAGTCTACTTTAGTTTGAATAGGTTTAGTTAGGTTAGGATCATGTCGGGCTGGAATAATATTAATTGAATGTAACATTTTATGAATAAATGATTGTTATTGAAATTTAAATGTCTATTTGGGCACAAATGGTATCAATAGTTCTTAATTAAGTATCATTGCAGTTACTTATACTCGCCACATAACAACTTATCTTATAGTTATAGGTTTACTTAAAATGTTCGAAAGTAATTTAAGCTTATCTATATCATTTTGGTTGATTTTTCGATAAGGACACTAGGAACGCTATTAGCAATGTCAGTATACGCCTTTCATTGCTTTGTTTCGCTATTTCATGAAGGAACATACATATACGTTGTATATATATCATATATTCGGATAGTCTCGTGACCAAATTTCCCAGAAATGCAGAAGGTATATTACAATCCACTTTTGCTCGAGAGCTTTGGAACCACGGAACCACGAGACCCCACTCCAATCGAATTAAGCACTAGCTTCGATTCTCGACTAGGGCACTCGATAATGCTATTATGTACTCTAAAATATGCTACCATTGCACTCTAGAGGTATTTGAGATCGTAAAATATTCCTTTTTACACGACTGCGGCGAAGCACAAAAGGAGGGTTGTATAGAGACAATCTGTTTTGAATAGGTACAGTAAAGGAAAAGTTAATGCATACCTTTTTATCCCTTGTTGTCATTGTAACAAGAGCGGAATGTCATGTACGTTACATGTTTCGATATCCTTGACTATCCGTTAATTAACTAAAACAGTTGCTTTTACTTTTTTTGATACGACTTTGATTGTTTATGAAGATAAGTGAGGATGTGTTTATGTTTTGGTAGCAGTTTGGTAAGAATATTGTTTGTATTATATGACTATGACTTACAACAACGTGACTATGACTTACATCAGCTAGGGAGCTCGGTATTTATCAGGAATTTATCATTTTGTATGTAAGAATGTGTAACATAATTATAAGTAACCAACTCTTTTTCATATAGTTTCATTAATTTAACATTTAGGTAAATTGGCCCAATAATTAAGAATGGTTAATTGGTTCGCATATCGATTCTTCCAGTATCATTCGAGGGGCGCAAATTGGGTTATCAATTTTAGTCAATTTTCCAGTAATGAATCTAAATAACTGAAGCATTGATAGCTGCTTTAGATTAATTTATTGGACCCCTAATAAATTGACCTTCCATTTGCCTACAACATTCGTTCAGTAATTAGACAGCATGTCGCCGGGCGGCTCCGCCCACCGATTGCGAAATTAAAAAGTCGATGTAATTCTAAAATGAAAAGGACCCTGTGGCTTTCATACGCCCCCGAGTCGAGTCCCACTAGCAGCGGGGTGATAAGAGGTAGCGATATAAAGAATTCACACATTTCAAATTATTATGGTTAACATATTTCAATGTTATTCATATACACATGTAGAGACAGAATATATAATGAAAAAGATAAAAAATAGGTATGGGAGACACACAGATTGAGATTTATTTTATTTATATAGGATTACTAACTCATTTATATTTTACAAAATTTATTTGTATTTCTGTTGTTGAGGTAGCGATTAACTTTATGCCAAACTGCAACTACTCCATCAATTGCGTAGTTTAGTGTACCTTGAGATGGGATAGGACACATCAGTGGATAGAAGAAAAAATAAGAAAACGTGCGTGTAGTTTTTTTTATATCATATTTACTGATTTGCCTGTTTTAATTTAGGGTCCAAGTGCACCACTCGACGACAGACAAACCACGGCATAAACTGGGTTACAAATGATGTACTTATCGTCGCTAGTTAGTCGAAAGAATTCCGGTGCCGCTTGCAGTGAGCACCCACACGCCGTCAGTAATTTCACGAGGACATTTTTAATTCATTAAAATGCCAGGGGTTCGATGATTATTTGATATTCGGAGTCAATATTTGTTTTTTATTAGCGTCGACGTTTGCCGCGCATCTGGACATTTTGAGTGATCCACTTTTGACCTCGGTTTGTGTTTTTACTCCACATCAAACAACAACAACTTCTATGTGTGATGTATTACGGGTTTATAACTGATCTCGGTTAGCCCCGTGTTGTTATATTTGTGTGCTAAAAATTCAATGAAATTAATTCCATTAGGTGTGTAAGGTTACATATATCCCAAGTGGGTTAATTTCCATACATTTGACACCTATACCAAATTTCGAGTATTTGTAGCCAATAAAACTTAACAAAAGTAAAATTAAGATGTTATAAGTGTTGAATGACACGTTGTCACTGTCTCACCAAAAACAAAAGCATGCGTCCGAATTAATATCAAGTCTTAGCTATTCCTTAAATAATATTTATTTTATTCAATACGCTTAAAAGGGTCACCCCTACGCGTAGGGGTGCCCTCGCATTCAATTTGTGTTTTGTCAATGATGCGCGCTCGATTTAATGGCAGGTGACGTTTATCGCTATGGCTCGCCCCTAGCACAGTAGCCCTAACTGCGTAGGGCTGGCACATGTGATAAATGTGGGTGTTGTGTTACGGGATGTACACTGTTTGTTTTGAATATATCATTGTCTGTGACGTGTTATTTAGGTTAGTGTATTAAAATGTAATTTAGTTTTTTTCCAAGTGGGGTTGACAACTTTGTTGTCATTTATAAAAAAATGCGGAATCTTCTTGTACTTAATTCTCTTTTCAACGTTTATTTAATATTTCCGTTAAATGGGAAAATTTTCAATCTATTTGGCTAGTGGGTGGAAATGAGGAAGGAATTTGACTAGTACTTCAGTTATGACACTTCACCCTATAAGCTTTTCAAGCGTCATAAATTATGAGTACTTACGTAACCGAACATACGAGGCGAGCATAACTTTATCACATAACAATACCCATGCCTTACGGTTGATTACTCGCTCAATTCGCCTAATGTAATTCACAATTTACAAACTTAACTTTACTGACGTTGAACTGTAGAACGTAACCAATACACATCGTATTATATGGCTGTAGGAGGAATAAGACGACATTTTAACGGTATAGGTAACTTTGTTTAATTGTATTAACTTATGCATTATAATTATTATCGTTCCCTTGTCAAGAGACAAGACAACAGTGAATGGGATACGGGTAATGGGAACGGGTTCATACTTTGTTACCTCCTAAATACGTTCTAAACTAGTTGTGCTAAAAAGTAATGATGTGTTAGGTATACTGCGACGGTGGCAAATAAGCAAGGCTGTCTGATGGACACCGTAACCTATAGCTTGTCACTCCAGACGAATCACAAATGCGTTGCCGACCCTTTGTTGATTTGAGGTTTCTTTGTGTTGACAGTTATGTTATGAGACACATGCAGGCCATCACTTTTAAGGTATCATAGTATCCCGCTATTTCACATTTTCATTCCGTGCTTTTAAAAGGATTTTCATTGGGATCGACCCTTTGTGGCAACCTAAGCTGCTCCTTTCCACCGAGTTGATAAGTATCAGTGCGCGAGTGTTGCGCCTAGTTATCTTCCAGGGGCTTGCATTATCATACCTTGGTTATGTTGTCCTCTGGTCTTCGCAATACACTATATATCCTTTCCAGCACCATTCTTCGATGAGATTTTCAAGTCGATGATCATGGTATTATTTTATTAGCACATCACTTGTATGGGAACACAATAGCATATATCTGGTAGATGCCCTTAAAGTAACGTCATTGCTACTGTAGACTTAAGTTTGTACTCATATAACGCCATATGCGGGTAGTGACTGTGAAATTGAATCAAAACACACTCTAGTGGAGAGAAGTAATAAAAAGTGCATCGTTAATAGACGACGGTCCATTTGGCCCGGCGCTCCCCTTGATTATGACGTCATATCTGCGAGTTTATTCTGATTGATCATGCATTTATGGCATGTGTTATGTTATATTGCAGGCTACTTAGTAGTAACATGCTGTCGATTCTTATGTGCCGGCGATTGTAAAAATTATACAGTAGGTAAGATATATTTAAATAAATTATGCAGCACGCGTAACTGTTTATAACGTGTATTAGGTACGTGATTATAATGACTAAAGACTAACCCATTTATCATAAAAATTTACAAACCTCTGCTAACAGAAATGTGACTTGTCCCTTTCAACAAACATAATTCTCGAAATGAGCAAGGACAAAGGAATTTTTAGTTTTAGGTTTGATGGACGTTTATGAATAAGGTGGTTTAAATGTTTTAAACTAGTTCAGAATATAAATGATATAATATAACTAAGTTCAAAATTCAAAACAAAGCTTAATCTTTGCCATTTGGCATTAAGTCCGCCATTTGTACACTGTATTTCTTTTGTGCAATAAAGTAGGTATAAATAAATAATCTTTCGGGTAACTAAGTATTTTCTTAAAATAACCTATTTTTCATTTTTGGGAGGGTCCTGTCGTGCATTCGGATACTGCGAGTATAATGATTTGATTCTTATTAAAACAGATTATAGATCGAAAAGTAATACCAAAAAAAAATCTTTGAAGTGAGCAAATTTTTCCATTTTAATATTATTCAAAATCCCAGGCCTGGGAGATTATATTTTTATCACATATATTTAAGAGATGCCGCTGTATACAAACGCAGATCATTGCAGCAGTATATTTTGGCTGTATCCACTGGATAGACGCGAAACTAAGTTTCTATATATGACCCTTATTTTTAGTGTCAAGCTACGCCAAGTATATGACATCAACAGCATTCAAAACTCGCTTTTCTAAATTAGAACAACCAACATAAATATAAGTATCGTTTTCAACACCAATTTAAATTTATTACAATAAAAAAACCGTCAAATTTAGCCATCAAAACTGTCACGCGTCGAGTCGCGTGCCCTGACGGCAATCCTCCCGGGTAGGGACTTCGATCCCAGTTAAAATCCCAAGCGAGAAATGTACCTATAACTCTAAACACCATACAAGTTTGTATTTTAATCCTATGGCATTAAGTTTACTTCACAACGCGGTTACTTTCTCGTGGAACCGATCGAAATCCCTAGCGATGGCATTAACACGTGGCCAAACTTTGCCCATATTTCTCTTAAAATGTGGCCATTTCAAACTCAAAAGGAATTTGAGCTTTAAATGTATTGAAGTAGAGTGTCATATGCTATGTCGATACGTATCAATCAACTGAGCGATTCGTACAATGTATCGGCCTGCGTGTTAATGCGGTTTAGAATCTTAAATCACGTGGTATAAAGTTGTTGTTTCATTGACACTGAATGTTCACTGTCATTTTGCGGTTATTAAAGTAGCGTAGAGATTTTATGTGAAGGTATTAAAGTCGCTTTTGTAACAGATATTGTTTTTTTGATAGAATTGCCAGTAGTGTCTAATTTTGGCAATAATAGAGACACGCGTCTGATAATTGAGCCAATGTAAATTGTTGGTTTTCTGTAATTCTATTTGGGTTCTAATTTTAATTGGCTATGTGCTCGAGAGTCGTATCAAACCAATGAAACCGATTGTTTTAGGGGCTACATATATGTATCTCTAGTTTTTGTCGTAAGCATATTCCAAATCAGTCTTTCATTATTTATGATCATGTGACTAAAAAGTGAAAATTCGTATATAATGCAATATTCATAATCCACGAATTTTTATTTTTATTTTCTTAATAGACTATGTTCATAACATACTTATCTTTATATCTATATATCCTGCCGGCTATTACATGTTTAGAATTTGTTTGTCTTTATCTGACGTTTTTACATTTGTTTGTCTATGAAAGTTGTAAGTCTTACCAAAAAGGGTTTAGCTTTAAATATTAACAAATTAATGTAAATTCTAACATCAGATCAAATTCCAAATAACAAAACCATTAGAAGGGCGTACCCAACGTCAGTTATATGTCATAATTATTTAATTCCACCGCGCAAAATTTCCGTTATGGTCGCGTGCCGCAAATGTGGTTTCCTTGTATACCCCGGGGACTGGGTTCGATTACCGGCCCTTGACGTACTGTCAACTGTCATGGGTATTGGAAGGGTAGACACGCTTTTTGTGAGGTCTAGGATAGAGAAATAACAGGCTTGATTGAGGAACAATGGAACATTTAATTGAGAATCACAGATGTTTTGTTTTCATCGATTGCCATGCTTGGCGCTTATTATGTGCAGTAAAGTTAAACTAGACGTAGAGTAATTTTCTAGCATTAATGACTACGTTTCGCCCACGAAGATGAAAGTGGCGACTGACCTGTGACATTTCGGTTTAATGTACTGTACTTACAGTACTTACAGTACTTAACTTAGGTGCTAGTCTGTTGGCTCGCTGCACTGGCTTCTATTATGCTTGAGTGGTATCGTCGTCGTTGTAAGTAGGTACTTTTATCTCACAAGCGCGGGTTAAGTTGGCCATAGTTGTAGTTTTGATACATAGACATCGTGAACTCATAGCTCCTACGCTGACGTCCACTTAGACAATGTGCTTGTATAGCTCAACACACAACCATGGCTCACCCGCGCTCGTGACATAAAAGTACAACGAAGACGCTGCAACTCAAGCAGAGCAGTCAGTGCAGCGAGCCAACCAGACTAGCACCTAAAGGTTTCCGTAGCTCTAGTATAAGTTTTTTCGAAACATTAACTAATTCGAACGCGTTTGCGTTTTGTCTCAAAATGTATGAAAACGCTCTCACCTAGTTTGAAATACGCGCGTTCATCGGTTAGCAACAAATGTTATACTAGTTTCCACTAGTGACCACCAGAGGCGCTGTTCACGTTTTCATACCACTTTCATACATTTTGAGACAAAACGCAAACGCGTTCGAATTAGTTCATGTTTCGAAAAAACTTATACTAGAGCTACTGTACGATGTTTGAAATGTCACAAGTCAATCGCAACCTTTAAGATGCGTCGAGGATCTGGGATATTTTGCGAGATTATATCAATTGGACTCGTTTTAACTGGTTAATTAAACAGGCGCTGTGATAGACAATTGATTGGACACATCGGGTATAATCGTATTCTGAGTTTTTCCGATGAAAATAGGTACTTTATTCACTACATCTGTCTTATAAGCAGCTGTAAATCAGATGGAAATCATTTCACCCCTGATCGGGTGCAAGTGCCGCATCTCCCACGGCATGAGTCGAACTGGGGACCGCACCTGGTTGATCCCACGACACTTTACACCTCTTGTTTGGTTTAAGACGACGTGACAGATTTTTTGACAAACTGTACAGTTCAGCCAACGACACAAGATAAACAATGGCATGAGAAAGAAATGGAGCGATAATATAATAATGAAGTTCAGACAAGGTGGGTCATTGTCAGATTAAGGTGCGCGTCTTTTCGGGGGACATGTCAAAAGTTAAGGGCTACAAGGCTTAATTTTGGATTGGTCTAATAGTAACCCGCATAAACTGTGTCTCCGTAACTATAAATCCGTGTAATAAAAACGTGGCTTACATGCACATAACCCGTTAACTATTTACCATCGGATGGACAACTTTTGTTTTAAACATAACCCGTTAACTATTGACCATCGAATGGACAACTTTTGTTTTTTTAACTGACAATGACCCAGGTATGCCTCGTTTAGTTAGCTTTATCATGCTGTATTACGAGTATGTTCGCATTAGCCACTTGACACATATTCCTTTCAGATGATACAAGAAAAAGACTGTTTGAATTTCTTATAATATGGATGTTTTTTATTTTAATAATTTCGGAAAGAATTAAGAAAGGCGCTTTACTGGTCAACAAAGCAATCATGTTAGTCCTTAAGTTGCATGTTTCTTTTCTTCATTTCATGCCATGTAAATTGTATATCTATCTAACAATTTTATTTACATATGTTTGATTAAGTTTTGCCTACAAAGTGATGGATGCTCATGCTTGTGTGTAATCAGTAATACTCCACTCCACTTAATAGCATTTGTCAAGGGTCCGGGAATCAAACCCGGGACCGTGAACGCCACCTGGGCGTTCACACAGCACTTAGCGCAAACCCCTCCTGCAATCCTTGTAATTGTAACGACGACGGTTGTCGCCTTTACAATAGGGAAGTAAGTGAAATATATATTCTAAAGATTTTTGAATCTTCTACATTTTGTGATTCTTCAAAATTTTATATCCTTGTTGTATTTAAGGCAAAACTGAACTAAACAATGTAAACATTGTCAGTGTAAAGTGCAGCTCACATGCTAAAACTAAGTAAATTCTTCATCGTAGCTATAATGCCATATAAGCCATATGACCAAATTCAATCAATCAATCAATCAAATACTCTTTATTGCACACCTCAAGAACCTTCCTAACCTAGATTCCTTACTAACGTACTTAGAAAACTTCCTTTTTACTTGGAGAAGATTTTCGTTAAAAGCGACACATTCGTATTCGTAGAGTTTCTACCTAAACGATATAATATCATAGAGTTACAAGTAGAATTTTTGCCGTTAACCCTTTGAACGCAACGCCTATAGGTGTTATGACGTACGCTGTCAAAGTCACCTTCGTGATTTACACTAAAGTTCATATTTAATCTCTTATGGAAAATGATTTGATATGTAGGTGTCACTGCCGTACATGACAAATTAAAAAATATTGTATCCAAGGCCACAGGGAGCGCGATTGAAACGTCTGAACGTCATAACTAAATCCCGCCTCCGAATGTTGATAACAATCATTAATGTAAATCATTGATCTCGTGAAGCCACTGCAGCAGCACCCCGTAGAGCGCCCCGCTGTGCTGTTGTGTCCACACACTGCCCACTCCAGTCCCATTCGTGGTCGAATGAGGGCAAAACAGGCGGCAGGGCTGGCAGCGTGTTCTTTAGGTAGGTATATCATTATCGCGTTAAAATTGCGTGGTACTTGGATACTAAGATATCTAAGATATCCCTTTATAAGTTGTAGTGCTATGATGATTACTTGATATACTGTCTTTATAACGGTCATGACAAAGTAAGAGTACCTTCAGCGCTTCTGCCTTTATCTTTATCTTCATAATCATCATCATCATCTTAGTCGTCAACGTCATCATTGACTAAAACGTCAAAAAATCGCAATACTACCCAATACTTTATTGGTAAAAGGGTTAAAGAATGCAAATTGGTGTTCAGCCAATCGATGGTATAGTCTATAGATATTTGTCAAAAATAATTTAGTAGTATATTTTAAATTGATATTGCTTTTAATCGCAGAATCATGTTTATAATATAATAAGTACCCACGGCTACGGTTCCACAATGTTGATCTCTACTCACAATCTCAACTGGACGCCCCGTCGGGCCGCCCGCAGCGCTCTTATGCCACCGCGCTGCCCATTGGCTGATTATGATGTTATGGTTATTTTAACCACATATTTAGATATAATCTTAACGTGTATAACCAACAACGAAAGTGCCAGTGTTACCGGATTTCAAAGGCAATTCAGAATTTTGTTGCAAATCAGTAGTAAATAACTTCATGACAATACTAGCCAGTACATTTGGAAGGAAGTTTATACGACGACCGCTTTCAGCCTAGTCACTCGCTGCGCTCGCGTTCGCATCTACATGACTTGATGCGTATGAAGTATTTTCACCACCTGCATCTCAATGTTCAAAAAATTTCGCGCTCGCTACGCTCGCTTTTGCATCTACATGACTTGATGCGTATGAAGTATTTTCCAGACCTGCATCATAATGTTCGCAAAATTACTATATAAGTGTTTTGCCGCATTTCCATCATTGTGTTCGAAGAATTTCGCGCTCGCGTTTACATCTACATGATGCGTATGCGTAATTGCGTATGAAGTTTTT
Organism: Cenopis cana; assembly: GCA_951800055.1. Lineage (NCBI taxonomy): Eukaryota > Metazoa > Arthropoda > Insecta > Lepidoptera > Tortricidae > Cenopis > Cenopis cana. Next base: position 10,759,500 of record OX637473.1, read on the forward strand.
TCCACACCTGCATCATAATGTTCGAAAAATTTCGCGCTCGCTACGCTCGCGTTTTATAACTATATAAGTGTTTGCCGTATTTCCATCATTGTGTTCGAAGAATTTCGCGCTCGCGTTTACATCTACATGATGCGTATGCGTAGGTAATTGAGTATGAAGTTTTTTCGACACCTGCATCATAATGTTCGAAAAATTTCGCGCTTGCTACGCTCGCGTTTTCATTTAAATATGTTAGAAAATATCCAAGACCCAAGAACAAATATTCGTGCTCATCAGACAAATAAATGCCCCGGCCGGGATTCGAACCCGGGACCTCCAGCTTCGTAGGCAGGGTCACTACCAACTAAGCCTAAGCGGTCGTCATATTTATTGTTATTTTATCTTTTTATTGATTTACATATATGTATTATGTATTCATGAAGTCAGCTCCTGTACAGGTAGGTCGGTAACATACAAATACAATATGTAGTTAGAAATGCCGGCTAATATGACGATGATTTACGAGTAACTGTTTGTGACCTGACGAGGTGTCTGTCCAATATGTTTAAAATATTCAGAAAATCTTTTTTATTGTGGATATACGAGTATGTATCATCACTAACGAATGTCCACAAACTGTGAGGATAGGTCGTTGCTCGCGGATCTTGGATTTTTGACTAATGTTCGATGATTCAATCAATGTACCTACTATCGAACCAACTGAATCGTGACCCACCGTGGAACCTTGCCACAGAGTACACACAATATCATAGAGACATCGTACTGCCTGACACAGAAAGTGTCATAATGATTCTCCTTGTCAGGCAGTACGATGTCTCTCTCTATGCTATGACATTGAGCCAAATGTCTCTAGGTACTTATCGAATCAACTGAATCGTGACCCACCGTGGAACCTTGTCACAGAAAGTGTCATAATGATTCTCCTTGACAAGGTTCCACGGTGGGTCACGATTCAGTTGATTCGATAAGTACCTAGAGACATTTGGCTACATATCACTCTCTATTTTACTTTTGACTAGTTTTGACGTTGGTAAATAAAGCTAGCTTTAATCTTATGTAGTAAAAATAACTTGACTATTAATGTTCTAATCTAAACACCCGACAGGTTGTGAAATAAAATGTATAAAGAAGAAACTGAATAAAAGTTATAACAAACCCTATTAACCACCTAACGCATGCGCGTAATCCGAGCCACACTGAGCACGTAATACGATAATTTTATTTTTTTATCCAATAATCGAATCGGACAATCGAAAACAATCCTAAACATCGCGATAATCGTATGTCTAAGCTTTCGCGACAACCGTGAATAGGGTACTTTAGAGGGAGTTGGACAAAGATGCACCTATATTGAGTTGGATAAGTGAGAGGGAGAGAGATGCTGAGTGCATCGACAGATTGGCGCGCACATGTCGTGTTGCGATGCTCTTTTTTGCTAACTTTGTAGGGAGGGATGTATCGATAATTTTTACTGTTTAATTATGCGGCTAGTTTCAACAGGAAAAAAATTATATTCAGTCTTATTAAAGTGTTGACTTATTTAGCAGAATATGTTCTAATTATTTTTCGACTTTGCATTACTAATGAAAGTTGAAATCTATGCAGTTTCATTTTCGTCAATTTTCATATAAATCCTTTATATTATAAAGTTTAAGCCTGAGTAGTACATACCTAAGTAGAAAGTTTCTGAAGATACCCATTTTATTTATATAATACATAAAAAACTTCATGTTTTGATATAGGTGACTTTTCGGGAGTATCTAAATACTGTGATGAAACTTAATTTTATCGATAGTAATGTTTTGAAAAACATCCCTATCCAAAACTGAGAGCGCAAGTGAAAGGGGAGCCGCGGGCGAACTGCAGCACTTGTTTGTGCGATTTAATTTCATTTATCAACGAATTACTTACTGAGAGAGAATTACTTAGCTGGATTACCCTGCCCTCCTCCGCACTATGTAAATATGGCGCTTTTGATCCGCACTCACTTTGAATGTGTTTTCAGTTTTTATTAGTGAAGCGTTTTGACAAAGTGATGTCATTAATCAAACTATATCGAGATAAAACAATTTTACTTGTAAATAAATAATTGGTTTTTGCTATGCAATGTAATCGTAGTCAAGAATTTCAATAAACCTATTGAGTGAAATTGTCTTACAAGTTGGGTCTATTATTCGGGTATACGAGTTTCTACTAAAATTGGAAGGCTCCTTCGCAAATCATCGCAAAAATTAGTAGTTTTGTAACCATTATATGCATTAACTTGTAAAATTTAAATACCAGAAAATAATGTCTTATCAGCGGGACATAAAGAGAAACGTGGTATAATCCTCAAAACCTATACGTACTAATAAAAATAAATTAGTGAAATTCACAGTCATCCGTTGTTTCCACTATCCTACTGCATTTTTTATATGAAAAAATATGAAATTTTGTTATATTTATTCCAAAATACTCAATATTTTAGTTTTCTTACTTTTTTGAAATAGTGATCCGTTTTGACAAAGCACTAGCGAGCAAGCAAGGCAAAATTTTTACGTAGGTCGAGCCTTAAATACCTAATTCGGAAACTTACAATTCGGTAAGCACTTTTTTAAGAAATTCCAATAATAATATTGTATTTATTCGGTTTTTCAATCAACTGCAGACCCTCCCCTCTCCCATCGGAACTAATCCGAGGGCTTGAATTTGTTTAAAATACATTTGCATATTTATTTGCGTACATTAAAATGCAATATATTTGATGTCTCAATGTAACGCTAGCGATTTTCACGCCTGCTGTAGTTTAACTAAAAATGTCCTATGTTTAACGTTTATGTCGGGCTTTTCGCCCTTTTAGTATATTACGCTTGGGCGGTTTAATGGACATTTATGGCGTTTAGTTTATGGGTTAAACACTTGTTGCGTTTGCTCATATTGACGCATATGGTTATTAGAATTTGACAGTTGTACCGTGCGTGAAGATAAAATATTTTTATACGGATGTTAAAATGCTAAATAGAGATCATTAGCTAAGATTAATTATATGTATTTCACAAGTATTTATAGAATTTGAGTGTCTTAAAAATAAACAGCCAAAGTGCATAAAATAAAACAACACTCACTCAAATACGAAATTGAAAAAGGAAACTTTAAATCAGAGCTCACTGAAATTAAAATTATTTCACTCACGACGAAATTAACATACCTTACTTTTAAGATGCCACAACAATTTTACTGCTTGTCCATTTTACCCTGGTCTCCTTGCACTAAGAGTTTGGAAAGGAATTCGTCGTGTCTTTATAGTGTTCGAATGCGTCGTGGGATTTGGTTAGTTTGGACGTTTTAGGCTTCAAAGAGTATCAAACACGACACAATGTCGTTAATGGGAAAGCATATTTCACGTTGAAAGGCGCCGAAAAGCGCATGCGCCCGTTTATCTATCTGAAATTAAGGGGAACATTTTAAACGCAACTTGAGTGCTCGTGGCGCGGTGTTGCCAGGTACTACTTTAGTGGATTTTATATAATAATTTCATTTATGAAATTATGAATACACGGAAGAGAATTAATGTTTTTATTGAAATACTAATATTTTCTAATGAAGGATGAAGAGTAGAAGCAAACTTGGAAATGGTGACTAGCAAAGGATCAGGAGTGTTATTTCTCATTATTGATTCTACGGGTGAATATTATATTATTGGGGATAAAAATTTTACTGATTTTATTTTATAAATCTGAACTAATGGTTTGTGTATGTAGGCATTTTAATAGGTTTTAGCTTTCCAACTCTCTCAGCAGTTACTCAATATGGACTCTATGGATAAATTGTGCAAGAAAAAATATGACAATCAGTTAATATTACTTTTTACCTTATTTTCGTACATTTGTATGAATTTGTCTTTAAGTACAGATTCATACATAAACTTCAAACAAAATTATTCAAGATATTGTTAACTGAACACTAGCAACCCTATACAAAATAGATGCGCGGGCGCCGCTCGTAAGCTCGCGTTCCATTAGCGCGTTTGAATTTAGACCGCCCGTGATTGGCTCTCGTGAATCATTATGTCATTCCACACTACAACGCCGTATGTAAACACACTGTATTAAGACATGTGACCTTTCAACCACCTCGGCAACATTGGCGCCGGAATACAGGGTGGCCGAGCTTTTTAAGGGAAAATATTACGTATAGAATTTTATCCTTTGATAACTGGGTTTCAATCAATAAAGATTATGAAATTGGTTCGGATCTAGTCATAAAACGAAGTTTCTTTTTTAAAGTCAGGCCGACGCTGACCAGCCTCGGGTGAATATTTTTTCGGTGCCTAAATAAGATATAGAAGTATTTTTTGCACAGAATGAATCAATAAATAACTTCTTCTGTCGCGACCTTTTCCCATCTACTTGGGGTCGGCCCTCCTTATCCTTCTCTTCCACTGTGCTCGGTCTTGAGCTGTACTGGCGTCCAATCCTAATTGTTTCAGGTCTTTCTCGACCGTCGTAAGCCAAGTAGCGGGTGGTCGTCCACGTGCACGTTTCGTCGTTGGCAAATCTAATGAATCAATAAATAACGATGAGAATAATTTATAATTTATGAAGTTTCATGTATTTTTCCTTACATTTTTTTCTCTAAGTGAGAGAAAAATGTCAGGGAAAATCCTCATAATCATAAGTAACACGTAAATTTAATTGATGTTACGTAATTCATATATTCTTCGCACATAACTGGGCATTTCACAAAACTTGTTTTTTTTTTGTTTTTATAAATAATGGGATTGCTCTTGGCCAGCATCTAGCCAGGGGGCAAAGATGAGGCCGACGATGAAGCGAACTCACCCAGAAAATGCCTATTCACTCTTGCCTTAAATAGGTTCAGATTATATGAAATGATGATGTTGTAAGTTCTAGTAGTCTTAGCACACCCTGTATATTTGCAAGGAGACTTGTATTCCACGCGTGTCGAGTCGTGACATGAGGTTGCACGCAAACGGGCATGCAAAACGTCGACCAATTAAATATTCAGGCGCAGCTGTTCCGAGTATATATGAAATGTACAGTTTAACTAATGTAAAAGCCGACTTTGGAGACTTCAAACAACTATTGGTCGAATCTTCACAATTTTGTTTTTTACACACACGTCAGAATACTTACATGCCAGTTTCATGAAGTCCCATTTAAGTACACACGTCATATTTTTATTTTAACTAACTAGGTAGGTATCGTGTGGCTCGTGCGTGTTATCTACGACGCCGCGCCCCTCCACAGCGAATCTCATTACATATCTATAGATGCGCAATTGTACGAATTGGGCTGTGGAGGGGCGCGCCTTCATGGATGACGCGCACTATATGTATATTGCGGGATTTGATAGGTTAGGGATGTAGACACTATAAAAGAAAATAAATAAATCCAAATTTTCTACAAAAGGCTCAAATTCTCAATCAAATGGCGAAAATAGTAATTAAAAAAAAATTACTTAATTATAAGTCTTCAAAGTGTTAAGAGTGGGTATTTTCAGTAGCTTTTCCGCAAAACGCACCTTTGTATGTATGTATGTATGTATAATTCTTTATTGTACATGAGTAAACATAGCATAAAAATACAAGAACAGTTGACATGCATGTACAAAGGCGAGCTTATCCCTATAAGGGATATATCTTTCTATTGAACGATCGTCATTTACTATGGCGCTACTCAACAGTGACGTCACTGTTGAGTAGCACTTTCTCTCTCTAACTACGAACATTCTAACCGTTGTAGCTTCGTTATTTTTTGAGATATTTGAATAGGATTTTCACTATTTGGCATAGTTTTATGTCTTCTTTCTATTGGAGTAATACATTTTTTTGAGTCAACGTCCCAATTGTAAATAGGTACTGATTCATTATATCTTTGGGAACCCACAATGTAATGAAATTTGCATGCAATTCTTGCATATATGTAAAATAAGTAAATGCGGGTTTGCATTGCAGGTTACCGAGGTATAGAGTTCAACGATCTATCAAACCACCAATATACCTCTTGTGAAACTCGCGTGCGTGTTTGATATTGATCATAATTATCCAAACGAGTCATATACCTGATGTTCAATTTACGAATTTGACAGCGTCAAAAAGTTTATTAGTATTTTTATTTATCCACATAATTACTCATTGATACTTTTTGTTCAAAAATTAAATAAATCCGAAATACTTTATCAAACATTTTGTTCTTGTTGAAATTCCTTTCGATATTTTCGTCTGAAAGGCAGGAGTCACTGATAATACTGACCGTAATTTAGCCCGTGTTGTACTAAAATGACCTTTACCAAGCACCGAATATTTAAGATTAGTTTATCTTAACCCGTCACCGAACCCCGGACCTCCGGTTCAACCAAATTATCATAAACACATAATATAAACTTTATGTTTAATAGTATAAGATTGATTATTCCACAGTTTGCCTGTTTAGACAAAGTGGTAAAGAATGGGTGACGAATCAGACGCCAGCATTTTCGAATTCCATTTTTGAATTGTTCACGTTCCAATGGCGCCACGTTTTTGTTTTGTTTTCAGTCCGGATTTATAACCGGCCATTACTAAGTCGGTATGGGTAGTAAAAAATTCAGTTAGATTGTAAATCTGAAAAAATAGACTGAGCGAAAAATGCATAGGTTAAAAAAATACGTATCTATTCTAGCGAATGTTATGTCTATAGGTACATTTTAAAAACCGCGCTTAGGAATCTTAGGACACCGCATATTAGTTTATTGTCTTCTAGTCTCGATTATTCATAAAATATTTTCTGCGTCACATATCATAAAATCATAATATACCTACCATATAAATCATGCAAGCTATGCTGCTGCATCAAATCTACAGTTAGGAGTTCTTAGTTTATCATTCCTCCTTTTTAAGTATCAACCTCAATCCTTTTGGTGTACGGTCTTATTTGGAATGTATACCAGCTTGTTTTAATTGTGTTGACTGTGCTGGTACAATCTGCGCAAATATTGACGCAAATTATAATTGGATTCGGTGGCATAGAAGATGCTTACGTTGCATAGCTCTTTTTAATTTTCGTTGTGATTGTTTGCATATCGGTATAAAATGTTAGTAAAAATTCGGAGATGCTTTATCGCTTTTTTATTCAAATTAGGAAATGCTCTAACTTTTTTTTACAGCCATTTGTGATTCATTGTTACTTTTCTCATATTTGAGCTGATTGTAATTTTGATGAGGTTTCGTTTATTTCGAAATGTTTTAATACACGTTATTTACCTAACTATTGTTATCCTAATTATGATAAATCTATAATAATATTTTTTTTATACTACGTCGGTGGCAAACAAGCGTACGGTCCACCTGACACCTGACCTGACCTGACCTGACGCTGTTGGCCTGACCTGATTTGGTCTGCCAACAGCGGTTACAATCTTACATCTAAACAGTTTCAATAAGTTTTATATTTTCTTAAACTTACTTATTGCACAGCCAATTATAGGCAAACGCCACATGCATAAGACTTAACGTCCAAATAATGGTAGCCAAGTATAGTTTAAATCTTGATATCGTGATAGCAGTCATGCTTAATCTTATCATGTAGAGCAGTGGTTCTTAACCTTTTAGTGAAATGGTCCCTATTTGACTTTTTCTCGTCTTGCCACGAACCACCCCCTAATTATATAAATACGGTAAATGATTTGTTATCGCTTATTCAATATTTTTCTGATGGCTTCACCTACCACTTCGGTTGCTTCTAGGGACCACCAGTGGCCCGCGGACCACCGGTTAAGAACCACTGACTGTAGAGGGAATACATAGAACCTTGATTAATACACTTTTCCAAATTGTTTATAAGTTGAACATTTACTTTCAACGGATTTAACTTCTCTAACAGAGACTCGTATGCAAATCCAAATTCACTCCAACAAATTAGTGAGGGCCACTTTTTTGGCAATGATAATTTCAGTAACAAACAAAGCCAAGTATAAAGTAGCAAGACACAAGAGTTAGCCTTTAAAATTTACATATAATAACGGGTTGTTGTTGCTGCTTAACGGCTTAATGCGGACTTGTCCGTAACAAAAACACTTCTGTTTACTTTCCATCCTGGATTTGTCTGCCCCTGATTAAATGTATATAGTGTAATCATAAAACCTCGTTCCGTTCCCACAGTATTTTGCGGTGGCTCTTTGTCGTTGACTGCATCGTTATTTCAGTACTTAAGAAAAATCTTTGAGTCATTCTCAGTCAGGAGAAGAAAATCTTTTGTAATAAATAATCGAACCAAGGATAAGCCTTATTTAATCGCTAACCGTCAAAAAAGATATAAGTCAGATTTTAAAATAGTGGTTGGTTCTGAATTAAATTGAGAGCTTTTATTTTGAAATTAGTTTAATCACAAATAAACATTGTTGTTTAACCTTTGTTGATTATGACTTTGTTGTATTGTACTTAAGTGCAGCAAAATTATATATATATTTGACACCAGATTAAAGTCTCGATTGAAATGTCTTAGAAATTCAATGTGAGTGTTAGAAGACAGGCCTTAACTTTACTTACTTAAACATAAAGTAGAGTATTTTAATCTCAGGAGCGCGGGTGAGCCATGGTTGTGTGTTGAGCTAAACATGCACATTGTCTATGTGTCCGTCAGCGTAGGAGCTATGAGTTCACGTTGTCTATGTGTTCGTATGTGTCACAACTACAACAATAGCCAACTCGCGCTTGTGAGATAAAAGTACTATAGGATAGTAACAGATGATTCTATATGTTGTTTGTTCGCCAGTTACATTTGCCTGAGCGGTGTGGCCAGAGCGGACACCCACGAAGTAGTGCGAGACGGCCTCCACACTCTGATCACCGTGTGTTGCTTGCTGTGCCGGCTGCGGCAAGACGACCCCGACAATATCAACAATGTAAGTTAAACCACGTCTAGTTAATCATTTTTAGAGTGTCTTAAGGTAACTTGTAATACATAATAATACCAAATAATTATTTCCGGCAGAGTCCAGAGCGCTTGGCGGCCGCCCAGTCTCTCCACGTAGCTCTCGGGCGGGGTCTGTGCGGGGCGCGGGCCGACTTCTGCGCCCTGTTCGCGAGCGGCGTGGAGGTGGACGCCAAGGACTTCATACGAGCCGCCAGGACTGCGCACCTGCTTAGGGTCATTGCAGAGCTCGACCATCAGCTAGTCCAGGTTAGTCATACAGATGTATAGCCAAAACAGTCCCTCCACGTAGCTCGACCATCAGCTAGTGCAGGTTAGTCACAGATGTATAGTATAGCCACCACAGTCTCTCCACGTAGCTCGACCATCAGCTAGTGCAGGTTAGTCACAGATGTATACTATAGCCACCACAGTCTCTCCACGTAGCTCGACCATCAGCTAGTGCAGGTTAGTCACAGATGTATACTATAGCCACCACAGTCTCTCCACGTAGCTCGACCATCAGCTAGTGCAGGTTAGTCACAGATGTATAGTATAGCCACCACAGTCTCTCCACGTAGCTCGACCATCAGCTAGTGCAGGTTAGTCACAGATGTATAGTATAGCCACCACAGTCTCTCCACGTAGCTCGACCATCAGCTAGTGCAGGTTAGTCACAGATGTATAGTATAGCCACCACAGTCTCTCCACGTAGCTCGACCATCAGCTAGTGCAGGTTAGTCACAGATGTATAGTATAGCCACCACAGTCTCTCCACGTAGCTCGACCATCAGCTAGTGCAGGTTAGTCACAGATGTATAGTATAGCCACCACAGTCTCTCCACGTAGCTCGACCATCAGCTAGTGCAGGTTAGTCACAGATGTATAGTATAGCCACCACAGTCTCTCCACGTAGCTCGACCATCAGCTAGTGCAGGTTAGTCACAGATGTATAGTATAGCCACCACAGTCTCTCCACGTAGCTCGACCATCAGCTAGTGCAGGTTAGTCACAGATGTATAGTATAGCCACCACAGTCTCTCCACGTAGCTCGACCATCAGCTAGTGCAGGTTAGTCACAGATGTATAGTATAGCCACCACAGTCTCTCCACGTAGCTCGACCATCAGCTAGTGCAGGTTAGTCACAGATGTATAGTATAGCCACCACAGTCTCTCCACGTAGCTCGACCATCAGCTAGTGCAGGTTAGTCACAGATGTATAGTATAGCCACCACAGTCTCTCCACGTAGCTCGACCATCAGCTATTGCAGGTTAGTCACAGATGTATAGTATAGCCACCACAGTCTCTCCACGTAGCTCGACCATCAGCTAGTGCAGGTTAGTCACAGATGTATAGTATAGCCACCACAGTCTCTCCACGTAGCTCGACCATCAGCTAGTGCAGGTTAGTCACAACACAACTCACAGATGTATAGCCAAACCACGTAGCTCTCGGGCGGGGTCTGTGCGGGGCGCGGGCAGACTTCTGCGCTCTGTTCGCGAGCGGCGTGGAGGTGAACGCCAAGGACTTCATACGAGCAACTAGGCAAAAGTAGCAAAGACACTTAAATGGTTGCCTAACTTAGCCACAGTTCTTAATCAGCTAGGTTAACTTCGTCCGCAAACATCACATGGTAACACCGGTATGTAATTGTGTAATTACACTATCGCGTTTCGATATTTGACGACTTATAACATTTCACGCATAGGTACTTACTTGACTTTTCGATCGTCAACGACGCCTACAAAGTGGTAGCAGGGTCGATTACCTCCTTTAATTACCTATAAGTATCTAAACAACTTAGTCATGTTTTTAAACGACGTTTAAAACTTCATGCAACAAAAGCTTAACTATACTGACGAACTTTAGGTATGTAGGTTATTTTATTTATCGTATGGCATTTATTTCGAACCGTGAGATCTTCGAGAAGACAGTGCGGTTGCCAGTTTTTGTTGAACTTTTAGAACCACCCAGGGGTCACGTGTAGGGTAGCGGTCGGTACTTTCCCTACGGACGTGGTGCAACTTTGACCCCCCCCCCCCCCCCCCCCCTTTGTCAGGTGAGTGGGCAACTTGACTGTTAGAAGTTTTCAAGCCGCCCGAAGGCCTCCAACTTGACTTAACGACTGCTGCCATAGACAGCAGCCGGGATCCACGGTTTAAAGTGCCTTCCAAAGCACGGGAGCTTAGTATCTTAGTAACCACTCAAAGCGGTCACCCATCCATGTACTGACCGCGGCCCACGTTAGGTATGTATGTAGCAGTAGCAAACAGATAAAAAGTCAATGTATGCAGCCCGCATCTGCTGACCGGTCCTTAATTAACCGGCGTATCGTTGACGTGTTTGCCCAGCAAACAGGGCTACCGTCGGGAGAAGAACGCCGACTGATCAAATAATCAAAGGACTGACGCTGATTGTGCGGTCGACAAATAAAAACGTAATAATTAGCGCCGTGTGTATGTGCGGCTGCGGACTCGACGTGGAATGTATCGGTGCTCTCTGCATAAATAATTTTACCATACAATGGCGCGGGTATTTATTTATTAGAATTTTATTGCACAATACTAGAAAGGACAAATGGCGGTTTTAATGCCTTAAGAGTCTTAAGTTAAGACATTCTCTACTAGTCAACTCTGGGCCGTGCATAACAATGTCCTTGTAATATTATTTTTCTTCAGCATATACGTTAAATTTGAATTACCGTAAACGCTGCAGCAAAAGTGATCAAATGTTCATAAATAATATGTATATCAACTTTTGTACAAGAAATATCACAAATATTGTAATTTTTTGTGTTTTAGTTTAATTATCTGATTTCAACTGTTGGCAAACAAATTCAATGTATGCGATTCTTATTATTCGGTACCAATAGCGTATCCACACGAAAAATCTCGTACAGTCGGCAAACTAATTTGCGCCGTGATTGGCTTAGCAAAGTTACCGCTCCGAAGTCGATCAATTTAAAGTAGCAGGGAGCCAATTTATATCGACTGGGCTAGTGATGGGAATAATTCGATTTTTTTAATTTAGATTTGATTTGATGTTTTTGGCATAAGAGGCAAAATACCAAAAGTTATGATGGGTAGTGAGTGACTACCGACAGTCTGACACCAAAAAGTTGTCTTGCTTGCTCGTTAAGTGTTAACTCGACAAGCCGTGCTAGTGTCATGCGCCCGAAATTTTCCGAAAATTGTCATAAAACAAAAGTTGCTTTTAGTCTCGATTAAATACTAATCTTACAGTTTTACACCATCGTCTTATACTAAAATAAACAGAAAAACACACGGTAACATCAGTTCGTACTTAGCTACCGTCCCCATTCCTAAAGTTTGCACAGACTACCGCAAACATATTACCGCCCGCTGCTCTGTTTGCGAAACCGGACCTTCCTCAAATACGCTCCGTGCACGTTTTTACGGGGCCGACTGTATCGGGAAAGGGATTGAATGTTACTGGCTGGGGCGGATACAAGTGGGCTTTTGTGCTGTAGAATTTGGTTCCACAACATCTAAAAAATTCACTTTTATTTAAAATTAACAAACATTTTGCAGCAGAGTTTTAAAATAGTACTGTTTTTGATAGTGACCTCTAAAAACCCTAAAACAAACGGAATCGTATTTTTTATTTTACGTAGAGGACTATTGCTAACGCAGTTTTTACGAGTATTAAGTTGTTTAAATATACAGTAACATTAACTGTCCGTATATTTTCCTATATTTCTACCGTCTACTCTAATTCCCGTAACTGTGCTCTCTTGCCTGAAACATCACCTCACATGAGACGTCCACCCCTGGCGGCCATCTTTATTTCCCGCGCAAACAGTACCCTCTGCCGTGTTTGCGTAGTATTATTGTCTGTGGTAATTGTTTGTTTATGCGCTTGCAATGTGTGTCTGTGGTAAGGTTATGAGATACGGGGGCCTGCGTGAAGTTGCAAAGTTCAGAGAATATCCAATGATTTTACAGAGTAGCCAGGCTTTTCCCGTGGCAAGAATAGTGGTGGCAAAAATTATACGACTACTATTTGTACTTTCAAATTAAACTGTCGCAAAAACCAAATGACGTGTAACATAATTGACTGATAACTACGTCTCTTTGGCCTGCATTTATCTGTTGAACGGTATTCCTGTTAATAAATATTATTAAGATCAATTCATAATGTGAATTCAATCAATCTTGCAACATGCATTGGAATGGTTGAACATCTATAATGCATCTATAAGTATAGGTACTTGTATACTAAGTGCCAGTTGTACCAACGTACGAACAAAGACCGGTCATCGTCAAAGATGGCGCCGGCAGCTGTCATCCCATAGAAACTTGTCCAACTTTCCATACAATCAGATTTGACGAACACCGCTTACGATTACAGACGGTTTGGTGCAACCCAGCCTAAGTAAATGTTTAAAACTGCACTTTGCTCACCGTCCAAAGATATATCCGTTACAATCCCACAGTTGTCACCACCCGTCAAACCGTGGCATCAACCGTAACGGTTCACCGATGACAGACCATTCAATAGGCACGCGGCTTACTTTTAACTAAAAGGCGGTCGATTATTCCTCATTCTACGTTCCTATTACCACGCATTAAATCATAGAAATACGAGGTACAATATTTCCAACCTAAAACTCACTATTGGTGAACACGATGATACTCGAAGCCAATCCATTAGGCCGGTATCGATTGCGAAGGCCCGAGCCTCCGCGCGGGGCCGCCTGTTATACCTATATCTACCGTTCTTGCCTACCAACCGTACAGCCTGCCGTGTCCTGGTGGCTAATGATAGGTATAGACCAGGTATAGACACTGTTGGTTGAACGATATGTCCGGTCAGCAAAGGCACAAAAGGCTCGGCTGGGACTGTATAAGAGGCTTTCTGACCCGCCAAAGCTTTTAGTTGCGTACATTGTGGTCCTTGTGTATTTAATTTGGTCTCTTATTATCTATGTAAATGATTTTCATAGTATTTTGAGCCACTTTAAAAATAATCACATGACTTAACATTTTGCCGAAATATAATGTCGGTATAAAATCCTTTATTGGTCAATCGTTAATGCAGGACATGAATGAAAAGCGTACATTTATCCAAGCGTATATTGAGAGTATTGTCACCGAATGGATAGATAATTTGATAATTCAAACATTTGAGATTTCTTTTAGATGGCAATTTTCGCCCGTCAATGTTTTGAGGCTACAAAAGACAAATTATCTATCCTACGCAACTAATAATATTCAAACACTATATCAAAAACATTACAATCACTCATAGCCAATTTAGGCCCCCAAAAACATCTGCGGCCGGCGTAATAAACTTATAATTGTGTTTAATACGTACCCCACAAGCGAGCGTGCACCGGGCCTTTGGGTAGACATCAAAGTTTCTGCGGGGATCCAACTCAGACCCTTGGGAGCAGCAACTAGATACGGCAGTGGAGATTTTTGTTTGATGTTTGCTGTATTGTTTGCTTTGTGTTGGATGGGTTTGTTTAGAAAAGTGAATTAAATAAAGGAAATAATGTTGATTAAGTGTTTAATTTCGGATTCGACTTTAGGGGATGATATTTGCATCACTCGAAGTTATTTTCCCAATTTTGGTATACTTAAATCATGCTACTAAATTAAGTCTATCAAGACAGGCAGTAAACTCTCTGTAATGGCGATGACTGTGTGAAGGCATTGTCAGGTATGCCTTAGGAAACACTCATGCCTACGCCTAGGTACCTACAGTCAAGTGTCAAACTAGGTAACTCCAGCTCCTCCAAGAAGTAATGCCAATATACGTCTGTCTTTGGATGACTTCCTACGCAGAGCTCGCGCCGCCGCACGCGTCGCTTTTCCATAAAATCTGCGTAAGACTATTTTTCTTACTTCCACGAAAAGAGTAGGTTTAGTCTTACCCTGGATTTTTATACTCGATTTAGCCGTGACTTAAAACACTATCTTAGCCAAAGGCTAGAATGGAATTCTTAATTCATCTAAAACTCGGCTAAATTTTGCGAAGTCAGATCGCGTGCCACTAAATCAGTTACATGCAGCAAAGTTAAGTAGTTTGCAGACCCCAACGGAATCTGGTTGCGTGAGGGACGCCGTTACATAGGTAACATGCTTCACGGGGGTTCGCTTAGATTTCCGGACAGATTTTCTGACGGCTGAACGATTCGTCTTGAGTTGCGGATACAATTTATTTAGGAGCTTCGAAAATTGGTCGAATTAGATTTGTTTATATATTTTTAGCTATAGATGTATGGTAACACATATATACATATCGAGATTATTGTATCACGTTTTTCTCTAATTTACGTATTGCTGAATATTTAGCTAAGCGTTCATTTACCTTTAAGTTTGTTATCATGGATCTGGGTGTTAATGCCAATAAACTGAAGTGGGACTGTGCTGGACCTACTTGTATTGTAAGCAACCTATAATATGGTCGCTAACTTTCCTTTCGATTCCATTACTTCGAAAGTATATACTCCCTCTTCATTTAATGTCATTCCCATTGCAAGTTGGTGCGTGACGCATAGCATAAGCGAAGTAAAGAGTTTCGTCGGTGTTAATTTGTCGACCCAAACATTGAAGTGAGGTTGTAATATTAATCAATGGTTTGCGCAGGAGTCGTTCATGGAAGGCGGATGGGCGCTGGAGTTCCGAGCCGCCGTCGCGCGCCTGCTCACGCAGCACGCGCCCAGCGACAAGGAGGCACCGCGGACGACCTACTGTGAGTACCACCAGAGTCTCACTTCGTCAGTTCGCCGCGCCGCTGCAAGTACATCCGTAGGGGGTACCATTCAGTGGCTGCCGCGCATCGCTACCGAACGGTCGCTCCTCGCGTCATTTTAGCTTGGTGTGGTCAAAATTTGTCATTTACCTATTTAATTTGGGGTTGTAAATTGGGGATTTGTTAACAGTGGGACTTCTGTACGTAGTAGGTACTATTACTTATTCTGTGTTATAAGGGTACCGGGAGGTGAGGGTAGCTGACAGCAGGCGTCTCAGAGCTGTGAACATATAATAATGCTTCGAAAATAAGAAATCGGGAGAGAAGGAATGCTGTACAGTCAGCGTCATATAGTACGTAGCAGCCAAAGTGTCCAAATACTTCGGCACACCATACAAAATATATGGTGTACCGAACTATTTGGCCACTTTGGCTGCTACATACTATATGACGCTGACTGTACCTACATAATTAAACAGACAGACAAAGTGAAACCATAAGGGTTCCTTTTGTGCCTTTTGGGACGGAGCCCAAAAAAAAAATATCTCCTCCGATTCTACGCTAAATAATGTTAGTATCTACCTAATTTCAATGTAATCTTTAAATGAAAAGTAAATAAACGGGTTATAAAATAACGAAGCTAGTTGTTAACCATGAGTCACTGGCTATAATACCCAACCTATAGGGAAAACTTAACACGTAATAATACCATTTAATATACTATAGTGGTTAATATACCTACCGTTGTTACGTATACAGCGAGACGGGAGGCCAAGGGCACACTGTTCGATAAAATGTATTAGAAGTTTTTCTGTTTACTTGTTTGTGTAAATTGTTATTTCCTGTACAGTGCCCATACCCAAATTGGACGAGAGACTCGCGGAGAATATGGTGATGGACCTCATAACACTCATCGGATACTTGGTTGTGAACAACCCACAGCTACAGGTCAGTGCTGTAGTTCATACTTAATGTAGGTATATCGCCAAAGTAGTTTCTTACATAGCAGCTAACCTGAGGTCTCCCGGCGAAAACAATAGGTAAACAATAGGATTGTTTTGTTATGATCCCTCACTCACTTCGGCGGCACCGGGAGGATGTTGAAAACATCACAACGGCCATCTGAAGGCCCGGTAACGAAATTGTGACTCCCTGATGTGCTGTTGCGTCTATGGGTGACGGTAATCGCTTACCAAGTTACCATCAGTTGATCCATCTGCTCGTTTGGCCCCTAAGACCAATACTAACGACTTGAACTTCTCGATCTTGAAAGTTCACACACTCAACCTTCTGGGCAAGCATTATAATTTCTAAAGGTGGGTTTCACCAACTTATGATTACAGATCGATCAACATTAAATATGGCTCCGGCATTTAGAAAATATTCCCTAATAACCCATAGAAACCTGTGAAACTTTCAACCGTTATCTCTGCGCATAACAATAATACCTAATTTAAGTCGATGCCAGGGTCTTATATCATTATTTATGGTAGGAATGACCTCTGTTTTCAATAGCCAAGAAATATTCAAGAAACGTAGAAAGATGACCGTTTGCCGTTCCCATGCGGGTTACACCTGTGCAACACGGGTATTCGACCATACACATCCTTATTAGTAGCTAGTCATAGACAAATTAACATCAACATAAATATAATTAACTAAAGTAGACTACCGTTGTTAACTATTCAATTTGTTAATGGTACTCCTTAGACTACAACATAAATGACAGAGACTCTGATGATGAAGTCGGTTGATTAAGATCTATGTTGGAACGGCTTGCAAATCGTTTTACTTTGAAGCTTTGAACACGGTGTTATGGCCCCCATTTCCGATCGGCTATTGCTTTTATCTTGATATATACTCGTATATTCATAAAGGAAAAAATTGCATTCGTAATTAATTAAATATAACGCTATTTCACAGCGCGTTTTGGCTTATTAGAGCCTAATGAGTTTAAATGTTTGGTTAAATTAAGTGTAATTTCCTTTTGCATCTTGTTAATGTAGCAAAATGTGATATCCATTTAAAAAAATTCACACTCAAAGTGGGACTTCTGCGAAGAGTGCGAATATACATTGATACGTAATAATCGCACTTCATCAGATTGTTCTGTGTTGGTTATCTCTTTTTGCTCCGTTTCTTATTCTTATCACTATCTTATCTCCTAATATTCCGTGCCCTATTACGAGTACTTATCACCTTATTTACAACTCAATTAGGCAAGCTCTCCTCTCCGAGCAAAATAACCGAACTATTGATGCTTCTTTGTTTTAAAACTACTTAAGTAAGTAATCGTGAATAGTGTTGTAAACAGCGGTTCTCACGGCGTCAGGTGCGGATCGCTGTTGACCATAAAACATGCGCTAACGCATCGGGGACACAGGTGCGACGGACGGGAAGACGTTTGTCGTGAGGGGCTTTTTAAACGTGTATCGGGGGTGGGTCGTGTAATTTAGATATAAGACAATTGACATCTTGATGCGTAGGTGGCGGTAGCGTAAAGGCGCTCAAAATGTTTTGATATAAAGCCAATAGAACTATATTCGTTCGTAGTATCCCTGCGCTTAGTAGCTATTTTCACTTCTTAGTAACTAGTAGTTCGCCCCGAAGTGCTAACTCCGGAACACAGTTTAAAAAAAAATATATAAAAGATTTTGACCCCTGAAGTTTGAACTGAAACAATATTTATGTAAGATTATTTCGCCTACCAAATTTCGAGACTTTCCAATCAACGATACTCGATTGCCCATTCATAGGTAGATACATACAGACGATGGCTTGTTCAAATAGACTTGGAGAACTGCGCTTGCTTTGCTTGTTCGTTTAAAAGAGGTACCTACTTATTACGAGCATTATCTATGAACTTTAAGTACCAGTTGCACCAACATACGAACACAGACCGGGCATCGTCAAATATGGCGCCCTAGCTGTTATCCCATAGAAACTTGTCAAATTTTCCATACAATCAGATTTGACGAACACCGCTTACGATTACAGACGGTTTCGTGCAACCCAGCCTTAAACACATGTCAATTACTACAAAGTTACGCCAAACTTTTTGGCGAATAGGTTTCTTTGGCGAATGTGTACTGTACGTATTATTATTTTAAGGATGAGAGTTTTTTGGGTTAGGGGTTCATGAATTGTCCAATGTACGTTTGACTTCGACAACTTGTGTTGATATCGATATTCGTGGACAGGAGACAATCTGCGACGGTTGGAGCGTAGTCAAAATGCTGTGCACTCTCCCGGCCAACTGGCTGGTGTCGCGGGAGCACTCGTCCGCGCTGCTGCCCACGCTGGCGGCGCTGGCCGCGCACCCGCCCGCCGCCGCGCACATCCGCGCCGACCTCAGCCTGGAGGTGAGCTCTATTTTTTATTAAAAATTGGATTACTCTTGGCCAGCATCTAGCCAGGGGACAAAGGTGAGGCTGACGATGAAGCGAGCTCACCCAGAAAATGCCTTTTCATCCGTGCCTTAAGGTATGATTCCGCTGCCGACTTCATACAGCAATTGCACATGCCGCCGCACTCCAAATTGAACCGTAATGGTAGGCGTAAAAAACTCAATTTGAAATGAGTGGACAAGTGTCGCAACAGCACCATGCCGCTCACTCTAAATTGGAACTTTTAGTCTCATGATTACAGTTCAATTTGGAGTGCGTCGGAACGTGCAGTTGCTGTCTGCTGTCGGCTGTGGCATTAAACCTTTAAAGGGGTCCAGGTTATATGAGCTCAAAAATACAGAAGCCGGCAGGGAATTCCAAACTTTAGCAGTGCGCATTGTGCGCAGGAGACGTTAGCGTGGTGAGACTGGTGAGCATGCTGTGCTGGCTCCTCGCCGACTGGCTAGTGTCGTGGGAGCACTCCTCTTTGCTGCGGGCCATAAATACCAGATGGAAAATTTTGAAAAACCATTGCCTTAAATTTCTGAACGCGTAGCTAGATTTGCAGTAGTAGCAGTATTCACAAAAAACATCAGTATGATTAATTTTTAGCCAGTTGGTAGTATGCTGTTCTTTTAGTTGATTGACGGTACTATATATCGTTTTAGTGTCAATATAATTATGCGTTTCGCTAATGCTGATAAGTGATTACTAAATGACACATCTGACGATCTCTATATATTTACACGGGTATTATTTAATAGCGTACGTCTGCAGAGTCTCGCACCAGCACTTTTGGGGCAGTTAACTTCTTCAAATTAGTTTCCCCATAAGTTTGGGTGCAGCTGGGCGAAACTCCAGTAATTGTGTAGTCTCAGATGTAGGCTCAATTTGTAGCCGTGAATATTTGATGCAGCGCTAAGTGTCCGCTTGTTTATGGTCATTGGGGCAATAGACTTTTAGAGGGTTGTTATAGTTTATTAGCCGAAGCTACTGCTGTTATGTTTTTTGATACAATGCTTTGTTTATCTTTGGTAAATAATTATATTCAAATTTTAAATATTCAGCAGTAATTTCCACTCAAATATAATTCGTATTAAACTTGTGCATTTCGTTTGTCTACTTATATATGTTTTAAGATTCTTATTTTAATGCAAATCAGACCACATGTTTTAGCTTCAAATTACTAGTGCAAGAACTAGTATTAGTTCTGTAAGTCATTGCCAATTTGAAAAGCAGATATTGACACATTTAATATAGAGTAGGAACAGAATTGGAAAAGGCGTCTCTAAACAATGCAAGCGGCAAGTCATGTAACAGTTGGGGTGACAACGTTATCAGAGGGTTTGGACCCTGCAGAATACGGATCTGCCTGTCGCCATCTCGAAATTTGAGCCGGAAGTACGGTATACCGGAAAAGGTGCAGCCCATACAAAAAAATTCGTAGTACATTTAGTAAATTGTTGCTCTGGTACTCTAAAAGAGGTCCGATTGATATGGTTTTTTGGTATGTTGTGAAGGACAATATTAGCCATGGTAACCTAAAAATTTCGGCCCTCCAGCTCCATAACTTTGGCCGCCATCTTGGAAATAGTGTCATTTTTTTCAGTTCTTTTCTTTTACTGTCGTCAAAGTTCATTCCAGTGCTAAACATAGTTCTACAATATTGTAGAATACAAAATTTGCTAAAACTTTTGGGTACAAAGATTTTTTCCATGACCCCTAGGGACGAAGATATGACAGGATATATCATTAAAAATTGGCACTCTTTTCTAGTTTTCCGTTCATGTTTACATTTTAAGTGCATTTTAGCACTAACTATAGTTCAGCAATATTGTAGATCACGAAATTTGCTACAACTTTTGTATTGAAATATTTTTTCCACGACCATTAGGAAAGAAGATATGAAGTCATCTATGGAGTAGCACCGTTGAAATTTGCTACTTTTGCAGTTTTCTTCTCATATTTAGGTTTGAGTGCATTTAATCGCAATCTGTAGGGGATCTATGATGGTCGAGTGATAGCGGGATAGACGACAAGATAAAGCATCTGTCACTTTCCGATCTATACCACTTCAATCCCTCAGAAGACAAAATCGTCTGTTTCCACGATACCTAGAAGATCGTAGGTACTTTGAATTTGCATATAATTTTGTCTTCTATAATATTGCTGACCGAGAAATTCACTAAAACGAAAATATGTGAAGAAAACTGGAAAAGTAGTAAATATCGACGGTAGTACCCCATAGGTGACATCGTATCTTCTTTCCTGATGATCGTGGAAAAAATATTTCAATACAAAAGTTGTAGCCAATTTTGTAATCTACAATATTGCTGAACTATAGTTAACGCTAAAATGCACTTTAAACGTAAACATGAGAGGAAAACTAGAAAAAAGTGGTAATTTATAATGATATCTCCTGTCATATCTTCGTCCCTAGGGGTCATGGAAAAAATCTTTGTACCCAAAAGTTTCAGCAAATTTTGTGTTTTACAATATTGCCAAACCATGTTTAGCACTAAAATGAACTATAACGACAGTACAAGAAAAAACTGAAAAAGTGACAGATTTTCCAAGATGGCGGAGAAAGACGTGGAGCTGGAGTGTCAAAAATTTCGGGATACGATGACAAATATTGTTATTTACGGCATATCAAAAATCCATAACAATTGGACCATAGTTAGGGTACCGGAACAACGATTTACCAAATGTACAACGAAAAAATTTGTATGGGCTGCACCTTTTCCGATATAACATTCTTCCGGCTCAAATTTGGGGATGGAGACAGGCAGATCCGTATTCTGCAGGGTCTAAACCCTCTGATTACGTTGTCACCCCAACTGTTACACGATTTGCTTCTTGTATTCTACTTCTTCAAAAATGGGCCTACTCTAATACCGATATTGATTTACTTGTAATTGTGACATTCATTCAAATTGTAAGGGCAAGTATTTAAAAACTCATTAATTCCAGATGCTGCAAAACTACCTGGATAGCGATGACGCCAAGAAAGTGAAATTAGTCCACCTCATCAAGCAGGGCCGCGGCAAAAAGCCCCCCGGTAAGAAATAAGACTGAGTTTGCCTTCCCTGACTAGAACATGTTACTTAATTGTAGATTCATGTTACTGCTATAACAATCTCTTATTACTTAGAAGGTGTCCCATTAGTGTAGGTATGTATTCAAATAATGGGTCCATCTTTAAAGTAAATGTTAACAGTTGAATGAGTTTAGAAACTAAACTACTTTTTTGGAAAGAAAGGGCAGACTTTTGTTACTAGTACAGAAGCACGGCAGAAATGTTTGTGACATTTAAAAGCGTTGTTTGAATCAATTCACCAAGCCACTTACGTACCCTATAGTGGATAATGAAAATTTTGACCAAGTAAGTAACGTTATACGATTCATTTACACTTTTGATGGGAATGTTTGGTTATAGTCAGTCCATCTTAAATATTCATGTGACACTTCTCCATCACGTGTCTATTAGTCTGGTGTTGAATCAGTTCACTTATTTTGAATGGAAGAAAAAGGAAGTAAATTGCATTTGAAATTAATTTACTATATTATATTAATCTGAACTGATTAGAAAGTTTAGTGTAACAAGATAAATAGTAAAACTCGTGTTTAAAATGCATCACATACCTAATATTTACCCAAATGAAAACCGGACCCTGAACTGGAAATCGCATAGATTTACTTAAATAATTTGCAAAACGACGTTAATTACGTATGACTTGTTTATTAGTTCACATAGTGCCAAAATGTGTTTTGCTGAGCACAAAACGAGGTTGTTGATGACATCTAAATGGTTGCTTAGTCAGTAGATTTTGTCAATATCTACACTTTGTGTATGTCTCATCTCTCGCATAGCTCTAAACTCTTAATTGTATAATTATTCGTAATTATTTAAATATACCGAACCTTAACAGCTGTAAGAATACATAGTTTTAGATTTTGGCAAAATTAATATGCTGCCACATCAGATACAACAATACTAATATATTTTCCTGCAATCGATCTTAATAGTTACAAGTAATTAATTAATTAATTAATTATGTCTAACTTTACACAGTTCTTCGACGTGATTACTTACTGTCTATTTTGTCTACTTATATACTAATATAACGATAACTGTACCAATCAATTAATTCTTATTAACGTGTGTGCTGTGTGTTAAATACCTTATTTAAATATATATTAATATAGGTAGGATTTGTAAACCGTGTAAAAATTAACCTTACTAGTCTGTTCGGCGTTGGATTTATCGGAACAGACATTGATGTGGTTGTATACCACTGTTTTCGCACGCATTCATTTTAAAATCAGCCAAATGCGAGTCGACTCGGGTTCCGTATCATCGTACAAGTTCGTACCAAAGAAAATCCTTACATTTTATATTTATCAGGTATTTGCTGTTACTAATAGCGGCAACAGTAGGTATTTCATTGTTCTGTTAAACAACATGTTTGACAGCGTGATATTTTCTTTATAATAACCCGCCCTCTCCCGGCGAAAAAAAAAACAAAACATTGTTTTGTTATGTGACCGGGGATTCCCGTCACCGGGAGACGACGGCTCATGATCATTTTGGCTAAACACGCACTTGATTTTTTTTGCCAAGCTGCAATTACATCAAGGCTTGTTTAGATAAATCTGGCGCTTTTATTTTCTTTTCTTTAATTGCAAGTCATATGTTGAAATTGTTGAAAGTTATGGGTCGCACTAAGAAGTATTGCAACTTAAATATTTTTAACCAACAATGACTGACTAATAATACTATTTTGCCAAGTAGGTAAATTCGTTTAAGTATGTAACGTAACGAATTCAAAAATGGTGTGAAATATGTTTTCATCCTAATTGTCAAGTACGTTCTAGGATGTTGGTCTAGCAACCTATTACCTAATAAATTCAAGTGTCAATTTAATTACTATTGGAATTTCGACATACTGGGGCATAAAGTAGAATAGAACAGAACTGCCCCTCTAGCACAACATGCATTCCGTATCTACTCGCGCGCGAGATAAGCTACCTGCCACTTTTTGACAGTATTAATCAGACAGTGACAGGTAGCCTATCTCGCGCGCGAGTAGAGACGAGATGCATGTTATGCTAGCCCCTCAGGAACATTTTATTCGAGACAATACAACACTACAAAAGAAAAACCATCTCAGCGTGGCAGCTCACAAGTTGTGATGAGCTATTGTTAAAAGAAATTGATTGAAACAAATAGGATGACACCCATTTAAGCATATTCCTTACAAGCTCTGGTAAGGGTGCCCTTATTGAAATGTAAGAAAGTTAATGGAGTGCTGGGTGTGTGCCTTGAAGGACTCCAAATATAAAATGTAAATTAGAAGAAGTTGTAGGTACGGTAACATAAGTGTTCGTAATATTGGGAATGTTAATGCTGTGATAAAGTGCGAGGTAAAAATGACTTAAATTGTTAATATATTTTCTTTATGTAACTTAACAAAATTGTATTGTGAACTTACAAAGGCTTAAGCCGATTCAATATTCAAAATATTTTTCTAGTTTATTTCCACTTTTATTTTAGGAATATAGTTTTGTGATAAACTTCTTATTATGACTAAAACTGTGATTGTTTATATTATTTTTATAAATATACTCTTACTTAAATTAATTTGTATTGTAGTCAGTAGTATCACGACGTTTTCTAGTGATCCAATGTATTTTATCTGTGATTTCTTTTCATTAGCTCTAGTAATTTCTCTGAGTGAAACTTTCCTTGTGTACTTCAATGTAAGTGGTGAATAAAAATTTGTGTAAAAATAACAAAGTTTCAATCAAAACCTGTGACGCCAAAATTACAGCTATATTTAGAAAATAAGTTTTAAAATGCATGAAATAGTTGGAATATATTACTACCAAAAAGTTTCAAAATACAGAATGCCAGCCCCTACTTCACCAACTTGACAATTGTCACCTTGCAATGACAATTCGGTTTACATTGCCGGGGCGGTAAGTATCGACGCTATCCAACGACCATCTTTACGTGACGACTCAGAAGTGTACTTGGAATTGTCATTGTCAGATGACAATTGTCAAGTTGGTGAAATAGGTGCCTGAAATCATTAGGCTGCGTATTTTTTAATTTGGGTCTCTCTTGTATGTAGTTGTAGTGTGTTCGAATAGACATTATTTACATATTTAAAATTTGTAACAAACAAAACCAATGCCTATTCGTGCAGCTCACATCTCCATGCAAGAGGGGCTTCTTAAGTTTTTCACATATACGTACAACAATAAGGTATCTTATTCCTAATCATGAAGGAGGAGATCTGGCCGAAAGGTGTCGTTTTCCGGCGGTTTCGCGGCCAGTTACCTATGCCTATATGATTCAGATTCAGATTTATTTATTCACAATATACGATTACATTATAAATTACATGTCAATATGCCTGAAATAAATGGTTAAATAAATAAATAAATAATCTTTTTTCAGAGCGGCACTAATCATAAAATATACATATAGTGGGTAATGCATTTCTATACTTAGAACAGTTTCCTCTCAACAATGTCCGCAATATTTTCTTTGAAAGAATTTCTTTCGAGTATTACAGCATTAGGCACACATGGGTGGCCCACAATGCCGGAACGGTCGCAGTTGAGAGGCGATCGCATGGAAAATCATTTCCGATGGAGACGAATAGCGGTTTTCTTAATGCATTTTTCCTTTGCGAAGTGCAATTTGAAGAACTGACAATAGGTGATTGTGAATAATTGGAAATTTTTAGGTACTTATAAATTGTTTTGAAATATAAAAGCTTTTGCCAAAAATAGGTAACGTACATTTAAAAAAAACCGCTCTTTTAATTTTTGACAGACATATTCCATTACTCTGGCACCATGGGTGCATTTTACTCATAAATAGCTATGCATACACGTACTGGACACCAAGAAGCCCAGTAGGAGGCCATCTTGCGGCTATTTATTCGTCTTCAATTCAGATAAGAATGCCAAAAGGCCTATTTACACGGTGCAAGAACTTGCATGCGATTTTCGTAACATTGCGGAGTTAAGTCACCTTCGTCGTCTTACCTCACTATTCCGCAGTCCGCAATGTAACAAAATTGCATTCAATTTCTTGCACAGTGTAAATCGGTCTTTCAGGTGGAATGGTTAGTTGTGATGATAACAATCGTTCGTTTATTATTTAATTTTCCTTACATGATATTTACTCCGAACGTTGTTATTGAAGATCAAAATTAACTGCTCTTGGTTGAGTTGAGTCAGGGTTAATTCAATTATTTTACTTTGTTTCAATGAGGAGTTTGAGTCTGCCTGTGTATTTATATCAATTTGGAATGGTAATTGGATCGTGTGTAGTCATGGGAACGCGGTCCAGTCGTGACTAGCGCCTGTGCTATCGGTTATTTATAGATCTGTCTAGATATTAGGTGCATATGGAGGGCGAAAGGCGAGCTTTAAAAAATACTACGTCAATCCAGCACTAATGGAGAATAGGTAAGTCGTGGAGTAGCGATGTTATGAAAAATATTAATCTACATAATCTGATAAACAATAAACCGTAGACTCAAATTAGGGTATATATTACGGAAGGAAAATTATACAATTTAATAAGGAAGGAAAACATCGTGAGGAAACCTGCATACCTCCGCGAAGAAATTCAAAGTTGTACCTATGTGCAGTCTCCAACCCGCTCTGGGCCAGCGTGGGGACTACTGCCCAATCTCTCTCATCTATGAGAGAAGGCCTGTGCCCAGCAGTAAGACGTAAATAGGCTGATGATGATGATGAATTAGTTGCTTGTCCGGGATTATATTTTTTACTAGCTTTTGCCCGCGACTTCGTCTGCGTAGAACTCGCGTCATCGCGTTAGAATGTTATTTCATTCTTCTATTTCATGCGCTTACCTAGTTATCTCTCTTCCATTCTAACTTAAACCCCGTTAAGGGATGATTTCCGGGATAAAAGTATCCTATGTCCTTCCCTAGGACTCAAACTATATCCATAACAAATTTCATCTAAATCGGTTGAGCATTTTAAGAGGAAACAGGCAGACAGAGTTACTTTCGCATTTATAACCCGCCCCAGTTTCGCACGGGTAGTCCAGTTTTAAATTTATTTATCTAAGCTTTTGCCCGCGACTTCATTCGCGTGAATATCCATTATCCATATCAACTTCTACACCGTATTTCGCCGGGTTGTCTCGCCAAACATTGCGCACGCCGGCTCAATGCGCCCACATGAAACATGACAGAGGACTAAATATATGTTATAAACTTATTATAGACTATCTTTTGCCCGCGACTTCGTCTGCGTAGAACTCGGTCATCACGTTAGAATGTTATTTCCCTGGCTAGATGCTGGCCAAGAGCAATCCCATTAGGTATTAATAATAAAAAAAAACTTCTATTTCTTGCGCTTACCTAGTTATCTCTCTTCCATTCTAACTTAAACCCCGTTAAGGGATGATTTCCGGGATAAAAGTATCCTATGTCCTTCCCTAGGACTCATACTATATCCATACCAAATTTCATCTAAATCGGTTGAGCATTTTAAGGGGAAACAGGCAGACAGAGTTACTTTCGCATGTATAACCCGCCCCGGTTTCGCACGGGTAGTCCAGTTTTAAACAACAACAAACAACAACAAATACCTACTCTTTATTGCACACCTCAATTAAAGGACACAGATCAGGATCACAGGGAGAGGATTTTTTATGATTTAAATTTATTTATCTAAGCTTTTTCCCGCGACTTCATTCGCGTGAATATCCATATCAACTTCTACACCGGCTGTCTCGCCAAACATTGCGCACACCGGCTCAATGCGCCCACATGAAACACATGACAGAGGACAAAATATATATTAGGTAGGAAGTAGGTGAAAACGCGCGCGAGCGGAGCGAGCGCGAAATTTTTCGGATATTCTGATACGGGTGTGGAAAATACTTCATACGCATCAAGTAATGAAGATGAAAACGCGAGCGCAGCGAGCGCGAATTTTTTCAAACATTACGATGCAGGTGTGCAAAAGACTTCATACGCACCAAGTAATGTAGATGAAAACGCGAGCGTAGCGAGCGCAAAATGAAAAAAAAAAGAACATTGTGATGCAGGTGCGGAAAATACTTCATGATGATGATGATGATGATGATGATGATGAAGACTTCATACGCATCAAGTAATGAAGATAAAAACGCAAGCGTAGTGAGTGCGAAATGTTTCGAACATTATGATGCAGGCACGGAAAAGATTTCACACGCATCAACTAATGTAGACGAAAACGCGAGCGTAGGGCGCGCGAAAATTTTCGAACATTATGATGTAGGTGCGGAAAATACTTTATACTCATCAAGTAATGTAGTTGAAAACGCGAGCGCAGCGAGCGCGAAATTTTTGAACATTAATATGCAGGTGCGGTAAATACTTCATACGCATCCAGAAATGAAGAAAATCGCGAGCGTAGTGAGCGCGAAATGTTTTGATGCAGGTGAGGAAAATACTTCATACGCATCAACTATAATGTCGATGAAAACGCGAGCGTAGGGTGCGCAAAAATTATCGAACATTATGACGTAGGTGCGGAAAATACTCATCAAGTAATGTAGATGAAAACGCGAGCGTAGCGCGCGCTAACGTTTTTGAACATTATGATGCAGGTGCGGAAAATAATTCCTACGCGTCAAGTAATGTAGATAAAAAAGCGAGTGCGAAATGATTCGAACATTATGATGCAGGTAAGGAAAATACTTCATACGCATCAAGCAATGTAGATGATTGAACAAAAAGAAATTGTTGACCTATCAAATGGCTTTGTAAAGAGGTGGTTGAATAGATATTTTTTGTTCATAAATTAGTGGAATACCTTTCAAAGTTCAAAGTGCTTTATTGTAAAACATAGGTATAACTGAATACCTACTTTGGTCTGTTCATTCACTTTCGAAGATGGAGTAGAGGCCTTGGTTGATAGCGCACCCACCCTGGTTGCTTCTAAGAGTTATGTGATTTTCTGAGAATTGTTTTTTTTTGCTTCCTATCCGCCTATAACTTTCGAATTTGGTCATACTTGATGTTTATTGTTACGTAGGTATATTTTACTAACGAATACCAATATACCCTAAATTTATGTCTGTTACGCGCTGAACGTATTTTATACATTTTGCTGACGGAAAACGCAACTAATCGGCACCTCGAAGAACCTCAATGACACCCATATCGATTATTAAGAAAAGTAAATAAGTAAATGTCCGCCATCTTCGATTTGAAAATGGATATCATTCTTGTAATGAGCACCTCAATAAACAATATTTTAGACAAAAATGCGCATACCTAATATATAGGTACATGTCGCAAGTGCTACCATGCAACCGAGAGCCCGCCGCTCTGCGTAGGTACCCTCCATCGAAAACAAAAAAAAAACCGAGGTTTCATAGTAAGGTTTGTGAATATTGATAGAGTAGAGACTGACTGACCAACATAATTAGATCTCTCATTTCAAACAGTTAATATGGTTTGAGGGACTTTTGTATTTTTGTCTTTAGCCCTGAGAGGCAGAGGTATTGTTATTTCACCCCCCATTTTTTCAAATACTATCTGTTTATTATAAAATGTTTGAATGGGGTTCTATTTACTTTGCGTCCATGTATATACTTACCAATTTTCAAGCCTGTAAATCATGAACTGAAAGACTTCTCATACAAAGTTTAACCCCTCTTTTCACCCCCTTTCATCCCTAACCTATATGATTTTTATAGCCTATAACCTGGCCGAAGATCCAATAAACATATTAGTGAAGGCTGTATTAAAATCCATTCGCTAGTTTTCGCGTGATAGTTAGACATATAAACAGACAGACAAACAGACAAACAGACACGAATTCTAAAAACAGTTGAAACGTGTTCTGTTATCGATTCTTAGACCCCTCCATCGATTTTTTTACTAATATCTTCAATGTACAGATTTTCGACCCTCTTCTGCTTTATTATATGTATAGATAAGTAACTTTTTATTTACTTTTGATGATCTCTGATGAATCTTAATTTTATGTTCTGGGTATCCTTTATTAAATTTTATTACATATCTAATTAATTTTAAAAAAATACGATTTGTTTTCTATAGGCGGCATGCCCTTCGTGTATCGCCCAAGGCTTAATTAGCTTAAGGTAGGTAACTCTTTATTTTCTTCATTAAATTACGATATAAATAATAAACGAGGTATGAATTATCTAATATTTGTTATTTTGTCCATGGAATAGAACAAATCGACAAATTATCGCTATTGACTGTTATTTTAGATTTTAGAACATCTCTACGGCGGTCGCTGTGCCATCGAAATGGCTGGTGTGACGCGGCCTTGTATATTATGAACTACTGATTTCACGCAGTACGGAACCACGCTAACACCTAACTGAGTTATCTTTATCTCTTTATTCATTTTAACCCTTAGGGTAGGTTATTAATATAACATGTTTATAAAAAGTAAAATATAAGAATAGACTTACAAAATATAAAATTATGTTTATTATTATTACGACGATATATACTTGTTTCTTTCCATGGCACATAAGAGTCAATCCTAACACCTTATATAAGTTTTAGGTAGCATTCGAGCTAGCAAGTTTAGGTTACCTATGAAAAACAGCCTTGGCCAAAAGTGTTGAGCACTTACACGTTTTCCATATAAAAGTTAAACTTTCAATTAAGCATTTCATATCCTTTTATTTAAGAAAATTAAATATCTTTCAAAAACTAGCTACTTTCGTTGACGTTAAAGATAATTGCAAGGATAAAAATGCAATTACCTAGTCCTTTTATTGCATTGCAAACCCGTCTATTTTTAGTCTTCAGTTAGCAATAGCTACTTCGAAATGAACACAGTATTTCTTTAAGATGTTCTTTAGTATAATACCTTTTCATATTTTACGTCGATGTGCATTTTTGTAATTAAAAAATAATAGTTTTTTTTTATAAGTTACAAAGGAAAATAAGGGGTGCTCAACACTTTTGGCCAAGGGTGTAGGTATATTAGAGTTAGAGCCTGTTGTGAAATATGTTGAGAATCATAATAAATTCCATTGGCGAGAGAATAAGAGGCTAAAAGGTTAATTTTTATCCCACTACTAGGCGCTCCCCTCTTCCATCCTCTTCCTCTACACGAAAGAGATTGGGCAACAAATAAAGTCACAACGCTATGTTACTCCGCCTTGGAATTGGGACTTTCTCATACACCTTTTATCTAACTTATTTCGAAGTATTTTTGCAAGTACCTCTTTCCCTTACCGAGAAACTGAGTTATAACATCTTATATCGCATATTTTTCTGCTTAACTGCAGTCGAAGCGACGTTATATTGAATTAAGTATACTGGCTGGTTCCCTTCCGTGGCGCTCGTCCACGGCGCACCGTTCTAAAAGCTTTCTGCGGCAGACGTGCACATTACGCGTTAGTCTATTTCCACCAGACACCGATATGTCTGGTCACAACAAATACAACTTGAACAAATAAATATACATCCGTCATGTTTATGTTAAATGAAATTAATAAGAAAAAAACCTTTCGTCAGATTGACGTGAGATACCAAAATTGTGAATTTTGGTAAATCTGACGTCAACTTGAATGTTTATTCAATAAATCCAGTTAATTCACTAAACCATTATTAGCTGTTAGGTATATACCTAGCTTTAGACCGCATAGATAAAAGTCGCGAATCTATCGACAAATTTCGCTACATTCCGGGAAATGCTGTTACGAGCTAATACCTACGTGGCGTTGCTAGGGCTCTAATTGATGTACAGTCAAGGGCATAAATATGTATACACTTTTGGACCTTATTCAATGGAATAAGGTGAAAAAGTGTATACATATTGGTGCCCTTGACTGGTACTACTTTGGAAAAGTACGCACATATTCTCATTAGCTAAGTAGGTAGGTACAACGGAGAAAGAAAATTAATAAATACTTAAAGCCTTATTTACACACGTATACGTATAATGAGGTCAATCGATCTATCAAACCGCGTCATGTAGTGAAACTCATATAGTTACGAGTCTCATACGTGTGTCAATAAGGCTTAAGGATGGAAAAGTATTAAAGATACCTACCTACCCAGTGAGTTAGTAATATTACATGTGGCATAAATATAATCTTATCCATTTTTTATGTGACTCCAGTGGCACGAGTTGTGATATATATATCTAAATATTGGATACAGTGGTCAACAGCCTATCATCGACAACCGACTAGATATAAAAAAACGTCTTGTACTGATATGACTGGTTGTGTTGACATTGCCATTCTGAGTAATGTAGTGAATAGAAAAAATATAGTTCCTAATATCGTGAGAAGGGACGTGGAGACTCATCATCCTCAGCCTGCAAGTAGACGTTATGCTCGACACTGATTTTATGCCAAAACAGATCAAAAATGTGATTTAGATAATCTATGATATTCAACAACATTGATGAAGAATCATGAATTTAATCATCGTGTTCTTATTTTGTATCACAACTTATGTTACAGTACAGTTCCTTCATCAAGGAGGTGGTTAAAAGGGATTGGTTATTTTACCTTTTCTCAACTCCGTAAATTTTGCCTATGTATCACCAGATTCAGATCGCCATATGTCCAACAATAGCCTCAAAATTAGTAAAAGATCTTCGATAACACCCCGGCATGACGCGGCCAATGATTTTATAACTGTATCATCTAATTACTAGGAACTTATGTAGATTCCTATCAGTAACACATGGCGCGGTGATCCGAGGGGTAGATTACACCACCACATCTAAGAGCCCGTCAGCCGGGCTCTGTTGTATGAAAACAAGGACCTTCTTATGTTTGTTGTGTATTAACCACTTTTATAGACATGTCGATCAAACTCCTGTAATGGAAAATCTGGTCTTTATACATTGGGCGTGTGTGTATCGCAGTTTTGAAGAAACTTTCATGTTACTTAAACAGTATCTACTTACCTACGGTTACTTAGGTAGATTTTCTCTTACCGACTTTTATTTTAACCATAACCTACCCATCATTAAGGTATTTTTTTGTATTCTGTTTGTCACGTGATGCTTTGAGCACACTTACAAATCGGTTTAGAGAAGTTGTGCTATAATGTTTATAGACAATTTTATTTGAATTATTTGAGCTCTCTAACCATTTTCACTGTTTCCCAATCCATTTACTCCGAAGTTTACCTACCTACTTCATCATTTTCTTCTCAAGTCGGAACTACACAATGGGCCACGATGGCGCAGGACCAGGACGCAGCTATGCGGTGGAATGAGATAAAAGTATCTCTTTCTCTCTAACTCATAACTGAGTCCTGTAAGTTTGTATGAAAAATCCCTGTATCACACTGAAGGTAATCTTACGTAAATATAATTAACATAGGTACCGATGCATAGCCCTATTTTATGGTCAAACAATACCCCAATAATCGCCACAATAGTCCATGTATTGCCACATGATTGCCACCGACCACCAGGTGACTTCGGACCAGACAGTCATTACCGTCGTCGTCGCGTGCCCCCCGTAATTAACTGATGGGGCCGATGCGCCCCGCGCCCGCCCGCGGGTGAGTAACGTGGGCGCGCCCATACTTTGACTTTTTGATTCCCAATGTTTCGATGCTTTAATGATTACTGATAGGTGTGACGTAAATCAGTCATGACAAGGGAATGCAAAAACCGGTTATTAACCGTGCCCGAGGATCGAAAACCGGTTAGCCGCTTTTAGCTTTTTTTTTGCTAATCTTTTTAAACTGACATTTTGAATCATATTTGGCTGTTTCAGTCGGAATTTGATACCCTGCTTTGCTTTATCATTATTTATTTTCTTTTTATATATATTTATGTTAGTCTGTAAGGTATTTTATGTAAATATGGGCCTTGTTGCCTGATTCAAATAAATAAATAAATTTTAATATTGATGACAAATTGAGCGACTTCCTCGATATTTTGTCTAGTAGGCAAGTAAGTATCTCGATATTATTGCAAGTATCTCGATAGTAGGCAAGTAAGTATCTCGAAACCTTTCTTTTGGAATTGCTTTTGCATTGACCTGGCCAACACTGTCAATCTGCTTGATATTTAGATTTTTTTTGTAGAAAATTTTCAATAACTTCGTTTGTGGACTGAGACCAGACCAGCAGGGCTAACACACTCGCATCACATAGTTAAGACTACACTGGTTACAATCCGCTTTCGGCAGGTCGCATAATAATTGCTCCCGTCGTCGTAGTATTAAAAAAATGCAAACACCAAGCCTAGGAATTTTGTCTCCGCAAAAGTATGTGGATTCTTTATTGCACTTATTGTAAGTGCGATATAGACAGACATCTGTCGCGAAGACAAAGTTGCCTCGTGCGCGACTAGGGTAATACAAGAAAAGTGTTGCCGCATCTCGCGACGCGACTAGATGCCTAGTAAGTTTCAATAGCCCTTCAAGAAGATCAACGCCTCGCTAAAGGCGTGCCCGGGCGCGGCCGGGGGCGCCGCGAGTCTAATTATTGACGGTGTCTCGGGTTAACGTGCTTTGTTCTCTGTAGGTATTGGTTACTGTGTACTAGACTGTGCTAATATTGTTTTCCACAGCCGAAGCCGTAGGTACAACTGCGCACAGATTAGTATGAGATTCTCTATAGAGGGGCGCGTCGTCGTGGATGGCGCGCACTATGCGCGGTGTTGTTGTAACAACATTAATTTAACTTAAAATGATATAAGTACCTAAATCAAGGCCTGTTTTCAAGTTATTTTAAAACGCGTTTTTTTTCATTTCCTTTCCAAACTATTTCCATTTTCATTAGGTACATTGTCAAAAACCTATTTCTTCTTAATTTTTGTCCTATTGCCTCCCAAAAACATGTCCTTTCATGTCCTTTAACAAAATTTCACTGGACCCTCGAAACCACCTAATCCTAGCGAAAAGGCTAAAAATTTAATGCATCCACATGTCCCAGTGCTTAGCGCCCTCGCTAATGGTACATTTGCACCCTCCCGGAGGACCGAGGGCCGCGGGCGACGGGGGGCGGGGAGGTAAAAGCATATTTATGTTAGTTTCTGATTGACGATGATGGCTTCCCCTTGGTTAGAGTCGATGCGGGCTCGTTGCGACGAATCGTGACATTCGAATTTTTATACAGCCTAACTAAATAGGTCTTAACACTTTCGCTACCAAGCTTTTCGTAGCGCTACGCAATTTCCTCTACATACCGGAAAACGCATGGTATCGGCTACGCGTCGACGAGCGCAGAGCGCCCGCTAGGCGGGTTCCTGGAAGTGAATGTGGTGATTGGTGATGGTGACCTCAAATCTGTTTAACACTTTCATTTCCAAGAGCTCCCTTGGGGAGTCCTCTGCTCGTAGACGCGTAGCTAATAACATGCGTTTCCTCGTATGTAGAGGAAATTGCGTAGCGCTACGAAAAGCTTGGCAGCGAAGCCAAAGGTAGACATACCAATGTGTGACACCTTAATACCCAATGGGTATACGAGTACGAGGCTTTACACATTCAGCGCCGAGAACACGATATCGAGTTCTCCATTCGTAGACTGCTTTCGTTACAAAGCAGAAAAGTCATATATGTCATCGGCTACGAGCGTAGCGCGCAGCGCTCTTCAGCAATAAATGTGTTGATTTAAAACGAGACAAAACTTACTACTACGTAATGAATGAATTATGCTTAGTTTTGTTTTTTTTTAAGCCCCGAATCGGAGATGAATCTTTCGATTGTTTTCATAAACTGAAAATAGCGGGCTTGTATACCTACTTAGTAGCAAATCAAAATAGTACATTACTTAACAAGGGCGGCCTTCGGCTCGGGCGTCAAATACCTGCGATCTGAGACATTCTTTATTACCGCCCGTGTTAAGTACAAAATTTTTTGTCACCCCCTGGCCAGGAAGTGGGATTTCCCGCGCGCGGAGCGTGCGGTAATTGCTGCTTTATGGCCAGGTGTGACATAATAGTAGATTATACACCAAGGGGATAAAACACTGTTTTATGTCACGGGTGCGATATTGAATCCCGAACGTAACGAAGGACTCCAAATTTTACTCCCGAGCGGAGCGAGGGAGTAATGACTTAATTCCTGAGCGAAGCGAGGGAATTAAGACTGAGTCCTGAGTGTAGTGAGGGATTTAAGCGCTCCCAAGACAAAAACAGCTTTATCCCCGAGGAGTATACTCTACTTTTCTCACCTCTTGCGAGGCAATAAAAAAACCAAGGCTACTAAAAACAGAATTAAATCAGTCAATCACAGCAAATTTTAGTATCTATTTTAATAGAATCTGTTTTACTCCGTATAATTAAGCGTCTTGTAACCCACGCGGATCTTGTTTTTGGTATTTAATACCTAGTACATCGACGACTGCTTGCATTCATTTGTGTTGTGAGCACAAGTATTTTGTTCCTCAATCTTATTTGTTTTCTATGTATTTTAAGTATATATTTATCTTTATAGGTATATGTATATCGTCGACTAGTACCCATAGTATGTACAAGCTTTGATTAGTTTGGTTGGGACTAGGTAGATTTGTGTAAGACTGTCCACAAATATGTAAGTATGTATTTATTTACATTGCTGCAACTGCTGCGAAGGGAGGAAGGCCAGCCCTAGCTACGTGCGAGGCACGATATTACAAAGTGATTATTTAAAAATGTAATAAAATATGAGAATAATGTAAACTCCAAAATGTAATTCTACAAATATTGTACTAAAACCACGCGCTTGACGCGCTACAGGCGGCGGCCGACGACGCAGTCTTTTGTTTCGAACACGACGTTCCAAACAAAACACGGAGCTGGTGTGCCGCGTCCTCGCCGCTCAGTGGACTTCACGACATTAGACTTTAATGATAGAACTATAAGAACTATGAAAAGTGAAATCACATTATTACCCGGCGGGTTATAATGAGATTCAGTACGATATTACTACCCGGCTTAAGCCAAGGGTTATAATGATTTGCTTTCGGTAAGGTTTGCATGATATATAATTGGGCATTGACGAGCAGGTGGTGTGAAAAAGTATTTTATACTGTGCGTGGACAGCACTTTTCTATGGTCGGCGTGAAAAATAATGAAGGTTCATTCTTCCCTTTATTCATTACAAAGAATTGTAAGTGCAACAGTGTGGATATATACCTATAGGCGTTGACTGTACTACGAATTCGGCGTATGCGACCAGCACCTTACGCACTTAACGCACTGCTCCTCGCAGATTTTCTAGCGGGACACAGTTCTCTTCGTGTAGACATAAATGTGAGGACGTTGTATATTCAGGTAGGTGCCTATAGGCAGAGAGAGTGACGAGTGGGACTACACACCCATATCAAACCCTGTTACAAAATTAAAGCAAGAATATTTTTTGAACCTGACTGTGTCTAGAGATGATGTGCACGGTTGGAGAGTCGCCTGGGGAAAATCCAGGGGAACCTCTGACACGACCACGCGGGCGGATTAACAACTGGAATACTGTAAGACGGTCTAGTTATGGTTGAGCGGCTTCAACCGAATCTGAGATGTGATCATGTGAGTGGAATCGAGCTACTGGGAGTTTTGTCGCTGGTTCACTAAACTAACCTTAGCTGAGAAGAGTCCAGCAAGGAAATCAGCTAGGCTCGACCTGGGTTGGACCCGGTTGAAGGGTATCTATAATATAATAGGTACGATACTGATTAATAGTTGATAGTTGAGTAATGTTTAAAGTTTCCTTAGTCCTAACCTAAAGTCTAAGTCCAAGTACTAACCTAAATAACTGCTAGAAAGACGAAATCATGTTTATTCAATACCTATTCCAGTACATTTCAGTTTAACTACTTACATCAGTAGATTATCAATCATTGTAACCATTCGTGACTCATACAAAACCAGCTGAACTAAAAGCGCAACCAATCAGCCAGTACTTAGTGATCAGGTATTTAACCCTTCCCACAGCACGGAAGGGTTAGCCTGGGGCCTATTCGGCCGGATTGTATGACTATTAGCTAATTGACTCGTTGCTAACGAAACGAAACATATAGAACAGTTATAAAATAATAGTTATTGATTTTCTTTGGTTAATTTGGGTAACATAGCTGATTTTTTCTAGTACAATGTTTCATTTTCCAGCACACATGTGCAATTTTCAAAAACCGTATAACTAAGTATTTTTCTACGATTGTTCATGTGGTGAAATGGAAAGGAAATGTAAAAATTGCGAGTTTGTGTGGCATGGCGAAATATAAGATTGGAGTAGATTTTAGGGTATAAATTAAGGTAAATGTCCCAGTGTTTGGCACTAACCCAATTACTTTTGGGACTTTCTATCTTATAAGATAACAATGGTTGGCACTCACTTGGAAAAGTCACTATTTCTATTTGCGATATGTTTCGGACAGCAATTGGAGGTGTCAGCCGTTGTACTCTTATCAACTGGAAATACGTCTCATGTTACTGTAAAATTTATATCTTAATTCAGAATAATAGGAACGGACAATACGTGTCAACTATTAGGCAATAAGTTGTCAAAAATTGGGAGTCACCTATAGGATTTAATATCATTCAGTCTCTCGATCTATAATATCTATAATAGTAATAGGAATCGAGCGTGTTTCCTGCGATACTTATTTATAGTAAAATACAGTAATGAGTAATGACATATGCATTAGTATAACGAGCGTGTGTTATTAGTGAGAAAGAGTAATTTGTCAGTCTGTCAGGCTGTCCGTCATTAACATCACATTTGTTATATTGGACGATTGATCTATGACCTAGTTCAATTAGAATAAAATATAATAACCCCTTTTTGTCAGTTAAGGTACTCTATATGTTACTTAGTCAGCAACTTGCTTAATTTAGTGATGGTGAATTTTATATAAGAAAAAAAATCGAATCTGGAGGAAGTATATGATTGAATATAATATAGAAATCAAAAAGTAACGATTGTATCCCGAAGGATTTCATGCTTTATTCATAGGTACTGTGACTGTAAATAATCGTAAATTCTCTCTCTGCTGCTGTAATCGTTCTGGTGTCGTATTAGATTAGATATATAGTTTTGGTGGTATTATGTTGCAATGTCCTTAATTTTTTATAAGGTTCTTATTGTAATTCAGTCGATGCCATGCAGAAAAATTGACTAAAGTTGACGAAATGGCACCGACTAACAGTGAGGAAGGAGGAAGGAGACAAAAAAATTGCGTACAACCGAATTGAGAACCAGCTCTTTTTTTGAAGTCGGTTAAAAATCCTGCCCAGCGATATCCTCAGTTTCACCTGAGGAGACTCGTGGTCGAGACATCGAGATCGTAAATGGTGGCCAATTAGCCAAAAAGCCATAATTATGAGCAGGAAAGACACTACGCCATATTAGACAAAACCTAACACATGACCGTCAAAGAAATGTGGCGACTCCATAACTATATGATGCTCCTAACTAGATAGTAACTCACGTGCTTCTAATAATCGGACTATATTTCTGTGGGCGTGACTGGCTTGCCCAAACAAAATAGGTAGGTATACAACAGAATTCAATACACACTTTACATTATTAATTCGATTGCTTCATTCAAATTGAAAACCAAAAGTGAACGTGACGTGATTATTCTAAAGTACTAAAAGTCTAAATCCACTCTCCTGTACTTATATTTACGAAACCCGAAGCTCCAGGCCGACCTCAGACCCTCAAATTCGCATTTATATGATTCCCTTACAGAGCGATATTGTTTTAAACGAGGCCATGCCGACTTGCCGAGGGCCGGATATGAGACGCATTTCAATGATATTGCTTCCGCGCCCGCGCCGGCCAAACACTCCAAATGGTATTAGAATATTGAGCGAGCTTCCAATTCTGTTATGTGAGTACTTACCTACTACCTACGGTATAGTTATGGAATTCCAATTGCTAGCAATCATATGACCTCGTAATTCGGTTTATAGAGTAAGTATACTATGCGCTTGGATACACTTTGTAGAGTTCTATTGAAGCAAAAACAGGATTTTTTAATAAACATTATGTATGTTTTTCCCAGGACAACCTCTGTTGCTTTGTCGGTAAGTAGTCGATAATCGATAATAACCATTTTCTAATCGGATTCTTGTTCCAGTAGTCAATTATTAATACCGACAAGTGGCACCTTTAGCATGCAACAGACATTACATAAGTAAAGTTTTCAAGTTTTTGTGTAGGTACTCGTAAGTATTATTAAGTCTAGTATGCGTTTATCGGGTACAGTCTTTAACACTTCCTCAAGTCACTTGTCTCGGGGCTGCCTAGCGCTCGATCCAAACTTTAAGCCCTCCGAATAAAAACAAGGGGCAACTTGACATGCACAGTAAAAGGTATCGAGTAGCTGTTAGACTGGATTTTTTCGCAACACTCGCAATAGTTAGGTACAGTCAAGGGCATAAATATGTATACACTTTTGGACCTTATTTCAATGGAATAAGGTGAAAAAGTGTATACATATTGGTGCCCTTGACTGTACCTACAGTACAAATACACCTCTTAATAAAGGGCCGCACAGAAATCACAGAATAGTACAAAATCAAAATAAGTAGAGGCAAACAACAGGCTCCCTTACCGCCACAGAGCGATTTCTTCCAGACAACCTTAGGGTAGCATAAATAAAATTTACTTATAACAATAGGTACCTACCTACATTTTTTTGATGCGCAAAACGTTACACGTTTCAATGACAAATTCATGCTACCTACACTTCTTTAGATGCACATAATTATAGCTACATCTTTACAGCCGAAGAGGTCAGGTAGATCTACATATTAAATAATAATAATAATAAATATTTGTGCTCAATCTTACACAAATCGACCTAGGCCCAAACTAAGCAAAGCTTGTATGGGTAGGTACTAAGCGACGATATACATACTTATATAGATATAAATAGATACTTAAATACATTAGAAAACATCCAAGACCCAAGAACAAATATTCGTGCTCATCACACAAATAAATGCCCCGGCCGGGATTCGAACCCGGGACCTCCAGCTTCGTAGGCAGGGTCACTACCAAGTAAGCTAAAGCGGTCGTCGTCGGTATTTGGATTGGGATTTCATATAGCCTGGTAGATGACTATATTATATTATTCTATACTAGGGTCTGCTCCAGCCTACTTAGATGTTGGACGTCAACGCTATGACATTTTATGCCTATGGCTGTGATATTTTATTTTTATTTTATTTATGAAAAAACTCCTGTGGACTTACAGTTGGCCGCAAAGATGTCCACAAGATTAACTTCCCATACAGTATATTATTACTTAATTAAACTTAAATTAAGGAGAACATTTTACAATATAAATTCAATTAAAGCTAACAATAACATATTTTTAATTCAATTTATACTTAAACATTTTATAACGAACCGACTAGGCGGTTTGCGAAAAGGACAACTTTCGTTTTTACCATCGACAAGTTGTCAGCAAATACATCAGCGTCCTGGATTTGTGCTAGAAATTCATTCATCAGGGCTATGGCTCTGATAGTTGTTGCATTCCGGGCCTGATGAGTACGAGTTCCACTAAAAATAGTGGCAAAAAGATTTCGCGCCCGCCTTCCCCTGCGGCCTACCGCAATTATATAATTTTCTGGCACAAATAAATGAAATTTGCACAGAGCACTAGGATTGTCCACTCTATGGCGCAGAAGCAAACAGTAATGATAGAGTGTCGCAACCTTCCTGCGTAGCTCGAGAGTCTCCAGACCTACCATCCCGGTCACAAACAGCGACGGGAAAAGAGTTGGGTTGTATCCATAGTAACGCTTGTACAGGAACCGAGCAAATTTGCGGTGCACTCTTTCTATCATGAGCGCATTTTTTTTTATGGAGGAGGAGGAGGATTTAAATGGAGCTACCTGTATACGTATAGAGGTAGAAGGGGGCATCTAGTGATGTGCTATTATTAGGAATATCCTCAATTCGTTTGAGGAATATTCTCGGTTCAGGATTATTCCCGAACTATCCATCCATCGCGGATCCACAAATCGGGAAATTTCGGGAAAACTCCCGGGAATTGCATCTCTACCGCAGCCTCTGTTCCGGGCAAGATCCATTAAGAGGATTAAAAGCGCCTCCTCGCGATGCCGCGCCGAACATCCAACACAACATGCCTACTATAACGTCCTCTATAGGTACCTACTTTTTTTGGGGTAAGTCGCGGGATTGGTAGCCAGAGGTTTGGATTATTACGATTTTATGAATTATCGTATCGTATTTATCGTATCGTATACGACGTTTACTTACGTGAGTTAATCATCTGATACAGTAGGTAGTCCTCACGACTCCTCATAAAAGTCATAAAATAATTAAAGCATAAACATAAATGGTGATTAGATGAGCATGTGGCGTCATATGGCGCATCGCATGCGCACGCGTCATTGCGCGGCACGCGCGGAGGGCCCACTCCCATTATCGAGGTAATCTAGTCCTACCGGGTAATTAGACCTCTTGTTTACATGGTAAATGGACTGACGTTAAATTTTTGGGCAGTAGAAAGGAATTGAACTGTTCTGTTGAATGAACGCCACTGATTCACAAGGTGTTGATTGTCACAGATCTGGAGCTCACTTATTACCACTTAAGTACTTACTTATTTACGGGTAGCATTTAACGAACCACCAAATTAGTTGCCGAATGATGCTCTAAAAAATTACATTGATTACCAAAAATACTAGATTCGCACCAAATTTTCAACTCCTTTTAAATATAAAGTGCAACTCAAAGAAGTAACATGTCGATAACCTATTTAATTAAATTGTTACCAAATAAATTAGTCACTACCCAAAAATACTTAATGATCACCTAATTTCAAACACCAAATTTCATATAATTTACATCCAAATATTACAGGGCTCGTAATCCTATTAAAATTATTTACACCCAAATAATTCTTTCGATACCCAGAAATACTACATGATCACCAAATTTCACGCGGCAATTGTTTTTTAATGTCCGACGCGCAAAGCAGTTCCAATCTAGTCTAACCTCATTGCTAGCACACTGATGCGGTTTTCCATACGGTCCGTCTCGCTCGCACCTCGCACCACGTGCGAGCAAGACAGCGCTAAATGATTTTAAGAAGTTGAAGTTTGAAATAAAAATAGCTATTTTAATTTCAAACTAGTGTAGATTGGAACAGTATTGACGGATCTCCGCTGGCGCGGAGCTCCTATTTTGAGTTGTTTTGGCCCTTCGGGCCGATGCAAAACTAACATAACCTAAACCTACCTATACCTATTTCTACCTATTAACTTCCTTTAATTTTTCCATGAAAGTCTATCTATATTAATAAAGTAAACTCATTTGAGGACCTTTATCCATTTTCATAACAAACTAACAATTTAATAAATCAACAAAACTCATTTTCAAATAAAAGGTTTCAATCAAACGCGCTCACGTCAACGCATTAAAAAAAAAAAAACTTCTTGCAGTTTGTAAACCATCAGCAATAGGTAGTTAGAATGAAACAGCAATAGGTACCTTTCACTCTAACGACATATCAATAGGTTTTATGCTTCAGACAATTCTTTGTATTTGATTGAGTGAGACAGCAGTATACGTGTTATTATTTCACACAGCCACATTGCGCGTTGCTTTTTAAATTAATTTTAAATTTTACTTTCTAATTTATAACATTTTGGAAATAACTAAAATATTAATAGTGCTAAAAACAATTAATTTGTAACTGTTTACTAAAATGTAGCATGCGATGTATATAATATTTGGATGTAATTCTAATGAAAAAAGGTGCATGAGATTAGGTGGTAGTTTAGTGTTTTTGGTGGTACTTGACAATTTTTTTGATGCGATTATAAATTTATAGGAACGCAATAAGTAAAATAGGTGCAAGTGCTGCAAAAATAGGTAGAATTTTTTTGGTGACTCGGAATTGCTGATCGATAAAAATTTTTGAGTGTTCAACCTTATTTTAGGGTTCGAAAATTTGATGATATCAAAAGTTATTTAGGTGATCATTTTATTTGTTCCCCTTATTTACTACTCGGACCTCTCTGCTCTGGCTCTCGTTTAAACATCCAAGTGAAATGATAACGAGCACGTTTGCTTAATTAGATATGTGGGTTAGCTAGCTTACGCAACAGTAACGGCAGTGTCCAGTGTGTTATAATAAACCGGCCAAGTGCGAGTCAAACTCGCGCACGAAGGGTTCCGTACGATTATCTATATAAAAACGGGGAAAAAATCATGTTCGTTGTATGGGAGCCCCCTTAAATATTTATTTTATTCTATTTTTTAGTAAATGTAGGTATTTGTTGGTTGCTGCAACAAAAATACATCATCTGTGAAAATTACAACTGTCTAACTATCACGGTTCATGAGATACAGCCTGGTGACAGACGGACAGCAGAGTCTTAGTAATAGGGACCCAGAACCCTAAAAATGGTCATGCGGCGAACTGAACCGTAAAGTGATGCTATTAGAATACGGACACATTACCTAACTATCACGCGTATAAATTGATGGTCATGTCATTTAAGATGTGCGATGTTGTCATTCAAACAACTACTATCTTTCGGCCCAGCTATGCTGCACATCACTGCCATTATTAGGGTTACCATACACCTACCTAAAAACCAAACTTCCAAGTTAATGAATAAAAATC
Organism: Cenopis cana; assembly: GCA_951800055.1. Taxonomy (NCBI): domain Eukaryota; kingdom Metazoa; phylum Arthropoda; class Insecta; order Lepidoptera; family Tortricidae; genus Cenopis; species Cenopis cana. The sequence goes on from OX637473.1 coordinate 10,804,103, forward strand.
AATAACAATCACTTAACTTCCAGCCGGCACCCTCCGTGCTGTCAAGCTTCCAGGTCACCGCGCAGCCAATGCCAGTCACAACCGTCTCAACACTGTCTAGTATATATTGACCCTAGGATTCTTAACAACTGTGCGAAATCGGAGGTCAATTTTATAGTAGATCCCCTGAGTTGTCAATAAGAGTAGGGAATACCACAGATTGCGCGAGCGACGCCTCGCTGCCCACCCCACGCGCATCCATGCGTGATGGTGTCAGCAAATATGGCATTAATGCTGGTGCAGAATGTTGCTTAATTTGATTTTTTGTGCGTTTCAGATTATTTATGGACCGTAAGTTTTAAAATTACAGAAAGAGAAGGTAAAGAAGATAGTTAAAGTATGTAGATAGATATTTGAAGGGCCCTATAATATATAATAGTTATTGGTTACCTGATCTAGGCTCAGGCTTTAAAGCACTGACATTGACGTAGGTAGTAATCTACATCGAAATTACTGATCATACCTACTTTATTAGACGCAATTATTATACAATTAAAATAACTACCTAAAGCTAAAAAAGGCCGTGTTCTTGGGTTCAAATCCCGCCAATTTTTTCAATGACCGTGTTGGGGGGATTCCTCGCTTCTGTTACCACCTGGCGCAAAGGTTCCTAGTACACTGGCGGAGTTGCCTCGTTGTATGGAGAGGGATATCCTTTGCACCAGGTACTCACCAGAGCGGGGATCGCCTCCACGGTCTCTTAGGCGTCGAGCTAGAGCGGCAACGAATGCTTTGGCCTCGGCGCACCAGGGCCCACCAGTCTCCACGGCAACCGGGACGAACTTATATACTGACGCAATTATGTATCAGTCAATCATCTTTACTGCGGTTACAACTATGAGGTAACCTTAAGTAGATATGTATACAGTATTGCGAGATTTTACAGCCATATAACCCTGTCACGACGTCGCTGAAATAATCAATATATCCTATTGATAGGAAACATTAACTTTAAGTACTAACCAGTTGATGTGATAGTTATGAAATGACAATGTGACATCTCCTAAAGTGTTCCACGACCCACCATGCCTAAATAAATTGTACAAGTTACAATATATCAGTATGTAGGTAGGTATGCCTACACTAACATGCCAGAAGTCTGTAAAAACGCGGTATCGCGTCATAACGCGATATGGTCCTATTTTAAGCTAGTCAAGTGGCAAGTGTAGCGCCTCGCGGTTTTCTTTCATCTCGGCAGGGATGCGGCACTTCAGTCTGAAGAGTGCGGATGCTGCGTAGTGCAGTAGCGAGGGTATCTCACAGAACTTTCAGAACAGTTGTTCCGTTCTTGCTAAGGCGGGGTAACATATGTTATCTCTTGTATCTCGTAGGCATAGAGTTCAAAAATCACCCTACGAGTTTCGCGGATGACAAAAAGTTACGACAACCTTAGGCGTAGGCCAAAGGCAATATGGCCTTTGGTTACTGAGCCACTTAGGTATGTCATACTTAATTTTTTTAATTCAATAATGTGCATGCATCATGATTGACTCGACTACACTCTGCAAATGTGTGAGTAGATTTTTACTTATTAGAGTCACTTGTTATTCTACTCCCAATCAACTGTTGTGACAAATTGCTAGGTGGGTGGGTAGGTAATGGTTTTAATGCGTCGAAAATGTTCGCCAAAACTCACAGTTCACACGGACAGTTTCCAAGCGATAATGCGCAAAAAGTTACGTCAATGATGGGTCGCGTTAGGGAAAGTCAAAACGGCATTCCGGTGATTTCTGGGCTATTTGACTGCCCCATGATGGCCATAATGTGGCACTGGATAAGGCAGGTAAGGACTACTCTAGCATACGTCGAGTAGTTCTTAGAGTTAAAAAAATGCCGGCTACGGACTACCGAGGTAAAGGACGATCAAAGCCCGTTATGTAATGAAAATCGCATGCAATTTCTTGCACCGTGTAAATGGGATTGCTCTTGGCCAGCATCTAGCCAGGGGGCAAACATGAGGCCGACGATGAAGCGAGCTCACCCAGAAGATGCCTATTCACTCGTGCCTTAAAAAGGTCTAGGTTATATGCCTTAAAAAGGTCTAGGTTATAGCGTAGGTAAGGTATACTTCGTTCCAGATTAGACGACGAAAACTTCTAATGGAATAGTATGAGAAGTTTTCGACACCTTATCTAGAACGAAGTATACTAACATAGCTTTGTAACTAACAATGTATGGTCCTACTCGTATCGTCTGAAATAAAACATTTGAATTCGAAATTTGACACGGTAACCGGCAGAGATGCGGCTATGGTTTGATAATGGAATTAGGCAACAACACACACATACTTTAATATTACAACATTGCATATAATATACTTGTTATTGTAATCAGTAATCACAATCAGCTGTTGTGACAAATGGCTTTAACTCTGCCTATAAGTACCTACGTTACAAAAGCGGAATAAATAGCTCTTTACGTTGTTTATGATTATGAATATATCAATATCTAACATATACGTTTTCGATAACCCAATAGCTATACATACCTACTTGGTCTCCAATCAAAAAACTGTCGAACCTGATATCGTCATTGTTCACGCCTAGCTACTCGCATTGTGATACCCAATATTGTCCCACGAGCGACAACAATTGGGGACAATCGGGAAGCATTCAGAGTCATTGGACCGATCGTTGTCATCATGGTAGACAATGGCAAGGGTTGCAACAATGAACTGGTAATCAGTCGATTTTTGATTAGTTGCCATTAGTGTATATGGATTCAATGCGGTGAAGACTATTTTGACATAGTAGGTGATTCAGTTTGGGAATTTGTCTTCTAGAAACTGAAATAAAAATATAGTAACTATATCCTAAGGCAAACTGGAGATTTTTATTGCAAGTCGGCTTATCGGGGAATTGTTAAATATTCTCTATATCAAAACCTAAAACATTCAAATTGTTTTAAAATATTCTCTTTGCGACTAGATCAAATATCAAATAGAACTCGCAAAAGTACACGCGTCTCAACTTATTATTTTCAACATAAAACACAAATTCCGACAATATTGCAGGGACGCGGAACCAGAGCTTAATATTATATTAGAACAAAGTAACAAAAAACCGGCCAAGTGCGAGTCGGACTTCGTACTTTTAGGATCCCGAATCAACCTCAAAATATGTGATTTAACAATTTGTTGGTATTTGTTGGTAAAATATTATTATATACACATTATCACCAAATTTCAAGTTCTTAGGTCAAAGGGTAATTAGTTGAAAAATTTTTCGGAACAAATTTTTGTGATAGACGACGGATGGACGCATGAGTGAGAGGACAACAATAGGGTTCCGTTTTGACCTTTCGGGTACGGAACCCTAAAAAAGTAACATAAATAACAGAACACATATGAGAATATAGTACATTTTGACTGTACAGTTCACTTTAATATCATTGTCCTAGTCTAGTAATCGTCCTAAAATAGTAGTTATAAGTAGTATAGCGTTGCGCAAGCGCGGAGCGGCGGCTAAATATACGCGGTATTCGTGGACCACTCCAGGCGGGCTTATCTCGGCGCTAGGGCTGTCGGGATATCCAAATTTTTAATGTGGATGGTATTTACACGTTACATATTTTACATGCCTTATTATCTTGCTACTAACTAGAAAAGAAAGATTATATACATTACATTGTTAAGTTAGCCTTGAATAAAATAAGGAAATATGTATAAAAATATAATAGCTTGTATTTACTGTTTGTTATGTACATTATAATGTTTTTGTATTTATTTTAATATAAAACAGTTGGTAGTTCATATTACCTACAAATTATATCGCCGAATGTATGAACGCCAGCATCACAAGGTTAGGTCTTTACTTTACTTTATTAATGTGTTCAGATTACATTTTTATAGGAAAATTGCTAATAATGTATCATTTTAAATTGTAACGAAATTCGTATATGCATATGCATGTGACGGCCCTGGAGTTGCAAGTGTCCATAGGCTGCGGTGACCGCTTACCATCAGACGGGCCGTATGCTTGTTTGCCTTCGACGTGGTATAAAACAAAATATCGCTCGACATCTTTCGAATGGAGGCGCAATTTTTAATCATGAGCAAAGGTGGTTTTTATTATAGTCTAATGCTTGTGAAACCCACGGGAGTTTTGTATTTAGAATATATATTTTGTTTTTGTTTTGGCAACCCTAGAAGCGCGTGGCGCCGGCGCCGCTTTGAACCGCGTGGGAATGCGCAGGAGTCAAGTGCTTATTGATTGCGTTTCCGTTCAACAGAGTTGGCATTCACAACGCTCTTTAACCACTCATCTCAGGAGAACCAGTGATATCTGATCTGAGAATATACTTAGTTTTCACCGATGTCAGGGTCAAGAATTCAAGAATCACCAGGGTCGTGATTGGTGAGGTACCTAAGTCAAGAGAGGTTTTGAATAACACAGCAAGTCGCGGTACCAATGCCTGGCGCCTTTAAGGTTTCTCGAGCCTAATCATAAATTACTACTAAAATGCTTAGGTAATTGCGGAAAGTTAAAACTCAAAAACTGCAAAATGTTACCATATTAGGTAGGTACTTAGGTAGGTTATGTGTTAGTGTCATGGACGAGAGGTAGAATAAGAGAAGAAGAGAAAATAGGTAGCTGTAGATTGCTAATATTGTTATTGATTGTAAAGGCAGAATGTCGAAGAGTAGGTATTTTCAACATTATAGCTATTTAGAAAAATGGAGCTCAATGTCATGAATGATAAAGTGTGGTGCTCCGTTGTTCAAATAAGGGCAGATTCAACGTTTATTGCATTTTTAAATAAACTACGAGTTCAAATAATATATATCTACCAGTCATTGTACAAAATAGCTTACTTCGTGAAATGACCCCAATCATTGGTCCTAATGTCGAGGCCAATTCTACCCTTAAGAGCCTAAATAATAGACCGCAAACTATAATTTAAAGCATTATAAAATAAGACATTTTAGATACCATCTACCACAACAATAGGATGACGTTCCAAATCGATTTTGAACCTTAAATGTCATACGTTATGATTGAGTTTGTTATAAGTTTAAAAGTATAAAAAAATTAAATATTATGACACGCCATTGTCCAGAACCGAGGCCAATTTATCAAAAGAGCTATCTCACCGTAAAATGACGGCAAATTTATAAAAGGTCCGGACCACGCCCTCCGTCTTGGCGGCGACGAGCTACTCTCTGATTGGCTAAGAAACCATCGCGTGCGCATGACTTTAACCTCTACGAGTCTACATTATACTGCCCTCTCGACATTTACTACGAGAATTTCGCGAGAACTTGATCAGACAAAGGATTAGATAGATTCTCGAACGACTGCATAACTTTCAAGTTATGCTTATGAGTTCCTAAAAACTTTTAAAAATGTGACAAGCGGAACGCCGAAGTGTGCCCAAAAATACTTCCACTCTTGTTAAGCACGTTTTATGACTTGTTAACATTTCGTCGCTTGTTATTAGATAAAATAATAAGTTTCGACGCGTGGTAATGTGCGGTTGAAAGATTTATAGCTTATGTTAAGTAGATCTGTCTTCGGTCGTATAATGTGTCGATACCGCGCTCTTGCTATTGGCATCCAGTTTGCGTAAACATCACGGCGAATTTTATATCAAACCCATTATACAATTTATTTGTGTAAGATATTGAATTCTGCTTCAAATACTTAGATTGTTTCAAGTTTTTTGGTAAGAAAAATGTTGGTCACGTCGTGGTCACGTCGTCACGTCGAATCGAACACAATTTTACTAAGCTGTAACATGTAATAAGTTATTGTATCGACTAACCATTGTTATTTCAGATCTTTCATTATCCTCAATAGGTGATGTGAAAAGTAGCATGTGTCACATGGAAGCAAAATTATTTCCACATTGGGCGTTAATTCTTGAATCCCTCACTACGCTCAGGATTCAATTTACGCCCACGCCGTAAATATGTCATTCTGCTCCCTTGTGAATCTACTATTCTTTCTCTAAAATATATTTTTTTATACTACGGCGGTGACAATCAAGCTAACGCCTCGCCTGATAGTAACACAAGCACGTTGCCGATCTGTTATTGACTTGAGAATTCGTTGTATTTAATTTGGTATTTCAATAGTGACATAAAATTGCATAGAAATATATAGTACTTGTCTCGCGTCTGCAGGAACCTAACGTACTGTGTATAGGACTAAAGGTACCTATAATGTACATCATATTTCATAAAGCGAGGCCACATCAGAAAGCTTTTAACCCGCGTACCCTAAAAATCGCCTGTCAAAACATTGTCGGCGCATCAAAGAGGGTGCGGCGTTTTAAACTTCCCCGGGGTGAGTTGCAGAAACCACTAGCTCTCACCGAACGTGTACAACGTGGAGGAATGGATGGATCTTTGAGTGATGGCTAATTTTAGCTTTAAAAGCCGGAAGGTGTATAATTTTGAAGTACATACGTGTAAGTATATGATAGTTTCCTTTCATTTTATGTGCGTTTTTTTTTGTATTTCCGTTGGCCTAATTATATTATTATCTGTTGCCTGGGAGTTATTTTATTTGGTTGTTTTACCATTTATCTTACTACATATAAACTGTAGTTATCAGCCTGCAAGTACTGTATAATATGTGTATCTTGTATTCTTTCATGTTTAAGTATATATATCTACGTACGTAAAATTACTAATTAGTAGATATCTACGATCCTATTTCTTCATCGTCGGTATCAAATTTTCCCTAGGGAAGCTAGCTAGCTAGGCTAGCTGCGCATGCGAAGCGCGTCTAGGTATCCTTATTATCGAACATCTGCTGTACAGTCAAGGGCGCCAATATATATACACTTTTTCACCTTATTCCATTGAAATAAGGTCCAAAAGTGTATACATATTTATGCCCTTGACTGTACTCCTCGAATGCGATGGGACAGTGAATGTCACAAAATGTATACATGTATGTATACCTACTGTCGATGCTCATTCAACATTGAGAGAAATAATATATCTACCTAGTTTTGTTTATAAGCCAATCACGATTTCGATACCAGCATACCTCACACTACTATTAAGAAAGCAAAAAAAGAAACTTCTCAGACAATGGGCCGATGAATAAAAACAAAATGCGAAAAGTAACTGGCCGATAAAGAAACAAAACGTAAAAGTAACTGGCTGAAATAAAACAATGGCCGTCCGAAAACATTCGAAATTCAAAGCGGGAGCCGCCATTGGTCACAATGGCGTTCAAATGTCAGATTTGACAGTTGATAAAAATGTTACATCAAATTTAAAAACTGGTCAAGACCGAGTCTGTTTCTTAAAGCCCATTTTTATTAGTGGAAAGACGCGAAACCTGTGTCGGTGCTATTATATTTGGCTCTCCGGGATCGGTAGATGGCGAATTAACCTTTGGTCAATACGAAATCGGGATAGGTACTTTAGTAGGGACTTCGCTTTTTCAGGCTTTTTCAGTAGCTATTTTAGTACGTATTCATTGTAGGTACTATGGAGGCATTACCTACGGTACCCTAATAACGATTTCGAGGTTATACAAAAATGTTCTTTTACTTCTAATAAAGGTTAGAAGTTTTCTAATGTTGATAAGATCGGTTCGGCAGCTTCCTTTAGTAATAGTTTAATAATGGAGAAGAAATAATGGTGCTTAGTGTGAATTAACACCGGCCAGCTCTGAATTGTATCTAAGATCAGAGTTCAGAAACAATATTTTTTTAAGGTTTCACATGTAGAATAGTTAAAGGAATTATGAATTCTTTGAGCCTTTGTAGTCGAGCCAATGAAATATTTTGAATTTAAAGTACTTACCTACCTAAGATAATAATAATTCAACATACATATGATCAAACAGGCTTGGAAATTCTCTAGATTTACCTACACAGGTATAGTTAAACCCAGGTTCTCACATTATTGTTGACAGATATTTTTCATTATCGAGAAGATTCGCGATGCACTGGAGCAGAGGTCGTGAGAACTCAATTACGGAGCATATTGTGCAGTGTGCACAACCCTAGGACCCTAAGTTCCACCCGTTCTGCCAGGAAAGTTACTCTACCACACCATATGAAGATACTTCTTCGACTCATGTCTCAAGATTGACGAACGTCAACTAATACATTACAATGGTGTTCAAAATATCTGAACCTGCCACTTACCTCTATATGTCATGGTATGGCAAGGTATATAATTAATGGTCACGTTCACCACATACGTATTTAAAATCCTGCTTAATATAAGTAGATGCGACACCACGTATCACGTACTATCGTACGTGCGCGACGGTGCGTGGTAAGTTACGTAATTGTCAGAAACTATACTTAACCGAATTAAAAAGTCACCATTTTGAGACAAATCCAATTGAAACAATCGAAAAAGTTAATACTCTTGTCGACTGCAATATTGCGTCAAGTAGCTACTCGTATCTAATATTGAATCAGAAAACAAACTTAATTGCTCGAAGCGATTCAAACACTGAGAGGTAGAGTAACTATAAGTCGGACAGACCGTGTCGAATCCGTGTCGGATGGAAACAGGGTAGGCGCGGCGTGGGAACGCCACCGTGTCGGATCCGCGCGTGCGACAGCCCTAATGAACCCATACAACTAATCAGACCGTGCAACCCATACCAAAAACTCATCAGACAATTCAACTCGCGGAGTAGTTTTTTTCAGCAATTTTTTAACCGACTGCAATAGAAGGGAGGAGGTTATGAGTTTTTCTTCATATATTTTTTAATGTATACTTACTCAGTGATAATTCTTTATCATGTTATCCGGACTATCCGGTTTTTAATTTTTTTCCGAATGCAGGCTTACGCCTTTACGTTTCACGTAATGGACCCTCTGCACGAAATTTAAAAGTCTGTACTACCGACACTTATGTCACAGTCTCCTCCATTTCAAAATCGCCTTCCCATCAAAAAGTTTCCGATTTCAGTTTTGTTTTAGACCGAGTTAAGCCGAGTGAGTGTGGTCTCCGACGTCTCCGTTTATGCTTTCGTATGTCCCGATAATGTCCGGTGTCCATCCGACCGACATATCACATTTCTCAACCGATTCTAGTGAAATTTTGTGAACAAGTTCGATTGTTTTAAATGGAAGAGCCATGGGGGTCTGAAACGTAAAAAATGCTATCGAAGTGTACAACTCACAGAGCCTCTTTTAAGTTTCTACGGGACCTACTACACGGCACGGCATCTGCTTACTACTTAGTATCCTAGACAATGGAATTAGTACATTACTTAACAAGGGCGGTAAAACAAAGAATGTCTCAGATCGCAGGTATTTGACCCCCGAGCCGAAGGCAAGGGCGATAAATATGCGATGTGAGGCTTTCTTTATTGCCGCTCAAGTGGGATTTCCCGCGCGCGGAGCGTGCGGTAATTGCCGCTTTATGGCCAGGTGTGACATAAATAAATATTAAAGCAAAGCAAAGGTCCTATGACTCCTATGAGATGCGACATTAAAAAAAAAGCATGCTTGTAACAGCTTATTTGTTAGGCAAATTTGTTGCCATATATTTGGAAAAATGCTTGTGCCACAACCCGTTAGTCAGACTCTATGATCTTAATTTATCTAAGTATAGGAACCCGTTTTAAGTCCATAATACATATACATATTGCTTAAGTGCCTAATAAGTGCACCTAAGTATGTCATAATGATAACTCGTACCCGTGTCCCTGATGTAGCTCCCACTACTTAACTCGGGTGGTAAATACAGGGCGATATTATTTCAGTTCGGGTAGCGAAGGCTTTTAAGGAAATTGTCACCGGCACGCCTCTCCCTCGCGTTACACTTGAGGCCACTAAAACGCGACCTCTTTGAGTTGACGTATTGAATATTGATATGATACTCGTACTGGTAAGGTTATTGACGGCCGCGATCGTTTCCATGCGCGCTTAAAGGTTGTCGCACACATAAAGGCTCGGCACCAGACTGGCGCCGCCACAGCTCGTGCTGCGCCGTTCAGTATTCTTGTTAGGAACACTTGTGGTCGTCGCGCTTGCGAGTTCGACGCGCGGGTGAAACGGCCCACTTCAAACGTAAAAAGCTGTCAACAAGTGGACACCTCACGGCACCACCGTGGCCGTGCCACCTCGGTGCTGGCTTATATGCGATACTGTTCCGTGCTTGCGTTGGGTTGAAGACCGGTTGACGGCGAGCCAGTGAGGTGAGGCGGCGCCAGTCTGATGCCGAGCCTTTATGTGTGCGATAACCTTTAACGTGAACTAATAAATAACATACCAATAATCAACAATTTGAGTTACATAGACCCCCGAACATGAGTACCTATAAAAGATAGTATACGTAGATAGAAGGGAGGTAATAGAAGGGCACTGATATCTCTGAAATGTATTATTTTTAGTTGGTTTAGAAAATAGAGACACAGAACATCGGCCCGCAGTGTAGGTAGTGCAGTAGCCTACAATTTGAACCAATTACTACATTATGTGCCTGTGCCGACTACTTAATATCACATAATAGCTCGACCTAGTTCCGAACTCTACGTAGAGCGACCAATGTGAGCGCTCTATTAGTATCAATAACTATGTTTAAACTCGAATACCTACGTGTTCTACGTAGAACGTGCTAGGTGGATTCTATTTATGGGTAACGGTGACTCATCAGTCATCACCATCCTCCTAGCGTTTTCCCGATGTACTATCAACGACGAAGGGAACTCGTTGCAATTCGTGCTCATCACACAAATAAATGGCCTGGCCGGGATTCGAACCCGGGACCTCCAGCTTCGTAGGTAGGGTCACTAGCAACTAAGCTAAAGCGGTCGTCATATCTTGGCATGGCATGGTTTCCCTAGAAGGATTTTCTACATCTATATTCACAGTTAGCCATGCACATTTTTATTACCTAACCCATGTTTTGAGACTGTCTAATGTGGTTGCTTAACTTGCCGATGTTCTCAAATGTCCTATTGTTCTAAGTGTCGGTCACTCTATTCGGCCAACCGCGACCGTGCTTGTACCTATTCTACAAATCCGGTCGGTGTTAAAGTAACTTCTCGTGTATAATATAGTTAGGGTAGTAAAATTACAAGGGAACATCGTTAACGCATTCCTTTGTAATGCTGCGAAAGTAGCTCAAAGTGCCTCAAAAGTGTCAGCCAGAAGACCAGAAAGGGTTTAAAGGTAAGCTAAAGCTACTGAGGTGAAAGCTGTGAATAGTGACGAGGAAGTTGAATGTGAATAGTTTTGGTAACGTGTGTCTCTCTTACACGTTTAGTACTTTAGATTCGCATGAACAGGAGAAAAAATTGTTAGTTATATACCAATCGAATTCGAAGCGGCGCTGATATTGTGAACGTATAAATACTATTTTAATAATAAAGTCTTTTACAAAAAGCTAATTTGTTTTAAAGATTACTATTTACTTCACTTTAGTTGCCTCCTAACTATCTAAGTATCCGTCTACTAACATTTTTACACTTTTTATTTTACGGGAATCCCGTCGAATATCTCGCCGCGTCTATCTGCGTATACTAATCTACTTACTGCGAACACAAAAACAGCCGTGACCGGGGGTGGTCGGTGTGTGATCAGCCTAATCCCCCTCATGATCCGTGTGTCGCCGCCCTGAGGGAGGGTTTTAAAATATCTTACAATTGTTGAGGCGTACGGAATTAAGTTGATAAAGTTTGGGATTCTTCAGTGTTTTTCGTTGGTACCTCAAGACCTCAACTTACATAGGTAATACTTACACCTTGACAAGGTTAAGAGCGTTCTAGACACAGACCGCTTGCCTTAAAGCGGGTATTACACTGTCCTGAATTCAGAGTTCTGACTAGGGGAGGGGAGTTGGAGCATCTCGCTCTAACATATAGGTACGTACCGCTCTAAACATTCTGAATTCAGGAACTGTATTACCTACCCGCTTGAAGAACCTTTCAAACGACGGTCGGAGGTTCGAATACGGGCTTGTAGAAAAGTTTCTCAACCGGAACTTATTGTTTTATGTGTACAGGTAAATGCTCTTGAGCGATGTACTTATTTAATATGTTACCTGCCTGCGATTTTTTTTAAACCATCGTTATCTTAGCATTATCCCAGTTCATTGCATTCTTAAGGATGCCCGGGATTCTGCTACCTATGCACAAGATTCGTTGTGTTAAGTCAAATATTGCAATTTAATTTAAAACTGAGACTAAGTATAGCATATTATTCCTTCTCATTCTGGCCCGTCAGCATTTGACGGACAAATTGACGGACGCGCGACGGCCGTCGATTTCTTTCGACACGGAACGGTCTAGCGTGAATCAATCTTAACATAGGTAGGTACATTAAGTACATATTAAACAGACTGATAATTATGAGAAAGGTGTATAAAAAATATTGAGGTATTGTTAGTAATTGCAGTGTCACAATCTGCTGTGGATTTTCCGCACGAACGAAACACAGCTTAAACCAACTCTAAGAAACAACTTAATATTCAGTTAAACATTAACATTAGCAATATTTCAATAATCTTAAGCCCCCCTTGTTTGCTTGCATCCAATTTCCCTAATGCGGCATGGCGATGCGGTTGCTCCATGCAATTTTCCATGCGGTCGCCGCATGAAACATTCATGAGATAATCTCGTACACGCCAAATGTTATTGATGTGTATTCCGGGATTCGTAATCGTCATTGTCGATTAGTAAACACTGCGATGCTATCACTTTACCGCCGTATGGCTACGATAGATTCTTTACAAGTGTTAATTATTTGTGTGAGGGTGGTAATTGCAAGTATACATGATGACGTACCTATTTCACAAAGCAATAACTTGTGTGTAAGTTGCATTCCAACTGAATTTTTCTAGGCACGTTGTGGTAGCAGTAATATTTCTTCGTTTATATTATAGGTTTGATATTGTACACATGTTTGCCTTCTCAATAGAGTAATTAATAAATAACCTGTTTACCCTAAAATAGGTATTCCTTAAGATTCTTGGCTACTGGTATGTAAAGATAGAAAAGGGTTGCCTGAACGGTTGCGGTGGTGATTGTTGAAAATCGATGGTATAGTCTGTTCATCCTTACGTGTTCTAGGCATCATGTAAACAAACACTTGAAGACATATCACACTTTTCTGTTGGATTACTCAAATTGGATTTCTGTTGGATTAAATATCATTGTATACTTAAAGAAGCTCACAAAGTATTGAAATTTGACCAAGTTATCACTGAAAAATATTATTTTCTTCAATCTTTGACGTCACGTTTGTTTACATGATAGGACTCATAAAGATGAATAGACTATACTTAGATACCAAACCGTCGAGCAAAAATGAAGGAACGTATACCTATCGTAAGGTAAAGGGAGGCCCATAGTTGCCGACCAATTCAAGTCTTTGAGCCAGTGGAGTGGGTAAGTGTAATAAGCCCACATTAATCCTGTATGTGTTGTACTCATTACCATTTTAAAACCTTAAGCTTTGCGGTTAAATGCACATGAGCACCTGTTCCAACAAACCACTCGCTAAAGTGTAACCACGATTACTATAACCATAAGAATAATGTTGTTTGTTTATGAGCTCACATTAGTTCCTGTGACGTCACAAGGGGAACGTTGACCATTTACGAGTTGCGACGTGGGAGGTTTTCTGTCAGAATCGGGATATTTGTTATTACAAGTAGCTACTAATACTACTATACTTTGGTAATTATTTTATTTTGTATTACACACTTGCAAATAATAGTAACATATATAACACATAACAACACATATGACACGATTTATTTAGGTATCTTATTAAGGATTTTGTAAAGTATTCGTTTATTTTTGTAGTAATAGAACGTATCATTATATTGTTAGACTTAACATTAATTATTTGTTTATTTATTTATTTAAACTTTATTGCACAAAAAACACAGAATTGTACAAATGGCGGGCTTAATGCCAAATGGCATTCTCTACCAGCCAACCATTGGGCTAAACAGAGATTAAATATTAATCGTCTTGTGTAGATATCTATTTGTTTAATATATCTTAACATACATACTTAATGCTTCAGATCCACTAGGAACCACTACTTACGTTGACTTGTGTTGTGAAAGAATGTTAACTGGGCTTATATGTATTAGAAATTAATACATTGTACCTAATACTCACTAAAATGAGGTAGGTAGGTTCTAGTTAGTAGGTATAAAGAATTATAATTTTGAATTACAGTTTTTAATCTTCTTTTATAATGCGCACTGCTAAGGTTTGGAATTATCTGCCGGCGTATGTATTTCCGAGATCATATAACCTGGACCTTTTTAAGGCATGAGTGAATAGGCATCTTCTGGGTGAGCTCGCTTCACCGTCGGCCTCATCTTAACCCCCCGGGCTAGATGCTAGCCAAATCCAATCCCATTTTTAATAAAAAAAATATTTACCTACGAGTTGGTAAAAAAATCGTTGTTCGTTTTGCAATGGCGCGAAAAAACGGATCCTATAAACAGAAAAAACATGACAGGATAATACTTCCGACACTCGTAATAGCATCCGGAAATGCTCGCGAATCCATCAGTCATCTGGCAGCCGCCATTTTGTCGTGGAGCCGGATTAATGGCATGCCGGATAACAATAAGCTTGTGTAACGTGCACTGAAAATCGTTAACGTTTGGGAGAACTAGTTTACTAAGGACCTTCTTAGGTTGCGCAGTTTAGTTTTCGGTTTCTTCGGCTCTTGCAGGATAGTTGCGTTACTCTTAGAATTCGCGTTAGGATATATTTAGCTATTTTAAGAGTGAAAATGATAGTTGACATGTAATAATGCTCGTTTGAAAGTTACACAATAATCAAAGTTTAATAATAATAAGAAATATGTGACGTTAGGGAGAGTTGCACCAACACCAACTTATTAACTGATTAACGTTCAATATGGCACTGGCAGCTATCATTCCATAGAAACTTGTCATACTCGCCAATCTCGCCATACAATCTGATTTTAATGAACACCGTCTACGATTACAGACGGTTTGGTGCAACCCACCCTTAACGGTGAACTACGCTTCATAAACATAATATGAGCTGGTTAATTACGTAACTTTTCCAATAAGCGCTAGGTTTTTTTTTACTAATAATGGGATTGATGGTGATGATGATGAATGGGATTGCTGAAAACGGTTGGTCATGCATTGAACTTCAGCCATCACATTGATCCATTCCGAAGCCACAACAGAGTAACCAATTCGTCAACTTATTGTAAACTTTTCCAAAAATTTCCGGCGCCAAAACAATAGTCGCCATTTGCAACACGCGCCGCGCACGCGCCGCCACGCGGCAATATGGCCGCCTGCCATTAGCCTGACAAACTTTTCACAACCGGGAACCAGGGCGCCACAGTCTATGCTAAACTGAATTTTAGTATAACTACATGCTTGGTTCAGTTTGTCGCCACCGATTGCAGTAAGTTTGTAGATCCATCTATTACAATGTTTTGTGTTGATTAGATTAATGTTTTTTTCACTTAGGAAATAGTCTAGGAAGTAAGGGTTGGCTTTTTTATAGTTTTTTTCAGTCCCATATGCGACGTAATGTTTCCGTTGCGGTTCAATTGGTGACTAATTTTGGGTAAGGGGAGGGTGATGTGTATTCGGTAAATTTGACGAATTTCGGTTCTTGCAACATAGCTATAATATAAAAGATATTCAAAATGGGGTTGAGCTGAGAAGCACTTTGTCAGAATAAATTAAGCCCTTTTATCCCGAATAATGCTCATTAACGACACCTTATTGTATGCATACATATAAAGTTAGGTAGGTACTACACCATAACGATACAAACAATAAATTATTACAAATTTAAGTAAAACTGTATACCGAAAACTTCATACATTTATAAAGAAAATATCCAAGGATTCACCCTTGTGGCACTCCCCTATTCATCCACGTAACTTGTAATCAACGGCGCGGGTGTGAATGCCAAACACGGGGGAGCTTTCCCATAACGATAATGCATCCAAAAATAACAAAAAACACACTTTTGTATGCATTTCGCGTTTAATCAGAGGACAATCACGGAAATTATTTGTGTCAATAATTACACGTCGTGATTTGGCCGATAGCCGATGACTTTTGGATGCACTTTGGTGATTATTTTTGATTAGTGAGGGGTGGACGGGTGGTTGATGTCATTTCCTGTGAGTTGCGTTTTGTTGAAAGGTATGCTCATAGTTTAATATACCTACTCGTACAAAGATCTTTTGAGTACTTAGACTTGTAGCTACTTACCAATAAGCATAATATTTCAGTATCGATGTCTGGAATTCTATCTTGATCGTATTGTAACATTTTTTTTTGTTATCCAATTATTCTCATAAAATTTCATGAAAATCACCGGTCTCTACCCGGACACTCTGACATATGAAAGTATTTCGGCCCTAATAGCTGAAGCAGAGACGCTTCGCTCACTCAATAGATGCGTTATTTTCACGTCATATCTATATCGTGCGTTAATAGAAAATGGAAATTATGTAAACAAATATGTCTGACTGACAATTCATTTGTCGTCTATGGATTTGTTGTAAAATAGTGATGAGGAAAGTCTATAACAATAATTAAGCAATCCACTTGACACTCGATTAATTATTTTATTGAATATTCATTGCGAGTATTTGTGTTATCTTCATGGCAGCAAATAAAAAATAAATGGGCAATGAAAATTCATAACAAAGTAAATGGAAAATGATGAGAAGTGAGGTTATTTGTAATTGAATCTATAATGACATTAAACTTTTTCGATATACTTACTGATATTCCCATGACTTAAACGAACTTTTTTTTCAATGACTTTTTTTGAATGATTACTAGCATTTTTACGAGTAAAAAAAATGACAAGCTATTGTCACATAACTAATCATTGTAAACGAAAAGTTTTTATTGAAATATGAATAATTAAAAGATATTATAGCTTAAAATGAATGCAAATACAAGGATTATGTCTATAAAATGTTGGTAAGACTGTGTTCGTTCTTTAAAAGTGCGTGATTACGAAGTAATGAAGGTAAATTGGTCTGTTTACATCATTTCCATTTTCTATTGACGCACGGTGTACCTACCTGGAAACAAAGCACTATCCAATAATTTTCAAATTTACTTCTTCACTTATTGAAAAAGCCTCAGTTCTAGATTTCTACGGCAAGTGTTTTGAACAAATTGTATTCGACGATCCCATATGGTATATTAGTTATCATGAATGCGTGTGCTCGCTCCGCTCCTGTGCCCCCAGTGAGGGCGAGTGACTGACACCTAAAAGAAATCTCTTTCAATCAATGTATGAATATTAATTATATTATCATTATTATTAACACAATTCAGAAATATGCGCACAATAGAGCTGTACTTTTCGCGTTATAATGATTAAATAATGGAAGGGGTTGATTTTTTGTTCATGCAAATAATGCGATTCCGTTTTGTCTGACAGTGTTGAGGTATAGTGAGATGTGTATTGAATAAGTTTCTATTGTAACTCATTGACCTCATTGTGTAAGATATAAATAAATATTTTTCATTAAAATTAATAATGTGGCTAACTCCAACAGAAATTTTGTTCTGATTATTAATAAAAAGTTTCATTAACCGAAGTATACTTAATGATGCAAACATTTTTTATTAAATATTTAAAGGATGAAATAAACACGAGTTATTAAATACAGAAGAAGACATCTCCAAGATATCGCTTTTGTTCCGTGTCATTCTGATTTTGAAAGACATCATGGAATTCGGGATTTCTATTTAAGTAAGTATCAATTTACATAGTGGGTATTGTCATTTACTTTACTAGGACTGACCACTGCCGTCGTTTTTTTATATTATCGATTATTACGAACTATATAAAATGGTGCGGTATAGCTACGTAGCTAGTGCAAATTAAAATAAATGATATCCCACAACCCACAATGTGCTGGTCATGGCAAATGCGCGCACCGGTAAAAAGTATAAAAAGCACTAAATTAAAATAAATGATGTCTGATCTAGTTACGAACATCATCGTCATGACATTGTATTAATATTGATCGGAAAACACAATGGGGTTTTGGAACGCGATACAATACACGCGAACTTTTTCATCGTTTAGTCCTTGATACACGATTATATTGAAATTGACCGCTTACCAATCTTACTTACCATGTAATTAAGTAGGTAATAGGGACTCGATTCGACTTGAGATATTGAATTAGCATACTTAGGTTTAATTGCTCGCGCGCGTTATGAATTTTAGGCCGACGTGAAAGCGAACGTGCGCTATGAAATTAATTTCAATTCAACATGTTATGCCGAATACACTCGAGTTTTTAGGTTACACTCGAGTTGCGACAAGAAGTGAGTGGAGAAGAGACCGAATTAACATGATAGTCGACTAAATCGGCGTTCGGGATATCGTCGCCTGTCTTTAATAATCAGAGCAATCAGACTGACAAAGACATGAAACAAAAGCGATATCCGTAGGTAGGGATGATCCGTTCTGCCAATTAGGACAAATGGAATCGCGACCCTGCTGTTTCATCAATTATAGGCCAGCGGGGTAATCACGTAACGATATCTACCACCGTTGCTACGTATTTATTGACAGTTTTAGTATGGGATTTGACATTTAAATCTATCGTACTAACGGTCGAAAACGTTACTGATTACCGCGCAGGCGACAGTTGATGTTTGTACTGAGTGTAAGTGGCCCTTTTAACGAGACTACAAGTTAAAATTTTCATTCAGCCTGAATTGGCATGCTGGCTGGCTGGTGATTACTGGTCAAATGACCTGTCGTTATTAGTTTTTTTTTTGATTTATGGCCTGGTTACGCGCCTCAGTTTCGACTTGTGAAATGGTAACTTGTACTTAGTTGTAGCTTCATGAAACGTTACCCATGTGACAAAGTTCAAGCGTGGGTTTCGTTTCGCTTGAGACAGTGGTGATACCATTGTGGATCTAAGTGAGGCTCTGCGAGATTCGACACATTTTTTTTCCCAGATCCACGACCTAGGTAAGACGTTTGAAACATAAATTCGTAAAAAACATTTTTTGTTCAAATCATGGGTTACGTCAAATTAATAAAAAAGTTGTAAAAACCCTAAGTCGTTACTATTCGATATCAGGACCCAATTAGGAGCACTCGGCGCAGGTAGGATTTATGCGCGCGATAAGCGACGCCGCGCCGGAATGTCCGTCCGTCTGTCCGTCACGGCCTTGGGAGTGGCACCATGTGACCTGGTCACTTCAACTAGATTTTACGTGATATCTTCGCTGAATACCTAAGATTTCTCATAACCATATCTCTGGTATAGTGTAGGATAACACGACGTCCTACTTTTAGCCTTTATTTCATTTCTTAATTGGGATGGCTCACAGTCAACTTTCTGAGGTTTACTTCGAAATTCAAGACTAAAGAAGTAAGTTACTACCTACTCGGCATGTGTTACCTTACCTAGGTACTGTTAGGCCTCAAGAGCCATACGGGCTACTCAATAAAAGTATAATTTAGATACAATTCAATAATTACGAATCACTAAAGTACTAAGAGGACTATTGTCACAATAACTAGGTGAAGTAGGTGAGTTTGCAAATAGTAGGTTGTTTTGCAAGCTCACCTAGGTGCTATTGAAAGACAGATCACCCTATTGAAATATAATAAACGGGTCACTCACGTCTTTAACGTCGAATATCGCTCGACATGTTTCGGTCCAATACGTGTTCCTTAATCATGAGTTGCAATCGCCCACTCGCTCACACCTCACACTACGCGCGAGCGCGAGGCACGGCGGCGGCCGCGGTGACGAGAATCCACCCTCATTTTCGTCACTATTGAATTGACCACGGACCACGGACGGACGGACCACATATTGGTCCGAAACATGTCGAGCGATATTCGATGTTAAAGACATGAGTGACCCGTTTATTATATTTCAATATGTCTGAGACTCACGGAAGTTTTCTATTTAAAATTACCAATCATCCTCTTAGCATTTTCCCGGTAGGTACCCAAAGACACCTACTTTTGGCAATCGTTTTATGAAAGCTACTAAATGGAAGGTCAGATCAGATGCAATCCAGATTGAAAACTATACCTTTTAGGGATTACACTGGTCTTTACGATGTTTTCCTCACAAAATAGCTGAGCCCGTAGTTTTCGCCCATGGCAGGTAGGCCCTAAATTAAGACACCATCTTGCAATTAACTTGATTAAATACACTTAGTTGTCTAATAGCTACCTAATGCTTTTATGCTACATTTTAAATGATGAATGCGCTTCCCCATTTTCCCTAGTAACCAGTAATCAAAAAGTGTAAATGTAGAATCTATGACGTGTGCGGTTAGAGAGTGGCCTGGGGGAAACACAGGGGAAACCTCCGACACGACCACCCGGGAGCGTTTGGAGAGAGCCTGGGTAAAGTCTAGAGGAAACCTCCGGAAAAATTAAAAATAGGGACAGTAAGTAGTAGTAGTATCTTATGAGCGCGGGTGAGCCATGGTTGTGTGTTGAGCTATACATGCATCAGATTGTTTATATGAGCGTCAGCGTAGGAGCTATGCATTCACATTGTCTATGTGTTCGTATGCATCACAATTACAACTATAGATAACCCGCGCTCGTGAAATAAAAGTAGGTACTGACAGTAGGTACTCAATTCAATAGGGATGTTGATTCAAAAAATTGTATTACTTCAAAAGAAAGAAGACATAAACTATGCCAAATAGTGAAAATCCTATTCAAATATCTCAAAAAATAACGAAGCTACAAGGGTTAGAATGTTCGTAGTTAGAGAGAGGAAGTGCTACTCAAAAGTGACGTCAGTGTTGAGTAGCGCCATAGTAAATGACGATCGTTCAATACAAAGGTGCTTTTTGCGAAAAAGCTTCAGAAAATACCCACTCTTAAAACTTTGAAGACTTATAGTTAATTACGTAATTTTTTTTTTATTACTTTTTTCGCCATTTGATTGAGAATTTGAGCCATTATGTAGAAAATTTAGATTTATTGATTTTCTTTTATAGTGTCATCATCCCTATTCGTTTCCTGTGATGTAAAAAATATTTCATTGGTTAGGTTGGTACTTAACCTCACTCGGGTATTTTTTTCCAACTTAAGTTTTAACATCCGTTTAAATCGTAAAATCGAGTTTGCAATTTTTTTTCCGTCTGCCCTCGACCTCGAGACCGGAATAGATGTAACCGTCGCGTGTCCGTAATGTACGAGGGTCGCAGGACCATGTGCCGAGCCATCTGGGGTTGAGTTGAGGGCTTGATAAGTTTTTGTCACTAAGATAAAACTTCGTTGCAAAAAGTTAGTCTCAAACGGAGAGGTTTTTAACCAAATCCGACCTCTTTTTTCAATAGCAAGCATAAAATTTCCTGATTGAAAAAAAACCACCCGATTATCCTTATATGGTTAGTACTTAGTATACCTATTATGTTGTAGGTACCTATATGTATTAAACCAGCTAAAAAAGTTCCAGTAGGTGCCTCGATTCCACTGTCACACCTCAGATTCAGTTGAAACCGCTCAACCAATCTCACTGGAGCGCAAACTCTTAGAGTATTCCAGTATTTAAATCGCCCGCGTGGTCGTGGCGGAGTTTTCCCCTGGATTTTCCCCAGGCCACTCTGCAACCGCGCACTCCTATCGTTTTAATGGGCCCGGCCTATAAAGCCATAATCAGGTTCAAAAAATAATAATTAGGTGTTATTATTAGTAGGTGTCATACACCAAACCACCAACGTAGGTATCATACATGCCGGTTACTTAGGTAATACATCCACATTAGTTAAGAGACAAATTTCTATAGCTCGTGTTTGTGGTTAATAAACTCCTCTTCTACTGTCCAACGCTATGGACAGCATGAAGTTGTAGTTTAGAGATTTATTTGACATTTTTATTATTTACGGTCTTGGTTACTAATAGCATAGCTCAGAGCATACCAACGGACGAGTTTCTGACCTCCACCTTACACAAAACAGCATTGCGTAATAAAACACCATAAAATACGTGGGGGAAAAAGAAAAAGGCGGTGCCAACTGATTGTAGCAACAACTACACAGTAGTACACGTACAACACAAACAAACCTGTCTGACATACAATGATACACTATGTCGCCGACATATGGCCACGACATACAGCAGCGGAATATCAAATACGTAAAATATACGAGTACTAGCCCAGCAGAGTCTGCATTATCGCCATATGTCTCTAAGTAGCCCATATAGATAGGCTAATGCAAGCTTTCACGCTGGCACACAATCGAATTACGCTATCTGATAACCATATCAGATCCACCGGTTAAAAGGATATGACCTAATAATACCGCATACACTTGTTTATAATATTGCCCCGTAAAACACATACAGGGCACATTTTGATCGGTCAGTATAGGCAAGTCTGTATGTAACTATAAGACATACAAATATCTGTTCTTAGGAACCATGTCATCGATTTTTGTGACAGAAAAACTGCATACATAGATTTAAAAAACTTTCGGAAATCGAATCCGGTCGTATTGAAAAATGAAACTTAGGTAGGTACCTATCATAGCAGTAAACGTTATACCTACTATGAAACATGATATTCATCTAAAATGAATAAAATGCATTGGATTTCATATCTTAATTTATTAAGTAGATGCTTGAAATGAAAACCATGCTTTTCAATGCAGTATTGTAATGAAAAATTATTTTACTATTGCGTTTTTCTTGTCGCTAAAATCAATGAACTGGTTCTAACAGATCTTTGTATGTCTTTGTAATTTTGTATGACTTGCCCATACTAAACGATCTAAATGACTGTGCCACCCGGTATATAGCGAGTGTATTTTTATTCGCCGTACACAACTGACAACTGAAAATTGTCAGAAATCGGTGTAATCCCAACAAGGTCTCGTTTCCACAAACAGATATACTATACAGGTAACGATGAGCTTTTATAAGATTTACCGAACAGATTTTACTACCTATAATTATATGTCGTGCTGGCATATGTTAAGATAAGACACAAAAAGCGATACAATAAAGCCTAAACCAAACACAAAAATATGTCCAAAACAGTCCATAAATTAAGTGTATTACGTAGACAAAGCACTCGAAGCAGATAAGGGCGTGTTTACAAAACGCTGCCCTATCCCTATCGCTAGCATTACCGTCGATCACTGTGTACGCGGGCTTATCAATTCGAACTACACTCTAAAGTAGCCATTTTACAGCAAAGTGAACTTTATGCCTGTGGTCGAAGAGTGGAGATAAGTGAAGTAGTATTTTTGTGGCTATCGAATCATTTTATGTAGTTCTATTTCATGTTTCAGCAGAGTCAAATAAATTTGACCTTTATGTTGTGGGAGTAAGAGCGGCTGTGAGTGCAGTAGTAAGTTGAAGAAGTGATGGGTTTAGACTTTAGAGGTGGGTGAAAGGAATTTAGACTTTATCAGAACTTAGGGAAGTTGGTGGTCAATATTAAAATTATATTTGGTAATGGAAAGACACTAGTTGAAATGTTTTGAAGATGTCGGATGAATTTTGCTCATTTCTACGTGATTTACGACACGACACACGATTGCTACTGCGGCGTCTTATGATCTAATATTTATCAGTCTTAGATCGTTCCCAGCCATGTGCCCCTCCAAAATAAAGCTTCATTGTGAGTCTCAAGTGCACACATATGACACACAATCTTCTTTAGACATCTGTGTATGCTACATGTTCGATTATAGAAAATATT
Source organism: Cenopis cana (assembly GCA_951800055.1). Taxonomy (NCBI): domain Eukaryota; kingdom Metazoa; phylum Arthropoda; class Insecta; order Lepidoptera; family Tortricidae; genus Cenopis; species Cenopis cana. The sequence continues at coordinate 10,827,782 of OX637473.1, forward strand.
TAAGCACTCATGAGGTGACGGCGGGGTATTGAAATGAAATGTTGTAACTGGAATTATTGTAACAACTTAGATTCCGTCTAAATACCTACGAACGATAACATTCCATTCCATTTTTAATTACCGCCATTTTCCTTTTATAAGGCAATTAAAATTACTACGATTTATTGTTAAAACCTCGATACTTACCTATAGATACATTTTTGGACCATCGAAACAATAAGTATAAGAGGTTAGGTTGTTTGTGAAAGCATCAGAGTGTACATCAACAAAATTCAACTTATCTCAAAGAGATCAACTTTCCCAACGGGAGAGGCGACATAATATAACATATTATGCGACTAATAGTGGCATTGCATGTAAATAAATAAGAGTTGTTTGGTTTTAACTTACGAGCCGGCACCGGCAGCCCTTTTCCCAATCTACGATTTTCACGTATGAATATCATGATTCAAATCCCTCTTTCACTTTTCTGCTTCTGTTTGTTCATTTTGGTGACTGAATTGTTCTTGAAACCTGAAAATTCACTGGAAAAACACATTTTTCCCAAGCGACGCAAACGTTACGTTAAGGCGCGGGAACTTCTAATGACGTTGACGTCTGTTGTGTTGACAGATACTGTTTGTGTATTTTTTTTTATATATCTAGAGACTGTGAATTCGCGACGTATGGCAATGGAAACTCCTAGTACTACTAGTTAAAACCACGGACTGAATACGAATATAATTATCCATAAGCATCAAAGCACCACTACAAGCTTGTGCTTTTAAAATATCTAGGCATAGAATTTTGAATAACAGATACCGAGTTTCGACGAGAAAAAAAGAGATTATTGACTATTTAAATAAAACAATTACATAAGTATAAGTAACAAAAATAACAAGAAAATCCCGCCACAATGACTTCACGCTTCGCATCACTATAAAAATTCAAGGCACGACCAGAATGTACCGAAAAGAGCAGCGATTACCACTTACTTGTACAATGGGGTAGACAGGATTAAAAGTATGGGAGCATCTCTTTGCCATTCCGGTTTGCCGTCCAAAGCGTTCATTATACAAAAATCATGCCACTTTCGACTCTAGACTCGACAGTTAAGGATGCGAGTAGGGTAACAGTTTTGTTGAATTTACCCAGTAAATTGGTACATTTTGCTTCAGTAGTTGCGCAAGAAGGACAATTGAAATAAGTATCAGAGATTTGAAGAAATGTGATGATTTTGGTTTCTTTGGATTAGGAAATTTAGGAGAATCAATGAAACATATTTACGCTACATAAAAACTTATTTTTTTTGAAATCTGTTTTAACACTTGATTTGGAACATGCCATTCATATGTGTGTGTGGCCTATTTCAATATCATATTAGGTATTTATTGTTCAAGTTTTTTTAGGGACACACATTATCACAGTATCGAATGATGACATAGGGATCTTCACCTGCCGCTGATAAAGTTAGTTTTTTTTAACATATTAACAAAATAATCACATAACACCCTCTATCATCTCAAGTTACATCGGCTTAACAAAACAACACCTACACGTGTCTGTCTTGACTCAGCAAAACTGCTTGATTAATAGTCCCAAAAAGAGTAACCAACTTGCTTCGGAACCTTAAATATGACTGGTTAGACACCGCAGGAAAGATTAAACAAGCTGTGACAGTTAGAAAATCGTGTCGTAGAGATATGATGTAGAGTCGGCCTACTATTATCTCACGAGCGCGGGTGAGCAAATAATTGTGTGTTGTGTGTTGAACTATACATGCACACTGTCTATGTGTGCGTCAGCGTGGGAGTTATGAGTTCACGTTGTCTTATGTGTATGTGTCACAACTACAACAATGGCAAACCCGCGCTCGTGAGATAACAGTACTAAACTTACTCGTACACTTTTCAGATAACAATACCCTTACCATGAGTTTGCAATGTTTGCATTACCGTACTCGCTAGCGACTGCGTAAACGATTTAGTATGTCAATTCATAGTTCTATTGCGTAACCGGCAGAGGCGCTGTACTTTTGTCCATACTAAATTGGTTTACGCAGTCGCTAGCGAGTACGGTAATGCAAACATTGCAAACTCATGGTAAGGGTACAGTACTAAACTTACTCGTACACTTTTCATGAATTACGTATACATTTTGATGACCAAGATGTGCCTTTTGTATTAACTAAATATCAACTCACCATTATTAATTATACTACTATGTAATCACTATAATCAACGTTTGGTATAGGTAGGCCTATCTTATTTATTCTTGGTCAATCCCGGACTTTACAAAGGAACTTCATTATGTTTGCAAACACGCCCACCGCACGCGCAAACGAACTTCAACCGACAACGAGGACGCGTTAACAAAACCGAACACACTTTAATACCTTCATGACGCAATGTACGCTTCATCGGTTTAACGCGATTTCAATAAGCTACCGTACAAAAAATTAAAAGAGCAAGTGACAAAAAGACCAACTTATTTACAAAAAAAAAAACTGATCGTGATAAAACATATTAGGTGACCGACAAAGGCATGACAAAGCTTTGGAAAAAAGGTAAGAAGATTATAAAGGTTTTGTGATAGACGCGTTTAACACATCGCTAGGCGCCGAATCTGTTATCAACAGTTCAGATCGACGGTGTATAATAATAGGGATTTGTGCCTTTATTGAAAACGAATAGAGATGCCGATGCATTACGATTCGGACCAGTCATCAATTTGCTTATGAACTATTTTAATAGTCTCATGCGATAAAATTGTTAATTACGGAGCTGAGCTGGTTCGATAACCAGGGGAGGTATCCCCATTGCAAATGTCGCGCTCTAACACGCGTGAGTTTGCAATTAGGTAACCAGCTCTCTACGGAAGCTCTGCGCGTAATTTTCGTAAACATTTAAACATAGTCATTAAACCAATCGTTTTATCAAAGCAAACCTTACGAATTTGTCTATAACTATTTAGGGTTTTCAATTGAGTAAAAAAATTAAATGTAAAATATCAGTAAATAGGTATAGCCGTAATATTGAAAAAACATTCCAAAAAGGGGTAACTTTGCAATTTTTTTCTATCGAGTGAAATCCATCAGATCTTGTAACTGACTACGATTTTTAACACATATATATTTTTACTTATTGTAACACATATATTTTTTTAGAATTTATGACACTATAGGTATTCTAGATCTCAGGTGGTTTTACAAAACTCAAAAGTGGTAAAACATAGCCTTAAGTAGGGTAGGTGTGATATAGGCAAACGTTTCAGGCATGAAAATTTTGCCAGTAACCCAATGTCCAATGTCATTGATGATGATGATATAGTTCATAAGTCTTATTACAATGAGATTATTTCTCAGCTCTATGTGTCTGTGTTAATATTTATGTGTTTGTATTAATATTATAAGTTGTGTCTGTGTTAATATCCATATGTCTGTGTTGATATCTATGCTTTATAGAAAATACGGAAGTGAACATTAATTATAATATACCCCAAGGAAATCACATTGATCGACTCCACGTCTTGTTATAACCTATTAAGATATGGAGAATAAAGCGTTGTTCGCCTAAACGTTAGAGTTAATTAAAACATTAGAGCTAGTTGTACTGACGAGAACGATCAACAAAGAGCAGTACTAATTAGGTTAGCTCCTGCTCGGCCAATTATCGTTCTTGGAGCTCTTGAAGAAAGTTTACTGGTGTATTGGGGAACTGTGTTCGCTCCGTGACCGACATTTACAAGTTTCTGTGAATATTCGCAGTAAGTACGCGACTGAAACTGCAAATCAATTTAGATCCAATTTCACGTAACATTTAAGTGGCCTTACCAGTTTTAATATATTTTGATTTAAAATTTTGACAAAAGTATTGATAATACCAATAAAGCGATTAAAGGATACGATGATTTTATTAAAGTTTTAGATAGTAATAAAAAACACGTTTCAAATTTATGTCATTAGGTCGCAATAGTCTGTTCTAGATAGTAACATTGAGAAGATGTCAATTAAACAGAAAATTGTCTATATAGATGAGCGGTTTTAAACTGATAAGGAATATAGGTAATTTAATTCCAAACAAACTTACGGGACGGTTAAATCACAATGTCTAAATTTCATTATTCTCAGGAACTTAACCGAATTTTCATGATCTGACAAAACAAAAAACCTCAGTAAGTATTTTACGGTGACCGTGCCATTATGCCATAAAGCCACAAATTAGGCATGTAGCCAGGATAACGCAAAACTCCTTTAAAAACCATAGTTTACAACGATCATGGAAGAAGAATAAGTACGTAATAGAGTAGTCATGCGGTCCATGGTTCTCATATTAACACCCTTCGTTTATTTTACTGTCTGTTTGTTCGCCGCATAACGTTAGCTACCACGAAATGGAGCCGTACATGAAACAAACGTTTCTATTTAGGCTATGTTATGCGGAGGGAAGAGAGTCATTTAACAAGAAGGGTATTAGGTATGAATGTGGAGGGATGCAAGAGAAGGGGTAGGGCAAGGAAAAGGTGGATGGACTGCCTGAAAAATGATATGGAGAGGAAGGATGTGAGTGCCGAGATGACGAGCGATAGAGAGGTATGGAAGAAAAAAACATGCTGCGCCGACCCCAACTAAATGGGATAAGGGCAAGCCAATGATGATTTAGGCCATTTGTAGTATTAGATACTTATTTGAATGAATTAAACAATAAAATTGATCACCTGCAGACGATTTTCGATAGGTAATTATTGCATATTCATGTCTCCATCGAGATTTAGCGAAAAATGTGATTAAAGGTATAGTGAAATCCAGAAGTTTCAGGATAGGTATGTTCTCATTATACCTACTTACTAAACTTTCTTGCGAAAAGAATAACTAGGTACTTACTTTATTTACCGAATGCAAATTATGCTACAAATATAATTTGAGTTCATTAGCAATTTATTATTTAAAGTCATATATGAAATGTCTACCTTAGCTTAAGAAACACTCTCGCCCAGGCAACATTAGGGTCACGTGCAACAAAGACTCTTTTATTAGAGTATCAAGGACATAAACGTCAAAGGAAACTAATTTCCCGAAATTCATCGCAACCCGATGCAAGCGCACGGAAGCGAAATGAATTAGCCGCAATCAATAAGATGGCGGACGTCAGTTCCGGTCAGCGGCTTCCGGCCGTTTCCGTTTCCGGCCGAGCCCCGCTTCCGCCTGCCGAAGGAGCTGCGATTTGGGGATCTTTGTCTTATTTTGCAAAAGTACTAGGTTTATGGATTTTGTGTCTCTTTTTACAGAGGATGAATAACCCTCTTCCTTAGATAATCGACGTATTTACTCGTATCTGCCTCAATACTACTTACTATTTACTTGAGAAAATGGTATTTAACGTTGTTAACGCCAAGGGATATAACGAGTAATAAATACGTAGGACCTAATAAAACGAGTAATCATAGGACGCTCTAGGAAATCTATACTGTTCAGTACAAATCACCATAATAACTCTAGTGACCCCGACAATTTTACTCCGTTCTAGGAAAAAAACTGGATATCTTTTGTTTTGTCTGTAGGTATGTTCATTGTAGATTTTGTCAGAAGTTTTGAGGTTATTTGACTATTTATGTCGGCTAGATGGCTCGCCCACGTCACCTGGGCGGAATGTGTCACCGTTTACGAGCAAAAACAGCGGCGCCGGCGCCGCCGAGTCGTAAACGGCGCATACTTTGATAATTGCGTAAGGGGTGGTGAGTGGTGACGCGATTCGGACATCCATCACATATCGGGTACACAAAACAAAATATACCTGGATACAATCAGTAGGAACAAATGTCGTCACTACTGACGCGTAGCGTAGGTGTATACGGTGTAGGTACGGTCAACCAATTTGATTTCTGGGCCACTTCGTACCTTGTCACAGTGACATTGATATAAAATCTCTAGCGGCTTTCATATTGATTTTCACTGTGACAAGGTACGAAGTGGCCTTGAAATCAAATTGGTTGACTGTACGTGTATACCTATATCTGAATTTATTTAAAGCCTGGTGTACCTACTGACATTTTTGGTGCTAACGTCTCTCAGTTGTTCTACCTATCAGCTCTATATCTAAATGATCTATATTCAAATAAACCGCAGCAGTGACACTGATGTACTGACACCTAATATCATTAAAATGGCGCACCATGGCGCACCTTTTCGTTATTTTATTTTACTATTCAAACTGATTGGAGAAAATGGGCGGTGTAGCAGTAAACGCATCGTTAAGTATTTAGTTTTATTCCTTGAAAGTCCTAGTAACGATAAATAACTATACCCACTTTGGCATGGTTTGAGACCCCGGGAAGTTTGTATGGATAGTGATAATTGAGCCATTTTACGGAAACTTGTACACTCGACTTTTTTTTTTAATTTTGATTAAATCTAGTTTTTTCTACTCAGAATCGAAAGTTTTTTTATGATTTTTTATTCCATTCCGTTACCGTTCTCATACTAAGCTTGCATCTAATGCTTGTATCGTGGTAACGTAACGGAAAACCGAAAATTGTACCTATGTAAAATTTGGGACACCTTTTCTCCTATTAGGTTCGAAAGTGCTTTCGATTCTGAGTAGAAAATACCCGATTTTATCTAAAGCTAGTTTTACATATATAATAGATTATCTATATATATAAAGTTGATGGGTGACTGATTAATCACCGCCCCGCCGAAACAGCCGGTCCTAGAAATTTGAATTTTACACTATAGTTAGGTTATATAACGGAGGCAAGGGATAAGACGGGATTTTTGAAAATTCCACCCCTAAGTAATAGTAATATGTAATAGTAATAGTAATAGTAATATATTTATTTGCAAGAATACTTATTTCTAGTTACAGGATGTTATTGCAAATTGTGGCACAGTATTCTATCGTCATAAAACGACATGCAAATATTTTAATATTATACACTGCTTATTTAGTGCATGCATTAATTTAAATTAAATTACAATATAATTTCTCTTCTCTGCACAATTAATAGATTACAAATGTCCCTGTTGCTTATTATATTCGATAAATTCACTAACGCTATAAAAACAATTTTCTAATAAATAATTATTTAAATTCCTCCTAAAATCGGTAGACGTCATATTTTTAATATTATTAGGTAAGCTATTATACAAAACTATACACATATTATAAGCATTTTTTTTATAGATCGCTGATCGACATTGAGGTTGGTGTAGTAGCTTTTGATAACTTGTTCTTTGGGTTCTTGTATAGACTTCTGATCTCAGTTTGAATAAATCAGGGCGGTCTTTTACTAGTAAGCAAACTTTCCGAATATACAGGCATGGCAATGGCAGAATATGTAATTTCTTGAAGAGGGGTCGACAACTATCTGTTACCCATGCCATAGTCATAGCTCTGATACATTTTTTTTGTAATATAAAGGCCCTCTCTATGTCTGTAGAATTTCCCCATAGTAACAATCCATAACTAAGTACCGATGATACATAGCCATGATAGGCTGTGATTGCTGCCTCCATGTTAATGGTGTATCTGAGTCTTCTTAAAGCAAATACAAATCTATCAAGCCTACAGCAAACGTAATTAACATGTTCCTTCCAATTTAGGTGCTGGTCAATAAATAATCCTAAGAATTTAAAACTTTCACATTTCGTCACGGGCATATTGTTATAATTAATGTTTAATGGGATTGTATTACTATTATATGAGTTAAATTGAATATAGAATGTTTTCGTCATATTTATACTTAAATTATTATTATATGTCCACTTATTGATGTCAACTAAAGCATTATTTATATTAATTTCAAAGGGAACAGTGTCTCCACCCTTCACTAATAATGTTGTGTCATCAGCAAAAAGTATACATTTATGAGTGGTTGCTAAAGGTAGATCATTGATGTACACCAGGAATAACAAAGGACCTAGATTACTTCCTTGAGGGACTCCAGATCTAATCTCACGGAAGTTAGATCGATACTGTGTTTTTACGAAACTTTTACCGACTTTTTCTATTCTTGTTATTTCACAACACTGTTTCCTATCCGTCAAATAGCTCTTAAGCCACTCATTTGCTGGTCCTCTAATCCCATAGCACTCGAGCTTTCTGAGGAGCTTAACATGGTCGACACTATCAAATGCTTTGCTTAAATCTAAGAATATTGCTGATATCGGTACTTTATCATTTAAGCATTCCGAAACGTATTTAACAAGGTTAAAACAAGCCAGCTCAGTTGAGTGTCCTTTTCTGAAACCATATTGATCCGATTGCAATAAACATTTTTTTTCCAGAAATCCTGTTAATCTATTACACATTGCTTTCTCTAATAATTTTGAAATAACAGGTACAAGTGTTATAGGCCTATAATTGTTAGGATCTCTGCGGTCTCCTTTCTTAAACAAAGGTTTAACTAGTGACATCTTTAACTGGTCTGGGAAAATCCCTTGTGTAAATGACAAGTTAATTATATGTGCTAAGGGGGTAAAACAGGGGTGCAAAGTTTGTATGGGGGACAATAATTTTTTTAAGGTCCAGACTTGAAACTTTGTACAAAGACTCCTTAAAATAAGACAATGAAAGTTATATCTGCGTTTTCAAAATTTTCGTCTCCTAAAGGGTTGAAAATGGGGGTGAAATATTGTATGGGGAGCAATTTTTTTTTAAAGTTAGAGTCTTCAAACTTTGTGTAAAAGTTCCTTATAATAATGAAAAAAAAAAGTAATTTCAGCGTTTTTTAAAATTCATCCCTTAAAGGGGTTAAAAAGGGGTTCAAAGTTTGTATGGGGAGCAATTTTTTTTTTAAGTGAGGTAATTCAAATTTCTTACAGAGACTCTCTGTTTAAATAAAACAAAACTGATTTCAGCGTTTTTTGAAATTCATCCCCTAAAGGGGTTAAAATAGGGCTCAAAGTTTGTATTGGTAGCAAAATTTTTTTGAGTCGAAAGTCTTAAAATTTCTTACAAAAACTCAGTTTAAATTAAATACAACAAAACTAATTTCAGCGTTTTTTTTAAATTCATCCCCTCAAGGGGTTAAAAAGGGGTTCAAAGTTTGTATGGGGAGCAAAATTATTTTAAGTGATAGACTTCTAATTTTTACAGATTCTCTGTTTAAATACAACAAAAGCGGTTTTAGTAATATAATATAGATAAATATATTATAATCATAATCATAACAATCTGCTGAACCGATTTAGATGAAATTTGGTGTGAATATAGTTCGAGTCCGAGGAAAGGACATACGGATAGTTTTCATCCCATCCCTTAAGGAAGTCGAAGTTTGTATGGAACAGAGATAACTAGGTTACCGTCTGAAACAAAATAAAAGAATAGCGAAAAAATTCTAACGCGATGACCGAGCTCTACGCAGACGAAGTTGCGGGCAACAGCTAGTAATACATAAAGCCGGGGAATGAAGCTAGTACCCAAATTTATAATTATGCGGCTTCCTCATTAACCTGGCGATTTCAACACGTTTCGCAAAAGTTTCTTTACTTTTAGGAAATAGATAAGCTTTTATCTGTCATCTGCACATTCTGGAGATAGTGAATCGGTCCTCTTATCTATGGTCCCTAATGACGTTTGGCGCGAACACTTGGCGCCGAAAGTTTTTGCCCTCACACGTTGACAAAGTAATTAGAAGGGAATTGATGATCACCTTTCTTTTTTAAAGTCTATGTTAAGTGAAAAAATTGCACACTCAATTAAGCAATCTGTTTCGAGAAATGAAGAAATAATTCCCTTGCTTTTGTATGGTCAAAGAAACTACTAAGTATATTTACCTACAAGTACCTATAGGTACCCATTGTAATTTGTATCCCTTACTGTGATATTTGCACGAGTAGGTAAGTAAGAACGTGTTTAATTTTCCTTGATTGGGCAAATTAACCAGAAATTAGAGATAAAAAATAATTTGTATAAAGTGTATTCTTGAAAAGGTCCTGCAACTTTCATTTACTTATAGATAGCACTATGGAACGGGTTTAATAGGAATAACAAATTAAATCAAATATCAAATTAGAAATTATTAATTGAAAGTAAGTATCATTTTTTTTACTTTAGTTGTGAAAATAGGTACCCAGTGGTTTGAGTAGAAACTTTGCTGGACAAAATTATGATATAAAATTATTATTTTAAAATGGTTTTACATCAATTAATTCTATCTACATAAAATCTCTACATATAGGCAATATTAAGAATGAAAAGAAGTACCTTAGTAAGCAGTTACCTATCGTTAACATATTAAAAAATACAAAATAAAAAGTAAAAAATCACTGAAAAATGATCTTAATGTGTAATAAACCGCCACAGCGAATAAAAATACCTGCATGATTTATTGCACATCTGTAAACTCGACACTGAACATAACAAAATATACGTCAAAATAAAAAGCACTGGAGACCGAACAAGCAAAAATCGAGTCACGATTAACAAAAACAAACCAGCTAAAGCACGAGAGATTAACATGGCCAGATTAAAAAATAAAGTCAGAAAAAGGAGCTCACGGATCAAAATCATAAATCATGCTCATTATATCCGAACCGGATTATTTTTTACCGAAGGATATGTTCAAAAAAGCATCAAAAGGCTATAGGGAAGCGCCATTTTGTGAGGGTACCTTCGATCAGGGCGGGAAAATGGGAAGGTGGTGACCAATAAGAGCACGTGCTTTCAAAAGGCGTTCTAATATTTAGCCAATGGGCGAAAAGGTCGATCCACTCATGCGCTCTGGCGTCGATCCATAGAATTATAGATATAGCACGGCAGTGTGGGCTTGGCCGCTGCCGCGACAGGACGCGCATGTCAGTACAAAAAATATTTTGTAAAAAAAATATGTCGAAGTGCCTCAATAATTGAAACTAGTGAATACTATTTTGGTGTATTAAGTTATTTCAACTTTAGTGTTTGGCCTTTTTTGAGTGTCTGCGTTGACAATAATAGAGCTTATTTAGTCTTATAAGGCGTCAAGATTGCTAAGAAGAAGGTAAAACGTTGTCGCGCGGAGTTGGCGGTGAGTGAGGGCGTGATGGTGATGGCAAGCGGCGGCGGCGGGCTGGTGCAGTCCCCGCCCGACATGCTGCATCACCACAACCTCATGGACACCTCCTCGCATGTGGAGATGATGCCCAGTAAGTACACATAAAATATCAACAGATTTTTTTAAAATAAACCCATTGGGTGATATCTTACAAAGTTACCCATTTACAAAATGAATTGAACTCACTTTTATACCTATCATATACCTAGTATGATAGGTATAAAAGTAAGTTCATTTCATTATTTTGATGTTGAGTCAACAGCAACACCTATCTAACGGTCTGGCTCTACCGATAAAGGCTTTTTGGGACAAAATAACGCAGCCCTGTTGTTAATTGATTGCTGGGTTTCTTCGGGAATCAATTCTATCAGTTGTAGGTAGACTTCGTTAATTTTAGCAAAAAAAAAACATTTTCATGAAATAATAAATTAACAGTCTGTTAATAAAAGAAGGTACAACATTCATTAATTATTCCAATACAGGAGTATTTGAATATAATATGTATTCAGCCGGTCCAGCTGACAATGTTGTTGGAGGAGAGCTACCACTTTTGACAGCTGTGAGTGTATGAGGATACCATTACAAATTAAAAGCAGCTGACCCCTTCAAATAGACAACAAACAAGGGTATTTATTGGGATGCAAAAAAATTTTTAAGATGTCTTGTAGGTGTAAATCATCATACACCTTTATGAATTAGGGCAGTATAAGATTTAAAAATACAAAAAATATCTGAAAAAAAAATCGTTTAGGTAGATGAAGCATGTGATGCGTTAAAATAAAAAAAAAAAGAATCTACCAGGAACGTATTGGCATAATTAATTCTTATTGGAATAAATGCTGCTTTTAATAGAATTGTTAATGATCAGCTTAGGAAAGATGCAGCTTGGAATATAAAACTCTTAGAGTAACAGACAAATCCTATTCTAAAATATAATTTGTATATATTTAAGTCACATTTTGCATAAATTACCCATAATTTACAAAATCAACTGGTTAGAACCACTGTGCAATTTCTTGAAAACGAATTTCGTTAACTGATTATTCTAATTATTACAGCCAGATTGTTGTTTCGTCTTAAAATGTATACGTAGGTGACGTTGATTGATAGACTCATTAGTTATTAATAAGTTTGTAGATAAGTAGGTACAGTGTCAACTGCAAAAATAGGCATGTTCAATAATAACATACTCAAAAACTCAAAATATATTGACATCGACTCTGTTAAAGTTGGTTATTCATGTTTAGAGTCGAAGTCAAGATAATTTTGCGACTTCGGGGCATGTTTTTAGTATGAGATATTATTCTAGCTGAATATACTTTAATACAAAACTGCAGTGTTATAAATCAGTGGTATGTGTACGACCTAGAGTGTTTGAGGCAGAGCCAAGTTTGCATTGGAATAATTTGGCGAGACCTCCTTAACCGTATGCCATATATATAGGTAGGTATTTTTAAGTGCTCAATTATTAATTTCGATGCACTCCACCAATATTTCCAAATAACTTAGGTAACCTCTAATAGCAATATTTTGAAATGAATTTAGCAGTGTAATATAATATACCCAGTGGTCTCAGTATCAACTTTGCTGGACAAAATATGTTTTATATTACAATAGTTTCACAAACATCTACATGCAAACAGACAGTCCTAAACTGAAAATATGTAAACGTAAGCAGGTAAGTACCTATCGTAGGTAAAAGTTACACAAATTGATAAGCAAGGGCTACAAGTACAATAAACAAACGACCTTAACAAGAAAACAACAGTCGGCCTGCCAAGTGAACTTACCCCATAAATATTCCAGTAACCCTAATGCAGGCATTAGCAGAAATAATGCCACCCCTATTATAAATCAGGAAAGATTGATTTTCTTCCCTTTCCTTTTATTTATTGGTGCATGGGCGATAAGATGGATTTTCAATTTAATTAATCAGGTAACCATTTCGACGTTGATCGATGCCTTTTTCTATTTTCTAGTTTGTGGCTTTTGAGCTTTTTGCACTTTATTAACGGACATATAATTAAATTTACTTAAATTACCTAATCCATTTATAACTCCTGTGACAATATGGCCATGATGAATCAAGGAAATACAATACAATACAATACAAATACTCTTTATGTCACACCTGGTCATAAAGTGGTCATTATCGCACGCTCCGCGCGCGAAAAAACCCACTTCCTGGCCAGGGGGTGACTTAAAATTTTGTACTTAACACGGGCGGTAATAAAGAAAGCCTCAGATCGCATATTTATCGCCCTTGCCTTCGGCTCGGGCGTCAAATACCTGCGATCTGAGACATTCTTTGTTTTACCGCCCTGGTTAAGTAATGTACTATTATTGCACACCTCAATAAATAGAACTATTACAGAGTATGTATATTTAAACCTAGAGGTAAACAACAGGCGGCTTACGGCGGTCAGGCGGAAATATTTACCTACGTAAAAGGAATATCGAATATATAAATATATATATATCGAATCGTATTTTACACAACATAATAATTTGGTCGCCCTATCCCTATACCTACGCATATTGCAACGGTTTTGTTGTGTCAAAATATATACTTAGGATGTAATTAAATATACCTATGTCTATATTAAAATAGCTGAGGTATAAAAAATAAACACTATAAGTAATAAGTAATGGGTAGCATTTAACGAACCACCAAATTAGTTGCCGAATGATGCTCTAAAAAATTACATTGATTAACAAAAATACTAGATTCGCACCAAATTTTCAACTCCTTTTAAATATAAAGTGCAACTCAAAGAAGTAACATGTCGATAACCTATTAAATTAAATTGTTACCAAATAAATTAGTCACTACCCAAAAATACTTAATGATCACCTAACTTCAAACACCAAATTTCATATAATTTACATCCAAATATTACAGGGCTCGTAATCCTATTAAAATTATTTACACCCAAATAATTCTTTCGATACCCAGAAATACTACATGATCACCAAATTTCACGCGGCAATTGTTTTTTAACGCCCGACGCGAAAAGCAGTTCCAATCTAGTCTAACCTCATTGCTAGCACCTGATGCGGTTTTCCATACGGTCCGTCTCGCTCGCACGTCGCACCGCGTGCGAGCAAGACAGCGCTAAATGATTTTATTTTATAGAAGCTTCAAAATTTCTGTAACTTTAATGACACACGTACAAAACATAATTTAATTTAATATATTTTCAACAGTGCTTTCCTTACTGGTCGCATACAGCTATTTGTTCTCAGATGTTTTTGCCTCTACTCTATTCGCTGATAATCGTCAATTTGCCTAGGTAGTAGTATTTTTCTATGACATCTATTTTTATTTCAAACTAGTGGACATTGGAACAGTATTGACGGATCTCCGCTGGCGCGGAGCTCCTATTTTAAGTTGTTTTGGCCCTTCGGGCCGATGCAAAACTAACATAACCTAAACCTACCTATACCTATTTCTACCTATTAACTTCCTTTAATTTTTCCATGAAAGTCTATCTAAATTAATAAAGTAAACTCATTTGAGGACCTTTATCCATTTTCATAACAAACTAACAATTTAATAAATCAACAAAACTCATTTTCAAATAAAAGTTTTCATTCAAACGCGCTCACGTCAATGCATTAAAAAATTAATAATAAAACTTCTTGCAGTTTGTAAACCATCAGCAATAGGTAGTTAGAATGAAACAGCAATAGGTACCTTTCACTCTAACGACATATCAATAGGTTTTATGCTTCAGACAATTCTTTGTATTTGATTGAGTGAGATAGCAGTATACGTGTTATTATTTCACACAGCCACATTGCGCGGTGCTTTTTAAATTAATTTAGAATTTTACTTTCTAATTTATAACATTTTGGAAATGACTAAAATATTTATAGTGCTAAAAACAATTAATTTGTAATTGTTTACTAAAGTGTAGCATGCGATGTGTATAATATTTGGATGTTATTCTAATGAAAAAAGGTGCATGAGATTAGGTGGTAGTTTAGTGTTTTTGGTGGTACTTGACAATTTTTTTGATGCGATTATAAATTTATAGGAACGCAATAAGTAAAATAGGTGCAAGTGCTGCAAAAATAGGTAGAATTTTTTTGGTGACTCGGAATTGCTGATCGATAAATTTTTTTGAGTGTTCAAACTTATTTTAGGGTTCGAAAATTTGATGATATCAAAAGTTATTTAGGTGATCATTTTATTTGTTCCCATAAGTAATTAATGTAAATATAATAACAGTAATAAAAGAGCGATATAGGTAAATACCTATATCGCTAAATAGCCTGCCTAAGAATATGATTTTGCTCACTTCGTGGACGGCCCCCTGTACGCATGAAATATGGAAACAATTTTAAGCAGATATTTAATATTCCTATCGATACTTAGACTAGACTTGACCGTCGATACCACCACTGCCATAGACAGATCGATGTTTGGTCAGAAAATGTGATTTTCTGCTTACGTCTTCGACAACACACTGGGCGCAAGGCGCAAGAAAAGAAAATACAAGCAATAACTCTACCTATAACTTTATTTCACTACTACGGCTAAAACTCACGTATTAATTGTCACTTCGGGCGACATGTTTCGAACTCTTCGGGAGTTCTTCCTCAGGATGAGTGCGTCTGCGACCCGCGCCGATTGCACTTAAAGTTATAACATGTCTCGCGAAAGTTTAAATTCAAACTCTACCTATGTTTAAAATTCCTATTCCTACTTAGACCGCAGTTACCACTGACCACCCGTGACACAGACAGATAAAATGCTGTCTACTTGTCTATGTTTATAATCTTTAACCTATTCATCCCTGTCATTGGAAAACAGTACTTAATTGATGGTTTTAAGACTCACGGTCCTCCATATCCTGAGCAGGTTTAGGTTCGACCACTTTCAGCTTGTTCGCTCCTGCGCAGCTTTATTGCTGCGCTAAACGTTTGCGCAAATACTGCAGACTGGAAGTTCTCAACTTTGTGAAAATTGTGAAGTACATACATTAAAATTTAAAACTTATTTTTAAGTAAGCATATCCTTATTCAAAGACTACAATTATACCTACATAAGTACTGAGATCTCGTTTGAACTGGTATAATTATGTCCATCGAAAGATTATAAATAATACTTACATTATTATACTTAATAATGTTTAAAAAAAATATAATTATGGACACGGTGACAAACAATCGTAGGTCCACTCGATGCTAAGCGGAGACCGCAGCCTATAGACGCCCAAACTCCAAAGGAGGCACGTTTCAAAAATGAAATTATTCTTATACCTTTATTTTAAAATTTTACCAATTAGAAATATTTATAAAATGGTTTATTTGTACTTAATTTTGTTTTTAATCAATTAATTAATTAACGTTTGTTATTTAAATATACCGTGACGATCTTTTTATGTTACCGTGCTAGTTTACAATAAAAAATAAATATATCTAATCTGTACAAGAAAACCTTATACTCTTCATCTCTAAATATTTACTAAAAATACCTATACCTAATTTTAAACGCAAAAATAATAACCACAATTACAAAAATAATAAGCCTTTTTGTTACGTTAGTGCGACAAAGTACTAAAATTACCACCTTCATTTGTTGTTGACTGTTCACTTCTTCTTCAATTTTTAAATTTGATTTACCGATCTGTTGTCTTAGGTTAATCGTCAATTTCTTGTAGTAGAAAACGGGCCGGCGCCGACCACGGAACGGTCTAGCGTGAATCATTCTTTATCACAACGTCAAAGTGACGGATAAAGAGAGAAGAATATTATCGTCATTTTAGCTAAAATAGGTTTGATGAACGTTTCTGAATAAGGGGATAAGTAGATACATTGTAGTTAGCCACTATTCTGCTGCTGCGCAGCGTTCGGCAGCCAAGCCAGGTAACCGGACCACCACGACTGTGGGTTTATGGGGGTGTGAACGGTAGCTCGCACCTCCTGGCTAACGGTTGAGTGCCACTGGCATTGACCTAACACTGTTTAAGTCCGGTAGGACGTGCTTTTTAGACGAAGGCTTCCGCTACCTGCACTAATCTGATCAGATTCACTTTAACTTAATGTAATGTCTATTAACTAATAACTGTAAATTTAATTTTGAAGAATCAATATAATATGTTGATAGTGTAATCATTAGGTCAATCAAAAATTAAGCTTTTTTTGAACCTGCTAGTTTTGATGCATCTTAGCTCTGCAAAATGCCAGCAGTTTTTGGAAACAGTACCTACCACTCAGCGAAATATGTACCTACTACCTATTAATAGAACAAACAGTTTTCACAGTGGTTATTTTATTTCCACTGGCTTACTATTATAATATAACCTCGCATAGGTACGAGGAGGTACCTATATTTCGTTACTAAATAATAGCCCAAAATAAAATAGGTTAAAATCAAAAATTGCGCACCAAGTCATCAGGCAGGTCAGTAAGATAACACATGAAAGGATTTGATTGGGCTGCTTGACTTATGGGTAGAAAGAACTATTTATTGCACTTGCAGTCTTGCACATCTTGATAAAATCACCAAAAAATTATTTATGCCATTTCAGTAATCTAATCAATTCCGGTTCGTAGTAACATAAGTCTAATTACAATTACCTACTAATTTATTTTTTTGTGCCTCCTAACCTAATTAATCTACCTGTGTGTTAACAAGACTCGTGTCTCACTAAAACAAGTTCGAGTATTGGCGTTTCATCGAGTTACATTCCGGATATCTCAGTTTTATGACATTTTCACCTTACCCAATAACCCACCCCTTACGAGTGGACAACGGCCCACACGTGTCGGCACCTATGATGGCCACATTATGGCCTTTTATAGCCGGAAGCGGTCTGATTCGTGTTTAGCACAGCGTGCGCCTGCGCGGCGTTGCCCAACAGTATTGTTTGAGAGCCAAACAGGTTGCTTTCGGATTGAGACTTGCTTGACATCTTATTTGAGGCATCTAGAATATGAGGCGGTTCATATTTTTTTAGTTTGTACTTTTGTAGTATAGCTAACACTATAAAGTGATATTACAACTTTCACTATCTTACTTTGACATTTACATAAAGCCTAAAAATTCATGATAATTAAGTTAGGAAATTGCGGATAAAATAACTGCTATCAACTTACATATCCACTATGACGTTGTCCTTGTCCTTAAGTACTTAATCCATGAGATGGAAGGTATTTTTTTTAAACCAATAAGTAGTAGTTAGGCGCAAAGTCAATTGAATTTTTTTGTGTGCATAGGTACATTTTACCTATCCAAAAATATGCCCCGTAGCTCTTATATCGGAAAATTAAAGTTGCGATACATATTTCTGACAGGATAGGCACATGTTTTTGTTCTTGGCAGTACCTAGACGCTATTTTTATTAAAACTTATTAACAAGAATAGATCACTTCTTTAAAATTTTAAGTTCAAGCCGCCATTTAATCTAAAATTTGGGCAAAAAATTCTTGATCACACTGTGTATGGCCAAATTTTTTTCTTAATAGTTACAGAAAAGTGTTCTTTGAATCTAAATGCTCACAAACCAGTTATTAGGAAGTAGTTACTTTAATCGAATGTATAATATCCATCTTCATGAGCAGCAAAGCTGTCGCTGCCGGCGCCTACGCACGAGCCGTGCCTTGTCCGGCAACTTCCCAAAACAATATAATAAAACACGAACAAAAGAACGCAGAGTAGAAAATATTCAATCAAATGTTTAGTCCTAAAAGGAATGCCTAAAAAGGTCTTAAAGTTCTAGTCCCTCCTATGGATGGGCAAAGCCAAAGTTAAGGGATTTGATAGCGTAATTGACAATATTTCATAATTTCCAAAAGTCTTAATTCGATAACCATTTCGGTAAAAACGTGTGAAGTACACAAAAAACATTTATTTTTATTTTTTTCTCCGTTAATTTTGGAAAAAATCGCAAATTACTGTAAAACCTTAAGGGAGACCTTAGTACAGAGTACAGACAATCGCTGCTCTGGAGTGGCTCTGGATTCTTGTTGGGAAGATGACGTCATATTTTACTTACGCCCTTTTGGAATGACCTACTTTTCAACGTGTTTTTTTTGTATGAAATAATGAGTTAAATTGAAAAAGAAAAAATACGGGTGGCTTAAATTTTTACCTATTTTCTAACTAGTTCATAAAATAAAGTAGTTAAAAATTAGAATCATAAACCGCAAATATGGCGCATCTCATCGTCTTCTTATGGAATACCTTACATATCCTCTTAGAGAATACATAATTTTTGCGATAAACGAAGTATTACTTTCACCGACTGAATACTGTACTTCTGTACCTCAACACCCTGTACTATATTAGTATTCTTGCAAATAAAATAATTCTGATTACTTTCACTAAAACATATCTTTATAATGTTAATTTGCAACAGAGAATTGAAAGTTGCGGACTATGTGTGTACTAGCACGCCACTTCGTGGTTTTAATAAGTTTTTAGGGTTCCGTACCCGAGGGGCAAAACGGAACCCTATTGTTGTCACTCACGCGTCCCCGTTAATAGACGTCCGTCGTCTGTCACACAAGTTTACAGCCAAACGGTTGGAGCTACAGTCTTAAAATTTTCACAGATTAAAAAGCCAAAGTTGATTGTTTTAAGAGGGCTACCATACAGCTAAAGGGGGCGCGAAAACAAACCAACTTAATTTTGCGGTTGGTTCGGAACCCTAAATGTGCGAAGTCTGACTCTCACTTGGCCGGTTTTTCCTTATAGTTTTGTAAGAGTAGAGTGAGCTGCCGCAGTAAACCACCCACGTGTCAGGACCAGTAGCTCTAGTATAAGTTTTTTCTAAACATTAACTAATTCGAACGCGTTTGCGTTTTGTCTCAAAATGTATGAAAGTGGTATGAAAACGTGAACAGCTCCTCTGGTGGTCACTAGTGGGAACTAAAACAGCGAGTATAACATTTGTTGCTAACCGATGAACGCGCGTATTTCAAACTCGGTGAGAGCGTTTTCATACATTTTGAGACAAAACGCAAACGCGTTCGAATTAGTTAATGTTTCGAAAAAACTTATACTAGAGCTACAGCAATTTAGGTCCGCACTTGGTTAACAAACCGTGACACCAATGACTTACCATGCTAAATAAATATGTTACTCCGTAGTGTCAGTATTGTGACTTCACAGTGTTTCTTTTTATTCGAGAACACATTTTTTTATACTACGACGGTAGCAAACAAGTGTACTTCTGCTTAAGATAAGCTCACACCTTAGCCTATGGACGCTTGCGAATCTTGAAGAATCTTGAAGAAATTACATAAATTCATTTTGCTGAGTGTATTATGATAGTTTACAAAATTTTATTTAATCCACATTTGAGTCAAAAGTCCCCAATTTCCTCCCTAACATTTTTTTCGTTATTCATTTAGCTTTAGGTGACCTTAAATAGAATACAGGAACAAGAAAACTTAAATTCTTCAAGTGACTCAGTAACTGGTCAGTGTCAGTTTAACTTCACTTAGGCACTAAACAAAAAACATAAAATCATGTAGTACCTGTACCTGTCATAGCGTGGCGCCTCACGCCATGGCGTGTACAGGCCGGTAACTGCTTAAAGTCATTAATGTTACGATACTGTTTTTAATGTTTGAACTGTGTTTTCACCATAAACATGGTATTATATGGGGGTCGTAGAATAACATATGTTTCAGAATTACCGGTATCTACAGTACAAACCGACGGTAGTAAACTTCGATAGCGTTATCACTTCGCAATATGATACTAATACTAACCTCTAAACTGCTGCTGATATTAAATTAACCTCTGCTTCTGCCTTTTGCTTATTCAAACCTGATAAATATTTAAATAAGTTATAGGAATAGACAGCTATTTTTAAATAGAATTTTAGAACACCGACATTACAAGGCGACTACATAATAATAAATTCCTACGAAATAATTTTTTTTTGGTACTTACTAGCTTTTATTGCCGACTGTAGTTTAGGGGAATGGCCACCTTCTGTCTCCAAAAAATCAGCAGCTATAATAATTTAAGCTTGTAAAAAAGGTGACCACGTAGGTAAGTACCTAATGCGACTAAAGGTGATTCACAGTCGGCCGTTCCGTGTCCGGGCCGGCCCGTTTTCTATGACAGGACGTGCGACGGCCGTCAATTTCCTGTCTTAGAAAACGGGCAGGCCCGGACACGGAACGGTCTAGCGTGAATCATCCTTAACTCCGGACCCTGCACTCTTGGCTAATAGGTACTTGAGCTTGCTTGATTGATAGTTTAAATCTATGGAAACACTTATTACCACATCTCTGATGGATGCGCAGTCTTAGGGTGTGTTGCAATAAATCGTTTGTATAGTGCGCGCCATCCACGATGACGCGCCCCTCCACCACCCGTTCCGTACAATTGCGCATAGATTATACTAGCTGTTGCCCGCAACTTCGTCTGCGTAGAGCTCGGTTTTTAGTTAAAACATCTTAATATCCAGGAAACGGTATAATAATTGTGGTACTTTTACCCGGTGAGACCAAATTATTAATATGCTGTACAGATATAAATCGGTCAACCCAAATTCTCAACCCCTCTAAAAATCCCTTTAGGTACCTACTTATCGGTTAAAAACTCTCATTTACTTAGGCTATTTTTTGTGTGAGTTGACACGTATCTTGTCGTTTTCTCTTCGTTACTGTACGTATTTAATTAAAGACCTGTAGAAATTTCGTTTCAATCATCTATCCAAATCCACAAATCCTGAAATCATTTAAACAGTCTTTTTGTGAAATTAAAGTCTCTCAATTAAAATAATGTTGCTCCCCATACAAACTTTGAACCCCTTTTTAACCCATTGAGGGGATGAATTAAAAAAAAACGCCGAAATTTGTTTTGTTGTATTTAAACAGAGACTCTGTAAAAAATTTGAAGTCTCTCTATTAAAAAAATCTTGCTCCCCATACAAACTTTGAACCCCTTTTTAACCCTTTGAGGGGATGAATTAAAAAAAAAACGCTGAAATTAGTTTTGTAGTATTTAATTTAAACAGTTACTATAAGAAATTTTAGGTCCTTCACTCAAAAAATTTTTGCTTCCAATATAAACTTTGAATCCCTTTTTAACCCCTTTAGGGATTGAATTTCAAAAAACGCAGAAATTAGTTTTGTTTTATTTAAACAGAGAGTGTCTGTAAGAAATTTGAAGTACCTCACTTAAAAAAAAATTGCTCCCCATACAAACTTTGAACCCCTTTTTAACCCCTTTAGGGGATGAATTTCGAAAAACGCTGAAATTACTTTTTTTGTATTATTATAAGGAACTTTCATAAAAAGTTTGAAGACTCTCACTTTAAAAAAAAATTGCTCCCTTTACAATATTTCACCCCTATTTTCAACCCCTTAGGAGACGACAATTTTGAAAACGCAGATATCACTTTCATTGTTTTATTTTAAGAAGTCTTTGTACAAAGTTTCAAGTCTATACCTTTAAAAAATTATTGCCCCCCATACAAACTTTGCACCCCTGTTTTACCCCCTTAGGGGTGGAATTTCCAAAAATCCCGTCTTATCCCTTGCCTCCGTTATATAACCTAACTATAGTGTAAATTTCAAATTTCTAGGACCGGCAGTTTCGGCGGGGCGGTGATTAATCAGTCACCCATCAACTTTATATATATAGATGAGATACGCTGTAGAGGGGCGCGTCGTCGTGGATGGCGCGCACTATAATTTGTAAGGGGGGTTCGTTAGAATCACATTTTATGGGAAGTTGGACAAGCTTCCATAGAACTTGATTGGTCTGTAATCCAAAGACATTATTAATACTGAACTGTAATCGTAAGTCAGTGCAACTGTACCCTTACCATGAGTTTGCAATGTTTGCATTACCGTACTCGCTAGCGACTGCGTAAACTATTTAGTATGGACAGAAGTACAGCGCCTCTGGCGGTTACGCAATAGAACTAAGAATCACCATACTAAATAGTCATACGCAGTCGAGCGAGTTACGGTAATGCAAACATTGCAAACTCATGGTAAGGATACTGGCCTTTATTAGGGCACCGCCTCATACTAATCAAACTCGTTATATGCGTGCGTGATTAGTTTAAAATTGCTGTAGGTTTACCAAAGACAATACTAGGGGTGTTATGATATGAACCATTGCACCTTTGGGTGCATTATTTTTCTTTTTATATCAAAATCGTTTATTTCAGCCCAACTCGATCTACTGTTAATGTAGGTACTTAATGTTACTTTTAGCGCAAGAACTATATTAGTGATACGGTCATAAATAAAATGTATAAAAAATAAGCTTGGCCATTAAATAAGGACACGTTTTTATCTATGTCATAATCATAATGTATAAATACTAGAATTACTAAATAACACTAATTTACAAACTTATTTATAATAGCACAATATATATGCTTCTTTATTGTGTAGAATGCATAAAAAGGCCATTGGACCGCACAAAGATACCACGAAGTCGTGTATTTATTTATCCATAAAAGTCACAACATTGCATAAACGCATGGCGTGGCGTAAACCTCTGGTCAGAGTTTTTATGGGCAGTATCATATTCCATGGCTAATGAAATTAAAGGTTACAAAACTTGGACAATAAGCCTGATTTTACTACTCCAAATTGGTAAAAAAATCATGTTGGTGCAATATGACATTGTGCATTGCATACTTACCTACCTTGGTGCATTATTTCACCTACAATTTATAATCATAATCATAATCAGAGCTTTATCTTAATGCAGCTTTAGGGCAACAAGTCTGTGTAGAATTTTTTTTTATACACTCTCGAAAATAATCGTGTAGTGATCCTAATAAATACTAGACTTTTTAAATTGCTGCGAACCATCGGGGTATCATGTAACTTTTGTAAGTACTTGATGGCATAAATAAATTAATATGAATGTGGATATGAATTAGATGAGAGAAAGTAACATGCAAGTGAAAAAAACTTATTCTCTGATTTTTTATTCGAGTCTAAACTGACAGATGTCAAAATGAATATTTCGTAATTTAGACATTATTGCACAAAAATATACATCAAAATACAAATATATAACCGGGTAACTTTCATTTATAATAAATAATGTACTTTAACGATTATGGAATAATCACGTTCTCTATGTGCGCCCGTAAACGTCAGTTTATGGGCTCGAATTAAAAATCAGAGTATAGCCCACCATTTAATGATCATATAAATTATCAATTTTTATTGATAGGTTATTGATTAATTGATAGGACCAAAGAAACTTGTTTAAGTAAATATATGATTTATTTCAGAAGAAATAAATTGACATATTGTCAATGGTGCAAACCGCAATATTTCATCGAGGGTGTTAAATGGAGAACGAAGAGAAGGATTCCAGAATAGAGTCTAACATGGAATCATGAATCATGATTCAATTATATTACACAATTATTTAAGACAAGCTGCAAATCGTGCAGAAAGCAAAATCGATTTTGCTGCTTGTTAGAAATGAAAAATTAAGAAATAATAATTTGGTAGAAGGGAGCAAAAACGAGTTTTGTTCCCTCGAAACGGGCTAGAAGAGACATTTTTCCGAATAGAAAAGAAAACATATTTCATAAGATTATTTTGTTGATAATTGGTAATTAAAAGTAATTGAATTACCGCCTAGCCAGGCGTATTCCAATGTAGTTTCGATGCTGGTCGGCGCGGCGCACTGTGGAACGAAAAACTCCTCTCCATAGAAATAGGAATTTATTTTTTTAAGTGTATGTTTTTTTGATTGAAATTCAATCCTCTAGTTATCTTTAGGTCAAAAAATGAATATGGGCAAGTTTGGCTGAAAAACCGATGAGTTATAATTTTTTGACGAAAATTTTGTATGGAGAGTATGCAAAAAAACGTAATATCTCAAAAAGTGCAAGGAAAACCGTAATATCCTCCCGCATGAATTTAGTACTAATTATTTGTGATTTTTTGGCATACTTGTTATTTCCCGGACAGGTGCACTTTTTTTTTTAAAAATCAAAAACTAAAATATTAACATTTGTATGTATTAAGCTTGGTAATAAGACGAAAAATAAACAAAAAATATTTATAATAAGGTACACAAATAAAAATAATACCAAAAATAAAGTAAAAGGAACAAAAACTAAATGCTAGAAATTACCTAATATACAAATAAACACTAATTATCAATAAACTAATTAATGTCTTCGGTTTCTGCGTCACTGACATCGGGAAGAATGCTCGTAATCATAAGATAAATGTCCTAATTATCTAATGAGTACTAAAAGTAATATTTCTAATTTCTCTAATGTGCTCCTAATGGATATCAATTAGGATAGTATTGTATTTTTAAGGGTAATTACCAGCAATATTCCATAAATAGACTGCACTTTCATTGCATTATTTATTACGTTTTGAACGTTTTAGCTGCTAACACCATAACTGCATATGTAATGGAGAGTTTAGCGACGAACTTAGACCTGTACGTTATTTTGAAAAACCAGGAGGCTCCTTTTGACCACGAAGCCTTGCTCACAGCAGTGGTTTCCAGGATAGATGGACAACTAACTGAAGAAGAGTACGATACCCTCAAAGAATTTTGCCGAAGATTTTCAAGAGCTGCTTCGGAAAGATGGAAGAAATGCCGAAGAGATACGAAGAAATTTAGAAACACTTATGAAGATTGGCTAATGCAAAATGTAGATTGGCCAAGCTTCGTAGTTTTGCGAGTTGATTCACCCACGGAAGAACAATTTGATATAATCGATCAAGAACCGTCGACGTCATCGGTCGGAACAATGACTACAATAAAACGTAAGCCATTTGAAGATCTGGGAACCAAGCAGAAGAAGAAAAGATTAAGTGAATTACTTGCCGAAGATACTGATGAACTGGCATATGCTGCTGCAGAACGTCTGAAACAGGATGGCCGGGATGATTTTGCGGCAGTTATTGAATTCGTGCTCAAGAATCCAGAAGCAGCATCTACATTGAGGGAACAAATTACGAAGAATTACAGTGAAGCATGAACTGAAGATGACCATGTTAGATGGAAAAATTTGTACCTATCTTTCAAAAGCCAGATCAAATGCAACTTGCAGTTTATGCTTGGCTAAGCCCACGGAGATGAACTGCCTGGATAAAGTTTTAACTAAACCCGTTGATACTGACATCTACGAATATGGGTTATCATCTCTACACGCCCGAATCAACACTATGGAATGCCTTCTCCACATAGCTTATCGGCTGGACTTCAAACAGTGGGCTGCGAGAGGCAATGAGCTGAAAGAAAAGATGGCATCAAGGAAGAAAATGATACAAGAACGTTTCATGGCGGAAATGAACCTCTTGATAGATGTGGTCAAACAAGGTTCTGGGACCACTAATGATGGAAACACGGCGAGAAAGTTTTTCCAGAACCCTGGTAAAACAGCACGCATTACAGGGCTAGATGAAGAACTGATCAGAAGATTTGCAGTAATCGTGCAAGCAATTACCTCGGGAGAAGTTATAAATGTGGAAAAATATAGAGAATATGCCCACCAAACGGTAAAAAAATATGTAGAACTCTATAACTGGTACCATATGTCCGCAACTGTACATAAATTACTGGTCCATGGAGCGGACATTATTGCCCACAACGCAGTTTTGCCGATCGGTTGCCTTTCAGAAGAAGCATCTGTGGCCCGAAATAAAGATTTCAGACGGTTCCGGGAACACAATTCTCAAAAAAAGAGTAGGCAGGATTCGAATCGTGACATTTTAAATATGTTACTGCTATCCTCAGATCCTAAACTAACTGCAATGAGGCCAACACTACACAAGAGGAAGAGACAAACCTTATTCACTGAAACCCTGAACCTTCTAGACGATTCAGAATCAGAAAATCAATCGGAAATGATGTACGCTTCCGAGATAGACTCCGATTCCGAAGTGGATGATGAAATAAGTGACGCAGAAACCGAAGAAATTGATTAGTTTATTGATAATTAGTGTTTATTTGTATATTAGGTAATTTCTAGCATTTAGTTTTTGTTCCTTTTACTTTATTTTTGGTATTATTTTTATTTGTGTACCTTATTATAAATATTTTTTGTTCATTTTTCGTCTTATTACCAAGCTTAATACATACAAATGTTAATATTTTAGTTTTTGATTTAAAAAAAAAAAAGTGCACCTGTCCGGGAAATAACAAGTATGCCAAAAAATCACAAATAATTAGTACTAAATTCATGCGGGAGGATATTACGGTTTTCCTTGCACTTTTTGAGATATTACGTTTTTTTGCATACTCTCCATACAAAATTTTCGTCAAAAAATTATAACTCATCGGTTTTTCAGCCAAACTTGCCCATATTCATTTTTTGACCTAAAGATAACTAGAGGATTGAATTTCAATCAAAAAAACATACACTTAAAAAAATAAATTCCTATTTCTATGGAGAGGGGTTTTTCGTTCCACAGTGCGGCGAGACTTTGATTCCGATCAAATTTATCTTAACATCGGACTTCCGTAAGGCTGTTAGGGATGCTGCGAGAGGGTTTCCCCTTGAACCTGCACTGAGGTTTTAATATAGTTTTAAATATTGTTTTAAAGCTATAAATATAGTACCTACCTTACGTTCCAACTCTACACAGTCTTAGAGGTATATTTCTTTTATAGAAAAGTATAGTGCGCGCCACCAATGCAATATACCATAAAACATCATTACGTCTGAACCTCAGATTTTATTTTAATTTATAGAAAATATTGTATCTCGTGATAATGCGTCACGTTCGAATTAAATTCACTTTGTAATAAGTACTGTTGCTCAAAAGGTGGTATATATACTTTATGTAGCTGTATATCCTGCGCAAAGTATGATTTCTCGCAATAGTGTTTTTTACTTCTCGATTTTTTTTTAAATTCACTTGTGACCCAAGCCATACATCCAACCAAAGAGTTTTAGGATCAGTCACTTTACATATTTTAGTAATAAAGCAAAGGCCATGAAAACCAAACTTCTATAATATTTATAACATATAAAATGCATATTAGACAAGTTACAGGGTTATCAAATATTAAAACATCGAAAATGTTTTCAAAAAGTTAACTGATTGAGTAAACCAATGACCAGAAAGAGTATTATGCGTGACCTTTACTTTCACTCGTTCCGAGTCTTGTGTTGTCCCTCGCCTGGCGGCAACTCGGGACTCGTGCAAAATGACACCTTCCGCAGTCCGCACTTATTCGCTAGCGCTTGAATGAAATTTTGCGAACCGACTTTGAGATGTTATACTATACTAAGTTACTAAGAACAGACACTACGTGTGCGTTTTGAGGCCAGATACTTATTATAGTGTACAACTACAAACGCAAGTTAGAAGATACAGAAGCTAAGATTTCATATTTAAATGGCAGCACTGGTTGCGAGTTATTTAAATATGGGATGTAACTACTGCGTAGAAAGTTCAAATTCCTGTGACTCCTATAGCAGTTTCATGTGAATTGTGAATCCGTTAAGGGTGCTAGAAATGTCAGTGCAAAATGTTCCAACGGGCCTATCATTACTTTGTTATTATACATAATCATACTAACTACTACAATACGGAACCCAAAACATGGTAAACCATGGCATCAAATTTATTCTTTTTTCTTTTTCGGTCGGCTAAGGCGCCAAGTATTTTTTTAATGAGACAACGTTCGGGACATTTTCGTTTCCCTAATATTACAATATCGTATTTAACCGAACATAGAGTTTGAAAATGAACTCTTTGATAATGACAGTACGTTATTGATTTCCGAATAATATCAACGAGAGATAGAGCGCTTAAAACACTGACGACTTCGGAGCGGAAAATTAAGGTCTTTTATGGAGTCAAATTGTCACCGATAGCATCTCCGATCTTTTGATTTCGTTTGCTTCAATTTCGTTAATTTTGGAAGCTTAATTGTTAATTGGAAATATAATTAGATGTGTGGTAGATATCTACGTAAATGAAACCCAAGTTTTAAAATTTTGCAACTGATTGTTCATTACTGATGATTGTTTTTTCTGTGTGATGAAAGCTTAAATCTTTAAAAAATATATGTGGATTTTTTTATACTACGACGGTGGCAAACAAGCTTACGGTCCACCTGATGGTTTAGTAAGCGGACACCGCAGCCTATAGACGCTCGCAACTCCAAAAGATTAACTTGCGCGTTGCCGACCCCTTATATGTATTTTAATTATTAAGTTTTTAAGTTGCAAGAGAAGTTTAAGAAAAAACACAAGGCGTCAGCGTTAAGTGGACTACTGAACATCAAATACAAAAACGCCCATCCTATCTGGAAGTGCATATGGCTCACAACTGCATAAGAATAAAAAAACTTACCGTGTAAAATGTTGACGGTTTCTAGTCTAAATGAAAAGATATAGTAAATATACTGACGAGCAAAAATAACGGGTACCTACACTTTGTATGGAAGTTCCATAGAAAGTGTACCTGTTATTTGTGCTCGAGAGTATAGTTCCGGTATAATATCGTAGGTATTATTTGAAATAATAGTTAAACTAGATGTAGGTACGAATACGTATGCTGTACCTACCTTTAAACTCAAAACTATTACATATTACTTGCGCATATAGGTACCTACAGGCTGATGTTTGTACAGTGGATATAAATATTTAGATATTTTATTGTGTATAAATTTCTTCTAATTCATTCTAATAAATCGCAAATAAAGAACTTAGGTATTGCACTGTAGGTTGACTACTCTAGGAAAATTTATATTATGAAGTACCTAATTTTGAACGATATAATAATTTTAAGGAGTTTGATCTCTTAGGTAGAGATTATCCTATCCCAACCGCTACCTTAAAAAAACCAAACGTCAGCCACAACAAGTACACAATAAATCATTAGGGTTACTACACACGGACAATATTTTAACGCCATGGTCACCGACCCAAGATTTAAAAAAAAAAAACTCCGGATGTTCGACGCGCCGGTGTTGGCGACAAAAATGATGGCGCCTCTATTTTTTTTTCTTAAAACGGTGAATAAATTCACACCCTCTAATGTTGGCAATAAGATTTGATTTTGACTAGCATGTTTAGATTTTTTTTATAAAAAAGAGTCAAATTTCAATTGACAATGACATCACTTGGACTATTGTTTCAGCTGGGTGACCTATTTTTGATTTTATTGTCCTTGAGATTAGGTTTGTTATCTAATGATGAATCAGATTTAGGGTTACACATGTCCTAAGACAGTAATCAATACATACCTATATTAAATACATTGTTAAAAAAAACCAAGTCTTACATTAAAATACCTAAAAGACAGCGGATCATCTTAATTCCAACCTAAATTGCTAAGCAGAGTTATAAAACACAATTATCTCCCCCTCATAAAACTAAAGTGTAGGTAATTAAATTACCTAATTATGTAGTAACTTTAACCAAATTTCGAACTCTGATACCTAAATTACCCGGAAGCTTGTAATTTGCAGAATTCCTATTTTAAGAAAAAATATTGATACCGACTTAAAGTATAATTTTGTGTTCACAAATCTAAGCCCACAACAAAAACAAGCTTGATTTATGGTAGGTAATTAAACATTAGGAAGTTTTCCATATATAAACATTTGTACTTTCGAGAGAAACAAAATAAAAGGATTTTTTTCTGTTTCAATTAGGTAGGTTAGTATTGTTAGTATGTGTAGTAGTAGTGTTACATGAATTAACACATATACACATAATCAAACTATACATTAACTTCGTAATAAATATACATAATTATAAGTATATATGTGCGTAACATGCAAATTTACAATAACCACAGATCGCTAAAATAGATAAAAACTTCTGGAATAAAAGACGGCCCATAAAAACTTATTAAATAAAATAAATAAAATATAAATATTTGTGGACAATCTTACACAAATCAACCTAGTCCCAAACTAAGCAAAGCTTGTACTATGGGCACTAAGCGACGATATACATACTTATATAGATAAATACATAGAAAACATCCAAGACCCAAGAACAAATATTCGTGCTCATCACACAAATAAATGCCCCGGCCGGGATTCGAACCCGGAACCTCCAGCTTCGAAAAACTAAACAGTTCTTCGGACACAACTCTAGGCTAAATTTTCTCAAACGAACGCAAGCAAAAGTAGACTTAGAGCTTTGACTGTAAGGTCGATTTTTGCTTGCGTTAATTTGACAGCACTTGGCCTTACAGTTTTGTACGAACTATACACCCAATGAATTCCTTAAGACCAAAGACAAATTAGCAGGTAGGCTCAAGTAATGACGCATTTCTTTGGCACGTGCAAGGGCCAAGGCGCCACCTTTATCAGTCATCAACAGTAAAGTTCCAACACAATAGCAAATACGCCAAGTCGCTCAAAATATTTTGCAAATGGCAAAAAACTTCCATTGTCATCACCCGTACCAGAAAAAGTTATGAAGCTGTCAGTATAATTTGACAGCTGTCAAAATGGGCGGCAATTTGTAAAATATTTTGCTTTTAATCGTTTTGGTTTAGTGGGCGTTCGTATCAATTTTGTTTTTGCTCTATTAGTAACTTTGCCCCGAGTTTCATTGGTTAGAATTTCTTAATTTGAATTGAATACACTCTAATAAAAGTTAGTTTTTTATCTTTTGTTACCATATTAGTCCTTTTTAGGATTCCGTAGTAAACAAGGAACCCTTATAGTTTCGCCATGTCCGTCTGTCCCTCCGTCCGTCCGTCCGTCCGTCCGACCTCCGTTTTTCTCAGTAACCGTTAGTACTAGAAAGCTGTAATTTGGCATGAGTATACATATCAATGACGCCGACAACACGGTAGAATAAAATCTTTAAAAAAAATATATTTTTGGGGTACCTCCTGTACATGTAAAGTGGTGGTGAAATTTTTTTTTCTGCCAAACCCATCGTTAGGGTTTCGTTGGATAGCTCTTTCAAAAATATTATAAGGTTTCTATTATCATTTTTTGATTAAAGAATTGGTTAGCGTGATATTAAGCTTTGAAGTGATACTTTTTGTTATGATCAAGTGTCCCCCCCCCCCCCCTGCCAGTAAAACGGTGGCTACTAGGCATGTGAAAAAAATCATAGTAGTAGTATATACGATGAATTTAAAAGGAAAACTATCACAGCTAAGTAGACATTACTAGTTAACGAGTAATAGTCGAACTTCAGAAATGTACTTTGCAAAAGCAAACTTTCGTACAATTTCCATTGATGACTTAGATAATGTTGTTAATTCTGTCAAAAACATAGTAAATATAAGTTTGCGAACTTTTTAGTCCACATAATGTAACGGGTAGACGACTACGGAACCCTACCTTGCGCGTGGCCCGACACGCACTTGGCCGGTTTTTAGATCTACCACTTCTGCTCAGCCACTTTGTGAGTAAGGAATTAGGTATGTGTAGGTAGACTTACAATATTTAACACTTAATTTTGTAACGGGCGCCACTTTGTACACTTTATACATACCACGGCATTGTAAGAAATAACCAATAATTTTCCTGAGGACGAAAACTAGCGGAATCTAAAGATGGGCTGTACGTAACTTAACAAATATTTGTACAGACTTAGGTACAGGTAGGTATACTTAGGTAAGTTTATAATATCAGTAATCAAAAGTTGATTATAGTAGGTAAAGTACCTATATTTCCATAATTATTCAGCTCGTCTCCTTAAAAAAAACCTCCGTATAATATACCTTCATTCCGTACCATAATTATTATCTAACAAAGTTGCATTGGAAATATCACCGAACGGGTTTACACACACATCGTATAGGTCGTATCGTAGTAAGTATCACTTTTTTTCTATAACTTTCCTTACCTCCTTATATTAAAGACTAATTCCCAACAAAATCCTCTCAAACTCGGACACGCGTTATCGTCTGTCCCCCATAAAAGACCTATAATGTCGCTTGAAAAAAAAAACAAAAGAAATGTTTGAAAAAGCGTTATCTGTGGCCGGCGCCAGTGGCAGCGCGGCGGTGTTTTTTTTAAACCTTTTTTCGAAGCAAAAATCTTGTCTCTTGCCTTCGTAATTGACAGAATTTACGCGCAAGATAAGACGGTTTATATTGTTAAGAATAACCCGGTCGGTTCCCTTTCGATTTCTAAATTTTGTTCGATTGGGGACACTTCGATTTAGATTATTGGATTTTTAACTTGTTGACATAGAAAGTGCCTTGAATACCTAGGTAGTAGGTACTTACTTTCGAGATTGAATTACCTAGGTATGTATCTTATGTACCTACAAATGTCGTGTTTAGTGCCATAATGAAATCGATTACTTTTAAGGCCGTTCGGTGAAAGATACGATTAGGTATAGTTCGTACACAACTGTAAGGCCAAGATTAAAAATCTACCCAACGGTCAGAGTTCTAAGTCGAGTTTTGCTTGCTTTAGTTTGACAGAATTTAGCCTTAGAGTTTTGTACGAACTATACCATATGGGACATCGTCGGCCTCATCTTTGCCCCCTGGCTAGATGCTGGCCAAGAGCGATCCCATTTTTAATTAAAAAAAAATATATAGGCATTTTTAATAAAAATATAGGCTGATGATGATGATGATGATGATACCCTCCTGTCATATGTACAACGTGTAAGAACAATGACAAGAAGTGTCAACAGTAGTTATCTAGGTTTAGATAACATTGTGCTCAATACTAACAGCATTCACTTAGTTTTTTGCGGTTTTCCAAAGATTCTCACACATCTCGAATCAATTAAAAACGTCACTCGATCTGATTATTTGCTAATCGTGGGAATGTTCCTCTATCCGTCCGTCACGTCCCGCGAAGTGTGAAGGAATTTGTATTGAATAAACAGCAAATATTGTCCCGAATGGTCAATTAACGGTATTCTGGTCGTTGGTGTAATTATTAATTCGGATCCACTTTCACGATTGGCACAGATTTCATACAAATATTTGTGAGAATTGAGACTCAAACTTTTCTTTTCTTTTCATCATTAATCTAAAATACCGACCGTAACCACAAAGTAATTTCATATGTAGTTAGGTAGGTAGCTGTAATTGTGCTCTCTTAATTTTATTCCGACAAATATCCCAGATCAGCGATTGGCAAACTTTTTAACCAAAGATCCAAATTCAGTAAAAATATTTTTTTTTCGGAACCTCAGAAAGACAAAAATACTCTAAATTCGCTTTATTATTTGAGGTGTGCAATAAAGATACCTATTTGTATTGTATGCTTTTGATATGGCCCTTCAAAGAGCGAGCGACATGACGCTCGGATTTCCGACCCCAGTCCCAGTGTATTTTATTTTATCATTCAGAACAATCAGACGTTCTAGGTACTCTATAGATATCTTTAGACCCAAGTCCCATCTGGTGAAATATGTATATTATACCTACCTAAACTACTTTAGGTACCGTGTTATAGGTTAAAAATATTTTCAAAGGAATTTTATAATACCTAATACCTACGAGCTGCTCGACTTTTTGTCCATCATTCACGTTGTCATAAAACCCTTTCCGGCTACTGGCCAGGTTTCGTATTTTTTTTAGATAGGACAGTGTTACACTGGGCTCTTGGCGATAGGAGAGAACAGAACATTATCCCAATAAATTAGTACGGGGTGGACTGGACTGCTATATCCCTAGGTAATAGGATAGTTGTTCGAGATGTTTGCAATGTTTGCATTACCGGACTCGCTAGCGACGCGTATATAAACGATATAGTATGGACAAAAGCACAGCGCCTCTGGCGGTTACGCAATAGAACTAAGAATCGCCACACTAAATCGTTTACGCAGTCGCTAGCGAGTACGGTAATGCAAACATTGCAAACTTATGGGAAGAGTACAGGCCTCTATTTCACCAACTTGACAATTGTCATCTGACAATGACAATTCTAAGTACACTACTGAGTCGTCACGTAAAGATGGTCGTTGGATAGCATCGATACTTTACCGGCCCGGCAATGTAAACCGAATTGTCATTGCAAGGTGGCAATTGTTAAGTTGGTGAAATAGGGACCTGGTCGTTTATCATGCTATCCCGCGACAAGTTCAGAAAATCGACAATGCCAGGAGCCCCAGTGTGCCCCCGGCAGCTTAGCCCGCTCCCGCTAATCCGACGTCCTACCGGGCTTGTCGGTAAGTCGACGATTGGATCTTTAGTCCACTTTGATTGGCATGTTGCTTCAAGTTCATATTAATATCGAGTAAAGCGTGTTTATAGAGACAAGCACCTTCGTGTCAAGTAGCTTATAATCTTCTCGATTAATCGGATTTTCATATTGTATAACGAAGAAGTAGTATATCAACACATACAGATAAATATCAAATGTATAGACGTTCATAGAGGCCAAGTTGGTGGAAGTAGGTAAAACCCTCTATAAATACTTAATCAATACAATACAATACAAATACTCTTTATTGTACCTACACCTCAAAAAGAACACAGTACTTATACAGAACCAGTTCATGAATCGACGAAAATAGAGTGTGAAGAAATAAGTAATGTAGAATTACACTACACAAAAATTACTGTAGATTGAAAACGAAAGAAAGTAACAAAATAACCGAACAAAATATTGAAAAATGCTTTGGTAACTCTGTAAAAAAAAACTAAATATCATCGTAAAAATAAACTTTCATGCTGATTATTTCGTAATTGTTTCAACGGCATTGATATGTTTTTTTTTACAAAAAGGGTAGCTTTTTTATTGTTCTAACAAAATAACCAGATAGATTTTTGATAAATGATCCAGTATTCCAAAAATCAATCAAAATGTTCACGAAAACTACGCGCAGTGTTCCGTAGAGAGCGGGATGGTTAATTGTAAACTCACGCGTGTTAGAGCGGGACATTTGTAATGGCACTGCCTGGCCTTAAAGTAAGTAACAGGGCGGCTGGCTTTATTATTATTACGAGCCTATACTGTCCCACTGCTGGGAAAATGCTTCCCCCACTTTTTCCATTCCTCTGGATTTTGAGCAGTTTTAGGCCATTATTTTAAAATAGATGTCTAGCGCGTCTGAACAAACTGAAAAGTGAATCCACTTGTACATAAGCTTCTTGTACATAATGCAGGGCCTAGGGGTTCATACCAAACGTGTAGAATCGAACAAGAATAGGTCTAACGTCGCCCCCGCCTGCTGTCGTAAAAAGGCGACTAAAGGGGGAAAAAAGCTTTGCTGACTGCACGTAAAGGTAAGTTGTTGGCTTCAATATCATACCCATGCCTGATCAGCTGATCACAAACGTACATGTTGCTCTGCGCTTGTAAATGACAAATCAATCGATCGAAGCGGGTAATCTCCTCCCATCTTTGACGCAGTGACGCCATCTAGACGTGGATGCAGCCGTCACGCCGGACGTTTATCTGATCTTGTGGGGCCATGAGAATAGCGATGCATTTTAGGCCATACGAAATTAAAGGTTGCTCTTTAAATATATTGTTATTGCACCAGAGGTGGTTCGATTTCCATACAAAACGTCTTTTGACATTCATAGGCTAGCGGCGTGATATTTTAAGAAACTTATATGTAACAAATTTTCATAAATTGGCTTTCCATTTGCGCCAAATACCCACTTTCCTAGAATAAACTTGTATAATTTGAAAAAAATGTAATTGATATTGAAAAAATGACAAACTAATTCCTCAAATTATTCTAGTTTAATACTGCAGGTTTATTCTAGGAAAGGGGGAATTTCGCGCAAATGGAGAGCCAATTTATGAAAGTTTGTTACATTAAGTTTTTTAAAATATCACGCCGCTCTAGCCTGCGAATGTCAAAAAACGTTTTGTATGGAAATCGAACCACCTTAAAAAAACATGTTGCAATTGTATAAGTATAGTCCTCCATTAGTGTAAATTAATTTATCTACACACATATCATAAATCCTCAAAAATGCGTTCAGAAACCGTACACAATGACCAGAATTATGACAATCAATGTATTATTATTGGGGAACGGGACTTAATCGCGTACAATTATAACTAATTTACCTTTTTTAAGGTTTTGCCCGACGTTTCGAATGTATCACAACATCCGTGGTCGCGAGCTGACTGGCGTGAGCGGGTATCAACATCTTCTAGCCGCGCGGGTTTTCCGAACTACCCGCACTTGGTCTTTATTAATTACATTCTCACTAGGGTTGTCACTCGCACGACACACAACACTAACAATGTGTGAAAATCGTGTAAGTTTAAATCAATATAATCAATGTATTTATGAAAATTTTCTGATCTAGGGTAGAATGTTACAGCAGTAACATAAAATAATTATGATTTCCTATTTGATAATATAAAAAAAATCAAAACTATGTATTATCACTTAATTTTTTTGCGTGGCCCGTCCCTCCTCGCACAGTAGCGTTACCCATATCGATGCATTGATAACACGATCACTTCAGAGTGACTCACAGAATTCAGTTCTCACGCTTATATTAATCTGCGCTTGCGGCGGCGCTGTTACGTTGACCACGACGGCTAATGGCCAAAGCAAATATATCAATACCATTGGCGTTATCTTTGTCTATCATGAAATTTAGTTGTAACGATCGAATCTTCAAGATCTTGATGATTTTGAGAATGGAATTCCAGTAATTTCATTGGTCAAATAATTATCAAACCTAGAATGTCACCTTACTACCGTGTGGTCATAATATCTGTGCACCTCACTGCGATGTCATTACGGAGCTTGCGCGGCGTCACATTCCGTGGAGGCGCGGATATTGTGACCGGATAGTAGGTACCTACTTAGGTAATACGGAACATGTTAACCGGGGCAAACAATTCAACAATAAGCTATTTTCGTCCGCTTCTATTTGCTGCCATATTTGCCCTACCTATTACCGACGCAGCCCTTTACTCTATACCGCGGTAGGACCTGCTAATTTTTACCTCCATCCTTTACAAATATCTTTAAACCAACAAGAAACTCATACGGGTCAAAATCCCGTCTCATAAAAAATTATATCTTATACGAATTGCACGCGAGCTTCTTTAATCTTACATGGGATTATGATTCCTATTGACAGTGTTAAGTCGTCTTTATTTGTTTGACGAGCAGTTAGAGTTGGGTTCTTCTGTTTTGTTTCGCTTTTACCTACAGACGGGACAGAGATGAATGTAGATATAGACAAAGCTAATTGATTGAGTGAGACTAATTTGCCATATTAACTTGGGTTTTTGACTTTGACTCGATAGTGATAGTGCTATCGAAGTCGGTCAAACACCGAGGTCGAGTTATTGATAGGAAAAGGAAGTATTTTCTCCCATACAAATCCCATTTGACCAATTCTTTTCCCGTAATGGATTGTGATTATACTTACCCAAGTTTCTACACAAGCCGAGATCAGGATGCTGCTAAATAGGCTC
Organism: Cenopis cana; assembly: GCA_951800055.1. Taxonomy (NCBI): domain Eukaryota; kingdom Metazoa; phylum Arthropoda; class Insecta; order Lepidoptera; family Tortricidae; genus Cenopis; species Cenopis cana. The sequence continues at coordinate 10,866,081 of OX637473.1, forward strand.
TTACTAGTCTGAGCTTTCTCCGAGCGTGGCGCATGTTCGGCCGGCATAGAGATAAGCGTAATGTGTGTCTGGTAGTAAACTAGCTACGCCGCAACATTCCTTTCATGATGCCTCTCAAAGAAGTACCAGGGGGACGATTTTTGAGTGTCGAACGCTCGAATTTTCACTCGACATCTGTCAAAACATCATAGTTTTTTAACAGATCCCGAGTGAAAAGTCGAGCGTTCGACACTCAAAAATCGGCCCCCTGTACCTATAAACTAATACTAAATTTCTGTGTAATACAGAACAAACTGATTCGACCAAAAATACATCTAAAGTCTACGGTGGAGTCCATGCACAATCGGTGTAAAGTTTTTCGAAAATAAAATTGAGCTAATCCTCTTATTATAAATTCCAAAAAGTCACGAAGAATTCTATTGAATGCTGCTTTAAATTACCGGATATTGACTCGATTTCTATTTGTCTCGTAATTTCGACCATAAATGACTCCGAAGTAGCTCCGTGTCACGTCGGCGCACTCTGCCCATTAAAAAACCTTTCAAAACAAAAAAGGACAGCTCTTCTGGTCCAAAGGTGGTGGGTACACACGCGGCGTGCTTTGGCGGCTTTCGGAAAGAAGGGACAAAAAAATACCTACGGGTGGCTGCATACAGTGGCTATATAAACTAAAATTACTTATAGCGAAAATTTACTCAACTTGGACCAACACTAAACTAAAGAAACCCACTACTTAAACGGGAATAACATAGTTGTTGTCAATGCTCAAATTCAAAAACTTGCTCTCCTAGTTTCACAATAATATGGGTAGATACTCACCACGATTTGCCTAACAAAATCAAATTGGACATGTAATGCATTATCAACGAGGTGGGTTAAATTTGACTTGCACGATTTAATACCAACATACAAAGGCTCAGGTCAATAATGTCAATATAGGCTTGTGAAGAAACTAAGTACATTCGTACATTCTACAATTTCATGCACCTAACATGAAAATGTTTTAAAACTTTCCTATGCAATTACGATACGGGACATTTAATGTTATTTATTGATGATCCTTTTTATTTGATTGCTGTCAAATGTATCTCCTAATTTGAGTGTTATTTATTTATGTTAATTATATTTCTGCCGGCGAATTCGTATCAACTATCAAAGGCCGGTAATGTTTGTCAGTTCTTTACTTACTCTGTTTAATGTATTCCATTCCAAACGATTTTATACTCTCCTACGACGTTAATACGCTTTGAAACATACATACTACATAGGTACCTACTCTACTAACCACCTATTAACGCTCTTTATATTATTGTGACCCTGGCTCTATTAACAAAATATGTTCCTAAATTAAATACTCGATTTTATTTAGATTACAAGTATAGGTTTTTTTTTAATAATATCATATAACACATCACGACTTAAACCCTATTTCAAGGGAGATGATGATGGTATCAGATAAGCCGTTAAAATGTTCTGTCTCAGTTTATTATTTTAACGATGAATAATGGATGAATTCTTCTATTTTATGATGTTTTATACGTATAGTTTGGGTTTTACGTGATTATAGAATACATTTTTTTTGCGAGTTTAGCCCACCTTACCCACATAAAAGGGAAACTTGGCGTAATGTGTGTTAATCAACAATTGCACTTGACCTGTAGCTTCTCTGGCCGCCCTGCACATATAATGGTCGTGAAGATAAGCCGATAGCGGTGTCTTTGAGCGAGCCGCCTCCTGATTCGATTATTGGATCTAGGGTTGCCACTCGGATGTACATAATTCAACTACGATAAAAATGGTACGGTCAGTAAATATTATCAACTCCTTGAATTAAGGCCGGGTTATAGTAAAAATCTGATTTGGTAAACGGTTTTATTTCGAAATACTACATATTAAAAATGTAAAAAAAATACGATGTTATATTTGAGACCTTTATCTAGTGCCGTCGGATGTCCGTTACACAATTTGCAAAACTTTGTTCGATAGAAAAAAAATCCAAACATACCTCTATTTTATTTCAATCTTAGGTAACATGATGAGTAGAAAATAATACTAAAATAAGCGTATTTGATGGTATGAGGGATGTCGGGATTAATATTGTTAATATAGTAAGCCATGTATTTTTCTCACCCAAAAATGTACTAAAAATTTACGAAAATTACGCGCACAGTTCCGTAGAGAGTGGGATGGTCAATTGCAAACTCACGCGTGTTAGAGCGGGACATTTGCAATGGAAGAACCTCGCCTTAATATCGCAATTATAAGTGTAATACGTAACGTACATGTTAATAAGACCTATTAAGTATATGAAGATTATGAAGCTTGTGAAAGAAACAATTATTTATTTATTTTAACCTTATTGCAAAGTAACAAATATCTAGTAAAAAGGCGAACTTAATACCATGAGGCATTCTCTACCAGTCAACCTTCAGGCCAAACAGAGAATAATGTGGTAATACAGGAATAACAGAATTAAACTGGATCAAATATGGGGTTGATTCCTGCCAAGAGACTTTGTTAGATGAGAAAATCCGAAAAAATATATACATATATGATATGAAATATGATCATGATCAAATTAAAATAAGATATGCAATACACACAAATCACTGGAAAAGCTCAAGCGAACTTTCCATTTCTTGAGAGTAAATGTGATAATCTAATATATTATTTAACATACTGTCGATAACATATTACTCAAATTAGTCGTTTTTATTATTAGCGCGCGGAGCGCTCGTGACCCAGCGGCGAATTTACGTTGGAGGAGACAGAACAAAAAAAAAACATTCAAGTTGCCCACTCACTTGACAAACCTAATCTCAATAAAATCTACTTCCTCTCGGTTTGGAAGGTCAGATAGCAGTCGCTTCCGTAAAAACTAGTGCCTGCGCCAAATCTTGGGATTAGGCAGCGAACCCCAGGCATCCTTCAGGATGCAACTGTATTGGGATAACGCTAGGAGGGATGACGAGTAGTTTTAATGTTTTTATGATTATATAACTTAGTTAGTAAATTCACGCATCAGGCATGGCACTGGCCGGTATTTAAAGTCTCTGTCTCTTTTTAACCACCTACGCAAAAAGAGGGTTGTTATGCAACTTTAATTCACTTTTACTTGCGGTGACAACCCTAGGCCGCGACACGGCGGCGGCGGTCAGCTCATTATTGACACAATAAATTCTAACGCACGCGTTTTAAAACCAGCCTCACACACACACCGACACACAAATACACAAACATGTGCGCACGCAAGATCTATGGGTCATGCTGCGGGTGCCTTGCCGATTAATCTCGCTAGTCTGATGATGTCATGAGACGAACTAGATGAAGTGATCAGGGGGTCTGATCTGAGCATACATTTTTTTTACAGTTTAACACATTTTGCGTTTGTTGACTGCGTTTTTGCTGGTATACGATGACTTAGGTTAGGTTAGTTTGGTCGCTGACCTCTTGGCACTTTTTAATGTTATTTAGAATTTAGGCTACGTAAAAAAAATATTTTAAAACAAATCTAGTAAAATATAATAATGGCTTTAACATACAAGCGCAAAGGGCTCTTTGTCTAGAGATTCAGACTGAATATATAAATTTACTGAAACATTCCTACTTTTTACCGACACCGACTCCAAAAATACCTAATTATACCTACATATATTGTGAATATGTATATAAATAGGTAACTAACTAATTACATTAATTAATTGTCCTGTAGGCTCTTTGCTTTGAAGTTGCTAAAATATATCATTTTCTACTTTTTAGTTTAAACTTGTACATTTAAGTATTGAAGTAGATTAGATTTTTTACGCGGACGAAGTTTATTGTTTATTGTTTATTTTTGTAATTATTACTCATTATGTTAATAAATATCTACCTTCAGTATTGAAGTCGGTTTTTTATTTTTTTAAATTATTATCTCTGTGATCTAACATTGACTACAACTGGACAAGTCAGATAAATTAAAATACTTAAACTAGATATAAAAAAAGAATCCGTGGAATAATTAATTACGAATGCAAATTTATGGAATTAAATATAATGGTATTTTAATGGCCTTGCCCAATTATGACGTGCGCGGGAGTCAAGTCAAGAGATATTATTTTTCGATGTATAACCTATTTATAGGTACCTAAACCTATTTATAGGTACCTAGTGGTATGTAGTTTGCGTATCTTGTTTTAAAATAAAGGCCGATTTACAACAATTTTGGTTACATTGCGGGCTTCGGGCTACCGAGTTAAGACGAGGACGACCAAACCCCGCGATGTAATGAAAATCGCATCCAAGTTCTTGCACCGTGTAAATGGCCCTTAAGGCGAGGCCGGTAGCTCTTGCGCGTTTGCGTTTTGTCTCAAAATTTATGAAAGTGGTATGAAAACGTGAACAGCGCCCCAGGTGGTCACTAGTGGAAACTAAAACAGCTAGTATAACATTTGTTGCTAACCGATGAACGCGCGTATTTCAAACTCGGCGAGAGCGTTTTCATACATTTTGAGACAAAACGCAAACGCGTTCGAATTAGTTAATGTTTTGAAAAAACTTTACTAGAGCTACAGTTCATGAATTGACGAAAATATTAAAGTTTGAGGTTAGAGTGTAGAGTGTGAAGAAATAATGAAGAATTACACTACACAAAAATTACTGTAGATTGAAAAAGAAAGAAAGTAACAAAATAACCGAACAAAATATTGAAAAATGCTTCTGTGAATAAAATATCATCGTAAAATAATCTTTCATGTTGTTTATTTCGTAATTGTCAACAGCAGTGATATGTTTCTTTTTACAAAAAGGGTAGCTTTTTTATTGTTCTAACAAAATAACCGGATAGATTTTTGATAAATATTCCAAAAATCTAACAAAATGTACTAAATATTCACGAAAATTACGCGTAGAGTTCCTTAGAGAGCGGGATGGTTAATTGTAAACTCACACGTGTTAGAGCGGGACGTTTGCACTGGGACTGCCGGCCTTAATAGTGATTCTGGAAATCATCCGTAGGGAGGTGAAATAGGGTTGAAACTTTGTATGCAGCCGTTGCTAGGATAACAACGGTGTTAAATTACAGTTAGAGCAGCGAGCGATGTTTATAGATAGAGCTAAAAAAAGAAAATATGTAGGTATCTACTTGAATTAGCATATTACTTTGTACTCTTTGTAGTTGATATTTGTATGGGAGTTTGATTAACGGGTGGGGCAAAAGCTAGTTTTTTAAAGTACACGAGTAGGTTTATCTTTACATGCCAGTTAGGAATAATTATGCGAAAATCGCCGTATGATGTTGATGTGTAATACCTTTGTAAGTACGATTATAATAGCATGCTTGATGCAAATGATAAAGATAATTATAATTAATGGCATGTATGTATGTTTTTTATCTACCTGGCGTCGTTTGTGGCGATGTGTTGTAACTTGTAACTAGTTAGCTAAAGAAAATGCATTTATGGTTTGTTATTTTTATTTTTTGTAATAAGCGCCCAATTAGAGTTGCGTCTATGTTAAGTACCTATGGTTGATAAGCTGGATTAAAGTGTACCAAAATGAGTAAAGTAGTTAATATAAAAACAATGAAGCAAGTTACAAAAATAATTGTCTATAGTACCTATATATCTGTTAGGTACTGAAGGAATTCACTGCCGGCAACGAATATGTGCGTTCATGTCCATACGAGTTTGTTCGGCGCGTGGCCAGGCAGGGAATGAAATTTTATCCTGAAAACAGCCTTATTTCAAGATTTTTTGTGACATAGTATTTAATTTTCTAGAGAAAAATCAAACGTCCTGGTTATAAAGGAAAGACTGAAAAATAACATATATTTTTTTCTGATTTTTTCACCGGCTCAATTCAGAGCCTTAGCGTTTCAAAATCAATCATCTGGGGCATACCTTGGCCTTTAGTAAAATTGAACTTCTAACTTAAGTTCTCACTTACATTAATATGTGCGACTGTACCTACGCACAGTCATACCCGTCTGAACAGTCAAGATATGGGAATCTAATCAGCAAGCCGCAAGTGGCAACCTTGTAGCCATTTATTTACAAAACATAAAAACAGAGACCGTAAGCCGCCCCCGCAGCCATGTTAATCGTTAAATTAATCATTAAATTTAATGATTCATGAACGTTTATCGTTACGTTATTCATTAGTATGTACCTAAGCCGTTTCGCTGTAATAAGATCTGGCGGCGCTTTTAAAAGAGGTTTTGTTGGACAGGGTACATGCATTCATTAAGAACATTTTTGTATTTTGCAGTTTTGGCGTACCTGCCCGGTGATTAAAGGATGATTCACGTTATACCGTTCCGTGTCCGGGCCGGCCCGTTTTCTAGTATAAGAAATCGACCGCCGTCGCGGGTCCTGTATTAGAAAACGGGCCGGCCCGGACACTACTACTTCTGTAGTCTACTGTCTACTGTGGTCTGTGAATCATCCTTAACGTCGATTTTTAATATTAGATAATATAACAATTGATTTGCGATACAAGTTTGAGACCATTTGGAAATGCCTAATTACAGAATTTCGCTTATTCGCAGCTATTTAATATATTATATTTTGAAATTGGGGTGGCTTTAGACAAAAAAGGGGTTACTTTGATGGAGACAAAATTGTTTTGAAAACGGTAGGTACTTAATCGTAGATATCGTAATCGACTTTTACTACCTTACCTACCGTAGTACCGTACTCTTGGTACCTAAAGTCATGTTTTGGCGTAAAACACAATTTTGAAAGTTACTAAGTAGGTACTTTTTAGGGTTCCGTAGTAAACAAGGAACCCTTATAGTTTCGCTATGTCCGTCCGTCCGTCCGTCCGTCTGTCCCCCGTTTTTTTCAGTAACCGTTAGTACTAGAAAGCTGTAATTTGGCATGAGTATATCAATGGTGACCGACAAAACGGTAGAATAAAATCTTAAAAAAAATTTTTTAGGGTACCTCCCCTACATGTAAAGTTGTGGTGCAATTTTTTTTTCTTCCAAACCCCATCTTGTGGGGTATCGTTGGATAGCTCTTTCAATATTCAAATAAATATTATAAGGTTTCTAGAAGCATTTTTTGATAAAATAATTGGTTGGCGTGATATAAAGCTTTGAAGTGATAATTTTTGTTATGGTCAAGTGTCCCCCCCACCCCCGGGGGGGGGGGGGTGACATAAAATTTTGTACTTAACGCGGGCGGTAACTGCGATCTGAGACATTCTTTGTTTTACCGCCCTTGTTAAGTAATGTACTATTGCAAATGCAAACTTTCTTACAATATCCATTGATACCTTAGATAATGTTGTTAATTTTGTCAAAAACATAGTAAATATAAGTTTGCGAACTTTTTAGTCCACATAATGTAACGGGTGGACGACTACGGAACCCTAACCTTGCGCGTGGCCCGACACGCACTTGGCCGGTTTATTAACCTTTCAAATCGCACCTCAGATACTGTGCAATGTATTTTTCATTATCGTTTTTTTTGTTCGTTGTGTAACATAAGTTTAAAAAAGCTTATTTTTAAACTCAAAGTTAACGCTTCCGGGCATTAACTTATCTCGTAGCTATAATGTCTGTTTTATGACATCCTTTGAAACAATGCAATGATTTCGCAAATAAAACTTAATAATTAAAATAATTAACCGGGTTTTAGCATTTTACTGCACCGTTGCAGGTTTACGAGGGACTGGTTACAGCAAAACGGAACCAGTTATTCCTTCCTAGCCGTAATTTAATATGACAAAAGGTCTCCATTGCTGTACAGCGTGGAAATGCCGCGAGCATTCTTGGAACCTTTGGATCAGGTAGGACACAGAGCGGGGAATAGGTATTTTATTTCATTTTAATTTAATTTTCTGTTTTGTCTGTATGTTTCTATTTTATTTTTATACCTACATACGACAAAAGATTAACATTAAAAAGCAAAAGGTTTTGGACCAAACTTCCAGCACCTTCCAGGCTACTTGTCAAGTAGAAACCTGTGCCAAGCATTTGGGGCTTGTACTGTAATGTTAATGGAACCATGCATGTTCTAATTCAATTATGGCTTTGTTCTGGATATCAGAACAAAATACATATACCAATAATATCTGTACACGCCCTTGTGCTATCTACTATTAATAAATTTCTATACTTTGGTTGCATACACCTTTGTTACATACGATACGAGTAAGGACATGAACACGTAGATCAAACATTTGTCTCTTTCTGCACACCTAGCACATTATATGTATGTATGTGATAAATAACTCTGACATTTATTTCTGTTGTGCTATTCACAGCTTGTCTCAGTTCGCGCTACTCATCCTAAATACAACTTTGATCCTGAGATTCGTTAATTAGAACTAATCGCAATCGCAGGATCTCAGATATGTATATAATCATATTCACAGGGCACTCGTATATCTATCTATACCTACGCATATAAACGCTATAGATTTATTTTATCTTTTAAAACCACCTCGGTGGCTATCATGCGTTCGGCCCGCCTGAGACTCTCACTCTATGCATATCATATCCAACTTCAAGGACTAGAAAGCGCATTGCCGACGCTTTATTATTTTTGTGCGTGGTTCAGTTGCGCGCAAACAGTGTTGCAAAATTGACATTTGTGAAATCGGTGTTACTGACATCTAAAAATCGGGAGAAATCGGGAACTCTTTTTTTTTATGAAAACCACTTTAATATTCTTTTTTACAGTGATATTGACCATTATTTATTAATTTTACATGTGCATAAATGCCAAAATTTTAAACTTACCAATTTTTCTGGTAATAATTACATGTAATCACTAATTTGAATTATATGGATATTTTTTGTTCCGTGTAGTATCTTTAATTCGATGAAAATACTTAGATAGGTACTTAAAAAAACGCTGAAAAATCAGTTTATTTTTTATTTTATACGGTGTATCTATATTGATTAGGCGAGTTTCCGTGTACACGTCCATGCGTGCTTGGGTTAACTCGCTAACCGCCTCGCTATTCGTACGAATATGTAAGCCTGTTTTAATATTTATAAAGAAAACGCTGAATTTATTAAAAAAACCTTGTATGGTCTTAAAATCGGGAGATTGACACCTAAAATCGGTGTATCGGTATTTTCTAACCGAAATCGGGAGTTCTACCGATAAATCGGTAACTTTTGCAACACTGCGCGCAAAGCCGTCTCGTCACGCTGCACTCCTGCGCAGCGCGAAACGTCGACCTCTCCGCAGAGCATTGTTTGAACCACGGTCAATAGCCTCGACCCACCGTTGGCTTGGCTGACGCTGACAGGTTAAACCTAAACTTACCAAGCACAATTATTATAGTATAGGATTACTTACTAGGGTCTCCGTGACGCATTAATAAAAATATTCCAAATTGGATTTTAGTCTAATCTGATTATGCGACTGCTTCGCGTCGCGCTCACACACACTTTCTTGGCTATGAACTAAAGAGAGAGGATGCATAGGTAATACAAATTGGCTATAATTATGTAATTTCAATAGGCGGCAAGCGTGTTCTGGGTCTTTGCCTTATGGGTTGCGTTGCATTCGTTTACCAATCCTTACCGTGTCATTTTTCGCACGTCATTTTTGCTGAAGTAAAGTTAGGTATACAGAAATTGATATATTTGAATGTATAGCGATGATGGGAACATGACGGAACTCGTCAAAAAATATGTATTTGTTTTTTTTTTAAGTGATTAAAATATTTGCTAGTAGACAACGTACGTATTTTTTAGCTAATACCATTTTGTATTAGCTAAAGAACACAGAGTGATATGAATGTGATACCTACATATTACAACCTCCCAAAAGTAACTAAACCATTAAACATAAACATTAAGAGAAAGAGCGTTAGACTTTTATAAAATAGACTATGATACTATAAAGTATAATAACCTAATACAACCTTTATACAGCACCCAAAGTGTGATAGAGACACCGCACTCTCGCTCGACTCCGTCCGTGGGCGCGGCCGCCACGCCCCCTCAAATTATCGATCAGGCGGATAATTTATTCATAATTCTTTTATTATTGACGTATTATTATGCTTGCCATAATTTCGTTGTTTTTGATATATATGCTGTAGAGATGTTGACTGTTAAATTGCTATTGGTAAATAGCTATATATATTGATACAAAAACGTCTTAAAAATGATGACTGTCCATAATTCCATAAGTTAGGAATATTCTTAAAAAATACTTTACTAGGCACAAAGTATTAGGTTACTTTGAATCACGGGGTGACTTAGGTCAAAATTTTCAAAATTATTGTTTTGTTTTATTTTCACGTGAGTAGTAGTAGTGAATATAATATATAGCAGCACGGGATCTGGTAGCTGCCCTCACTGACCCAAAAAGAAAATCCACCCTGTATATTGATAAAAAGTTCGGCTATTAACAAATACGTTATACGGCACCTTCTAGAATAATTTTATCGTTGAAAGGTCAGCAGTCAAGCAGCCCACTCACTTGACAAAGGGGGGTCGAAGTTGCACCACGTCCGTAGGGAAAGTATCCACGTGAAGATCTCACGGTTCGAAATAAATTGCCATAGGATACGATAAATAAATATCTAATCGTTAAAAGGGACTAAATAGTTAAACTAGTTTTCAATTATTGTTTTGAAAATTGAAACAATTTGAAAAATCTAGAGGAATCTGTCCACTTACCTATAAGTATTTTTTGTTACAGAAAAGCTCCGACTGTCATTATGCGTCGGATGCGGCGGGCAGATCCACGACCAGTACATCCTCAGGGTGGCGCCAGACCTCGAGTGGCACGCCGCCTGCCTCAAGTGCCAGGAGTGCCGCCAGTTCCTAGACGAGAGCTGCACGTGCTTCGTCAGAGACGGCAAGACGTACTGCAAAAGAGACTATACTAGGTAAGTGACTATGGTAACAGCCAGTACATCCTCAGGGTGACTCCAGACCTTGAGTGGCACGCCGCCTGCCTCTAGTGCCGTCGGTTCCTAAACGAAAGCCGTCTTTGCTTCGTCAAAAACTGCAACAGATACTATATACCAGGTGAACTCACAATCAGATCACGCTCTGAAGAATGTGAGTTCACTCACCTGGTATATAGTATGGTACCTCTACCATACCTGTAGTGTGGCGATGTAGGTATAGGTATACTTATTAGGTAATTTGTACAAATTGCATCAGGACAGTTTCAATAACATCTCAGAATAAGACTTTAAGACATAGGTTACTTTGAATTACGGGGTGACTTTGGTCAAAGTTGTCGGAATTACCTATAGGTACCTACCTACGTAGCTTTTTTTATTTCCGTGTGAGTATTGATAATTGAATAATATTGATACACAGTTCTGCTATTAATAAATACGTAGGTACTTATAGGGCGCGAAAAGTAAAATGGTTCAATAAAGGCAGCTACTGGAATACAAAAATAAAGTGTAGGTAACAGTTGTCGTCACGAAAAGAGTTCTTATGTCACAAGCGTAACATTTGCAAGCAATGTGAAGCGTAACCCCAAATTGAATGAGTAGGTAGAGATTTCCCGGCCTCCCTCCACCGTAACTTCCGACCCCGGTTCGCTATTAGCGTAACCTGATTCCGCCATCTTGGGTTACAGTCGGGAATTAGCTATTTAAGGGAGCTAAATGTTTACACTGACGCACTAAGTTTTACCTGAAACTTCAGGTTGGAAGTAGGAACAATGTATTGCATTATTTATTAGTCCTTGTCTATTGATTAATTCGTCTCGTCGCTATGCATTATACAATTTAGACAATACCTAAAAATATATCCTATTTTAACCTGCTCAAGAACATCTTCACAGTTCACACCGACTTTATTGTTATTGATATACCTAAAAGGCGAATGCAAGAATTTTGTGCTTGTTAGTAGACTTTCTTTTATATCTATTAGGTAGATTAGTATACCAAATAAGGTTGACCAAGGCTATATATAAGACAAGGTTATATTTCTATAATGAAATATTTTATAATCATTCCAATACTACTTACTGCGAGTTAGGGTTTTTATTTCAATCTGGAAATAACCAACATTTCTTAAGAAAACACCCCACAGAGAAATGCAAAATTATGTTTACCAATATTCCTGTAACCCTTCGTTAGAGCGAGCGGAAACATCTGTTTACTCTTCGGGCCATCCCCGCTAGTGACGGACTCGGGTAAACAACGGAAACATACTAATTTACAATCGATATTATTTATGCGTTTACCGGTCAAGTACTTCCTGTCATTTTTGTGTTTCTGTTAATTGCTAGTTAATGATTGATTAGAGGAAAAAATAAACAAAATCGGGCGGATGAAAGAATTTCTAACGCTCTACCTACAAGATTGCCTTTTGTTCAAGGTATTCTCGTAACTTTTCTGTTAATTGCGAGCCAACATTAATTAGGTCATATTGTGTTACCTATTAGCGAAATGGTATAGGAAATATTTAACTGATAATTAAAAAATATGAGCCACGACATTTGTTCTTCACACTTTACGGGGTATTCGTTTTGGGTTTTAATTGTTGTATGTAATCTACTGTATTGAACTATCTTTTATAACTAATTTACAAGAAGGAAAGCATAGTCTTAAGCCGTCCTCTCCCGGCGAAAAAAATATACAATGCCATTGTTTTGTTATCTGCCCTGGGATCCCAGGGACTGGTAGACGACGGGTTGCTGGTCAAAATACGGTGATGGTACGGAATCGCAATGACGTGCCTCCTGCGTGACTGACGTTTTTAACCTTAAAGTCTATGGATCCCTCTCGTTGCGTTTTAGCCTGAGAAAGATACGTTTTTTTTGGAAAAAATTCTCTAACAGGCTAATTATTTTTATACGGTTCTTTTAAGTGATTTTAAGAATCAATATTTTTAATATTTGCGAATCTACCACCGGAAGTTGGCTAAAAAAAATGGTGCCCAAAAACTGTTGATTTTTCACAGCAAATATGGTATAAGTGGTTTTATTGAGAATGCTTCTATCTTTAGGTCTGTTTTGATGCTTACGATCCGAATCGAAACATATATGCAACGGGAAATAAGAGAAATTTAATCAAACAGGTATTTTCAGTTTTTCTGAAACTTATTAAAAAGAAAATTATATATAAGCTTTTTATAGCAACACATGAAAAACAAGGACTGTTTCTCACAATTATCATTGAAAATGAAACTATTTAAATATTTGGTAAATAGTTTTTTACAAATCGCGTATTTAACATTAGTAGAAAAAATATATCAGTTCCAATTTTTCCGTGGACTTTTAATTTAAGCCCTGAGAATGTCAATGGAATAGGAATGAACCCCATATGTTATTTGTTTTCGTTGATTTGCTTAATTACAGCACACACGTGCAATCTGATTTGGACTTTATTGCCTTACTATCAGGGATTATTTTAGAACGCACAACGAGATGGAAGTAGCCATGTCGAAAGAAGCGCGCGGCGCGTGCGGCCGGCCCCCGCCGCCTCGCTCCGATGTCTGTTTATTATTATTACTTTGATATGAATAACGAATGCATTGATGACGGTGCCTAAATACAAATACAAAGTCCGTGATTGCAATTTTACCGTTGGCTTTAAAGCTCAGAATATCAACGGAATATGAATCAAGCGAATATTATTTATATTCGTTAATGTACAGCATACGTTTGCAATCGGATTTGGACTTTATTGACTTATTGTTAAGGATTATCTGAGATGAGAATGTAGGGATTGAGTAGGCAGGTTAAAACTTAAAACACGCGTGCTTGAGGCCGCCGCTCGGCCCAGTGCGACATTTTATTATTATTTACCTACTCATTCATTACCTTTAAAATGATATTGAGTTTGAGTAACTATGTAAAATTTGTTTGCGGCGTAGGAAATTTTGTTTATTTGCGTAGTATATGATGTTTACGTATAATCTTCTTCTTCTAAATATATAAAAGAAGAAACTGACTGACTGATTGATTGACTGACTGACATATCAACGCTCAGCCCAAACCGCTGGTTCTAGAGATTCCAAATTTGGCACGTAGGTTCCTTATAAGATCTAGGGGTGCAATAAGGAAGGATTTTTCAAAATTCATCCCCTAAGGGGGTAAAATGGGGCTCCAAAGTTTGTATGGAGAAACAAGATTAGTTTGATTATTTTATTCGAAACTTCACAGGGGTACTCCTAACAATAAATGAGTGAAGACGTGTTTCAGGTTTTTTGAAAATTCAACCCCTAAAAGAGGGAAATGGGGTGTCAAAGTCTGAAAATCGACAGTGGGTATTATTTCTATGGTTTATCGGGTCGCTGATTACGAAAACAACAATGATTTTAAAATCCAACGTGGCGGACGTGAAATACCAATTTCCCCAGTCGGGGTGAAATGGGGTTGAAATGTCTACATATCAATATGGGTGTCGTTTTCATGGTTTTTTTGGAAAGTTAATTACGAAAATGGCATCGATTTTAAGATTTAATATTGTGGACATGAACATTTCTAAATATGTTAAAGAAGAAACTGACTGACTACCACAGACTGACGGATCAACGCACAGCCCAAACCGCTGGTTCTAGATTATATTCCAAATTTGGCAAGTAGGTTCCTTATAAGGTCTAGGGGCGCACTATGAAAATATTTTTCAAAATTAACACCCGAAGGGGTGAAACGATGTAAAAATTTGTATGGGAAAACAAGATTAGTTAATGAGTAAACAAGTTTTTCAGGTTTTTGAGAATTCAACCCTTAAAAGGAGGAAATGTGGTCACAAAGTCTGAAAATAATACCCATATTGATTTTCAGACTTTGAGACCACATTTCCTTCTTTTAAGGGAGACAGATATGTACTTTTATTCAAGAGTAGTAATTATAATCTCTTAGTAGTAGTAAGTCGATGGCGGCATAAAAAATCGTATACCGAAACCTCCAGAACGTAACAAATAGTTTTCCGACCCGCACCTAAATCGGTTCAGCAAAACGCGTGATAATCGCGGACAAATACATACCTCTGGTTGGGTCAAATTCAAACTGAAATCATCTTTTTTTGTCGGCTGTTTAAAGTTACGTTTAGTACGCGGGCGAAGCCGCGGGAAAAAGCTAGTGTGGTATATATCTTTAATAGTACGGTACGGCTTTCACACTTTTTCACCCGATTTCCTCCTTTTAGGGGTTGAATTTTCAAAAAACCGGGAACACGTGTTTACTTATTTATTGCTAGGAGTACTCCAGTGAAGTTTCGAATATAATAGTCTGACTAATCTTGTTTCCCCATACAAACTTTGGACCCCCATTTCACCCCTTAGAGGATGAATTTTGAAAAATCCTTCCTTAGTGTACCCCTAGCTAGACCTTATAAGGAACCTACGTGCCAAATTTGGAATCTCTAGAACCAGCGATTTGGGCTGTGCGTTGATATGTCAGTCAGTCAGTCATTTTCTCCTTTTATATATTTAGATAAAGAATGTTCATTTCTACAATATTAAATCTTA
Source organism: Cenopis cana (assembly GCA_951800055.1). Lineage (NCBI taxonomy): Eukaryota > Metazoa > Arthropoda > Insecta > Lepidoptera > Tortricidae > Cenopis > Cenopis cana. The sequence continues at coordinate 10,881,478 of OX637473.1, forward strand.
AAATCGATACCGTTTTCGTAATTGACGTCCGAAAAAAAAAACATAAAACTACACCCATATTGATATTTAGTTATTTCAATTTCAAGTTTCAACCCCATTTCACCCCGACAGGGGAGATGGTATTTCATGTCCGCCACGTTGGATTTTAAAATCATTGTAGTTTTCGTAATTAGCGACCCGATAAACCACAGAAACAATACCCATTGTCGATTTTCACACTTTGTCACCCCATTTCCCCCTTTTAGGGGTTGAATTTTCAAAAAAACGGAGACACGTGTTTACTTATTTATTGTTAGGAGTACTCCTGTGAAGTTTTGAATAAAATAGTCTGACTAATCTTGTTTCCCCATACAAACTTTGGACCCCCATTTCACCCCCTTAGGGGACGAATTTTGAAAAATCCTTCCTTAGTGCACCCCTAGACCATATAAGGAACCTACGTGCCAAATTTGGAATCTCTAGAACCAGCGATTTGGGCTGTTAATTGATAAGTCAGTCAGTCAGTCAGTTTCTTTTTTTAGGGTTCCCTAGTGAACAAGGAACCCTTATAGTCTCGCCATGTCCGTCCGTCCGTCCGTCCGTCCGACCGACCCCCGTTTTTCTCAGTAACCGTTAGTACTAGAAAGCTGTGGAATAAAATCTTCAAAAAAAATTTTTTTTAGGGTTCCTCCCGTATATGTAAAGTGGTGGTGAATTTTTTTTTTCTGCCAAACCCCATCGTGTGGGGTATCGTTGGATAGCTCTTTTAAAAATATTATAAGGTTTCTATAAGCATTTTTGATTAAAGAATTGTTAAGCGTGATATTAAGCTTTGAAGTGATAATTTTTGTTATGGTCAAATGTCCCCCCCCCCCTGCCAGTTAAATGGTGGCTACTAGGCATGTGAATAAAATCATGGTAGTAGTATATATGATGAATTTAAAAGAAAAAATATCACAGCTACGTAGACATTACTAGTTAACGAGTAATAGTCGAACTTCAGAAATGTACTTTGCAAAAGCAAACTTTCGTACAATTTCCATTGATACCTTAGATAATGTTGTTAATTCTGTCAAAAATATAGTAAATATAAGTTTGCAAACTTTTTAGTCCACATAATGTAACGGGTGGACGACTACGGGACCCTACCTTGCGCGTGGCCCGACACGCACTTGGCCTGGTTTTTATATATTTAGATAAAGAATGTTCATTTAGATAAAGAATATTAAAATCGATACCGTTTTCGTAATTGAAGTCCGAAAAAAAAAAAACATAAAACTACACCCATATTGATATTTAGTTATTTCAATTTCAACCCCATTTCACCCCGACAGGGGAGATGGTATATCATGTCCGCCACGTTGGATTTTAAAATCATTGTAGTTTTCGTAATCAGCGCCCTGATAAACCACAGAAACAATTCCCATTGTCATCTTCACACTTTGTCACCCGATTTCCTCCTTTTAGGGGTTGAATTTTCAAAAAACTGGAAACACGTGTTTACTTATTTATTGTTAGGAGTACTCCTGAGAAGTTTCGAATAAAATAGTCTGACTAATCTTGTTTCCCCATACAAACTTTGGACCCCCATTTCACCCCCTTAGAGGATGAATTTTGAAAAATCCTTCCTTAGTGTACCCCTAGCTATACCTTACCTATACCGTACCTTATGAGGAACCTACGTGCCAAATTTGGAATCTCTAAAACCAGCGATTTGGGCTATGCGTTGATATGTCAGTCAGTCAGTCAGTTTCTTTTTTTATATATTTAGATAAAGAATGTTCATTTCCACAATATTACATCTTAAAATAGATACCGTTTTCGTATATGACGTCCGAAAATTCAGTGTAAACCAAATTTAATTGTGTTTATGGTAAATAAATGAATTGAATTGAAAAAAAAAGCATAAAACTACACCCATATTGATATTTAGTTATTTCAATTTCAACCCCATTTCACCCCGACAGGGGAGATGGTATTTCATGTCCGCGACGTTGGATTTTAGAATCATTGTAGTTTTCGTAATTAGCGACCCGATAAACCACAGAAACAATACCCATTGTCGATTTTCACACTTTGTCACCCCATTTCCCCCTTTTAGGGGTTGAATTTTCAAAAAACTGGAGACACGTGTTTACTTATTTTGTAAGGAGTACTCCTGTGAAGTTTTGAATAAAATAGTCTGACTAATCTTGTTTCCCCATACAAACTTTGGACCCCCATTTTATCCCCTTAGGGGACGAATTTTGAAAATTCCTTCCTTAGTGCACCCCTAGACCATATAAGGAATCTCTAGAACCAGCGGTTTGGGTTGTGCGTTGATTTGTACTGACAGAAATGACTGCAGAAACGAACAAACCAGTTTTGTCTATTTAAAAAAAATTGATCCCCATACAATATTTAACCCCTATTTTCAGCCCTTTGGGAGACGAAAATTTTTAAAACACCTAGTTAACTTTCCTTGTTACGGTCACCCGCCTGTAGCCCTTATTATCTCTGGTTGGTGACTTTTGCCGTGATATGAGCTTTATAAAACATGCGTGTGCCGCGTATCTATTCTATACTACTTATATAAAATAATTATCACGATGTAATATTTTAAAAAACGAATACATTTGTCATCCTATTTACTTGTTGGTTGAATCAAGACATACTTATTTACGCAACACCGAGCCGTATATGTAATTCAAGATCGCGAAGGGCTTCGACCTGCGCGGCGTGCGAAGTAACGAATACCTACTTCTAAGCGTCCCTATAAGGCATAATTTAGCGTGGCATCATCTTTCTAAGAATTTATGTCGATACGTATACATGTTCTACTTTTTATGTATACCTAATTTATGTCTTCAACTGTACTGTTAATAAAGTGTGTGCAAAGTACGAGTCACGAATATATGGTCTCAATATACCTACCGTCCGGCCGACAGCGTAGTTGTTCAGTACCTACCTACACCTACGAATGCACCGGATGAGCGGACTTTTATTATAGGCGTGTAGGTTAGGTTGTACACAAAGTCCGTGATTTCTTAATCGATAAATTATATCTATTTGAAAATCATTTTGGCGGTTTTGAGTCGTTTTAGATGTCAGATTATATACAAAATTTAAAGTTATTAAATGATTGAACTTTTTATTCATACTTCATAGCTACTATTGAACCTAATAATAAGTTGTTTAAATTACACTATTTACATATACCTAATAGAACATTAAGCTTAGGGCCGCACCGAAGCCGCTGATAAAAGTAAAGTACCTACACACACACTTGCTTGTCACCCACCCGCGCGCCTCTCGCTGTGCTGCACACCTCCGCTCACCCCGCGTATTCCCCTCTCGCGCCTACTGTAATGTAAATGAAGATGCATTTGAAATCACTTAATAGGTATTTATAGGGTTCATTAGCATTACACCTTCTTCAATGTGACCTTCATGAAAAGTCAACGTAGTGAGTTTGGCTTATATATTAATTTCACAAGACTTTTTCAAAGAAAATAAAGCTCCAGATATTTTGGGTAGCTTCAGTGTAAAAAGGGTTAATACATATAAGAAAGATATATATACACCATAACTGTAATGTTAGCTTATATACCATAGCCGTAATTGAATTTTATATATTTCTGTATTAAAAATTATTATATTACGAGGTTGCCTTAACAAAAATCGGTTGATTTTTCATGTATCACAAAGAATATAAATATATATAGTATGTCATAAAGTAAGTAAATGCTTATACCATTTTCGCCCGATTTTTAAGGATTTTTTATAGATTATTTTTTAATATTTTCTACAGTCACGTTGGTGGACTACGTGTTTTATTAAAGAATACCTAATCTAATTGCTTTAACAAATTTTTTGGTGCAAAAAAAGTAGCTGTTATGAATTAATGTTCAAAATTCATACAGCGCAACCGTACCGCTCTTAGGCTATTTGCGCACCATTAAGCAGCGGTGTGATCGCTCCTTTAAGTGCAAAGATGCATGTAAGAAACGCGCAGGAAAGTAAAGTATGTAATACAATATAATATTACAAGCTATTTACATAAAATACAAGATAAAAAAGTAATCGAAAACCCGCTTATCCGGCCGATGTAAACGGGAACAAACATACCATAGACATATCAGGTTCCCGCCGCCCGCCGTGCTGTCAAACTGACGTTTGTTTTGGCGCCAAAATACATAATGCTCAGTCAAACCTCGTTTGTTTTCTCTTCGGCACATCAGAGTATAGGCTACAAATATTATTCCACCGTCGAGAAACCTATTTCTGACTTTATACGTTCAATTTAACACCTTACTACATCGCAAGAAGGTCGGGGTGTTTGTAAAGCAGTAATACCATAGACAATATTGGGTTGTTGATATGTAATTCTATATTTTACCCGCGAGAGATGGAAGGGTGAAAAGATAAACATTAGCGGTTATTTTAGTGAATTCATCTTTGGTGTTGAGTAAAAAGAGGCGCCGGCGGTCTGATTGACGGATTGTTGGTTCGATTCGTTTTGGCGACTTTCTTTTTGTAAACAATGGCTTAAATTAAATTTGTATCACAAACACTGATAATTTACATGGTTTTACGTTTACGTCTGACCTTCGTGGATCGTTGATATCATACTCGTATACTGTACATATATATTTTTGCTATCAAGTTAGCTAGCGATAAATGCTACTATAAGATAATAGTTATTTATGTCACATCTGGCCATAAAGTGGCCATTATCGCACGCTCCGCGCGCGAAAAAACCCACTTCCTGGCCAGGTGGTGACATAAAATTTTGTACTTACCACGGGCGATAATAAAGAAAGCCTCAGATCGCATATTTATCGCCCTTGCCTTCGGCTCGGGCGTAAAATACCTGCGATCTGAGACATTCTTTGTTTTATCGCCCTTGGTAAGTAATGTACTATTGTTATACAAGGGTGCAAAGTTGTATTTTAACCGCGAGTGTGGAATTGGAACACGAGCTAGCGAATGGATTCTAGGGTTGAACCACGAGCTAGCGAATGGATTCTATGGTTGAACCACGAGCGAAGCGAGTTGTTCGAAAATAGAATCCTGAGCGAAGCGAGTGGTTCAAAATTAGAATCCTGAGCATAGCGAGTGTTGCAACACACGAGACGTAAAATAACTTTGCAGCCGTGTGTAACACAAATATTTTCACCTTACTAAAGCGAGGAAATAGAAAAAGATAAAAAACAAAAGTAAAACAATAAAAAAAATTGGGTTTCTTCCAATTTTTCATTTCATTAAAATAGAAAATAAAAATTTAATTTGAACAAAAAAACGCAAAAAAGAATTGCGTGAAAAATGTATTACTTTCAATTCAAATAAAAATATAATTTGAAATCTTTATTAGTCGAAATCGAGTATAATCACGATTTATTGCAAAAAAAATTTTTACCAACTTAAAATTCAAAATAAATGTTAAATTTGAAATCCCTATCCCTAAATTAGTCGAAATCGAGTATAATGACGACTATTTGCAGAAAAATTTTTTTTTGCTTAAAATTCATAATAGTTATAAAATTTGAAATCCTTATCCTTGAATTAGTCGAAATCGAGTATAATGACGATTTAATGCAAAAAATATATTTTTTTTGCTTAAAATTCAAAATAAGTATAAAATTTGAAATCTTACTTACTTGAATTAGTCGAAATCGAGTATAGTGACGATTTTTTGCAAAAAAAATTTTTTTTAGCTCAAAATTCAAAATAGTTATAAAATTTGAAATCCTCATTCCCGAATTAGTCGAAATCGAGTATAATGATGATTTTCCGCAAAAAAAAAATTTTTTAGCTCAAAATTCAAAATAGTTATAAAATTTGAAATCCTTATCCTTGAATTAGTCGAAATCGAGTATAATGACGATTTTTGCAAAAAATATTTTTTTTTTGCTTAAAATTCAAAATAATGATAAAATTTGAAATCCTTATCCTTGAATTAGTCGAAATGGAGTATAATGACGATTTTTTGCAAAAAAAAAAAAAAAAATTTTTTTTGCTTAAAATTCAAAATAATTATAAAAAAAAATTAATTCAAAATATAAATATAAAATCTGAAATCCAAGGACTGATATTTTTCACACCACACCACCTGAAAAAAAAATCAGATGGGCGAAAATTGTCCTGGCTGTTTTGTGTCCACCCACACTAACCGATATCAGATCCGATACGAATCTGACCGATATCGGATCGGATAGTATGAGCACTAAGCAGTTTTCCATACATTTTTATCGGTAATGAATCCTACACCGATATTGTATCGGAAAGTGGGAACACGGCCTTACATGTTATTATGTTAAAAAAGTAACTAGGAACACGTTCGGATTTCAAAATTACTTTGCACACATGTGGATAAAATGCAGTTTTGCTATCTGTTTTTAAAGAATAAAAAAGGACTTTCCGAGCTAGTGAGGTGAAAATGAGTTTGTGTACATGATGCAAGGATGAATAGACTTAAAAGACTCTAGCCGGCGGGATCTACGATGTTACCCAGACAGTACTTTTTACTTAAATAAAAAAATAAGTAAAAATTATTGCCAAACATCTAATAGCTCAAAGACTTTACGCTTCTAAGAAATGTAGCCTGAAAAACGTTTGTAAAAGTATAGCACTACTATTCACTAAGTAACTAGGTACGTATAGCATTTTTTCTCAATGTGTGTGGTCACAAATAATTTCGCAGCTGCGACTCACACGGCATGCCATCCTTTGACATTTGACAGAACTGTACACACAGTATGGAAGTATTATATTACAGTGATTGTATTTCTAATATTATATTTGGCCAGATGTTAATGTTGGATCTACGTCACTGAATTAATCTACATAAACTAGAAGAATAAGAATCCTCGGAAATCTATCTTTGTTTTGATTAAAATAGAAATTTCTTCGAAAAAAAACGTTTCGAGATAAGTAGAACCTATTACCCAACATGTGTCAAATATCGGTGATTTTTCTCTAGGACGAGCTTGAGCAGATTATAGGATCGGTAAGAAATTCACGCTGGTCTCGCCTTGGAGACAAAATAACACCATTACTAGCATCCGTACGTACTTACCTACAGTACCTATTATTAACAGACTTCAAAACAAGAAGGAGCTTCTCAATTCAGTTGTATGTTATTTTCTTTTATTTTATTGGTTTGGATTGTGTCCATAAAGAATATAAAATTATAAATGAAACTTCTGCTTCCTGAATCGGAATACGATTCTAAACAAAATTGTACTTCTTGGTATAAATGTTTTTCGCGTTTGTAAGTTGATTTTTTTCCCCCCGTTTTTTCACTCACCATCAGGTGGTGCCTGTAGAACTCCGTCCGTTAAAAATAAAGTCAGTTCTGCTAAAAAAAACTTTAACTGAACTTTTTTACATCCAAAACGAAAAGATCCAGTAGCGAATACTGAGGCGGAATATAATGCCGCGCCCTGTTCCTATTTATACGGAAGCGTTTGGAACTCTTTCGTGCTTGCTGCCTTTGTCCTGAAATTCGTCACTTGCTAGGGTTGTCGGAATAATCTTTATCTTTTAACCATTACGGTAGCAAAATCAGACCCCGTAGCCTATGGACGCTTGCGTTTCCAGAGATAAGGGTATTCTGTTTTCCATAAAATAATGGACTTTAATTTACTTGCACTTATTCAATTAAACTTTTCATCTTTTAAAGAAAAAACTAATTTTCATAGGATCTACATTAAATTCTGCGTGTGCTTACTATTTGGCAGGCCGTACGCTCGTTGGCGACAATCATGGTAAAAAAGATTTAAGTATTTTCATGAAAATTCTAATATTGACTAATAGGATAGGTACTTAAAGTACCATTAAAATAGGGAGATAATAGCATATATGCCTCAACCCATGTTAATTTTGCGTTATGTACGCATATTCATTCGGCTGACTTCGAGGATGCTGGCTAGAGCTAACATTAAAATTTATTCACACTATACTAGACATAAGATTCATATTACAATTTATAATTGACAATTACAGTATAGGTATAGTGCGCGCTATCCACAAAGGCGCGCCCCTCCATATCTCAAGTATTAGTATGAGATTCGCTGTGGAGGGGCGCATCGTCGTGGATGGCGCGCACTATATCTGTTATTATGTTTATTGTATATCATGAATACATTGAACAATTGAAATTACTTGTATTTTTCCTCAAATCTACCCCCTCATGGGCAACCCTACCGAGCAATGCTTTTAGCCAGATTGGGGCGGCCTCATCCGCTAAGTGCCGGTCAATAACCTCGCTCAAAATGTGCTTAGGGGTTTGGGGTTCCGCAGCTGACGAGAATTTGCTATGGGGTTCCCACAGAACATTAAATAGGTTCTGTGAGGGTTCCTTATTTTGATATTTAATGTACCTCTTGAGGTGGTATAAAAACACTACGGTTGCACTATTTGGGATAGCTTTGGGAGCAATTGATTGGCAGACCTTAGATACCCACTATCAAGGGCCACATTGTAGAAGGGCCATCTTATAATTTCGTTCGGTTACGAATCTGAGTGTTGCTTGTAAATTATATAGAATAGTGCTCAGAACAGACTGCCTGGCTGGGTACGTGATTTAGTTTGGAGCGACGAATTTGGCGTATGGTTTTGGTTGGCTATATGTAGTGGCTTGGCTTTGGTTAGTGATATTGATATACCTATATTGAAGCAAAACTGAAGGCTAATAATGACAGTGTAAAGGGCGTATTTCGAATGTACGCCTATACTTAAGTATTCCTCATACATAACCAGTAATTTAAAGACAGTCCAAAGTAACACAGTATTGTCTCTGTCTCGCAGGTTATTCGGCACTAAGTGTGACAAGTGCGGCTCCTCGTTCAGCAAGAACGACTTCGTGATGCGCGCGAAGACGAAGATCTACCATATCGACTGCTTCCGCTGCTGTGCATGTGCGAGGCAGCTCATACCTGGTCAGTATAATCACATCTTATTACGCCACTAGTTGCGTATAAGATAAATAAAAGAATTTCCAAGATGGCGGCGATTTACAAAGGTTCTGGCGCGACGTCTTTCCGGCTTGCTTGGGAGATATGTACAGAGCCTCAAGCCTTCAATATACCTTGGTTCCAAATTTCGTATTAACTCTCTAATATTTCAAGGTTATGCATTATCGACTGGGTATCAAATCATACACACCCTCACCCTTCATTCCTACCCTGAACCAATAGTAGATTGTGTCACAAGGGAGCAAAATGCCATATTTACGGCGTGGGCGTACATTGAATCCTGAACGAAGCGAAGGATTCTACAATAGAATCCCGAGCGTAGCGAGGGATTCTAAAATGGAATCCTGAGCGTAGTGAGGGATTCAAGTATAAACGCCCAAGGTGGAAATAATTTTGCTTCCATGTGACACATACTGCTTTTCACATCACCTATTGAGGATAATGAAAGATCTCAAGTGCTACCGGTAACATATTTATAGATGCTCTAATATATATCAAATTTGAAAACCTTTTCCCTGAATTAGTCAAAATAGAGTATATTGACGATTTTAGCAAATTTTTTTCCCCTTAAAATTAAAAATAAGTGTAAAATTTGAAATCCTTATCCCCAAATTAGTCGAAATCGAGTATAATGACCATTTTTTGCAAAAAAAAAATTTTTTAGCTTATAATTAAAAAAAAGTGTAAAATTTTAAATCCTTATCCCCGAATTAGTCAAAATCGAGTATAATGACCATTTTTCGCAAAAAGTAATTTTTTCAACTTTTAATTAAAAATAAGTGTAAAATTTGAAATCCTTATCCCCAAATTAGTCGAAATCGAGTATAATGAAAATTTTTCACAAAAAAAAATTTTTTCAACTTAAAATAAAAAATAAGTGTACAATTTGAAATCCTTATCCCCGAATTAGTCGTAATCGAGTATAATGATGATTTTTCGTATTTTTTTTACTTAAAATTCAAAATAAGTATAAAATTTGAAATCCTCATCCCCGAATTAGTCGAAATCGAGTATAATGACGATTTTTCATAAAAAAAATTTACTTATAATTAAAAAAAAAAGATTTTTTCGCAATCAAAGACATTGAGCTGACGTTTCGTATCGACTGAATTTGAATTTTCAGTGATACTACAATTTTGTTGGTTTTGTATGATGCTTAAAATTTGAATTATTTCATTATATATTATTAAATATTTTATACTGGCAACACATGGTCCTTGAACAGAAAAGTGCCACTTTGATCCCTCCTAGCAGGGAAGAAAAAGCCCTTATCCGAATAGGTGATGTGAAAAAAAGAAATTCGTGCGTATTCTACCTACCTCTCCGCTCCGACGCACTTACAAATTCGAGCGAGAATTTTAAAACGTTCAATACACGGGGAAAGCGCAGCTGTTTATATAATTTCAGCGATTTTTTAGCACTTTGTCAATAGGAAGGTTATTGCTGCGGTTTCGTACCTCTACACATCTGGTTGAACATCTGATTATATGAAGAATCCAATAAATATACCGGATTTTATGAACATATTTTTTTTTGTCCAAGGATTTGGTGCCATCGTATACTTTAACAGTTAGTTTTGTTTAATTTCCACATTCAGATGTTCACCGTATATTTTCGTATCTATTTTTTTATTGACCAATAAGTATTTCTGATTACAGGAGATGAATTCGCGTTAAGAGAAGGCGGTGCTTTATACTGTAGAGAAGACCATGATGTTTTAGAAAAGGTACGTATGTGGTAAGCCATTCTTCTTTACTACCTACACCATAGCTATTAGCTACTAACTTAATGAATACAAGGATCTTATTCACAAAACTTATCGACCCCACCGCCGCATGTGAAATGAGGTAAGACTGTGGGTAAGACGATGGAGAAGTAAGTGTCGTATTTACTCTACCGAGAGTATGAAATTTCTTGCATGTGTTTACAGTGGTATACGAGAACAAGCAACCTAAGAGCGAGTTACACCAACGTACTATCTATTAGTACGATTACAGACCGATTAACATTCATTACGGAAACGGCAGATGTCACCCCACGGAAAATTTACAAACTTTCTTGAATGCACCTAGCACCTATGTAATGTACATACATTACATAGGTGCCAAACCTAGGTAACAAACACCGCTTATGCTTATTGATTACAAACTGCAGTTTCGTGTAACCCACCCCAAGTCTGAATATCTATTCTTATTAAATTTGTATCCTAGGGCTGAACTTACATGGCGAATGCAATCGTTTTGTGAACAGATTTTCAAACGAAAATGGTATAGCTGGAAATTCTGTATTTCTGCATCCAAATTACAACGTGGTCATTGGCATTGGAAGCATTCGGGCATAAACTCTCTGCGGTACTTAATGATGAAAGAAGCTAAAGAAGTGTCTTCTTCCAGACTGCGAACACGAGCAGTGGCAGCGGAGCAGAGAGCAACAACAACACGACCCTCAGCAACAACAACTCGCACCATCCACACGAGTTGGGCTCTATGTCCGGTGAGTAAGAAGCTAAAGCTACCACCTTACGGAATGTGAACATGAGCAGTGGCAGCGGAGCAGAGAGCAACAACACGACCCTCAGCAACAACCACTCGCACCATCCGCACGAGTTGGGCTCTATGTCCAGTGAGTAAGAAGCTAAAGATGACTCCTTACAGAATGCGAACACGATCAGCGGCAGCGGAGCAGAGAGCAACAACAAATCGCACCATCCGCACCAGTTGAGCATCCGCACCTCTATGTTCAGTAGGGTTATATGGCCGTCTCAATAGTCAATCAAAACTCAGTGCTTCTACTGCACTTCAATTCAATTCAATAGTGTAAGTATCTACTTTGTTTGCGCAACAGAAAACTTGACGATATCTTTCTTGGAAACAAAATAATTCTAAATGTTTATTTCAGCTATAGAAACAAAAATAATAAAATACATGGTCCATCTCACAAATTATTAGGTACTTTACGAAGGTTTATTTTACTAAGTATAGAATCAGTGCAATACTAGTTTTTATTTTACCGAGTAATCAATTAGTTTGACCTCATGTAACCGCAATAAAGGAATTCTATAGAAATTAGTTGTTTGGAGTGTCGCAGGGATAGAGTTATCGGTACACGAGTAATTAGACAGCTATCGCGCGGTTTGGTGATACCACAGATTTGTTCCAGCAGGGTTGCCACGACATACAATATAATACAAAGCAAATATTCTTTATTGTTCACCAAAAAATACAAAAGACAACAAGATTAAAATTAGACATGTTGGTGGTAGACAGCATGCGGTCTTATCGCTAAAAAGCGATCTCCTCCAGCCAACCTTTGGGTTTGGACATATTTCATTACATTAGGTACGCATAAAGTTTTAGGGGACTTGTATTATTATCCTTGCAATCATTACTGAAGTTGCAGAGAAACATGACCTGCATAGAAATTTGTATGCAGGGGGTCAGGTTTCTCTGCAGTCTGCAGCTTACTGTACATGTAAATATCTGTCAATCTAGACTAGACTATATTAACATTACTAGCTTCCCTTTAGAAAGTTCCGATGAGGACGCTTTACCCAAAAGTTTTAGGTCGAGTTTTATACCAGTGGTGGAGGTTCGATCGGCCATGAGAGATTCAAGGAAAAGTCATAAATTATCATATTCAATATTCCGTTTTTAGCTGCTCATGTGACTGCGTGGAGAGAGTGATTTTCAAGAAAAGAAAACAGCGTTCGAAACGCCGTTTTTACTGCGTTTTTACCATCAACGAATGACTGCCCAAGTGGGATCATAGGTTTTTATGCTGATTTTTAGTTCCGATTAAAGTTACTTTGAATTTTTTGGACAGCACAACACATAATATTAACAACTTGTAGGGATAAAGGTGGGTCAGGTGCACACGGACATCCGGTGCATAATCTCTATGGCTAACTTCATTTTGATGTATTTTCGTTTCTCATTGCTCTTAAGTTAAACGTTAAGTTTATGCATGTGGCGTTTGCATAAACTTAGCATGTGGCATTTGCCTATAATTGGCTGTGCAATAAGTTTTGGTTTTTTTTTATAAGTAGGTACCCATTATAACTGTATAGATATAAGATCGTAACCGCTGTTGGCAGACCAAATAAATAAATAAATACATTTCTGCAAATTGAGTGTCAGCCCTAACTGAAGTGGCTATCGATAGCGCGATGGCGCAGTGATTGGTGTATCGCGATCACACGAGCCGACAATCGCGCGCCGCGCTTTCATCTCGCCGACGCCGACGCCGACGCCGGTTCCCACAGCTGGGCTACGTGTCGTACCTTTGGCTACTGCAATTAAACTTTATATTATAATCTATTAATACACTCGAGGTCAAAAATTTTGGGGTCACCCTAGATTAAATAGCCTTTTTTTAAATATTTTTCACTAGTTTTACTTACACGATATAGGTACCTACTATTTTTCGTGGGCAATACGAACTGTATTAGCAATTTCCGGGATCTTATCATTAAAAATATCAATGTCCAAAAATGACGATTTTTGCGATAGGTAAGCACTCGCTCCGTTAACGTTGTTTTTTTACGAGTCCGATTAAAACTAATTAATAATATCTTCCGTTTTTCAAAATTTACTAGTGTGCTATCTATACCCGGAGATAGCGGAAAAGCGCTTTCACAATTTCACCAAGATGGCACTCTAGGTTAGTTAATGATGTAAAACACGGAAAATATTTCGATAAGTGTTAATTTCCCGCATTCTACATTCCCCCGCTGCATCTTAATTTGTTTTAGGTATTTTATTTTCTTGTTACCCGATAAATATATTGTACCTAATTTATACAATTTTATTACATAGTTAATTTTAAATAACTACAATGCTTTTGTCAGACTCCACGCCGCGCCGCGCTAGCCTGAAGCATTGTTTTTCCGTTATAGTACGTAACAACGCTCCTGGTAGATGTTGAAATGAAAGGGCTTAAACACTGAAAGGGTTCAAAAAGATGAAAATAGATGGCAATGATTAAATTAAAATTCGTTTTGCTGTAAATGGTGAACCGACCTGGCTTTAATATTTCAATCAAATTTAAATAAGTACGAGTAAGTATTTAGCGCGTTTTGGAATCGAGATCCTGTCTACCAAGCATAATGATGAGAGAAATATAACATTTGTCCCTATAATTATTTATTTGCTATTAGTCAAATCAAATCCAAAATAAGTATTTGCCGTAAGTATATTAGTAAGCGATTAATGTTATAGGATAAGCGAACACAGCAGATACCTAATTTGATTAGGTACCAATACCATAGATATAATATATACTTAAAGATGCGCCAACGAGCGACCGGGGCTAAAGCGGATATTACACTGTCCTGAATTTAGGACACTTAGAAGGGTTCCGACCTATACGTTAGGGCGAGATGCTTCAACTCCCCTCCACTAGTTAGGACGCCTGATTCAGGACAGTGTAATACCCGCTTAAGTCTTTCTCATACTTGCTCATATTCATGCAAAATGTGCACTACGCAATTTGGCCGGTTTGCATGTCCAATGTATTGCTTATGGAAGTTTGCATTTGCCTATAACCCGGCCATGAAAAAATGTTCGGTCGGTGGGACATAACATGCCACTCTTTTCTATTTCCTCTTATAGGAATCGCAATAAGACTTATCTTTCTCTAGCAAAGCGGGTCAGCCCCTTGACCAATACCCATAATTGACTGCGATAATTATTATGAGAGTGAAAGATGAGCGGTAAAGCCACTTAACACGTTCCTAGATGTGGATTAACGCCGCGTGTGCGACACGTGTGGGGGACCTTACAGGCCACTCCGTAAGTATTTACTACCAACTTTATGCAAATGGACTCTATAAATTATTCAACGGAATCAGAGAGGCACTTCACAGACTTTGTCGACCGATGCACTGTAGATTAACCAACCAGTACACATATCTAAGGCCGTTAAGGCCGTACAAGTGTGCTTTCTTTAAAATTCTTCTTCTCGGGCGCTAGTTATAATGTATGGAAATTGATTGCGATTGACAAACGCAGCCTTGCTAATATCAGATTACCTACTGTTTGAGCCCTAGCTTAAGCTATGCTCAGTAATGAGGTTACAGACGCATGGAAAGCGGTATAGCTTCACTGGTAGCAGGATCGCCTTTACAATTTACATCCGATATAAATTCGTTCAACATTCTAGGTAGGACGCTAGATAGACGTCCAGTCCAGTGCTAGACGCGCGGCTGTCGCGGCTGGTTCTTTTATTAAGGACCAAGTTTTGGTCTGAAGCAAGCTGAAGGACGAATCCTTAACGTTCAACATTATACGCAATCATGCTGTTAAATATACGTATAAATATCTGAGATACAAATAGTGTAGGCATAACTGCCATTACATTACTTATCTAGTTAGACACTGCATGAAACGGCTGATATCTATCGAAGTACCTAAGTAATGCGACGGTGATTGAGATATACAATAATCTTTCAGATAAACTAAAAGTAAACAAATGATCAATTTGTACAAGTCTAGACTCACCCTTGTGAGGTTATCAGAGAGATGTTACAAATAGACTACCTACGTTGATCTTGCTTAGGTATGTCTTAGTAAAATCTTAACTAGGTAGGTACTTGTACCACCTTAGGTTAGGTGAATTGCACATGAATGAATTCACAATATCGAGTTTTTTTGATAAGATTTGGTTTTGGTTTGACCTACTAAGTATACCTCAGATAGTGTATGATTATACTAGGAGTTTGTTGAAATCTTGAAGCAAAAAAGCGAGTGGTATTTAACAGCATGAATTCGTCACTCCGTGGTGGGACTTGTTTAAAACTGACGTCAGTTATAATCACCAATATAGGTTTGTTCACCGGTAGGGACCCAGCTTCAGCTAGCGATTTGAAGCAAGTAACACAAATAAAAAGACTAGTATGTATGCCAGTTACTTACACAAAATACCGTTGCCATACGTCCCGGTACGCCGGGACATGTCCCGGTTTGAAGCTATGGTGTCCCAGTGCCCCGGCTATTAAGCAAATTGTCCCGATTTGAAAAACCTACTTAATTAGTAGGGACCAGCTAGGAAATTAAGCATGGACGCATAACACAGACAGTGCCTGCGCGGCGCGCAGCACGTGAAGGGTGCAGTCAGCAAGTTGGGAAACGGGTGCCAGGGCCCTGCCCCGCTCCCACGTCTGCTTCCTTTGACTTTGAGGATAAGGCAAGCGCTGATGTCCGTTTTTTGAGCTCTACTTTTTAACACTACTTTTTCTTCAATTGTCCCGGCCTTGGTTCCTATATTTATGGCATCCCTAATGTATATGTTTAATCTCCGTCATCGCATTCTGTGTCTCTACTGGTTGTATTATTATAGGTAGGTACCTAGAAACAAATGAGTACACAGGTATCTGGATATCTTTAGAGGTAATCAAATCCGAGTTCATCTTAGATTAAAGGATCCGTGTTCGTATCAATATACCTATGCAATGGCAGTGCATTGTACTCAATTGTACTGATTGGAGAGGTGATCTGATCTTAACAGATTACCTAATATTGTCAACTTCTTTTTTTTTACCGCTCCAGTGGTATTCTTGGCAAAAGCTAAACTATTTCACCTTACGATCGTGATTTAAACCACGTTATGCACTATTAACTCACAATTTATTTTTAATGTTTAAACTACTTGCTCCGTTAAAGGCGCGGCTGTTTATTGTAGTGTTTATCATTCTAAGTAATAGCAGCGCCTACTTGATTTTTGCCGCAAAAATATATTTCGGTAAGGGATTGGAGATTGCTAATACAAAAAAATGACTACCTGTCTAACTTTTTAAAACTGTAGTATTTAGTACCTACGACTCGCTTGTTGGTAGTAGCAATACCTAATAGTATGATTACGGGTTCACTTTGACTGCACATTTCATAATCTCTCCGACACGAGTCACCAAATCATAAATTTACAGAGGAGAGGACTTAGCCCCTGTCCATTCCGGATTAGCGTAGGTGTGAAACGGGCTCAACCCTTTGTTGACCCCTCTCACAATTAGAATGGCTTTATAATATATTTAGGAGCCTTACTTAATGCAAACAAATAATTCAGATGCAATGCAATAACTATACTTAAGATCATAATCAATATCAGAATGCAAAAAAATACCTCTACATAAGTACATATAAAATAATTACGACTAGAAATAAAACGTGGTATCAAAGACATAAAAAGTAATTTTATTTTAGTTTGTTTTGTTTTCGCGCATAAACGTACGCTTGACGTAAAACTCGGGGTTGCCGGTCGAAAAAAATACCCCAATATTTGGGTAATACAGATAAACGATTCTTGTGTTATGTTCCAAAAAAGAACTTTTTTTATATGTTCCAATTTCGCATTTCAGATTCAGGCAGCGAATCTGGGTCCCACAAAAGCGGTAGAGCGCGGACTAGCACTGCAGCAGATGGAAAACCGACGCGAGTTCGCACTGTACTTAACGAAAAACAATTACATACACTCAGGTATATTTTTGGCAATCACTAATTCTTAATCACGTTATTCACTATTTATTATTTTATTTGTTGTGCATTATCAAAATAAAATAAAAGAAAGTCATTTTTCAATTAAACATCGCAGTATTAAAACTCCGCGCTATGAATTTGTCTTGACATTTTCACCTATCGATGTTTATGTCATATCTAAAAAGTGAAGACTTTTCTTGGGTGTAAATGTTAACAACTACCCACAACAGTGGTATTTAATACCTTATTTCCACGATTTCAGAACTTGCTATGCAGCCAACCCGCGCCCCGATGCTCTGATGAAGGAACAGCTTGTAGAAATGACGGGACTCAGTCCCAGAGTCATTAGAGTTTGGTTCCAGAATAAGCGTTGTAAAGATAAGAAAAAAACTATACAGTTGAAAATGCAGATGCAGCAGGAGAAGGTGGTAATTTATCTTTTGGTATACTTTTTAATTAATAGTTTAAGTGGTTATTTATACATAAAACAACTGTAGTTCAATGTGTCAATTTAGATTTTTGCAATACTGTGTTTGCATCACAAGTACTTAATAATAAAATATCTAGAACTACAAAACAAAAAAAAACTGGATAAAATAATGCCGCTTTTATAATGTGTGTGGCGAATTATTAGTATTCCTGCATCAAGGCCGATGTTTGAGTATAGTGATAAATATCAATATAGCACCAAATTCATCAACTATCCCTATACTGCAGGAAGGCCGTCGCATGGGGTACATGTCGATGGGCGTGCCGCTCGTAGCGGGGTCGCCGGTGCGGCACGAGCCCGCGGGCAGCCTGGCGCTCGAGGTGACGGCATACCAGCCGCCCTGGAAGGCGTTGTCGGATTTCGCGCTGCACGCAGATTTGGATCGCGCGCCGCACCATAGTGCGGCATTTCAGCAACTTGTTAATCAGGTTAATATAATACTTACTTTATTCTTTTCTTAAAAAAGAGAGGAAATTGAACGATACGAATGTAAAAGCAAATTTATAAAAGTTACTTCCTAACTTTGTTCATATTCCAAAACTTGCGAATTGTTAATGTTTGCGCTTTTCTCATTAGATGCACGGTTATGATGTGCCATCGCTGCCACCACCACGGCCACCGCACGGGGAGGACAACTACGTGACATACCTCGAGAGTGATGAAAGCTTACCGCCTTCGCCCTAGTGTACCCTAACGTAATGTCCAAAGGACCCGTGTTTAAATGACGCCTGACTGGGAAAAAACATTTTCTATACAAGAAATACTGCTGGTTTTATACATGCCATAGCATCTATTTAGGTGTCAATATCAATGAAACCTAATAGAAGTTAATTCATCGGCACATATGTTTCTTAGGCTGCACCGAAAAAATATCGTTTAGCGATGCCAGTTATCAGCCAGGTTTGAATTCAAATGGACTATAGAATTTGGGAATACACAGACAATGTAAAATTTTGAATCAATGTAGGGGATAGTGCATTTTTACTGGAAAAATATATTGATCTTTTAGTGTTTTATGACATTTATGATACCTAATCTCATGCATTAGGTATTATCAATGTCATAAAACACGTTGTCAGTCATTTTACAATTGACGACGCAAGTGGGTATTTTAATTCAGTTTGCAACATACCTATCGTAAATTATATGAACATGCATACCACGAGCATATTCATTACGAATTATTGGTTCGCAATCCATAAATCTTTTCGGTTGGTAAGACGTGTATTATAAGTTATAACCAATCAAAACAGTAATTTAGAACATAGAATTTAGAATGTTCTAAATTCCTGTTTTGCACGGTAAACCGTGGACGCCCCCGGCACCGTAAAACTATGGTTTCATTCATAATTAGTCTAAAATCTATCGTCTATTAATGAACAAAATCATTACCTAGTTTTACCGTTCCGTGCCGTGGCCGTCGACGATATAGCATGTATCTCCTCCAAAAGTCTTCATTGAAGTTATTGAAATTACGCGTCTATATAGAAGTTGTATCTTAATTACCCGCGGGTTTAAATTAACTATGATAGTTGTATATTTGTTTAGTTAAAACGCCTAAAAACATTATTCTGTTATATTTTATAAGTTTATAACCTGCTTTTATGTGATGTTTACCATTAGTTTACTAGTGATAATTTATATTTTTCTATATTCTAATTGTGTAACCTATTTGTATTTTTTACGTACCTAAATCAAGATCTGTTAGTCGTTGTCATGTATATAGGATCTCTGTACATATAATGTATAAATTGGATATAGTATACATAATTGAATTGAATAATTACTAGTAGTTACGCAATAAGCTGATAAATGAATAGTCTAAGATTTTCTGAATAACTGTGTGTTTGTTATAAAATCTATTAAAATGAGTGTACTTAATCGCAATTATAATGCAAACATTCAATGAACCTCTGCTGTATTTTTGTGATATTGCTGAAGGGAAAGGACTTACTAAGTTAATAACCATTAACGTAACCAGAGATGGGCATAATTTATTCGAATGACGAATAATAATAACCAAATTATTCGCGAATGACGAATAAAATTATCAAATTATTATTTTTATTCGAAAAATTTTCGTGCCAATTATTCGTGAAATTAATTGGTACAAAATAGTACAAATAATTATTATCTATTTGAATACCTGACGGGTATGTATTTTTTTATTCATTAGGCTGGTTTTCGACTAGAGCTATGCTACGCAGCTATGCTGCGAGGATGCGCTACGAGCTATGCGACCTTTTCCACTAGAGCTACGCTATGTAGCTGTGCGAGGAAGATGCGCTATGAAGATGTGCTATGCTACGTAGCTATACTAGCTATGCGAGGTAGATGCGCTATGAAGATGTGCTATGCTACGTAGCTGTGCGAGGATGCGCTATGAATCCTCTTCCTCCATGAGTTCTTTTTCACACATTGCGAGATATAAAATAACTTTTTGCTTCCACGATGGCATGTCTACTTTCGTTGACAAACACGAATCTACTGAACACACTCGCGACCATTCATAGCACGCAAACATAGCACGCATCCACAGTACGCATCCGCAGCACGCATCCACAGCTCACATCCGTCACGCGCATCCGTAGCGCGCATCCATAGCACGCATCCGCAGCTCGCATCTTTCCATATAAAAAACATAGCATAGCTGAACCCTTTTCCACTAGAGCTATGCTATGTGAAACAAGGCATGTGATTGGTGGATTTCAAACGCATCCATAGCAACGTAGCGTAGCATAGCTCTAGTGGAAAACCAGCCTAAAAGTATATCAACATTTTTCTATTCCATCTTATTCAACAAAATCTATAAAAGTAACACTCAATATATAAAACTTAAAAAAATACACTATGGGGGCGTTTTATTAGATATATTTAGTAATATATAATATCTTTAGTAATGTTTCCCCTGGACTTTTGAATTCAGTCGAAAAAGAAAAACTAAAAGTAACTAATGGACTACAATTATTGCTTTACATAAAACTTCCTTCTATTTCTCGTTCACTGAATAAAATAACGAATAATTCATTCGTCATTTGTAAAGCGGTTGACTGATTATTTCGCAAATAAATTATTCGTGAATAATAAAATTATGAACAATTTTTCATTCGAATAATTATTCGGAAAAAAATATATTCG
The DNA here is from genome assembly GCA_951800055.1 of Cenopis cana. Lineage (NCBI taxonomy): Eukaryota > Metazoa > Arthropoda > Insecta > Lepidoptera > Tortricidae > Cenopis > Cenopis cana. Next base: position 10,902,510 of record OX637473.1, read on the forward strand.
AATAATGCCCATCCCTGAACGTATAAACCTAGTTTATCAATCATTAAGTGATTCTGTCAAATAGTAAATGTTGTGTTCACAGAAAAACAAGTATTGCATTTCTTTTTTTATTGTTGCAATTGTACATTAAAACAACGTTATAGAGATTACCAACTTTTAATTTATTCTGTAGTTAATAAAACTATACAATGTACCTATTTAGATTGTGAGCATAATAATAAAAACACTGAGTACTTAATTACGTATTCGTTTTTTTTATTCGACCATCTTAATATGTTTTATAGCATAGTGACCAAAAATCATAAGTGAATACAAACACAAGCGAAGAAAAACTTGCACCTTAATTGGAATCTTCAAGTAGGGTGGTAAAACAACTACGCAGGTGTGTATTGTTTAAATCTGTTTACAACACAATAAGGGTTGGGATACAAAAGTAATCATAATCATGTCGTATATAGTTATGTATGTTGACTCCCGGGCCTCCCGGCCAGTTACAGTGAATGCATAACCGCTGACATTGCGGTAAGGATGTTATGCCCAGAGCGCCCGCGCACAGGTGGCGAGTACCGGGAATCAAGCCCACCGCTGTGTATGAGATAGTTCTTACATAGAATAAGTTAGTTACAGTTTAAGCTTCAAGCTGTTCACTCATCTTATATTTTAATCATTAAAGTTAAGTCCAAGTAACCTGAGTTTTACCTTGAAACGTCCTCATGAGCTCCCAACTTTAACTGGCGCAGCCTTGAAGGATATTCGTGAAAATAGTGCGTATAGTCGCGTCGCGTGATAAAGGACACTACTATTGGTTCTCACGCGTAACTCGAATATCTTCGAACCAAATAAATAAGTTAAATTGTGGACATTAATTGAATTACAACGTGAGGTACGTGATAAAAGGTGTCATCAGCGGCGGAAGTCATGGCAATCGGCGGTTTGTGAGTAGACCTTTTTGCATTCCTTGCTTATTCCTGATTTTTCCTGAAAGCTGGTGAAAACTCGTGTTACTAGTAGGTTTAGTAGTAGTTGTTAATAGTAGATTTTCGGATAAACTTCACTGGAAACTCTAGCAAATAGTGTTTAAGTTATCGTGCTCTGCTCTCCATCGATAGAGTGGCGTAAATTATAAGAAACTGATATAGGAATAAGTGCTAAAAGTGTTTTGTGCTAATTTTTCGAAAAAAAAAAAAAAAAAAAAAAAAAAATATAATAAATAAATTTGTGTTTTTTTTTTGAGCCAGTAAATAGAAATTCGTGATTTCACATTGATCATAAATTTTATTAAAATAAAATGGCTCAAGTACAATTACAAGTAATTCCCAAAGAGATGATTGATATCATCCCTAGATTTGAGGGTGACAATAAACAATTAGCTTTATTCATCCGTAAAGCTGAATATGTAATTCAGAGATTTAGAGGTGTAGATGAAAATGTTATTCAAGATGAATATGTATTTCATGCTGTAACGAGCAGACTTATTGGTAGGGCTGCGACCCTCCTGAGTGAACGAGGAGATTTGGTGTCATGGGATCAATTAAAAAGTGTATTACGCCAACATTTCGGTGATCCTCGTTCAGAGCAATGTATTGCTATTGAATTAGAAAATTTAAAAATTAAACAAGGAGAATCTTACACCGATTTTTGCAATAGAATTCAGCACGTAAGAAGTACTTTATTTGCTAAGGTCAATGAAACTGACGACGAACAATTACGAAATGCTAAGACGACAATATATAATAATACCGCATTAAACTCGTTTTTGTATAACCTTCCCGAGCACATGCTTAGGATAGTGCGTCTGAAGGGTTGCTCCACTTTGGAGAGTGCGTTAAGTGTGGTAACTGAGGAAGTGAATTTTCAACTCCAGTACAATTCTAAAAACGGCACGCGTCCAGTGCAACAGCAGCAAAACTCACAGCCACGTCTGACCTTCCAACAACCACCACAAAATCGTTATTTTAGCGTTCCTCAACAAAACAATTTTAGATTTGGCATTCCTCAAAATTCGACACCGAGACCAAATGGTTTCCAACCCAATTCAACGCCGAATCGGGGTTTCAGATTTGGTATCCCAAATCAGCCACAGCTAGGTTTTAGGCCTACTTCTAATCAAGTATTTGGGTATGGTGCACCCCAACAATATAATGGATTTAGATTTGGCACTCCTGCTCAACAAGGCTACAGGCCTTTGCCCAATCACGGTTTCAACCAACAAACAGCATCTCCAGGCTTTCGGTTTGGTGGTCCACGGGTTCAGCCAAACCTAAGAGCCCTTGACAATTCTGACGTCACCATGCGCACAGTTAGACAGAACAACTTGGTCGTGCCATGCGAAAATGATAACCTGTTTTACAGTGACACCCCGCAGTATTTAGACAACGAATATTACTATGAACAAGAGCCTGTTGAACCGACTCAAATCGAAGAAATACCTGAAGAAAACGCGAATGATGAACAAAACGTAATCGAAACTGAAAAAACAGTTAACGGCCTCGAAAAACCCAAAGCCTTAGTGATCAAATTAAATTGCGACAAAATTTCGGAATTACCGTGTATAGAGTTACCGGAAATCGGTGCACGCTTTATGGTCGACACGGGAAGCACCCGATCTTTCATAAATACTACACTGGCCAATCGCTATTTTTCGGAATTTAAATACACAGAGCCCTTTGAGGTGATCAGCACCCACGCAAGAAGCATGCATAACGAAATTATATATATACCACTTCTAGAAACCTTTAAAAGTACGGAATATCACAAATTTTATGTATATGATGTCGCCCAAGGTTATGACGGACTGATTGGTTCTGACTTACTCCAACAATTAGACGCTACAGTGAACATGAAAGATCTTATGTTACACACACGGAATACAAGCATACCAATTATATACAAACCTCCTTGCGAAAGAATGCCATCTGTACTAGAGAATGACGACATTGTTGACCAAAGTTCAATGAGTGTAAACATCGATCCAAACGAATGGAATAAACCTGATACGGAAACAGCACATTCACATACGTCAAGTACCTTAGCGGCTTTAGAAAATGATGACATTGTTGACCAAAGTTCAATGAGTGTAAACATCGACCCAAACGAATGGAATAATCCCGTTACGGAAGCAGAACATTCATTTACGTCAAGCACTTTAACGGCTTTAGAGAAACATAGTAAACCCAGTACAGATGCTGTGCACTCCGCAAAGTTTGTAGACACCATTAGCATACCAATTCTTCACAATGCCATCGACACAAAACCTAATCAGAGACTGACATATGATTGGAACAGAAATCAAAAAACGCAATACCTCTTGAAACAAAAAGATAGAGTTAGAAAAAAACGGGGTGGCGAAACCGAATTCGATGTTACAGAAGGAGATACAGTATTCGTAAAAGGGGTCAATGTAAGACGTAGTAAAGATGCACCTCGCTATCAAAAAGCAAAGGTTACGGGAGAAGTCGCTAGAAACATTGTACCCATAGAAATTCGCGGCAGAAAAACTAAAACTCCGATTAAGGATATCAAACGTCTTCCGCAGGGTTGCCACCCACGTACTGATCCAGGGGGCACAGGGCCAGGTCCTCCTTCAACAAATGGAAAATGACAGAGGTATTCTTCCGATCAGATACGACAAATGGGCTATAGTTAAGGTTTTAGATTTAAATTTGCTTTGTGAAGACTATAACAATACAAAAAAAAAAAAAAAAAAAAAAAATTTTGTCCAAATACTCCCATCGCGTAGAGTTAAACGTGGAATTCCAAACCCCCTTGGCTCTTTAGTTAAGGCTATAACTGGTAATCTAGATCACCAAGACGCCCTTAGGTATGATAGATTGATAAACGAATTAAAGTCGAGCCAGGATGCAACTAACAAAAGGTTCACCTTGGTTAGAAAAATGGCGGATTCATTCATAAATGCCACCAATTCCTCTCGATCTAACTTCATTCAGCTGGACAAGGAAATATGGGAATTAAGAAAAATGTTTAACCAAACTGCAAGTAATCAGACCGTCAACAAAATCATTCTTACATTTAATTTGTTTTTGCATAATTTTATGACGCTGTATGTCCGCCTGGATGAAATAGAAACAGCCATAACATTTAGTAAGTTAAGAACCCTACACCAAACCATTGTGGATAGCGATGAATTGTTAACTATGCTAAGAACTATTGAATCAAAGAACATTTTAGTGTACCCTGTTAACTTAGAGAACTTATTAAAACTTGAACAATGTATAGAATTAAAAGCTTACACTAAAGGAAGTACAATAACATTTTTGCTAGACATTCCAGTTATTCGAAAGGAAACTTATTCCTACTATAAAATCTTACCCTTACCAACCGTAAATATCCATAACCAAATAACCGTTATCATACCTGTACATCCTTATATCCTCGTAAAAGGGTCGAAAACCGAGCCGGTTGCTACACCGTGTATGGAGATTGAAGAAGGCTATTTCCTCTGCCAAGAAAATGAAATACTCCCGTTAACCCCTGACCGCTGCGTAGCAGATTTGATGAAATTTAACACAAATACCAGCTCTTGCCATCCTGTGGTTGCTAACATACAAGGGCTAAAAATAGAAACCCTGCAACTAAATCAATGGCTAATTTTTACAAAAGAGCCCCTCACACTGAAGAGGTTCTGCGAAACAGGAGTCACTCAGCACATGATCCGAGGCACTTACATACTTACCTTGGAAGACAATTGTGAAGTAAGGATCACAGACATCTTTTTGAGCCAACATTTAATAAAAGGGAAGGATGTACCAGTAACAAAATTACCAATTATAAACCTACCAGAGATCGATATGCCGACACCGCTACCAGAGAGGAAGCCTCTGAATTTGAACGGAGTTAACCTGGCGGATTTGCAGTTCATACAATATGCGTTACAGAAAAGTGATAGTGAAATAGTGGAAAGTAGTAATGAAAGCATAGTGAAAGTGAAAGGTATCAGTGTCTGGACATTGGGGCTATATATAATCCTAGTTTTAGGCACATGTATAACCATTTTTGCTAAATATAAGAAACTTTTATGTTTTCAAAATCATCAGTCGCAAAATCGTCCGACTGAGGATTTTGAACTTGCGGAGGGAAGAGTTATGTATGTTGACTCCCGGGCCTCCCGGCCAGTTACAGTGAATGCATAACCGCTGACATTGCGGTAAGGATGTTATGCCCAGAGCGCCCGCGCACAGGTGGCGAGTACCGGGAATCAAGCCCACCGCTGTGTATGAGATAGTTCTTACATAGAATAAGTTAGTTACAGTTTAAGCTTCAAGCTGTTCACTCATCTTATATTTTAATCATTAAAGTTAAGTCCAAGTAACCTGAGTTTTACCTTGAAACGTCCTCATGAGCTCCCAACTTTAACTATATTGCATATCACATTACAAACGTGGATGGATGGAATTGCAAATAAAGATATACATGTGACATCCTCCAAGGGCACAGCAATATCAGAGGGCTAATATTTTATAAATACGTATAGACAAATTTATTACATAAGCCAAACACACGCTAAAATTGTTCATTTGCCGACATCATTAATAACACGTACACGTGCCGCACTTCGGTTCTAGTTATATGATGGCTATTTAGCAACAGATGATGTCGTAAAGTCCCGCTTCAAATATTGGGTTTTTTTAGTCACGTGTTTGTTTTTACATTAAATAAATGAAAACCAAAAGACAATCAATAAAATCTTAAATTAACGTGTTAAAAATTATATCGAGGCTAAAGTACTTGCTCCCTTGTACCACTGAATGTTAATCATATTCACCCTCTTCACCTTCTTTTAAAGTGTGATAAAACCTCTATTAATATTAATACTGCTACTACATTTATAAAAATAATTTATCTAGTCACATATCATAAATCCTCTAATATGCGTTCGGAAACCGTAGAAAATGACTCTGATTTCAACATTCAATGAATTTATGGCAATTTTCTTATCTGTGGCTAAGGCTACAGCAGTAATAAAATATTTCATTTTAATCTCATATATGATGTTAAAATATTACGTCAAACAAAACTGTCAAAATTTAAATGTCAAAGTTGACATGTCCCTATTCTAGTATCACTGAAAATTCAAATTCAGTCGATGCGAAATGTCAGCTCGATGTTTTTTTAGTATATATCGCACAAAATTTGAGCTAGAACGACATGATCACATCAGAATAAGGACTCTTTACTTTTTAAAATAACATTCAGGTATCTGTTGCCAGTTCTGATTTCGATATTTCCGCAACCGTGCAAAAAAGGTTGTATTAACACAATTATTGTATTTATTTACTACGGTTTCTGAACCCATCTTAGAGTAATTATAATATGTGTGTAGATAAAGTAATGTATGCAACTGTACATAATTAGGCATTAAAACACTCGTGTGACCTTATGTACCAGTTGCATAAACTACTAATAAAGTTCATACGAAACTCTAAGGCCAAATTCTGTCAAACGAACGCAAGCAAAAGGCGACTAAGAGCTCTAACTAGATTCTTGCTTGCTTTAATTTGACAGAATTTGGCCGAAAAAGGGGGCCGATTTTCAGTGTCGAACGCTCGACTTTTCACTCGAGATCTGTCAAAAAACTATGATGTTGTTGTCGAGTGAAAAGTTGAGCGTTCGACACTCAAAATAGCCACCCAGTTTTGGAAGTACTTACTGTAGCAGCGAAATATATTCTTCTTGTTTACATCGGTGTCATTCAATGACTTTTAATGTCTGTTGTCAAAGAGTACTCCTTTTCAGTAAAATAAATTAGTACCAGTGAAAACCGCAACATAACATAGCGAGAGCCAAATAAAATTTTGTCGGACTATAAGGTAATAAATAAATACGTCTTAGGGTGCTGTAAATCTTTCGCTGGTAACACTATGAAGTAAACTGTCAAGTCAAATGTCAATTCAATATTCAATGTCATGTCATTGTCATGTGTTATCGAATCGAATCATGAATCGAATGCTCACATCACAACTCAAATAAAGTTTTCGTTTGATAACTATCAAGATTAGCAAGTTTTAATTTATTGGGCAGATTTAGCGCGGCAAATCCAGTCTTACGCGGTGCATAAGGCAGCTGCGAACTGCCTTTAAATAGTTTAAAATAAAGTGTAAAAAAATAATTCCCGAATTTAAAATATACTTTGTACATACAAAGTACCGGAGTGTTGTTAGCTAGCCGAAACACAATAAAATGAAGTTCGAAATTGATCCGGATGATAATTCAAAACTAAAAAGAAGGACTAAGGTAATAAACAATTCAGTAATCCACTAGCAGTGATGGGCAAGTACAAATTCTTACCTACTTATTTACTGGGGTGTTAATGTCTTTATTTAGTTTAGTTGTTCTCATGGTTCTCACAATGTTCTTCATGTCATTATCTTGACTTTACTAAAAGCTTTCTTGTATGTCTGTGAATTTTGAATGAACCTGTTGTTTGATTGACAGTGACAATTTTGTGATTGCTTGAAACCAACTTGAAACTGCATTGTTATTTATTATATTATTACGTTTAAAAGCTTTGGCTGTACATAACTGATATACAGGTTAAAGTTATATATATGACTCATCAATACAATGTCTTCTATAGGGTAAGTATAAAATTGTATAAGTTTAAAATATTGAACCAGAACACCTTCAGATTCGAGTGATGTGGCAACAGAAATTGATAATAACATCAGCTTCTTAAAAAATAAAATAAAAGAATATTTAAAAGTAATTTGGTTAAGTGTAGTATGTTAGAATTTATAAAACCTTCGCTACATTTAATTAAAAAATTACCTACATGTAAAGTGTGCAGTGTGCATAAAAAAATCTTTTCATCATAAAACCCATTGTTCATTGGTGATAAATAAATGAAAGAGTTTATTTCTGGATCTAATATATACAACAGTTGAATTTCTTATGCTATCATGCACACCAGAACCCTCATAAGAGGTATGGTTGACGAAATATAAGCTGCACCGATTCGCCATACAAGTTGTTCGAGGAATCGGTGCAGCTTATATTTCGTCAACTATAAAACCTCTTCCAGTGAATTCCAAAGGTTTGCTCACAATCCAGCTTTAAAGTGCAAATAGTCACTGTACAATTTCCATTGAAAATTACTTTAATGAAGTTGTTTTCTGTGTGAAACAAATAAGTAAGTATAAGAAGTATACCAAATAGTGAAAAATAAAATTATAACATCCTTGGTGATTACGAGTTAGATTTATTAGGTATTCTTTAATCTTCTTTCTTATAGAAACATGTCTATAATTTTCCATCGAACCCACAACCTCTGGAATCCGTTCATTGCTCTTAACGAACTGAGCTACCATGGGTATAAAATAAAAAATAAAATAAATAAATATTTATGGACAATCTTACACAAATCAACCTAGTCCCAAACTAAGCAAAGCTTTACTATGGGTACTAAGCGACAATATACATACTTATATCGATATAAATAGATACTTAAATACATAGAAAACACCCAAGACCCAAGAACAAATATTCGTGCTCATCACACATATAAATGCCCTGGCCGGGATTCGAATCCGGGACCTCCAGCTTCGTAGGCGGGGTCACTACCAATTAAGCTAAAGCTATCCCTTGTGGTGGTGAATCTATCAATCATTACACTCTGCTAAAGCATGTCGATGTTTGCGGTCTTCGCGCGGGCGACGCAACCGCAACGCACGAGGCCGCGGCGCGACCGGTGAGCGGCGAGAACAATGGAATCGTGCTGCTGTCGTCCAGAACAGAGGCCCTACCGCGAACCGAAAACGAGGTTTCGAATATCTCCCTCTGCCGCTCGAATAAGCAAGTGCGACAGAGGGGGAGATATTCGAACTTTGGAGCAGCTACGTGGAGCGTGCCGGAAGAGTACGCGGGGCGCCGGCGGCGGCCGCGGCTGTTGGCGGAGCCGCGCGGCAGAACCAACTTGCTTCGTAAAGCGACTCTCAGTTGCGCAATACACACGCTAAATCTAGTTGCTGACCGAACTGATATTTTTTATTGTTCATTGTCTGAATTTGTGAATGTATGTTTGTGTTTAGTATCCAATTGCTGTAATTAGGTTAAGTAAATCTTATTTAAGGCACTGTTGCATTAGGGTAACCTGTAGGTAATGATAGTTGCTGTAATTATAAATAAATAAAATAAACTTCGTTCGTTTTCAGTTCGCGGTAGGGCCTCAGGTTCAGTGGGTTCATTCAATTTTGATCGCGTCGCTCGCGCTGCTGGTCGCTGAGATTCGCGTGCGCGGAGTTGTAATAGTGATGTTGACTCAAAAAATTGTACCTATTACTTCAATAGAAAGAAGACATAAAACTATGCCAAATAGTGAAAACCTATTCGAATTCGCGTAGTCGAGTTGAATTGTATTAGGATGATTCCTCAGGCTTTGCGTTTGCCGGAAATTTCAAAACTAGTAGGTAGGTACCTACGATGAAAATGTTGAGGATTAGTTAAAAAATATTTCATTTCATTTATTTATTTATTCATTGTATACATGTACAGTTTAATGCATATAAATACATGGTGTTACAATAAGTTTGTATCGTACTATGCTACCCTGTAAGGGCATTACAATGTCATCTTAATAACTAGGTCATATTTTAACAATTTCATAGGGTTAATTTAGGATGTCAATTTACAATTACATTAATATTAAACAATATTTAAAGTTATTCCATTATATTGTAGCATCATTCAGTATAAGTTATAAATTCATAATATTATTAGTGGTCTAAGTCATTGCATAATATAGAAGTCAAAATCGGGTTAGTTAAGATCAGTATCAATTAGGAAATCGTTTATACTATAGTAGAGCACTTGTTGATAAGCAGTTTAACAAGTTTCCTCTTAAATATGTCTTATCTTTTTCCTCTGTAGATATTTTGTGCGGTACTTAGATGGTTAAATATTTTTATCTACCTACACACATATCATAAATCCTCTAATTTGCGTTCGGAAACCGTAGAAAATGACTCTCATTTCAACACTGAATGAATTTATGGCAATTTTCTTATCTGTGGCTAAGGCTACAGCAGTAATTTAATATTCATTTTAATCTCATATTATGATGATAAATATTAAACGTCAAACAAAACTGTCAAAATTTAAATGTCAAAGTTGACATGTCCCTATACTGAAAATTGAAATTCAGTCGATGCGAAATGTCAGCTCGATGTTTTTCTAATATATATCGCACGAAATTTGAGCTAGAACGACATGATCACATCAGAATAGGGACTCTTTACTTTTTAAAATAACATTCAGGTATCGGTTGCCATTTTCTGATTTCGATATTTCCGCAAACGTGCAAAAAAGGTTGTATTAACACAATTATTGTATTTATTTACTACGGTTTCTGAACCCATCTTAGAGTAGTTATAATATGTGTGTAGATAAAGTAATGTATGCAACTGTACATAATTAGGCATTAAACACTCGTGTGACCTTATTATGAAACTCGCCTTCGGCTCGTTTCATAAAACACACTCGTGTTTTAATGCCCCTCATTATGTACCAGTTGCATAAACTACTATTATGGACCTAATGTAAGTACTGGCTGTTTATATATTATGTAGTTATCTACTAAAAAGAATCGATAAGTATTATAATGCAATAAATTCAATAGCTTTGTTGATAACGGTTATTACCTACACTTGCACGTGGTTGGCAAAGGGAATATACCTAAACCAAAAGGTGTCTCAAAGGCTGGCCCGCTAAAAGCTAGCTCAAATACCTAAACTAATAAGTAATCACCAACACTAAACTCTTTTTAATCAATGCCCTGTAGCTCCCCCATCTCGAAAGACTGTTCTTGGCAAAAACTCACCCATCCCCCGGTTAAGCAGGCTATTAAATGAAAAAAGTGGCAACAGCGACATACATTTTGACAGTCTGATCCGATTTCGCATGAACACCCAAAATTGAACCAAATAAGGTCAAAGCATACAATTTGAAAATTACTCACAATTACTCATAATTGTAACCTTTATATTTTGATCACTTTATAAATCACTTGTTATTATTATTACCTAGATACAAAAACCTTAAATTTCATATTTACAACCGACAGCGATGGAGATGGTCCAGGTTGCAAACGGACATCCGGTGCAAAATGTACTCATCTCTATGGCTAACTTACTTAACTAAATTTTCATGTTTTTTCGTTTCCCATCGCTTTTTTTAGGGTTCCGTAGTAAACAAGGAACCCTTATAGTTTCGCCATGTCCGTCCGTCCGTCCGTCCGTCCGTCCGACCCCCGTTTTTCTCAGTAACCGTTAGTGCTAGAAAGCTGTAATTTGGCATGAGTATACATATCAATGACGCCGACAAAACGGTAGAATAAAATCTTAAAAAAAAAAATTTTTTCAGGGTACCTCCCCTACATGTAAAGTGGTGCTGCAAATTTTTTTTCTGCCAAACCCCATCGTGTGGGGTATCGTTGGATAGCTCTTTTAAAAATATTATAAGGTTTCTTGAAGCATTTTTTGATTAAAAAATTGGTTAGCGTGATATTAAGCTTTGAAGTGATAACTTTTGCTATGGTCAAGTGTCCCCCCCCCCCCCCCCCCCCCTGCCAGCTAAACGGTGGCTACTAGGCATGTGAAAAAAATCATGGTAGTAGTATATACGATGAATTTAAAAGGAAAACTATAACAGCTAAGTAGACATTACTAGTTAACGAGTAATAGTCGAACTTCAGAAATGTACTTTGCAAAAGCAAACGTTCGTACAATTTCCATTGATACCTTAGATAATGTTGTTAATTCTTTCAAAAACATAGTAAATATAAGTTTTCGAACTTTTTAGTCCACATAATGTAAAGGGTAGACGACTACGGAACCCTACCTTGCGCGTGGCCCGACACGCACTTGGCCGGTTTTTTTATTTGAACGTTAAGTCTTATGCATGTGGCGTTTGCCTATAATTGGCTGTGCAATAAGTTTAAGAATATATAAACCCTATTGAAACTGTTTAGATGTAAGATTGTAACCGCTGTTGGCAGACCAAATTAAATAAATAAATAAATAAATAAATTAATAAACTAATAAGTAATCACCAACACTAAACTCTTTTTAATCAATTTGAACTAATTCGATTGCATTAAAAATATTGAAAATATGACTTGGTCACTTCTTTGCTTGTTGATTCCGATCCTATCACTACGACTATACTATCACCGACAGAATTTACATTTTACAACCCTTCGATAGGTAGTATTTATGGTTTTACGACCACTAAATGTTAAAAACATCCGTATTGCTTGTGGAGGATAGACTTTGGACATCGTTTTACCTATATTGACAACTGTCTATAGACTCGCCTCACCATACTTCCTTATTATATCTTGACCCTAAAATTCGTGATAAAAATGTGCATATTCGGATTATTCGGAGGCCAGGCTTATACTGGTTCTTCTGAGACGATTTTTTTCGTACGTGAGCAACTGAGCACTGAGCAGGTTTGTAAATTAACAACATCACTCTGTTCTGGTTTTCAATTCAACTTCCACCCCCGAAATCTTTAATTTGAGGGATGATTTAAGGGATATGAAGTTTCCTATATGTTAATCCAGGCTAAAAACTGTATGTATACCAAGTTTCACCATAATCTGTTCAGCCGTTTCTGCGTAATTGAGTAACAAACATCGAAAAATCCTAACATCCTGACTTTCGCAATCATAATATTAAGTGGGATATTTTTTAGGGAGGTAGGAAGGTAGGTTACCCTATGAATTACCAAATGTGGAAATGTACGTTTTTCACGGCAAACGGTCGTATATCTTTTTTTTAAATTTACTTAGGCGTTGGTCTGCAACAAACGCCGTAGGTCGCGTCTGGCGTCTGCTGGAAGCCGCGTCGCGGACGCTGCGCTGGACGCGGCGTCCAGCGCAAACTGCCATGGTCGCTCTGAGACGCGGCTTCCAGCGCAAACTGATCAGTTTTTCGCACGCAGTTGAAGTTCCTTATTTTTTTAAATAATCTTATAATATATTATTTTCTACCAAATAAGTAATGATGACTACACGCTATTACCATACTATCTGAACACACACATTCCAAACACAAATAATAGCAGTAGGTAGCAGCTGCCATATTTTTAATTATTTTTATAGGTATTCAAAGTTCGTCTCAAAACTTATGAACACACGAGGTATTTCTTTAGCCCGCTGTACTTTATATTTATTTATCACATTGTACCTACGCAAGCCGCATAGTAAATACCTACTCACGGCAACCGATTTTTATAATTATAAATAATAGGTAGCTATCTCGATTAAACTAGCATTCGATTTCAAATCGGTCCAAGGAGCTACGATTTCACAATTAGACTTTACAGACAGACAGACGGACACACAGACAGAACACCCCTCGGTACCTAGGCAAGGTATAAAACGGATTCTGGTAGACCAACAACCAAGCTCATTTCTTCCCAACGTTTGTGTTTCAACACATTGTCTTTATAATCTTTATCGCTGGCATCAAATAAAATTCTGTTGTATTTGACTAATTCAATCAGTAATTCATCTTGTTCTTTTGTAAATTTCACTATCTTCGATTTTTCAATGGCAAAAACGCGACGTCCGTTACGCCTGAATGCTCCGAAATGACTCCGTATGCGGCGTACGACCTACGGACGCGGCGCACGGCGCTCGTGCGCCGCGTCTGGCGTGTGAGAGAGACCACTATAGTGCATTTCCATAGTAAGCACAGATTAAGACAGATAAGTGAAATTTAATTGAACGATTTGTCATATAGTTGTCTCTTAAGATTCTTATGGTTAACCAAGATGAGTTAGAGTGGGACAAATAATGCGACATTTTTCGGCTATCCCCGAGTTGTCCCCCATTTGAACGAAAACCAAAGTTGTCAAATCACTGAAGTTGTCAAACGGAAAACCACTTATGTCACTACAAAACGGCACCAAGGACGGTTTTTCGCAATATTATATTAATATTTAAAGGAAAGTAAAGTTTTGTGCGAGTGTTATTAGTACTCCTGTCTAGGCATAATATACTGAGCAGTGCCGCAGTGCCGGATCACGTTTAAATAGGCGAGGAAGTCTGAAGAAAGTACCAGTTTTCATCGGTAAGAAACTATTGCTATTATTTTAAAAATTACAAGTTCAATATGCAATGTAATAGTCTCAGATTAACTTAAGATGCTTATTTGTATGAAATAAGTACCCTTTACTTAGTAACAAGTTGATTTTAGAACGTTAATTGGTATAAAATGAAACTTTCGTAAACCAGCTAGTGCTGTAATAAATATGTCGACAAATTATCGATAAGAGTTATTTATGTGGGATTGGAGACAAAATGACCATGCCACAGGGGGGCATTTAAGAATGTAATTTATATTTATTGTTTCATTTATATTTAGATTTCCGGAAAACAATCTTCGTCAAACATGGATTGACGCGGCAGGGCTCAGAAATTGGATGCCGAGCAAACACCACCGGACAGACAGAAGAGGGGCTAAGATGATGGTTTAGCTTATACAGTGATGTTTTCATACATTTTGGCCATGTAACGGGACGGTATAGACTATCGTGCTAATGCGCAAGGTGGCTATAGTAATTCCTAAATTACTCAAGATAAACTCGTTGTGCTTGGGCTCATTAGAACCAAGTCAACAAGTAGTTGAAAACTATGGAAAAAAATGTACGTACAGTTGTAATAAAAGCTTGTATCAAAAAATTTAATTTTCATAGAAAATTATTTTACAAAGAAACGATTATTACTTTACACTTTGTTAAAATATCTTTTAACATATACAAAATTGGGTACTTGTTAAGATAACCAGCCTAACATAAAACTGATCAATAAAAGTCAAGGAGCTTCTGTAAATAATTAAATATGTATAAACAAATGTTTGGTATTTCATTTCACTATTTGTCCTTTTTTATAACATTTGCAGATGGGTCTTTAATTAGTCAACCCTAAGGGTTTAAAATCAGTCAACCCTAAAAATTATAACTTTTGATATAGATGAAATTATTTAAAATGTCTGAGATTTATATAAAACTGTCGTTGGATGTTAAACTTTCTAGCCTGGACGGTAAAGTCGCTTTTGGAACGGACTAATTCGATACAACTCTGACAGTTCAAATAATTTTAAGTTACAGGTAAATTACTTTTAAGTTTACCCCTTAAAAGTAATTTACCTGTACCTGTTACGAATATCAACAGTTGGTAAATATCGATGTCGATATTTTTTTTAGAATTTATCTGCCGCCGCACTAACTCTCGCCACGAAGTGATCAAAAGCGGGGACAGTGACAGATGAAGACCTGTCAGATAGCATGCGAACTATCTCCTTCTTACTCACTGACAAGTACGTTAGTGAGAATAGATCAGAAGTATAGAAAACGTTCAATTAAATGGCACTTATCTGTTAGTTCTGATATCTGTGATAGTAAGCATTCGCACGTCGCGTACAGCGTTACGCCAGACGCGACCTACGGCGTTTGTTGCAGACCACCGCCTTAGAAGTTTGATTTTTTTCACAGCGTCAAGCGTCCGCAAACTCATATATAGTTTTAGTTTCAAATTGATAGCTACACGCGTTTCCGAGAAAAAGGGTCTTGACAGACAGACGGACAACAAAGTGATCTTATAAGGGTTCCGTTTTTTTCCTTTTGAGGTACGGTACGGAACCCTAAAAACAAAATAAAATAAATATTTAACCCTTTGACCGCCAAGAACCTAATATAAAGTGGTTGTGTGTCGTCGTGCCCACCACGCCAACAACCACTTAAAAGGTCGTAGTGAAGGTGTACTTTGATCATGAATAAAATCATTTATGAACTGTTTTAATTTGTTTTTATTGGTTTAGACATTGAACCAATTCAACAGTGCTTGGCGTCGTCGTGGGCATGACGACACACTATCGCTTTGGCGGTCAAAGCTAGGGTTAAGGGGACTCCCATACAACAAACATCATTTTTTTGCCGTTTTTATAGATAATGGTACAGAACCCTTCCTGCGCGAGTCAGACTCGCACTTGGCCGGTTTTATTGAAATAAATAAATAAATATCTGTGGACAATCTTACACAAATCAACCTAGTCCCAAACTAAGCAAAGCTTGTACTATAGGTACCTACTAAGCGACGATATACATACTTATGATAAATAAATATTGAATACATAGAAAACATCCAAGACTATATTTGTGTTGGTCCCGGAAAGGTCAATTGAGACAATTGGACCCGGCAGGTGGCGTCGTTTTCGTGTTTTCGTTAAAAAACGGATTTGCTGAACATTTTTGTATCATAGATAGCGTAGAACAAATATATGTATATACTTTAAATAAAATAATAAAGATTATTATTAATCTTTATTATTTTATTTAATGTAGGTATATTGCATAAAAACCAATATAGGCGGACTTAGTGCCAAATGCCATCTAATAGTTGAAAAAAAAATCCTACCAATTATACAAATACAAAATACAAATACAAAATAGTTTATTTGGTTTTACATTTGTGTGTTTACATAGCAAAGGTTGGCACCTTCCAGTAAGCATAGCAATGCTTGTGTCGGAAGATGCCGCTCCTCCATACCTCGGAGTTGTTATTTGTAAAACAACAAACTGAGTTACATTAATATATGTTACAAGGACTATAAATATAATTATAGTTTGTAATATTATATAATAATAATAAAGCAGTTTACTTTTACTTTTACATTCATTATTAATCATAAAATATATATGTATTTTTAACATTAATTTTACACTGTGTGTGCGTGTTTGAGCGTATGTGTGTGTGCGTGTGCGTGTGTGTGTGTGTGTGTGTGTGTGTGTATTTTTTTTGTTTTCCAGTAAGTCATAAATTGCCGAATAATTATTCAGTATCTTTTTTCAACGACCATAAATGTGACAAGATAGTCGTCTTTCCCGACTACCTAGTCGGCTTTCCCGACTACCTAGACGGCGAGTGGTCAGTACGAATATCAAAACGAAACTCGTAATATATATTGATTTGAATGATATCGTTCCGTTATCAGATTTTAAGGAAGTGAAGATAAGGCCAAGCCATAAAGTTAGTTGGCGGCCATAAGCCGTTAAGACCATACAATTAACGTTATCGCGTGTAAAAATGGGCAAGGCATACAAAAATGTATGGTGATTTGTGATTTGCCACGTGATAATTTAATTAGAATTAATTGAATATTAATTAATTACTGATTTGTTAAGTTCTGTAACGTTTCAATCCCTACAAGTGACTAAATTGAATCGTAATTCAATGAACTGCACCAAGTTTGGTATATGACGTGTCTAATATTAATTAATCAACGTCCTGTATGAGACATATAGTTATTCCAAGTACACGCCACGTTCATATCAATTCAGATCCATGAATACTAGTGTTTTCATTCTTAGATAGTAGTTTTTATGTCACACCTAGCCATAAAGTGGCCATTATCGCACGCTCCGCGTGCGAAAAAACCCACTTCCTGGCCAGGGGGTGACATAAAATTTTGTACTTACCACGGGCGATAATAAAGAAAGCCTCAGATCGCATATTTATCGCCCTTGCCTTCGGCTCGGGCGTAAAATACCTGCGATCTGAGACATTCTTTGTTTTATCGCCCTTGGTAAGTAATGTACTATTGTGATTCTGCTAAAATTAATGTACCTAACCTAGTTAGCGGCGAGTACCTTACTAGGATCACATTGCCATCTTATCAATCATGTTTTCCTAAATCCCATACTTTCCATGTGCTGATATGGTAACGATGTATTATAAATTATAATACATCTTAAGTAGTAAGTACAGCAGCACTAAGAGCACTAAGCACACTAAGTATACTTATATACTTAATGTGCTCTGAGTACTATGAAATTCGAAATCCGTACTTCGTCTCGTGCCGTCCCTTTCGCTCTTGTGTTATACACTGTATGAGTTAAAGGGATGACAGTATACATATGAAGTACGGTTTTCGTATTAGAGAGTACAGGTTCTGTAGTTATTTCTAGTGTTACAGGAACTGACATTATAAACTATAGTAATCTAGTTGAGTTTAATGACTCACAACTCTATTCACTAGATGACAAGGTCTATTTTTCCAGCCCCGTCCACATATTAACTATGCGGTTCCTGAGCTGGATGACCGGGAAGAGAAGCCATGGCAACGGGTTAATAATGCTTCATCATGCTATGATACGGTACTAGCTGGCTGATACCGCGCTTAATGTGCTCGTAGAGGTATATGGACGGTGGTGGTTGACTTACAATGTGATCATTGTCGACTGCATGTTTTGCTTCGGCTGTTTTGTGTAGTCTGAAGTGGTATATTCGAGCGTTGCAACCGTTAGTAGCCACAATATAAAAGTCACCTGGCACTGGCAAGGAATGAAATTGGTTAGCATATACTTTACTCCCGTGTAGGGTAGATACAGATAAAGGTTTCACTTGGCACCCTTGACATAATGGGGAATCTTTTATTCTCTTACAAGGCTGTACCTACCTAGTACCGGTGGCGAGTTTTCATTCCCAGTCACATTACATTAGTCATTGATATTATTAGTATTAGTTATAAAATCTGTTCTGTAGTAGATAAAAAGTAGTTGCTGGAATAATTTCTTCGTGTATTTTTAGTTATAAAATAGAAGCAATAAAACTTTTCCCATCCATCCGCATTTCCATAACGCGATTCAATAGCTCCAAAACGTGCCAGACTATGTGCTCCCTTCTCATGTATGTACCTATAGCTCTAGGTCGAGAAATATATCAATTTGCGATTGTCTTAATTATGTTATATGACATTTTTATTCGCTTGTTTGTGTTTCCGAGACGCATTTTGTTTATTCTATGCATGATTGAACAATGGCCATTATTATTAAACTTTTGTTATGATTCACACTCGTCACGTTGGTACCTATATCGAGTATAGGTACAGGTCAAGTGCAAAAATATGTATCGAATGAATCCTCTCATAAATATCTACCGAAACCTTAATTCACCGACATAAGAGCCATGGAACATATTTTTGAGCAAGTTGTATGCACCCATATTTTTGCACTTGACTGTAAGTACTAAGTACACAGTTATATACAGGGTGTCCCATAAACCGAGGATAATCCGTGGACAGCTGATGGAGCTGCTAAATACCTCCAGGCTTTGTAACCGCAAATAAATAGTAAATTCGATTTTTATAAAAACGCCAATATCTCGAAAACAGCTATTATTATTGAACCTAAAATTAGATATTCTGAGAGGTATTTAGCAGCCCTTATTTTTATTTATTTATTTATTCTCAGTTTATGGGACACCAGTGACACCACATATAAAAATTAAATGATAGGAGAGTCGTGTTTGGACAATAGTGTCTCGGTATCATGTTCCGCTTGCATTTTATTAATGGAAGTCGTGTCGCTGTGGTGATATATGTAGTAAAATATGCATGTGTATCAAGCTGACCTGATGCACCGAACAGACCGTGTGCGTGGGCTTTATTATGGTCTACCTCGCCAAATTAATAGCTACCTGATAAACGTAATTCTAAACCATTTTTAATTATATGTGGTCCCAATAAAGTTTAAATTTGTTTGCAATCTCATTGTTACAATCATTTTGTGCCTTATGCACAGGGAATTAGACGGTTTTTGCATGTGAAGTAATGTGTACCTATTTATTTTCGTTAGGCCGCTAGTACGTTGACCATGGGGTTTCCGATGTCATTTTGTCTTGTGCTAAGCAGTGTTTCAGTTTACTTGCCATTTTTGCTCGAGAAATATGTATATTTACGGTTCAGTAAAACTAATAACAATAAAAATCTAAGGAAGTTTTATAAGAATATAGATTGAAGTTGGTTGCTCTTAGATTACTTTTCAATATAGGTATTTAGTTTGTTTATTTGGTTCTTACTTAAGTATGCTCGTGAGAAGATCAGAGGTAAGATTAGATAAGGGTATTCGTTATCATTTAGTTGGTTAGTCTCTAGTAAACATGACACTAAAGTTTGTTACAAACACATACTGTGCCACACACAACAAAGCTCCGAATCACTTACGACAAAATGGGCTCTGGCATAACTTTTCTCCAATGTGTTGATTCAACCAATCTGATCTGTGTTCTACTCTAACCCTTATACAGCATGCTGCATGCACTTAAAACGAGTAACTTCTTCTTATCTGACTTCGACGTTTAGTTGCATCCTCATTTACAGCTTTGCAGCTCGGAACCGCCTGCTGCTATGTCTGCAAATATTTATATATAGAAGGTATATGTCTAATAATGTCATCTTGTGTAAAACAGGTGCCCTGCCTGTATATCCTGATCGTGCTGGGTTTCTATCTCCTCGTGGCGTATTCGACTCAGATGGTGGAAGATGATATGCCTAGACCAGTGACTGATGCTGACCTCTCTGGAGGCGTGAGTACTCATCTCTATAATTCTATTTACAAATGTCCCTAAAACCAACGCCAAAATGAAGATGGGTAATGGAACAACGTATAAGCTTTCAATTTAAGGAAATTTTGACCTTATCAAAAATGTCATAGTTTTCCAGATAAGCTTTTACTGTAGTTATTCCATAATTTTGAGGATTTATAAGATGAGATTCTACCAAATAACCGGAAATATAATAAAACCTTACAGAATCTTTAGGTGGTACCTACATTTTTGCGTCTGGAACGCTTTTATATTCACTGAATAGCGATCATTCTCGGTGGACAATGCAATTTTACAAGTCCCCAAGTCATTTTTTTTTCCAAATAAATTTGACCTCAAATTACAAGATTAATTACAGAAAGTTTTGTAATAACAATCGACTATCAGACAGGTAAATTAACCGCCATTTTTGGGTAATACATGTACAATTAATATTTCCTTATGTTGCCAGAACACAATAGCCTTCAGCGAAGAATCGGCGAAGCGGTACCTCTACCAAATTACGGGTGACAAGCCTCGTGTATCGGGCACGAAGTACCATCTACACCAAACAGAGGCACTACAGGCGTTGTTGTACAATATTACCAGGGACGCGAGGCTGCCAGTGACCATCGACTGGCAGTTTGCCACTGGTGAGTTTGGTGTTTCCTAACTTGCAGTATAAAGGCATGGTCACGGGTGACGAGCCTAGCATGTCGGACTTGGAGTACCATCTTTACCAAACGGAGGAGTTGCAGCTAATAAGGGACGCGAAATAGGATTCCTAGCATATCGAGAGATTCTAAAGTAGAATTTTGAGCGTAGCGAGGGATTCAAGTGTTTATGCATACGACGGAAATAATCTAGCTAGCCAGCACATACTGCTTTTCACCCGCTATTCAGAAAAGACGCATTGTTGCCATCAAATGAGGGAAGAAAAGTGCAACTTCCCTCATTTGAGATAAACAATAACTCTTTTCTGAAAAGCAAGTGTGAGAAACTCATTAAACCTTTATTTTCCAGGTGACTACAGATTAGACCACGATATTCCTTACGTGGTCTGGTACTACAATGTTTCCAACATAGTCGCGTTGCTGGAGGGGGAAAGCGGGGTGCAGGCGAACGGAGATCTTGGTTCCACGTTGCTGCTCAACTGTCATTATGATTCCGTGCCTTTCGCGCTAGGTAAGAAAGTCTATTTTAAGATGCATTGTTACTGACGTACGCGGGTAAAATGAAAAACGTTTAATGCATGTAATGAACATTTTGCGTATATTTTGATTCCGGATAACAGTTCTTTTTATCTGTCTGCTTCAAAAATAGTAGATGGTTTGACAAGAGTCTAAAGTAAGCCATATTACCACGAGATGGTTATTTTCCCGAACGTAGAGAGGGAAAATTGTTCGAGTGGTAATATGGCTTTTAGGCCCGAGTTATACACTCTACTTTTCACTTCGATTGCGAGAAACGCATAAACACAAATTATCCACCTTAAATGAATAATTTAACTCTTGGCGGGTGTATGTCTAATTTGACAGCATGTTTTTTTTTCTAAGGCCAGCACCATATGCCTCGCTATGCGTGTTTGCTTGGCGTATTCGCCTCCCTTTCTTTTGCTATATCAAAGAAAGAGATGCATCATGCGCTTTTTTTTCTTTTAAGAGGAGTAATTGCTTTGACCATAGACACCGCTGAATCTTTAAAGAACTGAAAAACGTCTTTCCTGATTGGTCGATTTTAGTACAGCTGTGTTCTGGTTGGTTGATATTTTTACCAAATATGTTTTAATCTGTCAAATTACTTTTCTGTGATTGGTGGATTTAATCGGTGAAGTATTTTGATTGGTCAAATTAAAATGTTTTGTAAATCATAAATATGTATACATATTTTCCCTAGGGCTTAAATGTACTACTTTAGCCCCGCTTCACAAGTCTAATATGACACACTTTTCGAGCATGAGAAGTGAAAAAACTATTATTTATTATGTACCATATCATTTTTAATATGGTGTCTGTCGGTATTGTCGGTAGGTTAGGTGCGAAACATGAAAATGATCAACTCTTTGGTCATTATCAAGATCAAAATAATCTGAGTCCTACGTACTTAGGGTGGGTTGCACCAACAAGGCTACGGACCGATCGATGTTAGAGCCTTATCACACTAGCGACTTGCGAGCGACTTGGAAGCGAGGCGAGCGCGCAGCGAGGTCGCCGCATCTAGAGTATAGAAATTTTCCCGCGGGTACGCAGCGATTTCGCTCCGCGCTCGCGGCGACCTCGCTACGCGCTCGCGGCGAGCTCTTTGCGCAATCGCGGCGAGCTCGCTGCGCGTTCGCCTCGCTTCCAAGTCACTCGCAAGTCGCTAGTGTGATAAGGCTTTTAAATATGGCGCCGGCAGCTGTCATCCTAAAGAAACTTGTCAAACTTTCCATGCATTCAGATTTTAATCGAGGCCAGTTCATGAATCGACAAAAATATTAAAGTTTGTAGTTAGAGTGTGAAGAAATAATGTAGAATTACACTACACAAAAATTACTGTAGATTGAAAAAGAAAGAAAATAACAAAATAGCCGAAAAAAATATTGAAAAATGCTTTGGTAATTCTGTAAAAAAATTCTAAATATCATCGTAAAAACAAACTTTTATGCTGATTATTTCGTAATTGTCAACGGTAGTGATATGTTTTTTTTTGCAAAAAGGCTTTTATTATTGTATCAAAATAACCGGATAGATTTTTGATAAGTGATCCAGCATTCCAAAAATCAATCAAAATGTACTAAATATTCACGAAAACTACGCGCAGAGTTCCGTAGAGAGCGGGACGGTTAATTGTAAACTCACGCGTGTTAGGGCGGGACGTTTGCAGTGGGATTGCCTTGCCTTAACGAATACCGCTTACGATTACAGACAGTTTGGTGCAACCCGCCGTACGGCCCGGGCACGACTACGAGCGGCGGCCGGTTTTTTTTAAATACATTGCGCGTGATCCCAACTAACCGCAGTACGTGGCGCGTCTCGACCGCGCAAAGAACAGATAAAGCGCTTGCCGCGACGCAATTCGCGCAAAGATGATGCATAATTTTATAATACAGGGGCGTCAGACAACGTGGCCTTCTGCGCCATTATGGCTGAAACGCTGCACAGATTGTCGCAGCGCTCCGCCAAGTTGAAACACAACCTTGCTTTCCTGTTCAACGGCGCTGAGGAGAATCCTCTCCAAGTATGGTTGAAATTATATTACCCTTCTCTTTGTGCCTTCTGAACAAAAGCCCTGTCTTTCATTGTTAAGCATAACCGCTAATTGATACCTGTAAACTAAACGAAGTAAACGTTAACACTTTCGGCCAAAATGCGGCTTTACTTACAAGGAAAGAAGGTTCACATTAAAATATACGACTTATCAGTGTTGACCTTTTGTATTTAAAACAGCAATAGAGCAGCGTAGGACGACTAATAAAGTTTAACAATAGAGTCACTATTCGAGTAAAGTATTTATGAAGCATGTCCTTTTCATTTCGAAGTGTTGGTGGTACGTGGCTAAACAACGGCTTTGTTGGACCGATGGGTCCTTTCCTTAAGATAAGACCCGTTCTAGAAAAAGAATTCCAACTACCTATAAAGTCAACAAAAATATACAACGTTTTGAGTCTTATTCTCCTGAGATAAGTATTGAGATGTAAACCTTCTTGATGGAGACACTAAGTCTATACGGTCTATAGACACACAATAACACGTTAAAACAATACATATACATGTTACTTAGATTAAAGTACAATGGTGAACTTATCCCTATGAGGGATCTTTCCAGCTATCCTTTGAGGAATTCTTCTTCTTATTCGTATGAAGGAGAGTCCAAATTATACTATTCTAAAAATATGCTTTTTCTAGTTCCATTCTTTTGAGGAATTGAGTGAATAGGTAAATAATAATGTGTGTCATCCACGACGACGCGCCCCTCCACAGGGAATCTCATACTAATGTATGCGCAATTGTATGGATCGGGCTGTGGAGGGGCGCGCCTTTGTGAATGACAGGCACTATACCTATGGATTGTTCTCATTGTATGACTTATAAAAGAGCGCTTGAGGCTTACTGACAGGATAAACATTTTATTTTGATTGATGATTATGCTTTGGCTTGTATCCCAGCAGATCTGTCGTTGGCATCGAACCCACATCAGCGTCCAAAAAGTCCACCATTTGTTTTTGTTTTCTCATATATGTAGAGTTAAATAACATTAATACCATAATAACATGTAGAATCCGCTTAAAACGACTCCGCATATAACATATTCCCGCTTTTAACGACTTCTAATTCTAAATCAACTCACAATACTTTTCATACCAAACGTTTTCAAAGTAAATCAGTACTCTTACCATGAGTTTGCAATGTTTGCATTACCGTACTCGCTAGCGACTGCGTAAATGATTTAGTATGGACAAAAGTACAGCGCCTCTGGCGGTTACGCAATAGAACTAAGAATCGCCATACTAAATCGTTTACGAAGACGCCAGCGAGTACGGTAATGCAAACATTGCAAACTCATGGTAAGGGTATCTACTGTCCGTTTTGTGCGACGTTCTGTTAGTGCGACGTAATATCACTGGTGCCTTGACTGTCGTTGTATCCGGATTCTACCTACTGTATTTTATTTACTATACAAGTATCTAGTGTTGTGTTCCTGGAGGTGAGCAAGTTTGCCAGAGCTCCCGAGGATGCCCTGTGTTGAGAGCGAGGGAACTAAATATGTGCCTTCTGCTGTCAACACAGTGAATCCTCAAATTTTATAAAGGGTCGGCGACGCGCACGTGACTCCATTGTCTATAGGCTGCGGTGTCCGCTTACCATCAACTGCATGCTAGTTTGCTACCGTCGTTGTATAAAAACAATGTTGGTTTGATTCGCTTCCAGGGCAGCCACGCGTTCCTACAGCATCGGTGGGCCAAGAACATCACTGCAGTTATCAATCTGGATGCGGCTGGTATGAACGGGAAAGCGAACCTCTTTCAAGTAATTATAATAATCATCTTATAGCTTTAAACGAGCAATTCTTATATTTATATATATTTATTTATTACGGGGATCTCGGAAACTCTTGATGAAATTTGGTATGTGGGGGTTTTCGGGGACGAGCAATCGATCTAGCTAGGTCTCATGCACGGGAAAACGCCGGGCAAAGCTCAATCTTACACAAATCTACCTAGTCCCAAACTAAGCAAAGCTTGTATAGTTCGGACACAACTCTAAGGCTAAATTCTGTCAAACGAACGCAAGCAAAACTAGACTTAGAGCACTCACTGTAAGGTAGATTTTTGCTTACGTTAATTTGACAGCACTTGGACTTACAGTTTTGTACGAACTATACTATGGGTGGGTACTAAGCGACGATGTAGATACTTATATAGATAAATATAAACTTAAATGCATAAAAACTTCGTGTACATCACACAAATAAATACCCTGCACGGGATTCGAACCTGGAACCTCCAGCTTCGTAGGCAGGGTAACTACCAACTAGACTAAAGTGGTCGTCAAATTAAAACGTACGTAATTTATTACGTACTGACGAATGTTCGGAATTCATGTAAGAAAAATATTTGATATTAAAAATTCGAAAAATGTGTTTTGTTTTTATCGTCCAAATAAAGAATAAATTGTATGGCAACTATGTACCTAAACGCATTATTTCACGACAAAAACAGCAAAATACTTATTTTCCCATACAACGGTTGGTTCATTACTGGTTCAATACGTCATTAACCAGTGCCAATTTGTAGGAGCCTTTTTGACTCGCTAACGTCGAGCTAGGTTTGTCAATAATTTTTGCCCTTTATTGTGCTCTATTGGTCCCATATAGACATTTGATCGTCTCTAAAAACTGTTTCTAATGGCACCATAAAACATAGCCAAATACCAGGATAAAAAATAAAGGATAGGATTTAAATTTGACGACCGCTTTAGCTTAGTTGGTAGTGACCCTGCCTACGAAGCTGGAGGTCCCGGGTTCGAATCCCGGCCGTGGCATTTGTGTGATGAGCACGAATATTTGTTCTTGGGTCTTGGATGTTTTCTATGTATTTAAGTGTTTATTTATCTATATAATTATGTATATCGTCGCCTAGTACCCATATGTAGTACAAGCTTTGCTTAGTTTGGGACTAGGTTGATTTGTGTAAGATTAATGTCCACAAATATTTATTCATTTATTTTATTTAAATAGTTTATGTTTTCATGTAGGTATTGGACCCCCGGCTAATAAAAGCGTACGCTCGGTCCACAAACCGCCCCGCGGCGCAATCCTTCGGAGAATACCTGTTCCATTCGGGGCTGGTGCCTTCCGACACCGACTTTAGGATATGGCGGGATTTCGGGCATTTTTACGGTAAGAATACACAGCATATATTAGACTATCATTACAGTGCTTTTATCTCACGAGCGCGGGTCACCCATTGTAGTAGTTGTGACACATATAGTATGAATAATTTGAACTGAGCCGATGAATAGTACAGTAGACACATAGGATACAATGCCAAGTTCATTTAAGACACAATACCATTACCATACCATACCATTGTGTTTTTTTTGCATTTAGATACCTGGCTTGGCGTGTGGCCTTATCTGTTATTAAGAAATACCCAAGTGTTGAAGGTGCTATTATCCTCTTAGGCCATTTTAAACCTACTCAACAAGGTATTAGGTTGAAAATTCTAAATACATGAAATGCAGTTCCAACCTTTTTTTGTAAGGTAACTAATTAGCGGCTACCTGAACTAAAACAGATGAAAGGCTTTGTATAAATACAATGGCTTTTGTATTTATTGTCCCATTCATGAGCTCAGTTCAAATTCATCAAACTGTACGAACACATAATATGTGAACTCATAGCTCCTACGCTGACGCACATGCCACATATAGACAATGTGCATGTATAGCTCAATATACAACCGTGGCACATCCCGCGCTCATGAGATAAAAGTAATGTCTTAAAAACAATCCAGTCGCAACATGAACCCACTTGGAGAGGTAAGGATTGAAGAAAGTTAGTCGAATACTTTAATTGCTCTACTGAATATATAAATACCCATGAGAAATGGGATACTGAGATGAAAAAAAATACATGTCACACAAAGTTTATCGTCATGGTCAGCTATGTCGGATGATGTGGCGCTACGTTGCAAGACTTCACTCGGCATATCGCGCGTAACTATGAAGTCTCACGTGCGATGTTGCCAGATATTGGAGACATTACATTGAAAACATTGGAGATGCTATTAGTTACTTAAGACCAGGGGTGGACAAACATTTTTAAACCCATCCTCTCCCGGCAAAAAAATAACAAAGGGGAGCAAAACACACTTTTCTAGTTTGCCCGCCTCTCTGAATAGACTAAATGGGGCAATTAACTATTTCTCGTAGCTCGTTACCTTGGTTACGTCTCCTTGGTCACTCTTTAAGTGCCAGTTGCACCAACGTACAAACACAGACCGGTCATCGTCAAATATGGCGCCGGCAGCTGTCATCCCATAGAAACTTGTCGAACTTTCCATACACTCAGATTTGACGAACACCGCTTACGATTACAGACAGTTTGGTGCAACCCAGCCTAAATCTGTGATTTTACGAGACTTAGCGATGATTTTAAACCCATTCAGACGTGGGCAAACTCTTTGAGCATGTTAGAAGTCCATATTATTATTATTTTTTCTAAGAAGCTCGGTTACTGTTTTCCCCTTTCTGATGGACAGAATAACAACAAGGAAAAGTTGATTGAGCCAAATAATAAACTCATCTCGACAGGGATCGACATGGCATTCGGGAAGTGGGGCAACGTGTACCACACCCGCAACGACAGGCCTGAGCTGATCCTGCCGGGTGTACTGCAGGCCGCTGGCGACATGTTCCTCAACCTCGTCGGCAGCATCGCAGACATGCCCGAACTTGTTGCAAAGGTACAATACGTGTACCACACTCGCAACGACAGGCCTGAGCTGATCCTGCCGGGTGTACTGCAGGCCGCTGGCGACATGTTCCTCAACCTCGTCGGCAACATCGCAGACATGCCCGAACTTGTTGCAAAGGTACAATACGTGTACCACACTCGCAACGACAGGCCTGGGCTGATCCTGCCGGGTGTACTGCAGGCCGTTGGCGACATGTTCCTCAACCTCGTCGGCAGTATCGCAGACATGCCCGAACTTGTTGCAAAGGTACAATACGTGTACCACACTCGCAACGACAGGCCTGGGCTGATCCTGCCGGGTGTACTGCAGGCCGCTGGCGACATGTTCCTCAACCTCGTCGGCAGCATCGCAGACATGCCCGAACTTGTTGCAAAGGTACAATACGTGTACCACACTCTCAACGACAGGCCTGAGCTGATCCGGCCGGGTGTTTGACCACCGAGACGCTTTACATCTCTGTATTACAGGTATTTATCTGTTCTGTTGGTTAATGTTACTTTGTATACATGGTACTAAATTATATAATTGTAATTGTATTGTAATTTGTGACATTATGTAAAATAAATTTGAACTATAACTGTTTCAACAGGCGGAGCCATCGACGGTAGTGTACTACGACTACCTGAACAGTTTCCTCATCACCTACCCGTACTGGGCCGCGTACATCGTGGACGTCCTAGTGGTGCTTGTGGCGCTCGCTAGTGTGGGCTACTACGTGCATATCGTTGGCGTGCGTGAGTATACAATATTATAGAGAATAGTACATTACTTAACAAGGGCGGTAAAACAAAGAATGTCTCAGATCGCAGGTATTTGACGCCCGAGCCGAAGGCAAGGGCGATAAATATGAGATCTGAGGCTTTCTCTATTACCGCCCGTGTTAAGTACAAAATTTTATGTCACCGCCTGGCCATGAAGTGGGATTTCCCGCGCGCGGAGCGTGCGGTAATTGCCGCTTTGATCGTGGTATAATTATTATTATAAATACCACACACACATCAAGACGAATAAAGAAATTATTTTACAATATACGATTTTTAAATTAAATCATTAGAGATATTAAATCAGTTTTAAAATCAATTACAAAAACAAATGCTGCTCAACTTATTGAAGAGCGAAGTGTTGTCATGTCACGTTCTAAATCGCACGGTTTATTCGACCTATTATTCATTCTATTCATTCATTCATTTAATTATTATTCACTATATTTATTCATTTCATTCTTGGACGACGCTATAAGTTGAATTGAAATTTTTGTAAGGTTTGTTTTCTTTTGTATTTTTGTAAGGTTGGCTTAATTTTTTGTTTGAAATTTCTTAATAAACTAGTTAAACGCGTCAATTGATAAAACAACGCTTGGCAAAACCAACGTAAGTAACGATTTTTTTATATGATAATGTTTACATGATAATGATAACTAGAGGTTCCAATCGGTTAGTAAATTAATGAATCGGTTGGAAAATTAATTTCTGTGAAATGACAATTTTTACAACTATATGTTTGCGAAATATGACATTTTGGAAATCACTACTTTTGAAAAGTTTTTTGTCAAAAAATAGTAACTAGACTAGTCGGGAAAGCCGACTATCAGTAGCCGGCGTCTAGTCGGCCATCTCACCGACAAAATCCAAAATCCAGTCAGCAAAATCCATAGTCGGCTCATCTTTTATAGTAACCTTTATGTCGCAGGTAAGTCAACATTCCGTGGTCTAGCGTGGGCAGCCTTGGGCCGAGTCGCGAGCACCGCGGCCGCCTTAATAGTAGGGCTTCTGCTGGTTCTGATCATGATCGCCTCCACCACGCAGCTCAGGTACGTACCGCCGTCAGCCGTGTCAGTAGCGAGCGTTCCGCGGACTGGCGGGAGCAGCTCTGTAACTCTAGTATAAGTTTTTTCTAAACAAAAGACAAAAGAACACGGTTGTGTTTAGTCTTAATTAATATGGCAAAAAAAATGTTACCATCTGAGGCCGCCACCTGGTCGCGTTGCCTTACAGAATGAGACTAAACGCAAACGTGTTTGTTTGTGTTTTGTTTCGAAAAACTTATACTAGATGTTCTGGGCCGAGTGGTGAGCGAGCATGAGTGGTGAATGAAACTGACACGCTAAACTAACACAAAGCGTACAATAGCATAGTAGGTATTAAATCCAGCTCTGTAATAGTACATTTTGATGCTAGTGCGGAAGGTATGTCATTTTGCACGAGTCCCGAGTTGTCTTGGCCCGAGCCGACGGGCGAGGGACAAGACACGGGACGAGTGAAAATGACACTTTCGCACGTGTATCAAACGATGTTTTTTAATACAGTTGCGAAAAAATATCAAAGAAACTAAAATAAAACAGTAATTAAAAGATATAAAACACAATACTTTTACTTGCCATTGTGGGCTTTAAGTACTTACCTGGTCTATCTGGCGTAGTTTACATACAGACATACACTTTATATAACAATCGCATAAATCACACATATCACAAAAATATTATTAAAACAATACAACTCACTACAAAATTAAATCTTGAAATCATGAAGCGGGAATTAAAAAGTCGGTTTAACTTTTAATTGATGACTTTTTTCAACAGGCCATGGTTGTCAGCATTCAGCCAAATCAAATACTATTTAGGAGGAGATTTTATGTCACATGGTAGTTTAATTATATGTAAATATTAATAAATCATTATTTTTCATTTTATAATTAATTTCTATTTGATTTTTAAATAACTAAATGTATTTTTGGGCGAAAAATGACAAGCGTTCATTCACATCCGGCGCGACGGTCTTCCATAATACTCTATTAATTAGAGGTCTCGCATAATACTGTTTCCGGTCATTAATTTACTCAATCAGTCAACTTTTTGAATACAGTTTTAGATGGTTTAATATTTGATAACCATTTAACTTGTTTAAAATGCATTTTTAATGTTTTAAATTTTATAGAAGGTTACTTTTAATGCCCTTTGCTTTATTAAATAAATAAGTAAAGTGACTGAACCTAAAACCCTTTGGCTTGGGTCAACAGTAAATTTAAAAAAGTTGGAAAAGTAAAAAGCACTAGTGCGCGAAATCCAACTTTGCGCACGATATACAGCTACGTAAAGTACCACTTTTTGAGCAACTGTATTAAAACATTATTTTCACACCTGCCATTCACAAAAGAGTCATTGTTGCCCTCGAATGAGGGATCAAAGTCGTACTTTTCTTCCCTCATTTTAGGGCAACAATGACTCTTTTCCAGAAGACGTGAAAAGCACTAATTTTTTTGAGCAGCGTACCTCAGCATAGGCCCTGTGAAAAGCAGTATGTGTCACACGGTAGCAAAATTATTTCCGTCTTTGGCGTAAACACTTGAATCCCTCGCTACGCTCAAGATTCTGCTTTAGAATCCCTTACTATGGTCAGGATTCTATTGTAGAATCTTTCGCTTCACTCAGGTTTCAATATACCGCCCTCGTCGTAAATACTTATCATTTTGCTCCGTTGAGATACAATCTACTATTGTTGATTTGCAAATTACAGGTACCTCTCTCACCAGTGGATAGTCGTGCCGATATTCTGGATACCCTACGTGATTGTCGTCGTTATAACGTCTCAACTTTATGACGCTTGGAGCAGTAAAAAGGTTAGAACCTTCTTTGAACTATAAGCACACCATGTAAATGCATTCGATCGAACATAAGTAATATGGATTTAAAATCGTTTTTAGGTTTGTTTATGAATAGATATGTCGTCGAAAATCTCCGGGCTCGTGCATACCTTTGTATGTAAAAGTGATTTATGCTTTATAATTTATATGGTGGTTTATCAAGGGACCACAATATATGCAGTAGCTTTCGGTGCAATCATAAATGACGATGCGATAATCTACTTTTTCTTTCTAATCTCTGCAGTGCGACAGAGATAATAGTTGGTGAGCGTGATTCGCCAGTTGTCGAATCCCCTTAATTAACCCTTTGACCGCCATTGTCATATACAGGGTGAAATAATATTTGACCGTTTATATTTTTCCCAGGCATTAGGTATCAATAAAAGATGCCATTTCTGAAAAAAAATTAGTTAATTTTCACAGTAAAATGTGCTGTCAGGTCCGAATAAATAATTAGTAACCTGTAGATAGCCGGGAGCTGTGTATTTCGGAGTGTGAAAATTGAGAGTGACTATTTTGACATTCGGCGGTTAAAATGTTAATTAACACAAGTTCATTTCTTCAGTCAGGTTTAAACCGATCGTTTCGCGCGCTAGAAGCGGCGGCGGCGACGCGCAGCATACTGGCGCTAGTACTACTAGTGATGACGTTGGTCCCCTCGCTGACGCCGCTGCGCTACGTGCTGTCCGTGCCGCTGTTCCTCGTGTCCGTGTTCTCGGTTCCGACGCTCGCGCTGGTGCGCTACGCGCGTGTGCCGGGTGAGTCATATACCAGTAACCAGGATGGGGTGTAGCTTAACTAAATTTTGGTGCCGTGACCATGATGGGTTGTAGCTTAGTTACATTTTGGTGCCGTGACCATGATGGGTTGTAGCTTAGTTACATTTTGGTGCCGTGACCATGATGGGTTGTAGCTTAGCTACATTTTGGTGCCGTGACCATGATGCGTTGTAGTTTAGCTACATATTGGTGGCTTAACTACACGCGTGTGAGTCATTACGCTTACTGTCGTCACTCACTGGTGGGGTTGTAGCTACATTTTGGAGCCGTGACAAGGATTTCGAGTTGTTCGAACATTGATCTGGTTCGAAATTGAAATTAAAATACAAAATAAATTCTCAATTCATAGTTGAACCTTGCAATAATATGTAAAACATTTGCTCCATACTTAACCCTCATCAATAATAAAAAACAAATCAGTGTCATGGAATATTACTATACTCCGTTTTTTACAGAATAGAAAAATCGTGCGATTGTCGTCATGCGATTTCAGGCAAAACAATCTTGGAAATATGCAGCGTGCTATCTTTGAGACGTGATAAGCTACTGAAATAAGTGAAATTTGTACAATATTATCCTCTGATGTCTCAGGGAAACAAAGAATTGTAGGCGGAAATTATCGTTAAAAAAACGGGGTATATTTTGAGCCAAGCCATATTCAATCAATGACAATCCGCTTTAAAAAAATACGATCTAATTTCATGTTTTTTATGCCTCATAGACAGTGTGAAATGCAGTTTAGGTCACACTGTAGCAAAAATATTTCTGTCTTGGGCATAAACACTGGAATACCGCGCTACGCTCAAGTTACTTTAGAATGTGTATGGTATTTGTTCCAGCATGGCAGCAGCTGCTGGTAGAAATGCTGCTATCAGTACCAGTAGTGATGTTCCTGTTCTCTTTGTGCCTGCGCATGAACGCGCTGATGTTGCCCATCATGGGCCGCAGCTCCACCGACCGGCCCGACTTTATCGTGGGCGTGCTCAACCTAGGGCTGGCCGTGCTGGTCACCGCCGCTGTGGTGAGTGGAACACTGTTCCAGCATTTGGAAGTGCCATGTATTGGGTCAGGGACTAGGTTGATTTGTGTTAGATTGTCCAAAAAACAATGGCTTCACTTTTTTTAATACTTCGTCGGTGGCAAGCAAGCGTACGGCCTGCCTGATGTTAAGAGGTCACCGCAGCCTACGGACGCTTGCAACTCCTTGGGTGTCACAATGCTGATATCAGTGCCAGTAGTGATGTTCCTGTTCTCTTTGTGCCTGCGCCTCCAGTTTCACCTCTTTCTCCCGCGCTCTTGTTACTACCTACTTTTTCCGGCATAACTTTACTGCTGCTATCTACTTAGTTTTGGCTTGAAGTGACTAATATAACAGCTATATCGACAACCTTTCAGTGTGCAAAAATGTGTAACTCTGTAGAAATCAGTTCTTAGCAAAACATAAATTATAATATTTAGAGTAGGCCCATTTTTGAAGAAGTAGAATACAAGAAGGAAGTCGTGTAACAGTTGGGGTGACAACGTTATCAGAGGGTTTAGACCCTGCAGAATACGGATCTGCCTGTCGCCATCCCCAAATTTGAGCCGGAAGAATGTTATATCGGAAAAGGTGCAGCCCATACAAATTTTTTCGTTGTACATTTGGTAAATCGTTGTTCCGGTACTCTTACTATGCTCCGATTGTTATGGATTTTTGATATGCCGTAAAGAACAATATTTGTCATCGTATCCCGAAATGTTTGACACTCCAGCTCCACGTCTTTCTTCGCCATCTTGGAAAATCTGTCACTTTTTTCAGGTTTTTGTTTGTACTGTCGTTATAGTTCATTTTAGTGCTAAACATGGTTTGGCAATATTGTAAAACACAAAATTTGGTAAAACTTTTGTCTACAAAGATTTTTTCTATGACCCCTAGGACGAAGATATGACAGGAGATATCATTATAAATTGCCACTTTTTCTAGTTTTCCTCTCATGTTTACGTTTAAAGTGCATTTTACCGCTAACTATAGTTCGGCAATATTGTAGATTATAAAATTTTCTACAACTTTTGTATTGAAACATTTTTTCCACGATCATCAGGAAAGAAGGTACGATGTCATCTATGGGGTACTACCGTCAATATTTACTACTTTTTCCAGTTTTCTTCCCATATTTGCGTTTTAGTGCATTTCTCGGTCAGCAATATTACAGAAGACAAAATTATCTGCAAATTCAAAGTACCTACGATCTTCTAGGTATCGTGGAAACAGACGATTTTGTCTTCTGAGGGATTGTAGTGGTATAGATCGGAAACTGACAGATGCTTTGTCTTGTCGTCTATCACGCTATCACTCGACCATCATAGATCCCTTACAGATTGCGATTTATTGCATTCAAACCTAAATATGGGAAGAAAACTGGAAAAGTAGCAAATTTCGACGGTTGTACTCCATAGATGACTTCATATCTTCTTTCCTAATGGTCGTGGAAAAATTATTTCAATACCAAAGTTGTAGCTAATTTTGTGATCTACAATATTTCCGAACTATAGTTAGCGCTAAAATGCACTTAAAATGTAAACATGAGAGGAAAACTAGAAAAAAGTGGCAATTTTTAATGTCATATCTTCGTCCCTAGGGGTCATGGAAAAAATCTTTGTACCTAAAAGTTTTAGCAAATATTGTATTCTACAATATTGCAGAACTATGTTTAGCACTCGATTGAACTTTGATGACAGTATAAGCAAAAAACTGAAAAAAGTGACACTATTTCCAAGATGGCGGCCAAAGTTATGGCGCTAGAGGGCCGAAAATTTTAGGTTGCCATGGCCAATATTGTCCTTTACAACATACCAAAAAACCATATCAATCGGACCTCTTTTAAAGTACCAGAGCAACGATTTACTAAATGTACTACGAAAAATTTCCTATGGGCTGCACCTTTTCCGGTATACCGTACTTCCGGCTCAAATTTTGAGATGGCGACAGGCTGATCCGTATTCTGCAGGGTCCAAACCCTCTGATAACGTTGTCACCCCAACTGTTACATGACTTGCCGCTTGCATTTTTTAGAGACGCCTTTTCCATTTCTGTTCCTGCTCTAATTCATTTCTATTCATTCTAATTAGTTTGTTTCCACATTGATCTTTCGAATTCAAATAATTTATAGAATGTATATAAATATTATAAATAAAACTGTGTTAACTAGAGCACACTGTAACTTTTGACGTAGTGCCCACAGCCCGGCTAGCTCAGTCGGTAGAGCATGAGACTCTTAATCTCAGGGTCGTGGGTTCGAGCCCCACGTTGGGCGAAATACTTTTTGTTTCTTTTTTATATTATTTTCGAGTGTATTTATTGTTATAATTGACAATTATTTAGTCAATTAATACCTCGGCCGCAACAGAGTTTTTTTTCTGCCTGGGCTTCATATTATCCTACTAATATTATAAATGCGAAATTTAAGATGTTTGTTACTCAATCACGCAAAAACGGCTGAACGGATTATGATGAAACTTAGTATACAACGAGTTTATAGCATAGATTAATATATAGGATACTTTTTATCCCGAAAATCGTCCCTCGAAAAAATAGGGAGTCAAAGTTTACACGGACAAAGTCGGGGGCAAAAGCTAGTAATTTAATTTATAGGTGACGTCTATTTTATGGTTTAAGAATTTCTTTCTCTAAAATAATACAATAATTCGCTTATCAAGAGAAATACATAGCATGCCTTATAAAATATCCTAGTTTAATATAGTGTAGTGTGTACGAATTAGGGCATGCTCCCGGTTTTGATTTTGTATGATGAGAACCGGGAATTCCCGGTTCCGGTACTAGATTTGTATAGAAAATGAGAACCGGGAGCATGCCCTATTACGAATGTAAAGAATGCAATTCATTTTGATAAATCCATAGAGATTATTCAGTGACCCAAAATCTACTTTACTAACGAGCATATTTTAAAGTTTTGACTATATTAATGCATAATTAATGTTCTTTTTTCCGCTACCCAAAGGTTGTCTGGAAGAGATCGCTCTTTAGCGATAAGGCCGCCTGTTGTCTACCTTTACCTACATGTTGCTGTATTGTTTCTATATGTAACTGATCCATTTGTGTGAGGTGTACAATAAAGAGTATTTGTATTGTTGTATTGTATTGTATATTTTTCTCTTTGTTGGTGTCAAGAGTGATACTCGTGATTCTGCAGAAAAAACAAAAAAAAATATTGATGAAAAATTTGAGAGAAATTAAAAGCTACAATTTTGAGTGGCAACGTCCGCTTACTCTATAACTAAAATAAAATAAATAACTACTAAAACAATGTATTATTTGCTATGCGCTCAAATATCACGGATAGGTATTTTCACGACCGGAACATCTAGTATATGTTTTTCAAAACAAAACACAAACGAACGAACTCATATTATAAGGCAGCGCGAGCAGTGCCTCTGGAGGCCTTAGGCGGTAACAATTTTTTGACATACAAATGAGACTAAACGCAAACGCGTTCGTTTGTGTTTTGTGTCGAAAAAACGTATACTAGAGCAGTGTTCCGAATCACGCTTAAAACGTATAAACGCGTTTGCGATCGGACCGAATCACGCTCATAGCGTTTACATGAGATGTCGTGACGTCATTGCTGACGTCATGGACGGCGCCATATTGGCGTTTACAGTGCTCACACTCCGAGGCGTCAGCACCTTAAACCAATCGTCAAGTTGACGTTTGATATATGAACATGACAGTAAACACAACATGCCCGGTCCGAATCAAAACACCACTCACGCGGCCTTGAGCGCGCTTACTGATTCGGACCGGCCGTCAGCACTGTAAACGCTGTGATCGTTGTTGGCGTGATTCGGAACACGGCTTATAGGTAGAGATATATCCTTTGACACGTGATGTTGATAGATGTGCGTTGTTGTCAGTCCGGCATGGAGCTGCTGTTCTCACGAAGACGGCTGTGGCTGCCGGCGGGACTGGTGGGCGCTGCGGCGCTCGTGATCGTATTCCTGCCGCTACAGCCCTACGACGGATCCGGCACTGGCCTGCAGAGGCACTATTGGACTGTGAGTGCTTTTTTTAACCTGACTGTGGCTTTATAGGCCGCGCCCAATAAAGCAATAGGAGTGCGCGGTTGGAGTCTTGGGAAAATCCAGGGCGGCTTAAGAGGAGGGGTAGGGCAAGCTCTCTCCATACAAACTTTGTGCAGGATTTACTTCGTTTGTGTTTGCATTAAAGTTATGAGTTTTGGTCAGTATGCTTATTCTTCTAATAGCTATTTCGTGATGTAATTTTTTTTATTAACTTTTTTTTTAAATTTTTTAATTTTGTTTTTTTTTGAAATATTAGAAAATTTTCACATCACGATCTTCGCATATCTAATATTTACAACAAAAAAATATTT
Organism: Cenopis cana; assembly: GCA_951800055.1. Taxonomy (NCBI): domain Eukaryota; kingdom Metazoa; phylum Arthropoda; class Insecta; order Lepidoptera; family Tortricidae; genus Cenopis; species Cenopis cana. The sequence goes on from OX637473.1 coordinate 10,940,658, forward strand.
GTTAGTGCCAAAACCGACGAATAAAACGTGCACAAAATTTGTATGGGGAAGGCCTTGCCCTTCCCTGCGCCTTAAACACTGGAATACTCTAAGGCAGCGGTCGGCAACAGGCGGCCCGCCCCGACCTGGGTCGGACTGACTATCTGGCATGCGGCGATACCGGAACGAATATGGACTACATGAGACAGTGCTGTCGCGATCGCGCGGTAGACGTCTCCGCCGGCGGCAATGCGTAATTAAATTGTGCTTCCAAATGAAAAATAGACAGTCATTATAATATTTTTTTAAATGAAAAGCGTGAAATAACGGTCTTGTATTTATCACGGTGAAGCTTTTGATGTATATTTTAGCGTGAGGGTCCCATCCCATACCTATATCATAACAAGTTTTATCTACACCCATATAGTAAATCCTCTTTAATAAGTTCAAAAACCGTAGATAAGACCCCGCTTTATAATATACTGTGCGGCTGTTGCGCGCGTCCCCTATTAGATCACGAAATAGAACACTTTAATGAGATCACGTACAATATAAGGACACAGCTGCGGGCTGGCGGCGGGGTGCGGGCCGGCCTGTCGAAGCAAACATGGCGCACGCCGGCGAGAAGTGCCCTCACGAAACACATGAAAGAGGATTTAATATATAGATGTAGATAAAGTAGTGTATGCAACTGTACATAATTAGGCATTAAAACACTCGTTTGACCTTATTATGAAACTCGCCTTCGGCTCGTTTCATAAAACACACTCGTGTTTTAATGCCCCTCATTATGTAGCAGTCGCATAAACTACTATTATTACATGAGTGTTTTTCACAAGTATATGCTTGTTTTCACTAATTATTATTTAAGGCTATAATATGTATTATATTTCCAGCACGCAGATATTATAAACTACGACGTGACACCCCCGAGCCGAGTGTCCGGCGTGATGGTGTCCAAACAAGACCCTTACAGCGTGACGCGAGTGATCCGGGCGTTAGCAGACTCAGGCTTTAACTACACAGGTATAATGCACTAGTGCACTAGTATAGAGTAAAACTGTAGTATGTTGATTTAAACTTACACGATTTTCACACATTATTATTGGGGAACGGGACTTAATCGCGTACAATTATAACTAAATTACCTTTTTTAAGGTTTAAAACTGTAGTGTACAAGTAGAATTTGACCGCTTTTAACGACTGCTAAATCACCTGACGTTAGGATTCATACCAAACATTTTCAAAGAAAATCAGTCCGTTTTGTGCAACGTAATATCGCTGGCCCCTTGACTGTCACTGTATCCGGATTCAACTGTACTCTTATAATGAACGCAACTCCACATAATTTTAAACATAACGGTAGCCCTTTACGATTACATCAGCACCAGTTTCATATAACAGTACCTAGAGATGTCTGTCTAAACGGTTTTGCTTCCTCCCTAATTCTTCAGTGTAACATCATAATTTATTGTAGTTTCAGAACAGTTAAGTATTAAATTACAAGTAAGTTTGCTCTTTGTTTCCAAAAATAATAAAATAGTACTGGTAATTAGACCTAAAAAGACCAAGACGGGCCCATGAGATATAAGGTATTCGTCCAGCAGTAGACGGCTTTCGGCTGAAATTATGATTTTGATGAGTCGTAAATTTATGTCACACCTAGCCATAAAGTGGCAATTATATAATCCTACTTCCTGGCCAAGGGAAGACAATAGTACATTAATATGTTTGTTAAGCGGATACGTCCGCTAGCGAAAATCTCAATTTTTTTATCAGTGAAAATTGAAAAACGGTGGCTCAATTGGTAGAGCAATGGACGGGTTCCAGAGGTCGTGGGTTCAAATCCCACCTGTGGTGTTGAATTTTTCAATTTTCACTTTGATTAAAAAATAGTACATTACTTAACAAGGGCGGTAAAACAAAGAATGTCTCAGATCTCAGGTATTTGACGCCCGAGCCGAAGGCAAGGGCGATAAATATGCGATCTGAGGCTTTCTTTATTACCGCCCGTGTTAAGTACAAAATTTTATGTAACCCCCTGGCCAGGAAGTGGGATTTCCCGCGCGCGGTGACATTTGTTTTGCCGCCCTTGGTATGTAATCTTATATCTTTAAACGAGCAATTCTTGTATATTTATTTATTTATTTCGGGGATCTTGGAAACGGCGCTAACGATTTTGATGAAATTTGGTATGTGGGGGTTTTCGGGGGCGAGCAATCGATCTACGAGTAGATAAGTCCGGGGGAACGCCTCGGTCGCCCAGATATTGTACTATTACGAAACCATTGAATACCGCATTTGTTTCCAGTGAAAAGGAACTTCACGGAGGACTGCGCACGGAGCGTGTTCTGCAACCTGCCCATGTACAGGACCAGGTTCCAAGGCTTCTTGTATGTACACTCAATACACTACTCGTTCACTTAGCGCGCCCACGGCTCGGTATGCTTCTAACGCTCGGTATGACTGCAACACTTTTCATGATACATTATAACTTATTAGGCTAGCACAACTTGCTGCCTAGTCGTAACGTAACACGCACGACTCAGCTATTCCTGTCACGCTCAAACTGTGTGAATTGGAAAGAGGAGGGTACATTTTGTAGGGTTCCGTACCCAAAGGGTAAAACGGGACCCTGTTACTAAGACTCGGCTGTCTGTTTGTCTGTCTGTCCGTCTGTCACCAGGCTGTATCTCATGAACCGTGATAGTTAGATAGTTGAAATTTTCACAGGATTTTTTTTGCCGTTTTTGTAGATAAGGGTACGGAACCCTTCGTGCGCGAGTCCGACTCGCACTTGGCCGGTTTTCTCTACTCGCGTCGCGTCACAGTGGCGGTTGTGCTAGCCCGGTTGCTGGCATTAGGCTGAGTTTCCACCAGAGATGTGCGAGGATTCGTTTTCATACATTTGACACCTCGCAACGCGCCGAGCGAGGTGTCATATAATATGAAAACACATTCTCGCACATCTCTGGTGGAAACGCAGCCTTAGTGTTGTGAGCTAGCTGTCAAAATCCATCTGTTAAAACAAATCTATTAATTTAAACGAGATTGGTGAGTTGGCCCCTAAAAGTCCCACCGCGGTATAACCATGGGGTGATTGAGTAATGTTTTGTTAGTAATATTACAAGCGGATATCTCTTTCGAATGAAACGGGTGGAAAAGAGACTTCCGCTTGTAATATTAGTTAGAATTCAATATGCAATAGGCTCCAGTTGGTGACATAATTACGGTAGTATTACCGAATACCAGGTACAGGTACATTCAGTTAGAGTTAAACCTGTATCTCCTACTCCTAGACGTGCACAATGTAGTCCCGGTATAGTGCCGTATTAAAATTAAAGCATCCTTCTTTCTTCCTTTGGGTATCATAAGAGTCGAAACCACTTTCGATTACCATATAAAATTTTGTACAGTCGGCGTCATATAGTACGTAGCTGCCAAAGTGTCCAAATACCGAAGTATTTGGACACTTTGGCTGCTACGTAGTATATATGACGCTGACTGTACAAAATTGTTATATGGTAATCGTAACACACCACGCACACCATACAAAATATATGCTGTATCGAACTATTTGGCCACTTTGGCTGCTACATACTATATGACGCTGACTGTACTCTGGAAATAGAACTGAATTCCTTTCATTCCTAAATTGAATGAAACAAAAGAAATACCTACTACTTTAAATTTAAATGTTATAATTATATTAAAAATTAGTACATTCTGTTGTACATTGGGCCATACACGGGCTATCCACTTCTTGCTGTAATACCACATCTCTTGCCTACCTACTAGATAGATACCTACTAAGAATTGAATTATTCTTTGTATTTTTTGGTACCATATGTCCTATTGAAGCTTACCGATCCAAGGGGCGCGCTTAATTATTGTGGTTTTGCTTGCAGTTAGTTTCGTAGCTTGTTATTAATTTTTTTTCCTAAAAGTATCTATAGTAGCAAACAAAGCATTGTGTCGGCTTCCCTTGCATGGGGTTCAAATTGTTTAGTTCATGAATCATGTAGTGTAGTGACTGTTAGGTTAAGGTTTTTGGTCACATTAGTCTAAATACGGTGCTGGTGACAATACGTAATTATTAAATCACCAGAGCTTTATAGAAACGATAAAATAACAACAATAAAAAAACAATGGGTTGCACTCCGGGAGTGCCGGCAGAAGTGAAAACCAAACACACACGCATATTCGCGCAAGCGCCCTGCGCCGCCTAAACGAAACAGCAGGCGCAGGCATACATTTTCACCGCGCGGTAGAAAGAGAGAAGGATAAAATCATCAAAACAGTACTCATTTGCATTAAAACAGGTCATACGATATTAGGAGGGGTCAACTTAGCTGGTTGTAGAGCGTCCTAGGCGTACTTCCGTCCACTATATTGAGACCTCCTTACGAATCTGTCGATCTCGCGAGTTTACATTTTTCCCCATCACAAAAAGTTTTCACTTCAAAAATAGTTGTGTGGACCGCGATCGAAATTGAATTGTTCTGCTGGATATTGATGTTTTTATGGCAATGCCACAAATTTCACTGGCTACTGTGAACTGGGAACAAATAAGATTAGCCAACCTTTAAGCGCTCAACAGCGCTCTATCTAATATAGCAGCGACTCATATCGTTGGCGTTGAAAAGGTTAATGAAAGCCAAACAATGTGGGGGGTCAATGTTGTCACTCAGTCAAGTCAGTCGACTGTCGACAGAACACGACATCTCGATGTGCAAGAAAAGGATGTTAGCAGAAATATAAACAATTTCGCACACATTTGAAGGATAGCAACATACAATATGTACTTAGATATCAGTGCTATAATTATACCAATTTACCGTCTGCTGTCGATCAACAATAAACAGAGCCACAGATCAAAGAATACTAGAGCGATCGATTGGTGTGTAAATATACCTAAACATTACATACACTCATAGATATCATTAATTTGGTTCACAGCTGCTAAATTAATTGCAAGTCATTCATTGCTTATAAAATAGATCGTTTGTTTGTCAGTGTAATTTGTTTCATGTAATTAGTGTATTTTGTGTTACATGGTTTTTTTATCAGAATTATGAGGGCAATGCTAACGATATTTTCTATACATTACTTTTACAAGCTTTTCTTTAACTTGTAACGTTTTTATGATCGGGTCGCAACTGAATTTTAACCTCTTCATCGCCACAGTAGATTCTGTAAGTTGTGCCTCACACGCCAAAGTCTTCGTAGCAAAAGACTGAAAATGAACCTAACTTGATAGCACGTAGCTTTTACGTCGACTTGATCGACTCGACATGAAGTCATTGGCGTGTGGGGCACCTAATGTCCTGACTTTATATCAGGTCAATGGCGGTGAAAAGGTTAAAGCGGTTATTCTCAACCTATTGAGCTGAAATAAGTAAGTCCGGTGATAATGCAATATTACGGTACCATCGAGCTGATCTGACGATGGGGGCTGAATGGGGTCACATCAACCCCCAAAATGCACCAGATAAACCCGTCGTGTGTGGGCTCATTGGAGCTGTCTCAACGAGCACTTGATATCAGGCAATAAAAGCTTGTACCAGAAATTAGTTTGACGTATTTTTATTCATGCTATAAATATTTTTATCTGCCTGCCCGAGTGATCTTGATAAATAAATGTGAATTTTATTTGTTTCGCTAGTTCATCTGCTTTGATTAATTATTAAGTTTTGTACAGTCAAATATCTATACATTCGCAATGTGACAAAAATATCTGCACGCTGGTCATTAAAATCATGTTCGCTTATTTTGTCACTAAGCCTAGATAGGTATTCTATACGCACTTATACGCGTAAAACTAGAGTGCGTATAATTAGAGGTAGGTACAATCACGCTCGTTAATTTAGGACCCATTTCGCAAACTTTTCTTTGAATTTCGATACAGCTTGCCAGGACTGTCAACCTTAAGGGGGTCCCAAATTAAAATTCGTGACTATACCTGACAATGATGACACGAACAACAAAATCTAAATTCGTATGACTATCGACACACTATACAAGTGCTATAGAAGATTAAATAACTAAACTTCGATTTCCGTGGTATCACGCGATAGTTGGCTATTCGATTTTGATCCTTATCCCCAGCGCGCAAGCTCTGTTCATCGAGATGCCGGGGCCGACCGCGTTCCCGACGCTGCCCAGCTTCCGACTCGATAGCAAGACTTGTTCCGGGACCAACTGTACACTCGGCTTCGCCTTTGATGGTGAGCAAACATCTGTTTTTGGGTTCCGTAGTACCTAAACAAGGAAACTTGACCTAACCATGCGCTTAAATTTATTAATAAACCGAAATTTCGACTTCACTTATTTTCAAACAAATGTTTAATTGCCTGCAATGTACTGCAAAGTAAATTGACAACTCAGTACAAATGACAGCTTTTAGTTTTCTGTTTACTATGACGTTATCTTAAAGTAGTGCACGGTTGGTGTACATTGGTGGATTGTGTAATTAGGAAATTTAATTTTGCAGTTTATTCACATAATTATGATTTGCTAATACATGGAAATAATTTCTAATGGAACATATTAATATGTGTCAGTTTCAATTAATGCCCGCTTGTCGGTAACGCACTGTATAACTGGAAAAGGAGCGTCGGGCGTCCACCGGCTCGATGGCGGGTCACTCTTGGATAAGAGTGACACAAGACCGGGACGAGCGGCGTACTCGAAGAGAGGCCTATGCTCAGCAGTGGGCGATTATAGGCTGAATATGACGATGCTATTTGCAGGGCCGGCCCACAACACCCTGACCCTCTGGCCGCGCTCCGGCCGGCTGGTGGCGTGGTCGTTCGCCGCGCCCTGCCTGCCCTCCTTCTACCTGCACGGCCGCCCCGTCTACACGATAGTGCAAGGCTTCGCCACTTACTCGGAGCAGTTCGACACGCTCCACTTCTGGGTCACTCTTGAAGTTAGTATCAATGATTTGTTTATCGTATGACAATTATTTAGAACCTTGAGATCTTCGAGACGACAGTACGGTTGCCAGTTTTTGTTGCATTTTAGCATCAATCAATAAGGTCATCATTGCGCATTCTACCTTAGATTCGGTTGACGTCGCTCAACCAATCGCACTGGAGCGCAAACTCTCCTCCTTTAAGCGACTATTACACTGTCCTGAATCATGCGTCCTAACTAGTGGAGGGTAGTTGAAGCATCTCGCTCTAACGTATAGGTCGGAACCCTTCTAAGTGTCCTGAATTCAGGACAGTGTAATACCCGCTTTAGATATAATTCGTACACAACTCTAAGGCCAAATTCTGTCAAACGAACGCAAGCAAAGCTCGACTTAGAGCTCTGACTGTAAGGTAGATTTTAGCTGGAGTTTATTTGACAGAACTTGGCCTTACAGTTTTGTACAAACTATACATTTCGATACCTTAACTGTCACTATCCATGTGATGATGTTTTTTACGCCGGTTCTTTTAGAGGCAGAGGTTTACTTTCCGAACCAGCGTTAGTTTTTTTGCCATTCATTCATAAATGCACGTGATATGACTGTAGGAAAAGTAACCAATTTGATATCTGGGCCAATTCGTACCTTGTCACAGTGAAATTAACATGAGATCTCTAGCGGCTTTCTTTGGCGATGACTCTATCGAGCGTCTCGTGGTGCAGGGCAGAGTTGAGGACACGAGAGCGCGCGGCAGATCGCCTATGCGATGGACTGACCAAACCAGGGCCGCGGTAGACGCACCCCTGCATTTGTGCACTAGGAAAGTGGCCTTGAGAGACGAATGGCGACGAATTGTCAATTGTTTGAACGGATGTGTAGCGCGTGGCGCGGACGAATCGCGAGGCGGATCGGGTGATCGACACCAGGCGGGTCTCTCAGGGACGAGGTAACTGACCTCGGTGCGGGGGGTTCGTGTCCGTTCTCTATGTAATACTATTATACATTCTGTGCCTATATCCAGCAGTGGGCGCCTTTCGGCTGATATGATGATGATGATGACAATGTTGTGGCAGGTGCCGGTAGCGCAGCAGTCGCAGGTGTTGATGGACGTGACGCACCACGCGCACAAGAAGCAGCACCCGGAGCTGTTCAGCCAGGAGTACCAGCGGCTTCTGGCCGCCATGCCGGACTACTTCAATATCGACAGCTCGCTCTCCATACGGAGTAACTACGCATTCTAGTGATGAGCTCTTGACCGATTTCGGCCTCAGCGACTGTTTGTTCTAGGTATTTATTAGGCATTAGTGGAGTGCTGTTGTTCCACTCTTTAGTGACTTGTGTACACGATCTTTTCTGCCTTCTAGTATAGCTCAATACGAAACCCTAAGGCCAAATTCTGTCAAACGAATGCAAGTAAAAAAATGAATAAGAGATCTGACTATAAGGTATATTTTTGCTTGCGTTCATTGCGCGGCTTCTGGCCGACTACTTTAACATCGACAGCTCGCTGTCTATACGGAGTAAAGCATCGATTACACCGAACTACATCTCGCGCACTAACTGGTGGAGGGGAGTTAAACTATCTCGCTCTAATGAGTGAAATGCTTTAACTCCTCCCCTCCACCAGTTAGTGCACTAGATGTAGTTCGGTGTAAACGATGCTTAACTACGCCTTCTAGTACAGTCGCCATCAAATAGGGTAAGCTAGTAATGTTGGCCCCCTCCAATCATTGGCCTCTTGAATGATAATTTAATTATTAAGCGAAATCCTTCAATACAAGCAGAAAATAAATATCATATTTTTCTTTCAGTACTACGCTTTAAAATGTAGTAGATAGTTTTCGAACTTGACAGGTAGAACACTTGAAAAAAAAAACATTCAAGAAGCCAATGATTGAAGGGGCCCAACATTACTACAGCTTATCCTATATTTGTATTCTTCAGGGTGCACATCTGAACATGCACTCTGAACGCCTTGACAAAGAGAGTGGTGTGCAGGTATTTTTGAGCACACCGTTCGCGATATATGTGATGGCGACTGTCCTATAGTTCGAAACTCTTAGGGCCAAATTCTGCCAAAAGAACACAAGCAAAAAACGACCAAGAGCTCTGACTATAAGGTAGATTCCTGCTTGCGTTCATTTGACAAAATTTGGCCTTACAGTTTCGAACGTAATATACCAGCCTAGAGTTATTAGGGTATTTTAATTCATTTTGCGCAGTCCAATCTATCTTTTGTATGTACAATCGCGAACGGGGATTGTTGAGCCACTTGCCAATGTTCGCAACTTGGACGTGTTATGCAAATAGGGACTGACACGACATCGGGTAACATTACACGGCTAAATTACGAACAATGCAATCCCGATTCGCGACTGTAGTCTAGTTTGAAAATATTATGTGCCAGGACAAAGTGATCAATATATATGATCACGGCTTCATTGACAACTTAAACACAAACAAAAGTCTCTATTTGTATGGCAAAAAGTAGTTAGGCGCCACCAAAGGCCACCAGAAGCGCTGTTCGCGTTGCCATTGAAATTGGGACGAAACGCAAACGCGTTCGTTTTTATTTCTAAAATATATATATGTAATACAGGTTCTGCGGTACTTATTGCCAGTTTGACCATAAGGCGAATACAAATATTTAAAAAGGTCCATTTAAATTAATTGCTCAAATTTGTGATAGGATTCAATGAACTCGACTTAAGGTTGAAAATAAATAATATCAATTGTTTTTGCTAACTCTTAATGCAGGTTACAAATAATTTACCCTTTGTATGTTTAAAAATGAAATGTAACTACAGTAAGCAGAGTAGGTGGTCTGTCACGTTTCGCCTCTTTATTATGTTTCAAAGTGAGGGACCACTTTATCTGCTGAACGTAACAACTAATTAAAAACGGATAGGTATTTTTCTCGGGTGGTGAGACTAGCCCTGCTGTAAATAATTGTGGCAAGGTATTATATAAGAAATAAAAGTCCAGAGAATGTTTAAGTAAGTTTTATTAAATTTGTTTCAAGCTGTTTTCATTCAAAAATTTTTAAATGCTTCTATGGTATCAATAAACTTATCATGTAAAATGATTTTTATTGTTCCTTCTATGGCAAGATCATAGATCGTATACAAAAACGAAATAACGTAATCTTATAACCTAAATTATATACATATTTACAGGGTTAAGTAACAATAAAAACACGATTTATAACTGCTTCTTTTATTTTATTTGAGATCTGTACATATATATTTTCCCCGACGGTTAGCTTAGCACACTAGGTCCCAATATTCGATATATAACATTTGTTTCTCTCACTCTTACATGATAGAAAGAGACTGATGTTTTATGTCGATAACAAACGCTAGTGTACAGAACCCAGGGTTTTTTTTTTAAATAACAACAATTTCGTTAACATAATGTTTTATTGAATGGCTAAAGCAAGTACATGACTAATACTTGAAACAACTACATATATGAAAAGTGCCTTATGCAACAAAGTTACATGATACAGTATATCTTGTTTCTGTGCTCAGCTAAACTTTAAGCGTTAATAACTTCTAATAACGCTTTAAAACTAAATCTATTGTTAAAATCTAACATATTTAACACTATAAATTATAGTCGAATATATTCCCTGCTAAGTATATGAAAATACCAGATTGCACGTTTTCTGATGGTAAATTCTACTAAAACAGTCCTGTTTAACAAGCAATCATATAACATGATTCTGGCTTTTGTAAAAAATTAAAAACTGAGTAAGGCTCCTTCTCAGGAGCGATAAACATATTTTTAAACAGAACAATGTATGTATCTTTACTAAGAAACCAAAAATAGTACGCACCTAAGGTGTATTACTACTAATTTAGAAATAGTACAATTGAAGGGATGTTTACGAAAACAACGTAACTGACTAGACTGGTCGACATCAGGCCCCTATTTCACCAACTTGACAATTGTCATCTGACAATGACAATTCCAAGTACACTTCTGAGCCCTCACGTAAACATGGTCGTTGGATAGCATCGATACTTACCGGCCTGGCAATGTAAACCGAATTGTCATTGTAAGGTGACAATTGTCAAGTTGGTGAAATAGGGCCCTGCTGTCATTTCAATTGTTCTTGACAGAGTGTCAACCAGTCAAGCAGTTATGTTGTTTATTGTAAACATGCCTTCAATTACAAGCGCACTGAACAAGCTATTGCAGAATCACAAAAGTAAATCGTATTGTCTAGTAAATAACACTCTTTTACCTAGACGGAGGATTTATAAAATTAATATTTGCCCAGAAGCCAGGAACAAGTTATGAAATTAATTATAAAATAGCTAAAGCTTAATTATTAACAGACACTAGTCCAAATAAACAATTCTTGTCATGTTCAAAAGTTTACTGCACTTTCATCATAATATATGTTTTAAGATATGATTCCGCTGCCGACTGCATACAGCAACTTCACGTTCCGCCGCACTCTAAATTGAACCGTAATGATATTCATAAAAAGCTCAATTTGAAATGAGCAGAGAAGTGTCGCAACAGCACACGCCGCTTACTCTAAATTGGGACTATCTATTGTTGTATTGTTGTTGTTGTATTGTCTTATGCGGCGGAACGTGCAGTTCCTGTCTGCTGTCGGCTGTGGAATTAAACCTTTACGATACAAAACAATATTCTCTACATTAAATCTAAAATATTGTTTAGTAAGAATAAGTGATCAACTGCTTAATCATATTCGCTACTAACGCGGTCAAAAATACATTGGCATGGACAATAGGGTCCGTATCAAAATATCTTAAAAGTTGTTGGTAGCGTACATGTTTCTGCTGACGATTTTATAAACTAAAAGGGATAATTTTGTACTAGGAACGAAGTAAAATTTCAACCGCAACGTTTGGGGTACTAAGCCATTACAGTTTTTCCGTATACTTACGTCAAAGTTTATATAAAGTGACCACTAAGCCATTCCCAAAATAATTGCGTGATTACTGCGTAGGTACTTGTGTGCGTACCTAGTCTGGTCAAATATAAACACAAAGGAAATACGGGGTAAGGACCCCATTATCAATAAAAATGTGTATATATATGAAATTTGAGTGCAGTACTTTTTTCTCACGAACGCTGGTGAGCAATGGTTAAGTGTTGAGATATACATGCACATTGTATATGTGTGCGTCAGCGTGGGAACTGAGTTCACATTGTCTATGTGTTCGTATGTTTCACAACTACAACCATGGCTAAACCGCGCTCGTGAGCTAAAAGCACTGTGTTTTGGCTGCTACTATAAGATGTTTACTGTACACTTACGAACATATTGCAATAAGGTTAATTCACAAATAGTGACAATTCTATTTTATCTTGGCATAAATAAAAATCTTAAATAGCAATAATCTTAATTTGCAATAGTCCTCTAAGGTATTTAAGCACGTAGTATAATCAATACTATACACGCATTAGAGTGAAGTAGCATAATGTAAACATTGTTGATTGAATACCTTTAAACATATTAAACCGGTATTTATAGCAAATATATGTAAATATTTTACACTGGAAACCAAACAAATGCGAACTTTTGATGTACCAATAATAACAGTGCAAGTATTTAAGAATGTGCAATAATTAAGGGCATCATATAGCTGTTTCTAATTGCACTTATCTTGCATTGTTTTGATATATTATAGTATAATTAATGCAACTAGTCGTGTCGTATGTCATTATACTCTCGCAGTTACATAGTTACAGTTTCTATAAGCATTTCTCTCCTTTTGGGGTGACAGATTACAAAAAAATCAAGATTAACAACGTATCTCTTGTAAATGCATTTTCAAATATTAGGTAGTTGCAATATTACTAAATTGTAGTTTGGAAACTTATATTTCTTAATTACAAATGTGAATACCGACATTTTTCTAAATTAGGTTCAAACAGTTCATAATTCTGTTAGTCTTAAATAAGCAATAAACATAGAAATAACATCAAGTCAGACATTAATTACTTTTTACATCAACCGATTAACATAAATGAAACGTGTAGTTTTCCTCACAAGACAATGTTCTGACATAAGATGTGTGCTTTGACTACGTTTACATATGAAACTTATATGAAATGTGTTCGTAGTATTAAAAACAATACAGAAAAGAACTACGGCAAAATGTAGTACATTACCTTTCTAACTCTAAATTACACACCTTAAGAGGAGGGGTAGGGCAAGCTCTCGCCATACAAACTTTGTGCAGGATTTACTTCGTTTGTGTTTGCATTAAAGTTATGATTTTTGGTCAGTATGCTTATTTTTCTCATAGCTATTTCGTGATGTAAATTTTTTTTTTTATAATTTTTTTATTTTTTTTTTTTAATTTTGAATTTTTTTGAAGTATTTGAAAATTTTCACATCACGATCTTCGCATATCTAATATTTACAACCAAAAAAAAATTATATTTGTTAGTGCCAAAACCGACGAATAAAACCTGCACAAAGTTTGTATGGGGAAGGCCTTGCCCTACCCTGCGCCTTAAACAACAAAATTTTCCCACAAAATTTCGGCATAAACATATGTTCAGTATTTTTTAAATGTTTAATTGGGTACAATCCTCCGTTTTTAAGGAACCAAAAAAGAGGAATAAAATCAGACACGTGTAATGATTTTATACAATTCGTGTTTTTCGTGTTACAATACATAAACATAAATTCACCTTTTTATTATTAATAAACTCTTGCTAATTTATATTTCACAATTTAAACATTTTGTCTATTTGAGTTCCGATTTTGTGTTCATTCTTTATGACTGAAGTAACTTATTATTACAAGCCAACTGCACACATAAATGTCAGTATAGTAAATCGAATTGAACCTGGTGAACGGACTAAAGTAAGATGACGGTAAGGCGGCTGGCGGCGACCATTTTGTCGTTGAACTTCTTGCGGAAGGCGCCGGCCGCGACTGTACTCTTGAACGTGATCTTGGCGCTGCGATCTTCTTTATCCAAAATTAAGCTCTGGAACATTTAACCCAGGATTTCGTGGTGCTTATATTTTTTAAATAGTAGGTACTTAACATTTATCAACTTGGTTTCTTACATCTGACTAGACATATAAAAAGGAAATGAAGAAAAATGTCAGGTAGCTTATATTGTAACAATTTGCAGACTATTGTAAAATTACATATGCTTTCTCCATAAGTTCTTCATTGTTTAACAGTAAACTGAACATCATTGTTAACACATTGTTTCAGATATTTTTGTCATTAACACTACCACATTAGGTATATGATAAACCTCACGATTTTAAAAGGCGCGTTATTTAATATATATAAGTAAAAAATAAAGCACTTAACACTTTTCCTATTTCCCGGATACAATTTCAAAATGACACTAATAATTAAAATTGGGCGAGTTCAAAACTCGTAAAAAAATATTCTAGGGTCCGTAGGTAGTCAGGTTGAAATTGCATGATACAAAATGTAACAATAACACATGCATTTATCACAGATAATAAAGTATTGTATACTTTTGAAAAATCTAGTTTCGACTATATTTTAAAGATACAAATTTCCGTATCACACTTATATATCACAGAGTATAACGCCACAGAGGCGTTTGTACACAATTTAATTTTAGTTCAACAAGGTGTACACTGTACAGCCTAAACTAAAATACATAATTATGGTCAGCCCATATGCCCTTAGATTAGGGGTATACTTTTCAGTTTTATTTTAGAAATTTTTTTTTTTTGAATATCTAATGCTTCAAACACTACCGTGTTCAAATCAGTGCTTAAATTGTGACATGCATAATTTTAAAAAACCGGCAGCTGATTATCAAACCTGTCATTAGAAATCGTTCATTTGAAATTCGTAACAAATCGCTGAATTTTCGCCCCATAACAGAAATACAAAAATATGGCGTGCAAACATTCAAAACATTGATGAGAAATTCACAGCAATTATGATGCATACATGTCAAGTATTTTAGAGAGACGAAACTATTAGTAACGACTTAAGGGCTTTTTCTTATGACACATATTTACTTATATAATAATCAGAGAGAAAATGAGGTATACCTATTATAAACATTAATAAATGTCTAGGTACCTACTCTAAGAACACGTGTATAAATCTTATTTAGCTATATACTTAAGACCTGAACCGTAAAGTTTATTTTCAAAAACATGATTACATTACACAAAAACTTTATTAACCGTTGCACCCTTATAATTTGCTATTTGATTATCTACTTATGCAAGCGTTATGTAGCGAAAATTGATTAACAATTAGACCCAAAGTTGGCGCCCGAGGAATTATTTATATTTACTTTTCATCTAATGGTATCAAAGACCTTTATGCTTGGTTGAAACCATTTTGTGGCAATATTAGTCAGTATTTCTATAGTGCATTCTGTCATTTCATTTTTTTCTTATTGTATTGACGTATTTTTACTGTCTTTGGCACAAATAAACGTTTATGCTATTCGTTCTTATTCTAAACAGCCTATAGAAAATTACAAGATTTCATGCAAAGAGAAAATTGGGAATAATTATAAAGTCTCGAAGTACGACAAAAACGCAAATATGTATACAGTTTGGGCATAGTAGCCCAATTCTTGTGCAAATTAAAAGAGAGTCCCAGATTATGAAATAATTTAACAAATAAAGCAATACGAATAAGCACGTCAATTTGAACTTTACGGAACAGGTCTTATTTATCACATACAGTAAAATACATAAATAAATATCACAGTTCTTATAACAGAATGTAAAACACTCAATTTGTAAGAAAAAATAAAGTGTTGAAAAGCAAATTCATCTGAGTTATCTTAAACATCTACAAAATAAAATTCATGAGCTGTTGGTGTTTTAGATAATAAACGCTTCTTGAGATTGGACTCTTCGGAGATCTTTAATAGCGCAAGTATTTTTACTGTTAACAGTTAATTTCTTGGTCAGCTTTAAAAGGTGACAAACAATACAATAATGGAATTTCGTACAGTTTCCTAGCCGCTATGGCAGGACAATAATGACTTGTCCTGCCATAGCGGCTAGGAAACTGTACCAAATTCCATTATTGTTTTGTCCGGACTTTTTTTGCGACAGTAAGTTGAACATTTCCGAGCATATTGGAGAAATTTTTTTAACCTTTCTATCGGAAACTAATTTATCTACACACATGTCATAAATCCTCTAAATTGCGTTCAGAAACCGCAGACAATGACCAGCTTTTACGACAGTTAATGTATTTATGAAAATTTTCTTATCTGTGGTAGGAGGTTACAGCAGTAACATAAAGTCCTATTTGAAGTCCTATTTCCGCCATTTTGTTTATTGTTGCATAAATTGTCGTCTTAATAAAATTATTTTATTTATTTACCATTATTATAATTAATATTAATAAATAAATATGTTCTATCTTTGTTTTAATTTATTTCTGATTTCAATTTGTATATTAGATTAGCACCTCTAAATGTTACCGGTAGCACTGGTAGCAATGCAGGGCCTTCGGCGTCTGAACCCATCTTAAAGTAGGTATTTATAATATGTGTGTAGATAAAGTAATGTATGCAACTGTACATAATTAGGCCTTAATACACTCGTGTGGTATTATTATGAAACTCGCCTTCGGCTCGTTTCATAAAGCCACACTCGTGTTTTGATGCCTCTCATTATATACCAGTTGCATAAACTATTAGCTAGTATGAAGTGAAAAAATAATGAAATTGTGAAACTGCTATCATTAATTAAACAAATGGTTGAATTGCATGTGATGACACTCATGACTGGAAACAAGTGTGAAGAATCTGAGAGTAAAAAGTTGTCAGTCAAATAACATTCTAAAAATCGAATAAAGTAAGATTTTCAATAATCACTATAAATATTCTAGAACAGATTCTTGACTAGAGCTCTGTTATGATACATGTAGAAAAATCAGGATGCTATCTACTGGTTACTCTACCTACAACACCAACAGCGCTTATCATCGCCTGATGTAGAGTGATGACATTTATGACAGTTGCAGCCCTAACAAATATAAAAATAAGAAATCGACACTTTCAATATACCACAGACGAGGCGTATCGCTGCCGTTTAGGGTATTTTTAGCAAACTTCAATAAAACGGTATGTCCAGCAAAAATTCTTTAACAGTTGACCGATTTTCATGAGTACTTTTTTGTTCGAAAACAGTTACTCTCGAGAGGGTCCAAAGTAAATTTATATAGAGGAAACTTCTCATATTTGATAGGCACGCCAATTTTGTGAACTACAACTGATCATGATGAGCATAAATGACATATGGAACTCCTCAACGATGTGGTGTTCGCAGATTCTTGTGAAATTTAGTTTACCTACGTAGCAACTAATGTTCATCAAAATTCACATCTTGGAGTGGATCAGATCAGACGATGCATTACCGGAAGCAAGTATGGGATCCTTGAGGAAATGACGGCACTGCACAAATATCACCGACCCTCATGAGTGAATTAGCTATTTTCTGTAGTAACCACTACATTCGCTATGTGAAACCGACTCAAGTTGTGAACTGGAAAGGATATGGGAAAATGCATGGCATGGCGTAGTACAAAATTGGAGCAGTTAAGGCGAGAATTTATAAACTGTACAGTAAGTACTAAATGGTAATGTAGTGTACATTTAGAAATGACGCTACACGTAAGTGGCAATTAGTAGATCATACCTTGTTTATAGTTGTTGTTTACCGTCACTATCGTAAGAGAGGTGTGTTCGAAAACACCTTCTGTTTTTAATGATGGTATATGTGTTATCATTGTGTAATAATCAAGATAATGCTAATATTGGTATAGCCGACAGCACAATGACTATCTGGAGAAACATCCAATTTAAAACACATACAATGTACATTGCATGCATAATTTGTAATTCATTCAACACTTTTCAACTGTCATAACTGCCTCAACTCCACACCCAGTCGACACTTGAATATAAGAATTACCTGCACTTCACTCCCTGCCAAAGTCTTCAACCTGGTGTCGGTGATTCCGTGAGGGAGGTTCGTGACGGAGGCCACGAGGCCCGTCTCCTCATTGAGGAGTCGCTCCTCATCGTCCGAACCACTCTCGTACTCGATCTCGGGCTCGTCCCGTTTAAGGACGATGCGCGGCTTGTCCGATCCGATGGCGGTGCGGACTGCGCGGCTGAAGATGCCCGGATTGGGTTTGCTGGGGTCGTTAACCTCGATGCGAGAGAACACGGATTTCTCTTTGGTTTGTGTGATTTTGCGCTGCAGGACGACGCGACGGGCGGGGACTGCCTTGGATTTGTCCTCTTTTTCTTTTTCGAGCTGCTTGAAGGAAAGTGACAGTATGTAAGACAGGTTACTATGCAAATGAATCTTTGCACAGGACCGATTTATTGGTAAGTTACAACAACAAAACTACTCTTACCTCTTTGTTCTCAAACATTATCCTTTGTCGAGATTTGTTTGAACTCCATTCTGTCGTCTGTTTTGGCTGAAACAATATTTCATTTTAAACCGATAAATTAACTGAATTAAAAAAATAACCGATTGTCGGTTATCGAGAAGGGTCCTATATATCGCAGATTGGTACATTAAGACCACGACCATGATAATTATACTGATAACAGTTTAGCAGCATTAATGACTGAATCAACACTTACCTTAGCAGCCTTCTTGTCGGGAGTCTCAGTCTCAATTTTGGTGGAACTAGTCACTGCCGGTTTCTTAGCGGGAGGGGATTTTTCTGTAAAATTATGGTTTACGTTAACTTGGGTCCCTGTTCGATTTAAGCGTGTCGTTGAAATTATAAATAAGAATAAGAAACATTTATTCCAGACAAATCAAACTTACAATACAACAACATAATTAACAAGTGAAAAACAGTATCAGATATTGGGACCGTGCGCGACGACAGCGCCACGGACAGGTGGCCATTATGGACAATATTGTCACAGCTATCAAGCGAGAAGTAAGTAAATAGTGTGAAAAAAATTAATGAAATCTTGTGTTGTTTTACTATATTAGACAACTTTGGACGATGGTAGTCAGTAACATTATTGCCAATAACATTAAAATTGTTGTTTTCAGTTGTTGTTGTCAGGTTAGGTGACTTACTTTTTTTTTCTTACGGCAATTATCCACTTATTTCTTTGGTCACGTTTCCACCACGGTCTTGAAAATTGGAAAAATTTACGGTCGCTATTCTTCTTGGTGTTATTACAATTCACAATAACACATCTTACTAGGAACATATTAAATTTATCTCAAAAACGATTAGAAAATGTTGAAACTTGACAGCTCAAGTCAGCGACAAAAATGTAAATTTTAGCCGTAGCGAGCGCTGTGATTGTTTAGGCTACTCCCTCCACCCGCTTTGCACCCTGCCAATTTGATTTGTCACAAAACGGTTCCATCTCAGCATATGCGGGCATTACTGCCAGTGCTGGTCTTCCGATGGGACCATCGGGTGATTTCACGGTGACCAACATACAATACAATATCTTGCGCAATTGCAATTGATCCGCAAGTTGCGAGTTTGCGGATACGAATAACTGCAACGGGGATAAAGAGGACAAAGCTCAGAGCAAACGCGTTCGTTTGTGTTTTGTTTCGAAAAAACTTATACTAGTGGTACAGTACGCACCTCTCCGTTTCTTCTGCTTGTTGTCGTCGCCGAAGACTATCTTCTGGCGAGGCGGGCGCGGCGCGGCGGGCTTGGGCGGCAGCTTGGAGCGCAGGTCCACGGCCGGCTTGGTAGGTAAGGGCTCCACCCTGCAATACGGTTATTATTATTATTTAGAGCCTCAAGTGTCCCACTGCTGGGCAATGGCCTCCCTCTTTTTCTTCCACGCATTCCTGAAGCATAACGCTAATGGAATAATGTTATTCAATTGTTTTTCTTGGAGGGCAGGTGCGTCCGTCAGCCGCGCAAACAATTGACGCGTGTACCGACAGCGCACGCACACATACATGCCACAGAGCTTACGTTCCTTCGCGTGTCACAGGTGTGCTAGCGGTTGCAACTCACTTTGCAGGTTTCTCCTTGAACCGGCCGCTGTCCTCGTCATCGCTGAGCATATCGTCGATGTCGCCGAGGATGAAGGCGAGATCATCGTCTTCGCTGTAGCGGCGCTCCTTGCTGTTGTCGGGCAAGGGCGGCGTGAGAGCGCGTTCGGGGGACGTGCGCACGGGCGGGGGAGTCAGGTTCTCTGTGTAAAAAAACGATAGTAGTTTATGCAACTGCTATACCGCGTGTATTTTTGATACGACCTCAAACTTTACAAGGTCTTTAGTATATGTTTTTCTATAAATTATTAATATTGTACGATATATTTTTTTCCTTATAAAATAATTCAGCACGCAATGTATTTTATATTTATTAAGAAGTAAACAACAATGCTGAACACGCTACTGTCATGTGTCAAGACTGTCAAGTAAGTGTACGCAATACATTGCTGCTAGAAAAAAATTCAAAAGTAATTACGCTCTAGTAGTTGACACTACATTAACAGTTTGTTTTAGTGTTGGTTCATAGCACTAAAATTAACGTCTGGTTACACTTTGAGGTAATATCAAAAACACACACTGTATAATGCCTAATTATCCATGTGTATCGTGTGGTTTGGTTGAGCTGGTGTGCGAAATGTTTGACGAGACAGCCCGGCCTGCAGCACCCGGCGGCGGATGTGCTGTAATGGGCGGAGAGGGCCATAACGGTACAACTTATGCTGCTGTAATGGTCATCTTCGCCCCGGGCCGGGGCGCGCGGGGCGCGGTATATCGTAAACCTGGTCCTTATCTACACTTTTTGAGCACATTAAAGGGGATTTACTATATGGGTAGTTTAGTTGGGTAGGGCAGTTTTTTTCTATAATGGTTGTTGTGACAATAGGCTCAGATTATGAATGTTCAGTGTACTGTGGGATTATTATGGAAAGCACCTAGGAATAACAGAGAATACAACTTGTGCTAGCCGAGCACTTTTAAACAAGCAACTTTGAAAACTTTTCACAAGTCTATAAAAACACAGCATTTATTACGGCACGAGACTAAACCATAAACCAAGTATAAAAAGCACTCACCGCAAGTGGAGTTGACTTCTGCAGCCTCCTCCTTCAATGGCGACCGGTCCCTCTTCACAACAACCTCAGTCTTCTTCTCAACCCGTTCTGGTGATGAGCGTGTCGTGTCTGGCTTGTCTAGCTCCGGGCTAGTGGTAGTCGGCTTGTCCGGGGATACCGGTTTAGTAACCGGAATTGGTTCAGGCTCTTTGGCTTCCTTACGTTCGCGCTCTCTGAAAAGTTGTTTTTGTATAAAAGTTGTGTCGAGAGTATTTCATTATGACACTGACACACAGCCCTAACTGGATCTATCAAAAAATGTAAATCATATTTATTACTAAATACGACACATTTCTACATAGTCTTGGAAATACATATGTAGTATTCGTATTGACAGCAGATCTGACAAATTCCTTACCGACGTTCCGCTTCCGACAGCCGACATAGTGCCGGCTAATGACTGTGAAGTAAGTTCGTATCTAATATTTATTTCTGCTATACCCTCTATCTCCCGAAACAATTGTGCATTTGCATCCATGCAGAAGCCATTTCAGTTATCTTGTACAATGGGTTACTGCACATTCGGCAGCAGAAGTAGCTACGCATGCGAAAATGTCAAAATTATCCACGTCTCGTCTGTATTACAAGACAATAGGATCTCGTTTAGGACATTTAGATAATTAGCTACTTCTGCTAGTAGAGAGGCCAATTTGAAAAAAGTCGTCAAATAACGAAGTTCGTTTGTACGAGCAGTCGCCTACCAACGACTGGTATCGTTGGATTCAGTGACGTCTCCCGAGTATGGAACTCGATGTCGTCACTCTCCAAAGTGGTGGAGGGGGTAACTATGACGTCACAAAGATGGCGGTTGGTGGTATCAAGTTTTATCGATTATCTCTTTAACTATTCAACGTATTGCAACAAATGAGGTGTCAAATGAAAGCTCTTTAAATTGCTAATAATTCGTTTTTAGGAATAAAATGTGAAAGTCTAATAATTAAAAAGTTTTTCTTAAAAAATCGTACTTTTGAAAATTTCCTTTTTTTTTAATTGCAAAAAACTCGATGAAAGAGGCCATTTCTTTAAAAAATACCTCATATGATTGAAAATGCTAAATTCATCGTCTATACAATGCTTTTTTAATTATTAGAATCGGTTCATAAATGAGTACGCCAGGGACATTTCACCGCGGGAGGGGCGAACGTCGCGGGCGCGCGCGCGTTTGCTGACGAACGCGACTGTGTAGACATTTTTAAGTGTAGCTCAACAACTACTAAACCGATTTAGACAAGTGGGGTATCATATGAAAGCTCTTTATATTGCCATTAATTTATTGCAAGTAATGAAATGTGTAAGTCAAACAATTAAAAAGTTTTTCCAAAAATATAGTATTTTTGAAAAAGTAATTTTTATTTTAACTTCAAAAAACTCCATGAAAGACGCCATTTCTTTAAAAAATACTTCATATGATTGAAATGCTACATTAATTCTATATATAATGCTTTTTAAATTATTAGAATCGGTTCATAAATGAGTACGCCAGGGACATTTCGCCACGGGCGGGGCGAACGTCGCGGCGCACGCGCGTTTGCTGACGAACGCGACTGAGTAGGCTTTCTTAAGTGCAGCTCAACAACTACCTAACCGATTAAGACAAATGAGGTGTCACATGAAAGGTATTTTATTACTTAATAAAAAAAATTTTGATAGCCAGAACACTTGGTCAGAGATTTAAAAAAATAATGAAAATAAATCCAAAAAAAAGGTTCTCGCCTTATGTTAGACAACAAAATCATCATCATCATCACATCAGCCGCAAGACGTCCACTGCTGGACATAGGCCTCCCCCAAAAAGTGCCACAATGACCGGTCCTGCGCCACCCGCATTCAGCGGACTCCCGCGACCTTTACCAGGTCATCAGTCCACCTTGTGGGGGGTCTACCCACGCTGCGCCTTCCGGTCCGTGGTCGCCATTCGAGAACCTTTCAGCCCCAACGGCCATCGGTTCTACGCGCAATGTGCCCCGCCCACTGCCACTTAAGTTTAGCGATTCGAAAGGCTATATCGGTTACTTTGGTTCTGCTACGGATGGCGTCATTTCTGATGCGATCACGCAGTGAAACTCCGAGCATAGCCCTCTACATTGCCCTCTGCTCAGTGGACTTGACCCTATGGTGAGCGACCACGTTTCCGTACCATATGTCATTACTGGCAACACACATTGGTCAAGGCTCTCGTCTTGAGACACTGCGGAATATTGGACGAAAAAATATGCCGTAGCTTCCCGAACGCTGCCCAGCCGAGTCGGATTCGACGATTAACCTCTTTCTCAAAGTTGGACCTGCCTAACTGGACAGTCTGTCCTAGGTATACATAATCGTCTACAACTTCGAGCGTAAAGCGTCCGATTGTAACAGGAGTTGGTGCTACTTGGGCATTTGACATGATCTTCGTCTTATCCATGTTCATCCTTAGACCAACTCGCTCGGAGGCTTTACTGAGGGCATCGAGCATTGTACTTAAATCCTCCATGGTTTCAGCCAAGACTACTATGTCGTCAGCAAACCGAAAGTGAGTGATGTACTCGCCGTTTATGTTGATGCCTAGCCTTCTCCAGTCCAGATTCTAGAAAACATCCTCCAGTGCAGCGGAGAACAGTTTAGGAAAAATATCTCCTTGCCTGACTCCCCGCTGCAGCGGAATGGGTTTCGAGTTCCAGTCCTAGAGAGTCGGACTAACATAGTTGCGTTTTCGTACAAACACTTCAGTACTTCGATATAGCGGTAGTCTACTTGGCACCTCTGTAGAGATTGTAAGTACTGCCCAGGTTTCGATCGAATCGAAGGCTTCCTAATAGTCCACAAAAGCTAAACAGTGGGGCAGGTTGTACTCTTTAGTCTTCTGTATACAGACCACCACTTCTGTATACAGAGTAACATAGACCACATCCATACGCTTCGTCAGGTTATAGCCTGCCGGACTTCAACGCGAAACTGGGCAAGAGAGATGGTGAAGAGCTGAGAGTGGGGGAATTTGGAGTTGGAAGTCGGAAACACCGCGGCCAACTACTGGCTGGTTTCTTGGAGAAGGAGGGACTCTGCAATCTCTACATAATTAATTCCTTCTTCAAAAAACGTGAGCATAGAAAGTCGACCTGGATGAGTCCCGACGGTGCAACTAAAAACGAGATTGACTTCATCATGTCGACGAAGAAGCATATATTCAATGATGTCTCTGTGATCAATACGGTTAAAACCGGAAGTGATCGCCGTCTGGTAAGAGGCACATTGAATATATTTAAGCTAGAGCGCTCTCGTCTGATGAAGTCCACGCTCCGACCATCAGCAGCCCAAACCCAAAACCCCGAGAGCTTTCAGCTGGAACTCCAGAACCGTCTGGATTGCCTAAGTGGCGATGTGGATAAATTCAATGACGGGTTTGTGGACGCTGTCCATACCACTGGGTCTAAATTCTTTAAAGCCCACCGGGCCAACTGAACCAATAGGCCCTCTAACTCCACTCAAAGGCTCTTCGAGTAAAGGAGTAGGATGGTTCTACAGTCTTCAGTCGATGCGACATTATATCGGCAACTCAATAGATAGATCTCCAAATCCCTGACCCGTGATCTGCGCCAATTCAATACAAAACGTATTGAAGAGGCCATCGAGAGGGATAAGGGCTCAAAAGTTTTCGCAAGAGATCTGTCTATTGGGCAGAGCCAGCTCGCCAAATTAAAAACTGAGGATGGTAGAATTGTCTCATCCAGACCTGAGCTTCTGAGCGAGATAGAGCGCTTCTATGGACAGCTATACACGTCAACTAGCAGACCCCGAAGTTGGTCTAGTGGAAGATCCTAGAGCTAGACTAACCCTGTACTATACCGATGACATTCCGGACATCAGCCTGTAAGAGATTAGAATGGCTCTTAAACAGCTCAAAAACAACAGGGCACCCGGTGAAGACGGAATTACAGCCGAACTCCTGAAGGAGGGTAGAAAACCGGTCCTTACAGCCCTTCAGAAGTTGTCCGACTCTGTCTTACTGGAAGGGAGAACGCCAAAGGCATGGAACACAGGCGTGGTGGTGCTGTTAAGAACTATCGCTTCGTCCGGTTATAACCTGACGAAGCGTATGGATGTGGTCTATGTTACTCTGTATACAGAAGACTGAAGAGTACCCTGCCCCTCTGTTTAGCGTTTGTGGACTATGAGAAAGCCTTCGATTCGATCGAAACCTGGGCGGTACTACAATCTCTACAGCGGTGCCAAGTATACTACCGCTATATCGAAGTACTGAAGTACGAAAACGCTACTATGTCAGTCCATTCCGCTGCAGCGGGGAGTCAGCAGGCAAGGTATTTTTCCTAAACTGTTCTCCGCTGCACTGGAGGATGTTTTCTAGAATCTGGACTGGAGAAGGCTAGGCATCAACATAAACGGCGAGTACATCACTCACTTTTGGTTTGCTGACGACAACTATGTCGTCAGACTACTAAGTCTTGGCTGAAACCATGGAGGATTTAAGTACAATGTTCAATGACCTCAGGAAAGCCTCCGAGCGAGTTGGTCTAAGGATGAACATGGATAAGACGAAGATCATGTCAAATGCCCATGTAGCACCAACTCCTGTTACAATCGGACGCTTTACGCTCGAAGTTGTAGGCGATTATGTATACCTAGGACAGACTGTCCAGTTAGGTAGGTCCAACAATGAGATAGAGGTTAATCGTCGAATCCGACTCGGCTAGGCAGCGTTCGGGAAGCTATGGCATATCTTTTCGTCCAATATTCCGCAGTGTCTCAAGACGAGAGTCTTTGACCAGTGGGTGTTGCCAGTGATGACATATGGTACGGAAACGTGGTCGCTCACCATGGGCTCAAAGTCACTCAGCAGAGGGCAATGGAGAGGGCTATGCTGGGAGTTTTTCTGCGTGATCGCATCAGAAATTACGTCATTCGTAGCAGAACCAAAGTAACCGATACCTATTTATAGCCTTTCGAATCGCTAAACTTAAGTGGCAGTGGGCGGGGCACATGGCGCGTAGAACCGATGGCCGTTGGGGCTGAAAGGTTCTCGAGTGGCGACCACGGACCGGAAGGCGCAGCGTGGGTAGACCCCCCACAAAGTGGACTGATGACCTGGTAAAGGTCGGTTAGGTAGTTGTTAAGCTACACTTAAGAAAGCCTACACAGTCACGTTCGTCAGCAAACGCGCGCGCGCCGCGACGTTCGCCCCGCCCGCGGCGAAATATCCCTGGCGTACTCATTTATGAACCGATTCTAATAATTTAAAAAGCATTATATATAGGATTAATGTAGCATTTTCAATCATATGAAGTATTTTTTAAAGAAATAGCCTCTTTCACCGAGTTTTTTAAAGTTAAAATAAAAATGACTTTTTCAAAAATACGATTTTTTGGAAAAACTTTTTAATTGTTTGACTAACACATTTCATTTTTTGAAACAAATTAATGGAAATATAAAGAACTTTCATTTGATACCTCATTTGTCTAAATCGGTTAAGTAGTTGTTGAACTACACCTAAGACTGTCTTCACAGTCGCGTTCGTCAGCAAACGCGCGCGCGCCGCGACGTTCGCCCCGCCCGTGGCGAAATGTCCCTGGCGTACTCATTTATGAACCGATTCTAATAATTCAAAAAGCATTGTATAGACGATGAATTTAGCAATTTCAATCATATGAAGTATTTTTTAAAGAAATGGCCTCTTTCATCGAGTTTTTTGCAGTTAAAAAAAAATGACTTTTTCAAAAGTACGATTTCTTAAGAAAAACTTTTTAATTATTAGACTTTCACATTTTATTCCTAAAAACGAATTATTAGCAATTTAAAGAGCTTTCATTTGACACCTCATTTGTTGCAATACGTTGAATAGTTAAAGAGATAATCGATAAAACTTGATACCACCAACCGCCATCTTTGTGACGTCATAGTTACCCCCTCCACCACTTTAAAGAGTGACGACATCGAGTTCCATACTCGGGAGACGTCACTGAATCCAACGATACCAGTCGTCGGTAGGCGACTGCTCGTACAAACGGAATTTTGATTTTAGCCACTTGGCCTCCCTACTATGCTGCTGACCGTATGTATACTTAAAATCATTTAAACTTGCCGAGTTATATAAAAATAGTCCGTTCAAAAAGCGACTTGACCTTCATAGCTAGACGATTCAAAATCTAATGACAGTTATAAAAAAAGCGGACATTTGAAATAATTTCAACGGTAAGAGATTTACGATACGTACCTCTCTTGCAGCTGCTTGTGTAACTGCACAGCGTTCTTCCTGCGGCGCACTTCCTTTGCGCGTAACACGCGCTCGCGCAGATTCTCTTGTTCGCGCACGCGTCTTCGGTATTCACTTTCCTATTAAATATCATACAATATTGCTTTACTACCATTGTTTCTAATCCGAAACTCCAGGTAATTTATATAAAAAAAATACTAAACTACCAGCTTGATAATCTGCCATAAAGTAAGAATAATCATAAATAGAGTAGCCCCCCTTATTCATAAAACTTAACAAACATCTGCTTACTAAAAGGTTTTTAGCCCTTTCTCACAAACGTAAATCTCTAAGTGACAGATAAGGACAAACGAACTTTAGCGGCTAGTTAACTAAAATAGGTTTTGATGGATGTTTATGAATAAGGGGGTAGCAATTAGTTTTCTAGTGTTCTTTGATTGACTTTCAGTGTACTATAATATCACAGGAACAGACTATGGAGACAACAGAAAGCTAAATATTGAAGGATTCGCATCTTCTACCCGGTCTGTCAGCGGAAATGCCCATTATTTGTGCACTATAGATAATTTTCATTCTGGCAAGTAAACTAAGAACACACAAACAAAGATAATACAACTCCGATGTACCCGAAAAAGGTCTGTTTCGGTTTAAGATCCTGCCTTTCGGGCTACACGATACGGAGCAAATTCAACCCAGCTTCAAGGCGTCAGGATTCGTTTATGGACAAATATATGTCGCAGTCAAAAGTGTGAACTGGTCAAAAGAACTTTTAACCGACAAAAACAGGCAAAACTACTTTTGACCAATCTGTCAAGGTTGACGTTTGTCACATAGGTACTGTCAAATTTCGGTTAGGTTAGGGTTCGCTTGTGTCCCTCAGAGCGGAATAGGCACCCCGCGATAGCGGGGTGCCGTCGACATGCTGGCAAGTCACAAATCTGACAGTACCCATGTGACAAACGTCAACCTTGACAGATTGGTCAAAAGTAGTTTTGCCTGTTTTTGTCGGTTAAAAGTTCTTTTGACCAGTTCACACTTTTGACTGCAACATATACACTACGACGGTGGCAAACAAGCGGAAGATCTGTCCGTGTGATGAGTTTTTAGACTTTAAATCAGTCCGGAAGGGATTTTGCCTTACAATTTATGACAGAAACGTAAAGAATTTTATCATCTTTATACTTAGCATAGATACTTTTGGGATCGAAACAACGTGAGACAAAAACTCTGAAAATGGCCCCTTTAGATGAAGATAGGGCCAAACACTCGCACGGCCCAAGGTCAAACTTCATTCCCCACCAATATATATCAAAAATTCTTCATCTCCACCTTTTTCAAGGCAATGTGTGGAGGCGAATTCCTACGGACTGAATTAATTATTAAACATGTAAATATAGGAGGTCAGGTATAGTTCGTACAAAACTGTAAGGCCAAGTGCTGTCAAATTAACGCAAGCAAAAATCTACCTTACAGTCAGAGCTCTAAGTCGAGTTTTGCTTGCGTTCGTTTGACAGAATCTGGCCTTAGAGTTGTGTACGAAGTATACGGTTCGAGCTATATTACCTCGTCCGGCGGGCGGCGCTCGGCACGCTCGAGGCGGCGCCGCTCCGGGCTGCGGCTGCGGCGCGCCGGCGCCGGCGACGGCGAGCGGCGCGCAGGCGGCGACGCCGACCGCATGCTGAGGACGACCAACACGTCAGCACATAATAGTATAATAGTATTACATACACATACAGAATAGACACGAACCCCCCGCACCGGGGTCTGTTACTTCGTCCCTGAGACGCCCGCCTGGTGTCGATCGGGTTACTTGTCATACCTAGATAAGAGTGTAACCCCCTTATTCATAAACGTCCATCAAAACTCACTTCACTTTTTTTTTAAATGGCTTTCCATCAAATTTATGATGATTTCGCCAACCACGTGTACATTAGACGTTGTTCGGTAACGACGCCATGACAGTAGGCAAGACAGTGTACGGTAGTGGATTCCGCTCGTCGTCGCTCCGGGCGCGTGCGCTCACCAACGCGGCGACGAGCGAAATCCCATCAAACCTCTATTAATTAACAAGCAGCTAAAGTTCGTTAGTCTTTATCTGTCACTCTGACCTTTACGTGTGTGAGAAAGGGACAAAACATTTTAAATAGCAGAGGTCTGTTAAGTTTAATGAATAAGGGGGTAAGTATGTAACCTTTTTTGTACTGGCCGCTTGCGACCTGCTTCGCTGTCGGCGCAGCCCGTGTCGGTTGGCGTTGATGAACTCCTCCCGCCGCCACACGCTCGACTCCGGCAGTAACTCGTTCCGTCTGTAAAATGTCGGCGAGCATTACCGTCGGCGCAGCCCCTGTCGGTTGGCGTTGATGAACTCCTCCCGCCGCCACACGCTCGACTCCGGCAGTAACTCGTTCCGTCTGTAAAATGTCGGCGAGCATTACCGTCGGCGCAGCCCCTGTCGGTTGGCGTTGATGAACTCCTCCCGCCGCCACACGCTCGACTCCGGCAGTAACTCGTTCCGTCTGTAAAATGTCGGCGAGCATTACCGTCGGCGCAGCCCCTGTCGGTTGGCGTTGATGAACTCCTCCTGCCGCCGCAGCAGGTCGTCGTCGCCGCGCCACGCGCTCGACTCCGGCGCTAGCTCGTTCTCAATCTCTATCGTGGTGTTCTCTATGTATCTGTAACGTAACATTCATACCAAAACAGTGGCATTGTTGTTTTACAACTAATGAGCGAATGTTCTTTCACAAGTTCTAAATCCACCACTGACCAATCGGCCTTTTTTGACGATTTCGTGTTTTTTAACGTTATTTTTATTTATCTTTATTTGTTTCGTCATGAATAAATGTTATTATTCTTCTTCTTAAACATTAGTATCGTTATAGTCCTTTTACTAGCCGAAATATTGTAAAAGAGCTATTGAATTATGAAATTTGTAACTTTAACGATTACGCTTCTTTTTAGGGTTCCGTAGTAAACAAGGAACCCTTATAGTTTTTGAATAGATTATTTAGCCCAACTCAGGCAACTGAAATATTTTTAAGTATTATTTATACCTTTGAGGAGATCGTCTGGGGAACTTCCTACCGGCGGCCCGCGCCAGTGCGTTCCTTTGTTCGGCGATGAACCGCTCCGCCGCATCGTCGATGTCTTTGATCGGGCCTGACGAACAAACGGCTATTATCAACTTTTGAACGATAGACAAATTTGGAAACTAAGTTGAATGCTACACAAAATATCAATTGATACAACAGCCTTTTTTTTAAGTTTTTTGTTATATAAGAACCAATAAGTTATTTTTCACGCCACTGCTCGGAAATATGGCTATAGATGGCGGGAATTGGGGCGTCAAAATTGTCAATAGTAGTAGACTCATGAACAGGACAACTATGAACCTAAACCACATCTAAACCACACCTAAACCGCTACAACAATGTTATATTATTGTAGCGGTTATAGTAGTGCTATCGTCCAATCAGAACACGCCCGTACTTCATATGACACAAAATCAACCAATCGCAACTCGTAAAAATTAGGTATTTTTTGGTGTCGCCGACTATGTTATGAAAAAGAAGGTTATTGACAGGCGTTTTTAAGACTTTTATGTGCTTTGAAAGGTTTGCATTGAAGATTTATTACATAAAAACGCCTTTGAATTATCTAATAACACACTGGCCATTACGAACGTACTCGAAAAAAAAATGTAGGCGGGAGTATTTGAGATAATTGATTGGCGTTTTTAAGATTTTTAAATGTGCTTTGATAGGTTTGTATTGAACATTTATTACATAAAAACGCCTTTGAATTATCTAATAACAAACTGGCCCTTAAGAACGTACTCGAAAAAAATGTAGGCGGGAGATTTTAGGGTTATTGATTGGCGTTTTTATGATTTTTATGTGCTTTGAAAAGTTTGCATTGAACATGTATTACATAAAAACGCCTTTGAATTATCTAATAACATACTGGCCATTACGAACGTAAGAACTGGGAAAAAATAAGGCGGGAGATTGTGAAAAAGATATTGTGTTGCTGCAACCAACAAACTATAAAAATGGATTTGATTTCCTCTCAGTAGACGTGAAAAGCACTATGTTAAGCCTCGGCCGAAAGTGCAATAGATGGATCTCGTACTTTCGAGGGCCTCCGCTGCGCGTCGCCCCTCGAACTAACTCGTCCATCTATTGCTTACTTTCTAGCCTCTACAACAATGTACTATTAGTAGCTCTTAAATTGACAATATGAAAAAAAACAATCAATCGCTCAAGCCTCAGTTGCCTATAGAGCAAAAAAAAATCTTTCGTGAAAAATATGAAAAAAGATGACGAAAAAATGTGTGCATTATTAGATATGCTGCCAATTTAAGGGTATCGTATCATATTTGACTAGTCAGTTTAGTACATAACTGTATCGGAGAAAAACACGACATGCAGTATAAAACAAGAAAAACAAGAAGTATAAGTATACTCTGTATCTGTAAGTATACAACGTTAAAATGATTAGATGACTAAACAAACATACATAACACAATATAAAAACATTTTATTGCATATAGGTCTGTGGTCTCCATTAGAGGACCACGTACTGACTTCAGGAAACAAAAACAATAGCATAATAAAAAGGAAGGCGTAACTAACTCTACAAAGTACACAACATGCATTAAACTATCGGTTACCGAATTTGTTCTCCAGCGTAGGGCTGAGAGGTGGCGACTTTTGAATACGCGTTGGAATGTACGTGGGCAGCGGCAACCCTGCGCGCATCGTGGCTAGTCAGAACAAACTCCACATAAGCAACCAGTAGCCAATGCTGGGCCACGTTAATCAACAAATTAAAATTAACGCCGTTACTCACTAACTCAATGGTCGCTTTTATACATTACCGTGGACTTCCACGGCACGGTATACTGCGTACAGATTAGTGTGAGATTCACTATGGAGGGGCGTGTCGTCGTCGATGACGCGCACTATAAGTCTATGGTTTCATTCATAATTAGTCTATATTATATTTATAAATGAAACCATAGTTTTACCGTGCCGTGGACGTCGACGATATCGATATCGTTACTATGAGATCTAACTTTTTTGTAATCACGGAATATATGTCGAAAATTATTTGCAAGTACTCAATAATTACTCATCTTGTCCCTATGCTGTCTGGGTCAGTTCCGGGCACTTGAAATGTTAATTACCGAATATAAAAGGGTCCGTGAATGGTGTGTAAAGTAATGAATGCCTATTCAGTTATTCAGAAACTGAATGGCTATGCCAGAAATCATGTTGCGATGTGACTTTTCCATTTAATGGCTTTATTAATGATTGATATGTGAGCAAGTTTAAACCAGAACCTTGTTACAAGCTTGGAAGTTGTATTCCATGTTGCATTCTATGAAAAAACAATTGAATCTTACCTTCAACTGGTGGTTGGAAATTTCCTTTGAAATGCGGGTTTATGAGCACTTTTTTGCCAGCTAGTGCGCCGGGTAAAGTAGGCGGCAGTTGGACTGGCAACATTCTCACTTCGGGCTCTCGGCCCGGTGGTTTCGGCCCGAATTCCTCCAGTTTAGGTACATTAGCTGGCAGTGGTAAGCCTGGCAGTGGTTGCCTAATGGTTATTTGGGGCAAGTGGGTGCTGTTAGGAACAACTTCTCTCACTGGATGCCCAAATGGCCTGGGATTGAATGGAGGTCTTTGGAAGAATCTAGGTTCAAAATTTGGTCTCATTGGACCGAAATTCGGACGTGGCTCTTCCATGTTTGGCCTGAATGGGAATCTTTGGAAGTTTTGGAAGGGGGGCCTATTCTCCATGGGCCTGAAAGGTTCTTGGATCATAGGCCTTTCTGGTGATATTTCTGGGCCCATAGGCGGCATGGGTTCAGGTCGCATTTCTGGCCTTCGCTCGGGCCTGTTGTCAGGCCGAATCTCTGGCCGTATTTGTTCATGACGGACAGGCGGCCGGATTTGGTCAGGGCGGATGTCTGGCCGAATTTGTTCTGGCCTTTGCTCTGGCCTGATCTGAGGAGGAGAAGGTCGCACTTGGGGGGGAGGAAACGACGGACGCTGTTGAAGAAAGTTGCCCTGAAACAAAAACATATTCAAAATGATTGGCATAATTTTTTGAGTCAAAAACTGTAAGTATGCATCCTTTCATCTCTTTATAGTGGTATTGTAGTGGGTGATAGTCCAGCTATTTGGCTGCCAACGCGTTCGGGTGGTGAGACAATCATCCATTGCTACCCTTGGATTCCTAGCAACATCACAAAGTGAACATTTGTATTGGTTCCTGAGTCACTAGACATTCTTCCGTGTTATAGAATTTTATTATTATTTGAGTGTTTCCTCGTATCACAGCGACCATTGCTGATCTAATGTACCAATTCTCAGTCAAGTCCTGAAAACTCAAAGAATCGCAGGATTTTGCTGAAATCAACACTTAGGCTGGGTTGCACCAAACCGTCTGTAATCGTAAAGCGGTGTTCGTCAAATGCTGCCGCCGCCATATTTGACGATGACCGGTCTGTGTTCGTATGTTGGTGCAACTGGCGCTTAATCTCATCAGGGCACATGGCATGCTTGCCCAAGATAGTGCTACGGCTGCGCATTACGCTAGGGCAATTGGTTAGGATGTGTGCAGGTGTCTCCTCCGCTTCAAAGCAGAGTCTGCACCACCTTGTGTCACTCAAACCTAACATAAGTATGTGCTATTTAGGCAACAATGCCCTAATGTTATAGGATACATGTGTACTGACCCGGTGCACGTTGTGTCGACGGTAGGGATGGTTGAAGGGCTGTTGGAAACGCGCTTGGAACTGCGCGCTGCGCCACGAAGTGCGCCCGCGCCCTCCGTAGCCACCGCGCGGGACGAACACCTTGTCTGTAAAAAAAAATAGTACATTACTTACCAAGACTGGTAAAACAAAGAATGTTTCAGATCGCAGATATTTGACGCCCGAACCGAAGGCAAGGGCGACAAATATGCGATCTGAGGCTTTCTTTATTACCGTCCATGGTAAGAACAAAAATTTTATGTCACCCTCAGTGAAATAGGATTTTCCGCGCGCGGAACGTGTTATGGCCAGGTGACATAATAAATGTTATACAGTGCTTGAGGAACAGTTTTCAATAGTTTATACCTAACTATATTTCGTACTAAAGAGTCAGATAAAGTTTGCTCGATTAGGTCTCATGTAAGAGATGTTATTGTTTTTTTTATTATTTAGAAGACCTAAGTTTTGAAAATTTGTATCTAAATGACTATGTCATAGACATTGCTTGTAAAGTTACCAAGAATCAACATTCATAGTTTTTTATATAATATAAAGTGACAGATATCAATAGAAAACTCGTCATTACTTTAAACAATCAATATTTCAAATACACTAATGAAAGATCACATAAGCCGTGAGGAACTGCCCAATTCCTTTTCATTAGTTATAGTTAGTCCATAGCATAGGTAATAGTGGGCAGTTTTTCATGAACTTAACAAACCATAACCATCATCAAGACATTGTTTGTGTACTTACCTAATGAGTCAGGTATGTCACGGAGCTGAGGTGTTCGCTGTGAGCCCGGCGGCCGCTCCGACAAGAAGCGATCACGACTCTCGCCATCTTTACAAAAAAGAAATTTTACTCACCAAGTACATATATTCATCACTTTAACAACTCCAGTAATTAATAAGCAACAAGTAAAAAATAAGTGTCAGTTATTATCATGTATTTAGACATATAATTCAATAGCAATGCAGTGTAAACTTTTAGAGGGCTATGATATGATAAACACAAGAAATAAGAAACTTACTAGGAACTGCTGCATTTAGTTCTGATGGCACTATTTGTGGAGATTCAATTGGTGCAGCAGGCTGTTAACAAGGACATAAGATTACTTTACAAATAATTACCTGAAAAGTAAATATAGTAGAATCTGCGAATAACGACATCCGAATCCACTTATAACATTTGACCGCTTTTAACTACTGCTAAATCACCAAAATTAGGATTCATACCAAACATTTCAAAGAAAATCAGTCCATTTTGTATGAAGTCCTGTTAGTTTGACGTAATATTGCCAGTCCCTTGATGGTCGCTGTATCCGGATTGTACTGTATTTACTCAATGGTAAGGTCACAACACTGTGTAAAGGCATCAGCATCGCACCATAGAAGTAGTTGTACAATTGGGTATTTATTTATTTTATTCATTGCACGGGACACCAACAGAGTACATAAGATAAGGTTACAATTGTCTTATGGCAATTGTATTGTGGTATTGGTATGTTGTTTATGTGGTGCAATGTCGCAACACAGTGTTGTTACTTTGCCCAGACTAGTATTCCATCCATCCAAAGACTTCCTATTATTAAACAACTTAGGATAATGTGTGTTTTTAGAGTGGTAATGATTATTTTTGAAACCGAGCAGTCAAAGGTTTTGACCTTGACAAATATAACATTTTTTAGGTAAACTGACTTCATAAGAAAGTGCAATAGTTACTGTCTACCTCTAAGGATCTAAAGGATATAATTGGACATATTAAGACACTTGAAAATTGATATGAAAGAAACATATAAACTTGCTTACTATTGCAGGTGGCACAGCATGCTCAGGTTCATACACGGGAGGTTCATATGGAGCATAGGTAGAGTGGTCCTGGATTGGTGTGTTGGGCACCTCCACTGTTATATTGGGGACCACACATTCTTCTGCTGGAGGTTGGTATGGCAGTGGTTGCTGTAGAAATGAATAAAAAATCAGAGAAAGTAAATAGACTAAGTAGGTTGAAGACCTAATTATAGCTATACATAAAATTTGCACAAGTTGTGAAATTTAGCCTGATGACATTGAATAAATATCTTGAAGTGTGGTTGGCTACTTACTTGGCTGTAAGCCATGACGTGTCCGGAGAATTCTGAAGAGCTGATATCACTTCCATCATTGTAGTTGGGGTCAATCGAAGATGGTACATTCTGTGGGCCACTTTCGTAATCGTCAGCTAAGAGCTGATCTTCCTCTTCATTGCCAAGATTGTAGTCAGCAAGGCTATGGTCCCCTAAATCGTCTGCTAGCAAGTCTTCACTGGAAACAAAATAACATCTTTGAGTACCTAGCACGCGTGGTCACTGATACTTTATATTTGTGAATTAACATTAAATTTAACTATTTTTTTTACATTGAAACATATTGTTGGCAACAAAAGAAAGTTTATGCTCAGTGTTAGATTCACATAACCAATTGATAAAATTAATTTAACGAAAAATAAGTCGATAACTAACTTATCCGACATGTTGACAAAATATTTTCCATTTAATGCTGAAAAGAAGCGATTGGGGATTGGGGGAGAAGAAATTAGAAAAAAATACTTGTCTTGTCTATGGTAGTCAGTGTTGCCAGGGCCATTGCGACTTAAATTACTTGAAAAGTTAAATTTTTGCTAGAAAAGTTTTTTTTTAAATAATTTTCATAAAATTACTTATCAACGTTCTTTTTTAAGATATAATTCGCCACATACAGGCGGCATTCAGTGAGTTCGGGGCAGAATACACGCGCTTATTACTATTAAAAAAAAAATTACGCCGGGCTTGGTGGGTGGTATCATGTATCATGTCATGTGGGTTCTTTTGTTACCTCTTTGGTATGGAAACTTCTAAATTCTCTAATACAGTATAGTCCCGGTTAAGGTAAAATCCACAATTCGGCGAAGTATACTGACAGATAAGCTGTTGCTAGGAGTAGAAAAAAAAATGACGGTATTATATATCGATAAAAACTACCCGAGCTCAGTAAGTTAGCTGCCGTCAGGGTCTCGGCAAGCACCTAGGGTACCCGATAAATCGTAAAATCGGTAAGTCTAATAAGGCCTGAAAAATAATATCGATATGAGATATGAACATGACTGAACAGCAGCATTTTTGTATTTTGTCATATAACTTCGCATAATGGTGGACCAGAGTTTAGATACAAATACAATATTTTTTATTTTTATATGAGAGTTTGATTATTCTCAAAAGCTACTGATAGACCGCGGGCCAACGACAGGTCACGATTACCAATCTCCTCTCGAATGAAAACTTGTAGAATGGTTAAGAAAGATGAATAAAGAATTACTGTGGACGTCTGCCACGATTCCGTTGGTGGGTTGAGGAGCAGCAGCCTCCCAAAGACAAAAAAAAAATTAAATTCAGTCATTTCCTCTCGACTGAAACTAGGTTTAAATGATAGTTAAGAAAATACCTT
Organism: Cenopis cana; assembly: GCA_951800055.1. Classification (NCBI taxonomy): domain Eukaryota; kingdom Metazoa; phylum Arthropoda; class Insecta; order Lepidoptera; family Tortricidae; genus Cenopis; species Cenopis cana. The sequence goes on from OX637473.1 coordinate 10,978,075, forward strand.
GACGAAAAAAAATCGTCTGCCACTTGTATCGTGGTGGAATACCCGTCTGCCAAACACGTGAACATGTAAAAAAAATAAAAAAATCAGTCATTTCCTCTCGCCTGAAATTTTGTCAGATAATAGTTTATGGACTATTATGAAGAAATAAATTCGTCTGCCACTTGTATCGCGGTGGAAAACTCGTCTGCCAAGGGCCTAAACATTGTATGGGATGAAAAGAAAAAAAACAATGCACATCAGCGTGTGAAGTATCTATGGATAGGTCTTTGAAAATGATATAGGGGTTTCTAAAAAACTTTTCCATTTAAGTCAACCGTTGGTGAGATATTCGCTGTGAAAGTCGTAAAAACTTCATCCCCTCTTTAATTTCCAAACTGTGAGGTCAAAAATTCTGAAAAAAAATGGGAGGATGTAAATAAATAAATACTTTCAAAAATATTTGGTTTGAATAAATTACGTCAAACGGTTTTTTAATAAACGCTGAAAAACTGTCTTGTTCAAACAAAACGACTTAAGTGACGTGAGCTTCTCATAAAGTTACGACCTTTTTTGCAACGATTTATTAAATAGTGGTTTAAAATGTGAACTAGTAGGTGTCGGTATGGAACCCTTCATTGTGTGTGATCCCAGACGTACTCTAGGATGGTTTGAAAGTTATTCGATATGCCTCAGGTCGTATCTTCATAGGCCGTCTCGCTTGATCACGAGCACGTGGTTTGCGTGTCTCGTCTGGTTGCGTGTCTCTGTGCGAGAGGAAATGACTGTTTTTTTTTTTTTTTTTTTACATGTTCACGTGCTTGGCAGACGGGTATTCCACCGCGATACAAGTGGCAGACGATTTTTTTTCGTTAAGGTATTTTCTTAACTATCATTTAAACCTAGTTTCAGTCGAAAGGAAATGACTGAATTTAATTATTTTTTTTACGTCTTTGGGAGGCTGCTGCTCCTCAACCCACCAACGGAATGGTGGCAGACGTCCACAGTAATTTTTTATTCATCTTTCTTAATCACTGTACAAGTTTTCGTGCGAGAGGAAATGACTGACGATTTTAACATTGTGGCCCGCGGTCTAAGAATACATTTACCGGCGAAAATTTGGCCCAAAAACTTTTCGTGATTTCAAACTATAAATAGAATACTTACTTACTACGCTGGCTCAGCGACCCGAAGTGGATCTTGGCCTCCGACACTAAGACACGCCACTGTGCTGTGTCCTGTGCAGCTTGTCGCCAATCAAAGTCGGCCGTTTGAAGCTGGCACACGTCTTTTTGGACTTCGTCGATCCAGCGATACCTTGGTCGGCCGATCGGTTGTCGACCAGCGGGACGCCCAAGGTACGCTCTAAATAAATTATAAATAGGTAATAAATTTTCTGAAGGTGAGTTTATTTTAGTACAACAAAAGTTACGGCCGGAGCCGGTCAAAAGTTACGGTTTAGCCCGTGAAAATGTGATAAATGTAACTGCTGGCAACACTAATGGTAGTCATTGTTTATGGTTCTCAAGCCATTAAGGGCACCTCTTAAAACTTTAGTAAGTGTCTCGTTTAATGCTTTGTAGTCTTCCATAAATAAATAATCTTCAAAAACTTCATATTTTAATAAACAAATATTGAAAAAAAAATTGAATTTCGTTAAATGGAATGCCAATAGTCGAAAATTTCTTGAATCAGGGCTGCTACCGCGAACGGCATTCGAAATTTTGCCTCTCTGTCGCACTTATCTGGAAACTAGCAAGTGCGACAGAGAGGGAAAATTTCGAAAGCCGTTCGCGGTAGCAGCCCAGGTATGAATGAATATCATCATACCGACAGTCGAGAGGGTAAATTAGTAACTCAAATGGTAATAATTGACAATCTGTCAATGTCAAATGTCAATATTGACATTCTGTGAGGTGAGCGTTGTAGGTTGTAGGTTTACTACTTGCTTCATGGTTTTTGGTTTACTAGATTTGATTTAATTTAGCTTAACCTATCAAAGTATCAAATTTAGTTTATTTTATTATACTGCCAGTAACACGAAACATTTGTTAGTATTGAAGGAAGCAATATCAACATATAAACAAAAGCAAAAATGACGGAATCTGACTTTGAGATTGAATATTTAGATGAAGACGAAGAACTCGTTCAGCAATGCGTCCAAGCATCAGAAACCGGCGATACCTCTGCGCCCGTTGCCTTGAGTAAAGTACCGGTTTCTTCTAAATATTCAGTGGAAATTCCAGCACCGGAGGCTAGTTCGGGTTCTCTGCTTGTCGAGCGAACGCCTGTCACTAGACCTTATAAGCGGAAAAAGGCAAGAGAAGACGATGACTCTGATTATGACCCAACGGAAGATATCGAGGTGCCAGTTCCTCGTAAACAGAGGAAGAAACTGTCAACGTCTACACCCCGACCCACGCCTACGATTGACCGGAAGCCAAAGGTTACTCACACCATGTCTATAAAAGAGGAGTTGAAGTTTAGAAGAGTTCTGGGTCTGAAAATTCCAAATTTCGAAGACCCTCTATGCTTGCCTGTGAAAGCTGTTTTAAAGGAGGAAAGTGACACGAAGAAATTGAAGAACTGGAATAATCTGTGTTTGAATCACTTCAGGAATTATGACACCTCTTTAAAGCCTGACGTTGGGGAGACAGTGAGCTCTCAGAGAACCGTAGTGCTGAGGAATGTTAAAAACAAACTGACAGGTAAATAAATATGGTTTTGTTGTAGTCGTTAGTACTTATAAAAAAGTAATAAAGCATATAATAGCTTATAAGAATTTAAAAACATGAATGCTTCTTATATCCATTTTTTGCCCTAACTGGAAGTTGATTTTAATTTAGGGTTGCTATATATCCTAGGCTTCCAGTCATTAAGCAGATTGAAAGGCCTAGTTAATTAGTAGGAACCAGGACTATATAAATCCTATTTTAATCTCATCATATAACTTATCTCCATTTTTAGGTAAAAGTGAAACAACAATATGGGGTAAGCTAACAGCACAGAGCGAAACCGACAAGAAATCCGAAGTGTTCCAATCAGTCCTGCCCAAGTTCCGAGAGTCCAAGCTGCTGGACTTCCCGGCGACCATGGCACGGAAGACCAGGCATGTGACGAATGTGGAGACAGTTGTGTTGACCAAGGAGGATGATAAAGGGGACGTGCTTGTGGTCTACAAGCCAAAGCAGGCACTTAGTGCTGTATATAAGCTTGTTGAAGAAAATAAGTTAGTATTTTTATATGTACTCCTACCACACCTTTTTCTCAAACAATGCATTTCTGACTCAACTGCCAAGTCCTCTGCCGACTTAAAAAACAAAACAATCTTTTGTTTACATGACTGGGATCGCGATGGGGGGGTTTAGATGACCAAGAACTTGTGATTAAAAAATAGTCATCTTACCTCGGTAGCCTGCAATCCCGCACTGTCCTCTCCCAGCGAAAAAAACAAAACTAAACATTCTTTTGTTATCACGCCGGGGATCCCAGTCACCGGCAGTGGATGGCTTGGAAACTTGCGTGCAAGTTTTTGCTAATGTAAATCAGCCTTTAGAAATACTTTTGGGGAACTTGTCACATTATCTGTGATATTTAATGGTGAAAACAGCAACAAAAAGTGTTTTTGTATCATCAATCATCATGATACAAAAACACTTTTTGTTGCTGTTTTCATCATGATACTATCATGTTTCAAGTTTATTCAGCTAAAATTATCTTTGGTATGGTAATATAATTGTTATTCAGAATTAAAAAGACTAATAACAATTTGGAACTTCCTGTATTCTATAAAAGCAAATACTTACTACAGTAAAACAGTTTTAATTTACTGCTGTGCCTACTACCTCATAGTGACCATTCCATCAAAATGAGTTTTTATAAAAATTATGAGAAATCCTGTATGGTTGATAGTTTAGAATATAGCGGTTTAAACTTACACGATTTTCACATATTATTATTGGAAAACGGGATTTAATCGCGTACACTTATAATTTATTTACCTTTTGTAAGGTTTTGCCCGACGTTTCGAATGTATCGCAACATTCATGGTCGCGAGCTGACGCGCTAAGTGTACGCGTGTTATAAGTGTACGCGATTAAGTCCCGTTTTCCAATAATAATGTAGTTTAGAATAGTCATTATTATTAATATTTTGACGCTCAGAAACCATCTTCTATATTAAATTTTGTTATTCAGACTGAGACCTTATACATCTCTAATCTCTAACTATACTGATATTGTAATATATGTAATAGATAATTAATATTTTGAACATTTGACATGAAAAATGTATTATATGACTTATTGTCATATGCTTGTATTGTCAGACCTTATTAAATTGTAAATTGACATGTAAAAGTGCCTTTGTGGGCTATTAGCAAAATAAATGTTTGAATTTTGTTTTTTTCCTGCAGTGTAGAAGCTGATCTACCTGGTAAAGAAGAAGAAAAGAAGCAATACCTGAAGGAGATGACGGTGTGCAAACTATGTTCGCCGTGCTACCAGGGCTCGTGGAGGGGTTATAACAAGACTGATAATACCAAAAGTGAGTGACACCCTTTATTACGAATTAACATGCCTTCAAACAATTTATTCATTTTAATGTGACTGCTTGTAACTGAGATACAATATAGAACTAGTAGTAGCAATATAGTTATTATACAAAATACTGCCAGTAGAAACTTGTAGTAGATGTTTCTCCAAGCTTTCAGAAAACGTAAAAAAAGATGAATTGCATTAATAGTTGAGTAAGAAGTCCAGTTTTTTCACATCATTTACCTCTTCCGACGCAAATGACACATCGCAACGCCACACGTTCAACGCGAAATTAAACCTTACGCAATCGCTATCGTTGGCGTGGCGTCCATGTCACGATTTTCCGATGATTTGAATAGCCAACAGTGGCGGTTAAAGGGTTTAATAATATATTAAAAAAATATTTTTCAGAGAATATAGTCTGCGCAATCTGCGCTCGCTCGTTTGTGAGCGTGTACAATCTGCTGGCACACGTGAAGACGCACAGCTCGGCCGACGTGCGCCGCTACAAGACGATGCTCTCCAACACTCTTGCCGGGGTCAGTATTAGGATATATGATATATGTACTTTTATGCCACACCTGGCCATAAAGTGGCAATTACCGCACGCTCCACGCGCGGGAAATCCCACTTCCTGGCCAGGGGGTGACATAAAATTTTGTACTTAACACGGGTGGTAATAAAGAAAGCATCAGATCGCATATTTATCGCCCTTGCCTTCGGCTCGGGCGTCAAATAGCTGCGATCTGAGACATTCTTTATTTTACCGCCCTTGTTAAGTAATGTACTATTATGCTACGTTTACATTCAGCTAAGTGGGCAGGACTAGTGTGTAAACACGATACTTGTCATGCCACTGCATTGCCACTCGTGCTGCCCGGCGCTCCCGCGAAAGTGCGGTTTTTTGTTCTGAAGTCAAAGGGCCGGCAGCGCGAGCGCATGTAAATACACAGGTTTACATTCTGTTCCGTCGCTCATATTTCGACATTTATTTAGTTATTCCTAGTACCAAACCACACCACCTTGCTTGCTTGTTTGTAGTAGTAGTAGTAGTATAAGACCGCCTTTTGTTCTACCTCTGTATCCCTGTTTCTTTGTTTTTCTTTTGTATGTGTGCTTATGTGAGGTGTGCAATAAAGAGTATTTGTTGTTGTTGTTGTTGTTGTTGTTGTACCTAGTAAGTGCGAAATGGACACAGCGCTTTTACGTAAGCAAGGAGAGGGGTGCGCGGTGTAACGGGGCCAATCGCTCAAGGTCATTGAGACGGTGGAGCCCCTTAAAGCCAGGGATACATTAAGGGACAAATGTCCTGCGACACGTGTCGCCAGCGACATCGGGTGAAGTAGCGCGACGTTGCCGGACTTCACTCGACATGTCTGGCAACATCGCGCGGCACGGACGTCGTTACGGACATAAGTCGCGCGATGTCGCCTGATATGTCAGGCGAAATCGGCCGGCTTCGCTTGACATGTCGCCGACAAACGTAGCTCCAGCTGGAGCTATGTGTCAAATGTATGGAAACATAGCATAGCATAGCTCTAGTGGAAAACCAGCCTTAGAAAGACAACTCGTGCAAATTTCAACAACCTTAACACTAGGTGGTGCTATAATCAATTCCGTCAGCTTTCTTCTAAGATGAACAAGCATGCATGATAATGATACTCAATTTAAAATTTTGTCAAGTGGATACGTCCTCTAACGAAATTATAATTTTCAATGAAAGTGAAAAATTGAAAACTTGCCCCAGGTGGGATTTGAACCCACGACCTCTGAAACACGTCCATTTTTCCGTTTTTCACTTTGATTGAAAATTATACTCTGGTGAGTGTTAAATTGTTTCTAGTTAAGTTTGTATTTATTTTAAGTACAAGTAACCCCATGTCGATCCACAGGTGGTGGAATACCACTATAAGTGTCGTATCTGCAACGAGAAGTGTCCGAGCATCAAGGATCTCCGAAGACACGTTCTCACCCATCAAAGTAAGTGGTGTAGTCCTTGTAGTCTAGATTGCCCTAATACATAAGCCGCGAAAAAACTAGTGCCTACGCCAAATCTTGGGATTAGGTAGTGGACCCAGGATGCAACTGTACTGGGATAACGCTAGGAGGATGATGATGACATAAGCCGCGAAGTATTCAGTGTTCACTCTTCCTTGTGTAATGGAAAAAAAAAACAACGGGTTGCACCCCGGGAGTGCCGGCAGAAGTGAAAACTCAATGACATAAATAATAAATAAATAAATAATATTGGTGGACAACTAAGCAAAGCTTGTACTATGGATACTAAGCCACGAAATACATACTTATATAGATAAATAAATACTTAAATACATAGAAAACATCCAAGACCCAAGAACAAATAATATTTATTATTATTTATTTATATATTGTTAGTGTATATATATCTCTCTGATGTATTAGGTTAGATAGAGGCTTGCTGGAGCTGACATCGTCATACTGACGAAAGCTTCAAAATAAATAAAGATTTAAAAAAAAGAACAAATATTCGTGCTCATCACACATAATGCTGCACAATAAATGCCCCGGCCGGGATTAAAACCCGGGACCTCCAGCTTCGTAGGCAGGGTCATTACCAACTAAGCTAAAGCGGTCGTCATAATTAGATAAAGAAGTTTTCACTGAATATATTTTTGATAACAGCGCCACCTACGAACAATACAAGTCACTAACTATACAGAACGCTGCTGTCGGTTGTCTGCACTGTGAGAAAATTCGCTTGTTTGTTCATGGGTGGCGCTGTTACCAATATCCATCTTCTAGAGGTCACGTGTCCATCTTACGATATTAGGAGGGGTCAACTTAGCTGGTCTTACGCTCTGACGGCCACGTGACCCTGACGCGATTTTAACATTTTTTCCCCATCACAAAGAGTGCACAGCGCCGCTAAACAAGTTTTCACTTCAAAAACACAGCTAGCTTGTTTGTGGATTGAAAGATTTGTATTGATATATAGTCTTAATTCTTGACATATATTATAATGAAACTAGTCATTGCCCGCTACTTCGTCCGCGTGGAACTCGTTTGAATTAAGTTATTGCTATTTACTTATATCAGGCGCTTACCTAGTTATCGCTCTTCCATACAAACATCCACCCCCTTAATGGATGATTTCCAGGATAAAAAGTATCCTATGTCCTTCCCCGGGACTCAATTTATCTCCATTCCAAATATCATGTAAATCGGTTCAGCGGTTTTAAGCGTGAAGAGGTAACAGACAGACAGACACACTTTCACAATTATAATATTAGTATGGATGTATGAAACTCGGTTGAGTTCATCTATATAAAATGGACTCTCCATTACTTACTTGTCTTTGTCTGCAGTTATATATCTTCTAATGATCAGGGCTCGGAACCGGTTTTTTTAACCGGTTAAAACCGGTTTATTTGTGTTTAGCTCCGAACTTTATTGAGAACGCGAACGTTTTAAGAACTTTATTCGACGAGAGGTCCGGCGGGGGTCACTGTCTGTAGGTATTACGTTAGGTAGGTATAGTTATTTCCGTCGACCGAATTTCTATAAACATGTTATTGGATTTTGAATCATATTGTTTGATCAGTAAGATAGCTTCTTAAACAAATTAAGTTGATGCAACTCGGCCAACTCAAATTGTTTCAATCTGAATCGTACGCCCGCATTAACCGGTTTTTATCGTTCTAAACCGGTTAATCCGACAAAACCTTTATATAAAGCTCTTCGGTAAACCGGTTTAAATAAAACGGCTTTTGTATCTAAACCGAAATAAAAAGGTTTTGCCGCAGTACATGACAACGGTTTGAAAAATTAACCGGTTTCCGAGCCCTGCTAATGATTTCTTCGATACTTGATATTAGTCTGAGTTTCTTCTTTTTGTTTTCAGGTTTGGAGCAGTTCCAATGTGAAGTGTGCAACAAAGTGATCAAGAGTGCTTTTACTATGTAGCTACTGTGATCGCCTACTACGGCAATGTAAGTGAACGTTATTCGATTGAGTATCGATTGTAATAAAACTATTTTTAATTGATTTATTACGTATTATTATTTGAATCTGCTATTTGTTACAAAACCTATGTTCAATATGTTAGTTTAGTCATTAGTCATAGGGCTTAGTGATCATTTTTTACCCAAAATCAAATGAAAACAAATGATGAAATAATCATATCTTATATCTTTAAACGAGCAATTCTTGTATATATATTTATTTATATATATATGTATATTTATTTATTTATTTCGGGGATCTCGGAAACGGCTCTAACGATTTTGATGAAATTTGGTATCTGGGGGTTTTCGGGGGCGAGAAATCGATCTAGCTAGGTCTCATCCCAGGGAAAACGCCGAGCAAAGCTCGGTCGCCCAGATATTATGTATAATATACATAATACGTTTTAAAATTTCATCTGGCAAAAATATTTTGTCCCTCTCTTTCTAGCAATCATGCAGAATTCGATGTGACGTCCCCCGCATGAGAACCATATGGAATATTTTTATTTAATGTAATTAAACATTGCAAATGCCGAATCGATATTTGTTTTCCCCTCATTTTAAGCCCAAACATGGGGTGAAGTAATTACACATGTAACGCCATGTGGTACATTGTTACTTAATTAATTATTAGATTATCTGGGCGTCTCGGAAATGGCTCTGACGATTTTGATGAAATGTCGATTTTGTATTGGGGTTTTCGGGGACGAGCCATAATCTAGCTAAGTCTCATGCACGGGAAAACGCCGAGCATAGCTCGGCCGCCCAGATATTAAAGCATTTACACTTATAAATATACCTAGATATTTTTCTAGCACGAACGTTGACGTCTAAGTGTTTGACAAAATAAAAACATTGACAGTCCTGTTATCGATAAGTGCCACTTCAACGTCATAGAGATAATACAAAGAAAAATATAGGATAATAATAAAAAAAGAAAAAAAAAACGACGACGACGTTAAAAATAGATGACAGTAACCAAACTATAAATTTATTTATATTTTACATACTTTAGAAAACAATTTGAAACCCTTTTGTAACTTTCTTTCTTCGTGTCACTGAATTAATTCTCCCATAAGTCACTCCATGATAAACCCACACCCAAATAGGGTATTAAACTAAGGTAAAAATAAATTATATTTTACTTGACTAATAAAAGATCTAACGAAAATACTCGAAAAACATCAATTATTAATTTATTTTAGCTAATTGAAAGATTTTATAAGCATAAAGATTTAAAAAGGACGCTGATTTGAACAAACCTACTCACACTGCCTTAGTGACGTCACTAAGACAGTATTTCCCTACAAACTTCATATTAACAAATCGTTTTTGACATTTAATAAAAAGTTGCTGATTTGACTAGGGGTTTAATACCGTATTGTCAAATTGACGCTGACGCAGAATGATACAACATGTAGTATATCCCAAACCCATTTTTGATCCCATAGCAAATCTGTGTCTGTGTCTCTATACAACACAAATTCTCTCTACAAATTTTACACTATAGGTACAATCAAGATAAATAAAAAACACTGTACACACTGAAAGTTTCATGTAGACTGCTCTATAATAAATAACTATTCATTGCAATACGTCTTGTCGTTGAAGTAGTAAGTATGTAGGTACTTATCGATAACAAGTACGTGTCGATATTTTTATTGTGGTAAGCACTAAGCAAATTCTGTTCCTGCTAGAAAAATATCTAGGTATACTTATAAAGCATATATTAACCTGTGGGTTGACGGCGAAAAAAAAACAAAACAAAACAATGTTTACTTGACTTGTATTCGCGCCACCGGTCGACATGGGTTTAATCAAGTGCTCTGGCTTACCTACTCGTTCTAAAGACACTTTTTCCGTAAAAACTTGTAGGAATAATTATTCAAAAAATCGCTTTGCCGTAAGAGCGTGTTCCACTCATGATAGAATATATAACCATGCTGATATTTTCTACCAAAATTATAGAAGTTATGTAACCGCAGTAAGAAGCACTTCATAGGTGATTGGTGACAAGTAAGTAGTATACTCGTACAATCGAATTGTAAAAAAAGCTAATAAACATTAGAATTATTAATAATACCTTTTGTAATGAGTAAGTAAATACTTGCGCTTTGAAATGATACATTCACTGTCTTACAGAGTAGGCTTGAAACATGATGTCTCTTTGTTGTTTTGTTTTGATTGATGTCTCAAAATAGTTTCAATATACGAATACTAATATAGTGATGGAATATCAATTTAATAAAAGAATAACAGTTAACGGTTGACACTCACTAGGAAAAGGTCACAATTTTAGATATTAAATTAGAAAAGTGAAAATTAACTCATTTCCTGTTTCCAGGGAAGTTTCTTGTTCTGTTCCATCCTGTTTACTAATTACATTATGTTAGGTACTTATATTTTTTTACTTCGTGCATATTTTCGTTATAAGTGCTGATGTATTGGTGAAAACTTTGCTGGCTTATGATCTACCTAACTGTAATAGCTTTATGTATGATTGTTGCTGTTTGTTTTCCTTAATAAAGCAAAATAAAATAAAAATAAAACACTTATAAAGTCAAGCTATGGATCAATACTTTTTTTTGGTACGAAGTCATAAATCAAGTAGCTTATCCACTGAACTATAAGCCCATTCTATTGGTATCCCATAGTCCCTATCCCCTGTCATATCACCCCATCGGACCCCAAAATTGACGCGTGACGTCACCAGGTCAATGAACTCACCCCCGCGTTCGTTGACCTCGGATTTTGGGGTGTCCTGTCATACAAAAAAAGCAAACACTGAGGGAAAGTTTGTGAGTTTATATTGGGGAGAGAAATAAAATATGTACTTACCAATTATTGTATTAATTATTTACTTACGTATGCTTTATGAGGTGACTGCCAGGCACAGGGTAGTTTACTAGACAATTTGGATATTTATTGAACACATTTTAAGTAGGTAGTAATCAAATTAGTTTAATGATGTTAATTAGTATAAGTACTATTTATCGTATCCATTTTAAACTAAAAACGAATGTAAACAGACCCTTTAGCTAAAAATAAAACCTGCTTAGGTATTCACAAAACATTTTCGTATTCAACTGGTAGCTCGTACGTACTAATTTGATCCATATATTCGTAACGACTCCGTATAACCGAAGGTCTACGTATACTGGTTTTCCCTTCAGTGACATATATTTTGCGAATCAAGCGGCAATTACACTTCGTCGTTCACCTAATGCGGTCGCCGAATTCATTTTAAACTACTTAGGCCAACGAACGTCGTCTTTACACTAGTCTGTCCGCCTACTACGGCGACTTGGCAGCTGTCGATCGAATGCGGCCGACTAACGTGTTCTTTACACTTTTGCGGTCGCCGCATGCAGCATGCATGACAAAAAGACATGCATGGCGAAATTATGGCAGGAAGCGTTATTGTCGCAACACACAACCATGGCTCACCCGAGCTCGCTCGTGAGATAAAAGTACTCTACGTAATTCTAAAACGGAGATACTAACTCTTTTTGAAAAGGGGTATTCCAATATCTAATAGAATTATAAATATAAATACCTATTTGTGGACAATCTTACACAAATCAACCCAGTCCCAAACTAAGCAAAACGTACTATGGGTACTAAGCGACGATATACATCTGCCACTGCCGAGACAAAACAGAATTACAATTAGACAAAGGTATAAATAGTAAATACCACGATTAATGTACTAACAGGAAGTACACTACACACTTTCTGTTACCTACTAAGTGCTTTAGTACTTACAGTACTGAAGTAAAAATAATGACAAGGTAGCATACAACAAATGCCATAGAATGATGCATCAATAATTAATTATAATAACAAGTCACAACGTTCGCCCTCCCTTAAATGCACACCCCTTTGAAACTTCAAGGAATTAACTAAATAGATCAAAAAACACCTCTATTACTGAAGCATTACAGTTCCTCAAATGTGTATACCACTAAGATTGCGTTATTAAATAGTGGCTGTAAAATGTATCTACAATAGTAAGTATAGTCTTAAAAATGTAAGCGTAAGTGACAAAAAAATGGATGGCAGAAACAGACAAAAATATTTTTTTATATCATCCCTTTAAATTAATAAAACTTCAATAGCAAAATCTTTCAACAAAATACAAATTTGATTTATACTGTGCATCGCGTATGTTCCTATTATTCCCCACATCGCACCTTCCATTAGACGGGGGGTCGGTCGGCTCTATAGGAGCTGTGTCACTTGTCCCCAAAATAATACGAGGGGTCCCATTGTCATAGACACGAGGTGTCGCGAAAACAACGAAATCGTCTGTCGTCATTTATTGGAAATTTTATCTGTCGAAATATGAAATACATGCGTTCATGCGAGTTAGCTAGATCACCCCCCTCTGGGGCAAGGGAGGTGGGTGGTGGGAGTGGTAGGACTAGGGGTGTAGGATGGTGTAGGGAGGCCGAAATTGAACGCAGTAAACTACATACTTATTATTATTTCATGTGACGGACCATTGTCGATTCTATTTATAAATTGCCAGACAGGTAGGTAATCACTTGCCTTCATGTTTATACATGACGTCAAACATTTAGTAAGAAATACCTACGTTTTTCGTATTTTTTCATCTCCTAATAACATTTTTTCAGTTCTGATTCTGATTCTAATTGACGTTTAACCTCTGAACCCTTATTGGGTTGGTTGATTATGGCATTTTAGTGAATTAACCACCACCGCCACCCACACTAAATGATTTAAGTGATGTGAATTAATCTGATCTGCTTTTATCGATATTTTTATATTGTGATTTGGGATGAAACACAAATAAAAGCAACTGTCATTGGGTTTTTTATATATTTAGAACAAGAAATGTATAGTTACAACCATTGAGGATATTAAATATCATATTGTAAAAACTATTGTATAAAGTGAAGAGAATGTGACATTTTTTCATATTTTTTTATTCAATTATAATTAATTCCAATAAAGTAATAATTATAGACACATAAATTACGTGAAAATATTAATGAATAAATTACTTAAAACAGCCAAGTAACCACTACTGATGTAAATATTTGGTTATTAATGCTTACAATAGGAATGAGTATTTTAAAAATTTCTATCCCGCTTGAAGGATGTCGCGTAGCAATTTTCCAAAAACCGCGTCGGTCCCCGGAACCGAGCGTTTAAGCTCCTTATTGGTGTTTGGAAAACTTTACAATAATTCAAAAATCCTTAAACGATCTTACAAATTATTGGGAACAACATTTAATTCTAAGACACTAAAACTGAATCAATATTTGGAATTTTATCGAGCTCCCTCGCCCGTTTGCTAGCTGGAGCCATGCGTCGGCCTCGCGGCGGAGGCGAAGCGTGCTCGAGGCAGGAAACCGGCCAGAGACTATGATGCCAGGTTTAGTGTTGTCTTAATTCCATCTACTATTTCTTGTGCAAATCAAACTCCCCACAAAAGCTATAATGAATTAGAGGTAATTATTAAACCGACACAATAAGTATATAGAAATACCTAACCTTTAGGTACAATATTAACTAAATCGGTTAATACGATCAACACAGACACCTACCTCTTAATTTTTATATAGGTAACCATAAAAAGACGAAAAGAAACTTCAACATTGATTTTAAATACCGGAAGATCTTAAGTGTTTTTTAACTTTTTTTTCGATTTTTTTATAGTTTTATAAAATACGTATTTGTATCAAAGTGGAGTCAGCTAGCGAACGAGGAAATGGCTGACTGTTCATAATCTCATTTAATTATAAATATCATTGCTTTCATTGCCTAGTACACCTTAACGTTGAAGTTGGTAAAATACTTATTCAATACTTTATTTTGAGACACTTATCTTACGATGCATTTTGTCTAATTATTTCCTATCCTTACTCGAGTCTGTTGGAAGTCGGGATGATTTACTGTGTTTTAAATACTCGCAAAGACCTCGAAAAGTATCTATGATACGGTCCATACTTTCAGGTCTCTAACAATATGGAAATATGAATGAATATTGCCTACGTTTACGTACTAGGAGTATCACATGCTACTCTGCACGATTCTGTGTTTGTCCCCATTCTATCACTTAACCTGAAATGAATAGTGGGTTCCGAGGAGCAGGCGCTTCGAGCCGAGCCACGAGCCTGCTCCTCGAGCCCCCGAAAAATGGGAACGAACCATTGTGCTATGCAGTTAATAGAGGAATCAACACCGAAAACGAACTTCTAATAAATAGACAGTGAAATTGATATTACATGATATTACTTTTTATTATTTAAATTCGAAACTATTGGTAATTTTATTCACAATTTGCGTTCCGTAGCTGGTCCGATGCCGTTATATTTACATATTTATTGCAACCATTTTAGCGAATGTTCTAAGCGTAATAACGACTCATCTTTCGACGTAGTCTGGGGTTTTGAACGCAAGTATCTTTCCGGCCTTTTCACTGTCTATAATGATTATTACAGCGCGGCAGCACACGGTCCTGCCCTGACTCCCGCCAGCGCTCGGCGAACCAATACCAGCGTTATACGGCTTTTAGAGCAACTTTTAATGTAAGATACTCCATTAAAGCTTAATTGAACTGGTGTTAAAGCGCTGCATTTCAGGCAATAAGGACTAAGTCATCACATGTGAAATGCAGAAATATGGATCAAAAAGATCCGTTTAAAAATATTGCTTAGTTTATTGTCCCTTATCGACATTTTATATTGCTTATGGTTGTTTTTCGCTGGTATGCGGCGCGGGCGGGGCACAGTGCCGTTGGTTCCGCCCAAGTGACGATGATCATGCGAATGCGCAAAGGGAAGCGACAAGACGGCGCGGGCTATATTTTATAAAATTACCCAATCAGAATACCTAAGAGCTATGCTAGAGAAACAGATCCAAAAGAGGAAGTATGGGCTGAGCAAATGGATTTATACAATAATTTTACAATAATATAGCCGTTGCAGCTCTGAAGTAGGTGTTGTGCAAATATTTTGACGTATGACGTTTATAGTAACACATTTAGTCGATGTCTCGAGTTTTCTGCGACGTTAAAATATTCCAATTTATCGATTGTATTTTGTCGATACGCATCCAGCACTAGCGGCTTTTTTAATTATTGAGCATTTGACTAGAATACAGCCGAGAGTGCCATAAATATTATTGAAATATTTTGACGCGGAGAAGTTAAACTTACGTAGATTTATGTCCTATGGAAGATTTCATTTCTTCATTGTGACTTAACTACGGTTCCGGCCTCTGGCATTACTTCTGCTTTGTGCTTGCCCGAGGTCGGTTCCTTACCAGACTACACGCTGATGCATACAAATGCTATTTAGCCTTCCTATTTATCACCGATTCCTGGACAGTCATTAATGTTAGCTGCGTTCATGTCAATTGATTTACTTATTAATTATGGGCCATCAACCTACGACTGTATCATCCCTCTCCCTTAATCTTTAATATAATTTAAGATCGACCGTCACGTGTATTTATTTACTTTTATTTTTTTGCTAATTTCACAGCCTCATGTCAATTAGCCTATGCGTATTTAGAGTATTGTTTCTGTGTTGCCAATTAATTACTTTATTTTATATATTTTCTTATTTTCATTAAAAAATGCTTCAAAACACCTTTCAAAAATTAGCCGTATGGTACTGATAATAGGGGTGCGTCTCCCTTGGCTGGGTTCGTTACCTACATTCACAGTGTCCACACCACACTATTAGTAGAACGTTTTGCCGACTGCCGCTTACAACTATGAAGATATGAATTACAGTATATTTTTAAAATACATATAAAAATATTCAGTTAACATTACGTGTAACGTGGCGTGCTTAACTCACAATACATTTATTGCTTTTCATGTTCACGAACTACTTCACTCACTAAGCTATTGAGCACTATTATTACTTTGTTATTATTTTGGTTAATTATTACCGAAAGAAGGGTTGACGTGCAAAACATTCTATTAATAGGTATATGCCGTAAGTCACTTTACATTACCTATAACGAACAACCGCTCCAAAATACTTTGCATTTTTTTTTACTTCCATTATTATTATTATTTATTATCTAAAAAGTCGATGAGTTTTCAGTGAATACTTTGGTGTTTTCGTTTCGATTCAAACGACAGTTTAAATCTTACATTTACGCGAAAAGCAATCCCAAACTTGAAACCATATTAGGGTTAAGTTGCCCTAAACAATAATTATTTATGTTTTATTTAATGAAACTTTACCTCCCTGAGCCCGATTAATCGCCCATTATAGTAATTTCCTAATAAATAAATCAATTTAGTTTTTAAGCATTACTCAAACCGGACTTTCGATATCGATAATCCTAACGGTGTAGTACAACACTTGCCTCGGTAAGCCGCCATCTTGTGATCGAAAAAAAGCGTGCGAATGCCGGTCTGAGTAAGCTTAGCCTACCGTAGATTTATAATATAAATTAGACATTAAATAAGTTAAATGCACACCTATTACATATACACGTAAAATACAATAATTGCACGTACACTAAATTAATGAGTCGTTAAATCTAACAAAATTTGAAATTATCATTACGGTTATTATCATCAACATTAACTCCAACTATTCTTAATAATTATCAATAATGAATAATACAGTCCCTATGAAAGGGTAATTAATGACTAGAATAGTTGAAATTTATATGCTGATTCAAAACAACACAAACACAACAACCACTACAACCTAAAGACGACTACGTTAGTTACAGTAGGTTAGCAAAAGTTGTGCTCGCGACCACTCCACCGCTTGCCAACCGTACGATCCGTAATAATTACCATAACTTAAATTATACTCAAACTTTATACCCAAAATCTACACCTCGCTTCGGTAAAGCGTTTTATAGAATTACATAGTGCCAACATTCAGGACACATTCCAAATGTTACCTATCTTTTTTTTTTTCTCGAGCCAGTACTGATGCGAGGCCTAGTAACGAAAGTGGTAACTCACAATTTCTCTAAATTAATACAGTAAGTATTCCTAATAATAATGAAACGTAATTATGACTAAAATTGGAATGTCAAGCAAGTCAAGCTGTACTTATTGTAAAATAAGCGAATTTTAGTAAAAATATTAAATGAATAAATAGCAAGTCGGCCGTTGGCCATCGCCTTCGCCGCGATTACAATAAATAGACAAACAAACTTCGGTCGGCCTAGCCCGACGCCTCGACTCATTTGTTAATATATTTTTATTAAATTAATGGCTATTAGTTATTGCACGTTTTACATTTATAATAAATATATAAATACTTGTAAATTTTAATCTCCATCTTTGGTATGTAATGAGTACCTATTAGTTAATATCTGAAATGTTACAAAACTGTTTTTTACATAATATATTAAGTATATACTCTTTTTACAAAAATCGTAGGGTCGTTAGGACGGCACGATAATATATAATCTATTCAAGTTCGATGTTCTTCAATAGGTCTTGTCGGGTCGAAGTGGTTCTGAGGCGTGTCAGACGCGGCGGATTATTTTAACATTTTTCCTATTTACAAATTTCCATTTAAACTAAAACAATTAAAGCCTACTTCGAATAGACGCAGGTTCGCATCCATACATTATTATTATAGCAGGTACCGATCATATGTTTAGACATCGATTATTATTGGAAACGATATCGTTAGACTAGAGTATGCACCATAGTTCCGCGGTGGACTGTCGTCCTCCGTCGCTCCGTGTGTCGTCTCCCTCCTGCGTGCGGCGAGGGAGCGCGCGCGAGCGGGACGGCGCGCTCGGCCGGGCTCGATCGATCGCCTGGCCGAGCGGCCCCGAGCGCCTTCGACCACCCCCAGCGGGGGCGGGGGGCGCCGTAGTGTGTCAGATCAGATCCTTGTCAGTGTGCGTTACCGGTATCTATTACCGTAACCCGCTTCTTAGTTCCTCGTATCAAAATTTTCTCAAAAAACTAACCTACACGCCTTTTGCGCCCGGCGAGCCCGGGACGTCAACTCATCTCCGCGGATCTCAATCATTTTTAAAATTTTATCAAAACCTATCACAGTTTTTGATTAGTTTTCATCCTTAATTAGATTAATATATGATTAAAATATACATATAGATAATATATATTTTCCAATCTTTAACAATATAACACTATTTTACTTCGATTAAGTGCCTGAGAAGCGCGAGCTTCGTTCCATTACATTTGGCCGGTCCGATATAATACTAACAGCTATAGGTACGTTGTGTGAACGACAGAATGATGTATGTATCGATATATTTGGCAAACATGGACCGGGCGCCGGGCCGGGCCGGGCCCGTGCCGTGCCGGGCCGTCCGCTGCCGTGACGGCCGCGGCAGTGGAGACGTGACACGCACAATACGACAGACGATATGATCACGTATAAAATGGAGCATAGCATTACACAATTTTAGGCTATTATTGCTAATTATTCATTATATTCGAAAACTATTTCTCGTTAACCACAACCGTTCATAAGCGAAGTTTAATATCATTATTTTGTTATTGACTATTACCAATATGTATGGGTTAGTCGGGCCGTCCGTGTGACATGCCACTCAAGCCGGCCTAGGTCGTGTCTAGTCGGTGCAGCCGGACCTTGTCCGGACCTGCGCACCGCGCCCTGTACGAGCCGCCATTTTGTTTCCTGAAACACACTTAACCCAGTTCGGTATATAGGCATACGTACGTGTATATATGTCACCGGAGCGGCTTCGGACAAAGGGCCGGTGGCTTCGCTTTACAGTAAACGTAGAAAATGCGGACGTTGTCCGTTCTAGTCGGGAAGACAGTCTAACTCTGGTTGGTGTTCTGGTATCCGCGGTATGTATGGGTGCGCGCCTGGCGCGTGCCGTCCTACCGGCCGCGGCGCCCGCGGCGCTTAGATCGTCTTGATCTTGTTGGTCTTGAAGCTGACCTGCAGGACGCGGTTGCCCAGCGTGTATCCGTTCAGCGACTGGATGGCCACCACGGCCTCGTCGTAGTTCGTCATGGTTATGAACCCGTAGCCTTTGCACTTGTTGGTCTGCAGGTCTCTGATGACTTTCACGCTCTGAACGGCACCGAACGGGCCGAAGAGTTGCCAGAGCACGTTCTCCTCGGTCTCGGGCGCCAGGTTGTACACGAAAATGCACCACTCGGAGCCGACAGCTCCCGGCAGCACGCCCCCCAGGAGCTCCCCGGCCAGCGGGCTGTAGCGCTGTAATCCTTTGTTGATGGCCAGGAGAGACTTCCCAGAGCTGAAGCGGCCGAGAGGTGCGGGGAACCGAAGCGCCGCCGGCAAGTACGCCGCCAAAGGTGCCAAAGCCTTCCCATTGTTGGACGGGTTGTTCGCAAACTTCACTGTGATAGGCTCCGTTGCTCCTTTAGGCACAGTTCCATTCAGTTCCTGAATGGCTCTTTCAGCCTCCACGCGCTGATCAAATCGGATGAATCCAACGCCTTTAGACAACCCCTGTTCGCCGCCAGTGAAAGGCCGCCCGCCTGAATTTTCGCACAAAATGCGAGATGTAATGATGCGGCCGTACGGGCTGAAGAGTCGCTCCAGTTCGCTCTGAGTCATGGTTTTGGGAAGTCCGGACACGTAGAGGTTGGCACCTTTGATGGCCTCGCTGCTCGGTCGTGCGTATGACACTTTGATGGTTTTGTTCTGCAGGCGGAGTCCATTGAGTGTGGCGATGGCCTTTTCCGCATCTTCCGGTCGGTGGTAGTTGACGAACGCGTAGCCCAGCGACTGGCCGCCGCCATGCAGCGCGTGGTTCAGAGCATCAGGGAACGCTGCCCCCTTATTTCGGATCAGCTTGCAACTCTCCACTTCACCGATACTGGAGAACAGGCTTCGGATTTCCTCCTGAGTCATGCTCTGAGGCAGGTAGTTGATGATGAGATTGGTTTTGGACTCCTCGCCGGAGCCATTCTGTTGCTCGCTGTCGCCTTTCGACATGGTGGCCTCAAATCATAAACGTAAAGAACGAAAGGGAAACGAAAAACGCGGTAAAATAAATAACACGCGTACGTCCGAGTGGGTAGCGCGCGCGAGCGGTATTGCGAGGGGTGGCCCGCGCAGGCCCGCGCAGCCCGGTATCGACCGCGTTATGTAACGCCGTTCGTTCACCCCTCTCCCGGTTGGTATAGTGTCCGAAAAAACCAGATACACCCCGCATCGACCCGCCCGGGATGCTGGCCTAACTGGGTTCCGCTCTGCCCTCCATCTTAGCGCCGTGCCGACTACCGGAACGCTCAATAACTGTCATTACGCGGATTTCCTCCACTTTAACACCTCCCATTGTTCTTTGATATCGAAACAACGAGCTTGGACACATTTTTAGGCGCTGAATAACGTTACTGCCAAAATTATGGCGTACTACGCTTTCGTATTCATTATCGAGTTGTTTTCATTGACACTGACTTGAATGAAGAATAGATACGAGCGTAGTAAGTAAAGCATAACGCGTTCTGCAACGGGCTTTTTAGATTGTTATTGTCAGTTAGTTATTACATGTTTCGTATTTAGGTAAAGACTTTTTCAACCGACATCCAAAAAAGGAGAGCAGCCACATTTTCAAAATAGGAGAGTTTCCCCGAATCGACTACGTTTTTTAAATGTTTGTAGGTATGTCGGAATGCAGTCCTCCGTTGACCGATTTAGTAAAACGTTCGTAAATATATAGGTAGGTAAAAGCTTACTTAAACCCCCGTATGGTCTTTTCTTGTGAAGGAACTTTTCTTGGAACTGCGTACATACATGTAGTAATACGATGACCGAGTTCTACGCATACGAAGTCGCGGGCAAAAGCTATTGTAGTATTATTTATCCTCCCGTCATCTGTGCGTATGGGTCAGATATGAAAATATAAAGTACCTACCTATTTTAGGAGATAGGAGATAATGTAATGAAGTAACATTTTGTAAATTTAAATTTTACAGCTGCTCTTTCCCTCAACTCTATTGTACCCATAGGTACTTTCCCTCAACTCTATTGTACCCATAGGTACTTTCCCTCAACTCTATTGTACCCATAGGTACTTTCCTTCACTTTTCCGCTGAACATTTTACTCTCCGCCGTAACATCGTAACTAAGGCAAATTCATTCAACTGTTGAAACGTGATTGAAATATTTATAAATTCAGATATCTACTAGTTCCTGTTTTAATGAAAGAGTCCAGCTATCGTAGATGCCTATTTTTGTTTTTTTTACGCTACTCGTTTTCTTCTCCTTTCTCCTGTCGAATTTTGTTGCTGCGTTCATTTCATCAATGGTCTTCTGCGAAGCACAAGACTTTGGCTACTTAAAATCTTATCTTATATCTTTAAACGAGCAATTCTTGTATATATTGTTTTTTTTTCGGGATCTCGGAAACGGCTCTAAAGATTTTGATGACATTTGGTATTTGGTGGTTTTCGGGGACGAGCAATCGATATAGGTAGGTCTCATGCCTAGGAAAACAATATTTTTTCCACGACCATTAGGAAAGAAGATATGAAGTCATCTATGGAGTAGCACCGTCGAAATTTGCTACTTTTGCAGTTTTCTTCTCATATTTAGGTTTGAGTGCAATTAATCGCAATCTGTAGGGGATCTATGATGGTCGAGTGATAGCGGGATAGACGACAGGATAAAGCATCTGTCACTTTCCGATCTATACCACTTCAATCCCTCAAAAGACAAAATCGTCTGTTTTCATGATACCTAGTAAGATCGTAGGTACTTTGAATTTGCATATAATTTTGTCTTCTGTAATATTACAGACCTAGAACTTGAGCTAAAATACACTAAAACGCAAATATGGGAATAAAACTGGAAAAAGAAGCAAATATCGATGGTAGTACTCCATAGATGACTTCGTATCTTCTTTCCTAATGATCGTGGAAAAAATATTTCAATAGAAGAGTTGTAGCACATTTTGTGATCTACAATATTGCAGAACTATACTTAGCGCTAAAATGCACTTAACATGCAAAAATGGGAGGAATACTAAAAAAAATGCAGTTTTAAAGATATGTCCTCTCATACCTTCGTCCTTAGGGGTCATACAAAAAATCTTTGTAGCCAAAAGTTTTAGCAAATTTTGTCTTCTACAATATTTCCGAACCATGTTTAGCACTAAAATGAACTTTAGCGACAGTACAAGGAAAAAACTGAAAAAGTGTCAGATTTTCCAAGATGGCGGAGAAAGATATGGAGCTGGAGGGTCGAAAATTTCGGGATGCAATGACAAATATTGTCCTTTACGGCATATCAAAAACCTATAACAATCGGACCATAGTTAGTGTGCCGGAACTACGATTTACCAAATGTACAACGAAAAAATTTGTATGGGCTGCACATTATCCGGTATAACATACTTCCGGCTCAAATTTGGGGATGGAGACAGGCAGATCCGTATTCTGCAGGGTCTAAGCCCTCTGATAACGTTGTCACCCCAACTGTTACATGACTTGCTTCTTGAATGCTACTTCTTCAAAAATGGGCCTACTCTATAGGGCAAGCTCTCTCTATACAAAATTTGTGCAAGCTTTTCTTCGTTTGAGTTTGCACTACAGTTATGATTTTTGGTCAATATGCTTATTTTTCTGTTAGTTATAACCAGAAAGATTATTTTTTTAAATTTTTATATTTTTTCTATTTTATTTTTCAGGTTTTTGAATTTTATACTTCTTCAGTTTCTTTGTAAATCCAATATTTACAACCAAACAAAATAATATTCGGGAGTGCCAAAACCAACGAATGAAACTTGCACAATTTTTGTATGGAGAATGCCTTGCCCTACCCCTACAAGTGTATGTATATACAAGTGTATGTATGTTGCATAGGTTGGGTGTGATTGCCACTTTTCCAAACGTTTCGGCGGAAATTTTCATGACGTCATTACTCGGGAGAGCGACCTTGGAGAGATTGTCTCCCGGCAGTTTCGGGGTCCGGGAGATATGCCTGATAACATACTAAAAGTCGGCGCTGGTTTCCGAAAGTGAAGTGTTTGTTCGACGGAAACCCATAACAACACGCATTATAGGCAAAACTCAATAAAGCAGTATTTTTGAAACATCATGTCTCAAAAACTATAAGCCATACGAAGCTGTAGGTAGGCTTAAATTGTTGCAAATTTAATGTTCTTTAAAAATGCCATAGACAAGTAATGTCAAAAACCCATAGTTTTTGAATTGAACTACAATACCTGAAAAAAGTCCGAAAATTTTGCAGTTTTTCACGTATCATATAAGTAGCACAACTTTTTTTTGCTTGCAAAACGTAGTTTCAGATACTCCTAAGGGGTGCAAATAACATACCAAAAATGCAGCTTTACATCTCGCTTTGCGATTTTAATGTACGATTTCACTGCTGTATTAACAGGAGGGGTAGGGCAAGCTCTCTCCATACAAACTTTGTGCAGGATTTTCTTCGTTTATGTTTGCATTAAAGTTATGATTTTTGGTCAGTATGCTTATTTTTCTGTTGGCTATTTCGTGATGTAATTTTTTTTCATTGATATAATTTTTTTGAAATATTTGAAAATTTCCACATCACTTTCTTCGCATATCTAATATTTACATCCAAAAAAAATATTACATTCGTTAGTGCCAAAACCTATACGAATAAAACGTGCACAGAGTTTGTATGGAGAATGATGCCTTGCCCACCCCTGCGCCTTAATGCAAAACTCATAGAGGAAAATCATTAGTGATGTCCAATCTTTATTAACCCATTCAATGCCAATGACAACACATATGCGTCATGCCTCTACGTGCGATTTCGAAAATGCTGCTACGCGCTACGGCGTAGCATACGTAGCGATCGTTGGCCTCGAATTCATTCACATTTGCCGACGAGCGCTACGCTCGTAGCCGCGATAACATGGTTTTTCCGCTTTGTAGCGAAAACTGTCTACGAACAGAGATTCAGACTATCGGGTCCTCGTTGCTGTAGCTTAAGTTTCATCATCATCACCCTTCGTCCTGCAGAGACAAGCAGCTATCGTTTGGTTCCTATTCTCCACTCATAATTTAACACATATTAGAATTTGTAACATGGTGTCACTTTATGGATAGTAAACCATCAAAATATCACATTGAATTGAAAATTATAAACTTTTACTTTATTATTATGTAACTGTAAACTTATGGTATCTACTAGTGCTACATACCTCTCGATGGACCTGCACATGTCTCTCTAGCTGTCAACATATGAATCTCAAGTTAGCAAAGGGTGGCAACGAGCGTTTGATCCTCCTGTACCCTTGCCATGAGTTTGCAATGTTTGCATTATCGTACTCGCTAGCGCCTCGTAGTTCTATTGCGTAACCGCCAGAGGCGCTGTACTTTTGTCCATACTAAATCGTTTACGCAGGCGCTAGCGAGTACGGTAAAGCAAACTCATGGTAAGGGTACTGGAGTTCGCTAGTGTCGATAGGCGAACGTATCTGCATACTATCAGACTTGTTTGTCACCGTCGTTCTATAAAAAAACTGTTCTTTTAGGGTTCCGTACCCGAAGGGTCCAAACGGAACCCTATTGTTGTCACTCATCCGTCCTTCCGTCCGTCGTCTGTCACAAAATTTTAGCTCCGAAGAATTTTTCAACTTCCCTTTGACCTATGAACTTATTAACTTGAAATTTGGTGATCATGTTTATTATTACGTATATATTCCCAACAAATACTAATTTTGAGGTTGGTTCGGAACCCTAAATGTGCGAAGTCCGACTCGCACGTGGCCGGTTTTTTCCCTTGGTCATCTTCTGTATATCGAAGCTTTCTCAAACGAATATTTGATTTTAATTTTAATCGTTGTTCTTGTGTGTTGTTGTATTTTATATTTTTAGTTTTTATCCAGTGTGTCACAGCCCTGTGCAGCAATTTAAATGCTAATTCCACTGGCAAAGGCTTTATCGAGGGTTAGACCGAAATGCGAAGATGAAAGATAGCTTTCACGGAAAATAATTTCCGGAAAGTAATTCCAAGCCTTTGTCTACGTTATTACACCGGTGTACGGTGTTCTGTAAAAATAAGTTTTGGCAAGAAATAAATTAATACAATACCGATTTTTGTACAGCTTGATACCGACTGCGGCTGAAGGACGTTTATGGTTTTCGACTGTAGTTCATCTGTTTCTTTGGCAAACGTTTGAAAGGTGTTGTTATTACAAGTACGTAAGATTAGTAAAAAATAGGTTTTTGATAGGTATTTCAAATATATTTATTATTGCAGTTTTCTTGGATTCAAAACCAGGGTACCTACCTAAGGTACCTAGGGCCTAAACGGCATACCTAATGGCTTAAAATTTGTATCAAAATATTGTATTAAATGTGTTTTGATTTTTCCCTCGCAAATTTTGTGAAACCAATTGTTCTCCTTATGATGTCCCCTCCGTATAAAAAACATTCAACGACATAGATTACATTTTTACGATTTGGTATAACAAGGTCACGCCCTCGGTTCAATGAACCCGGCCCCGAATTCAAGCAAACATCCTAAGGTAAAATGTCATAAGGGACACTATTCTAACGAATAAAAAATAAGTTAAATGTAAGCCAGAATACGACTATGGTAACGTTATTATTACTTATATTGAAAATAATGAGAATTGTCACTTACGTTTTTTTACATCTACGACATCGCTACTTGTATAAGGATTTTCTTTCCCTAAGTTACCTTCGGGTGAATGTGAGAAATAACGACGCTCCAAGGCACTTCAGTACGCAGCGAAGAAAAAATATTGTGTACTTATTTTGCAAAAGAACAATCACAAAGCCAGCAGACCAAAACCTACTCTGAAATGATAAAGTCAAGGCCTATTTTCGCTTGCAGAAATGTTTACGGAAGTATTACCTACACACCTTATTGTCAAACAAAGTTGAACCTTAACTAAAGATCCTAAGGTGGATTGTGTAATTGCTGGTTTCAATTTAATTTAAGCGAAGTGATAAATTGTCGATGAAGAATGAACTCAATGTGAAGGAGTGAAAGTAGTTTTTGGCTTGTAAATGGCTTTATTAGGGGTAGCGTTGTACATTTTGAGTCGAGGGTGGCTAGCATGTTTCCACTGCTTGATTTTCTAGGGAAATTGCAATTGTTAGGTATTTAATTACATTAACTACTTGTCGCCTGCATTTTGAAAGTTGTTACCTACAACCTATATAGGTTAGAAAAATATTAAAGGGCTGCTTTCAGTTTTGATATTTTTATGTCAGATTTTTTTTGTAAAATATATAGTACGAATGTAGTAGCACCTACCCATTCTTACAAATAACATATTAGATTCGAACCTCGTCGTATAGTTCCCGGCAAACATCTTGAACCTATCGAAACCTTCCCTCTCTGTCGCACTTATGTGCAAACTTGCATGTGCACTTAAATAGTATGTTATAAATCCATCTGTATGATATCCATCCGTAGCATCATGTAATATTCGTAGCGGAGTTACAAAAGCGTAGCTCTTGTACGTTAGCGTTACAAAAACTTTTTAGGGTTCCGTTGTCAATAATTTATTTGCAGGGTGTTGATAAATTATAGGTACATTGACCACCATTTTGTGTGTCATTCTACGCTTAGGCCAGTAATTACTGTTCCTAATAGTACATTACTTTAACAAGGGCGGAAAAACAAAGAATGTCTCAGATCGCAGGTATTTGAGGCCCGAGCCGAAGGCAAGGGCGATAAATATGCGATCTGAGGCTTTCTTTATTACCGCCCGAGGTAAGTACAAAATTTTATGTCACCCCCTGGCCAGGAAGTGAATTGCCGCTTTATGGCCAGGTGTGACATAAAATTGATTAAGCATCTACTTATTTTGAGGAAAACCACGTTACTTTTTACGTCCCGCAAAATATAATATTTGTTTGATATCAAAATGGTTATAGTTAACGCATAATGATTGTATGTTTCTGTTTATTAACAGCCTTTTTTTAGAGATTATCGTCAGTTTTGACCGCATGGACCCCGTGGGGTAATTAATACATAAAATTGGTTAGAAAACTAGGTACCGTTTTACGATAATTTACGAAGAAAAGCCTTAAGAATGATAGGAGTTTCGGTCGTATGTCGGATGAGTACGAGCACTCGGCCGGGGGCCCGGGATGGGGGTCAACGACATCAGCTGGCCCGGGAAATATCACTATAGGTCAGGTTACATTCGCAGGTTGTACAAACTACTCCGTTTGCGGATAGGATTTGTTGCACTGAATGAAGATTTGTTCACCCATGATGAATTCACCAGTAGGGGCAATAGACGTACTAAATTTTTCATAGAAATAGTAATGTAGAAATATTAATTCGAGAAAATACAAGTTAAAATACAAATCTTTGGGCCCTGAGCTAGGATTCCCTGTGTTACAGGACCCAGATGAACATCAAGTATTAATAAAAGACATGCAATCGTACAGAGCTAATAAACGTAACGTACAGTAATTTACAAATTATAGCTACTATTTAATTTATATCTACTATTGTAACAACTGTTTTTGAATTACATTTTATTTACAATTTTATGATTGTTTTTTAGCTAGGTATATATATAGCGGTAGGTGGTTCGAGCGTGCGGCTGTCAAGCGGCGGTCGTGGGTTCGAATCCCAGCTCGTACCAATGAGTTTTTTCGGAACTTATGTACGGAATATCATTTGATATTTACCGTTAGCTTTTCGGTGAAGGAAAACATCGTGAGGAAACCTGCATACATCCGCGAAAATATTCAAAGTTGTATGTGAAGTCCCCAACCCGCTCCGGGCCAGCGTGGGGACTACTGCCCAATCCCTCTCATCTATGAGAGGAGGCCTGTGCCCAGCAGTGGGACGTAGATAGGCTGATGATGATGATGATGATGATGATATATATAGATTGATGATTTTGGTTTTCCAATCCATCTCTTTTAACAAATAACAATAACATTGTCATTTAAAAATCTCCTTTTTGTATGATTCAATATAGGATTATATTTATTGTTTATTCGCAATAAGTTCAATCGCAATACTTAACTGTGAGTTAAACTGTTGTGTTCAGTATATCAGCGACATCAGCGTACCTCTTTTGCGTTTAGTAGTTCCCCATTAGTATAAAATAAAAAAATAAAACAAAATAGCAATGAACATTTTGATAACTATTCTAGTCATAACGTAGGTATTATATTTTATGATATATCTAATTCAATTTTAGAAATTATCCTTTTTCGTTGATAGAAAAAAGTGTTTTTTCTGATACGCCTGAAAAAAAACCTAACTGAAAAAACCCCACACTTATGAAACTTAAGCACGTGTTAGGCATGAACAATAAACAAAGGCGCCTACGAGTAATATAGCTTCCAGGAAAACAATTAGGTACACCCAGAAATGTTTTAGCTCCAAACTTTTCCCATTTCCTCGACTCATTATTTGAGTTGAAAACTTGTAATGTTTGTCTTTGCTTAACTTCGGCTAAGTATATTTTTGGAATTAGCTTTATGAAGTTGCCCACTCACTTGACAAAGGCGGGTGGAACGGACGAAGTTGCACCGCGTCCGTAGGGTGTACCCACCACTACCCTACACGTGACCCCTGGGTGGTGCTAAAAGTGCAACAAAGACTGTCAACCTTACTGTCTTCTGCGCCAGTAGCACATGTTGCGCTCGGCTTATCTCGAGCTATCCGTCACTTTCTAACAGCACCAATCAAAAAAGACGAGATAAGCTGACATACTCTCGAGCGCAACACGTGCTAGGCCTACTGGAAGATCTAACGGTTCGAAATAATTGACACACGATAAATAAAATTAAGGCGCAATGGTATGCTGACTGTATAGGTATAAAACACAGACATACTTAGTAACTTCTCTGAGTCTTCGTTATCATAGTTAGCTAAAGCAGTATAAGTTTCGCCGCAGTTTAATAAAAACCGCACCCAATTTGCATTACTTTGAACCGTGGGGCATATCTGTCCAAAACTGCCCGCCGCAGGGGCGTCCCCAGGCAACGCACCCTATCTATAGACACGAACAATTCAACAGCCTGTACCCTTTTTACAACTAGTATAGAGTACGAAAGGAGCAGAGACTAAAGTCAAAGTTTTTAGCAAACTTCCTTGGATATTCCACTACTCCAGCTGTGCGTGTGCAGCTACTTATATGTATATTTTGTAATAAACAATAGACATAGATGCAAGTAGTTATACAGCAGTTAGTACAAGTTGTTATTCTGAAATATGTAAGGGAAGGGAAGAACATTATAGGTTTTATTTAACATATCTTGCAAGCTGTATACCACACTTGTAGCTGCATACCTAGTCTTTAATAGCGTTTAGTCGAGTTGCTGTTGCTATCTACATATACAGTCATGTTACCACCAAGTGCTGAACAACAAGATTGATTGGAATTACATACTCGTATCAATACCTATAGAGTATAGGTACATGTGTGCGTTTTTGATGTTACATAACATAGAATATATTTCAAGTACGTTTATAATAGTGTTGGCAACACAGCAGAAGTTTACACACCGTAAATCATTGTTTAAACCAGGGGTCCGCTACCTTTTATCAAGCAAGAAAATAGTCGCGGGCCGCAAGTGTTACTAATTTGTGACTATCAGACGAAAGGTTGTCGCACATTGTCGGTTGTCAATCAGGAGGCTCGCGAGCCGCATGTAAAGGGTTCGTGGGTCATCTGTTGACGACCGCTGGTTTATAGCAACGACATAATAATAGCTTTAAAAAAGTAGGAAGGTACTCTATGGCACTACTTATACGGGCCGCGCGCCAAACATGTGCCGCACACCACACGACACACGACACAGGCGACAAGCATGGAGGAGTGTTTTGCTTTATTATACTGCGACGGTGGCAAACAAGCATACTACATGCCTCATGTGCAGAACCTGTCGCATATTGACATTTTAACTTCATTTTTATTAATTACTAGCTTTTGCCCGCGACTTCGTCTGCGTAGAACTCGGTCCATATCAACTTCTATACCGTATTTCGCCGTCACCAGGTACTGCGGGCCGGGCAATCTCACTAAACATTGCGCACGCCGGCTCAACGCGCCCGCATGAAACACATGACAGAGGATTTAATATATGGATGTAGATCAAGTAACGTAGATGAAAATTAATATGATGCAGGTGCGGAAAAAACTTCATACGCATCAAGTATGGAAACTAAAACGTGAGTGTAGCGAGCGCGAAATGTTTCGAAAATTATGATGCAGGTGCGGAAGAGACTTCATACGCCTCAAGTGTAGGTAGATGAAAACGCGAGCGTAGCGAGCACGACATATTTCGAACATTACGATGAAGGTGTGGAAAATACTTGATACGTATTAAGTAGCGTAGATGAAATAATTTCGAACGTTATGACGCAAGTGCTGAAAAGACTTCATACGCATTAATTAAAAGATGAAAAAAAGACGAAAACGCGAGCATAGCGAGCGTGAAATGTTTCGAACATTATGATGCAGGTGCTGAAAATTCCATCAAGTAACATAGCACGAATGTAAATAATTTTTAATCATTTGCAAGCCTGCTTACAGGTTAGATAGACTGTAGTACCATATCTGGTATTTTTAAGTAACAACTTTGAAAGCTATCTTAGCAAATAAATATTTCTAAGTGCCAAAGTATTTCAATTTTATTTTATTCTATACGCAATTTATAGTACCTATTAATTGCTCTAAGAGTAACAGACATTCGAACTAAATCTGTCATAATAAAGGTTGACACACACATAGTTAAAGCTCGGCACCAGACCGGCGCGGCCTCACCTCACGTAAATCCAACGCAAGCACGGAACCGCATCGTGCCTCAGCAGCGCCGAGGTGGCCGCGTGATGGTGCCGCGCTTGCCGCGAGGTGTCCACTGGTTGAGGGCTTTTTACGTTTGAAGTAGGCCGTTTCGCCTGCGTCTGTTCACCATGGCTGGTGGTCCTGTCCCGAGCTGGGGCGATGCCGTTACGTAGTGGATAATGTCTGGAGCACACCGCTGCATCCGCACTCATCTGGTTTGCCAAAACCTTAACTGTGCGTTGCAGTATGAAGTTTCTAACAAAGAATTGGGGCGGCGCCGGTCTGGTGCCGAGCCTTTATGTGTGCGACAACCTTAATTATTATATTTTATTGAGCCTAAAATGTCTCACTGCTGGGAAAAGGCCTCCCCCCTCTTTTTCCATTCCTCGCGGTCTTATTTATCTGCCCAGTCTCCTTTTTAAAGAGTCTAAATTATCACGCCACCGCCGGCGTGGTCTACCGCGTCTCCGTTTTGAGTCGTGGGGCATCTACTCTGAGGTCTTTTTGGCCCACAGCTCATTCGGCATCCGGTAGACGTGTCCAGCCCAGTCCCACTTTAATTGGGTTGTTTTCCGAGCTACGTCAACTATTTGAGTTTTGGAGCGCAGTGTGGTGTTCCGGATTCGATCCACCAACTTTACACCCAATATGCTGCGCTCCATGGCTCGCTGGCAAACCCCGAGTATGGATTTCTGGGCTTCCGTCAAAGACCAAGTTTGTGCACCGTAGGTGAGAACTGGAAGTATTCTCATGTCCATCAGCCTACGTTTAAGTGAAAGAGGTAGGTCGCCTTTCATTGGGTGATTCATAGACCAATAGCTCTTCCAGGCGTTTACTGTCCTCCTATCGACCTCTTTTTCTTGTCTTTGTCGACAATCTTAATAGCTCATCATAATCAAGTGGTGGCGAAATTACTCAGTTTACAACTACGGTGGAAAGAATAAATAAATCATATCTAAATCATGCAAATACCTATTTTATCTTGCCACTTTAAGACTCAAATTAGTAAACTGTGCAAGTGTAGTTCTACATTATCTTCCTTCAACTTTAACGAATGACATCTGTATACTGACCAAGGGGCTGACACGCTTTGCTAGAGAAAGAGAGTCTTATTGCGATTCCTATAAGAGAAAATAGAAAAGAGTGGCATGTTTTGTCCCTATCACCGACCGAACACTTTTTCATGGTCGGGTTCTAGGCAAAACGCAAACTTCCATAAGCAAATACATTGGACATGCAAACCGGCCAAATTGCGTAGTACAAATTATGTATGAAAATTAGCAAGTATGAGAAAGACATAGCACCGGTCGCTCGTTGGCGCATCTATAACTAAAGAGTTTATAATTATATCTATGATCTGTATATTGACACTTGACACACGTCTCTGACATGTCAAACGTCAAATAATATCGTAACATTTACAAATGTCTAGACTCACCTCACCATACGTCCCAATTGTATCTTGAACCTGAGATTTGTGAAAACTGTGAGCATGTTCGGAGGTGTCAGGCTTTCACTGGTTATGCAGAGACGAATTATCGTGGACATTGTAAATACCTAACATGGATCCGGTTCGTAGATTGGAAGTTGAATCTAATTTATCAGTTTGAGGGATTATTTCCAGGATAAAAAGTATCCTATGTCCTTCCCCGGGTCTCAAACTATCTCCATACCAAATTTCATCTAAATCTGTTCAGCGGTTTAAGCGTGAAGAGGTAACAGACAGACAGACAGACAGACAGACAGACAGACACACTTTCGCATTTATAATATTAGTATGGATTTTGTTGACGATCATGATAAGGATTCTTATAATTTTGACATTATATGCAAATTTATATTGTAATTTTTCTCATGAAATAAATAAATCTAAATCTATGTTTTCTTTAACCTAACTGTGGCTCTATAGGCTGGGCCCAATGAAACGATATGAGTGCGCGGTTGGGAAAATCCAGGGAAAACCTTCGGCAAGCGTATGGACGTTTGGAACTATAGAAGAGTTGATGACCCTTTATTGTTTTACTTAGTTACCTACTATTTTGCAATTAACACATTCACTTCGATATCGTTAAATCAAAACTTTGAGTTCGACGCGCTAACACACACTTGATATCGTACACTGAGCGAAAAAAAATACTAATTATTAGTAAGTTTTAGTGAATCCCAGGACAAGGAGATTATAAATACATATTAACGGTTACAAAACAGTTTTTGATAATAGTAGTTATTTACTAATACCAAAAAAATTGTCCTTGTAACTACTAATTACTACTAAACTGTTTTGTAACCGTTACCTAGTATATAATCTCCTTGTCTTGGGATTCACTAAAACTTACTAATAATTAGTATTTTTTTCGCTCAGTGTGGTCACGCAAAAAGAAGCGTATTGAACAAGACGATTCACGTACCCGTGATTCATGACAAATACAAGTCTACAAGTGCCCCGTGAAGTTACACACCTATACTGTTATAAAGGGACTAAATTCTAACTACAATCATTACGGAAGTATCGAACAAGTATTCTCATTCAGTGAAACGTGCCAGAAACTACATCACTACAAGTACATACATAATAAAAAAAAGTTTGATTATAATGAGAACTTTGCAAATAACACAACAAAGCTTTCTTCCAGGAAGATATCCAGCGTTTGCGTATTTGTCAAATTCATTCGTATCGTAGGTATCGTGAAATCTTATGTAAAATCATAAAGTTGGTCGTTCGCCAGGATATTGGCTGTAAAACGAAAAACAGACAACCTTTGTTGATTGTGGCAGTTGGCAGTTTGGCGAAGTCTGCGGAATAATAAGTCTTTTGCTAGTCTAACTAATTAAGTAATTACCTATTGCCTTGAATAAAGTCACTTTTAGTAAGTACCTAATTAATGGTTCATTACGATTTTTTCCTGTTTATTTGGCTTTTTTTGTGGAAGTAATGGCTATACAATGTAATGTAGCTAAATGAGGTCATATTCATATCCGAAATGTGTAAGGTGTATGGGGTATTATTATTTGGCCATCTTTCAACATTAAGGACCCTAACCATGATGTAACACTTAGGATTACTTTTAAAAGATATAAAAGATAAAGCTTTGAGCCTCATTTACACGCGTGCAAGAATTACATGCAAGTTTAACTACCTAAATTGCGGGCGAAGCTGGTTGCATATAAATTGTACAAATAACTGTATAATATATAAACAGCGAATCCATAAATCAATAAAAGAACGAAGACGCGTTGGTGACCTGTCTGAAGTCGTCACCATCTATATATCTATAAACTATGTAGGCTAAACTGCGTCTTATGATCAGGCAGACAGCGCCCTTTTTCCTCACCGTGATGGTATAAAAAAGCTTATTTCCATCTCCACACTAACGCACCCCCTCGTTAGCAGCGCACGCGCACTTATAATTAGTAATGGGTCCCCTGTCTCGCTCGCACGCGGTGCAAGAAACCCTTTATAGGTCAGCAGTTTTGCAGTCAGGGAGGTTACAAAAAAAGAAAAAAGGGACGCAAAAACTGAAAAAAATAAAAATAAAGGGCTTTTTGAAATATATAATTTTGAACACAGTAAGAGGATTACTCTAATGTGAAAATGATATTATAATGTAATAACTTAATTTCAATTATTTAAATAACAAGTTTCGTAAAATCGGAAAGTTGCTATTTTTAGTGGAAATTTAATAAAAAACGTACTTAAAATTGTATGTATGGGAAAATATAATGGTACAACTAGGGTTGCCAACTTATGTGCTCCGATTTACGGGACATTTGTTGTAGAATTGCGGGACTTGGCTAAAAATGCGGGACTCGCGCAAACGTATCAATATTTGAATTTAAACTTTCGCGAGACATGTTATAACTTTATTTTACTAAACGGTTAAAACTCACGTATTAATTGTCACTTCGGGCGACATGTTTCGAACTCTTCGGGAGTTCTTCATCAGGATGAGTGCGTCTGCGACCCGCGCCGATTGCACACTGTCGAACTACCCGCCGCCCGCCGCAAGGCACGTGACGCACGCGCAGACAGCGCGGGGGCGGGGGCGGGGGGGCAGCTCGGCGCTGAAGGTGTTGGTGTTGTATGGAAACCTGTGATCCCGATCATAGAGCGGGAAGTGCGTTATGACAATCGAGTGGACATAGTGAGTTCAGTGTGCCTACCATTGATCGGGGGGGACGATCCCTCACCACGACCTCATACAACACCTTCAGCGCCGAGCTGCCCCCCCGCCCCCGCCCCCGCGCTGTCTGCGCGTGCGTCACGTGCCTTGCGGCGGGCGGCGGGTAGTTCGACAGTGTGCAATCGGCGCGGGTCGCAGACGCACTCATCCTGATGAAGAACTCCCGAAGAGTTCGAAACATGTCGCCCGAAGTGACAATTAATACGTGAGTTTTAACCGTTTAGTAAAATAAAGTCGTATCAATATTGTTAACGTATAATTGTGATATCGGATATATTATTTATTTCCGCGAGATACATGTTCTTAGTGGATGATTTCCGAACTAAAATAAAATTATCCTATTATAAGTACGGTCCTCCGGGAGCGGGATACAAATTACGATACTTATTTTCATTTATCGAAATGTTCACTCCAGTTCTTATAATTCTGCGGAGGCTTGAAAGCGGGACAATTGGCGTCCCGCACGCATCCTTTGCGGGACGCATCGTCTAGGGTGCTGGAAACGGGACGTCCCGCCTGAGGCGGGACGGTTGGCAACCCTAGGTACAACATACAACAGTCAGCATTTTAATGAACTCTTTCATGAATTTGACACATCAATGCTCCCACGCTTACTAAATGACCTAAATATGCAGAGAAAACGTCAATGGTATAATAATAAAAATTAAAAAAAAACCTGATAGGCCTCTTGTACTATAACTGAGAGGGTGACAACCCTTAACATTAGCATTTTTAAACTGGGCCCACTCAGTTTTTACTATGATAAAATACCATCTCTTCAGCCCTATGTATGCTTTATCCCAGCGCGTTAGAGATACAATTCGCGTATTTTTTTGTTTATCACTTGTAAACATACATTTGGTAATCTAACCCTCTGAAAAAAAGAAAATAAAACAGGGTTGCTTGACTGACCATTTTGACGTGCAAGATTTATATAGGTCATTTCGAACATGAATTTTGACAGATCGTGTCAGATAACGCTTGCATTGTATTTTTTTAATGCTTTTGTTTGTTTCCCCTTTAATGTCAGCTGGGGATAATGTTAATGTATTTATTCTAAAATTTAGTCATTTTATGTATGCTAGCTGGGTTGCATTTAGTACTGTGAAAGTCGGTAAGTATATTTTAAACACTCCTTTTTTTGGGCAGTCGTGTAAAAAATTAGGATGGTTGATTAAAAAAAAATCTTGACAATGGTTTGATGATTTTACTCAAGTTGAGAATTATAGAATTAAAAAAAATGCATATACCTACCTACCTAAGTGTTTTTTTAAACCCTGCGGTAGAAGCCCGGATTTGAACCATCGACCTCCTTACCTCACTACATTATGCCTAAGCTCTTGTTGAATACGACCCAAATCAAAAATAAGCTAAGTACGTATGTTGTCTCAGTATCTAACTGGCAACAACAAAATAATACGTCAACCACCGTGATTTAATACAAGGCATACCTTTATAAGTTTAATACTGCCACTGCGCTTCGGCTCAAATAAATTTGATGTGATTACCTATTGAAACTATTTCTGGATCTCTAGCCAATAACTTCGCAAATAATGCAATTCATACGTTTATTATGACGTTATGAGTTAATACTACCTCGTGGCAGGTGAACTGGCAGATCTAGAGGGAGTTTTTTTTAATGGCAAGGTATACCTAACAAACCTATGGATGGAAAGTGAGCTGACTGGATTGCATATTCACGGATAAATAATTTATTTCGAAGTATGGCATATTTAAATTAGTGCTCGATCCAATTGTTCTAAATATACCTGTATCTGTGTGCATTGCTGCAGTTTTGGCAAGCGCCACTTCCTCATGTCTCGCGGGAGTGCAAAACAAACATCTACGCAACAATACTCAAGCAATTGTCAATCTTAAGCTGTAGAGTTAAAAGTTAGAATGCAATGAAAAAATGGACACTGACATTTCATGTCATACATGCGAATGTTTCGAGACGAGAATAAAGCGGTCCAGTCCACAAATCGGTCAGACTCTCACTGATTTTAGATTTGCTCAGACGTGCCAAAAATCACCTGAAAGCTAGCTTCTCTAGTAGTTATGAATAGCAAAAAAAAGAATAAAAATCGCCAGAACAAAGCCCCCAATCCGACCCCTCCACAGAAAGAAGAAGTTAGTGAACCGTCAAGTCCACCTGATGTGTCAAATGCCGAAATTGAAAGTGTTGTCGAAGAACGTGTACCTAATATTGTCAGTGAAAAGGTAACTGCGGAAGTGAAACCAACCGAAGAAACTCCGAAGAAGCCTAAGCGAAACAGAGGTAAGAAGAAGAAAGAGGATGACAAGACCGATAAAGAAGATGAAGTTAAAACCGAGGAACCTATTGCAGACTCTGAAATACAACCAGTAAAAGATACATTAGATGATGCTAACATTGCTCCGACTGCACGTAAAAAGAAAAATAAGAACAAAAAAGGGCAAGAGCTCGTTCAAGAAGAAAAAAAAGATGAACCCATAATAGACAAAGATGGGGAAGAACTTGCGGAGACAAGTGGTCAACCTCAAGAAGAGTCAGTAATGCAAAAACAGGAATCAGGACAAGATATAAAGTCCGGTAAGAAAAAGAACAAAAAGAAAAAGAATCGTAATGACTCTGAAAGGTCAGATAAAACAGAAGAAGTATCCTGCACGTCTGTGTTCCAGAAGTTATTGGCAGAAGAAGTAGAAACGATAGCACAGCCATCCACTAACGACAGCAGCTTATCAGAAGCTATGATTAAGGAAGCGGAAGTAGGACCACAGGCTGAAATTTTGCCTGACACAAAGTTAAGTGAAACTTCGCAAAAAAATGAAATAAACAAAAACAAAAAAAAGAACAAAAAAGATAAAAAACAGTCGGCTGTTCAAGACATGCCTATACACGAAGAACAAACAAAATCTACTGAAATAGCAGTGATGGAAAACATTTACACGCCGAGTAACGTTTCTGAAGTTTCTAGTGAAGTCATTGTAAAAGAAGCACCAGAAATTCCAATACCGTCGTCTTCTACTGTAGATGATAACAGTTTAAAACTTAAAGGAAAAATTGCAAAGCCTGTGGACAAGAAGAAGAAGGGAAGCGGAAATATTGATAAACATGTTTCTGAACCCAAGCCTGTAAGTGTTGAAGACGTGAAAGTTTCTGAAATTCAATGCACACAAGAAGCTGCAACAAGTAAAATGTTACCAACTGACGATTTAGATGATGTGATACTTGTGCCTTTAACAGAAATGACACCAGACTGGCACGAAGAAGTGAAAATAGAAGAAGGCAATGGACCAATCATCGGTTGTGAAGATAAGAATGAAACCAACATTCCTGACCAACCAATTCGTGAGAAGAATAAAAATGGTAAAACAACTCCTAAACCTTCAAGACCGATTGAAGTGGCAGGATCTTCAGATATGCCAAAAAATATATTTATGCCTGAGGAAATATTGTCAGAAGCAGGTAGTAGCTCTAAAGAACAACAAGAAATGCAACACGATATCAAACCGGAGGAAAAAGTGGAAATTAAGACAGAAGAGAAGATGGAACACGAAGAAATTAAAATGAAAGTTAGTAATAAAAGAGATAAAAGAAAGAAATCCCCTAAACCCTCAAAGGTCAATGAACAAAGTGGAATACCTATATCAGATCCAATGTTGTCTGAGGTCAGAAGTACATCACTTGAATACCAAGAAACGTTAATTGAGGAGAAACATGACGATGAAGGTGAAATTAAATCAGAGGTAAAGACACAATCTCAAGATAAAAATGCACAAATACAGGATAAAGACAAAAGGAAAAATAGTAAAAAGTCACCAAAATCGAAAACAGAAACTGGAATGAGTTCTGAAGGCAGTGTTGTTCAAACTGAATCAACTCTTGTTGCTCCAACAATGTCACCTGTAGCAATTAGTAGTTCCGACATGGTTCAAACAAAATGTGAGGAAATATCTGAAATAAAGCTCGAACCTGGAGTTGAGAAAATAGCATCTAAAAAAGGAGAAATGGATCGCATTCAAACACCTGACAGCGAAAAGCATCAGAAAAGAAAGAAGTCATCAAAACCTATAGACTTAAACATAGCATCGAGCTCTAAAAGTACTCAAGAATCAAATCAAAATACATTAAACATGGAAGATATAATAATCATTCAAGCAGAGGTAGTCAGCGATGAAAAAGCCAAAAAAGGTGAGGCTTTTATATCATGTGAGGATAGTACCGACAAAAACAATAGCCAAAAAATGGAAGTAAAACATGACAGTGAAAAGTCTAAAAAGAGGAAAAAGTCTCCTAAACCCCCTGAACGGGGATGTAAACAGGTCACGAAAGATAATTCTGATAAAGATTGCATGTTGGAAACTCAGGGTGAGGTTCAAATGCCTGTAACCCCTATGCCACAAGATATGAAGTTGTCACCGGAAGTGCACGCAGTTGAATTAGAAACACCAAAAGTGGACCTAGTATCTCCACCTAATGAAGTTACACCTGATTTTATAGAATACCCGCGATCTTCAAGCGAGCAACTTGACATTGACACCAACAACAATATGGTAATTCAAGAAATTTCACATGCAGATCCACATTTGGAAGTGCCTATAGATATGCCTGAAACACCATTTATTCAAAGTACAAATATCAATAGCCCAGAATTGTTTATAATAGAATCTAAAACTGATGAAAAAACCGATTTAAAATCCAAAGTCATGGAAGTCAATCAAGATATGGAGGACTTAAGAATTTCAATCGAAAGATCATTAGCAGAATTAACTTCCTTAGAAAAAACTGACAGGGAGGCTGAAAAACTGGAACAACAGAAAAGAGAAAATCTTCGAAATACTCAAAAAACTGTCGACATAGGAATACGTCCAACGGAACAACAGCCTGATTTTGATCAAAGTGTGTATCCAGCAATTGAAAATAAAGAAAGTACATTTTCTGATGAAGCAGTGAAATCCTGCCAAGTACCTGTTTGTCCTGCGAGGAAAGATCCAAAAGGAAAAGGAAAATCTAAAAAGAAAGGTAAACAAGAATCAACAGCACCAATTACTACACAACAGCCGCCCGTAACCACAACAGGTACTACAATATCAACACAACCTGAAGATAAAAACAAAAACACAAATAAATCGGAACAATCATCTCAAGCGCAGGGAAAGGAAGAACAACAAAAAAGTGAAACAAAAGGAAATAAAGATGATGACATAAGTGGAAATGAAAATTATGAAAAAAATAATCAACCGAGTTTTCAGCCTATTGAAAATTTTGAAGACGCAATGACTTCAAGTGTTGACGATGTAAATAAAACATTCGAAATGATTGCTAACGATGCCAACCCCAAATTAGATGGAACACAAACCAACCCGGAAATTAATGTTATTGCGCCACAAGAAGAAGAAAAAGGAAGTAGACAAGAAAAACAAAACCCTGTTTCGCCGCCAAAAAACTTGTTAGGCCACCCCGACATTCCTGTACCATCGAGTAGAACAGATTATAAAAAAGAAAAAAATAAACCACCGAATTACAGACAAGCCAAAGTCAAAATAAAAGATGCGAATCAAGTAAAAATAGAAACACCGGCGAAAGCTAAAGAGTCAACAGAGTCTATGAAGAAAGTTGTTAACTTTAAAAAACCCGATGAATCAATGTGTGTGACCAATCAGAATGATGACTACGTTTATAAATATAGTTTTCGCAAGGTTTTTCTCCAGTGCTCATGTCATGTGTGCAAAAAGGATTTGGATCAGACTAGAGTCCCTTGTAGCTACTGCAATTTAATCTTCTACTGCAGCCAAAAACATAAAGATGATGATTACTCTCAGCATCAAGCATTGTGCTTTGCAGTTTCAACAATTGTTCATTTGAAAGGTAACTGATTAATTGTATTCTACTTCATTGCCAGCTCCTTCACAGTATTTTATCAAAAAATATTTTTCAGATCAAAAGTTTATGTATGCTGACTCGCCTAATGTGACCGGTCATAACTACCGTCTGCTACGCATGCAGATGATCGTGTCTTGCGAGAAAGTGCTCAAGCGCAAACTGACGGCATGGGAGCAAGAAGCCCTGTTGTATCCTAGAATGTGTGCCGATCCTAGTTGTAGAGAGTGGAGACAAGGAAAACTGAAGGACTGTGAGGGATGTGGGCAGGTAAACTAATACATACAACCGACAGCATGATAAACCGTACACAAATTATTTGTGAATTTTCTTTTGGGTGGCATATGTGGTAAAAGTCGATAGGTAATATCTATTATCTGTGCAGATATCTTATTGCTCCGAGCAACCCGAGCACCTCCCAAAGAGCCATTCTCGTTGGTGCAAGTCCTACAACTTGTACCGCGGTTTGGTGAAGCACCAGCAGACGAAGGGCCGGCTGGAACCAAAGTTGCCTACTAGGGTGGTCGACTTGAGCCCTCTGCCGGATAACATCAATGAAGTGCTGGCAGCAATGTATGAAGAGAAGATTGGTAAGAAAACATGGTATAAAATAAATGAACACAGCTTCATTTTAAAAAGCAATAAGGCCCTGTACTTACTTAAATTTCATTGGTGATGGCCTGCTGGCTTGCGAAATTTTCCCTCTTGTGTCAAATTTAACTTACCGACGACGGTGCTAAAAATGTGCTATTATTTAGCAATGTCTGAATTAATTTGAATGATTGAACTAGGTACTTACGTACATACACAACTTTGCAGAGATGAGCGATATAGAGTATGCAGCATTGACGCAGCTGGCGACCGCACCACTCACCGCGCTCTTCTGTCTTCAGTTTAGACCCAACAGCACCAATGGACTTGCAAAGGTTAAATTAATATTTGATGTTAACCACAATAGAGTCTGGCTAATGAAATATTACACACAATTTTGGCGGGAAATTCAAAAAATCTTGGGATGGTCACACTTTGTGTAGTAGGAAGTAAAGTTTTGATACTAGAAAATATTTTAGATTTTCTGTGCACACGTAGTTAAGGTACCTATAGTGAAACATGTTAAAAGTAGGTTGATGTGCACTCAAAATCAGCTCACATAATTTCTATCACTATGCGGAGTACAGTCAACGACAAAAACATATATTTACACTTTCTCATCATATACGATTTTAACAAGGCGGAAAAATGAATTTGTAGTGTAAATAAGACCTAAGACCCCTTTGTAGAGTAACAACAAGTCAATAAAAAAATTAAAAAGAAAAAACCATTTTTAATGCCAAACGATTTGGATTTTTGGAAAGTATATGTATAATACAATGTGACATCATATTTGCCATACTTCTAATAGGGGGAAAAAAGTGGTACCATACTTGAAATTGAAAAACTAGGATTTATGACACGTCTAGTTCTTAGTTAGGTCAGGTAATTGTAAGTAGTGTTGTGTTCCTAGAGGTGGGCAAGGTTGCCAGGGTTGCACTGTGTTGAGAGCGAGGGACCTAAATTTGTCCCTTCTGCTGTCAAGTGTCAACACAGTGAATCGTCAAATTTTATGTAGGGTAGGTAAATATTAAAAATGCGAACGTGCCTTCTTTGGAGTTGCGAGCGTCTATAGGCTGGGGTGTCCGTTTACCATCAGGTGGACCGTACGCTTGTTACCACCGTCGTTGTATAAAAAAACTAGTACTGAAAGTATCAAAATATTAATAAAGCACCAACCTATTACATTGTTTACATCTTGTAAACATTGCAGTTTTTCGTTATACAACGCTTCACGTCCACTTCGCACATTGTCGTAATTATTTACGGCCTTAAATAATAGTTCGCGGACCTCAATCGGTATAGTAATTATTAATATTATTTAAAATAAACACAATAAACTCCTTATAAACCGCGACCAATTTGAATGATTGACATAAATTGACAACGTGTTGAGAACAGACATTTAAACAATCATAGACAATTAGTGATACAGCATAGATATAGTATATACTCTGTAGTTATAGATGCGCCAACAAGCGACCGGGGCTATGTCTTTCTCATATTATGACGTCAAAATATGGGGATACCATGGTTGCAAAAAATTACCCCAAAAATTTAGTCGGATAGTACAGTTACAAGTGATCAAATTCCATAGTGACTAAGTCGCCATTTTGACTCACTAACTAAATTTACACAACATCGTAGGCGATATCGTAAAATAAGTGATCCCGACCGGCCACTTTTTTTGTGATAATCTTACCTATAAATACATAGTCACCGGTTACCACCGTTGCATCAAACGGCGATTTCACTGATCCAAATCTATACATTTTGTTCTCGCCGCTCGCCGCTGGTCGCTGGCCTTCCTGTTCGCCGCTTGACTTGCTGGTCATCACGTCACCCAAAGAACCATGCTAAATGTTTAAGTCTCTAGACGATGAAAGTAGTAAGTAATGTAACCAGATAGTGCTTACTATTTCCATGCCCCTTTTTGTCTTTCACAGATAAATTATGTAGTTGTTGGAATAAAAGAATAAACTTCAATTTAGAACAGGTAATAAGGAAACAAATATGTAATAAGCAGTTATAGATTCTTTTACCCAATTTAATTTCCTGTTCCCTCAGTCCTCAAATCCATTTTATCGGGATTCATCCTCTGTTGAAAAACTGAAAAAATCAAATTACTTGAAATTCCCGAAACGTGGGGTAATCTTTAGGGGATTTTTTTATTATTTGTTGGTATCCCGAAATCGAATTATAAACCGACTGAATGGTGGGACATCAATGCTAAGCTGGCTTCTATGGTAGATTTCTACTACGCGATTTGACCGGTTTGTATGTCAAATGTTTGGAGGTTATTTTTTAATTAATTCACATATTTTTCCTATTTCATCTATTGTCTCATGATATAACTAATGATTTAGCTCAGTAATTTGGTTCCGGTGAGATTTTAGAAATAAACACGGGTCCAAAATTCAAAGAAAATGTACTTACGCATGGAATGTAACATCCGCCTTTTTTCGGTCGAAATTGCTTTTACAGCCAAGCACTGAACACCCCACCATGTTTGCATTGAACAACCAAACACTACGGATCTGATGATTGGTAAATTATTATTCATTTAAACCAAATTCATCATTAATTTTCCACTTATAAATTGCACTGCAAAATATTGCCACTTTGTTTAGCAATCTTCTTGACACTAATGACAGATTACTTTTACCCGACCATGAAAAAATGTCCGGTCGGTGATAAGGACAAAACATCGCACTTTTTTCTACTTCCTCTCATAGGAATCGCAATAAGGCTATCTTTCTCTTACAAAGCGTGTCAGGCCCTTGTGATACAGCATGTAAATATCTGTCAACCAATTTTGGCTAGCCAGACTTCTATCTACTCACGGCTTATAGTTTTTTTCTTATTGCATGAAACGTAAATGTGTACAGGCCATACGATTAAATAAAATAATAGTTTATGCCATTTGGCAGGAGTACTAAGCACAGGCATGGAATCTACATTGACTACGAGATTTCTTAGGGCTTGTTAGAGCGAATTATAGCAGAGGTTGATTTTGTTGCCTTGAGAC
The DNA here is from genome assembly GCA_951800055.1 of Cenopis cana. Lineage (NCBI taxonomy): Eukaryota > Metazoa > Arthropoda > Insecta > Lepidoptera > Tortricidae > Cenopis > Cenopis cana. Next base: position 11,022,960 of record OX637473.1, read on the forward strand.
GCGGTGTAGATTCACTCTCGAAGGAACACTTTTGGAAAAAAATACAATCAGTCCTTGTTTGCAAATAACAAGATGCATGCCATATTTAGATATTTGTTGACTTCATTAGGAAGCGCCAATTAAAAAGTATGTTCATAATACGTTTTTTTTACTCCCAGAAATCATCGCTAACTCTCCATGTAGTGGGAGCTGAACTGCAATTCGAGGCGGATGTCCTCAACAAATGGGAGGTGTTCCTGCTTCACCTAATGCCCCACGTCGAAGAGCTGAGAGTGGTGCTGGTGGGACCGGATCTTAATCCTTCGAATTTGCCGCTTGAACTGCTTGGAAAGATCAAGTTAGTTGTGAAATATAGCTGTGTTTAAGAACCTACTTATGGTTTAACAGTTTTGGTTGTGAAACGTGAAAGTAAGACGGGACCTCAATTCTTCAAACCTCTCGTTAAAAAAAACCGTTTTCCGTCTGGGAAAAGTTTGGAAAAACAGTATATAAAACTTGCGGATTATAGGGACATAGATGTGGTTAGAGAATTATCAAGGCAAATACCTATTTCCTCTAGATTTGTAATGATTGTTTTCTCACGGTTTCAAATCTTTAAACGAGCAATTAATATTAAATTAAGAAAAAGAAGAAACGAAATAGGTGATATGTACTGTACTGTTCAATTAACCTTATGTTTACTTTACAGACACTGCGATCACTGCCGAAGGAACAAGCGCAGAGTCGTGTTCAGCTTCCAGGATAAGCGTACCTACCATCAGTACTGGGCAAGCGAGGACTTTACCACACCCGACTTAGGTAAAATAAAGTATGGCTCATCGTGCACCGTACGTAGTACCAGCATGTACACCGGCTGGCTATCGGTAACAGAGTTCCAACCCCTGCCGTACTGCATCCGTGCGTCAACCAGACCGTAGTTCCCACTAAAATCGCATGGGAAACAGATATTCAATAATTTGTAATTAGTTCAGTATACAATCCGAAATAAAATTGTTCTTTGTTTTAAAGTTAAATACCTTCTTTAAATGTTTGTTCGTAAAGCTAACTTACCTAGTTTTTGGCGATGGCGCGTTTCCCAATTCCCTGGAATTAATGAACAACTTCGTTTCCATTCCATTTCCTTTTTAAGAAAAACTCAAATGTGTTTAAATTTTGATCTAGCATATTATTCAAATGAAATTAATTTTTTAGTCTGCGCTTTCAACCCAAGCATTCAACGTTCTTCCGCCTACAACGGGAAGGATACTTGGCCGACTACCATCAACTGCATCTTCAAGCTCAAGACGCCCTTAGCTATCACCTCTTATACCCTCTCAGAGCTCACCAGCGACCTCCTCAGGATCCAAGAGTGTGCTACAGTAGGTTATAATGTGGTATGTGCCCCGAGAAACAACAGTTTCTCCAGCGTACGCCCCGATAGGAACTTCATTTCTGACGATGAAGCTCCTCTGTTATTTAAGAATCATTGTGTTACCGTTGTATGTGGTGTTTAGTGTGTTTTTAATAATATTGTTTGAGACATAATGCGGCTTTTATTTAAAACTCGACGAACATGGAGGATATATGTACTATCGAACCAACTGAATCGTGACCCACCGAGAAACCTTGTCACAGAAAATGTCATAGTGTCATCGTACTGCTTGACAAGGAAAATCATATTATGACACTTTCTGTGACAAGGTTCCACGGTGGGTCACGATTCAGTTGGTTCGATAGTACCTAGTCCCACCAGAACAATTATTAGATAGATAAACATTTCTTTGCTTGCAAATAAAATCTTGGGATGATTTCCGACCTACATGGTAGTATACTTATTAATCCTGCGCCTCGTGATCATTACTTTTTCTGGACAGACTTTTTGGCTAGTTATCATAAAGTTTGTCACGTCTGTCAAGAAAAATTAACATGGGACGTCAGTTCCAAAGACTACAATTATACATGTCAGTTCTGAAAAGTACCGCGCGTCTTACTAATATTACTTATTATATTATTAAATCAATATCTTATATTTATAATCTCCCGCGTTCTGATATTTTGTGGCTGTGTGTGTATAAGTAAACTGCGTCAAAAGTGTACAGTGAAGATATTATGGTGAGATAATATATTAATATATATTAATTTAGTTTAAATTATTCATATATAGTCTGACTACCGAGTGTGTCACAAAAGTGGGATAAATTTTATATCAGGGCCTTATTGCATAATGAATTGTGGCATTTTTAACTAATATTACAAGCGAATGTCTCTTTCCAACCCCATTCATTCGAAAGTGACTTCCGCTTGTGATATTAGTTACAAATCTAATGACTTGCTTAATAGCAACAGCCCCCTGGCTTCTTAAATTAACTATAAGGTAAATTATTGAATTTATTAAGTACGTCGGAATAAGGTGAAAGGTTTTCTTGGACAAAGAAACAAAAAGTATAATTCAAATCAACTTTAATACTCAAAATAGCAACATCTCTAACAATATTTAAAATAAAGTACATGGTACTGACTTTTACGATATTTACATTACAACTAAGATTATATCACAGATAATAATAAGCACATTTAAGAAGACACCGACAAATAAATTACGAGTAACTGTAGCCGTGTTAACACTGACCATACATATCACAAAGGCATTTGGACACCGAATAGAAGTAGAAGAATAAGCAAATGAAGTGTTTTCTGTCAACTTGTGAAGACCCAGGTACCTAAAGAAAGAAAAACACGTGAACAAGAGACACAGACAGGGTTAGTCACAAATATAAGCGGGTGTGTAGTTAGACATAGGACATACGTGAAAACCATTAAAATTCTATCTATAATTATTGTCAAATGCAATATTTCCCAGAAGTTCTTAAAATGCAGAAAGTCGGTTAACTTTTCATAATGAAACCGATATTCACAATGCCAAATAGATACCTAATTCCCATTAGAAAATTTAAGATCACTTTGAGAGTTCTCATACACTACAATAAATGTTACACAACACAGTCAACGATGTGAAAAAAGCATAATAAAAATAATACATGTTCCGTGGTTTCCGGTATATGATATGTTCCCTTTGTTATAGATCTCCTTTATGACCACAACACAACGTTAACACCACACCACTACTTATTTATTACTCAAATAAATAAATGTATTATATTAATTGTAAATATATGTATATAGAAAAAATGGTTGTAAATGTTAACGTACGACAATAAACATTTAATAATACGAAATATATGCCCAACTTTAGACGTGCGTTAGCGTCATAAAAAGGATTAATTTGAAACAATTTTAACATAATTATGTTAGTAAGATTTACACAATATCTTATCTAGGTAGACCTGTACAAGTAGGAATGTGTAAAAATTGTGGGCAATATAGATCAATGATTTTTTTAGAGTTACGTAAATAGGAAAGTACATAACGTATGAACGAGCAGGTAAGTATGTACATGACTTTATATGTCAGGCAACTCAGATAATAGACGTAACTACGTCAATTTGTGCAACTCTTACATGACGTTAGAAAAGTCAACCCTAGCGATAATTAGATCTCACAGAATCTTTTGTCAAAACTGGTAGACCACTTCCTTGGCCGACTGTACCTATCTCAAAAATAACGTTGAAACATGTAATTTAAATTCTACGTCACATGATAGTCATATAAAATGAATTTTAACTCAGTATTTTGTTACTTGGTTGGAATTACGTGACACCAGAATGATGCGGATTGTTTGGGAATATTCAGCGAGTATAGGTTCCACATGGCACGTGTTAACTATCTGCTGATGTTCCTCATTATGTTACATTAAAACAACGTAAATTAGGCAAAGAAGTTGACCTTATCACAATCTGCACCGTTTCTAGCATCGGTATGGTATGGTTGTTAGATTAGTCAAGAGTAATAACCACCTTATAATCAGGATCATCAGGATCATCATACACCGGATCAACAGGGGCGATAATATCTTCAATTACCGTTAAATCAGTTGTACTATATACTTCGTCGGTTGGTGCAGGCGTATAGCTTGGTGTTGTGCTTTCCTTATTAGACGTATAAGATGCTTGTGTTGTATTTGGATCTTCATCAAAATTTCTGGTTGTACTTATACTCGCTGTAGATGCCGTGTAATTTACATCATCATCAAAATATATCGGTAATGTAGTTTCATCTCTTTTATACGAAAGTATTTCAACACTCGCTTCTCTGCTCATAGTGTTATTATATTCATTATCAAAAAATATGGGTACCGTAGTTTCGTTTTCTTTGTTCGAAACTGTAGTAGAGTAATTATCATCGTGAAACATATCAACTGTGGATTTAAAATTATGTTCAGTAGGTGAACTAGAAAAGTTATCAAAATTATACATGTCAACTGTGGTATATTTAAGATTATAGTCAGTTGTGGAACTTTCTTCTGGGACAGAGGTATTTGTTTTAATATCTGTTGCGTTTTTGGTCGGATAAAGTAAAGAAAAACGTGAACCCTTCTTTTTAATATCACTAAAAGGACTTTTTGTAGTCAATTCGGAATCACTGTCGCTATTTTTTATAAACGTATCATGAATAGGTATCCCTTTCTTTCTGTCTTTAACAACTTTCTTCATGGTTGTTTTTACAGCTTCTTTATCATCTTTGTTTTGTATGTTTTCAATTAAACTCAATAAGATATCTACTAAAATACTCTTTTCATCTTTAACTACTTCAGAATCATTTGTACTCATTATTTTATCATCAAGTTGGCTTTGGTTAGTTTCAGAGTTGTTTTCATTCGTTTCTTCATTTTCTGAATCTACGCTGTAAATATTTTCATTATCTTCGAAGTCACCCATTGTAAAAAAGGGGTTCTGTGTAGTAAAATTATTCGTTTTCGTGTCATTTATAACATTACTATATGAGTCATCTATTTTGAATGGTTGTTTAGTATATTTGGCTATTTCGGGTCCTAAGATTTGCTCCAAATAGCTTTTAAGCTTTTCACACTTTGCAAGTGTATTGACGTCATTTGAACTTCCCCATAAAATCAATCCAGAAGTCTGTGATTTGTACATAGCTTTTAGTGCTGCTTTTAGGTCCACCTGAAAATAAATAATTTCCACAAAAACCGTTATGTAATAACATAATGTATAGGTACGTATCAAAATAATTATGTTGATTATACAAACTAGTACCTAAACGCGTTAGTATTGTAAAACCTATTTAGCTTGTTTTTCACACTTAGGTATGGTTTTCTTTTCATTTAATTCACCATGAGAGATGAGAGATTTGATCTCATAAAAGTACAAGATGTTTTTTTATAGGTATAAGTTCAAGTAGTAGTAGCCTTTGAAAAATATCACAATTTTCTTATTTTACCCTAAACGTACCTCCGTCATAAACCCAGCGTCTCTGTATTTGAACCAGAAGTAGGGCAAAATCGGTACACCCCGCCCCACTCTCGCGCTCTCAGCAACTCTACCCCTTATCAGCGCCGCTAGTTGTGACGAGTCCAAGTTCTTTGAACTGTAGACGGAAGGATACAGCGCCGTACTTTCACTCCAAAGCCAAGATATCCTGAAATGCAGAAAAGAAGTCAAGTAGGTGAGCATCAGAAGCAAAGGTTTGAATGGAGGACTGGAGGTACGATATAAACGAGTCCCATGCGGACGAAGTCGCGTGCAAAAGCATGAACAATTAAATACATCGCTGATCCTACAGGCATCTACGAAAATCAAACTGAAATTCGTAATACACTGTATATTATTTAATAGTCGATTATTCAATCTGTGCTCCACGAATTACTGACAATTGTTCTCTATTTCCTATTAGGAGGACCAGGAGGTAGTTAGATTAGGTATGTCCAATCGTTCTGTTCTGTACAATACTGGCATAGGTCTCCGCAGACTTGCTGCCGGCCATGTTGAGGCAATATGGGAACCCAAAGTAGCCCTTACAGCGAGCGAGTGTCACGATAATCCAGGATTAAGCTAATAGGAACTGTAGCGCTGTTACTCTACATACTCACTGCCTATTCTCCTTCTGTATAGCGTATCCGCATTTGTCTGCAGCCTTGCTTCCATGTTGAGGCAGTATGTGAACCCATAGTAACCCCACTTTGCTCAAAGCAAACGAGTGCACAAGTTATCCAGCAGTATTAGACAAGGAATTGTAGTGAGTCTACATCAGGGGTCGGCAACCTTTTAGCAGCCAGAGCCACATAGTGGCTAACAAAATTTTCGCGGAGCGCATATGTTAATAATTTGTGACTTTATCAAACAAAAGGTATTGCCGGTTGTCAATAAGGAGGCTCGCGGGCGGCGAGTTAATGGCTATGCGGCCCGCGGGATGCCTGTTGCCGACCGCTGGTCTACATACTCACTAATCCGCCTTCTGTATAGTGATAGTGGTGGCACAGGTCTCCGAAGGCTTGGTACCGGCCATGTTGTAGCAGTACGGGAAGTTCTAGTAGCCCCTACTTCACTTTCGGCCGCAGCGAGTGAGCGCCACGGTAGTACACAAGAAGTATTAGACAAGAAACTGTAAGTAATGCTGTTACTCTACATACTCACTGGTCATTCTCCTTCTGTACAATGCTGGCGCAGGTCTCCGCAGGATTGTTGCTGGCCATGTTAAAGCAGTAAGGGAAACCGTAGTAGCCCCATTTCGCATTCGGTCGTAGTAAGCGAGCGAGGGCCACAGTAGCCTGCATAAACTCGCGCCCCGAACGCTCGAAGCGAAATTTTGCCTGGAAATAGTAGTAGGAGATTTCATTGATACATGTTTTAGGAATTATTAAAAGACATTCCAGTTACATTTTTAGCGTAGAAAATCGTGCATACTTTTACTACTTTTTAAATGGTCCGAATCGTTTCTTCAACACTCTTGAAACAACGTGTGACGTGTGTTACTGTTATATTTATAGTTTTATTATTTTAATAGTAGTTTATGCAACTGGTACATAATGAGGGGCATTAAAACACGAGTTTGTTTTATGAAACGAGCCGAAGGCGAGTTTCATAATAAGGTCACACGAGTGTTTTAATGCCTAATTATGTACAGTTGCATACACTACTTTATCTACATCCATATATTAAATCCTCTTTCATGTGTTTCGTGTGGGCACTTCTCGCCGGCGTGCGCCATGTTTGCGTCGACAGGCCGGACCGCGCCTCCGCCGCCAGCCCGCAGCTGTGTCTTAATTTTGTACGTGATCTCGTTAAAGTGTTATATTTCGTGATCTAATAGGGGACGCACGCAACAGCCGCACAGTATATTATAAAGCGGGGTCTTATCTACGGTATTTGAACTTATAAAAGAGGATTTACTATATGGGTGTAGATAAAAGTTATTTTATCATTGAGAACAATGACTAATTCAGTGGAACACTAACGTGCGCACAACTAAGCATTATAAAATCTATGCTAATCGTCACATCAATTACGTTGATGATTATAACCCGGTCGCGCCGCCTTTAAGGATCATTTTCATTAGAATTCGTCAGTAGTCAACCAACTATAACGGGCCCTGTCTTATTATTGAGCTATAAGGTTAGGTTAGGTAGCTATAAGGTCGCTGTCATGGGTGTGGCGCAGCAGTAGACGATGTGCGCCACACATTGGAGGTGTGCATGGCGTGGGGGCCACAGCGGCGTGATTTGGCCGCTATAGTAGGTGGTGATCTCTCGCTGTCGACCATTGTGTCCAAAATGCTCCATAGCGAGAGGTCCTGGGAAGCAATGGCCTCCTTCTGCAAGTCCGTAATGGCTCAGAAGGAGGCTGCGGAAAGAGAGCGGGAGAATGACCCATCCGCTCCCCATATCCGCAGGAGAAGAGCGGGGCGCGCACGTCGGCGCTACGCGCATTTGCTCCCCCCGCCGTAGTGGACCGGGTGGTAGGGTCGGGGGACTCTAGCCATCTTATTTTGTCCACGGGATAGGAGCGCCCCGAAATTGTCCTGGGCGCTCCCTTTGGCCAGGCCAGCATAAAGCGGGCGAGTCGCGAGGGTCAAAGTTGAATGCGCCAAGCGAACCTTTCGCCCTTCCTGGAAGCGATGTCGTCGGACAATCGTTGGGGGTTTAGTGGGTAGTCTGAGCCTTCTGCCCAGGAGTCCCACACACCCGCCCGGTCCCCCTTCGTCCGGGCGGACGGTGCGTAAAAGCATTCCCCCAACGTAAAAAAAAGGTAGCTATAAGGTATTACTTTAAATGATGAGAGCGTATTGACATATATTTATTACGTACACTTCGCTAACGTCCATGCTTTATCACTTCGACAGTAAATACCTAAGTTAACAGTCACTTATGATTTCGCATATATTATATGAACTCCATTCACACCTTTTATTGTTTACGAGTAGATGAGCACGAAGGTATTTGGAAACAAACTCATAATAAGTATTGTACATATTATACACCCCTGGCATGTCGCCTAGTAACGGGATTCTTTTATAAATACGATAACAATTATCAATCGGCTAGTTCTTTTAATTTATTAAGATGGACGGAACACAGCTAGCCGATGAATAAAGTGCTGTGAGTGAATTAGGGCACCCGTTTTGCAATCATAACATCATGCCAACCGTAGCGGTATATTTAGAACGACACCCAAGTGATGAAACGTTTTGTATGGTTACTAAATATTAAGATACAGATTTTTAATGGCACCTAGTAAATTTTAGTCTCCTCTGTTTATACGATTGACTGGTTGAAATCCGAAAAGTAGGTAGGTTGCAATCTGTTGTCTAATCTCTAATTTGGTTAATAAGTCGTTCCTAGTTGTACAAATTCTAATAAGTCTTACAATAAAGATTTTGCCATGAGTTCAAATTCCATTAAGTCTCACAATAAAGATTCTGCCATGACTGATACTCGTTAACTTTGGACTGGCTGGCAGAACTACTTAAGTACATTCTCTAAAAAAACTATTTTATTTGTAAACAGGGAATCACTTTCAGGAACAGCTGTAGCTACTTATGCTGCTGTACTAAGTTTATACAATCGGTTTAGCTTGTCACCTCGGAAAACTACAGAAACATCGTACCTCTCTCTCGATCATGCTCTTCGTCCACCAAGGGTGCAGTCGCCTCTCTATCAGCAATGACAGGTTTCTGTACGGAGTCAGCACACCCCACGAATTCTGGCGGAAAATGGGACGCCATGACTCGAAGTCTATGATACCGATTCCTGGAATTGGAATAATAAACAAAAGCTATACTTGATTTAAAACCAAAAGTAAAACTCCTCCTTTGAAATAATAAAAGACTAACTCCTGTTCGTCAGTAGGTTTTTTCAATCGAACTTCTCAGTCAGTCTTCTTTTCTCAGTCAAATTTAATAAATAATTCCTTTTATGTTTATTTTGACATGGTATACGACATCAGCTAACGGTAAATCAAGCTACGGTAGCTCAGTGGTTCAAGCATGCGGCTGTCAAGCGGCGGTCGTGGGTTCGAATCCCAGCTCGTACCAATGAGTTTTTCGGAACTTATGTACGGAATACCATTTGATATTTACCGTTAGCTTTTCGGTGAAGGAAAACATCGTGAGGAATGCATACATCCGCGAAGAAATTCAAAGTTGTATGTGAAGTCCCCACCCTGAAGTCACCCGCTCTGGGCCAGCGTGGGGACTACTGCCCAATCCCTCTCATCTATGAGAGGAGGCCTGTGCCCAGCAGTGGGACGTATATAGGCTGATGATGATGATGATGATGATACGACATCAGATATCTTTGGAAAATCGAAAATATCAATCTCACAGTTTCCTTGACTCCCAAGTTCCCAGTTCCCACAAGTTTTATTCAATGCAATATATGTGTATGTTCGTTATCTTAACAATGACAAACACGTTGCTAAATCCAAACAAATAAAGCAATCGATCGATAAGCAAAGAGCATTTTCTTATCGCTGCATCGATTGATGGTCTACAGTGACTCAGACAGACTCAGAGCTACAAGAGTTGAGACTAGGTGCCTATATCGATACTATCGACCGCTTTAGCTTAGTTGTCAGTGGCCCTGCCTACGAAGCTGGAGGACCCGGGTTCGAATCCCGGCCAGGGCATTTATTTTTGTGACGAGCACGAATATTTGTTCTTGGGTCTTGGAGGTTTTCTATGTATATAAGTATCTATTTATCTATATAAGTATGTATATCGTCGCTTAGTACCCATAGTACAAGCTTTGCTTAGTTTAAGACTAGGTTGATTTGTCTAAGATTGTCCACAAATATTTGTTTATTTATTATCGATAGACTGGTAAAGTGGCTTGTTTTGACATTTGACATTGTAATGCAACAACAACACTAATCTTGAAGGACACCAAAAGGTAGATAATGTGCCGAAAAAAAAACCTTTTTGTTTCAGCCATGCATCTTACTCACCTGTCTCAATCTGTTAATTCTGTGATTCTGATTCACGTGTTTGTAAAGATTATATTGGAGTTTTCAAGATAGCGCAAAATCAATAACTAAGGCATTGTCGACAATCAATAATCCTTCATAATTCTCTATAATCGAGTCTCTAGAGTCGATAACTGCGACCATAATACCATAGCCTAGTGACTTTTTAACTCCGGAACAATCACAAGCGCCCCCAATTTGAGTTCTACATTCTTTATTATTTTCGTACTGTTAAAACAAAACCAGTCACGGTTCTATACATTGCTATATTGCAAGTTACCCGTTATGTCATCAGTTCCTCACATAAATGATTATGTCATAGCGTTGTTAAATTGCAGTACAATTAGACCAATTCCGGAATCGAACCGATGTCCGTTGACCTTGTCCGCTCTTGTCGCGGCCGCGAACGCTGTGATTTATGGACATGTAATATATGGTCTCTTATATGTAGGTATTTTATTTTATTTTTTAGGGTTCCGTAGTAAACAAGGAACCCTTATAGTTTCGCCATGTCCGTCCGTCCGTCCGTCTGTCCCCCGTTTTTCTCAGTAACCGTTAGTACTAGAAAGCTGTAATTTGGCATGAGTATACATATCGATGACGCCGAAAAAACGGTAGAAAAAAATCTTTAAAAAAAATTTTTTTAGGGTAACTACCTCCCCTACATGTACAGTGGTGGTGCAATTTTTTTTCTTCCAGACCCCATCGTGTGGGTATCGTTGGATAGCTCTTTAAAAAATATTATAAGGTTTCTAAAAGCATTTTTTGATTAAAGAATTGGTTGGCGTGATATTAAGCTTTGAAGTGATAATTTTTGTTATGGTCAAGTGTCCCCCTCCCTCCCCCCCTGCCAGCTAAACGGTGGCTACTAGGCATGTGAAAAAAATCATGGTAGTAGTCTATACGATGAATTTAAAAGGAAAACTATGAAAGCTAAGTAGACATTACTAGTTAACGAGTAATAGTCGAACTTCAGAACTGTACTTTGCGAAAGCAAACTTTCGTACAATTTCCATTGATACCTTAGATAATTTTGTTAATTCTGTCAAAAACATAGTAAATATAAGTTTGCTAACTTTTGAGTCCACATAATGTAACGGGTGGACAACTACGGAACCCTACCTTGCGAGTGGCCCGACACGCACTTGGCCGGTTTTTATTTATATATGACACACCAACAGTACATAAGCCTTCAAAATAGCACATTGACATAATAGGACACGAAACATATTTATGTACAACAGGCATGCAACAGCACTTAAGGGTTCGAGGCATTTACACTAAATTAAAAAGTATAATAAACAAAAAGGAAAAATAGGCATCATTTGTATCACTTCTGTTTTAGGTTGGGATCCGCTGTACAGTGGTGACATATTAGGGAAACTGATTTTACTCCCAAGGGTAAATAGCCGCTATTTTATATCTATTCATCCACCGATACCACCAACCATGTTACCCTCAAACAGTCGTTGTAGAACTCCCACATGGGTAGGGCTTGTTTAAAAAATCTTTGCTCCCCAAACAAACTTTCAACACCCTTTTCACTTCACTTATAATTTAATGACAGGTCTACAAAAAATTTTAAGTTCCTCTTTAAAAAAGAAATTGCTCTCCATACAAATTATCAACCCCCTTTTCACCCATCCAATAGGCACATTTTTCGCACAGAAAATTTGCACGCTGAAAACAGTTTTTTTGCATTTGAATACTCTACAGCGAATTGTCAACTTTCTTTCTTAAAAAAAATTTTGTTCTCCTTTAAAAATTTCCAACCCTAATAAATTTAAGATGGCTGACGGATGAGTTCGTACATTATCATAAACATAAAACTATGTAGGTATCTACTATCTAGCTCGACCCTGGATAAGTTTGGTGCTCTAGCGTTTTCTAGCGTGTTCTACATTATCGAGAATTTGTTCCAACAATCTGCCTCACTATTCTCGTAGTTTTTTGGGTCATGAATATATTTTGTTCTGCTGACACTCCTTCTGCCTAGCGTTTCCACTGCTTGATCCTGCATGATTTAAACTATGAAGCCGTGTAGGTCAGGTGCGGGCTAGCACAGTTTCTGAGGAAATCTACGTGACGCTTATTACGTTATGAAATTATGGGATACATTACGTATTAGTTACGTTATAGCCTGTGTCGTATTGGAGCTATTCTTTCATTTGCTACTCTTATTGTTTTAGGTACGTATTTATCACAATTTGTGCAGTTTGTAAAGCTAGTAATAGCTGAGGAGCTACCTACTTATAAAAACTACCTGGTTTTCTTTAATAATATATTCTTTATACTAAGCGTTAAGGCAAAGATAACATCGATTGAAAACTAATTTATATCGACTTACATATGCACTAGCAAATATTTTTATGTTTAATAATACGGGTTAATCACATATGATATACATATGATAAACATAAACAAGCGATACCTATTCATTAAAGCTATAACTATCCATAAAAATAAAATAGGTGAATCGTCGGTAGAAATCAGGTCACCGCGAAACGAATTCCTTCACTTCCCTGAATTAAAAGGATAGTGATATCAACAGCACATGGAACCGTCAATTCTTTGACGATAGCTACTTACTTATAGTGTTTTTTTTTGTCGCGGTTTATCAAACCCAACCAGGAATCTAAGCAGCAAATGGTACGTCATGGGAGTTAGTGTAAGTAAGGCAAAGTCAAGATTAAAGGAAAATTAAGTTCACACTTTTACATCTTATTCCATTGTGACAAGGTGAATACTGTTGACGTATTATTTGATTTTGACTGTACTCAAAACTAAATATGGTCGGACAACTATAAATGGTCGGACACCTAGTCTTCATTAAAGCCAGTACCTGCCCTTAAAATTCTAAACGGGACGAATACAATCAATACTATACCATGAAGATAAGGATTTGATCATCATCATCGTTCGTAACTATTTTTATATGTAATAGATAAACAACACACCAGTTTTCAATGTCACCTCCAACGAATAACCCATATCCATTATCCAGTTACCAGTTACAAATGACATATCCATCCGAGCATTAAATAAATAGATTATATTACTTTTATTGCTTTGTATTTATACATATAGGACATAGTAACTACTCATACGTACGAGTATGTACATTCTATACTGTATCTATGTAGAAGCACTTAGTCGTGTCAGATTGCATAACACCTGTCAGCATTTAATGTGTCTTGTTCAATGTTTGTAAATAGACCTATTGACGATCACTTCTGCCTAGTTGGTACCTAGTAGGTAGGTAACCCTGCTACGAAGCTAGTGGTCCTGGGTTCGAATACCGATCAAGGTATTTATTTGTGTGATGAGCAAGAATTCAGTTCCCGAGTCTTGGAAGTTTTCTATGTATAAGTACATATTTATGTATCTGTATAAAGATGAATATCATAGTACACATAGTACAAGCTTTGATTAGTTTGTTACTTGGTCGATTTGTGTAAGATTGTCCACAAATATTTATAATTCAGCAACAATTGCGTTTTATGAACATGAATGAATTATCTGATACTGAAATGATGAATACCTTCATTTATCTTTTTCTTCACTGTCGAGATGTCTAAAATAATTATCTAGGTACTAACCACTGAACTGAGGGTCCGGTACGCTCTGGTCCAGCACGTAACGGAAGGCGGTCAGGTGTTCATCCAGGTTACCCTCCTGGGGCACCCCTCCGTTGCGGGTCCTCAGCTTGCCGCTGCTCTCTTCCTTCAGGATGGCCGGGAACAGACCGGGGTCGTAGAGTATTGTGATCTTGAACATTGAGGAGACACATTAGGGTAGACTAATTTAATTGGAATTTATATTTTCGTGTGTCATGATATCTTATATCTTTAAACGAGCAATTCTTGTATATATATCTATATATATTTATTTCGGGGATCTCGGAAACGGCTCTAACGATTTTGATGAAATTTGGTATGTGAGGGTGTTCGGGGACGAGCAAGGTCTATGCCCGGGAAAACGCCGAGCAAAGCTCGGCCGCCCAGATATTAGATTAATTAAAAATGTCTTAATAATGGATAGCTTAAACGTACCTATTTGACCGAGTGAAACGAAGGTCTCTGCTTCAGGGGGCCGATTTTTGAGTGTCGAACACTCGACTTTTCACTCGAGATCTGTCAAAACATCATAGTTTTTTGACAGATCTTGAGTGAAAAGTCGAGCGTTCGGCACTCAAAAATCGGCCCCCAGGTTCGACAAAAATGCTTTCGTATTGTACTATGGCAACGGGATAAATTCTACGATGGCTCAGTTAACTGTGAGTCTGATATAAATATGTTCACGTTACCTGTTCTCCCTGAAAAGTGTCATTTTGATTTTGTATGATCCCGTATTTCTCGAACAGGTGGTCGAAGGCAACCTTCTTGGACTTGCACTGAAAGGAGGGAACGTTCCAGTACACTTGGAACGGCCGCCACTCCCGTAACGGTGAGTCTGAAGGCCGCTCTATCACATAGTAGTTACTGGAACAGGGAAAATTATAGTTTTTTTTTCATATAAGTAGCATTAGGTAAGCATTTGACCCCTATCTCACCTGTTGGTAAGTGATGATGAGGTCGAGGGTGTTACATGCGTACCTAGTTGTAACAACTTACAATATGTGTGTTTCTAACAAAATTCTATATTTGGTTTAACTTACAAAATATACGTACAGTCAGCGTCATATAGTGTGTAGCAGCCAAAGTGACCAAATAGTTCGGAACACCATACAAAATAGGTATATGGTGTACCGAACTATTTGGCTACTTTGGCTGCTACATGCTATATGAGTTATATGACGCTGACTGTAACTATTAGGTTTTCACTTTTCAGTTAGGTAGTGTTCAAAGGTATTGAAATGAGAAATTTAGTAGTAAAATTTGAGACCTGCTATTAAGAAAATATTTTTCAGTGGAAACCTAAATTTATGTTGAAATATAAGTACCTCGTATATCAGCTTTTGATTTGTTATCAAAAACAAGTTTGACCGTTAACGTTGTTGAATATTTCAATAGTAGGCAATTCACGGTTGTGATGTTTACAAAATAAAAGAAGGTAAAATCAATTTTAAACTATTGCCCCTCCAGTGTGTTTATCCGCTTACAGCTGATGTAAGCATATAGGCGCTATATGCAGAAACTCATACATTTAGTTAGACTATGTCTGCTAGGAAAGGGGAGTTCATTTTAAAACTGGTTTTTATACACTCGTAAATTCAGATTCAATATATATAAATTCACATTTAGACTACTGCATAATTAATAATAATGTATTTAGTATAGGGGACATACAAAATAGGGTCTAAATACGTTACTTATTTATTTGTAATTTATTATTAGAAGGAATGTCTCAAGTCATTCACTACCACTCTACTAGCCTCAACCGTGGGGCCAAACAGAAACTTGCATAATTAGGCATGTGTATTTATGATTCGTGTGGACATATAAATCATGCATCTCTGTAAATAAGGTACAACTGTACTGGGTATATACTGAACCAGTTTTCATCGAGTTTAGACGAATTTCTCGTAAGTACTTAACTTTAACAAGGATACGTGAATTAGGAGCAAGTTTTTGTCCGTCTGTTACCCTTACATTAATTTCAATCAGTTTTTCTTACGTTCTTTGATCATTAAACTGCAAGCGTGGGCGTTTAGTCATAAAAAGTTAATTGGAATTTAGGTTCGCGTTCTGTACACATTTTTGATCAATTGATATAATAACTACAGTGCTTCTATTTTGATATGCCTAATAAGCAGGCTTATTTAGGAAGCTGGAGGTCCCGGGTTCGAATCCCGGCCGGGGCATTTATTTGTGTGATTAGCACGAATATTTGTTCTTGGGTCTTGGATGTTTTCTATGTATTTAAGTATTTATTTATCTATATAAGTATGTATATCGTCGCTTAATACCCATAGTACAAGCTTTGTTTAGTCTGGGACTAGGTTGATTTGTGTAAGATTGTCCACAAATATTTATTTATTTAAATGGCGGTGAGTTTGATTGAAGGTCATAATGTCATAAATATGAATACTGCAAATAATGTTTGTGTTGTACTTAAAATTATTACAGAATCTGTGGCAAAAGTCTATGCTGGTGTTGCATAAAAAACATAATAAGTCAAATCCAACTATCTTTTTACACCAATATACGGAAAAGCAGAAATGAGATGTAAAATGATTTTAGCAGTCTATGGATATAAACATACATTGACTCACGTTTTTCCGCGCGATTTTGTACACGTGAAATTCAGTTTCTAAGGGAATTGCTTAAGAAATGTGAATTTACATAAAGTCTTCCTCATGATGAACACTCCGTTTAATGGTCAAAACAACATGAAAATTCTTTCGGTAGTTTTAGAGTTCGGTTCGCGTACAGAAATACAGACAGGTAGACACAACGGGGGACTTTTACAATATGTATAAATGTGTAGGTTAGGATGACTATTTTCATATTAAAACAACATAATTCATACAACATTATCATACAATATACATTACTCAAATTGTAGTCGTCCGAAGTGAGATCTTCATAATGTTCACGACGGTTTAACTTCCAGCTCTGCTCCGTTAAAAGTTATTTCCGTAAGGAACCCTAATATCCTTCAAGTTAGTTATATTGAGATTAATCGACATTTAACAAAAAAATACGACCTTCACGATTGAATCTATGTTTAATGTTTCATATATATAATAGGGATGACGACACTATAAAAGAAAATCAATAAATCCAAATTTTCTACATAAAGGCTCAAATTCTCAATCAAATGGCGAAAAAAGTAATTCAAAAAAAAAAAAAATTACGTAATTATAAGTCTTCAAAGTTTTAAGAGTGGGTATGTTCTGTCCCTTTTCCGCAAAACGCACCTTTGTATTGAACGATCGTCATTTACTATGGCGCTACTTAACAGTGACGTCACGGTTAGGTAGCACTTTCTCTCTCTAACTACGAACATTCTAACCGTTGTAGCTTCGTTATTTTTTGAGATATTTGAATAGGATTTTCACTATTTGGCATAGTTTTATGTCTTCTTTCTATTGAAGTAATAATTTTTTTTGAGTCGACATCCCTATTGTAGTCGTCCGAAGTGAGATCTTCATAATGTTCACGACGGTTTAACTTCCAGCTCTGCTCCGTTAAAAGTTATTTCCGTAAGGAACCCTAATATCCTTCAAGTTAGTTATATTGAGATTAATCGACATTTACAAAAAATACGACCTTCACGATTGAATCTATGTTTAATGTTTCATATATATAATTAGGTGGTATATCTGTCTATTTATATGTACCTAATATCTAAGTATGTGTACTTATTACTTATCCTGTAGTTGTCAAATAAAATTAAAATAAACTGGATTGTTTTGTATTTATATTTACCTACCAACATCCAACGTACATTTTACGTATAATGTAACGGATATTTTACAAAAAAGGGTAAATATTTATGCGGTTCAAACAGACATCACTATAAACATAAATATTGACAGAGGTTATAAACCCAATGTGTATCGTTAAGCAGGTATATGTACTCGTAAATAGTTGACTAACGTTTTAAAATAATCTAATCGTTAATAGCAGTCATGCTTAAGATAGGCAAACCAGTGAAAATCGAGTTAAGTAGGTATAGTTCGTACAAAACTGTAACCTTACACTCAGAGCTCTAAGTCTAGTTTTGCTTGCGTTAGTTTGACAGACTTTAGCCTTAGAATTGTGTCCGAACTATACATGAACACTATGATATTGGTATAGGGTAAACGTCCCTGTGCTCGACACTGACCCACTGGGCACTTTGAATTTCGCTGAAAACACCATTCTTCGGTTCTTCCTAGTTTTCGAAGTTATCGGGAGTTACCTGTACCTATCGACGACCGCTTTAGCTTAATTGGTAGTGACCCTGCCTACGAAGCTGGAGGTCTCGGGTTCGAATTCTGGCCGGGGCATTTATTTGTGTGATGAACATGAATATTTGTTCTTGGATCTTGGATGTTTTCTGTGTATTTATTAGTCTATATAAGTATGTATATCGTCGCTCAGTACCCATAGTACAAGCTTTGCTTAGTTTGGGACTAGGTTGATTTGTGTAAGTTTGTCCCCAAATATTTATTTATTTATCTGATGGTATTTTAATTCGAATTAGAAGTCTGATCACCAACATTTGAAAACGTTAATTCTATTGAGTATTCACAGTCATACAGTGTTTGGCAATGTAAGTATTTGTATTCAGTTGCAAAATCGTCGTGTCTAAGAAGTACCTACGTAATTTTAGAACAGCATTGACATTAGCACCATATGTTCGGGTCATTGTCTTCTTACATCATACCTATTTTGCAAGTGTATAATATACGTAACAAGCTGATGCGTAATACTGTTTGTTTATTTATTGTTCAACTTAAGAGATGTACTTACACAGCAGAAAATTATAACATAAGTATTAATACTATTTGATACAAAGTAGGGGATTGCCCGATAACTTGCTGAAGGGACGAAACTGTTTCCGCCAACCATGCCAAGTAATTTATGATGTTTTCCTCAAACAGACGGGTGCGAAATTGTATTTTTTTCGCAGTCGCAATTAAATATTTTCACCTTAAATCCTTAAGTACAAAATTTAAGTTAAATACTTCTAGTTAATGGGTATTCGGTACACCTATGCGGTATTTTTTTTGCTTATAAGTAATTTAACCATCAGAAAAGTCATTGTTAGATTATTTTCTATGTAGATATCGGACAAACATTCCATAGTACTTAATTTTTTTTTGATGTGATAAAACTATGTAGACATACATACATACATACATGAAACCTGAAAACATTACACTCCTTTTTTTGGGCAGTCGTGTAAAAAGAGAATGTAGGTAGGTATTATACCTAGTTAAATAAATTCTTAGAAGGATAAATTAAGAGGAAATGCGCTGAAGGGTTAGAACTACTGATTGAATGTCTGTTAATGAATTTCTTGACGTTGCTTTTCATATTTATTATTGAATCCCATGTTGCACGTTCATTGCACGAACACTTATTAGCTTTAACCGGGATAACTCAAGTAACTCGGGTAACTTGGGTCCCGTAACTTCGTCAACGGATTTGCGAGATAACCAACTTACCGATAAGCAAGTTGGTCGTACGACCTAGTTTATGGATCGATGCTGTTTACAAATATTTACTATGTTTACTGTTGACAGATATGTCGCATGTGGCATGTGGCGTTATAATACGAAATGGTATGATTATTTTTACAGGAGTAAAATGGTACCAAAAGCGTTGTTGGGTAGGGTAGGGTGGGATAAGATACGTAAAGGCACAGAACGTCAGCTCGCACATATTTGGAGCAGCCCAAATGGGAAAGTAGGTATAGAATAGAATACCGCACCCATAAAATACGAGTAAAGTCAGGTCGCTAGAGATTCCAAGGATCCCGCTGTGTTGGGAGTGAGGGATCTGTATTCGTGTCGCTGTCAACAAGACGTATACTCAAGTCAATAAAGTCTTGCTTGTGATTCTTCTGGAGTCACAAACGCCCTGCTTACCATCAGTAAAATATGATTTTGTTACGTTCACTTAAGTATATAAAAGTATTTCTTGCAAATACACTCAAGAGCATAAACATGGCATAAACATATTAGGTGGTCTTGCAGCGTTGGTACTGGCTTTTCGCTAGAGAATTCCCGAGATTTTATGGGGAAATTTACGTACAAAGCGGTACCCGACGGTACGTTCTTATCGCCTTTATGTTCGAACTAGCATTTGCCCGCGACTTTGTCCGTGTAAACCTCCACTCCTTATTTCGTCCCTTCGAGGATTTTCGGGATAAATAGTGTTCTAGTTGTAAATCCGAGCAAGAAACTCGTAAACTATGTTACATCATAATTCGTTCAGCCGTTATTGCGAGATTGAGCAGCAAACATCTAAACTTTGGCAGTTATAATATTAGTAGGATTTCTGTGTAAAATGTACCAGTTTTACTTGCTCTTGAGTGTATTTGCTTGCCCTAATTTTGGCCTGAAGTCCAAATAAACCAGATAACAAGTTACACGGAAATTTACCGTGTCTCGATTATAATAAGGATTTGCCGACTAGACTAACAACATATTTATTCAACGCGTAGGCCTTTAATACTTTCGCGGCTTTCGCCTTGACTATATTAGACTGTCAAATAAAAGATAACTATAAACAACTAATGAAATAGGTACCTACATTCATTATGGATGTTAAGATTGAATGGTGGTCATAATAATATATTTGAAGAGAGGTAAGGTACAGCAAAATGTCATCTTGCTCGAAGACCACAGCCATATTGACATTATTTACTATAATTATATAAGTAGGTATAGGTATTAAGGATGTAATATGTATTGACATCTGAATTCCGATTACCTTGACATTTATTTATAATTCTATATTAATTATAATTGTTTATTTAAGCTGTTTTGCAACGTTGATCGTTGATATTTATTATTTTTTCAGTTTATTTTAAATGGTAGTGCTTAGTGTTGTATTCTGGGAGGTGAGCAAGGTTGCCCCCGAGGATGCACTGTGTTGAGAGCGAGGGACCAAAATTTGACCCATCAACTAAAATTTTATAAAGAATTGGATCGGCAACGCCTTTGGAGTTGAATACAGACTGCGGTGTCCACTTAGCATCAGGTGGATCTAGTATCTTCCAGTCCAGTTAGCTTCATTGCCACCGTCCTTGTTTAAAAAAAACCATTTCATTTAATGATCCTACGAGTAGAATTGCTATGTACTCGCTCAAGCGATTAGAATTATTATGAGAGTACTCGCTAGGTACTCGCCGGCGGTGGGAGCAGTCCCAAACTCCCTATAGTTATTCGAAAAAAAAAATCTCTGTTTGTTGTCTTGTCATTTGGTGCGTCCTGGTTTCATCAATTTATTGGTAGGTACAGTCAAGGGCATAAATATGTATACGCTTTTGGACCTTTTTTCAATGGAATAAGGTGAAAAAGTGTATATACATATTGGTGCCCTTGACTGTACCATTTTTTTTGTATTGGCATTTGGGTAGGTACCTACTTAAAATATTATATTCGATACCCCTGATTTAGAGTATTCCAGTGTTTAAACCGCCCGCGTGGTCCTGTCGCAGGTTTCCCCTGGATTTTCCCCAGACCACTCTCCAACCGCGCACTCCTATCGCCTTAATGGGCCCTGCCTATAAAGCCACAGTCAGGTTCGAAAAAAGAAAAATAACTGGCAACCGTACCGTCTGTTCTCGAAGATCTCACGGTCCGTAATAATGGAGAATGTTAACTCATTTAGAATTCCATTTTTCTGTATTCTCTGTTGAAAGTTAAAAACATATGTGAAAGAATTATTTCGATACGTCCATTAGTTTCCAAGATATTGAATTTAAAGTGACGCGCGACGACCCGCCCTCTTGACGTCATAGTGCATTACTCGCCATACACGCGCTCACTCCGTTCGCGCGCTTCCGTCCGTACTAGACTAGCGTTGCAAAATGACGTCACACGCGGTTAACGGGATTCACTTTAAATGCCTGTAAAATCAAAATTACTTGGTATTTTTGAATGAAACAAAAACTAATGTATTTGTATGAATCAAAGCTTTACCGTAACAAACTTTACTTAAGTGATTTTGCAGACCTATTGACATTCTCCATTGCCGTACGATAAATAAATAACTAGACATATAGCTCCAGGCTGCATACCTAAAACCCTATGAAGTCTCATATCAGATAATAAATTGACCTCCATAATATTACCAGGGATCGTAAAGCCTTTCCACATGGCCTTCACATTTCAGAACTGGTCCACATTAATAACGCTCATCGTCTGAGAATTCGCCATAATATCTAGTACTTTTGACAAGGGAATAACTAACGACGAGACACGCAAATGCCTATGTTGTTTATGGCACTGTTGTCACGCTCTACCTAATTAGATGATCTAGCTTTTGTAAACTTATTTTTTAATTTAAAGCGATAGCTGGTCAAACCGCAGGGAGACCCGGGGGCTATTAAATACTGAACTATACCTTGTTTTTTTTTAGCAATAGAAAGTATGACATATGATGTCATTTTACGAGGTTTTTTATCAGGCACATTCTGAGGCAAAAGTGTCACCTGACCTCAATAAACAGTAAAACCGTTATTTCATGCTTACATTTTTATTTACAGATACGGAAATATATGACTTAATATTAATTTATTTAAATACATGTTCAAATGATAAAGCATCAATTATTTTTTAAATTACGTTTCATTCATCTTAAAGTTTTACAATAAAAAACCCAAAGCGACAGATAATTATTGCAAGAAGCCGGTTCGGGTTTTAAAAAAGTAACTTGTCATAGTAACTAACTGTCAGTCACTGTCGTGCAAATAAGATTTATCTAATGTGTGTGTATGTTTACGACCACTGCTTCTTTGTTTGTTGCGGGAAAAAGCTAGTTAAAAATATAGTCCACCTGCGTGCTTTCACTCTATAAAATTCTAATTTGTAGAAGACCACTTTACGGCGACCTCACCCTTGATGAGAGGTAAAGTCATAGTTGCCTGCCACTTAGGTACTTGGGTACTCACTGCTTCAGCGTTGGATCAAATTGAACCTACTTAGGGCCAACTTTTGTAGGTGAAAATGACAGTTGATATGTCCAAAAAAGGTCGTTCGAATAGTTACCCTATTACCTTAATTGCTTTATGTGAATATTAAAAAAAAGATACTTAGTAGAACAACGGTCTTTAAAAAGAGGACTTTTAGTAATAAATACTCATTAGACTTAAGAAAGAATGGTTCTCGAGTGGCGACCACGGACCGGAAAGCGCAGCTTGGGTAGACCCCCCACTACGTGGACTGATGACCTGGTAAAGGTCGCGGGAGTCCGCTGGATGCGGGTGGCACAGGAACGGTCATTATGGCACTTTTTGGGGGCCCATGTCCAGCAGGGGACGTATTTCGGCTGATATGATGATGATGAGACTTAAGAGTTCGGCAGTTCTATCAATGAGGGTTTTACAGACCTATCATTTACCGTGAAACTTGGGTTTAAAAAATGGGACATGTTGCTGAGTGGTACGTAAACCACCGGCTTTGGAACGCATCGCTTACATTACAGTAACAATATACTCGTATATGTTATAAATAAACAAAGTTAATTATTTTATGAACCAATTGTCTTCCGCATTACAATTAATTAAAACAAGTAGAACCATAGCAAAGGAATGTCTCGCTCATTGTCGACTATTCTGCTTGACTATTACGAACATACGGGGCTGTATCTGGTCTGTACCCTTACCATGAGTTTGCAATGTTTGCGTTACCGTACTCGCTAGCGACTGCGTAAACGATTTAGTATGGCGATTCTTAGTTCTATTGCGTGACCGCCCGAGGCGCTGTACTTTTGTCCGTACTAAATCGTTTACGCAGTCGCTAGCGAGTCGCCTGCGAGGGGTTGGGGTGGGTTTTAGGATACTTTACTAGATCTGGTCAGTAAGCAATTTTGAGCGATGAATATTTTTGACGATGAAATGCTCCTATCCGGTTCCTGCGTTACAATCTTTAGGACATCAGCTGACGGATAATCAACCGCTCTGCCTATACAACCAGCTGACGAATATTTTCCTTCGGGTATTGGTTTAACTGTCATTTTTGATCAGTTTCAGTCGAGAGATGACTGTTTTTTTTTCTTGACTTGGGAGGTTGCTGCTGTTCAAACCACCAACGGATCGCCACCAGCTCGGGACTAAATAATAAGTACACCTATCTTAAGCACTGTACAAATTTTCGTGTGAGAGGGGAGGAAATGAGTAACGATTTTTGCTTCTGGCCCGGGTACTATTAATATAACTTTTTTTTTATAACTACAGTGGCAAATAGGCGTACGGTCCACCTGATGGCAAGTGGACACCGCAACTTATAGACGCGAAACGAATTGGACTTTGAATGTCTACATCCAATCACAGTTTTATAAAACACTAGCATCTTTGTCGGCGTGAAACGTTAAGATCGGACCTTTTTTAAATTCTTCATATAAGTTTTAATTGCGTGACTTAACAATCTTAACATATCGAATTTTCTGGGCTACTCAAACCATTTATCAATTTTACATTGATCTCAGGTCCGGCTCGTATTGGTTCTGCAAATATCGTTTCAGTTCGTTCAGCGGGATAATGCTGCCAGCATGTTGGGCACATTTGCGCCAGGTGCCTGCCGTCCCGGGGAACTGCGTTGATTTGACTAGGTTATTTTGACAAAGCATGCTGCGGATATTTTTTTTGTTTTCCATGTTAACGATGCCTGTTGCTGATTATTAACTTGTATGGATTCTTGGACGAAGTGTAGGTATTGCGGATGCGCGTTGTGTATTTTGGACGAAACCTGCTTTGTGGATTTGACTATGTGAGTATTTATTATTTTATTTTGTTAGTTGTCAATAAATGGATTATATTTATCAATTTCACCTTGGGACTTTTTTATAAGTATGAGGAAAGCCACACGTGTTGTTACACCATTGCCAAATTAATTGAAACCTTAATTGCTTCCTCTTTATGAATGAACTCTACATAGTACTTATCAAGCTATGCAAAAATATACCTTATCACTGTGAAATCAGGTTAGTTTACTTTTATCTGTAACTTGCATAACTGATCTATAAATGGGGTTTAAGTGAGCTTCGAACTTATGTGAAATTTGTTAGAGTCGATAGTCTTGTGTCATTCATTATGTTCTTCATAATGAAATGACTCATTTTCTTCGTTGCTTAGTAACCCCAATGCTTCCGTAGCGTCAACATCACATTGAATTTCAAAATGCATTAGTTAGGTAGTTAATATTTGGTTTTGTTGCAAGTTTGTTAAATTAAGAATGATTAAATATACACATTTTTTTTAAATCGTCAATTTATAATTAAGACTAGATTGAATACCATAACATAGATTTTGTTTCATATAATCGAATCGAATTAATCTTCCAACCGAAACCGTATTAACACGTCCAGACATACCTAAGTATAATATTTTTAAGTAAGTGTTACCGACGCACCCATATTTTTGCACTTGACTGTAGTTACTTATGTACCCATAATTTTGCTCAAAAATCGGTTACAAAGGTCTTCCTCGTGTCAGTGACTTGCTACGCTATAAATGTACGCTGGTAAGATGCCAAGAGAACTCATTAAGGGCGCTCTTTATTCCCTTTATTGCTTCAAAATAAATTTGAAAATACAACTCACCCAGACTCATCACACTTAACCGCACAACCCGCCAATATTAAAAACACTAATAACTTCATCATCAAATAATGAAGCTAGCACTTACAATTATGAACTAACTTAATTTTATAAAATGATTTAAAACAGTTATACGAGTCCTCAAAACCATCACCATAAATATTTTTAAAAGTTTTTTTTTTCTTTACGTTTCCCGCCAACTTTTGACGTTTCGTCGGATGCGTTCGTTTAGCACGCGCGCTCGCATCGATGTGTGGTGTATGACACTTAAATAAGGAGTGTTTGTTGCTTGAACCCGCATAGGTATACTCCAAGAGTTGTTTGTTTTTTTTTTGTGCCACGCGCTCTGAATATTTTTTGTTCGTTTAGTGATAAAGCCTTTTGAATGTCGCATTAGAAATTTAAAATGTATAAGTTAAAAACAGTTGAGCGATTTTATTTTTGACATACCTAAGGACGGATGGGACATTTGTTGCATGTTAAATACGTGAATTTTAATGTATTTTGGTCACGTATATAAATGCCAGAACTATTTTCATGTAAATCCAGTAAATAACTACTAAGAAACCTTTATGCACATTTACATATATTTTATCGATAAGTATACCTGACTAATTACCTATTCTGGAATAACTATTGTGTTACTCGTATATGAAAAAAATATATAAATCTTGTCCCCGTATTCACATATTCGTATGTAGGTATATTGTAACCAAAAAAATTCCATTGATGTTCTAACAAACAAGAAACAATGTAAAGGTCAGATCTGACTATGATGCGGGCACATTAAGAGCTCTTTGTTATATTTTGCTAGGTAGTAAACGTACTTTTACATTATAAGACTTTTTTTTGTACTTTTATGACTTCATATCAGTTCCCATCTCCCAGTGCCGTAAACTGGCAATAATGAAAAAGCACGAAAAACACCTACTTTTCGGTTAAGGAATGACGAAATAGTTATTTACGATACAAGGGTTGTAAAACAAAGAAAGGCCGATATCGCAGATGTTTGGGGCCCGAGCCGCAGGCGAGGGTCTCAAATATGCGAGAGAGGGCTTTCTGTTTTACGACCCGTGTTTTGTACACAATTTTACGTCACCACTTGGCCAAAAAGTGGGTTTTTCTGATCGCGCAGCGTGCAGAAAAACGCGCTTTTTGGCAAGGTGTGGTGTAAAATCATTTTTCTTCGCCGCGTACGGTAATGAAGGAAACCTCAAAGTGCCTCAAATCACATACTATTCTCTATTATTACCTATTACTACTGTTATTTATTGCGTTCGGTTTAGCCAAAAAATATATACCTGTCGTGCCGTATGAGATTTATTTGTTATGCTAAAATATGGACGAAAAGTGCTCCCACACCTAATTTACTAAATTCGTATTCTGTGTTTGCTGTCTTTAGTTTTTTTGCTAGTGAAAGCGAGAGCGAACCCTTCTAATCCAATTTAATCCCAATACATCAGTAGAGCGTTCCGAATCGAACCCTAGATACAGCGAATAAAATGGATTTGTACGAGTAATTGATAGCTGGAGTAAAGTGATAGGTACTGGTAAGAATGAGACGTGGGCGTGAGTGGGCGAGACGAAAGGTAAACAATACGCGTGTTCCAAGTAAGGCATGCCAGCAACAACAACATCGGTATTAAGCAAGGTTGAACTAATTGCCTTACGCAGCGCAATCCAACAGCATACACTTCAGAAACAGTAATACCGGATCATCGATGGGCCATGATGGTGCAACGTACAGGTCGCAGTTATGCGTTAAAGGGAGAGAGCCATATTTTCATCTCATTTTACCGCAAAACTGCGGCCTGGTCCTGCGCCATCATGGCACATTGTGTGATTCCGGCATAGCGTTTTGTTTACGTAACAACAGGCGACGGTGGCGTTTCCTTAGCAAATAAAAAGTTTAGTAGCTAACCAGCGTTTGATGTTTAATTTTCTAAACTTCTTTCTTTAAACTACAGATACGCCTTACTCGCGACAGTATGCGTCCCCTGTAGCGGCTGTAGTCGACCACGTCACCTTTACATCAATAAAAGGCCTTAAGACGTAACTTGCCATACGGTGAATTGATTTAACACGTTGTTACTTATGTGTTATGTGTTAGTCTCCAGTCGTTCCTGTGGAAATACCCAAAATTTAAACGCATTTTAAGGCCTAATTTAAGCAATGAAACTATACCTACCTAACGGTACGAAAAGCACCGTAACGACTTAATATAAATTACATCATTGCTTCCTAAACAGTGAACTTATAGCTTATTATAGTACCGTCTACTGCAAGAACGCCTAGTTATTGTTCTTGATTTTAACCCACACATGTACAATTTTACTGTGGTGCATTGACTACTGTGGCTCGTTGCAGGAAGCTTGTCCGTGATTAGCTGACGTTAGTTTTGCAATAAGCCACAAAACTCCGTGACTCGTTATGAGAATGACTAATCCATTCATCACCAGGTGGCAAGTATTACATCAAATCTGCTTATGAATACGGTTTATTTGCCTCTCTTTAATTAGAGTCACGTTTATGTACAGAATTGCATTTGATAGAGTGACTGCAAATATCCCGCAGCCCAGCACAAATAACCGCAAAATATTTGTACGAAACCATACACGCAGCGTCTTTAAAGCATGTCAGATATTTTTGCATGCGTCTAAACAATCATAGTACGTGCAAGATCAATGTACGCGATGTAAGTTGGGCGACGTAAGTTAAGAGTAAAAATATTTCAAAGTAAGGTAATTTAGAGAATCTCTCTAAATTGTGTGTGACATTAGTAGGCAGTACTTATGTGTCTCTTTAGTTGATATATATATTACCTGCTTTAAGCTGTTTTAATTAAAGGCCTGTGCTCAGAAGAAGAAATCAATGGAATAAGAAGCGAGAGGCTTGTGACTAGCAGTGGGACATATTTAGGCTCTACCTAAATATTAATTAAGCTAATGATTATTAGAAGTGCTCGCAATCGAGGTGTCCGTTTAGGCGACTTCCTGATTTGTCGGTGCGGAGGCAGTACGATATGAGAAAAGTGTCAAATGTCAGTGTCAGCTGTCAGTGGACTCGGTACCATTTTTTACTGTGCCCCTATATTTAAATGAGTGCTTCCTGACTGGCGCGGGATGCGCGGTAGCGGGACGATGCGAAGGCGGTACTGCTCCGTTTCTGCGCATGAAATTACTACTGCGCAAATGTAATACTGACAGTGTTCCGTCAAGTGAGAATCTTTGCGCCGTCAGTAAATTTACGTCAAAGAAGAAAAAATGTCACATATCGATCTCACCCTCGCCAAGTCAGGAAATCGCCTTATTCTTATATTCGTTACTATAGTCATTAGGCTAATTAACGAAGAACCTACCTAGTTAAATCTTACGAATTAACTTCAACAGACAAAAACAATACAACCCAAATACTCTTTATACAAACCTCAATAATTAAATAAAACTAACAGAATATAAAAGGTTAAAACGAATGGTAAACAACAGGCGGTTTTATTGCTTATTTGTCTAATTAGGTACCTGCGTAATTCATTTCTTAATTTACGTCTCAGCCTTAAAATAAACTGAAACAAAAGAAAGATACTTAGTTCGGGTATTCGATTTTGAACGTTAACGTTCAAGCAAAATAGGACCCTTTTCGGGCAAATTAGTAAAAATATTTACCTAACCGATTCTAATGCAATAAGCACCAAGATAACAAATTGAAGTCGGTCGCAAGATATTATATTAGAGATGTGTGCCCGTTATGGAGTGTTTTTCATTTCTAGATACTGATAGCGCTTAAGGTCTTATGCTCTATAAACGCTTAGATAATATTAATTTACTTCCCAACTTCAGGAATTTCCCCAGCGTTTCTCAATACGAGCTCTTAGCCTACAGGAAGTAAAACGGTTCTTATGCACTTCAATTATCTCTTCTCTAGAAAGTATCGATTGCGCAACGACTAATATAGCCTGAGCCCCTGAGCTCTGTGTCTTTGCGCCAATTTTCTATCGTAACATTTTCTTAATACCGATGGAAAACTCGGGTCTCTTCATACACTAGTTTGTTCATTTGTTTCAGGGTTGCAGATAAAATTTGAGTCGTTGTTAGTGTACCACTTCGTTGAAGGAAGATGAACTTTATTTTCTAGACAGAAAGCGTTGTTGTGATAGTAAGAGTAAAGTTGTCGTTTGATTGTCGAACTGGAGTGGAAATGTTTGATAATGTTTAATTGAGGCAATTGGCAATACTGAGGAATTTCCATACCTAATGGGCCTTGTTGATACGCATTCTTAAGGCGCCTGTATACGCAAGCACTCCCCATACAAACTTCGTGCAAGTTTTTCTTCGCTTGTGTTTGCATTACATTTATGATTTTTAGTCAGTATGCTTATTTTTCTGTTAGCTAGAACCTCAAGAAATTTGTTTTTGTTTTTTTTTGTATTTTTTTTAATTTTAACTTATTTAATTTTTTTTCTTTAAATTCTTCGTGTATTTGCAAAGAAAAAAAATATATATGCGGGAGTGCCAAAACCGACGAATAAAACTTGCACAGAGTTTGTATGGAGAAGGCCTTGCGTATACAAGCGCCTTGAACAGGTTGAGTGAGGACTATAAATGAGATATTTATAAGCTAGATAACGGTGTGAGCTAGATACATGAATCAACGGTAAAATTACAAAGTTCTAATAAAACCACTTAGTTCTATAAGGCCAAATGTCATGACACATATGACCTCAATAGCGGTCAGTTCATAACAAAACTATCACGTACTTATTATGCCCTTACTGCTGTCCACATGCCTCCTCTGACTCCGCTGAAGCCCGTATAGTTTCAGAGATTCAGAAGTTCGAATGATTAGTTCGGTCCTGAAATACAGCTACATAATAGTGTAGTCACTTCACCAATTCGGTTACCTTATTAATATTGATACTTATAAAGACTATTAAATTTATAAAAATGCAATTTACTTATATTTATTCGTATTGTCAAAACCTATGAAAAAGTTGATTCTTGTGACACCATTTACTTACTTAACCGAAATACAGAACACTTTTGACGTCATCCGAACCACTGAAATAAAAAGTGAGGCATAGTTCGGTCCCGAACAAATCAGATAATCTACTATTGAAACTAGAGAGAAAAAGAAAGAAATAAGAGGTTTGGGCACAAACAGGTGGAGAAAGAAGATTCAACTTTGGAAAAAGACGTACCTAAACTGGAAAGATTTCGATCACTAATATTGTTTGGCTTACCAAAATATTTACTGCAACATCTGTTTGCAGTCGACGACCTGATATTATTTTAACTCCACTGTTTGTTAAGCATGTAAAAAAAAAACCTTAATCAGAGTGAAGCCACATGTTCTCAGAAAGAAATTCAGTGTTGAAATATTTGTAATAAATAAGCATTTTTATGAATTGTAAACTTAATGCTCTTACATTGATTCTTATTGTTTTTTTTTTTTTTTTGCTTTTTCGTTTGTAACAAGAAACTCTTGTGTCGGATTCGTTTTAAGAGTATTTTAAGTGACAAAACAGCGCTGTTATTCGATTTATACATATTTTACTACACACAATACATTTCACTTCATATAATATTTAAAATATATATATTTTTTGTAATGAAATAAATATTCTCTATCTTAGGCAGGTCTCCGTTAGGTATTAAGACGAGCGAAGCGAGGAGGAGTGTTAAGTAGAACTGCGATCCAACAGCAGCGCGCCGCCAGCAGCAGACGCCGTAGCCCCCTGCCCGGGGACTCGCACGGCAACCTCACCAGCAGCAGACGCCGTAGTGGGCCCCCTGCCCGGGGACTCGCACGGCAACCTCGCCAGCAGCAGACGCCGTCCCCCAATTGACGGCCAGAAGCCCGTCCCGCCGTAGCGGTGACGCGACCCGCAACAGCTCTTAATGCGCCCAGCGCAGGAAGAGCCACCTGCCACCCCTAGGAAGGGGTGCAGAAGACGCTCAACAACAGCAGCGCGCGAGCCGAGCGATCGAAGCGAGTGTGCCGCGGTGGCGGCTGGCGAAGCACCAACCGGACATCTTTTTACAAATATGTACTTTTATAATTATTATAAGTACTTTTTGCAAAGTGCTACCAGATTTTATTCTGAGTTTGGTATGTTTTGGAGTCATAATTGAAATTGAAAATCGCTTAATTGGCGATTTTTCCGTGAGACTGACGACAACACTGATAATATGAGAAGTTTGTCGATAATTCTAAGGTAAACCTAAAAATACGTTACATACGTAAATAAACAAGAAAAAAACAAAAAATATAGCCCTATGAGTTAATTACACCTTCCAGACCGAGCGGATTGCGTTTAGTTTTACAACTCGAACACTTGTTGTTTTGTACCTATACGAAATATTAAAATTGAAATTATTCTACGCGAAGTCTGTTTTAAATGTGATTATAACTAATATGAAATAACACATTGCGCAAA
Organism: Cenopis cana; assembly: GCA_951800055.1. NCBI lineage: Eukaryota > Metazoa > Arthropoda > Insecta > Lepidoptera > Tortricidae > Cenopis > Cenopis cana. Next base: position 11,054,948 of record OX637473.1, read on the forward strand.
GTAGGTACTTCCGTAACACAATCCACCTACTAAATGTATAAAAAAGTCTTGCGTAAATTTTGGGACACTATACTTACTGCTATAACGTGCAGGGAACGCGCGGAGGGGTTACGGCTATGTCGTGCAGGGAAAGCTAAATCTGTCTGATATTTGAAGAAACAAGTAATCCTCAAGTCAATAAAGGATTTAATTGACCCCCCTTTGTAACTGTAACTTTGTAACTGCTCCATCAACAATTAACTTACCTAAAATACGCGCGAAACACACGCAACAAAATCTCGAACTATTATCGTAGTAAAACTAGTAAAATCGGGCAGAGTTTTACTGAAGCCATGTGGCAAAAATTATTGAGTCTAATGCTTAGCAGCTTTATCGTTGCGGGGTAGCTAGACTAAGTGGGGTCAGTGAATGCAAACAGCATTTATAAAATTAGTCTAGGTATTTTATCTAGACTACGTGTTCTACTAAGAGCACAACAAATCTATGCCACAAGTTAAGGAGCTACCATATCATATCAATCAAATTAAAATAAAACCAAAAGTAAAATTAAATAGTGATTTAATCTATTTTAAAGTAAAATACATATCTCTACATTAACTTAAAATAAATTCGATAAACCTTACTTACTACTAAATGATTGAACCATTATTTACCTATCTTCCCATTTATTTATCGTACGTATCGCTTTCCCATGTTAAGATAACACTACGCTTCACTAACATGATTTATTGAGGAAAAAATTGTAGTTTTTTGTTGATTCTTTAAAATGTAATTGAATGTAAAACATGGACAGTTTATACTCTAAATCGGTCATATGCAGCCTGATTAATTATCCTGTCATCCTCATTGTATCTTCATGACATTCTCCGGATGTATCCTCTTGTAGTTCCAACCATAGCTCCTCTGTGTCCCTGTGGGCCCCAAACTGGGTGTGGATGGCACGGTCGACGGCAGTGACTCCGGAGCCCTCAAAGTTTGGTCCTGGCTCAACGATGAAGCATTCTTGGTCAGACTGCCATGGCTGAACGACGGGCTAGTAGGTATTGAGAAGTCAGCAGAGGATTTGACGTCTATTTCGAAATGCTTGAGGCGGCTAGCGCTGCAGAGAGGTGTTTCCACTTGCTCCATCGTGTTTAGATCCTCAACATTTATCATGTAGGCTTCATTTCTTTTCGAATATCTGTAAACAACGTTAATTTTCATTAAGTAAGTGGATTTGGGGCTAGTATCAAGCCTGTTCTTCTTGTTGTTTCAGTTAAACTCGGCTCTGGCACACCTCTATGGTATTCAGATACTCTAATCGCGCTAGGTGTGAAAGAGCACGTGCCATAATCATGATTTTAGCTGTCTAACGTCTGTTTAAAAGAAAAACTTCCACCACCTACCTATTATATAGTTGTTTGTTATCCCTAAAATAAATAAAATAAATATATAAAACCTTTACGTATGTACTACCTATTAATTATTCTGCACTCGTAATACTACGAGATTATTTACAGAAAGGTGAACTGCATATTTTCCATTCATATTTAAAATTGTATGCATACCTTAAAACATTCTTGAATCTATAGCCCCAGTTAATCTCTTTAGAAAGGTAGGATGTCCGGCTCTGCGTCACTGTCCCCATATTCTTTGAAGCGCCCGTCAGACATACCACGATCTCGAATCTGTGGAAATCATAAAAAAATATTGGAACACCAGAAATATACCAACTTAAAGTAAGATATAGCTAGTTTTATCGCCAGATAGGGAGACATATTTAAAAAAACAACCAATATGTGACTTAAGTCTGTCGGTTGTGTTTTGGCATTACGTAAAAGGGATGTTGACTCAAAATTTATTATTACTCCATACGAAAGAATACATAAAACTATGCCAAATAGTGAAAATCCTATTCAAATATGTCAAAAAATAACGAAACTACAACCGTGAGAATGTCTTTAGTTCGAGAGAGAAAGCGCTACAGATCAGTGACGTCACTGACCTCGAGCGCCATAGTAAATGACGATCGTTCAATACAGAGGTGCGTTTTGCGGAACAGGGACAGAAAATGCCCCCTCCTAAAACTTTGAAGACTTGTAATTATGTAATTATTTATTCTTTTGAATTACTATTTTCGCTATTTGATTGAGAATTTGATCCTTTTTCGAGAAAATTCGGATTCATTGATTTTCTTATTTGGTGTCAACATCCCTAATATGCGCTATAACATTGATTGTACGCAACAGAAAATATTACGACAGCACAAAACACATAGACCGACGAACTACAATAATATAATACAACAATAAATATTTGAGGACAATGTCACACAAATCAACCTAGGCCCAAACTAAGCAAAGCTTATACAGTTAGCATCAAAAGTTACTACGCATATGAACAGGTCATTAGTATTCCCTTACAATAAGGACTTTTGACGTCTGCATATGCGTAGTTAATTTTAACGCTGAATGTACTATGAGTACATGCTTAGGTATACATATAGGTAGATAAACTCTTATAAAACATCTATGACTCCCACAAATAAATACTCTTACCGGGATTTGAACCCAGGACCACAAATTTATTAAGCAGATTCACCAATTGCACGCTCCTTTTGGACTGTGGCGGGCCGTATATGGCTTAGCTTTTTTATGGCAACCCAAAAACAGCTCCCACTCAGAAAATCATTATTAATTTATTACCATGGGCGCGTATCGGAAGGTAGAAGTTACAATTTTTCGAGTCTAGATTGACAACACTGAGGTGTTGACAGAGGTATATCAAGTTCGTTATTGATAGCGACCACAGCGACCGTCCATTTGACCAGTGTTGCCGATTTTCGGCCCAGCCTCGACGCGGCGGCGGAAGCGGCAGCAGTTTTCCTAATCCATTGCGTGTGAACCCAACTAACCGCCGTGCGTTGCGCGTCTCAGCCGTGCAATGAACAGATAAAACGCTCAACGCCGGCCCTAGCTAGATCCGGGTGTTGCGAGATGGTCTTTGGGCGCCATTTAGGTTGAATTTTTTCGACGTTGCCAGTTTGGCGCCCCTTGACATCCCGCGCTTGGCGCCCATTGACATCCGGCGCCCGGCGCGGCCGGCGACCGCCCTACCCTTGGCCGGCCCTGACAATGCTTGCCTCGCCGTAATTCACGCAGTCGTCGCCCAGATACTTGTAAAATGGTAACTTGTAGCTCCATGAAACGGGCCACATAAACGTTTCTGATCACATACCTATAGTCCATCATGTCTTGAGCAGAGAACTCGAATAGAGGGCTCTCAACGTCGATGACATGCGTCACTGTGATTGGCCACAGCAAAAAGGCTCGAGCTTCCTTCAGCTTCAGCTGGTGTATGTAATTCTGCATCATCTCTCCTTCTAGAGTCCTGGACAAGAGTTTTTAACGTCAAAAACAAGTTATGGCTTCATCGGTCACGTCCTGCTGGTTTATGTTAGTTCAGTTGCATGTCTCAGTATATTTTATCATCACATGGAATATTGACATAAACATTCATCATGATAGTAGAAGGCGGTATAATCGCCTGTTAAACTGATAAGGTAAACACCCAAGTGCTTGACACTGACCCAACACTTGACACTTTCAAGTTTCTAACGATTTTAATGTTTGGCATGTGGGGGTTTTCAGGGAAGAGCAATCGATCTAGCTAGGTCTCATGCCCTTGAAAACGCCGAGCAAAGCTCGGTCGCCCAGATATAAATACACAATTATGGAGATATCGCACTGAACGTCATGAAGAATATATCCGTCGTCACTGTCGTCAGCGTTCTACCGATTGTGCGGATATATCCGCCGTTGGCGTCCAAAAAGTTAATTAACTACAATATAAGCGAACAATGGATGTATTATTAAGTAAGGTGTCAAACAATGGGGCGTTTACCTCAGTGATAATAGTTTGTGAACTGACCTGATAGGTTTGAGCATGTAAGCTGTGATGGTGCTGTCAATCATGTGAACATTGAGGAGGTCCCATACACGGAACTGCAGACACAGCTGTCCGTCGCGGAGTGACACCTTTACAAATACAAATGCGTTTATTTTTCACTTTAAATTACAACCTTCCAATAGGCATGATGACTCAAAAAAAAATATTACTTCAATAGAAAGAAGACATAAAACTATGCCAAATAGTGAAAATCCTATTCAAATATCTCAAAAAATAACGAAGCTACAACGGTTAGAATGTTCGTAGTTAGAGAGAGAAAGTGCTACTCGACCGTGACGTCACCTTTGAGTAGTGCCATAGTAAATGACAATCGTTCAATACAAAGGTGCGTTTTGCGGAAAAGCGACAGAAAATACCCACTTTTAAAACTTTGAAGACTTATAATTACGTAGTTATTTATTTTTTTGAATTACTTTTTTTGCCATTTGATTGAGAATTTGAGTCATTATGTAGAAAATTTGGATTTATTGATTTTCTTTTATAGTGTCATCATCCCTATTGTATTCCTTAATTTATAGGTCGACCGGTTAAAGCCTATCACACACTGCAGCGGCCTGCGGTGGCGGCCGCGGGGGCGGCCAGTTGACACTATGAAAATCTAGGGGCCGATCTTTGAGTGTCAAACGCTCGACTTTTCACTCGTGATCTGTCAAAAAAACTATGATATTTTGACAGTTGTGGATTGAAAAGTCGAGCGTTCGACACTCAAAAACCGGCCCCTGCATTTTCATAGTGTGTGGATTTAAACAATAAAACGGGTACACTTTGTACGGAAATTCGATATAAAGTATATCTCTCGAGTATAACTACAAATGTCTTGGATCACCTACCTCCTATATAAGTAGTTTTTTTCAATAGTAATTTTTTATTACCATTTTTAATTTACATTCGTACAATTACAGTCGTTATTTTATGTTCTGAGTTATTGCGCATTCCTCGAATCATCTGTTTCAAATATTCTATTGATACCTACAACAAGTATTAAGAAAACAAATTGTACTTACGGTGGCTTTCCTGCTAAAGCCCACAGATGTCACGTGGCGATTTGGTCGCACAAGTTTAGTGAACAGCAAACTGGAGAGTCCTCCTGACAGTGCAGTGCCGGCCACTATCTGAAAAAAAAATCACGTATAAATAAAATAACTGAGACTGCGAACTCACTGGTAGAGCCAATAATGGTGCGATAGCGACCTGTACAGTCAGCATCAAAAGTAGCTTGGCATATGAAAGAGGTCAAAGGTTCCTATTTACTTGTAATAAAGACTTTTGACTTTTTCATATGCCAAGCTACTTTTAATGCTCACTGTACATCAAGTTGCCATTAAGATCGCCGCCGCGTAGCCAATCGTTCAGCCAGTATGGCTCCGGCCTAATGTCTCGACGATCGCGATAGATATAGATTTGCACTTCATCATTTATTTTGTCGAATTTGGTACCTAATTAATCTTATATCTGTTATGGAAAAAATCATGGTACTGACTGTAAGTTTTAAGCTGAACGCAGATATCTTTGTTTATAGAATTTTTATATAATTTAAAAACAGTAGCATCTCTATCACTTTAATGAACCGAATAAAGAACTTATTAAAATAGTTTACCTCTAGGACCATAACGATGATTGCCTCTGGACATTCTTCACTTGGATATCTGGAACCATATCCGATAGTCATCTGAAAAATGGTTAAAGCAATCTATAAAACCTTGCTCCACATAAAGCCGTAACTGTATACACCGTAAAATCAAAGATAAGGTAAGAAAGTATGCCTACTTACAAAAGAAAACATCAGTTATTGTCATTATAATTCCAACATCTCTCTCTCTTCCTAGCTATTAATCCCACATGGTGGTGGGGTCAGCTTTCCGTACTAATCCTCGCCACTTTGCTCTATCCTAGACATCGTCTTCGGATGCCTGACACTCTATCATGTCTTATAGCACTAACGACATCATAATTCTGACATCAGGGTCGATATTTAAATTTCCATTTTGCTTATTATAAATTAAACGATACTTGAAATGGCAATTAAATTTATCTACAAATATATAAGCCCGAATAATTTTGGATAAAAAGTTCGGCCATGCCACGCCGCATCCAAACTGTATAGGTAACTTGCACGTGGCTCCAAGGGTATTTTATTTAAGTACATTATGGCTTAAATTAGAGCAGAATATGGATATTCTTATTCAGATGTGAATTTAAATTCAAATCATAGCTTACTCTTGCCTTCCTAACCCTAAATTGTTAGCCATTTAGTCTTGAGAAACCATGTGCTACTTAACCTTCAAACTCAGACGAAACTACCACAACTACTTTAATTACCATTTAGTTCAATAATTGAATTATTAAGAAAGAGTGGAAATCTCACCTGGGTTTCAACGGCCATCATCAGCAGACCAGCAAACGAAGAGGTCCCAATGACGCAATGGTCCTTTCCGTCCCCGATTTCGTCTCTGTAGGAGCTCGACACCGCAAGCCATATTGCGGCGAATATCAGCCAGAAGATTAAGTGGGATGCCACCATGAACAGGAGTATAAACCGCCATTTTGCGTTGATCTAAAGTAAGAAAAAAATTACAAACTAAACTTGAACCGTTCTACTACGCTGCTAGCGGACGAATAGCTTCAAAATACGTTCTGTGTCTATTTATATAGTTCGTTGAAAATAAATTATCAACTTTTTGCCGCTGAGCCGCGATAACCCATTTTTTGTGAGTATAATAGGTACTCGTATTTCCTGTTCGGCGTGCCACGAGCACGGCCACGTGTTTCTAAGAAGGCGTGGGTGATAAAACAAATACATATTTGACCCTAGTCCTCTTGTTCTCTCAGACACACATTATAACTATTATAAGTAACACATTCATAACAAAATTAATCGCCCACTTCACTTACAGGCATTCATAGCATGCATTAACATCGAGAGTAAGTACCTATTACTTGCAAAAACATAAAAATACACATACAATTTAACTTCAAAGTTATTGTTTTTTAATACATAAATACCTAGAATAAAATAATAACTTACTAAGTTTAACCGCAACAAAAAGTAACTTGTAAGTTACAAATGTAACAATACCGACTGACACCGTGACACGTCGAGCACCAGCACTCTACTAGCGAGCTCTGTGGAACAACTGGAACAGGTTAACTTGTGTCTCTTATTTACATTTACACCCATGTTCCGGACCGTGACCGAAACCCAACTTAACGCTATGGTCGACGACACACTCACACTTACGTCCGCGTACCATCGCTGATGACGTAGCTTGTGTCAGTGACACCCACACCGGCAGTACATCGATTAGTAAATCGATACCGGATTGCCATACCTGGCGCAGTAGGTACCTATATTATTGTATCATGGGTTAAGTCGTATCTCTTATTTACACCTTGAATTTATAAGTAGGTATTCATACTTACAACTGTGTTAACAATATCGCGCGCGTACTTGATCGACTTGGCGGGAATGTGGCTGCGCACGGGCACGTTTTCTTCGCCGTCCTTGCAAACCACGCGTCGCGATCGAACCTTCCGTCCGGCTCGATGTCTGCAATAAAATAATATAGGTATTCATGATAGTTATTTACATTGTCTTTCATACTGTTTCGTTTAGCCTTGCATTTATAGGTAAAACATAAATGTCTCTTGCAAAGTGAGTTTCACTTAATTGTGTCGGATTTAATTAAACTTTGAAAAGCATATAGTCATCAGATATATCGGAGTGATCAAACATAACACCAAACGCCAAAACGCTATTACCAAAACCAAACCAAAACGTCATTATCGCCAAAACGTGTTTTCAGCATCCTGAAGAATATATACCTACGTCCTGTAGAAATATTTGATGGCCACTGTACATAATGACATTATAATAATACCTAAATCAGCATAAATAATAGTCACTTAAAATGAACGCAGAAGTCATTCAAATGATATTTTGTCACAGAAATTTTAAATAGGTATACGAGTACACCTATATAAAATTTAAATAGGTATAATAATATCAAATCATTATCGAGGACCCGTACAGTTATCAACTATCATAACATACTGAATTCCGCTCTAAATTTTGAAATTGCTTATAAAGATGGAAACACAATTGTTTTCGGTACTTTTGATGCGCATTTGTAGATAAATATAGTACATACTAAGGGGTTAGTTAACTCTATCACGATTTATCTTGCACAACTTGTCTCGACGCACCTCACCACTGCGCTTCAAAGCTAATAACGGTTTTTTTTTATGTCTGCATTCCATCTTTTTGTTGCATAGCCCATGGGTGGCCAGGTAGCCTTTTGATACTTAGACTTGTAAGATCGTAACGTATATTATGGGTACCTTATTGGAACGACATAAGGTCTATGAATGGTCGCTATTACAGTTTCTTGTCTGCAGTAAAAATGCCTAGATCACCTTAGCACAAAATTAGGAACTGCGACTCAGCATGAACGAATTCGCGGTATTATGATTTAACCAAAAGTATCTTATCATTTTATCAGAACAGAAGTAGATATCGAAATACAAGTTATCAGGGTAATTCAATTTAAGGTGTCACATTTTGTTTCTTGAAACAAAAATATTAAACGAATCATAATAGAAGGGATGTTTACGAAAACAACATAACTGACTAGACTGGTCGACATCTGCTGGCAATTCAATTGTTCTTGACAGAGTGTCAACCAGTCTAAGCGGTTATGTTGTTTTTGTAAACATCCCTTCAATTATAACTATATTTCGGTAACAAAATATTGTTGAGAAACTTTACAGTGGGCCAACGAAAATGTTGAGCACTTTAGTACTTTGTCAAATTAAAGAGGTTTCAAATTTTATGACGTTTCGGTCTAAATATTTCTTAGATTTCGATGTGACAAGGTTCTAGTATGCTCAACATTTTCATTGGCTGACTGTACCTACTTAACTTTTCTGCTTGTAAATGCTACTTACCTATGTCTAAGTTGTTTTTTCTTCCTCTTGCCCAAACGCGAGGAATATCCATGCGATGAACCGTGCACCGTGTCATGTTCATACACACTCTCTATTACTTCAATAGTGTCATAAATATTGTCACTCGTCACATTAGAACTTACTATAGGTCTTGTAGACGCGTCTGATATATTCCTAGTCGTGCCTGTTGCCGGACTGTCAGTTTCTATATCTATGGTCATTACTAGACCTTTGTCTGCACAGTCATCTTCACTGGAGTACTGCGAACTTTCAGTACCGAAGCTGAGAGTTGATGGGATTACTTTGGTTTCGTAGTTGGTTTGGACAGATGGGAAGGCGATTTCTTTTCCTTCTACGTAGGTTTGGGATATTCTGTATTGTTTCTTCAGTTCTTCGTTGTTGTAGACATCAGTGTCGACGATTCTAGGTATTTCTATAGACGCGCGCTTTGAGTCATTGCCTATGGCTTCGGAGTAGCTTAGGGATCGCTCTAGTGCTCGGCTGCGGCTGCCTCTCCTCTCAGGTTCAAAGGTAGGTGGCAGGTTCATGTTGATATTTTTATTTATTGTTTACTTTGCGAGTCTAAGCCGTGACTTGTTTACAATAGCGTACAGACATTAAGTATCACTAACTGCTGGCGTCTAATCTATAATTGTGTATAATGCCTGAAGTAAATAGTCTTTGTTGTCAGCTTTGTTTACGTTGTAGCAAACTATATTATATTACCTACTTATTTTATTGTCTACAGTTGCAACTATATAGTTCTCCGTCACTTTTACTACACTACACTTAACTCAACTATTCACAGTTACACAGTTTTCTTCGAGAATCACTTTGGAAATCATCGATATTTTAAAATGTGTGGTGGTAGTAAAGGATTGTAAAATAGAACTATAGGCTTGTTATCTTGTCGAGATAGCGCGCCTTTATCCGACAAAAGATAAGGGACACGTATATTTGTATTGTAGGTATGTTTTGATCAGGTGACCTAGAAACATTTGAAGGCATGTTTCTCAGTAAACTACAAACTATACCCTGTTTTTTTTTACACCTATATAAAGTACTGTACTGTAAAATGTATGGCACGTTCATTTGTTTCTTGCGAATTCTTGTTGTAGATAAAGTAGTGTATGCAACTGTATACATAATAAGGTCTTAAAATATTCGTGTTATCTTATTATGAAACTCGCCTTCGGCTCGTTGCATAGACCAACACTCGTGTTTTAAGAACCCTCATTAATCTCATTATGTATCAAAAGCATAAACTACTATTAAGGGATTATATTATGTAACACTTTCGTAAAAATATAGAGTAAAACCAAGGTCTCTTATAAATAAACGCCTGCGTGAGTGAAAATACACCAGAGAGGCGTTCACTTTAAGATTGGTTTTACATTACCTGTTAAATCACTTTAAATATAATCGTAAAGAAAGATGGGTATTATGAACCAGTATTTAAACTCTTGGTCTTCATGGGAATGTATGCAATTATAAACATGGGATAAATGAAAAAGATTGATTCCTGAACCTCTATTTATTTTGATGGAGTATTATAATTTATGACGTAGGTACCTATATTTGTTACAAGTTGTTATTAAACAAACCTTAATAATAACCTATTGAAACGTTCGTAGCTGTATCATAATGAGTGAAATTTTGTTGACTTTTGGATTTACTTTTTTATGATCCATACCGAGATGAACTTTTAGATACGAGTTTGGCATTGTTTCTATGAAAATACACGTTTCTCACTCTATCAATTGCACAAACAATTTTATAAATTCTTGCTAATTTACATAGAATTCTATAAATTAGTTATTACTGTCATTATCTCTACGCCTAAAAAGATTAACTCTAATTTGCGTTTAACGAATAACTTCAAGGTTTTAGCAGATTCGGCATGGATGGACTGGCAGGTTTTTTCTTGCGGAACGAAGAAGAACGGTTGACGTGCAACCCTAAGACCTGATCGCTGAAGCTGCAGGCGGAGCCTGGGGTGCCAGGGGTGCGGGGCGAAGGGGGAGGCGATGGCTTGGACTTCATTAATCTGGAACAGAAAAATACAAAATGTCAAGTGGGTTGATACACTTTATACGAGGGACGTTATACGAAGATCCCTATGACACTGACAGTGACATACCATATAGTGATGTGCATGTGTCGATACTTCAATTGTTTTTTTATCTGTGGCGGTTCTTATCAGCGTCCTCTCACGTACATTAATTTAAACCTCAAATGCGGTTATCGTGTAAAAGACGTTTCTGGCTACTAAACCTCCATTTTTAGGGTTCCGTTTCCGAATGGTCCAAACGGAACCCTATTGTTGTCACTCATGCGTGCTTCCGTCGGTCGTCTGTCACAAAAATATTTTTCGAAGATGTTTTCAACTTCCCTTTGACCTATTGACATAAAATTTGGACATAACGTATTCTTACGCGCCACCAGAAGAAAGACCAGTACCTACAGGTCAAAAATGACCTGTGCCGCAGTTAACGTGTTAAATAATAAATAAATATGTTATTTAACGTTGTTTTATTTTTACACAGTCACGTAGCAATTAAAATGAAATATAAGACACGTTATATTATTATCACTTCAATTATCGACATCTGTTATCGACAGCACCGCTTCCTTAGTCGATACAGACCAACGATATAACATTTGCAGTACGTCACCGTGTATATTCCGTTAAGCATATTTCTGGGAAATAAGGGACAATTCAAGTTTCTTTCATATTGTTATAATGTAAATGTTACAATCCTACATAAATTAATTAGCTACATTCCCAAAAGATGCTTATTAACATTTCGATGTGAAATCGACGCTCTTCCAAGGTTATATAAATAAACTGTCACTGCAAGTGTCATAGGGATCTTCAAATAACGTCCTACGTATAAATACAACTCCAATAACGGTTTCTACGACTATTTGTCTTAATTGATGGAATGGGACATCGCTATGGTTTTGTTTCTGTGTTGATGTCTCTATCATTCTGAATTTGAAAGATTTATATCCCTTGATATGCTAGGGATAGGGATATCTAGTGATTTGCCGTCCGCGGGACATTTGATAAATTTCCTGCAACATTGCCTATTGCAGACAACATTGAATCTGACAGCGGGCTGTCGCCGCATATATTTTTGACACCGAGCCTGATAAAATTTTCAGTGTAGGTGTGCGTGAACGCACAAATACCTCTTTACAGTATTATGAGATTAAATTCAAGAAAATATCACGTGTTTTATAAGCAACATTGCTGGCTACACCTGCAATATTAACGGCAATAATGGGAATCATGGCAACGGCAAGTAGAGACGTCAATATTCAGAAAAAATCTTGATACTTTTAAAACTGAATATTTCTATCATACCAATATTTCAATGAAAGTACTCACTTATAAAGTTCACAGGCGCTGCAAATCGGCGTATCTACTGGCTCGATGGCGTCTAATTTCTTGTTATCTATCACGTACTTCTGCTTCCGAAAATTATATCTGAAATCAATAATATACATTTAACTACCTCTATTAATTGAGTTTAGTTTACTCAAGCCTTGGTCGGTCTGACCAAGCGGCGTTTGTATGGTGTCGTTCGAGAATGTTCGTTCTCGCCCGCCGCGTGCGGGTCGAACACACCATACAGACGCCGCAGGCGACGGGCCGCTGCACGCCGTGGGCGGCGGGTCAGAGCGACCAAGGCCTCAAGAATATCAAACTGAGTTGATTGTTGTAAACCAACGACAAGTAAGAATAAAAACATTAGAAACTATTTGAGCGAAAAAACGAAAAATGTTTCCTAAAGAAGCATTAAAAAAAGAGGAATTCTAAATTTAAATAAGTAGGTAGTTTTGAAATGTATTTAGACTGGAAATTATTGTAATACTAACTTGACAACAGAAGGAAAACGGTATCCCCAAACCACTTCCCTCGGCGTGTAGGAGGTCTGACTCTGTGTGAAGGTGCCCATTGAAGCGGATGCTCCTTTCAGCCCCACTGTTATTTCGAAACTGAAACAGTGACAATATTTCCGATAAAGAACATAGTTAAGAGTGCTTTCGTTGCCGGGCACAAGTCAAATCTAGGTATTTTTTGACGTTTTTCGCTGCACACAAACGAGCACTGTACACGGTGCGTTCGCATGTGTTCGTAACAACACTATCGCACATAACTTTTCATTTAAATTTAAACCCTTATATAGTGCAATAAGGTATACAATGATATCTGTCATGTATCTTCGTATGCTGTAACAAGTTGCCGTATAGTGTGTGTATGAGCCTTGATACTTTTGCAGCGAAAATGTTGTGTTTAGGGATATACAACTACATTCATATTATTATCTTTTTTGTATCAGACTTACTATTGAATGTGAAAATATAATCAGTTGAAGATAAATTAGTGGGAAAATCATCCACATCATGCGTTTTGTAATATTGAAGGAAAATACAAGTCAATGAAATAAGTATATTCTCGTACCTACCTACTTAAACCTAATATTCATCAATACTTCGTATTTGACCAGCTATCTAACGAGAGTGTCTTGAGGCGTCTTGATCGAATCTTTTCAAGAGACAACGTGAAGAACATGGCGGCGGCTTTCAAGTTTTAGGGTGCCTTTCCATCAAAGTTGTGTCATTGCTATGAATGCGTTGATATCCACCAATCATATGTTCACATAACATAGCATTGGTTTAAACGGAAAACTATAACATCCTCGCAGCATAGCTGCATAGCATAGCTCTGGTGGAAAGGCTATCTTAGTCTTGCTAACTATGTCCTTCTCGGCCCTTTACAAGGTTCTCGCCATTGGGGATAATGATGTCATCGAGCGTTTTGATCGATCTGTCAGTAGTGGTAGGTGTGTAACCCTGGCTACCAAGTTATGCCTACGCGAGTGCATGCTTGCCGTTAGCAAAATAACTGCAATCGGAAATGATATTCAAGGTGTAGCCAGTAACAGGAGCAAATATATAAAAGGACGCTTCCTTAGAGCATCCGCAGGAGCCCCTTGTGTGTGTATTTCAATTCGGCTTTATAATTTCAAGCAATTTATTAGTTCAAGTTACGGTTGCCCAGTGGTTCAAGCATGCGGCTGTCAAGCGGCGGTCGTGGGTTCGAACCCCAGCTCGTACCAATGAGATTTTTACGGAATTTGAGCACGGAATATCATTTGATTCGGTGAAGGAAAACATCGTGAGGAAACCTGCATACATCCGCGAAGAAATTCAAAGTTGTATTTGAAGTCCCCAACCCGCTCTGGGCCAGCGTGGGGACTACTGCCCAATCCCTCGGATCTATGAAAGGTGGCCAGTGCCCAGCTGTGGGACGTAGATAGGCTGATGATGATGATGATTTCAATTCGGAGAAACTTTAATCTAAACATAAGACCCTCGACTTAAGTGCCGTGAAAGTCCACGGTAAAGGATAAAACTACCGTTATTGTGTAGATAAACATCGTATATTAAAATAAAAGAAGTATATGAAGAATAGGAAGTTAAAAATTGCATCAAAGGAAAAAGGTGATTTTTGTAGACATAAATCACATATGAACCTGAAATTTGGCGATGAAATGTTTACTTTTTTTTCCTAAGCCTATAAAGGTGTCCCACTATTGGGCAAAGGCCTCTCCCCTCGACTTCCACTCGTTCCGGCTTTGAGCTGTTTCGGGCCAGTCGTTTAGAAATGTGTCTAGGTTATAACTTTATTTTACTAAACGGTTAAAACTCACGTATTAATTGTCACTTCGGGCGACATGTTAACCGTTTAGTAAAATAAAGTTATAACATGTCTCACAAAAGTTTAAATTCAAGTGTCTAGGTTATCCCGCCACCTCTGCCTCGGCTTGCCACGTCGTCTCCGAGCATATTGCGAAACCCACTCTGTTGCTAATTTTGCCCACCTCCGTGGATGCATACGGCAGACGTGGCCGGCCCAGTTCCATTGCAGCCTGGCAGTCTTGCTCCAACATCCTCCAGCTCTAACATCTGCAATACCAGTTTTGAAGCGCAGCACAGAGTTCCGAACACGGTCGATCAGTTTGACTCCCAGCATGCTGCACTCTATTGCCCGTTGGTAAACCTTCAATTTGGTATCGGTGAGTGACCATGTTTGTGCACCGTTGGTTAGAACAGGCAGAATGCACATGTCGACGAGCCTCCGCTTCAGAGCTACCGGAAGGCCTCCCTTCAGTAAATCTTTCAAAGCCCAATAGCTCTTCCAAGCATTTTGGATCCGTCTTTCAACTTCCTTGTCCTGTCTTTGGCTGAAAGAAGCTTATTGGCCCAAGTACGGATACTCGTCGACATATTTTATCTGAATTTTCTAATTCGTGATTGCGTGGTCCTAAATGTGCGTATTTCGACAATGACTTGGCCGGTTCTTTAACTATCTGTATTTGTAATGGTAACTCATTCCCGGTCTACACTATGTTTCTCCAAGCCACACTTCAGATTCGGTTGAAACCGCTCAACCAAGCTAACTGGAGCGCAAACTCTCAGAGTATTTCTATGTTTAAGCCGCCCGCGTGGTAGTATCGGAGATTTCCTCTGCTCTTTCCCCAGGACACCCTCAAACAGCGCACTCCTATCGCTTTAATGGGCACAGCCAGGTTAAAAAAGAATTTCCAAGCACATATTTCAATTTCAAGCTAGCATTGTTCATTTGCGCCAGATTTGCTATTAATACCATGTATTAAAAGGGATATTATACACAATAATATACCATGTTTATAAAAACATTGTTTCATATGTATGAAAATTAAACGCATTTGTATTTGTACTTTGTATTTGTATTTACCATGAGTCACTACATATTATAGTTATTATACTTTTATTAACTTCTAGTTGCTATTGCTACTTTCCAGGTTGTACCACTAGTTCTGGTAGCTGGCTATATTCATACATAATTGCTTATCAAAATAAAGCATTATAGTTCAAAAAACTCTAGTCCAAATACAATAATAAATATATGAAATCAACCAAGTATCAAAGTTGTTAGTCGACAATCAATTGACGGTTGCGTACCATTCATAACTTGTCTCAATTTAGATCACGATTAGTCCCCAGTATAATCTGACTGTGTCGTTCTTAATAAATACGCCTAATCGGAGGTCACATGTTTTATTGGTTTCCTGAGAGTAATTACGGTAGCTTTGTGAAGAGCCACAAAAAAACGATATATACGTCCTCCTCCGATGGCCGCTGGGCCGGTACTGAGTCACAGCAAGCGAGTCTATGAGAAAAAGGTCTGTTTTAAATCGATTAAAATTAATATTTTTATATCCTATTTGTTACTTTTTATTATTTAATATCGTAGAATAGAAGTTATTTTACCCTAATAGCATAGTTAAAAACCTTTTTATTAGCTTTAAAGTGACAATATGATGCAGCGAAGTTTGCCAAAAATATGGAGTTTTCCGTGGCTCTTTTAGTTAAACCAAATTTTAAATTGTGTATTTTCAGACAGTAGGCGAAAGAGACCGTCTTTCGGTGCATCTAACTGTATGTATTACATATTTTAGTTTCAATTGGTTACAGAATAAACAGGTTTGAATGACGACATGGTTTCGCATATTTCGAAATCGAGTGTGAGAAAAGTGCTCGAGTTTCTTTAATAAATGTTTGTAAAAAATGTTTTGACTGTAGCTCCCGTAGTCGATAAGTTGTTCTTCACGGGTCTGTAAACAGTGTTACAAAAAACTATACCGTTTTTGAGATTTTCTGTAATGAATACGTGGTAAAACGCGGAAACACGGCGTTTCCAGCGAATACGCTCTTAAAAAACAAAAAACTTATCATACCGAATAATATTGCAATTTTTATTATTTACTACGAATTACAGATCTCAAATTATCAGAGGTAGTATTTTTAATGGGGATACAGCTAAAGTGGGTGCGAAAACAAATCCACTTAATTATGCGATTGGATCCTAACCCTAAATGTACGAAGTTTGACTCGCACCTTGTACTATTACTTATTCTGTGCTCGCACCGCACTTGTCCGGTTTTTAGGGTTCCGTACCAAAAAGGTAAAAAAGGAACCTAATGGTTTCACTTCGTCTGTCTGTCTGTCTGTCACATCGCTAAATATCTCAAGAACTATACTTAAAATTATTTGAACTGTCCTAGTTGTATCAAATTAGGCCGTTCAAAAAGCGACTTTACTGTCCAAGCGTGAAGATTCAAAGTCCAATGACAAGTTTTATAAAATGTCTGACATTTTAAATAATTTCTACTATACGTATGCTATAGATTTGAAATTTGGAATAGTTATAAACAAGAGTAACCCAGATAACTACATGGAAGATGGCTTTTTTAATGTATAATATCGCTTCTTGGGCCATCAGAGGGCTTCGCCAAATGAACCCACACCCAAATAAAATTTTGGGCTTGTTCCGCACACTGGGGGACTACCGCGAACCACAAACGAAGTTTTCTCTCGTACAGACTTGCAAGTGCGATAGAGACAGAAAACTTTGTTTACGGTTCGCGGTAGGCCCTCTGGTTGTTAATACGTACCTAACGTTGAGGATGTCGTCGGGCTTGTACCGGTAGAGGGGGCTGTCCTCGTCGATCTCGTGCACGAGTATGACCGGCCACAGAAGGAACTGACGCTGCTTCAGCGTGAGACTGCGCGCGTAGTACCGGACTATCTCGCCCTCTCTGGTTCTGCAATTAATAAGAAACGAGATACATAAATACACACGGAGAAAAAAACTTTACTTATTAACACTAAAGTTTAGTTAGGGTTACAAAGTTTTACTTAACGGCACGATAACAATTTTTTTTGTAATAACTACAATACTGGTATACTAAATGAGAAAAAAAACATCTAGATTTTACAGTATTTTTGTTACTGCCCTAAATACTAAATTTTAGTAATTAATACTATATAAAGTTTAGCTGGCATTACTAGCAAAAGCTATTTTTTCCACGACCCTAGTACCTAATATCCTTTGTTATACCTACATTTTTAATTATCCCTACAAAACCAGTTTGAGTTTAGTTAATAAATATAGTTAATAAAGTGTATCAAAGTAGCAACCTGTAAGTGTTGATAAAGTGGGCAGTAAACTCGGAGCTGATGATGTGGTCGTAGTTGAGGTCCCAGGCTCGGATCATCAGGCATAACCGCCCGTCGCGCACGCTTATCTGAAACATCATCATTGAAATAAATAAATCATCATTTCGCACTTGGAGTAGGCAATATTATATTGCTCTGTCGTAAAGTCGAGAAGAAAAGCAAAAAAATTAGGCACGCCCCTAATGGCACTACATATATGTCAGATTTTTTAAATGCCAGACAGAATGCGAGTAGGTATACCTAATACTAGGTACATCCAGTTTATTTGTCTTGCGAGATAAGTGACACAATACCCAGTCAAAAAATATATCCGTGTATGTAATATAATGTTAGTCGCACGATAAAGGCCAGCTCAACCTGTCAAATAGGCCTAAAAGTAATTCAGAAAGTGATGAATGTGATGAATTTTATCTTGCAATATACTAAAAGCACACCATTATAAAACCCACCACTAATAAAAGACGACTAGATTAATTATTAAAATTAAATTATGCCCGATATAAGAGACGCCTTTAGCATTTTCACAGCAATGTTGTCATAAACAAAGTAGGCATACTAAAACACATTGAATGAATTAATTAATATATGTTTATTTACCACCAATTACGTAGATCATTGTGTGTTAGTAACAATATATTATACTCATTATATACATTGATAATTATAAAACACAAACAGTTACTAAACCAATTTCGAGTAAGAATGATTTGTGAGAGAGAGAAATTATGACTATGGGAAGCGAAGACAAACGGACAAAATCAACCGCAACTTGTATCTAAACAAATGATTTTAATACAGATGATATCAGCTAATAACACAACTGGCAAACATACTTACCCTGTTAAAAAACGTAAAACGTATTAAATTCAGACATTATAATTAAATTTTTTTGTTACAAACCACAGCTTTCTTGCTGAAGCCAACGCCATCTCTGGAGAGTTTTTCAGGCCGAGTGAGTTTAGCGTACACCACGCACGTTAGTACGCCGGATAGGCCCGTCCCCAGAATTAACTGAAAAATAACATGTACCTACAGACGGAGATTATATTATTTTTGCATTGAGACATATTTCATTAATAAGGCCGAAAAAAATTGGCGCTCTTAACCCTGACTAAATATGCAAAAACGTGTCAAATATATAACGATAAAAAATGCCAGGTAAGACAAAGAATATTTAATCAATTTGATTGCTCACTTGCATGATAAATAGGAAGATGGATTCTGGACATTCTTCGTCTATGGCTCGATCCCCGAAGCCGATAGTTGTCTGAAAAATAATTGTTTTGAAGCCCTAATTAGTCACTACAAAATGCCGGGAAACGCAGATGCAATGGGATCTTAAAAAGGAAACGTGTAACAAGAATTAAGACGAGAGAAATCATCTTAATTCGTCGGCAGCTCTCAAAGGCTGGGTAATTTGATAACCAAAGGAAGATCGGACGCGCATCCTGATTTGTAAGACGATGAACAGACTGACAAGATTCAGTCTGATTCTATGACTTTTGGCGACGGGAAAACCTGAGATTATAAAATTCGAGCTTATGATAAAAAAACAACACGAGAAAATGTGTGACAAAACACGATCGTGGCAAAATACGATTGGGGATAAAAATAAACAGGTGAAAAATGCGTTCGGGCCTCGGCGCACCCATGTAACAAATCTTCCTACTGAATCTCAATTCGCAAATCAGGAGAAAGGTTATCTTAGGATTCTGGTTATATTTTAACATATTCATATATTTAAATAAATGTATCAATAATATCATAGGACTAAATTTGAGTTAATCATTTCAGTTTTCATAATTCAGTTATCAAATCAATGGGTACAACACCAAAGACATGTTTGTTTAAGAGGAGATAAATGCGTTGGCATTGATTGGTAGGTAGTAGTAGTAAATACAATACTTGAGCCTCAACGGAAGCCAAGAAGATGGTGACAAAGTCTTTGCCTCCTGTGATGCACGGTCGTTTGGGAGGGTCCGGCTCGAAGTCGTAGTGTGCCAGAGCCGTGATGTACCAGAATAAGGCAAACACAGCCCACAATGTGAAGTGGACCACTACAGTGGCGATCACAATCCAACGCCAACGGAGGTTAATCTGGAAATCAATTATACACTCACCGGCAGAAAATTTGGCCCAAAAACTTTTCGTGATTTCAAACTATAAATTGAATAAATTAAATAATGTCAAAATGTTTAATATATCAAATGCATTTGGGCCAAATTTTCTGCCGGTGAGTATATTTAGACGTTCAGCAAATGTTTGGTCGACAAATCACACAAAAACGTCGTTATAGCCTATATTTCTCTCCGGGTTGGAAGCTTATTTTAGCATGGGCTATTTCTCGTGATCAGTCGTGATCTGAAATCTCGTGATCCTGAAATGGTTTGAAATAGCAGGACTTGAATGGTAGAATGTGGCGACCACAATAGAATATCAATTCGTTTATCTCCATCTCCGTCCTTCGAGTATTATGAGGCTATAGAGGCGGAGATATCCTAAACTCGAAATTCAACTGGACAATTTAAGAAAGTTAGTGGCAACGAAGTTAGTCGAGAATAATAGATAGTAGATATGAACAAGTACCTACATGACAAAGGCAGAAAATTGCATCTATTAGAAAAATGAATTCAGTTCGTAGTGTTGAGGGTCAGCGCTAACCTAGATAAGCATTAAAATTACCTGATAGATAAATAATGATTATTTTCTAGTCTAAGTAGATAGTATAATATCTTAAATATCTCAACAGAATTAAATTATTGTATTACCAGAGTATGAAACGTGTCATTCAATAGTCGGATCTTCTCAAAAGGTACATTAGAAATGAGGGCCACATTCTCGCCTCCACCCTTTGAGACAAGTCTCTTGGGGAAGTCACCATACGCTGACCGGTTGCGGAGTGGCGGCGGATTTTTAACGGAACTGAAATGTTAAAACGTTGGTTTAATTTTTTATCAAATATCTGCCGTGTTCACGAAAAGGATGATTATAGTTTTTTCTATTATAGAAATTTTAGGTTAATTCTCACTCAGAATTTAATCAAAAAATATATTTGATACTAATTTTCCCATTACCTAATATATGGAAAGGGTCACTAGTATTATCACATACATCACTTACTTTACCTATTAAAAATTTATATATTTTTTTAACAATCCTTCCTGTTTGAACAACAGGACAAACAACTAGTGCTTATGAAGAACTGAGATAACTTACTTTTTTTGAACTATTGGAGATTTCTTCTCAATCACAGGTATCTTAGGTTTTTGAAATTCGTAAACAACTGGAATATTCCTTTTCACGTTTAAACTTGCATCGCTTTGTGTAATTACTATTCTTGGTAATGTTTGAGACAGCTTCCTGAGTCTCTCTGATTTAATTTCTGACCCTACGGAATTGGCACTTTCTATTTTATCATTATTTAGCTCGTTTTCAACTTTAAAGTTGGGTTTCTGTATTTCGATGAAACCATTAACTTTTTTATTTGGTAAAGTTTCGTATTCTGGATCGTCTGTATCTTCTTCAGATTCAATTTCACTTAATACGACCGGGAGTTTTTTAGTTTCGACACTTTTGCTTGACTGTAAATAGGTCAAACATTCATCGTACAGTTGATTTATTTGGTTGAACTCTACGTCTTTTAATAATTGATCTTCTTCCATATTAATATTTATTTAGTAATGATAGACGAATTCAAAAACCAAGTATTAACTACTATTCACCACTTGTATTTCTGCCCATCTCATTTTGATTTATTTCATGCTTCACCTTGAGCTTCACATTGAACACCAATATGCCTTCCACAAGTCATCAGTAAACTCAGTCGAATGACGCTTAAAATAAGCCGTAACGTACCGTAATCACACGGTATGTCGGTAACTATCACAATTTTCTAATTGACCACCAGATACAGCGGTTCCTGGCTACGTCACTGGTTTTCTTCTGACTCTCTTCGGCGGCGTGCTATCGCGGCGCAATCAGCCTTATCTCTGTTATCAGCGCTAATTGAGAGAGCTAAGCCGACCTTGTGGGGTGCTGGGGAATTCTACAAGATTTCAACATTTCGAAAATAGGTATCGAGATTTTTTTATCAATAGAATTTATTTTTCATTTCAGTGAATATGCACTTTGCTGATATTGTGTTCAAATGCTTTCCTTTCGTTTAATAAAAATAGGAAAGATATTTATCTGATGATAGCAGTACCTATTTAAACAATCCTCCGAATTGTTACATTTTTCATACGCCATTAAGAATAGAATTTAAAATAATGTTGTAGGTAATTGTAAAACATTGCAGAATGGAGCGCGTGCGGTGGTAAGTGCCCCATTATGCGCCACGATCCTTACTTCGTCTTTTATTGTCTTCATCACTTACCGCATGTACTAACTACTTACTGTCATTCAAAATTATCGTGTAGGTACACCTTCTACGCAGCGATGGTATTATTGCTGTAGAACTCTCTGGAATTAAAACAGTGTGTGAATGTCAATAATCTTGAAATTATGGTAAATATTTTACTATTTTACTCTAGTCTCATTCAAGTCGGTCAGAAAGGATACACTGAAATGAATCGCGGCGCTGTCATTTAAATCTGAAAATATATCAGAGAATACTGGTTGGCAGCTGCCAACAATCGTATATTATTCTTACATTGAAAATAACACGCCAGATTTTTAAATACATAAAGATCAAAAAACAGACGTAGCTTGGCCAAAAAGTCGTGACGTCGTCACCATTTCCATACAAAATTCATACTTTAACAGTGCGTTTTTGAAGTTCCATAAATACGTACAATAGTTGCGGATTTGCTATTTAGCCTATGGCTATGACTAAAATAGTCAGCTTTACGTCACCTTTTACTCTTATCGGTATTATCTAATCTAAGCCTATTTAATGCCTGGATTTGGCATCTAATTTCTAGCAAATAAAAAGAGCGGCCAAGTGTGTGTCGGACTTTGCACAATTTAGGGATCCGAACCAACCGCAAAATTAAGTTGAGATTATTTTGTTACGACTTATAAATCTAAAAGCAATTTAATAAGGCTTTTGGTCAAATCTCTGTTCTCATCATTTTCCTTCGACATTAATACCTACAACTACATTTGGCATTTCATCTGGGGGAACGGTAGTACCCCGCCAAGTCGTTTAATCTGTTCACTCCTCTTGCTGTCGTCCCTTGCCAAACCAACTGGTTCTAGGATGGCTGGGACTCTGAAGCTGACAAAGGCCCTTCGGATGATATCGTTTATGCTGGCGTGACGGGGTATGCGCCCAGTTCTTCTACCACAGAAGAGGCCGTGGTGACCCAGGCTATCTACCATCGCACCGCATTGGCACCGATGTGGAGCGTTTGTTGCTGCCCCAATTCGCAAAGTAGTCGCCAGTCTAAAGGTGGAGTTATCTAGGAGTGTGAAATAATAGTAATAATAATAAATAATATATCTTTAGTCTTTTCACTGGACAAAATCGGAGATTTGATTAAATCATTTACCCAAATCGCGACAGTTAAAATTTTATCATTTCACTAAACTTGTCTAGGAAAATAACAAAACGAGTTGCCTTATCGAGCTCATTTTGTCAACTCACTGACATGGCTTAGCGATTTGGTCAAATCCCTAAACTAGTCAAATGACAAATCGAGTTGACGTTTTTGGGCGATTTTATCATTTCTCTAAACTAAACCGACTCCGGGATTTGATCATGTCACTGGATTTTGTCAGGGAAATGACGAAATGGAGAGCCATTTTAACATCCTGCGTGATTTGATCATATTCCTTAGGGATTTGATCAAATCTCGGGTTTGACCAGATTTCCCTGCGACATATATTTTTTGTCGAAGTTGGCTTCATAGGCCGGGGCCAAAAAGCGAGGAGTGGGCGGTTGGAGAGTGGCTTGGGGAAAATCCAGGGAATACCTCCGAAACACTGGAATACTCTGGAGATACTTAGAGAAGTATCTCGTCTTATATGAGAGGAGGCCTGTGCCCAGCAGTGGGACGTATATAGGTGGGAGGTATATGGTGATGATGATGAGTAAACTAAACAGTGTTTCTAGTTACGAAATGAAACACAGTACATTTTGCTTTGGCGTTTATTTCAGCCTGACTTTTTACATGGTAGGGCATTATAATTATCACATACAAACATATACTTGTCACTTACAAGTATAGGTATATACATTATTGCAAGGTCCTTCCATTCTTACTAGGAAAATATGATAATTTATATATTTAGCTTCTGAATGAGACAAAACAAGGATTTCTAAATTATTTTACAGGATCACTTTTGACTTGTATTAAAATTGACGAAAGTTATTTCATACTTATATAGCAGAAACTCTCGATTTTTTACTCTTACATGGTAGTTACTAATATAAGGATTAAAATTCAAATAATCACAAACCATCCAGGATCTTACATGGTCAGGTGTTTCGGAAATTTTAATTGATTTATTGCATTACCTGCACTGATGTCAGTTGCGATTGAGTATTGTATAAATAAATATTGTTACTAAATAAATTATGAAGCCGTAATTATAGACTAAAAGCTCTTCGCCTAACACTCCGTACTTAACTTAACAGAAATCAAAACGCAAGAATATATTTAGCGTTGATATAGCTGTAGAAATAATACATCGGTCCCGCTCTAACACCTATGCGAGCGCGGGAGTGATGTTTGTTTTATCTACCTACCGTGATAAGTATTATATCAACGCGACTATACATAGGCTTTCAGCCCACACCGCCTGAGAACAGGGGGCCGATTTTTGAGTGTCGAACGCTCGACTTTTCACTCGACATCTGTCAAAACATCATAGTCTTTTGACAGATTTTCGTCACTTAAAAATCGGCCCCCAGGGGCCTATTGCATAGTGAATTGTAACGTAGGCTAGCAGAAGTCTTTTCCGACCCTTTTCATTATAAATAGACTTCCGCTTATTATAATACTTAAAAATCATCATGCTTTAGGCCCCAGATAGTAGAATCACGTGTAGTGTAAGTCGTTACACAGTCACTAATTAAGTTGCTTTTTAGATATATATATATACCTACAACTACCTTCGATAAAAAGACAAATAGTACGCTTCAACATATATTTATATATTCCCTAGTAAATAGTGACATTTTACTGTCTATATGAATTATGATAGGTAAATAAAGTAGGTAAACATATAATTCGATAGATATTACTATACGCTAACAATGTATATGAACACAAATAACATAATGTAATCTTTACATTATGATACCTTAATTATTAAGATCTCCTTTAGTTCAAATATTTAAGCAACGTAGTTAGTTCTGTTTTTTAATTACGATAGTTTAGTTTTCGGCATGCACAGTATCTTTTTTTTTCTACATAATTTTAGCCTTAACCTTATTTTGTCGTTTATTTTTATTCTATTAAATGGTCATAATTAATCTGTCCTGGGGGCCGATTTTTGAGTGTCGAACGCTCGACGTTTCACTCGACATCTGTCAAAACATTATTGATATTTGACAGATCTAGAGTGAAAATTCGAGCGTTCGACACTAAAAATCGGCCCCTGCCCTGATTCTCGTCGGAATTTTTTTTTTCATCTACTTTGGATCTTGTTCAATAGATTTTGTTTATCACGCGTCAGACAGGTGACCTGTTTACGAATTTCTCCACATCCACTAGTAAAATAGATAACTGCTTACATTGTTTAAAATTTGGCAGGTTTGTAAAAGGAAAATTATTAGGTTAGGTACCGACATAATAATGAAATACTGAGGCATTATTTTAATTATATGATCTATGTACTACTTAAATCTAAATTGGGACAGTTTTATATTTAAAATACTATAATTAATTATATTTTCCTTCATTTATATGTATACAATAACATGCCGGTAATTTTCCATTCTGGTATTTAGAAAAAAGGAGCGTTTTCAGAAAAAAGTGTTATCATGTCTTTTTCCGAATTCGGATATTTCGTAATTTTCTTTCTCAGAATCATAATCATAACGTTCATGGCCAATAAATAATCATTTTGAGAGCATTTTGACAAAGAAAAAAGTGACTCATTAAATATTTTAGACCTTCACAAATGTTTGTAGAGTTAGCTATATAATATAGGGCTTATTACCTTTTTTTCGTTATCAGTAATATATATTAATATTTTGAAAAAAAGAAAAGGCACACTTTTTCATATTTTTTTCAAAATTAACTAAACTATTAGATTTAGCTACATCGACGTGGATGCCGACTACTAAATACAGTAGATTGCTAAATTGTATGTACCTAGCTCGTGATAGTAAACTATGTATTAAAGTGACACTAAGTATTGTTAATTAGTTAGATACATTACATTGAAATAAATATTTTTAAATTTGAGGAATGAGAACAATTTAGCCATCACTGGAGTATAGTAATTAACTTGGTACTGTCAAAGCACTTGTGTTAAGCGTGATTTTAGCGCCATACAAAATATATAAAGTAATGGGAAATATTGTGCAGTAGCATCCAACAGTGTTTAATAGTGGCTCGTCGTAATATTCGGGCTAAAATACTCAAATAGCCACTGTAAAAGAACAAATTCAGTAAAATGACATCCATACAACCAAAATCCAATAGTTTTTGAATAATGCTTTATTGTAATTTGTATCCTTATCGTCTATTTGGCAGGAACTGCTAGCATTTACAGTGGCGGATTTACATATTTGCCGCCCCTAGGCTGTTCAAATTTCGCCGCCCCTGCTGACCTCCACAATTCAATACCCTAGTTCACAAACCTATTTATACTTTTTCGTCGTAAAAAACGACTGTTTTTTGAAAAACTAAATTCTAAATGGTCGCGGAGAGCTGAATTTTGGCATGTGAGGAGATAGAGAGAGGGTCCTCTGATAATAAAAAAAATTTAAAGTATCCAAAACGGCGGCAGTCGGAAACAAAACAATTTTCGAGTAATTTTTGCGAGGGCGAGCTTCAGGCCGCGAGCTGCGAGGCCGCAGGCCGAAGGCTCGGGGAGCCTCCATTCGAGAGGCTATGCCAACTCTCCTCCCCAAGTAAATTTTGAGAGGCCGAAGGCGGGAGGAAGGTGTTGCCCAACTATTCATATGCCCCATGTATCTTACAAGCTAACCTGAGGGCCAGCGCCGGATCTAGAAATTTTTAGAGGAGGAACAAAAACTACAAAATGCCGCCCCGTCTGCATGAAAACGCGAGCGACGCGAGCGCGAAAATTTTCGAACATCAAGATGCAGATGCGGAAAAAGCTTCATACGCATCAAAACATAACAAATCTAGTAGAAAACGCGAGCGCAGCGAGCGCGAAAATTTTCTAACATTATAATGCAGATGCGGAAAATACTTAATAGGCGTCAACTCTTAGCAAATCGAGAAATGTATCAAATCATAAAAAAAGCGAGCGCAGCGAGCGCGGAATTTTTTGTCCTGTCAAGACGTATTTTAGCCTGTCAAGAAGTTCGAATTTGCCGCCCCCCTGCCGCCCCTAAATTTGCCGCCCCCTAAACTTGCAGCCCGGGGCTCGGAAGTTTGCGGCCCGAAGGGCGAGGCCACACGGACACTCGTCCTAATCTCAGACTCCCTCCTCCTTCTCTGCCATTCCTATATTCCCTCTCCCTCCTATACGACATAGAAGTCCAAAGTCAACTTAAGGGCAACCCAAGATCAACCCAAAGAATCCGGCGGGGTGCTTGCGCTCCGCGTATGGGGCAAAAAAGTAGTTAATTTTTTTTTTTCGCCAAAATTTGCCGCCCCCTAAAATCTGCCGCCCTAGGCTTCAGCCTACTCAGCCTTGGGGTAAATCCGCCACTGAGCATTTATATGATGATTTAAATATCTAGAAATATAGTTTCGAATGGTCTGTGGTCAAAAATAATATTGGCAAAAAGTGGCTTTTCCGTAGAAAAATATTAATCCAAGCTTACTCTGATGTATGGTGAATTAACCTATCATACACATACTTTTACCATCACGACCCGTTCAAGCTGATGAGTGTCCCTAAGTTATTATATACTTATTTTATTATATAGAACTATATTAGGTATATATTTTATGAAGTAACTCAGAAACATACTAGTATTGCGTCAAATGTACCTATGGCATCGATTTCGGTCGAATATTTGGGAAATATGTACTTATGGAGAATCATTAGGGAGGACTCGATCAGTTTTGAACAGTGGTATATACTCGTATTTCTAAAGCTACGTTATGGGGTTCACACCGGTATTGAATTTGTAGGAGAAGTTCAACCTTCACAACGCTTTTGTTCCTTCAGTTATTTTAATTTCCTTTGACAGGCGAAATGTAAATTGAGATAAGAACTATCTTAAAGTAAACTTTCGTCTTGTAAATATGCCATCAAGCAACGAACTGGTAGTAACTGCTTCTATTATTATCTAAGTATATGAAATACATTATGTTTCTAAAATTAGCTTCAGGTAACAGAGGGTGACATTAATTAACAATTAACATGCTTATCTAAGACGGGATGGCAGGTGCCAAGCACCAATATAAACATGGTTTTTCTCTAGTTGTTGGCCAAATTATGAGAGGCAATATCTTTAAACTATATAGGGTTTTTAAAAAACCATTTCCAAAAACATGGCGCATAGCCGTCCTCCCGAATATTTAAGTCCTTACGTTATACATTTTTTTAAGTCTATTCTAAAACGTATATAATATGTTACAACTATTCAAAAAAATATGAGCGTTTCGAAAAAGTGTACTTTTTGTACATCTCTAATATAGTTAGGTACTATTTTGCAAAATAAAAATGAAGTGTCTCAGATTTTTATTTTTTCTTGTTTTAACTGTGTATTCATTGTACAAAAAAGTCACACAGTGGAAACTAGGCTAGGCTTGTGGGAATAAACATGTAAAAGCCACATTGTAAAGTGTGTTTTTTTAAACGCCCAGCCCATTATGTTATGGTTTAAATTTTATTAAGGTCACGTACCGGGGATTGAGCTATTAAGTATTTCATTAAATTAGTTTGTTTATTCGTATTTTAATTATTATTTTTAATAATTAAATTATAAAATGGCTTGTTTTGCAGACTAACCTACTTTTCTGATAGATGTAATAAATACTGTCAATCTGCGTTAAGCTTGATTATTGGTTCTTGGGAAAGAAGGACTTTTCACTTGAACAATCCCATCTAAAATGAAGACTATTTATTTTTCCGGAAATATACAGTTAATTGGTAATGCCTCTAGTTTATTTCTAATAAAGTAATTATAATATTTAGTATATAAAAGGTTACACTGCGATTGCATTAAACACAATTAGGTAGGTACTATTATAGTGTAGATTCAGAAGCACATACATTATTGGGATAATTTAAATAACGCATATACGCAATAAGCCCTTACTTTATAAATGGTTTAGTAAGTAGTCGTAAAAGTATGTAAAGACTTACAGTTGAAATATTCAAATGTAGGAAATGTTAAAATGTAATGTTCTGAAATGTATGTATGTTCACAACCATCACGATAAACTCTGTGCACAACCTCACAACTGAAATTCTGAACCTGTGTCCTTGTAAAAATTACTCGAAGATTCGTGTAACTTAGCCAATTTCATATAAGTTAGGAAACTTTTGGCAATATTTGGTAGCTAAATAAAAAACTTAAGGAATTACGAACTAAATTATTTGTAAAAAATATTCTCGTTACCCAATTTTTCGGCATGACTAATGTGGGATACTGAAATAAATAAAAAAACAAATGTAAAAAAACATTAAAATTTATTTTTAGAAAAGAAAATACTTAAGTAATAAAAATGATCGATCAGAATGACGAAAAAGTTAACAACAAAATTAGGTCACTTAATTCTTCTATTACGTAAATGTTTATAATAAAGTATATAACGATTAATATATTCCATATATATTATTCACGTACAAATGCAACCAATGGAAATTGTATAAGTGGGTACACATAACTAAAATAAAATTTGACGCATTTTTTGGTATAATTTGGTTACATTTGTAACAGGAATTGTTTTAAAATCACAAATCAACGCCTTAGGATTAACTACCCTACGACTTTAAGGGATTTCATACACTGAAGTTGTCCCTTGGTTGAATGCCAGCATTTCTGAAACATATTTAAATTAATTTACTTATTTGGTGACCAGGGAAAAAATATATAATTTCAAATTGAGGTGCGATTTTAAATATCCAGGTTTTATGTCATGTTTTAGATTTTTGGTTAAGCTGGGATCGGAAGTATACCTTCGTAAATTTCATCAACAATTTACTAAACTGAATCAAGCTAGACATAGTTATGCTTATATAAGTGTTCTAAATCTATCAGAGTAGCCCCATTTTTTCCTTAAGTACCCGGGTGTACGATACTTAACATATTTTGAACTAAGTTAATGTCAGTGCTAGTTGGATTTTTGTCCAAAAAAATATTATAGTTTAAATGAGCCTTTCAAAAGTCAATTCCAGCTTTCAATTTACTCTATTACAAAGAACTAATTTAATTGAAATTACGTAATATCAATAATTAATTGTTAAATAAATTACTTAAATTAAGTAATATTTAATAGTATTTAATTTTATAATATTTAGTAACATTGAATATTATAATATTACCCAGTCATTCTAAAAGAGAAAATATAAATAAAACCTTTAAAAACGCGTACCAGTTTTCATGCAAGCATTAGTATTAGTGGTTATTCGGCTACACGTCTGTGGTGTACCTGGAATTAATCATACACACACAAAATCAAAAGCAGTCATAAGTAGAGATTCCTGTCATAAAGGGCTTTGAATCTCTACATTTTGTAAGCAGCAGCAGTATGTAATGGACCTAGGTAGGATGCTAATCATTTTCATTTTAAATTGCACTAACATTTATACTTTTATCGAAAAGGAATATATATATATTTTAATATTCAGTATTATATATCGCTAAAGAGAACATGTTTCCGTTCCATAAAAGTCACAAAAGAACCAAAAAATTAAGGAAACACGATTTTTTTAAAGTATCTTTGATCACTGATGGTGATGATTCCGAGTAAGATTAAGGTTGTCTGAAACTGAAAGAGATTAATTATTGATAAAATGATGCATCATGCATAATAGATCTAGCCAGGCAAGTTTGACATCCAAGATAAATTGACCGAGGTGACTTGTATTCATTTAAAATATGCCTAGAAAAGTCTGTGATTAGTGACCACCACGTCATAATAAGTGACAGTTAGTTGCAAGCGATCGTGCACCCTAAGCCGACGGCACAAGGTTACCTGTCGCGCGGCACGGCGTCCTCGTCGGAGTCCTGCTCGAACAAGTCCGCGCGCGAGTAGCTGCGGTTCGTGTACCCGCTCATGTCCACTGAAACGTTACATATGGGATCATAAGCAATCTCAGCATCATCATCATCATGATATCAGTCGAAAGACGTCCACTGCTGGACATAGGCCTCCCCCAAAGAGTGCTACAGTGAGCGCTGCTGCGCCACCCGCATCCAGCGGGAGTCCGCTGGATGCGGGTGGCTTCAGCAGGTCGTCAGTCATCCGTTTGTAGCAGAACCAAAGTTAATAATCTGCTTTTGCACAATACATACAGTATACCCGCGGAGCCTATGAAGTCAGGAAGTAATTAGGTCCTTTGTCTGAATAGTGAATACGAGTAGTCATTTGTTTTGCCCCCTGGCTAGATGCTGGCCAAGAGCAATCCCATTATTAATAATAAAAAAAAAAAAAATGCGGGCACCCCATGCCCGATCGTTGGGGCGCTCTCTGGGGAGGCCTATGTCCATCTAGCAGTAGACGTCTTTCCGCTGATGGTGATGATATAAGTACACAAGATCTACAGAAGTGCTCCAGTTTGAATTACTACATTGAGAGATTTCATTTATTTGTCAAAATGCTTATACTGTACAGGTTGATATGTTAAGCATAGCAGCACCCGAACACAATGTATCATTCGTTTCGTTCGTTGTATTCGAGATTTCAGTTACTTACCAGGTCTGTTCCTCTTGCCACTTCGGCTAAACTCAACTCACACACACGAGATGTTAATTCACCCGAAAGCGGCCGTCACCGCTGCTATTCTGTGCCATGTAAGGTAAGGTGGGGTAAGATTAACACTGCCCTATTAACTCTACTGTTAGTCTTGCCCCCCACCTTACCTTATTTTGTTACTTTAATTCTGTACCAAGAGTAACCAAACCTCTTGAATCATAGTCTTTCTCGGCATAGAGCGGGGGCAGCATCTGGTGCGGTGTAGGGTACAGCGCCGAGCTCCGCTTCTCGTGCAGGCTGTCTGTATCGCTGTATGCGGGCATCCTGGAATTATGGAAATATCATGCGATTTAGAACCTGTTTAACTCATATTAGACATGGTTCACGAATAAATGATTCAAAGTACTTTACTTCACCTTGTGTCTCTCTTTCATTCACTAGTTCAGTTCGGATTCATATGCTTACTTCAATGCTTCAGTCATATCAATTCATGAATCATATCGTTTACCCCCTCATTCGCATTCGTATCATTACCCAATCTATATCGTAGATGGATCTGTTGAGCTACTGAACTAAACTGAACTAGTGAACTAAATGAGTGATATAGAGGTACTTCACAGTGAGGGAATTAACTATATCAATGTTTTCTGTTTAGTGACTAATTTTGAGCATGACTAACTCATCACTCTTTTATATCAACCCTCAGGTTGTAGAAAATTCGACTAATTCACGTTCTCCACCTCGACGAGTTTCAATTGACAAGATGAATCGACGATTGCGGGAGTGCGCTGGATGAAGGCAGCCAGGGACTGAGTATTATTGGAAAGGAGGACGTCCAGTAGTGAAACTGGTTTAGCTAGATAATGAGATTGGTTTTTTGTGGATCTGAGCCTGAAGGTCAGCACGCCCAGTGCGATCACTAGGCTATATCAGCTGGGGTTGGACACAGAACCATGTGATGACGGTGGTACCTGGAGTAGGCCTCGGAGCAGCTGTAGCGCCAGAGCGTGAAGGCCAGCATTGCAGCTGAGACCAGCGCTCCCAGCGCGACCACCAGGCTATATCAGCTGGGGTTGGACACAGAACTATGTGACGGCTGTGGTACCTGGCCTCCGAGCAGCTGTAGCGCCAGAGCGTGAAGGCCAACATAGCAGCTGAGACCAGAACTCCCAGTGCCACCACCAGGCAATATTCAGCTGGGGCTTGACACAGAACTATGTGATGAGTTGATGACGGTGGTATCTGGAGTAGTCCTCGGAGCAGCTTTAGCGCCAGAGCGTAAAGGCCAGCATAGCAGCCGAGACCAGCACTCCCGGCGCGACCACCAGGCAATATCCAGCTGGGGCTGGACACAGAACTATGTGATGACGGTGGTACCTGGAATAGGCCTCAGAGCAGCTGTAGCGCCAGAGCGTGAAGGCCAGCACAGCAGCTGAGACCAGCACTCCCAGCGCGACCACCAGCCACACCGTCAGCACGCCGCCGTCGTTGGGCACGGTGAACTCCTGGAATACAAGTACCATTTGAATTACCAACTATAATGTTCTTTCTAAGTGTACTGCTTACGAGCGTCACAATGTTAAAATTTAAATTATTTCCATACTTCTTTTTACCCGCAACTTCCTCCGCGTGGAAATCGTTTATTGCGATAGAATTGGAATAATTCCTATAGATTTATATCAGGCGCTTACCTACTCATCGCTCTTACATACAAACTTCCACCCTCTAATGGGATGATTTTCGGGATGAAAAGTACCTATGTTCTTCCCCGGGACTCAATCTATCTTTATACCGAATTTCATGCAAATCGATTCAGCGGTTTAAGCGTGAAGAGGTAACAGACAGAGAGACATACTTTCGCATTTATAATATTAGTATGGATGGATTTCATTTAAGTTATTGACTTGCGACCATTGTTTTCGAGGACCTTCTCCGTGGGAAACACTATCTATGCTATTGTATATCTCCCACAAAGTCTGCAGCTTCCACTTCAACCTTGTACGTGGCACGGAGAACCGGTCTTTATTTACGGCACGCTCTACATGATCACAGGTTTTTTTGGAACGAAAAGCTTTACTGCTTCCTTTGTTTATCTTAGTGTTCGAAGATTCTAGAAGTAGCTCACCTCGATGCCCATCTGCCGCAGCCTGGTCGCGAACGGGTCCATGTTCACGTACGACTCCCACATAGTCTGCAGGTCAGCCTCGTTGAGTCTGTGCTCGACGACATCCTCGTACACAAGTGGCACAGAGACCTTCACCTCGGCGCATTTTTCAAAACCCGGCCACTGCACTTTGCAGGTCGAGGCTGAGATTATCTGGGTGATCTCCACACTGGAAGGAGGAAACAGTTGATATTACTTCAAGGTATATAAGGACCGGAAGGCGCAGCGTGGGCAGCCTTTACCAGGTCATCAGCACACCCACAAGGTGGACTGATGACCTGGTAAAGGTCGCGGGAGTCCGCCGGATGCGGTTGGCGCAGGACCGGTCATTGTGGCACTCTTTGGGAGAGCCTTATGTCCAGCACGGTGGACGTCTTTCGGCTGATATGATGATGATGATATACCTAAATGTAGGCATGTTATTATGACACTTTATTGCACACAAGAACAAATAATTTATTTACAAAATAAACAAAAAAATATATACAGATACCTAAGTGTAGGCTAACTTATCCTTATAAGGGATCGCATCCAGCCAATTTTCGAGAATTTTCTCGATAAAAAAATATAAAAATATAAATAAATATAATCCACAAAGACAACAAGGCTATACCAACGAATATAAGTAGGTAATCTTTACTTTATAATTAAATAATCAAACTAAGCAAATGTCAATATTCAAATTAAAATAAAATATATCTAATTTAAATTAACCTACAAACTAAAACCTAATCATAAAACTAAGTTAAACTATTAAAAGTAAAAATAAAACTACTATATTAGGCTATACTGATTAGCATAATATGTAAGAGATTTCCACTTTTCACAAATTTCGCCTGTGCCTATGGCGATAATATGGCTTAAACTTAAAATTGTACTGTGTGTTACCATACAATTTTAAGTGTAAGCCATATTATCTGTTGTCTAGACACAGAATAGTATATGTATAATAGTATTACATAGTCTAGACCTAGAGTTACTAAGGTAGTCAATCTGCGAAAATAAGTAACAGGAATTTCGAGTAGGTATAACAACATGCAATACGTGCATAAAATATATATATGTCGTGTGTGTTTACTCCGCACAAAAATAGAATTAAAGACATCGACCGCACGTCTACGTCTTGGATATATAATATTTTTAACAGGGCACGTGTATCGTGTATGCACAGAAGATATAAAAATTTAAAATTATTTTATGACCGAAAAAATGTGGCAACCTTGTCCTCTATTCAGTGCCTTTTGAAAATAGATCGTGGTGTGGATCGTATGCTCTCATTAAGACTTGCCGAACAGAGTCATGCGCTTGTATGCTGTCATTTTATATTTCAACACAATTTTCCTTTTAAATTGTGTCATTTAATTTTTTACTGTTCAGTAATTTCCAATATATGACAAGTAATTTGCAGTACAATATATTTAATAATTAGTTCCAAGACCGTTTTCCTTATGAGTTCCATTCATTATACTTTGTTTTTTTAAACTATTGTATGGACTATAACTATTCTGTTCATAGTAAAAAAATACGGCGCCTTCACTTGTTTCTTGTGTTATACCTATAGCATAGCACCGCGGCATAAGGCCGATGATGTTAGTGTAGTTAAAAATTATAGGCCTATTTCCATACTCAGCACTTTCGCCAAGATCTTAGAATCGCTCATCTGTCCTATTATCCAATCTCACTTCAAACAATACATGACTATCCACCAACATGGATTTGTTCCTGCACGATCTATTTCTACCAATCTAGTCTCGTTTTCTGAGTTTGTCACTGATGCTGTAGATGAAAATAAACAGATTGACATTATTTATACAGATTTCAGTAAGGCTTTTGACCGTGTATCACATAGGGTTTTAATTCAGAAGCTGTCGACATATGGTATCGCGGATCCCTTACTAAGATGGATTACATGTTATCTCTCTAAAAGATCGTTTTATGTGGTCGCAAATGGTTTTGCATCTGATTCTTTCAATATCCCTTCCGGCGTGCCACAGGGCTCGCACCTCGGACCATTATTATTTAACATTTTTATCAACGATTTGCCTGATCAATTTATTCACTCCACTCCTTTTATGTATGCCGACGATCTCAAATTTGCTAGAGTTATAACATCTCCCAACGACGCCGTTCTTCTGCAAGATGATCTGAACCGGGTAAGCAATTGGTGTGTAGAGAATTGTATGACCCTGAATGCAAAGAAATGTTCGTTTATAACTATCACACGTAAAATTAACTCCATTCCATCATCTTACAATATTTCCGGCGATGATCTTCCCAAAGTCAGCACTGTGCGTGACCTGGGAATTGTTTTCGACACAAAACTTACTTTTATTCCTCACATCGATTCAGCAATTAAGAAAGCGTCAAAAATGTTAGGGTTTATTATAAGGAATGGCAAGGCATTTCGAAGGTTTAAGACAAAAAAAATGTTATACTACAGCCTAGTACGTAGCCACCTAGAGTACGGTAGTATAGTCTGGCGACCACATTACGCAACTCACTGTCTTCGCATCGAGAGGCTGCAAAAAAGATTTATGTGGCATTTGGCTCGCTCTGCAGGCCTTGCGAGAAGATCTTTCTCCTACGTGGACAGGCTAAAATATTTTAAAATGATATCCTTAGAGAGTCGTAGAGATCTCCTGGACCTATTATTTCTATTTAAAATCGTTAGGAATAAGATTGATTGTCCACAGCTCCTTAGTAAGCTTCGATTTTCAGTGCCTCGTGGAATACCACGCTTTGCTGCCAAGCCGTTGTCTTATCCCCTGCGTCGAACTGTATTAGGTGCATCCTCCCCTTTACCACGACTGAGCAAATTACTCAACAAATATAGTAATTTAATAGACATAAACTTTGACTCAATAACTCAAATTAGAAACTTATTTATATAGATTGTTAACCAACGTTGTTTGACTTTGATAACCTTATTTAAATTCTATGTTTTATTATTAAAAGTTCTTGTTTAGATTGCCAAGCTGTGTTTACCTGTAAGTAGTTATACATTAAGCATAAGACACATTGTTCAAAACTATTTGCAAGTATGAATGTAATAACTGTTGGTGAACCTTCAATAAAAATAAAATAAAATAAAATAGTGCCCTTTATATGTAGGTATATATAATAAAAACAGAGTACGCTGTACAGTCAGCCCATGAAAATGTTGAGCATACTTAGAACCTTGTCACATCGGAATCTAAGAAATATTTAGACTGAAACGTCATAAAATTTGAAACCTCCTTAATTTGACAAAGTACTAAAGTGCTCAACATTTTCGTTGGCCCACTGTACCTACAGTCAGCCAAGAAAGTGGTCTCCTACTTTTGAACCCTAATATTTTGTTCGTTAAAAAAAAATGGGAGACAATATTACACAATTCGAACTAGCCTCATAGTAAGCTCAATAAGGCTTGTGATATATGTGTGCAATACACACATGTAAATACATGTAAAAATATGTAAATACATGTAAAAATATGTAAATACATAGAAAACATCCAAGACTCACTAGCAGACATAGGCAGTTTCACTAAATACTAGGCTAAACCGGTCGTCTCAATTATAAAATAATAGAGTCGACAAGTCTTCGACCACTTTCTTGACTGACTATACCTAAACTAAACTATTAAATTTGTTTTAATAATCCTTAAAAGAAAACTGCAACGACCCGAATTGACATCGAGTACAGCATAAAGGTACAAACACACTAGACCGTTCCGTGTCCGGGCCGGCCCGTTTTCTAATACAGGACGCGCGACGGCCGTCGATTTCCTGTACTAGAAAACGGGCCGGCCCGGACACGGAACGGTCTAGTGTGTTTGTACCTTTATTATTTAATTGGTTAAACTTGGTTTCTTATTATAATTTGTATTTACCTTGTAACCTCATTATTTATTTGTTTGAAATGATGAGTAATGAATACTTGTATAGTAGTTACTTATTTACTTTAATACTAATTTATGTGAATCATATTTTAACTCCGCTAATATTATTATTTAGCACAAGTCCATCAACAACAATATATGCCATATGGCATTAAGTCCGCCTTTTGTACGATAAGTTTTTCTTTTGTGCAATAAAGATTAAATAAATAAATAAATAAAACAATAATCAACCTGGGTCAGTGTAGTCAGCCGATAGCACATTATTAAGTATGTATTTTTAACATCATTAATTCCGCAGTTTGAATTTTCATGCATTGTGTTATAATTATAAAGAGTGCCAACATATATATATATATATCTACTTGGAAAAGACTGAATTATCTCTTCTGTAGTGTATCGTCAGCTACCTACAGATAATTGTATAATGTCTTGATTTTTCCATTCAGTTATTTACAACCATGGACTTTATTCCAACTGACTAAAGTTAATTTGCAAATAAACAACTGCAGAAGTTACGACCTCAAGGAATTACTGCGACTACCACTGCACCTGGCTGGATGCCAACAATAGTTTGTTCAGGGCTGTTTATTCACAACTTGTAATGAGCGCATCGCCACGAGCGAACCAGTATACGGTCTTACGATTAGGTACACAGAGTTCATAATTTAAGGTTCAAATTATACCAGGCACGGTTACGGTCAAGTACAAAACGTTTCGTGAAGAGACGCAGTTCGCAGTCATCGCAGATAAGCAGTTGTCTTCAGGCCGCTATCTTTCAGGGAATTCCAGTTCCTGCATGTTTTATTCATGTCTTGTTGTGCTTACTATGCCGGGTCTGCGGCATGATACTTATCGTTCCTGGTGTATATTTAGCGCGCCGTCAAGGCTGTTTAGTACACTAACGAAGCGGTTAGACATGCAACGGATATCCGTTTTCCATCCCATACAGTTTATACTATTCGTACTGAAATGGAACAGTGACTAATATTTTACCTAGATAAAAAAATCTACTTAAGTACTTTTTCTCGTACTACGGGAGGTATTTGATGACAAATATAGTCGCTGGTGGAAAGGATACCCTTCTGGTTTAGAGTTGGCAGTCCCAGAACCGGCTGGTATGAAAAGTACCGAAAATGCCCAGATTTCAAACCCTCCTCTCTAAAGCATTATTCCCTAAGGCATTTTCTCATGTGAAATCTAATCCGGAGGTCAATTTGTCTCGGCATATAGCATACCAATATGATTCAAAGCGTGCGCAACACCATACTAGTGAACCAAGAGAGTAGACAGTCAACCAATTTGATTTCTGGGCCACTTTGTACCTTGTCACAATGAAAATCAATATGAAAGCCGCTAGAGATCTCATATTGATGTCACTGTGACAAGGTACAAAGTGGCACAGAAATCAAATTGGTTGACCGTACATATACAAAAAGTGATTCATAATAACAACTGTCGTGATATGTTTGTTTACATAATCAATTACCTTCTTAATAAAGAGTTGACGTAATTTTGGTATTTAAGTCCAAGGCCTTTTAACCCATGAAAGTCAAGACCGCGTTTTATGACAGAGTTCATTGTAAACATTTGGTAGGTAGCACGCGTACTGTTACTATTACACACAATGGGGTATTTATAAATGTTTTGCTATAATGGCAGCCGAACTATAATTAAAAGTACCTGTGACCTTGAAAATCAAGGATAGGCTTCAAGAAGATTTCATGAACTTATGACAAATTCAATGCTTCCAGTTCATTTCAATCAGTTTCCAATTTAAAACTGATTATCAATGCGTCTTGCTCTTACACATTTGATTACACGCTAGAGAAAACAAGAGAGCCAACCTCTAGGATTTCAATCTAATCTCCTTTAGCCCAGCAATGGAACCAGAGTTCAACCAATCTCTCTGCAGAGTATACCAGTGTTTAAACCGCCCGCGTGGTCGTGTCGGAGGCTTCCCCTGGATTTTCCCTAGGTCACTCTCCAACCGCGCACTCCTATCGCTTTTTTAGGCCCGGCCTATAAAGCCACAGTCAGGTTCAAAAACAAAAACAAAACAGAGTTTAATGCATAGGAAAATACTTTTAACTACTTAAGTACCTAAACGCAGCACTTTGCACGCAGTCAACGAAACTTTATCAAGTAGTTTAGTTTTAATTTATTTCCCGCCATCAGTTTCAGTTGATTAGCATTTCAAATTAATTATTGAGCGTAATGTGCGATTGATCAAGGTGACGAAGACGTCCGTAAATAAACGGGTAGGTATGCGGACGCTGAAGCACACAGAGCCCAACTCCGAACATCGAAATTCGAACTTTGTATAGTGCCGTCCCCTTCACTCTCGTGTTATTCACTATATAAATGAAAGGGATGGCGATGGCACTATACGAAGTTCGGATTTCGATGTTCGGAGTACAGGCTCAGGATTATAGCTGCAACGGGAGCATCCAAATAATGTGTTAATTTAGCTCTAAATAAGGCTCGAACGTCGCCAAAATTTAGTCTCTCGCTCGCTGTTAAGTCTTAAGCTACACTGAGAAATTTTGAGACTTTGAAACGCTGTCCTGCTCAGAATAGCAAACAGTAGGGGCTGATTTTCAGATATATGATTCTTGACTATATGATTGTGGTACTGACAATAGCGAAACATGATTGCTTAAAATTTTCTCCATAAAAAATAAATCCAATGTCGAGTCTGTATTTTCCTTTTTTTCCTCAGCCTACTAAAACAACGCATTATTAAAAGACACGATTAAGTTAATATGATGGTATTTTACCTCATCTAGGTACTGACAAGAGGAAATTTAATAAATCTGCACACAGTCCGATATTTAACGAGATTTTTCTAAAAAACCATTCTCGGAGAGGGTTGCATCACAACAAAGGGTGTCTCTTTCAATCGATATATCGCCTTAACTCGGTAATCTCGGTATGCTGTTTTCGTCGCCCGCCGCGCTCGGATCTTGCGAAAAATCAGCAAAAAAGTTTTGGCCAAAACGGATCGTTATGTAAAAAAAGTTAAGTTTAAAATGAAGAACTTAAAATTACAAAATTTCATATCTTTTCGATATAAACACCTACAGTAGTAAAATGATTACAAGTGAAAAAGTAAGGATGACTTCGTGAATTAATTTCTCTTATTTATTTTTATGAATATGGGTTGGAGGAAAATATTTAGGTATGTATGTGCTGCAAATTATTAATATATTGTTTTCTGGTATTAAAATGTAATAGTTAATACATCAAATGGTTACAAAACATTTTTATGATAATTTACCAAAGGATTGAGCCTTAGTAACTGCGGAAAACTAACCATAACAGTGTTGCGAAGGATTTATTTTGTCTACAACAATAGAAGTGATTAAATACAATACCTAGTCGTGTGAGCGAACATTGGTAGATATAGACTGGGATACAATTCGGCCTTGCACTGTTGCACTATAATTCAATTCATTGTTTTACCAAGACATATCTAATTTGTTATTTGCAACATTGTTGCTGACTGCATATTTCTCGGTGCTATGTTTTCCTTCAATGTGATTTAATTAAATTTTTCTAAACTAAATTTTTAGTAATATTCTCCAGACAAATCTATAATACGTTTTAATTATCAACTAACCGTAACGTATTTTATGTCATACCTGGCATAAAGCGGCCATTATCGCACGCTCCGCGCGCAGTAAAACCCACTTCCTGGCCAGGGGGTGACATAAAATTTTGTACTTAACACGGGCGGTAATAAAGAAAGCCTCAGATCGCATATTTATCGCCCTTGCCTTCGGCTCGGGCGTCAAATACCTGCGATCTGAGACATTCTTTGTTTTACCGCCCTTGTTAAGTAATGTACTAATGCTTGATAATGGGGACAATGGCAGTAAAGTGCAGTGAAGTGTTGGTAGATAATTGATTCAAATTGATAGCGCCTGATTAGAAGAAATTACACGCAACGTTACATGCAACCTTGTAAAATGGGCTTTACATATATAAATAAATACATAAAATAAAATAACTACTCATACATAAAATAAAATCGGACCACCACCAGTAGAAATAAGTAAGGAACACAGTGAAAGATCACTGTAAGTATCATTTAAATATTCCTTCGTGTCAGGATCGTGCTTGGTATTAGTATAGATTGTAAACACGTGGTTCTAAACGAAGGCATGCAGTTAAAAATCAATTTATATATTTAAAAATGCAAAATATTACACTGTAATTGTAGCCAATATTGGACAGTGCCTAAATTAATTTTGAATTAAGCAGTAACCCTGCTAATGCAAACTACAATTCAAAGATATAATCTAATAGGTAAATAATTACACCGGAAAAATAAAAGTAGCATTCTTTATACCACGTTTGCTTAATCAACCATTATAATCTACTAAAATACCGGAAAATGATTACGCATAGCAGTCAACACGAATGAAAAACAATGTACCTATTCCTATCAATGCGTGAAATGAACATCAATATACATATATGTATATTATATACATAAAACACTGACATTGAACAGTTGGGGACTGTCCGTTGACCCTTGGTGAACACCCGAATATAAAACTTTATTTAAAACTCTGCAATGGATATCGGAATGCAAAGTTTTCAAGTATAAATAAGGATGGTTTTTATGGCGTTTGAAGAATAAATAAGGACGGATTATAGAAAAATAAGTACTTACTTATTTAAAGAAAATTTCACAGGAATTCTAAAAAAAGCAGATATCTTTTCTTTCCGTAACCGTAAATAATCTTATCCCATTTAATAAATCTAATAGTTTTGTATTTAGGTTTTAATTTGGCTGTACCTAACTAATTAGTTTTATTTTTGGTACGTAATATGTTATTGTATTTATAGATTGAATTAAAAAGTACCTGTCATCTAATAGCTAGCTGATGTCACGGAATCGCTGAGTTTGTATATTCCATTTTGTGTCACCCTGCATTTTCCTTGTTAGCACTTTTTGTTATGATTTTGAAGTTGCTGTTGTATGTAATAACCTCCGAAAGTGTTGGTATACTTAAAATCATTACAGTTAAACGAATTGCTCCAAAGCAATTCCTTCAGCTACTTTACGGTTCAAACAATAAGGTTCAAAATCCAATAACATTTTAATACAAATACGTTCAACAACAAGAATTTCAACCATACCTTCATTGTGTAGCGCAGTTAGGATTGTGATTGACTAGAGTATACTGTACTGTGTATAGATACGGGAAAATTAAAAGTTTACATTTTTATTGTCTTGTCCCCGTGTGATGGTATTGATCACAAAGAATCCAAATAATGTCAAAATCTACCATACCGTTCGGCCTGCAAAGCGTGCTAAAAGTAAAATACCATGCAAAACTAATTGCTTTCCCTTCGCCAGCACCCGAGTAAAAATATTAAGTTAGTCCAAAGTAGGATGTACATTCTACAACCGATATGGTAAAACTAATAAATAATTGTATTTACATACTCCCATTCTTAAAATTTGAGGATATACTTAACGAGTCATTCAGTGTATATTTAAGACATATTTCATTCAGCCCTATGCTGTCAGGGAGAAGCCAAACTTAGTAGGTTTCGAAAATGAATTTATTTTTTTACAAAACCACTGAATGGAATGTAAAGATGTGGTATATTTTTGGAATCAGCTCATGGAGCCCTTTCATTTGATACCCCACTCGATGAGTTTCTGAAGAAAAATTGTATTTTTTTTTAGACAAAAAATTGATGACCTCATAGCATAACAAAGAACCATACGCGCGCATGGCAACATGGCTTTTTATAAAGTCGAGGGTCTCAGGTAGACAAATCACAAAACATTGCGTGGTCCGCAATTTTTTCAAACGAACAACCCCTTGGAGCCTGCTCTAATAATAGAAAAAACGAACTTTTTTGTTTTTTCTATTATTGTTGAAGTTTGCAACTACCAAATAAAATAAAATGTATATGTATGTAATTAAAAGAATATGAGTAACTCACCAGATCGCGAAGTTTCAACTGCCTTCTGCGTAACGCCTATCTACTAAGCCTACTGAGACGGATTGAGACGTTTATACTACACTATGACTGGTTGAACTATGTTAAAACGATATTCTATCCACAACAATTTATTACGTGATCTTTTTATTATAACAACAAATATAACTCGTATCCTCGATAAATCATTGTATTCTATATTAAATAAGTTCATATCTATCCCCCAGTCTTTTAATTATTATATTTACAACATTTCATAAATCGATATGTTTCTTTTTTTCACTTTAGCTGGCCTCCGTAGCCGGTGCCAGAGTCTACATAACCGAAAGTGCATTGAAAAAAATTGTATCTCTAAATCTCATACAAGCTTTTCTTCTGTAAATTTTACTGGTTTGTTTAGCACTTCGATTGTATTGTCGGCTTTGACCACGCAGTTTGCTTTGGCAACAGATTCATTATTATTAACGTTGTCTCTTTTTCCTTCTTCTCTTTCTTTATTCTCTGACTTCACATCATTGTTGTTATCTTGATTACCCTCCGGTAGATTTAGGTCGGATTTTTTTGTAGCTACTTTTACGACAAGTTTTACATTAGCTGGTTTATTTTTCAACGAGCTTTGTGGATAATGGTGTAGAATTGCCGTAGTATCGAAGGTTATTTTACCATACTTGACAAACTCAGTCGGCCTCTTCGGCTTCTGTGAGCTAGGACCGGGGCCTAAGTCTACTTCTATATCGCT
Organism: Cenopis cana; assembly: GCA_951800055.1. Lineage (NCBI taxonomy): Eukaryota > Metazoa > Arthropoda > Insecta > Lepidoptera > Tortricidae > Cenopis > Cenopis cana. The sequence continues at coordinate 11,099,623 of OX637473.1, forward strand.
ATTAGGCGTTTCTTTCTTTTTACTACTAATCTCGTTCTCTAATGTGACACAGTCTATAATTTCTTTAGTATCCTCAAGTAATTCTAGTGCTACATCTTTACTTTTCCTAATGTTTTCCATGTAAGTATTATAGAGGTTCATATCGGTGGTGTTGTTTTGCTTAAGCGGGAGCGAGTCAGGGTGTTTCATCTGTTTGTCATCAGCCGTGTATCACAATTGCTTGTGATTCTGCTGTGAGCGGTGGTCGTGCTTCGCCGCGGCCTCGTCGCGCGCGGCGTGTGTTAGCTATGTTTGGGACTGGACCATAGACACACTCGTCGTCTCGGTCACAATCGTTGGCGCTGGGAAGTCCTCACCCGTCGAATCATATATAGGAAATTCGCAGCACATTATACACTTGAGAAACTTTGGCACTTCCACGTATATGGCCGGTGGTATCGGTATCAAAGGTGACGTAGACGCTTTATAATACAAGTAATCTGGATTATCGCGGTACTTTTCATCGGCGGATCTTTCCAGCAACGGTATACCAGATAAGAATAATATGATAGCCGTAGTGAACAAAGGCGATAATATAGCAATCCATTCGATACCTTCGACCACATTTAGTGATATAATGAATATACCCCACCAGAGTACCACCTCGCCGAAGTAATTTGGATGTCTGGACATACCCCATAAACCATCATTACACCACTTTCCTTGATTGGCTGGCTCTTGTCTAAAGGCAAATTTCTGTAGATCCGCGTAAGTTTCTATCAACAGACCGATGACAAATACTCCCGCTCCGGCCGAGTCAAGCGTGGTCATGGTTTTAGGTGATTTGGGGAACGAGTGGTGAGGCGAGTTGATTATAATGACGGGGAGACTCACAATGAAGACCCAGAAGGCTTGGAAACTGTAGAAGACGGCGAACCTCAGTGTATTGCTCTTACGATCTTCAAATTGCTTGTCACGGCCAATGTGGTAGATCCTGTAGATGAGGTACCCGGATAAACGTGCACCCCAAACACATACAAACGCCGTGACCATAAGCTGTCTACTGTCGTAGTTTTTGAGGTGACTCCCGCCCTGTCCGAGGAAGAAGGTGAGCAGGGCAATGATGATGAAGTTGGCGCCGCCAGTGAAGTCCGTCACCTTGTCGCTCTGGAACAGCGACGCTATTGTGAAGAACAGTATCTGCATGGCGACTGTCATCATCGCGCTGATAGCGAAGTTGTTCCTGTCTATGAGCGGTTCCATCTTATATTATTATTCAACACTAAATATTTGACAATTTGGCCTCAAAAAATACTGGCTGCATCGATTCCCCCATGTCTATGTCGCATTGCCGCATTTCGCTGTTCACTTGTTTATCTATTTAAATTTTAATGGCACTACGGAGTGAGAGCTAGCCTAACGATCGACATGAGTAGGAACACATATTACACCGGGACCTAGTACTAAAATGTGATATACTTTGTTTTCTTCGGGTTTGTATAATTTATTGTGGGGAGTGTGCTTTCCAGCGGGTGTTCTCGCGAAAGGGATTGCACTACTGAAATAGACCTGACGTTTGCAGTACGCATGCGCGGCCAGACCGCTCGCGCATGCGCGGACACCTTCCTCCCAAAAATGCGAAAACTTTGTAAAATCTTGCGTATTTTTCCGAAAACATGTTTTATAACCCCATGGATCATTGCAGTTGAAGGTTATAATCTAGCAAAGAATTGGCGTTTGTTTGTTGATGACCGTATAAGTAACCCATTAATCTTGAGGAGGCCTAGTTACTGGGTCAAAATGACGTAAACAGAAATATTAGGTCACAGCCACCTGTCTCCATCCAGTGAGAGCTATAGGTTACTTTCTTTTAATAAGCTTGGCATAGAGGATGAATATTTGGAGGTTAGGTATTTCTGGAGAAAATATTTGTGATCGAGATTATTTTGGTCGATGTTTGTTTGGTTCAATGACTAACTCGTGATGTATAGAAGGTTAGAATAATCAAAAACGAAAATTTAACAATATATATATATATATATATATATATATATATCTCATCAGTTTAAAATCTTTCAGTTTCAATGTTGCATGATAAATGCCTATATCATCAATTACTAACACTTAGCGAGCCAGTGTTTAATAATATAATATTAAATTAACTAACATTCCAAGATTTTAACACGCTTAGTTTCATTAATCTAGATAGTTTTAATTATGTGAAATTCTTGTGGGTACTATGGGATACATTACTTCTACACAGTTTATCTAAAATATATAACAAAAATATCGTTTTTTGATATATATTTACCTAGTACCTAGTACAAAAAAGTACCTAAGTAGGCAAAGCTTGTAGGTAGGAATACTTGTTTTATGATAGGGAAGAATTATTCATAAAAATTGTGATTCATTTGAAATAATAAATATTGCCCATATTTTATCTCGTAGTAGGTACGTGGCTTAGTACATAGGTATGCTGTAGATATGAAACAGAACAACATTTATTTCACAGACACTCCCTACTCACACATTAAATTAATAACTATTAATTTTCCGATACGGTTCATAATCGTCTGAGCTGAAACTTGATGCCTGTTTCTTATCGTTGGATTATAATAATTTATCGCGAACGCAATAGACAAAGACAGATAAACTACTAATAAATATGGGTATGTTCTTAGATTGCCCTATGTGAGGAATTAAAGGTGCGTGTATTTAATTATTTATGTCATTTTAAACAATGAAATGAGCGTAAGTTGCATAGAAAAGTCTTACAAACCACTGAGAGGCGTTTTCACAATGAGTGCCTGTCTATCTATTTAATATGAAATCACCATCGATATTTATCGTTTTAAAACTTAAATTGAAGTGGAGATATTGTTATATCCTACTGGAGAATAGTAAGCTGGATGCTTTGTATAACCTTTAATACGGGTTTTCAGAATGCAGTGAAAAATAAACGCCCGACAGCATTCTTGAGCCTCCCGGTCGGCCGCCTAATGACTACACTCTTTGATCTCCGAGATATGACACAATAGAGCTATTTCGGGCGTGTTTGGCTATAGTACCTAGCCTAGGTGCACTGCTAAAAACATTGGATGGTGGTTCTAGATGAATTTTTCTACCTTAGGTGCAGTACTAAAAACATTGGATGGTGGTTCTAGATGATTTTTTCTACCTTAGGTGCAGTACTAAAAACATTGGATGGTGGTTCTAGATGAAGTTTCCTACCTTAGGTGCATTACTAAAAACATTGGATGGTGGTTCAAGATGAATTTTTCTACCTTAGGTGCAGTACTAAAAACATTGGATGGTGGTTCTAGATGAATTTTTCTACCTTAGGTGCAGTACTAAAAACATTGGATGGTGGTTCTAGATGAAGTTTCCTACCTTAGGTGCATTACTAAAAACATTGGATGGTGGTTCTAGATAATCTAGATGAAGTTTCCTACCTTAGGTGCATTGCTAAAAACATTGGATGGTGGTTCTAGATGAAGTTTCCTACCTTAGGTGCATTACTAAAAACATTTGATGGTGGTTCTAGATGAAGTTTTCTACCTTAGGTGCAGTACTAAAAACATTGGATAGTGGTTTTAGATGGAGTTTTCTACCTTAGGTGCAGTACTAAAACATTGGATGGTGGTTCTAGATGAAGTTTTCTACCTTAGGTGCAGTACTAAAACATTGAATGGTGGTTCTAGATGAAGTTTTCTACCTTAGGTGCAGTACTAAAAACATTTGATAGTGGTTTTAGATGAAGTTTTCTATCAGCAATCCAACGCGAGGCGAAGCTCGAAACTTCACTAGGCGATAGAAAAGTTTACCTTGTAAACCTTGTTTTTATGCAATTCTGATCCTTCCTCGTGAGTAGAAAACTAACTTCCAGCTGTTAGATAAAAGAAAGATACACATATTATGCTGCGTTACCTAGACACAAAATGTGTATTGTATATTTATGAAAACATCATGTATGTGCGTAAAAACTTACATAAATTTAAATTAAACAGTGACACATACGTGTACATACACAACAGTGTACATTTATTACTAGGAATAAAGATAAAATAGTTGTACCTAATTTTAGGCTATCTAAAACAAATAAAAAATCTTTCTTAGGAAACTCTGTACGGTTTTATAATAAAATCCCTAAAGAAATCACTGGGCTCACAGAAAGTAAATTCAAGATCCATGTAAAATCTGCTTTGTTGAAGAAAGCTTACTACACAATTAATCAGTACATAGAAGACAAAGATGCCTGGAAGCTTCTGCATGACCACCACCTGGTACAGTCAAGGTCATTAAAATGTTTACACTTTTTTACCTAATTGAATGCGTTTGCTTACAAATTGTAGGCGACCGCATTCGATTAGGTAAAAAAGTGTATACATATGAATGACCTCGACTGTACCACCGCCAATGTAACCAAACCATAATTATTATTGTAAAATTAGAATAAGTGTTGACCTGCAAAAGTGCTATCTGATGGCCCATTTGAATAAATGATTTTTGAGTTTCAGTTTGAATGTCACCACTTTCCTCGTTTAATTCAATAATTTCGTATTATCAAAATTGGAATAGTTTAGATTTTATCAAATATTTAACGATACAAATAAGTTAGATATAGGGCACTTTCACGTGCATTCAAATTAGAATACCGCTGTCAAGAAACGCATAAGAAACTATTAGGAAAGCACTCACGTGGTATTCATGCCTGGGTCGACGCCATTAGTGTTGATGTACATCGTGGCCATGTCAGCTACGAGTTTCCGGAACTCCTCACTGATGTCTTTGAACTCCGTGAGGGTGAGGCCTCCCAGCATCACCGTGAAGGAGTGGCGAGGCTCGGGCAGGAGCGGCTCGGGTTCTGGCTCGGGTTCCGGCTCCTCGGCCGGGGGAGCTGGTGAACATAATGATCACATTGCAGATATCGCAGCTTTAAGGCGAGCCTGTGCCGGCTCATAGGCCTAATGCACGAAATCTGCAACACTGATGGCACTATAGGTAGAGTTATTATTTCGTTTCGAGGGAACGCTCTGTATTCTGTGATCCGCTTTGATATTAATTTCACTAACTAAGTTAGTCTTGTAAGATATTTGTATGGTTATCTTCTAGATCGCGCTCACATCTTAGGTATATTCCTTAGTATAGGTAGGTACTTTTATGTCACGAGCGCGGATGAGCCATGGATGTGTGTTGAGCACATTGTCTATGTGTGCATCAGCGTTGAGCTATGAATTTACGTCGTTTGTATGTGTTTGTATGTGTGTCACAACGACAACTATGGCTAAATCGTGCTCGTTACATAAAAATAGGTACTGTAAATGAATTATGAACCGTATCCATATAATTATTTTACTGGGACATACACATGTCAATATATTATAGTAGGAGACATCATTTTACCACATATGTCCTATGGATCACATGTCATCATAAGAGAATCCCTATTGTTACGACTTACAGCTGTAAAATAATAAGTATAACAATCACACAAAGAATTCAGATTTGTTGTACCTTTTGTAGTTACCGTTGTTGTTAGGACGTGATTTAATGCTATTTTGTGCGGTAGATGATTACATGCTAACTATTACACTTATTACGTTACATTCTTCCTTTATTATGGGTACTGACTGTTGCTATTGTTCAGGTATCGAGACTGCGAGTAAATGAATGGTATTATTATAAGCTAAACTTGTATAAAATATTTCTTCAATATTTAATTTATAGTCTGTCACATATTTGCAAAATACTTAATTCAGCTTTAGCTGCAGCTTGATCGAGCGTAGTACTTATTGATAAAAATCAAATAAATATACTTACTAATCACTTTAAGGGTCAGGCTAAAGCCTTTCATCCAACTCATTCCTGGCTTGGAATCAAAGCGGATGAAAACCCTGTCGACATCCATGAACCGGAATGCACGAGGCTCGTTCAAGTGGTAGGAGAAGATGATGCCGTCTGCTCCGCTATCGTCGACTTGACCTGGCACAAATAATAATGAAAAAATAACAATATTATTTATTCACACCAAAACCAATGTTTACAAACATACACCAAATCACAGTGGGGTTTGTTGGCAGGATAAATGTTCTATATTTTTATAAAGCTGGCGATTCATACAGCTTTTATAGGAAACAAAAATTAAGGTCCAAATCGTTCTCAAGCCTCATTATTTGATAACCAAGTGGTTGAAATCTGTCGTTGGTAGAAAAAATGATTTCTAAGTTGTAAAACTATTTTAGAGGCGCTTACGTTCCTCTTATCAATAATATTCCCTTGATGAAGATTAAACACTTTTTTACCGTCACTAGGATTTTTACCTTAGAAAGTCCCAATACTTAGTTGACAGCAAACTAAAACCACTAGAGTAAAACCGATTTTTAACTGGACGCCCCTCTAAGAGTATTTTCACTCCCATCTGACGTAATTGCTTAATGTACAGAGACATACACATTAAAACAATTTCCTCTAGAAGAGGAGTATTTTATATATTAAAATTGGATACACCCTACCCAAATTTGATGGGCTCTCGAATTATTCTCTAACCTTGTGCAAACTGTGCATCTTGTGTGAATCTGCACACTGCACGCACAATATTGAATCTGTGTAGTTCAGTACGTGTAGTGTATAATTATATAGCAGAGATGTTAAAAATACCCAATTCACAGACACTAAGCATATTTTACCCTCTTTAGGTAAAATGTGCTAAGGTAAGATATATTGGTTGGCTTATTATACCCGGATAGCAAGATACTCGTACATCCGTGTAAGTTTAAAATAACAAGTTAAATGAAACTGATAGAGACAGAAATCACTAACCTGGTTTGACCATAAGGTAATCACCCACAGCACTATTCGCTGCAAAGTCAGTCAAGTTCAATTCAATGCCCTGGCCGTTGCTGGTAACAATCCAGTCTACAATCCTGTTGGTAGGGTATGCAGCGGGGTAATTGTCTGATGTTATAACTTTAGTTTCCCCATATTCTAAAGTAATTTCATTCACAACGTGGTCGTCTGAGAGAGCCTCAACGTCGAAAACGTCGCTGTGTTGGATTTCAAAATCTTTCATCAATTGCACAAGCTGGTCATCGGAAAGATCATCAACGTTGATAGATTTAACTGCTTTTTCGTCGCTTTTGTCTTCCGATATTAAAGCATCATTGATGTATGGGACTTCTACTACGACTTGTTCTGCTGATTCTTTAACTTTCTCTGTATCTTTAACCTGCTCATTGTTTGTCTCGTCTTTAGCTTCTAATTCATTTGCAGTATCCTTGGCTTTGCTGTGTTCAGCGAATAGATCAGATAAATTACTGTCAAAAACATTTTCATAATCCGATTTATCATCGAGACTGTCCGCATCATTCACAGCGTAATCAACATCGGCAGATTTAACGTTCTCCTCATCTTCGTCTTCACTTTTTGAAAGCTTATCTAGAGTTTCAAATAACTTGTCTAAGTCGTCATTCAAATCTTCATATACTTTATCAACCGTATCTTCGTCTTCATCTACCATGCTGTTACTTAAATCACCATCAACTTCTTTACTTTTTTTATCTACCTGATCAATCTCATCAGCTACTTCTGGATTATCTTGTGAAGTATTTTGTCCTTCATCTTGATTAACTGCTTCACCATCTTTGGAATCGTTTTGAGCTTCTTCCAATATTCCACTCAACTCTTCATCTTTTGGGATTGTTTCAGCGTCGGCAAAATCATTACTTTTTTTGTTTTCTTCCTCTAAAATAGCTTTCGTTTCTTCCATAATTTTATTAAGCTCTTCGCTACTTTCTTGCACGACTTCATCGTCAGAAAAATCGTTGGATTTCTGCGCTTCACTATTTATAATAGCTTGGGCTTCATCCATGATTCGCTGAATTTCGGCAGTTGGTTGTTCAGGAAGAGGAACGATATCATCGTCCTTGGAGAATTTCTGTTCTGTTATTTCCAAATCTCCGCCTTCAGGAATATTAGGTTCTAAATCGTCTTCAACATTCAAAGCATAGTCATCATAGTCGTTATCGTTTTCTGAAAGACTAGAGTCTTGATTGATTTCATCTCCAATATCATGAATAGGCTCAACTTTTTCATCATCGCCAAGTTGTTCTTCTTGCTCAGATCTGTTATCTTCGAATTGATAATCATCATTCTTTTCCTCGTCATCTTCTGCCTCTCGGAATTGTTTAATTTCTTCTTCCACTTTGAAATCCATTTCGTTCTGGTCTTTTTCTAAGTTTCCAACTTGAGTATCAACATTTTCCGCAGAGTCTTTCTGTTCATCGTTGTAGATGCCGAGCTGTTCGAGTTTCTGTTTAAACCACTCGTCATCGTACTCCTTCCATTCATCGTCCCAGTCGAGGTCAGCAGACTCATCGCTCTGGGCTGTAAAAGAAATGCCGATTTTAGTAAATGCTCTCCGACATACATTTATCATGTGATGAAGACAGATATAATATAAAGTTTGCGTCTCTTTCAGAGGGCATTTAATTAACGCGCTTTTGTACATACAATTTTAAATTGCTGTTATAAGTGATTCCGCCACTCTTGCAATTATAAAAGTGCCAGAGCGTGATGAATACTTTGTAGGTACATAAAGGCATAAACAAATAAAACATGATTATTAAACCAATAAAAGTGACTTTAGAAAGACTAAAATATATACCTAAGATATCCATTGCCTTTGTTATTGATTGGGTACTTTCCACTTTATAATTTGTAATATGGTGTCACTAAATAAATAGTAAACCATCAAAACAAGGGATGCAGCGAAGTATCAAATAGTTGTTATCAAATCAAGCGATTAACCCAATTGCGACCTGTGCATACAGCGACCCGGTCGTCTGACTCACTGTTATCACTCACTTTGTGTCTGACATGATAGCGCTGTATCTTTAAAGTCTTACATGGTGCATGAAATTTTTATACAATAAAGTTATTTTAATAAATGTGACATTTTTCTGAACAGAATTGTTTACACATAACGCATGAGGAAGTTGATTCAAATAAACATGCTTACGTGAGCAAACACAGAATTTTACTGTAGCAGCAGGTATTTATTGGTCCGCTAATGTAAGCAAAATATTAATAACTATGTTAATAACGTTGTCGCATCTTGTGCTGATCTAGCGAAAAACATTAGTAAAAATGATGTTCGTTAGCGTTACAGCAACCATAACGTCACGACGTTTTTGGGATCAATAAATCAGTGTGAATCATTTAACAATTTGATTTACTTAACTCGTTAAGTCCACGAGGGAAAAAATACCACCATAATAATCACTGTAACATTTATAGGAATCATCTGACGTCAATTATCTAAGACTGGCCAGTTATAATTAATTTCTTGACCCTTGTTACTTGAAAAGTTCCATGTGTACCGAGGTCTCGCGGCACATAATGTCTTGTTGATTGAGATGACTGCGGAACGCACGTGGGTGATGACGTCAATAGATAAATGTAAATATATGCAACAACACCCAGTTCTAAATCGGCCTATAGCAGCATTATTTATTTACTTTTCCCTTCCACGTACATAATATTTTGCGGTCGAATCTCTCGGGCCGTGGAGCCCGGACGCACATGTGTTTAAATAATAAATCTAGAATTTTAGAAGAGACTGCAGACCCCTATGGTGGCTACTTCTTCGGTCAACGGATAGGCATCGCTATCGAGCGAGGAAATAAATGTTGCAGCCTTCCCCAGGGGCAGCGACCTTGGGGAATTTATATATTATACTTAGTTAAATTTTTGTTTGTGTTTGTTTTTGTTTCTATAAATAAAATACTATCTCAGTAATTGTTGACAACCAGTTTAGGTTGGTGGTAATGGTAACCCTGCTTGCAATGCTAACCGTTTCTTTTATGTTATACGAGTACCTATATGTTATGCTATACTTAGAGGGCAGTAGGGGCAACCGATGGTAATGATTACCGTCAACACCAGAGGAGTAACTAAGTGCGTTGCCGGTTGTCGAATACCGGTACAAAAATATCTGCTCAACATCATACCCTTATCAATAAAGTTGTGTTCTCATATTTATGATAACTATGTCCATGTATTAATTTCGAACTCGACTGTACCCAACTGTATCATGTTACTTCGATGTCTACGGTTGACTGATTCACGTTGTTTTTGTTTTTGCGCTAAGGCTTAATTTTAGTCATGAGCATAAGCAATAAGCATTTGTTACGGTTAGCGAGTAATTACTTACATTAACTTGTTCACTAAGTTCTTTTAAGTAGGTACAGTTGACCGTAAAGAGATGTATGCTCCTTTTCTCTTTATTGCATTGTTATAAGGCCCAAAAAAAAAACTTACATCTCTTTGCAGTCGACTGTACCTTCTATCTAGTAACACGTCGTTTGGTTTAGCCACTACATGAGAATTTTATGTTAGGCAGCATTCACAAAGAGATTGAGCATTGTATAATTTTCTCCCTTTCTTTAGGGTTCCGTAACCAAAGAGTTGTCAACTTTGTCACCCTCTGCACCGCTGGGTGCTAAACCGATTACTAATCATCTGCTGTTTTTCCGTCCGTCCGTCTGACAGCGGGTTGTGTATCTCAATTCTCATGCCTCGTGCACTTACAGATCAGGTGACTGTACTGTATGCACCTTATTACGTAGACAGTTAATTGTTTTACAGAATATGTGGAATATTGTAGTAATGTAAGTTGAAGGTTCGTGACCAATTTGGATACACATCATCATCAATTCATCAGTCATCAAAAAATGAATAATTTACCTACTCAGTTTATAACTATCGTAGATGACATTCGACGATAGTTATCAATACATTGAGGATATTTATTTTTGAGCAGTTCGCCACCATTAGGAGGTAACAACCGAATATTAGTTTGCTAATGATTCTTAATGCATGATGAACTTGTGTCTATTGTATTCAATACTTTTTCTACGAGGCAACTGAAATTAAATAAATAAACGAACTAGTCCTTATGAAACGAACACTGGCCCAACAGACTTTTGCTCTGTGTCCGTGGGGACGTCCTATTGGTCAAATTCAATTTAGTTCAGTAAAGGCTAAACGTTGCCACGAAATCCCGATCGACCAGCAGATCAAGCGCCGTAAGTGGAACTGGATTGGACACACACTCCGGAGGGGGCCCGACCATATACCTAAGCAGGCCTTAGAGTGGAACCCCCTAGGAAAGAGAAAGCGTAGCCGTCCCAAACAAACCTGGCGGCGTACGGTGCTGGACGAGGCGAAGAAGATCGGGAAGTCTTGGAGCGAAATGAAGCGAGAAGCTCAAGATCGATCTACATGGAGAGTCACTGTGGACTGTGTGGACGCCCTCTTAGGGGACATAGGATCTTAAGTCAAGTAAATCAAAGGCTAAACGCAGTAAGGTAAGTAATTCTCTAAAGTCTAAAGAATTCTTATAGATGAGTCGGTAGCTCCATAGAGAAAATTGTAAAGTTTGGTCTACGAAGTAACAAACATTAAATACTTAAGTCAACGAGTGGATAAAGAAAATATTACCTAGATTTTTTTTGGGCTCGATTCTGGTTTATAGTTTGTTCACTTGGAACCGCCGGCGGCGGCGCACTTTTAATTTATAGCTGGAACGGCCGGCCTTCGTCTTCGTCAACAATTACAGGGATGTTTACCTAAATTCATTTTAAGGCATTTCCTTCCTTAAATGTATATGTCTCAGGCAAATCGTATAATCCGCCGCATTACATTATGGCTAGGCGTTTTACAAAATAGAACTGTTTTGTATTACGGCGGCTCAACGATTAGGCGGATTGAATACGGCTGATTGAAAATCCGCCGAAATGTGTTCGGCGCTTTGCATTCTTCAATTCGCCTAGTCGTAAGTCGTAATGTAAAAAAGCGGTTCAGTCAGATTGTATAATTACGTCAGATTGTATAAATACATTACGGCTAGTGTTTTCACAAAATAGCGTCGTTTTAGCTGTCACCTCTGACAGCTTTTAGTTCCCATTTTTTTTTAACACTCGCAGCGCTGTTTAGCAATGGCAATCCGGCCATTTTGTAAAACGGCTAGCCGTAATGTAAAACGGCGGATTAACGTCTTGAGAAGGCTCGCGTTAGCCCTGACGGCTCGGGTCTATAACGATCGGCCAAAACAACAGTAGACGAAGTATTGTGAATTGTCCGGAATGGTGACGTCAGGTAAAGGGTCATGGGTGATGGGGTCGGGATCATTTTGTGATTGTGATATGCTATTAAGTGTCAGAACACTTACTAGCATATCAGAATCACAAATGATTTAGCTTTATCTGGGTGTTGTATTTAACGTACCTAATGACAGACTTCATTTTATACACTATAATGCTTTAAAAATTGCTTGATTGCCAACCCTATACTTACAATTTAGAACCTTAACCGGTACACACGATAGGTTTCTAAAAAAATTTTTTTAGGAACTGCGGGTCAAAAAAATTGTTTTGACCTCTAATATGCGTGTGCCAAACGGCTAAACTGTACATCGATTTGCGGTTTTTTTAATCGTACGGCTTACACTATAGAACTTACACTATGTTTATTCTCTATATTTGTATGTTCATCAAAATCTTGAGAAATCGCACTTTATGGTCTATTTATGTTACCTAGTTACCTAAAGCTTACATAGCGCTGCTTGGAGTCGCCACAGTAGATGTATAATTTTTAAAACGTTAATAACTTAATATCTAGGCCAAAAAAAAGTATTTCGTAGAAGATATGCAATGTTGTGCAATTCATGCCATTGTGTCAATGAACCTATCAAATTATTAGCGATTGCATAAGACAAGGTCAACGCGCTTGTAAGTGATACTTAACATTTTTGGAAACATTAGTCCTTTAACCTGTCCTAAATCGTCGCAAATGAGGAAGTAGATGGGTCCGCTTTGTATGGAAAAACGACAAAAACAATCACAAAGTGACACAAAGACTAAAGGTGGTACATATGGATACACAAAGTTATAGTTTTTTTTTGCTTTTGGATGTAGTTCTCGAAATGTGCATGTACCTAAAACCTACTGTAAATTAAATTGCGTCGTCGTCGCATAATCATCAGCAACAGACAGTGGCAGTAAAGGGTTGAGGCTAGTTTTCATTCAACAATTTAGAGTTCTTGAGTACCTAGGTTCTCTAAATGGTTGAATGAAAACTCTGTGTGACCTTTTTGGCAACTGCAATAATGCGACATTTCTTAACTGGCGGTATTGCTATTAGAAATCCTCGTTATAGACATCGGAAATGGAGACCGTTTGCTTGAAAATGATTCATTGAACCAGCCGATCGTCGTTTACCTCGACGATCGGCTGGTTCAATGAATCGGGGAAAATAATACGGCCCGTGACGCAACAGTCACCAATGAATCATTCAATATTTTCTCAAATAAACAACAACACTACGTTGTTCGACAATTTTATAAGCCACAAACATAGTATAACATTAAACTAAATTTTATTACAACTGGTAGTAACTCTGCGATAGAATCTTCCAAACCAGAATAAAAATTTAAATTTTCACTACGCCTTTGCGGGCTGCCGACTACCGAGGTAGTACGAGGGCGATCAAACCCCGCGATGTAATGAAAATTGCATGCAAGTTCTTGTACCGTGTAAACTGTAAACGGTCTTCGTATAAGTACTTGCAATCTGATCCTATATTATATACAGCGTTTTAACATACTTATTAACATTTCACTGTCACAGCGAAACAATGATAAATAACTTACTCACTTATAACCTAACCTACCTACTGACTTTGACCTACATGTTGAAGCCGAGATTCTGCCCATCTGTTTGTCTTTTCTTTACTTGACGACTATTTGCAATCCATTGACTTGCATATGATGACTGACGCAAAACAACGATATACATTAGTACATTACTTACCAAGGGAGATAAAACAAAGAATGTCTCAGATCGCAGGTATTTTACGCCCGAGCCGAAGGCAAGGGCGATAAATATGCGATCTGAGGCTTTCTTTATTATCGCCCGTGGTAAGTACAAAATTTTATGTCACCCCCTGGCCAGGAAGTGGGTTTTTTCGCGCGCGGAGCGTGCGATAATTTCCACTTTATGGCCAGGTGTGACATAAAATACATTATACCTAACAGTCTCGATCCAATATTTACAGGAACTAAAACCAATGTTATAGCAAGACGTCACATTCTTGTAAAAGGCAGGTCCATTTCTAAAGGGCATCTTGATGAATGAATACTCGACTGGATTTGCATACGGTAATCGATTCAATGTTGCTTATGTTATTTAGGTTGATCTTATAATAAACTATTCAGACGCCGCACAAATCGCACAATAATTCGTTCAAAACAGAAAATTTTGAAACTAGTGGTGATTTAAGTATGTCAGTCGATCGAGAAATGGTACCTTGGGTGGCACCTACCCATAACGGACATTATATTATAGTGTCAATCATAAGTAAAAAACATACGCAAAGCTATGATTTTCAGGTGTCGCGTGAGTAAACTGTGCAAATGCAATGTTGTCCCTGAATTAAATTTCCTAAACATAGTCTAATAGTTGGCATATCACTCGGTGGAACGGAATATTACACTACCAGCTAATCTTTTAGGATAAGACAAGGGTTATCGTTGTTCTACCTAATTAGATGAAGTGTCAAAATTATCAATTAAATGTTAATCACCTGAAACCCCAACAGCGAGAGCACACAAAAACAAAATCCAAATTTTCATGTCAACACATCTGCTTAACAACTTGTATAGAATTGGTTGTATGTATAAAACTTTATATATTGCACTTTTTTGTATGTACGAACGTGGACGTATTGCGCGCGCGCCGGTCGGAAATGAACTGTTCGTGTTTGTATGGTATGGGCAGATGATAGGCTATCATTTGTGCGAATGTATGGTGCACACTTAAAGGGGGTGTTGGCTATAATGTGTCTGACATATACAAATGTAGATAATATAATTTTATCATACAAGACAGTCTTGAAAGTGCGTTTTATCGTAGTAGGAATACTTATTTTCCAATGTCTTACCATGTACAGTACCCGGCGATAAATATTTCACGTCTATCTTTGGAAAGAGACAATTGACAATATTTCAAAATTTATAATGATGCCTAAATCGAAAACCATTACGATAAATATGCTACCTGAACGTAATAAAATAGTTTTTAGATTTTTTCTTCGCTAGATTTGAAGAAAATAGCCAAAATGTATAAACCGGAAGTGTGACGTCATTCCTACGACTGTTAAGGAGCAATGCTGTCAAACATAGGTAATTCATAAAAATTACGTCATAATTTACTTACGATTCGCTACTTTTGGATTAGATATTGGTGAATGAAAATTAGGATTTCGGTAGAAATAAAAAAAAACACGTGGACCTTAAAATTTCATTTTCTATCGAGCTGGGACAAATTTGAAATGTTGTTAATTGGCTGTTTACGACGATTTCCCAACACTGGCTACCGTCCACCAATCATATTAATTATTAATTGAAGTTTCATATCAAATAAATACTGCACTTTGTGGACTTTACTATTTTACGTCAAATAGTTGACAGGTAAACTTTGGATATCTATAGAGCTGTTGCAACTACTAAAAATGGATAGTCATAAAATTGTAATATGTATTATTTTGTACAAAGTTGGATGGTTTTAACAACTCTATATTTTGTATTTTGACGACGACTGACAAACGTCAGTTAAGTAGTCTGGGACAACGCTCTATGAACCTGAAATTGCCGTCTCTTTCCATTTCCAATGTGCAATACTTATTGCCGGGTACTGTATACTTTATCATCTATCCTTCCCATTTTCGAACATGATTATAGTTTTACTATTTCCTTTGTCAAACATAAACACCTTCATGGTTTATTTTAGTAATTAGTTAGGTACGAAATGTTGATTAGAAATAGTGATAAAAATGCATGGTCGTGGCGACGGTCGCTTATAAAAAAAAGTAAGGATGATACGTTTAGTTAGGTACTTTTTGGACGCGCCAGTAATTTATCATTGAAAATCGTACACTACGTATTCATTTGTAATAAAAATATTTTAATTCTGCGTCTAACTTAGTCATGGATGAAACCTTATCGATCGGCAACGTGTAGGTATATTTGGTAACAGCCGTATTTGTTTCTTTGAGAGTTAGAGTCCAAAAGTGACGAACTTTCATATTTTTCATATTCCACATTTTTATAGAAATATTGAAAGTCACTGTCGCGATTACGTGTGCATTGTAGATAATGAATTTGTTATTGGATCGAGTCGAGTCTGATAACAATATTTTTGTGAAACACTAAACTGTTGCAGCCTTCGGTCTGTATTGAACCTTGCGTTGGTGTAATTTAAAACGTTAATCCCTTGCGCAAGTATTCATAGGTAGAAATACAATATCTGACAATTTTTTTTATTTATTTATCAAAAAATTGCCTTGTTATCTGTCGTTGCCTAAGATTCTTCAGTTTAATATTTACACACCAACTACAGCCGATATTTATATTTATTAATTCGTAGTAATTGTAGGATTTGTAGGAACAGTGAAAGACTTTCACTACAAGTTTCATCATCCTCCTAGCGTGATTCCAGTACATTTGCATCCTAAAGGATGCCTGGGGTCCTAATCCCAAGATTTGGCGTAGGCATTAGTTTTTACGGAAGCGACTAACACCATATTTTTGGGATTAGGCTTTATCCAGTTGTGTTTATCAATATAAGTACAAGCCTTGCTTAGTTTGGGACCTAGGTTGATATGTGTAAGATTGTTCACAAATATTTATTATTTATTTATTAAGTGAGTGGGCAATTTAACTGTTAGAAGTTCTCAAGCCGCCCGAAGGCCTTTAACTTGGCTTAGCGACTGCTATCACAGACAACAGCCGGGATCAACGGCTTAAAGTGCCTTGCAAAGCACGGGACCGATCACTTGATAACCACTCAAAGCGGTCACCCATCCATGAATCAACCTGGTCCGAAATGGCTTAACCTCGCATACCGCACGCGGCACGCGGGCGCAGCTGGGCCACGAGCGGTCCACTAGAAGTCTATAGTTATCTATATATATAAACGTAAAAGTCCTGAATGACTGACTCACTTAAATCAATGCCCAAACCGTTGGACCTAGAGAGCTGAATTTTTCACAATAGGTAGTTTTTATAACGTTTGTATCCACTAAGAAGGGGTTTTTCAAAATTCATCCCCTCAGGGGATGGAAATGAGGATCCAAAGTTTGTATGAGGAAACCAGATCAGTTCCGACTATGTAATTCTAAACTTCACACGAGTATTTCTAACAATAAATAAGTAAATACGTGTTTCAGGGTTTTAGAAAATTCATCCTCTAAAAGGGGGAAATGTGGTTACAAAGTCAAAAATCGACATGGACGTATACGATATATATACCTAAAGAACTTCCACGCTGACGATGTCGCGGGCGACAGCTAGTAATGTGTAATTTACCAACGCCACCGTTAAGTGTACGCGCACATGTCGCACGCGCCGCTGGACGAGGGCTTTATTAATAGAGATCTAGGCGACTCGCCAGCCTGTAATAAACAACAATATTTACCAATACATGCGAGAAACGTCACTTTTCCTCCTTTCCCGGGACCGTCCTGGTATCATTTGGTAGAAAACAACTGCATTATCGTTACAAATTCTTGATGTTATCGATTATTGATACGTTAAATTATAGATAAACGTGAATTCCAATGAAAGAATGAAAATGAATTAACGTATAAAAATACTTGTCATAATTTAAAAGAAAATCTTAGTCACATGCAAATCATCACCAGTCTTATTATGTATGTAAGTATATTAATTCAATCAAAGAACACCACTACGTCTATTACCTACAGAGGATTCAAAATCATTGCTTTTTAGACACCGTTTTTGGTGAAAGACCAATGCGGGACCTATTTTATAGAACCCCCTGGAAACGCTCCATACTTAAAAGGAAATAAGCCTAGTACTTAAGCACGTCAGTTGTATGGTCAACCAATTTGATTTCTGGGCCACTTCGTGCCTTGTCACAGTGTAAATCTACATGAGACCACCAAATCTTAGTGACTAAATTATTATGGAAGAGCGGGACTTCCTGACATAGATATTGCGGACTTACTAGGAAGTCCCAACCTTTATATTATTGGTGTAACCTTTTATTGGTGAATAGATGCTTTTTATTATATTATTATTATATTATGAGAGCCGCTATAGAGAAACTATGCTAATGCCACTAAATTGGTTGACGGTACCTACGTTGAATATCGCTAATCTAAAAGGAGCATATAAATCGTCCTCGAGCATATAAAAACACATGATGTTGACTGAACTTTGGCCGCCATGTAAACATCCTATATGCATTCCTTATCTTTATCGCTGATCACTTGCATAGGTACAATCCTCAGATTTCTAGTAGGTAGGTATTAAGAGGGCGTAGAATGGCATTGCAGTCCTGCTCTAACACGCGCGAGTTTTCTATTAACCATCCCGCTCTCTACGGAAGCTCAGCGCGTATTTTTCGTAAATATTGATGTTTATTCTAAACGTGTACGTTTATAAGGATTAATCTTTTTTATCAGTTTTGAGAACTTATCATTTTACATTAAACCAAAAAATCATTGTTAAAGATGGGAGGGTTTTAAAGATCCAACCAAAAACATCGAAAAAAAGGGTTATGTTTGAAAAATAAAAGTATCGGGATTTTTTTGTAAATCGTGTTTTCACTTTTAGCAGACTGGAGGAAAATAGTTCAAGATTAATATACTGAAAGGACAGATATTTAATCACTATAGATGTTGAGATCTATGTCGATATTGTCGATAAACATTGGCAAAAGTGCATATGTGGGCTCTTAACTCAATTCCGTGGATAGAGTAGTAAGTAGTAGTAGGTAGAGTAATGTAATCGGCACTTAAAAGTGACGTCACTGTTAAGTAGTCCAGTCCTATAACTTGCTGTTTTGGCCGTGAAATGTTGTGTTTAGGTATCTAATAGTTATCATACAATTTATTGTTTATTAAATTACCTACATTAAGAATTCCTGATGCTAGTTTCTAATTTACATACCTAATTTTAAGTTGGTTAACAATAACAAAAAACAGAGCGGAAACAGATATTAATTTTCAAATTTTTTAAGGGTTCCATAATTATTGGCTCACATATTTAATGTTCATCGTCCTATTTTCTTCTGTGAGTAGGTACCAGTGGCGGCGCGTCAAAAATATTCTTAGGGAAGCCGAAAAAAAATTTGACTAAGGCAAATTAATTAGCCTTAGTAAAATAACTTGATTGGCTGAAAATTAGGTAAGCCGGTGGGAATCGAGTTGTATGGACGCTCCGCCACTGGTAGGTACTACCTATTCGTTCTCCTAATGAACACTCTTCATAAAATTCGTACTCATACTTTTTTTTGTTCATAAATTTCTATTAGGTAGGTACTACAACCGAAGTCATAACGGTCAGTAAAAAAATAAGTACAGTCAAGTGCAAAAATATGCATCGAATCAATCCTCTCATAAATATGTACACCGACATAAGAGCTGTGGGACATCTTTTTGAGCAAGTTGTATGCACCCATATTTTTGCATTTGACTGTGTATCTACCTATACCTATCCAATGTTATTCAAAATTCGGCTCTTGCAAATGTAAAAAAGGCGAATATCAACTCGAAACTCGTCAATAATTCACGAATAGCGTGTGAAGTCCCTTAATTAGGTATTATAATAAATTACTTATAAATACTAACAATAAGACATTTTTCTTATCCTATTGACCAAACATTGTGATTTTGAATCAATTTATTTGCAATACCTAGGTAAAGAGTGTGAATAAGGGAATATTTTGTTTTTATTTTTCCGTATTAATTAGGTACAGTCAAGTGCAAAAATACGTATCGAATGAATCCTCTCATAAATCCAAAACCTTTATTCACCGACATAAGAACTATATATGGGACATACTTTTGAGCAAGTTGTATGCACCCATATTTTTGCACTTCTCTGTACAAAGCCTACTTTGCCTACTAGTTAAGTATATTAATTTCTTCATTTGATTACTTACCGGAAGCATTTACCTACAGAGTGTCTGTCATACTCAATACCTACCATTTCATCCCGCAGTCATCAGGATAATAATACAGCAGTAAAATTATTAGTTAGACCATCAGCATCACGAATATCACGATAAAAACGGACTATCCCTGGGAAAAATAGCATATTAGTTAAGTACCTAGCAAGATTAGTAGACTTAGATAGGTATAACAGCTTTTTTCTGTATTTCAATGGTACCTAGTTTTTCAAAAGCATTTCTGAGAAATGATAAAGCTTTTAGCATTATGCATGCAATTAGGAGAAAAACTGCCTTTTTATCACGCCAGATGTCGCATCATCGACTGTACTTAACCTCATCTTGTCATCCGTCAAATCCTATACTTTTATTCGTAAAATGTGAATAACAACATTGCTTTTCAGAGTACAGTCGATTACAGCGACACCTGCCTTGAGCTTTTAGTTTGCCTCCTAATTAAATGCATGTCTGCATGACCGCCTATTACAATTTTTATGGGTTTTGTTTTTAGCGACATCTATAGCGGAGATGATAAATTAAATCACAACATAGAAACTTTAAAAGTTAGCTTAACTCTAAAGGAGTGAGTTTTAGATAACAGCGCTAGGTGGCGCTATTATTAGTTCTTTGTTGTAGTTGAAACTGCGTGATATAGATGGCGTGGTATTAAATAAATGTATTTTTCACTTCTCATGCTCGAAAAGTGTGTCATATTAGACTTGTGAAGCGGGGCTAAAGTAGTACATTTAAGCCCTAGGGAAAATATGTATACATATATATGATTCACTAAACATTTTAATTTGACCAATCAAAATACTTCACATATTAAATCCACCAATCACAGAACAGTAATTTGACAGATTAAAAAATATTTGGTAAAAATATCAACCAACCAGAATACAGCTGTACTAAAATCGACCAATCAGGAAAGACTTTTACATTTCTCTAAAGATTAAGCGGTGTCTATGGTCAAAGGACTTGCGTCTCTTAAAAGAAAAAAAGAGCGCGTGTTGCATCTCCTTCTTTAATATAGCAAAAGAAAGGGAGGCGAATACGTAAAAGCCTTATCACACTACCCTACCGATAGGGTAGTGTGATAAGGCTTTTAAGCGAACACGCATAGCGAGGCATGGTACTGTGGCCTAAGAAAAAAAAACATGCTGTAAAATTAGACATACGCCCGCCAGGAGTTAAATTATTCATTGAAGGTGGATAATTTGTGTTTAATGTGTTTTCTTGCAATCGAAGTGAAAAGTAGAGTGTATAACTCGGGTCTAAAAGCCATATTACCACTCGAACAATTTTCCCTCACTTCGTTCGGGAAAATAACTATCTCGTGGTAATATGGCTTACTTTAGACCCTTGTCAAACAATCTACTATTAATATTCTATGTATATTTTATAAACCGTTTTTATGTATATCCAAATAAAGAAACAGTACCGTAAATAACGAGCTGACACAACATAATAATACCTATATTTAAACAAAACTTATGAATCTAAACTACACCAGCGCCACGACCTCCCGTGTACGCTTCCTTAACTAATACCTATTGCCAAAATTAGCCTTGCCCGGCAACCTTGCAGGAAGGACGCGTCCTTGTTCCAAGGTCTCGTCCTTGTCGCGAGGCCGTTCGGAAGGTCTCGGCCTCGCGAAGGCCAAGGCCTTAAACTTGGCCGAGGCCACTGGATCGCCTTCCGCGAATTTTTTCAATGATCAAATATTGTGATAAGTGACGTCATTATTGTTGATTAAACGATTATGTGTCTAGTAGGTGAGCCTGTTAGATATCTTTTAGAAAACATGAATTAGGCAGTGCCTAGTTACCTACCTACTTATATTTGCTTTATCATTAGCATTACTTACCATTAGGATTAGGTATCTCACGTATATTTTTTACATTGTGTTATTTTATTTGTGTAGGTTAGTTGTAGCTAAATAATATTGTGATGTCACTTAAGATTGCTACATTTGCTACGTAAACATTATAGGATAAGTTTTATTCAGGAGAATCGTAGCTAATATTTAGGGGCCGCGGTTCACTAATTCTTTGAGAATAAAATGAAGTGGTTGAATAATATATGTTCATTAATATAGTTAAGAAAAACAGTAGCGGAGAGTTATACTCCGTTTTTTTTTTCAGAATAGAAAAATCGTGCGATTGATCATGCGATTTCAGGGAAAACAATCTTGAAACGGGAAAATATGCGGCGTGCTATCTTTGAGCTACTGAAATAAGTGAAATTTGTACAATAATATCCTCTGATGTCTCAGGGAAACGAATAATTGTAGGCGGAAATTACTGTTAAAATTCTATCGTTAAAAAAACGGGGTATAGGTTATACTAAAGGTGGCAAAATCTACGGCCTAACCCAAATAACAGGCTATTTATTTTATAAATACGGAAGTACCCAACACATTATTCGCGATTATTAGTCATTGTTACCTATGCAACCTACAGAAATAAACTACCTACTTACACTAGAATCCGGATACAGCGACAGTCATCGGACTAACTTTGAAAAGTTTGGTATAAAACCTAACGCCAGGTTATTTCGAAGTCGTTTACAGCGGTAAAATGTTATATGCGGATTCTACTGTACCTATATAAACTGCTATGTACGTAAAATTTAAATAACTTATTATTTGCTTAAGGATTAACAATAAAACAAAACACACACGATTATCGAAACAATTTCTGTAATAAAACAAATGTACAAAAATATAAATTTAATTAATTTTATTATATAATTCGTTATACTTACCTAATGAACACTTGTGTTTAAGGTAACTGTCTTTTAGTTTTATCACAATTGTATTAATTTAATCTTTAATTTAACTAATCTTAAAACAAATAGAACAGTCATAAAGCAATGTCATGTTATAAGCTAACAGCTAACCTATTACATTTATTTAATTAATTTTTCAGGGAAATAGATTGAACAATTATCTTTAATACGGTTTAGGTACGGTCTTGACCCAACATAATAGCTAGTAAGTATGCAAGGGAGAGAGGGACGAAAGCTTTAAGTACATATTGATTCACTACTCACTAACTGCCAATTGTCACTAATAATTCGGATATAAGCGGATTTTGGCATAGTTGTAGTTAAAAATGTCCTTAACAACATACTTACATCCAGAGGGGTGGGGGTAGTGCTAACGGGGGGGTGTAAAGTTCACTTTTTTAGTTTTCCGTTAAAATCTCGTAAACGGTGGCCCACAGCAAAAAATGTTCTGAGAGATAAAAAATATACATAAAATTCTCCACAAAAAAGGTTCTACACACTTTTTCGCAAAGAATATAGATGGGGTAGGTCAATATTTTTTTTTCGCGCCCCCGTTTAGCTGTATGGGAGCCCCCCTTATAAGCGTTTAAAAATATTTTTTGACGATGTAAGTAGATGTGGGTCAACGTTGCTTAAACTGTGAAAATTTGAATCCACCCGTTTAGTTTTTAAGGGGGGCTCCCATACCTACTGCGAGCTACCTACCCGTTAGCTCCACCCCCACCCCTCAGGATTTTAAGTATGTTGTTAAGGACATTTTTAACTACAACTATGCCAAAATCCGCTAATATCCGAATTATTTCCGCCAAGTTATCCTTCATTTACTGTATCATATATCAAATTTCATGCTAGCTGGTCTGATGAAAACGCTACCCATCATAGCGCTACCTATTCAATCAATCAATTATTTATTAATTTTACATTAAAACATGGTGTACATTAGGAGATATAAAAGTAGTTTGTCTCACATATTTTGCTGCAGTGCAACACGTAAAATATAGGAGTTTTAATTAAACAGTACCTATTTGAAAATTAAATATGTCAATAAATTATGTTACAAATAATATTAGGAAATTAAACATGTCAATAAATTTTGACGAATTTTTCGACGCTTTTGGAAGCGACCATTGGGCGAAGAATTTTAATAGGTAATTAGGTAGGTATGTTAAAATTATTCGCAAATGAAGCGACTTGGTATTACCTAAATCTTAAAGTTGAAACCAAACGAACCAACGAGGATAATGGCACTTCCGGTTGATTTTTCACGCGGAAAAATTGTCAGATCATGCCAATATGCGGATTCGTTCGCTTGGTCTCTACCCATCGTAGTAACACGACCTAGATATCGACCTATTTTGGGAGTGATGATTAAAGTGCTTTAATCACATACGTTAACAAGAGCAAAGGACCATGGGCACTTTAGTATGGAGTCTGGTCCATATCCTCAATACTTATGAAACCTATGCCAAATGATAGCTTCAATGCTATCATTTATTTCATACTATGACAGTTAAGTCGAAGTCGCGGGCCAACATGGTCTTTTTTATATAAATAGAACCCAGTACGGCAACGGTTTCACCATAGTATGTTTTATTATAATAGAAAGAAAACGACACGTTATGCATAATCTTTCCACTGATTGTACAATATCGGTGTCTGTTTACTCAATACAGAATGAAACAGTTCTAAGGAATTAATATGCTCAATCTGGTCTAAGTTTCTAATTACGGCTATGCTATAAAACATACTATGGTGAAACCGTTGCCGTACTGGGTTCAATTTATATAAAAAAGACCATGTTGGCCCGCGATTTCGACTTAACTGTCATAGTATGAAATAAATGATAGCATTGAAGCTATCATTTGGCATAGGTTTCATAAGGATTGAGGATATGGACCAAAATTACTCATTGTCCTTTACCGATTCAAGTAGGTACAGTTAGGTAACTTGTTAAAAAAATTGGCACGATCAATATTATCTATTATTAGTTAAGGAGCAAAAAAGTCATTCCCTTGGGTACCAAAATAAATAAAACTTTATTATTAAATAATATTGATGTGAATGATTAATACGTGTTCTTACATTTTCTACTTAGGGCCGATTTTTCAATCCCCGCATAAATTCATCCGTGGGTTAAAATTATGCCTGTTTTTTCTGAAGCCAAATGAAAGACAGAGCTTACACTTATCTGACAGATATTTTTATCGGCGATTTGAATGTCGGCCCTAACTAATACAATAGTTAGATACTATTATATTATTTTTATATAAAATAGACACTAGGTAGATATGCAATTCTAAAATCTGATTTATTAACCTATTGAGCTCCAATAAAATAAATTAAAGACCATTTCTAAAAAAACATGAGTCTGGTGAATTCAACCTAACATGACTGGAAACTAAATAATTGTCATTTAACTAACTACTCCTTAAAAACTTTATTTGCTCTTTCATTTAAAAATGTTTTGACACAAATAATACATACTTATAGCACAAGTTAAAATACTTAATTTATAATATATAATAGTATGCGTCTAGAACTTCTTAGCATAAAAGTATACAAATATGTATATTTAATATTTGTTTAAATAAAACTGGTACTTACATTCAGAAATAATCGGTGAGCCATGTTCTAACGCCACCGATGTATCGAGAAATTAGTATCACACTTGCATACTTTCACAAAAAAGGTCTGTAAAGATACTTACAAAACTTGGGAAATATTACTTGTTAAAACAAAATTAGCCTTTATTATTTTTAAAGGAGTTAATTTATGTAGAAAAAAAACTGTCTACGCCGATATAATAGCTGTCAGAAATACGCCACTAGCGATACTCCTAAGATCGTTCAATCCACCAAGTAGCGTGTTACTCCTACCAGGACGTCCTAGGTAAGTGAGGGTCTAGCTAGACACAACTACACAAGTCGTCGCAGTTTGTTGGTACGTATGAAGAGATTGTGCTCCACCTCCAGAAATCTATGCAAGGTGGGCGACGTCACTCACTTTGCCCATCATGCTGAAATTACTTTTGTCGTTGCATCTGGAGTATCTGGAGTCCAGATTCTGGTCAGGGTGTATAGTTTTGTCAATGGCGTAAGTAGTAGTGAGATACATCTACTTGGCGGATTGAACCATGTACATTGGGGCTTAAATTAGAACACTTCCTTCCTGAAGCTGAATCCGAACTGGTCGCACTTCACGCGCAGAATGCGTGCCAGCTGCGGGGGTCCGCAGTAGAACACTGTCACCTGAACAAAACGTGTAAAATGGTTAAAAATAAAATATAATATTGTATTGGAATAACAAAGGAGTTTTGTGAATGAACGTACAGTATTCCACTGATGACTCTATGATAGACTTTATATCAACAGTGTTACTAAAAACAGCAAATCATTCCTTTGAGACATGTGGAAACGTAGCCAAAATATTGGGTTAGTTCTTTATTCTTGGGCTAGATGCTGGCCAAGAGATAAACCCATTAGCAAAAAAATCTGCACATATAAAAAGTAAAGCAACTCGTCGATGGCCCCACGTTGGGCGCCAGAATCTCAGTTATGTAGGTACAAATGGTACAGTCAGTATACTACTATGCGACTCACAAATCACTCTCGGCTCAACCCCTGTGTAGTACAAATCGACCCAACCTCACTAGTTAAATTCCCGATCTCCAATTTCGACGAGTAGTACCAGAAAATCGCTCGCTAATATCGAATATGAGAAGCAATTGATGCTTTCTTTAGCCCGTTGCATGAGAATTGCCTGGATAATCGTGTTGATAATTACTGTACTGACCTTTCCTTTCCTCTGCTCTTGAAGTTGCTGGAACACTTTGTCCCAGTTGGGCCGGCCCGCGTTGGTACGAGTCTTTAAACCCGTGATCAAGTCGCGTTTCTCCTGGAGTGAAATAAATTAGCAGTATATTTTAGAGCACATTTTCTTAGCGTATACAAGAAGGCTGGAAATAGATGTTATCAATATCAATCATTGATCATACGACAAACCAACATTAGCCAGACTATTTAATTTGCCAAAATAACAGTAAATTGCACCAAATTTGGACTACTTGCATAATGACATAAAATATATTAAAATATTTAATATTGCTGCCTCTTGTTGGCATCATGGAAGTTCGATATGTTTTCTATATGTTATAACTTCCTTTTGGTTTGGCCAATGCTTTTCCGTGGATGTTGTGAGTTTCGCAAAATTATTGAAATAATTTGATGGGTTCCTTGTCTTGAATGCTGTTGCGTCGTCAGAAAAAATCTTACCTTTTCATGCAGCAAGTCCAGGGCTAACTGCAGCCCCACAGCCTTCATGTCGCTCCTCTGAAGTGCGCTGGTGATGTACATATGCATCTCGAGGAAGCGGGCGCCGCTCTCCGCCTGCTCGATCTCCAGCTGCGATAGTAGGGACACGAACCACTCGAAGGAACGCTGTTCGCGATTGATCCAGAAAAAGTCCACCTAAAATTAAAAATTGTCTTCAATGAGTTGAGAGACTTGAGTGGCAATAATTGTCTATACGTGGTATGACATACTCGAAGGCTTCAGACTTTAAAGCAATCTGAGTTCATTTTATGGGGTCCGAAAAGAAAAAAATGAAAATGAAATAATTTATTCGTGACATAATATATACAACAGACAAAACTAACTAATAAATAAACTAATAAAATTGCCACGAAACGGGCCCGCCCCCGAAAGACGCGAGAAGGTTTACAAATTTTATCAGTGACAGAGGAGAATTCTGTCTTCAATGAATGATCTAAAACAGTAATCTTTCTTCGTTCAGAGTTGTTTTGTCGGAAGTGGAAATTGCCGTAGTGATTTTCAAACTACGTTAGCAAATAAAAAAGTGGGAAAATACATTAGAACTAAGACTGAGGAATAGGTCCATAATATATGTACCTATGATAAGGTAATAATTGCACTTCGCACGCACGACCAAGATAAAAAAAGTTACCTTTCTAAGGTTCATGTTATTCTGCGCGATGCTCGACGCCCACTTGTGGTCGCAGCGTGGGCACACGTTGCGCGAGTTCCAGTATCGGTACATTATCGACTGCAACAGACAATTGAAACAATAATTGATTACTTTTTCGACATAATTCCTTTCAGTGAGACTACTTTCCCCTCCCCTTTCTTCTTTTTTTCACTCTGCATAGATAATTTTGAAGAAATTTTCAGTACCATAGTATAAATTATCTCTAATACCTATCAATATTAATATTTATTTCAATATTTTTAAACGAGCTATATCACGTATATATATATATAATATGTATATATAATTGTAGATGATGACTAACCTGTAAGATGGAGGCGAAGGGCGTGACGCCGATGCCCGCGGCGATGAGCGCAGCGTGCTCCGCGCGGAAGATGTGCGACGACGCTGCGCCGTAAGGACCGTCCAGGTAAATCTGACAGGAAATGTTTCAAGCATTTTTACACAAGTTGCGTAAACACCGACTTATGTAAGTCCAAATGTCAATAGGATCGTGAATTATTAGATGGGACCTTCCTCGTACTCGCTATCTCTCGTTCGCAGCATTAAATGTGAACGAAGGGCGACTGCAAGCTACTATAGGTAGGTTCCTAAGTCTGCCTGCGCACTAAGTAATATAAGTATATATATATATATATATATCTTCATAGGTTTAGGTAAAAATGTTCAACTACGTCTAGGTTTAAGGCGATATATCGATTGAAAGAGACGCCCTTATGTTTTTCGCTCACGACAAAACGGGATGCTACACTCTCCGAGAATGGCGTTTTTACACAAATCTTGTTAAATATCTGGCTGTGTGCAGGTTTATTAAATTTCCTCTTGACAGAGTTTAGATGAGGTAAAATACCATCGTATTAACTTAATCGTGTCTTTTAATATTGCTAGTCCGGGCAGGACAGCGTTTCAAAGTTTCTAAATTTCTCGGTGTAGCGCCTTAACCATATACCTCCAGCGGTTTCCCAACAGGGTAGTTAGCGAAGGCCTCTGCGGTTGACGCTTCACTGGGGCTCTGCACGGTAATGGCAGGCGGACTCTCTATGTCTTTGTCTGGAGAGAGACTCTTGGACAACCTTCGTCGCGCTGAGGAAAAAGTAAAGCAAAGTTGAGAAATGCTACAGATATAAAATTGGGACGTATCGTACATACATACATCAGGCCTGTACTCCCAAAAGGGGTAGTCAGAGCACATGCAATTAAATTTCAGTGCCTCTTTAAGCAATCGTAGGTTTAAAGATGGAAAAAATGTGATGTTGCAGTGATAGGTTGCTAGCCTATCGCCCACAACACTCTTGAACCCGGTTCCCATAGTCGATTCTTACGACACCCACGGGAAGAAAGAGAGAAGTGCCATTCTAACCCGGTACCATACGGGTACGGGCCTGACCTATCGCAGCGACGTATCGTACATACAGGTAGTTATAGATGCGCCACCGAGCGACCAAGGGTAAGAGAAAGAAAATTTATATAAAATTATACTACCTACGCAATTTAAACGGTTTGGAAGTGTGCCAAATATGGCGCCGGCAGCTG
The DNA here is from genome assembly GCA_951800055.1 of Cenopis cana. Taxonomy (NCBI): domain Eukaryota; kingdom Metazoa; phylum Arthropoda; class Insecta; order Lepidoptera; family Tortricidae; genus Cenopis; species Cenopis cana. The sequence continues at coordinate 11,128,959 of OX637473.1, forward strand.
TCATCCCGTAGAAACTTGTCAAACTTTCCATACAATCAGATTTGAGGAACACCGCTTACGATTACAGACGGTTTGGTGCAACCCAGCCTAGATCTTTTTGTATCGATTTGTAGTGATTTTCCTTCAGGAGGAATGAAAATAGGTGAGCAGACTGACCGACGGTGAGGATGCTCTCGTTGGACCGGCGGCGCTCGCAGCTCTCCATGCTAGGCGTCTTGAACGCGATGATTGTTGGCTTCGTACGCATGTACCTGTGAAATGATTCAATACCGATCTATGAAATAATTGAATTACACACAACCTCTACAATTAAGAGCTAGTTATGCTTGAAACATGGAAGTTAACAACTATCTGTAGAGTATAGGACGTGTAGTCGATACGCTGGCGAATCATAAAACTGTCAGATTTAGGTGTACTGGTGGTGTACTGTCAACGTTCTGTTAGGTTAGGTTACACTTGCGGCCCCGCGCTGAGGTGCGGGATAGGTTCCCCGCGCAGCGGGGTGCCGTCGGTACGGAAAAAGTCATTTTACACGTCTGTCAGATAGGTATACTGTCTCTCTTTGCCACGGACCCCAGTATACTGACCTGAAGCTGTGCGCCAGAGCGCGGTTCTGCGGGCTTCGGTAAGCCAGGCCCAGTGCGGCTCGGCGCGCGCTCGCCATCGAGCCCACGTCGAAACTCCGCTCGGACTCTGAGCGCGGGTAGTCCTGCAATCTGTAGCATAAGGATAAAGATAATCCCAGTTTTAGGCTGTCATACTAAATTTCAAAGTATAAAATTGCGATTCACTTAGGGCCGACGCTAGCTTACGCGGGTGCACGGAGCGGGTCATACTAAACTGCCCGCCGCGGGCCCTTAAGCCCTAAAGTACTAAAATCCGACGCACGTTATTGCGAAAGTACGCCACATCGATTTACATATTCTCAAATATATGCCACCGCGATGCACGTTAGTGCGAAAGTATAACACATCGATCTGCATATTCTCGAATATTTGCCACCGCGAATACCGCGATGCACGTTAGTGCCAAAGTATGCCACTTCGATGCACACATTCTCCCTAATTAGTTGTATACTAAATTTTAGTGTCAATACTATTCCTCTTTCAGACTACTTACGCCAAAAGCCGTTGTTTGTTCATATCCTTGTTATGAAAATCTGGCATGGAGCGGGATTTCTCAAGGTGCTTGTTCGACGGAGCCAACGTCAGCAGCGTAGGTCGGCCGTTGGGAGCAGAGGACAATGCTAGAACCACACATGAATAGTCTCATATTTGCGACAAAATCATTCAGGTATATCATGTAGGTAAGGAAATACGTATTAACTTGAATTGAAAAATCTAGATTCTATGTTCCTTTCATTATTTCCGCAGTTAATATGTACTCTATCAATATTTACAACATTACCCGAAAGAGATGTTAAAGAATTACGTAACGTAGACGGACCTTTAAAATTCATCTCATTCTCCTCATCCAAAGTGAAACCTTCGTTGCAGTACTCCTTTACTTCTGGTGAGAAGTCTACTGAGCGCTTCTTGCCGTCAGCTGATGAGCTCTTGCGCTTACTCTTATTGCTCTGGTTCGAACTCGTTCTGCTCACTTTCCTGGGGTAACAAAGGAAATATGGTCAGGATAAAAATTACGGTTAAAGGTAAGAAGACTCGATTAAAATTACACCAGGCAATGTCCTAAATAATAACACACGATTGTATCATTCTGTAATAGGAAGAAATATATCAAAAACTGAGATACACGTTGCCTGATTATGGTTAAAGGAGTCCTTACTCATGCTCTGCTGGGACTTCTCCGGCGTGCAGCTTAGCGTGTTCTTTTTCGAAATATTCGTACAGCGTGTTGGTCCACTGACCGACGCCCCGAATATGAAGCCAAATGTAATCTTGAACAGTAAAGAAGTTACAATCAGAAAGTCACCTGGGCAATAATTACTGTTGCCTGCATCCAAAAATTTAGAGTATTAGTTAATCTTTCCTTCCAGGCTTTAAAGACTCACCTTCCTGATCAGGAGCGCTGCTAATAGTGAAGGGATGCCACTCGTACCGTGCTATAGCAGGTATGTTCACGAACACGTAGTCTCCAGCATGGAAGTCAAAGAGAGGAGGGCGACGCACCACCAAATGCGTCACGCGCGATGGCAGAAGAATTCCTGACGAGATGTAAGTCTTGCCGTGGTTTGATCTGGATGACATTGTAAATAATACTTCAGTTTCACAGAGTTAAGTACATACGGGAAGTGCTAATGCTGAAAGCTAAAGCAGTTTGGACTTTGTTTGATTTAAAATAAGTGACTCTTTATGATGCCCACTCAGTGATCTGATGCCGGTTCAGTTTCCTCCCTATGTTAAAATTTAAGGCTCACTTCCGAAATTGCTAATTGTTGGCATTTTGTAGCAGGGCGGGCGCACCTGGAGTTCCATTAGATGAGGAGATGGGAGTATCATGTAGGAAGGAGAAGATTTTCTGCCTTTGAACTTACTTCATCGCAACGAGCCGGATAACCCTCTCCGCGATATACAGGCTGCCCGGTAGCGCAAACCACTTCCAGAAGTTAGGCGCGTGGAACAGCAGCAGCAGCCAAAATGGCACGTACAGCAAATGCGTCCAGTAGAAGATCTGAAGACATTAGTCGTATATTTTTTATGCATAATATATGAACAGATATGTCGTGAATAAAGTTTGACCCTCCAATTGTCTTGTTTTAATTTAACCCAACCACACCCAACGAAACTAAATGGGACCTGCAATAATACGAGTAACAAGATGTAATAAAACCGAAAAACGTAGCGATTCTTATTGCCGTAGTTCTCACCTCAAAGCTGCCTCCTCGGCGGATGAAGGGCTGACTACAGACAGCCATGATGGCAAGGATGACCAACAGCGCGAAACCGGTAGGGTTGGCACATCCGTGCACCATTCCGAATAAATGTGGCCGCTCCGTCAGCAGCCACTCCCAGGTTGAAAAGTTTTTCGCGTTGATTATTGGATCATTTACTACTATCAAACCTGTAGAAAATTTTAAAATACTTACTTAATCAATGGAAAAGAAGGATGGTCAAGAAATTACTCTAAAGTTGTCTTTTCTCTTAGGTTGAAACGCGATCATGGAGAAAAATTTAACGAAATATTTTAATACGGTCTTTTTCATTCTGTCCACTTTTCGCCTCGATGAAAAGGCAAGGTGCCACCTAAGGTATCCTGTCAGATCACTACTGTCAGTCAATACACGTAATGGGTCACTCACTGAAGTTGCAAATGTGCATCACAGTGTGAACGACGCTGTAAACGAGGATCAGCACGCCTGTGAGCTTGTGCAGGTAGATGTGGTGGTCGAGCGGCAGGAAGCTGCTGGCGCCGCGCACGCGCAGCGCCGTAATGCACAGCCGCAGCATCAGCACCAGCACCCACGCGCAGTTGAAGTTGAGGCACTGCCCTAGACGATATATTAAATATGTACACATTTTTACGTGTTCAAACTGGTAGTGTTAAGACTTATCAAATTTTGATTGTGAAGTTGTTCGGGTCGTGACATTTCTATGAACAAGCTCGGAAATGCTCGGCACTTACATTTGTCACACAGCTTTTGCATCTTTAAATGCAACTGTTAGAATAATCCCAATTTCATTGTGAGATAAAACATTTTTATTATGACATGTCAGTTACTCCCTAAGGCTTAATTTGATTGAAAAATTCACCACCACAAGAGATACCCATGGTAGCTCAGTTCGTTAAGAGCAATGTACTGATTCCAGAGGTCGTAGATTCAAATCCCACCTGTAATTTTTCAATTTTTCTCTTTGTAAATTATATCAGTTACTGATGAAATCACAGCAGCATCCCCCGTTAAAATGAAATGTGAATAGTGCAACTGAAATCACATATTTTTTTAACTAGACATAAACCATTCGGTATTTTAGGTTTCCATTCTGTTATATCCAAGGGGTAAGAATGGCCATATCAAAATAAACTCACCGCAAGCCCTAGCCATGATAACAAAACCATTCGACTCCTTGTATTCCACACACCTAGCCACGAATAACCCGATATTCACCAGGAAGAACAACCCAGTAAATACGAGGAACACGTAGTTGTTCTTGAAGTACGGGAGCGAGAGCTGGTAGGGCTTGAGAGAGGAGAGTCTGTGGCGAAGGGAGGTGCGCTGCGGTTGTGTTGCTGGGACCAGCCAACGGTCGATGCTGGAAAAGATAAGAATTCAATGAAATATACCGGGTCTGGTTCTTATGCTATTTGCAGAATTACTATGGAATCATTTTAAATACAACATACCACGTAAAGTCTTCAAAAATGCCATCATCTGCTCCTGTACCTTCTGCTCGCTGAAGTGCAGTCCATTATGGATTATAATCTAGGTGAAACCTAGGAGCTCCAGCTGCTGCTGCTTGATGAAGCTCATGGCAGTCTCCTCTGTTAGAACTAGATACAAACAATACTGAGCTGATACCGCAGCAATCCCCCATGTCGGTCCAACTGCCCGCGCAAAGCCTCATACCTGATGGCGCCTCTCTGCTCCGTATCTGCGTCTTCGAATATGACTGTCGTCAGCTCCAACAGCACCTGCTTGCTGAAGCTCATGCCAGTTTCCTCTGTTAGAATATATATATATACAAACAGAACTGACCTGATAGATAGATTATGTAGCAATCCTCCGTGTCGGTCCAGCTGCCCGCGCAGTGCTTCATACGTGATGGCGCCTCTCTGCTCCGTGTCTGCGTCTTCGAACATGGCTGTGGTCAGCTCCAGCAGTTGCTGCTCGCTGAAGCTCATGCCATTCTCCACCATACACGCGCGCATCACGTGCTGGAGTTCTCGGTGTTGGATGAGGCCGTCACCTGTGCACAGCAGTAAATAATTGTACCTACCACTGGTTCTCTCTTTCTACCTGTCGTCTACCAGTCCCTGGGATCCCAGGGCACATGAGTGAATTTCACCAAACGGGCATTTTTGTCCAATTCCCATGGAATTTAGAAATACCAATAATACATAGAAAATTCTATGCTGATAATTTGATAAAAAAATTAATAAACACAAATTTTCTTACGGGGTACTTATACTTATAAAATTACGGAAGTTATTACAATTTGAAAATTTGACCTGGGCACGGGAATTTATCTGTCCATGGGAATTGCCTTTTCTTACAAAAAATTGTATTAAAATTATTATTTACCATCTAATTTATCAAGAATTATAAAGTTCAGTTGTATCGAAGTTATTTAGCCTAATTTTACCAATCATGGGTCACTCTTTTCAAATATTTAAGAAGCTAAGTGTAATTGTAGCAGTTGGCCTGTTTTCTTTAAATAAACGCATAAACTATAACTCTGATCGATATACTTAGTACAAATTATATTTATTTATGCATTTCATCCATAATTATTGTTATTAAATGAGGTTTATTAACAAAATAAGTCACCCTTCCCAATTCCCGTGTCCCAAAATCAGCTGTTTTGGGTAAACAAGCTATGGGAATTAGGACACGGGAATTGGAAATCTATATAAAAAAAATCATAAAAAATTCAAATCGCATGTTAATAATATTTTAAGTTATCGTTTATATAGAGACACCAAAGTGCTTTATAATGCATACATATGTTAATGATTACTTATGTAAAATTTGAATTTCTAAGGGCCACCGAAATTGCAAGCAAAAGCAAAAAAATTGTCGCCCACCCAGAAACCGAAGTACTTAGGTGGTTTACTCGAACTTAATGCGGTTTGCTATATATAGATTTTTTATATATAATAGCTGACATTTGAGAGTACATGTGAAGCAGGACGCGAAGCTGATAAAATGTAAACGATGGCTGCCAGGGACCTTTGAATTTTGCCGACAAAATTTATCTCTCGCGCTCGGACGATTTTTAAACATCAATTACAAGTTATTCACCACAGTGAAGTGAATAGTGTCTGTGCTCAGTGATAGTAAATATAATCGAGTTAAAGTTTTTGACACGAAATCAGTGATTCTAATGTACAGTTTTTGATAGGAATTTTTGATTGATTCAAAACTCGATGCCGGACAGGGCACGGAGTCTTAATTTGAGCGTTTAGGTATTTTTTAATGTATTTTAAAAATAAATTAGTCCGTGAATTTGAGTGGACCTCAACGTGAAAACATGTATTCTTTATGAAAAAAATAAAAGGGTGCGTATTATCTCATGCTACCATACGATTTTCAGCTCGGACACAAAAAAATCGAGTATAGAAAATGACCCACATAACAGAAGAATGCTATTGAGCCATTGTTTATATTTTCACCTGGAGAGGACGGATGATAATTACCGCATCGGTCGGTGTTTAGCTTCGTTTCTCTAGATCTAATCCGATCGAAGCAATGCAATCTAACCTAACCTAATTTTGCAGATAGCGGCGTCCATAGACATTGTTTATTTTAAGGGATGTAGATGTATGGTATAGGATATGACTTTAACATATTGTACACAAGACTTAAACAGCATTAAGGGACTGATTCTTGATATCTTATGTTTGTGTACAATATTTAAAAAAACACCAATATTGTACACAAGACTCAAACAGAATTAAGGGACTGATTCATTAAATAGGATCACCATATCTTATGTTTGTGAACCATATAAAAAAAAACACCAGACGAGGTAAACGCAGCAGAAACTGAACTTGTTGCGAGCTGTACTTGCCATCCTGATCGTAGACTTTGAACAGGAACCGTATCTTGTCCTCGTGCGACTGCCCCGCGAAGCGGTGCACGGCTGCGATGAACTCCTGCAGCGAGATGGTGCCGGAGTCGTCCTCGTCGAAGATTTGGAACACGCGCTCCGTGAAGAATGGCTGGAAATAGTATGAAATACATACCAGACTGTTCAAATTGAAATTAATGTCATTGTTCTTGTATCCAACCAGTCAATCTTATAACTCTCATGGGTGGGTCTCTTTCCTTTGATTCTCAATATTCTTAAAAACAAAAAATACAGTATAAGCCCTCAACGAGTTCTAAATAACAATACCCCACTCGATGGGGTAGGTCTTTTTTTGTGCCCCCCTTTAGCTGTATGAAAGCCACCCTTATTAAATTAAGCATTTAAAAATATTTTTGACGATGTGTGTACTTAGATGTGGGTCTACACGATGCTTAAACTGTGAAAATTTGAAGCCATCCATTTAGCTTTTGAGGGGGGCTCCCATACCTTTATTAGAACAGGGTAAATTTATAAAATGGCTTCTCGTTCCTATATTCTTCAATATTTTTTCCTATATTCTTCAATAATTTGAAAAACAAAAACTACAGTATTTATGCACTTAAAGTTAATTTTATTTGATTTTAAGTTATTAAAGTGCTTACGTTTTTCGATACTAATATCTTCTCAAACTGTTCCCTCGTGATTTCCTTCTGGTCTCCAACCGTCTGACGGAACAACTGCTCGAGCTGATCCACACTGTGCCGGTCAAATCCGACGCGAGGCCTGTAACATTGATAATGGACCCAAGAGGAATTAAGATTCTCACAACAAATTACAATGTAGAGGGCACTGGGCTATTTTAGTAATAACTATTGCAGTAATTGCAGTAAGGGACCCAAATAGTGAAAAAACTTTAAACGTAAGCGCAAATTAAATTATTTACCGTGTGCTGGATACTGTAGAGAGGAACTCCATGATATCGTCGACTGTGGCGTAGCCGTCACCATCTGTGTCCACAACTTTAAAGAGACGTGCAGTCACCTGTAGGTAGGTAATGAGGATTATTACAAAGGTTACTATGTTGAAATGAAAGAAACCGGGATCAAATCCTGAAGACATGCTCATGTCATGTCTAAACATGGTAATACTAAATAGTTTACTATTACTCCTTGAGTGAACGAAGTATTATGAAGAGCAGACCCGACCTAGATCACCTAGGTAAAATTCGGTCGATGAATTTAGTCAAAAAAAAACCATTTACGCTTTTTTGCGTTAAATCTGTGACTAACCAACCAGCCTAAGAATATTAAGAGTACTTTACTGTTAACTGGGGAAGTAAAAGAAACGTACCACCAAAAACATACATGTCAATATGGGAGCCAAGTTCAATATTAATAATATTCCGCCGACAAAAGTTTTGAGATCTAAATGAATGCTAAGTTCTGTACAGTTAAGTGCAAAAATATGTATCGAATGAATCCTCTCATAAATATGTACCAAAACCTTAATTCACCGAGATAAGAGCTATGGGACATCTTTTTGAGCAAGTTGTATGCACCCATATTTTTGCACTTGACTGTACATACGATAATCCTGAACATATATTGAAGTCAAATGACTTGGCTAGTTTTAGATTTTTGATGTGTGTATCTTAATTGAGCTATATTCATGAAATTTGGGGTTCTAGTCAGCCTTAGGGGTCACCAAATTCCATAAGTAGGAGTCAAAACTGGCTCCAAATGGTTGGTGTCATATGTATAACACACGGCCGCTGCGTCCCCAGTTTTCTTCTTTTGACTTGGTTTGGCTTGGGACGCTCGCTGCCGCGTATCTAGATATCTCCCAAAATGGAGAATGACCAGTAACAGCACGTATATGTATTTCAAATAGTCTACAAACTAGTCTATTCTGCAAGATCAACTGGAAGGTGTCGAGCGTGATGTGGTCGCTGCTGCACGTCAAGTAGGCGACGCTCTCGATGTGTTCTATCAGTTCCAGTTGCTTCTCTTCTCTGAAATAGACAAATTGCTACTTTGATTACAGATTGGGTGTAAATTGTGTGTTAATTTTCTAGCTAGAGATAAACTATGATAACATGTCCCGCGCTTCCAAAATTCAAAACGCTTATATATAATTGTTAAAGTATTTAAGTATAGATAATGCAACTTTTTTTTTGTTTGACGGCTGTCTCATCATGCACACATGCTTTGGGAGTCATGGTGGTGCTTTATAAATCTTTCATAATTACATAGAAGCCTTTTGAATTTTGGAGACGCGCGACATGTTGTCGTAGTTTATCTCTACCTGTGTATAAATCGAAAAAAATCCTCTGCCTAAAAATATAACGAGATTGTTTTCGGTAAACTCGTCACGGGAAATTTGGAAAAAACTGATCTTCTGGTATACTGCAATAAATTGTACTGCTTTAAAAATCACTATATACTATACGGGTGGAATAAATAGGTCCAGGAGATGAAGGGCAATTTATAATGGACTTAACAACAAACTTGTCAGCATAATTACATGTACCTAATAATTTTTAGGTGGTTCTTATTCCAATAGGAAGTGGTTTAAGATGGTACATACGGGAGCCTGGCCTTCAGGAACTCGATCCAGTCTGCCTGCACCAGCTCCCCCTGCCGCTCCGCATCGAACAGCCTGAAGATGCGCTCCAACAAGTCCTGCAACACATCCACAACTAAAAACCACACACTACTTCGGAGGTTTCCCCTGGGATTGCTATAAAGTCACAGTCAAATAAAAAAAAATACTACACTGAGAGAAAAACTAACAAAAATAGAGTAATTATTACTAATATAAAACTTAATCCGAGGACGAGAAATGTCTTCTAATAGCAACAAATTGGCTTTTGCAAATTCTGTTACTTGATTTTACATATGTTACGTTTGTACAATCATGTTTGGAATCACAAGTGGCTTTTCTAAAAATAGGCAATATAATTTGTTAAATATAGGGAACTTCAATAATAATTACAGTGATTTGTAAAAAGTAATGAATTTTGTTTTATGCTACATTTACTAAAGCCCATTTGTTGAAATTAGATTTAGGATTACTAGGCTGTTTGTAGAAATAGATAACTTTTATAAAAACGGTAATACTTCCGTAATTAATAGTAAAACTTCATTTTTTCCCCAATTACAAATCAGTTTTTTTAATTCTTGGTGGTGATTTTTTTCTCAGTGTATGCTACGACTTTATGATAGGTACCTATCATTAACTTCGGTCGCATTAACTAAAACAAAATTAAAGCTATGTATACTAAATCTACTTTACTCTATTACTACTAATTCTTTGTGAAAAGTCTGCCAGTTCTTCGTTCACACACTAAGTTAACTTACGGGTAAAAAATACAATAATTTTACTATTTAACATTTAATTCAAGCAAATATTCAACGCACCTAGTCGTAGTTTTAATGAAATGAACGAGGACAACACTATGTTTATTCACGGATTTATGTTTAACTCAATTTCTAATGATCATATATAAAAACAAACACAATGTCAACAATTTCCAACTTTTTTAGTTGCCTACCCACAAGATTACGCTACCTACTACCGACATATTATATTCCTACTACATGTGTACTCCATACATGTAACTGGCCGTAAGAACCGTAGTACTGTCTTCTCTAAGATCTAGTGGGTCGAAATAATTGCTAAATATACGGTTAAAGTATCTATTGACAGGAAAATAATTGTAAATTCTTTCATCTGGGTATAAATCGCGGTAAAGTATTTAGTTTCAAAATTAAATAAAATGATGACCTTTATGATGAGAATTAAACTACATGTTACGATCCAAATTTAAACAGATTGTAAAATGAACTAACATTATTTAGGTATGTTTACAATTAAAAAAGTGTTGTGTATTTATTATCAGCAAGCGCAATCTAATGGAGCTGCGGACACTTCACGCGATGGATCATGAATCATGTCATGATTCGTATTATCCACAGCCACACTCACTGACAGGCAAGCGTGAACGGCGTTCAAACTGAGGGTCCAATTTCATAATCCTAAAAGTACTTATATGGAAATACACGGCCGGAATTCCATTCAAATTAACAGAAGTGGGCACACGGACAGGGGCCTAAGATATAGCTTAGGCTTCATGTCACTAAGTCACTATCATTATGATATACAAACTCTTATCTAGGTTTCTGATTAAAAAAAAGGAAGACATGCAACAGGCGGGCCATTTTTGAGTGTCGACGCTCGACTTTTCACTCGACATGTGTCAAAACATCATAGTTTTTTGACTGGTTTCGAGTGAAAAGTCGAGCGCTCGACACTCAAAAATCGGCCCCCAGGATTATGTCAGTAGGCATTATGAATCTCGAATAATGAGTATCTTGTTAATCGTATGATTATGATGTCATTTAAAGCTAGGACAGGTTAAATCTCATGTTTCAGATACCAATCATCAATTTCAGGAATAATGCACATTTTGGGGGTGTAGGTGGTCTATGTAGGTAGTATTTAGCCGACGTTATATATATTCTTTATGAGTAGCTACGTTTCCAATCTGTGATCTGATTAAAATACCTATATTAACTTATTTTCATCCCAAATCCTTTCTACGGACTCCTAATCTCCAACATGTAAAACACCAATGAAGCACACTAATTGAACACGAACTGTCCGCGCGCAATCAGCTGTCAAACTAATGTCATAATGACAGTTGACAGCTGACGTGCGTGGGCACATGGGACCCTCGCGAAGTGAACCTCGTACAGAGGAAGTTCGACTTTAAAATTCATAGCATATGGTGGGATTTGGTGCAGCAGATACACATATATTCAAACGTTGTTATAAGAAAAAATGTTTTCTATGAACTGAAAATTCTGCGAAACAATACGTCTATGAAACTTCTGTCTGCGAAACAAAGTACAACCCTGCGAAACAAAGTACAACCCCATAGAAAAGTCGTTCCCTTGACGTTTCATAAAAAAGTTGTTGATTTGAATATCAGTCAACATCCCTTTTATTATCAAGGGTCATTCATCAAATATCTAGATCTAGTTTCGTAAAATAAAATAAATAAGAATAATTTAATAGATAATGATTAATTTTACTGCTGTTTCTTGAAGATTACTGCAATTAAATGTTCTAAGTGCCAGAACGTAAATTGAAAGTTTGTTACGGATTACTATATTTAATCTTATATCTTTAAACGAGCAATTCTTGTATATTTATTTATTTATATATATGTATATATATTTATTTCGGGGATCTCGGAAACGGCTCTAACGATTTTGATGAAATTTGGTATGTGGGGGTTTTCGGGGACGAGCAATCGATCTAGCTCAGTTTTATATTTGAGAAAATGCGTGTTTTCGAGTTTTCATGTTTTTAAATTTGTTCGTGATTGATATTTACAATGGCTCCTGACGTACGGAAAATTAGTATCAGAAGAACCAGTATAAGCCTGACCTACGAATATGCACATAGTTGTCACGAATCTCAAGGTCAAGATATATAAGGACGTATGGTGAGGCGAGTTTATATTTTGTTATTTGTAGCATTTATAAAGAATGACACATGACAACGACTTACGAGGTTTTTTATCAGGCACGTTCAAGGGGCTGACACGCTTTGCTAGAGAAAGATAGTCTTATTGCGATTCCTATAAGAGGAAATAGAAAAGAGGCTGAGAGAGAGAGAGAGGGGAGATGTTTTGTCCCTATCACCGACCGGACGTTTTTTCATGGTCGGGTTACAGGCAAATGCAAATTTCCATAAGCAATACATTGGACATGCAAACCGGCCAAATTGCGTAGTAAAAATTTTATATGAATATGAGCAAAAGTATGAGAAAGAAATAGCCCCGGTCGCTCGTTGGCGCATCTATAACTACAGAGTATATATTATATCTATGGGCACGTTCTGCGGTGTCAAATAATCTCAATGAATCAAAAAGTTTTAGAATGAAAGAGAGGCAATATAACGTGACGTCATTCAAAGCCATATTTTCTGGATTCAAACGAATGTTCGGCACGCAACCCTAAGCTTCTTGCAATGAGTATTAAAATCGTTCTTATATGCTTACAATTTTGTCTCGTTCCACCGCATAGCTGCGTCCTTTTCTCGCACGATCATAGCCCATTATGTGGTCGGGTTTCACGTTTATTTATGTTTATTTTGATTTTTTTAGTTTATTTTGATCGCGGTTTAAAAAAAAATGTATTTTGAATCTCGATGAAGAAATTGTTATCATTTTATTTCGCACTGACATTTATTTACCTACTGAATGCGTTATTAAAACTGGGGGCCGATTTTTGAGTGTCGAACGCTCGAATTTTCACTCGAGATCTGTCAAAATACTATGACGTTTTGACAGATGTCGAGTGAGAATTCGAGCGTTCGACACTCAAAAATCGGCCCCCAGATCGGAGAAGGAATTAGTCGAGTAGCCAGGAATTCAATAATAATGTTTATTTAAAATGTGTACCTATATGCAAGTGTCGTGAGGACTTTGAAATGCCTAGGAAGCCTTTGAGAAAAACGTTTAATGTACGCATCCAAGGCAGACCTGAGGAAAAACATTTGTGTTGTTGTTGTGTATTTGTCCTTAGTTGTCCTTTATTGCCCTTCGGCCCTAAACTTTGAGTGTACGCGTGAGGTCGGCCTTATCGCTCACCTTTGGTCCTTCGGCCCTCAGGTTCCGCGTGTACGCGAGTGTACGCGTGAGCTTGGCCTTCAGGCCTCGCTTAGCTTTACCTACCGCTCACCTTCGGGCCTTCGGCTCTCAGGTTCGAGTGTCCGCGTGAGCCCGGCTTTCGAACTCGCTAAACCTTACCGCTCACCATCGGGCCTTCGGCCCTCAGGTTCGATTGTAACACTGATAGTAATAGTGAGTGTCTGCGTGGGCTCGCCCTTCTGGCCGCAAGCGGCTCTCCAGTCTCCGGCTCGCGTGGAGAGCGCGCTCTAAGGGACGCTTCGGGCCTTCGGGCCTGCGAGGCATACATGGGGCACATGAATAGTTGGGCAACCCTTTCCTCCCGTATCGGTCTCGCAAAAATACTGGGGGGAGGGGATGCTTGGGCACTCGGGATGTGGCTCCGGGCCTTCGGCCCTCCGCCGAGCTTGGCCTGCGGCCTCGCAGCCTGAAGCTCGCAAAACCTTGTATATTTATGTGGTGTATGCTAAATAGAACATATGGTAATTTATTTAATAATATTTTCTTGGAATCAATATCGAGGTCTCTTGCATTCCTTAGTACTGGGAAAAAGTACAAAGGTTAATATTAGTTAAGTTTCCATCAGATGTGTATCAGGTGTGATCAGCTGAGTTATTAGGGTGTGACATACACCACAGCTTCCCCGTTTTTTTGAGACAAAAAATAGTAAAATACCAGGGGTTGGTGACTATATCAGGGCTGCCTTGCGCAGCCGGACTGGAAGGGTCGCCATGAGAGGCGACCTGCACTTAGTAGTTCGGCTCTGGAAGGGTCGCCATGAGATGTGCGGTGCTCTGGCAGGGTCGCTGATGAAGTGACCTGCTCTCAGTATCTTGGTTCTGGCACTTTTTCACTAATTCAGGGCTGCCTGGGGCAGCCCGCCTGGCAAGGTCGCCATGAGATGTGGAGCGTTACGGGTTATAATGATAAGACGAGACTCGAGGAAATACTGATTTATTGCCTTTATACTAAAGGTTTGGTATGCTAAATAGAACATATGGTAATTTATTTAATACTATTTTCTTGGAATCAATATCAAGGTCTCTTGCATTCCTTAGTTCTGGGAAAAAGTACAAAGGTTAATATCAGGGAAGTTTCCATCAGATGTGTATCAGCTGTGATCAGCTGAGTTATTAGGGTGTGACATACACCACATTTATATAGGATTTTCGGTTGTTTGGTACTCCCGCGGCTCGGCCTTCGGCCTCGCCAAACATTTCAGGGAGGGGCGCGCACCTGACCACTTGAATGCCTGCAGCCTGGCGGCCTGAAGCTCGCCCTTCGGGCTCGCAAAAATTACTCAATAGTTGTTTTGCCCCCTGAGTCCCCGCATGCGAAATCTCAACGCGCTAGGACCATTTTGAAATTTTTGCCAAAAAATAATCGCCAAAAAAAGTCACCTCACCAAATGGCTTGCAGTTCTCAATGACATTTGGCCGAGCATCCCCCCACCTACCGTTTAGCCAGCTTAGCAACTTTTTGGTTTTCAATCAATCAATCAATTATTTATTTTACATTAAAACATGGTGTACATTAGAAGATATAAAAGAGGTATTCAGAGGTTTTCAGAGGTATTTCTCTGGTAGTCACGGAGCCACCCCCTATTCTTTTCCCAGACATCGTATTAGACCTGAGGGACCTCACTAGGAGAACTATTGGGTCATAAACACTTGCAAAAAAGAAAAGTCGTCTCTCGAGTCTCCTGTGGTCAATACTTAGTTAACGGCTTATGAGCATGTGAGTTATGATTTTATTACATGGATTTATAGAACCGGAGACGCCGTTTATGCGGGTTACTAGACCAATCCAAAATTAAGCTTTGTAGCCCTTAACTTTTGATATGTCCACAGGAAAGACGCGAACCTAAATCTGTTTATGACCCAATTATGTCAATAGAAATGTGTCGGGTTGCAGCTTTATATAGGTCTGTCTATCTACTTAATATCTTTATTTAGATCTTTGTAGAACTATAGTCTGCCTGGTTTACGGGAAAACACCGAGCAAGGCTCGGTCTCCCAGGTACTTTCCTTAAGTGGAGAACACTACGAGTAATAGCTAAATGTCGAATGTCGCGACACAGTAAGTTTCTTACCTACTTGTTTGCTTGACGAAAAAGTTGCCTGTAGGTTTTATTCAACACACATAACCGTTAACTAGTTGTTACTGATATTTATCTACCGAAACTTATTAACCTATTTATTAAAATTGTAGTCTTGAAATTTGGATGTCATTGGCCGTTTTAAGTTTTTGCATAAAGCTACACCGACTAACTACTTGAGATGGATTTCTAATACCATTTATCATAATCCTCGCTTTGAAATTAATCTCGACGCGTAGCTAATTAATCCTAATTACACATGCGCAAAATAATATGAGAATATTAATTAGATCCACTCATGATCCACTTTCGTTTTTGTCACATAGCCCGTTACCTCCTCGGTACATATGTAATTAACCGATTGAGTAATTTTGTTATTCAAACTCTAACATTTTGACGACTAGCGTTACCTATGTATGTACGAAAGTAACTAGTTAGTATAGCTTCAAATTATTCGAGACTTTAATTATAATACCTGAAACTCTCGTATTCCCCTCTTGGGAATACACGCGTGAGTTTATATACATATTTTATGTATGTACACTTGTACCTATTGCCTGCCCCATGCTAGGATATCATGCTAGGATAAAGAATTCGATAATCGTGTAACGTTAGATAATGTCGAACATTGGTTTTGGTTTGGACGCTAATAGGCAATTGTATAATGTGGGTAGGTGGTAGGTAGGCCAGCGGTATATTTTATTCACTAATACTAAGTATATTCGGGCAGGGACAGCATCCGCTCGGTGTATCACTTGCACTTCATTAAATTGTCAAAAGGGCCTCTACGTGTTGGCTATGTGGTACTCGATAGTACTTCGGTACTTCGGCTCCTCGCACGCCTCCCAAAGATCCAGGGCACCACTTTGTTCCGTGAACGGGAAAGACATATTCTAAGCAACTTAATTTTATCAGTTCTCATACGATACGTACCGGCACAAGTTTCGCTTTTAAAATAAAGTTGTTTCACACGCGGATCTAACCCTCGCCCTTTACGACCCACACGCGTTCGCGACATGCACTAGAGTTGTAATAAATCGACCACACGTGAACCGATACGATCACCATGTCACGCCTAGTCTATTATCTTACCAACGACTTGTATAGGACCTATGAAGTCCATACCACTATGGCTGAAAGGCTGTTTTTGTCTAACATTAGTTTAAGTAGTTTTGTACAGCACCTAAGACGGTCATACTACTACGGCTGAAAGACTGTTTTTGCCTGACATTTGTTGTACGTTCTGTATTTTCAGTTAACCTAGTTTAGATGTCATTAGGTTAGACTACCTTGGGTTGGTTTGTAAGGCTGAGCTTAAATTATGTTTCTAGGGCGTTTGCATAGTAAAACTAAATTATGGCGATCATGGGCAATCTAATAATTATCACCTATTTAATAACGGGTCGGGAATATAAAAGCCAAATTAAGTCGGTAGTACGCTATATGTCGAATATTAAATACACATGAATAATCACGAGTAAAAGTGACCCCAGATGATACAAACTATAGTCTGCGGATGCGTCTGTGGGACTGGGATGCGTTGCACGTTATACAAAGTAGAGGTATTCATACAATTGTGGACCTGAAGTCTATTCTACACAGGTGTCGCAAATGGCTGTGTGCGTTTAAGTCTTGCATTAACAAATTATAGGACAAAAGATCGCGCACTGTAATTTTTTTACATGGCGCTTCTAATGGTGTACCTAATTAAAGAGGATTTTTTAATGAGAATAGTTACTCATTACGAAAGCTTGATCAAAAAGAAATTTGTGAATAATGATGTACATATTATAGGGCTTCCTACTGTCTGTCATGTCCGAATAAAAATCCCGACGAGTAGGTAAAGGATGTACTAGACGTGTGACTACACATGTATGTACACTGTAAGCATAATTAGTTTACGTCGATAACCTGCGCCATTACGCCGACCCGATTGCGCGGCCATAGCATTAGCATAATCGCTATCAACTACACACATTGACTAAGTTGTGCGCGGACGCAGCCCACGTCCGAGTGCCGAACCAAGTGGCGAACATGGTACCCCATTCATAAGTGTTAAAAAAATCCCTTTCTCACAAACCAAATTTTCAACGAAACAGGCCAGGAAACAAAAATATTTAAGATTTTAACTGTCGTACTGTACTTGAATTTAAACTGTCGTGAGTTATGTTTTAGCTATATTTTACTAAAAAGTTAAATCTCACGCATCTTACGTCTACTCTGTCTCTCTGTGTCTTTCCCTGTGTCTCTGTCTGTGTGCGTCTTGTGTCTGTGTGTATGTTACGTGTCTTAAGCTCGAGTTTCCTAGGATAGGGGTGCCGTCATATAGCGGCCGTAATACAGCGGTGAAATGAAGTCACTAGAACGTTGTCTATCTAAACAAAATGGCGCGGTTTCCTAGAGGGCGGTGACAATACGGTAATACGTCCGTAATAATACGGCCGCTATATGACGGCACCGCTATTCCAGGAAACCAGAGCTTTACTGTATAAGTCTGCCTCATCATCATCTCACAGCTTTGCAAAAACATTTTCACATTGTCTTCAGGGATTTCCGTTCTGTTTTTAGTTTGATTTTACTTCTCTTCAACACGTGACCTCCAAATTGTATATTGAGCCTAATATGTCCTACTGTTGGGCAAAGGCCTCCCTCCTCCTTTTCCATTCCTCGCGGTCTTGAGCAATATCTGACCAGTCTTTTCAAAAGGAGTCCAAGTTGTCACGCCACCGCCGGCGAGGTCTACCGCGTCTCCGTTTTGAGGCGTGGGGCGTCCACTCTGTGGTCTTCTTGGCCCACAGCTCATTTGGCATCCGGTAGACGTGTCCTGTCCAGACCTCCAAATTAAAAGATTTTTTTTAATAGACATTCCTGGGTTTGTAACTGTTTTACTATGTGATTGGTCAGAAATCTAGTATATTCTATTATCGACATTAATGTGAAAATTATCTGAAGCGTAAAATTTAGGCTCTGATCAGGATTCGAACCCCTAACTTTCTGGCATAGGCGGCCAATCACTCTAGCCTCGTGAGCTACCGGAGCTTAAATTTTTGAGCTCATTTTACTTAAAGGAAACATACTTTTATTTAAAAAAAAAAACAAAACTGAATTCACAGTTTTTTTTTATTTTCTAAGATTCAACTCAAAGTTAGATTTTATGGATATCTTGTACTCACCTACGTCAGACGAGTGTAAAACCTAATATTTCTTGGAGAAATATTATCTTTAACATTGACTGTATCGACTAGTGAAATATAAAAGCGAATGTTTATTTTTTTATTTTTAGCTGGTTTGATTCCCGGGTTAGACAGGCGAATTTTAGAAAATGTTTCTTTTTAAAAACAAAAGAATGTTTTCTTTAAGTAAAACGAGCTCCAGGGCCCATACATTTTTTCCACCCTGTACTGTATATATATATATATGTTATTTATCCTGTATATTTTATTGTCAATAAAAATCTGTTATGAAGATAAATCCTCAGTGATCGAAGATCGAACTTGTACGGTGAGTTTCTCGGCCGTATGTCTCGAACACGTATGTCTCAAAAGTGCTCAACCCGAGGGCGCGGTAATTTAATAAGAAACGTTTTGTCGCTCTACATATTTATGACGATTTATGGCACGGTTGCGCCTACGCGGAGGACGTAACCTGCGGCTGGTATTCGACGACTATGATTACGCATACTGGTTACGATTCTTTGGGCCACGTTATACTAGACACGTAAAGTAATTCTATACAGGTTGTGAATCACAGCGCCAATGGGCGTATAGTATGATACAAAATAATACATATGTTTTATTTAACATTTTAAAATATTTAATACTTATCATTATATATGATAGGTCATCCGATACGACACGACGATCTAATACGAAAGATAATGGAGGGTAAAATTGAGGGAAGAAGAGGAAGAGGAAGGCCGAGGATTAATTACATGGACCAAATAAAGAAAAAAGGATAGACGTCGTGTCGTATAGAGAAGTCAAAGAACTGGCGTTAAGTAGAACGGACTGGAGAGAACTGCACCGACAAGAGTGAAACTCTTAAATAATGATGACGATCATTATATCAAAGTTACTCATAAAAATTCCTATCACGAATATCACGATATAATACAATACTGTACAAATACTCTGTATTGCTTATCAAGAAAATCAATATATAAAACTTAACCTAGATGTAAAATATAGTAGCCAACCGGCGATCTTATTGCTAATGAGCGATGTCTTCCAGACAAAAATTATCGTGTAGGTTTCAATAATGATAAGGAAATATGTTCAAAATGTATCTCCTACAAGTTACAACGGAGTTAGTTAGTACAGTCATTTCACAAAAATAAACACAATCAACTTAGTTAACTAAGTTTTCACATTTCTGACAGAATTGCAAGTGCTCGTATAGGTACTTATCTACATGGTGATCACGACAAATCAACAAGGTAATCCGAGCGCCGACAAAGCTCCTTTCACTACAATTACCCGACACACGGCGACGTGTAATGTAACCGATCATCTCAACATCAGACGGGCAGCAGTCAGTAAGCGACGGCCAACTTGTGGAGAAAAAATAACCATCTCTAAAAAACACTTCTTAATACCACATCCTACTAGGTAATATTGTAAATTCGATTTTAGATGTTTGGACGTTTAGATGTTTGGATATTTTTTCTAATCAAGCAAAAACGGCTGAACAGATTATGACGAAACTAGGTATATAAGTACCTACAACGAATTTGTAGTCCGGATTAACTTTTATGTTTTATAACTCGAAGCGAAGGTATAAAATAGGGAGTGGAAATTTACATGGACCATGGACGAAGTTTACAGTGCGGGCTAGTTTTACATACAAAAGTAAAAAAAACTCCCTGTTTTTCTGACATATTCAAATACGATTCATGTCCACGTATTCACGAAAAACACTCCATTTAGTTTATCAAAAATATCACTAAGTTTCAAAAATTAATATTTTTTTACATTTTGTAACGACAAGCTAGCTTCGAAAACAAAAGACTTCAACGACTGGTTTCACAGTAATACATAGTTGCAGCAAGTTGAAATTATTTATACTCAGAGTATCGAGGGGGATACCCACATTGTTATACGATACGAATGGTGTGGTTTTGAACTTTAATGTGAATTGTTGGCTTGAAAGTGATGAACCAAAATTCAGAGGTCTAACCTAAACAAGTAGCGTGTAGACATCATTGCGCGTGCACATTGAGACCGTTTACTGCGAACATTGCGAACAATTGTAGATTGAATGAGAATATAGAAGTCTTCTTTATCTTCGTTATTTTCATTATAGCCGCGGTATCTTTATGCCGACAAGGTAATACAAGAAAGGCACAAAAACCTGTGAGTCTAAGACGCATCTACAGAAAACATTTTCATTACGCCTCTAGAAGGCGTCTGCCATTAGTCATGGCATAGTGTAGCTTTTGCCAGTATATAGACCATTCATATATACCTACATAAGTATTGAGTAGTATAATTAGCCATTCATAGATATTAACTAGTAGCTGTGGTAGTTGTTTGGTACGCCTCTCAAGTGTTTTTTTTTAAGTTTCCAAAAATTTACTTAAACAAAATCCGTAGTCTGTCTGCCTGTCTGTTACCTCTTCACCGCTTAACCGATTTGCATGAAATTTTGTATGGAGATTGTTTAAGAACCGGGGAAGGATATAGAATACTTTTTATCCCGGAAATTATCCCTTAGGGGGTGGAAGTTTGTATGGAAGAGCAATATCTAAGTCAGCGCCTGAAATAAAAGAATAGTTACTTATTAAATTCTAACGCGATGAACAAGTTCTACGAGGTCGCGGTCAAAAGCTGGTGTGTTTATATTTAATGAACCTGCTCACAAAATTTCACGAGACTGCTCAAAAATGCGACCTGTAGAACACCCGAAAAGACATACGGAATAATTTTTGTCGAAGAATTGACCGAGTGAAACAAATTTCACTCGGTCAATTATGAGCAAAATGTTTTAAAAAGTGTTATTAACTAATAGTACAATTTCTAATAATAAATGATATAATAAAGTTAAACAAATCACCAATTTTTTTTATCCCGGAACTAAACATTACTCCGCCTTTGCTTAAAAGTTTAATTTTGACCAATGGATTACATTGTTGAATAAGGGTAACTTTGTCAATGATCCCATTAATCTGGCATTAAAGTTATACTGACATAGAATGTTCTGCATAATATTTACTTACATTTTAGATGAGCCGTGTTCCTATGCAGCTATTGCAGCTGACTGTAGTAGGTACAACGTACTTGACTGTACTTAATAACTAACTTACTTTTTTACTGTCAGTACACTTACTTACCTTTTAAAGACACAGTGTTATTTATTTACTCCATCAGCTTACCCCTTGTCGCCATATTTAGTTCTTTGGAGCACAGGCTAACACTTATATGGTTAGCAATAAGGGTGGCATTGGCTCAAAAGGTAATATTAATGGGATACCTATTTGGCACCGCTCGCTCTTATGCCTAGCTTCGTTCAGGAATGACAAGAATCTTGTAGTACTTTGCTAAAAGTAATTTAGTTTTTATGAAGAATCTTCCATTTGTTATTTAGTGAACCTTCTGTCACCAGTGTCACCACATATTAGAATGGATTTTCCCCTTTTGACAAGTTTTTATTTCATTTAATAGAATTGTCAACAAGATCAATAATAATAGTTCGCGTCCGGCTTGTTACTAACAGCGGCTTTACACCGAGACAGACGCACATACACTATCCTAGGGACTATAAAGTATCATAAACGTGAGTAATCTTTATTTAGGGTTCCGTAGTAAACAGAAAACCCTTAAAGTTTTACCATGTCCGTCCGTCCGTCTCCGTCCGTCCGCGGTTTAGCTCAATATCCGTTAGTAGCAGAAAGCTGTAATTTGGCATGATGATGATGATGACATATATAACAATTACGCCGTCAAACCGGAAGAAAAAATCTTTAAAAAAATGTTTTCCGTTAAATCTTTTTTCTTCCTAATCTCGTTCAAAAATATTCTGCGGCTTTTATGAACATATTTTGATTCCGAAATCCGTTTGCGTGATATTAAGCTTTAAAGTGATCATTTTGCTATAGTAAAGTGTCATCGGTCGTCAGTTCACCCCACTGCCAGCAGCTAAACGGTGGTTACGCACGGTGGAGCATGTGAAAAAAATCATAGTAGTGGTAAGTATATAATGTAATGATTTAAAAATAACAACGTTCAAAATTAAGCAGACATTCGTTACTCTGTAAAGCCGCACTTAAAAACTGTACTTAGAAAAACAAACTTTCATACAATTTCCATTGATTAGGTACTTAAATACTTAATGTTATTAATTGTGTTAAAACATACTAAAATATAAGTTTGCGAACTTTTAAAGTCCGCTAAATAACGGTTGGCCAATTACGGAACCCTACATTCCGCATGACCCAACCCAACAGCCACTTGGACGATTTTATATGTCATAATCTTCATCAAAACCTTACTAATAACACAAGGATATAGTTTTTATTGTTATATACATCTCATCATTTAAGAATATCTTTATCGATCATTAAAAAGGTGGATATTCGACAAGACGGATAATTCGACAGCGCGGAATAATTCTAAAACTATGAAGATCAATTAGTTAAGTGAATGTAAACAAATTAAATTAGGTATCTACATCTACACTGACCATGTAGGTGACTATTTCATTAATCAAGAAATTGAGACATATGTCGCTACCAAGTATATCTACAATTCTCTTAGTGTCTGGACACTACCTACTGCGAGGTAAACAGCAATATCAACGAGCCTTAACTTCAAAAGAAACTAACGTACGAGTATTCGGTTAACCACTTAGATTGACACACGGATCAAGCAAGAATGCACTTAATGCCCTTATCTTAAGAACTTTGATGTGTCACAGATAAATTGGTACATTACCCAACAGTAGCTAATGAGAGATTTCGTATTAATCATCGAAACTCATTTAGAAATCAATTAGAGTAAAATGCGGGCGAGATGATCTGCTGCCGGTCGATATGGTGACTGATAAGTTGAGAAATATTTGGAGCGATACAGATCGAATAGAGTAGGTAAGATGTGGCGCACTTGTAATATAGGTACCTATATTAACTTATCCCTTGTTTTGTATTTGATACCAAAATGTACAACATACTCGTATTGTGGCTATAAAGATAGAAAACAATCAAATTATCACTATTACACAAATGACCAAAATGGTAAATTACTCGTTTTTCCATGCAAGATACAAAGGTAGTTCGAGGCTATAAAACTGTGACGTCACATTTCGTTGGCAATCAGTATGGAATGGTATGGAGCGTTTCCCGTGCTCGATAGCTAGCCTGTTACTTTGCCTCTCATTTTCGTATTTTGTGTTGCTCTAACTGTAGTTGGTCCCATCTAAAAACATGTTCAAATGGCATCATAAAATAAAATAATCTACTCGTAATAGCGAATTGTAGGTATAAAGGCAAATAATTATGCCAAAACCATGGCTTTTATGGCATCCGAGAAGAGAGAGTGTTTATGAGTCATGCGCAGTTTCGATTATTGAATTATTTAAATATAGATTTGAATGAAACGCTCTTCATCAGCATATACTCTGTAACTCGCCAGTCCAATAGCCGCGCAGGCGCGGAGCGGGGCCATTTGTCAAAATAGCCATTCATATGGTAATACGAGTGATTGATGTGGGCGGGTGATGCAAGTGTGGTCAAGAGCGAGTCGACCGTAAGCTCCCGTAAAGCTCTGGTTTCCTAGGATAGCCGTGCCGTCATATAGCGGCGCCGTATTATCACCGCCGTCTAGGAAACCGCGCCATTTGTTTACATTGACAACGTTCTAGTGACGTCATTTCACCGCTGTATTACGGCCGCTACATGACGGCACCGCTATCCTAGGAAACCCGAGCTTAACAGCTGGCGAAACGTCAGGTTGTGTGACCAGGCCCCTGTACCACAAAACTTTACAAGCGTACAATTCGACAAATTTGTCAACTTTTTCTATGGAAAATTGTACAATTTTGTCAGATTGTAGACTTGTAAAGTTTTGTGGTATAGGGGCCAGGTCCCGTTAACGTTTGTTGGTCGCTATACGGTGCAATATTCGTTACTTACAGACATCGTTCGAACGAGTTCGCTCCATGTGGTCTGAAGTTTAGGGCGTGCAGTCACTGGATCTGGCTTGTATGAAAAGTCCTAGGATTTGCGGCAATTTTTATACAAGCCAGTCGGTCAAGGAACTGAAAAACCTAGCTCGAGCAGAAAACAAAGCTTTCGATAAGAATGAGTAGCAGCCTGTAACTGGTCCAATATTAGGTTGGTTATACACAGATATATGTTCTGATTTGTTGTCCTAGGACTGATAATCTTTATTCTTAATTTGAAGGACTCCTATTGAAATAGTACTGTAAAGTAATCGTCACAAATAGGAAGTTTTGACAAGTAATTAACAACTGGAGGGATATTTTGTTGTTTTTTACTCTATATAATGTAAATACAATAGTATCCCATCAATTTTATGGTCATTCGTGGGTCATTCTCAAGAAAAGTTTTTCGGCGTGGCGTGTTTCTACCGCTATCCATACTTAGGTAAATTTCAATAATACCTATAGTGAAAATTAATTGGTCTTACTCAAACCCAATATAGATATGTAGCGAATTAGTAAAATTAATCGCACTTATAGTATCTTGTAATTACATGGACCAAATAAAGAAAAAGATAGACGTCGTGTCGTATAGAGACGTCAAAGAACTGGCGTTAAGTAGAACGGACTGGAGAGAACTGCACCGACAAGAGTGAAACTCTTAAATAATAATAGGGATGACGACACTATAAAAGAAAATCAATAAATCCAAATTTTCTACATAAAGGCTCAAATTCTCAATTAAATGGCGAAAAAAGTAATTCAAAAAAATAAATAATTACGTAATTATAAGGCTTCTAAGTTTTAAGAGGGGGTATTTTCTGTCGCTTTTCCGCAAAACGCACCTTTGTATTGAACGATCGTCATTTACTATTACTATGGCGCTACTCAACAGTGACGTCACTGTTGAGTAGCACTTCCTCTCTCTAACTACGAACATTCTAACCGTTGTAGCTTCGTTATTCTTTGAGATATTTGAATAGGATTTTCACTATTTGGCATAATTTTATGTCCTCTTTCTATTGAAATCAATTTTTTTGAGTCAACATCCCTATAATAATTATAGTATCTTAAAGATCACACTAATAGACTTTGCGGCTAATATAGCTCTCCGTCTATCTCTTACTTATTGTACGTATGTACGTCTAGGTGATGTTAAAAGACAATGTTTGGAACTGAGCTACAGTTGAGAATCATATCCTTTATCCTTAACCTTTCTTGGTTTAAACTTGGTTATTTTTGGAATAACTGTAAGCTGACTTGTTAGCAAGTCTAGGTATGTTTCGAAATACTCCATTTGTCAAGGATCAGTCATAACGGACAGCCAATAGGCGATAGCTCTCGTTGGCCAATCGAACGATGTGGCGACTAATTGACCAATGAGATAATACTGGACTGAGGTCAACCTCTAGTAATACATGCCTACAGGTGCACCGTACTTTTCTAACTCGCAATATAAGTTTTGACGACCGGTTTAACCTAGTGGGCATAGTCACCCTGCCTACGAAACTGACGGTCCTGGGTTTAAAATCCGTTAAAAGTTAAAGGAATATAGGTACTCGTAACTGATGGCAACCAATTTTTAGTTTTTAATTATATTTAAGTTGACCATGTAGGTATTGTAGGTTAACTAAATAGGTGCTAGGTAGTACAGAAACTTGAACATATGTATATTACATCAAGTTTCTTTGTAAAAAAATTTATTGTCTCGCAAAAGGTGAAAAAAGTTAAGTATACTCCTCGCCCTCCTCGGGGACAAAGCTGTTTTTGTCTTAGGCACGCTTAAATCCCTCACTGCGCTCAGGACTAAGTCTTAAAACTCATAACACTCTCGCTCCGCTCGGGAGCATAATCTGGATTCCTTTGTTTCGTTCAAGTTTCAAAATTGCGGCCGTTACATAAACAGTGATTTGTCCCCTCGGCACACAATCTACTATTACTAACCATATTCAAAAGAAGATCAATGCGTTGTAAAAATTAAATTTTATTACTATACCGGTTAAAAGATAACACTACACGTCAAGATAAAAATACACACCTACCATTAAATATTGAAAGTACGTGCACCCTTATATCGACTGTCAATTTCCTTATCGGTTCGAATTCAATATTAACTTATGGCCCATTGTTCTCCTAGTAATCTGGATTAAGCCTCACAGAATTTCGTAACATATAAAGCGATCGTTGATTCAATCATATTCATACTAAAAGAAACCAATGGAATTACTATTACGCTAATTATAAACTTACCATCAAACTATTATATACAGTTTGAAGATGTTATAATTTATAATTACTTTAAGTTACTAACAACTTTAATAGTGAGGCAGTTTCACGTGATGATGTGGACACGCTGGACAAAAGCACCAAATTTTTTCCAGGGTCTAGTGAGGTCCATAGCTTTATGTTTTTGATAGGAACCAGCTCCTCCGTCGGCCATCTTTAATTTTATAGAGGTGGAAAGTTTGTATGAAGAAAACAAATTTTTTTAAGATACAAACTTGTAAATTCGCTAATAGACTAAGCATTTAATTGGAAGAAAACTGTTTTCAGCGTTTATCAAAATTTGCTCTTTAAAGGGGTGAAAAAGGGGTTGAAAGTTCGTACACGTTTTTTTTTCTAACCTAGGAACTTGAAACTTCGTTTATAGACTTATCATTCAGCCTGTGCCATGAGGTCTAAGCTAGACTATCCAAGTGGTCATTTAGACCCACGAGCTAAGTTGACTACCTATAAAAATATATACATAAGTCATAGTGGTAATATAGGCGCGCGCGGAGTGAGTGGGATGAAGGCTACATGTTGACCAAGAAGCCGTTTATTCCTGTGCTTGGTTTAATACTATGCCTAATGAAAATACTGTTAAGCAATAGTACTGTGTTTACAGAGTAGAGTAGGCCCCATATATCACGCTATAGTTGCAGACGCATGTCTCGCTAACATTATCGACAAGTGGACCATATGGTCGAGTAAACAATTATTATCTTGCTTAGAAAAGGCCTTCTAAATTCACATTACTCAGCTAAACAATAACATTAAAATTGGCTTTTTAATGCGGGACTAGGTGTTATGATCGGAACCTGTGAAGTTAAATACCTACATAATTGAGGAGTTCCAAGTCATCTGTGGTCATCATCATCGGCTATACTTTACTAAACCTGAGATTTTCAAAAGCAAAATGCACGGTATACCTACTACAGAAATAACGCCTCCTACATATGTATTTAACACATTTGAGGAATTTCCTCGATTCTTCGTGGATCTCAGCGTCCGACCTTCATACGGGACCACCACAAACTCAGAACCTTCCTTCTATTGAAGTCGATTAGTTACGAAAAACACCTCGATATGGCTTATTAATAATCAAGCAATTTTAAGCTGCAAAACATACCTACTAGAGAGATAAACATACCCAGTTGAATGAAATACATACACTTGAAGAACGTAAATTCCTTCTGTCGGGTAAATTTATTTACTTGACTCAGAATTATCGTGTAGGAGTACTCAAATAAATGCTAATAATTTTAATTATATCATGACACGCGTTGCGGCTAAACATTAATCTCATTCAGCAGAACTGACGGGAGGAAATTATCTCGCTGCAGTGGTTAATATGTAATTGCTTTCAACTGGAGCCTGGGGTAAAACTGTTTACCTTAATAATTACATGTTCAATTCACGCTTCTAATCTAAGGCTACTTCCTGACTTGCCGGGGCGGAGGCGGTACATATTACAATACAAATAGGTACAGTCGGCCTCATAAGTAGCTGAAAACTTTGGTACTTTGTCGCTTTCACCCGTTAAGAAAATTAGTATGACAGTTCAAACATGACGTTAAAGCGACAAGGTACAAAGGCTGATTGCGAGGCTGATCGTACCTACTCTTTATTGCACACCACACCTCAATAAAAATACAAACACACGTAAACATATATTACCTAGTAGGCTGTCTGCCAAAGGCGGGGCAAGACCAAAATTTTATGTCGGCAAGGTACATGGAAAGTCCAAGTCCGCTGGATCCGGTTGGCGCAGGACCAGTCATTGTGACACTCTTTGGGGGGAGGCCTATGCCCAGCAGTGAACGTCTTTCGGGTGATATGATGATGAAGTTTCATTTAGCCAGGCCCCTGAGGGCGCAAGAAGCAATGTTATACATTTAAAAAAAAAACAGTTGAAAAATGAGGCGCGAGGTCCCTTGGACCGCGAGGCCTTAGGCGGTGGCTCACGTCACCCACCTAACGCCGCCCCTAGTGTCAGCTATCAGTCTCAACTGTTACTCGAGTCAGCACAGTACCAAGTCCCGCTTCTTTACTGCGTGCCTACAATTGACTGTAAAACTTTTGAGTTACCTAGTGGAAAGATTGATATATGCTTATTTAAGCCTGTTTAGTAACAACCCTGAGTAGCAACAATTTCTGATATCTTTAAACGAGAAATTCTTGTATATTGATTTATGGGATCTCGGAAGGCTCTAACGATTTCGATGAAACTTGCTTTTGTGATTTGAGTGGGTATACAGTCTGCAAAACAGTGCTTGTTTTATTAAAAAATAGATAAATAAATCCATAATCTCAAAAATGCGGTTGAAACTGCTCAACCAATCTCACTGGAGCGCAAACTCAATTAAATAGACGAAATTTTGTCTACTGGGCCAGACATTTAACAAGAACAATATACATATATGTAATTACACCATTAAAAATGGAATGCATTTGAATTATTGTCTGAGTGAGAACCGGCTACTTAAAACTTATCGCTTCTGCCGCAATACGTGTCACCAAACGTAAGATATTTAGGTACTTTTACATTAAATCACAGCCAATTACATGTCCATATACAAAACTGCGCCTTTTTGCCACTTGAATACTTAGAAATCACTAATTGACGCCTTCAAGTCCGAACCGGGAACTTTTTGCAATTGGATTCATGAGTGGACGCATTGATGTCGATCGTTATTCGAAACTGGTGCGGCTTATTGCGCCTCGAGGATCGCGAAAATGGCGGGAGCGGGACAATGATACCGACAAACATGGAAATGGCATGAGGGCGAATGGACATATACGGAGTTAGGACAACTGCATTTTTTATATCTCTGGAATTTCTGTATCCCGTCAAATGGCTTGTGTATTTTGTTTATATATATATAGAAATTCTGTCCTACTGGGTTTAGAGTATATTATTCATTTGGAGTAATTTGGACCCAGTAGATTAGTATAGATTTCTTCTCAATTGACTAAGTTAGTACCTATTACCTACATAAAATATAGTTGTATATGTAGAACACAATTCGGTTATTTGTTTTGTAACAGTTTCTTAGGAAGTTCGAGGATTGTAATAAAGTGGAATCTGGAAAAATATTGCTTTACCTGTAATAGTATTTCTGAGCATTTGATATAAGTGACTTGGCTCTGTAAATTAGATCAATTATTAGAACCAGTTAACTGCACAAACAATTTCTGCTTTTTTGCGTTCATAAATATAAGCGCATTAATGCGATGTGACAACCCTAGTATGAAAAAGTAGTAGAGAAGTGCTCAGGCGTCACATGCGGTGTGACATGCGCACGAGTCGATTTAGTTGTAGGGTTGGCAAATCAGTCGAACAATGATGTGTGTTTTGTTTGGTCCAGTTTAAGAAACAGTATAAGTAGGTATTTTTCATGCACACTAGAAAATGCAATTAACTGCTGACCAAGGAAAAACGAATACCTTAACCCTTTTCCAGGCCGCACCAACCTACGTCGCTATGCGAAAATCAAAATAGATATTCAAAATAGTTATATGTATTGGAAATTAATTTAAGCGCAAGTAACTTTTCGCCGAAATTCAATTCGATTTAAACCTTAACTTTGTTTATTAAGGTTGAAATTTTAATAACATGCATGTGGTCACTATAGTAGGTACTATGCCTGGAAAAAGTGAAAAAGGACACATTAACGATTTTTCATGTAACAAAATGTCAGTTGTCATAACGAAAAAAACACTTAGAATAATATGTAATACAACGATAGCTACAATTTTAATATAACGACTTTACTCTTGTTTGCATATTTATAAATTATAAATTAAATTACTTTTACGTAATTTTCAGATTGCAGTTTGTATCAGTAATGTCACCTAACACTATGTTTTCGCTCAAAATTCTACCATTTATCTTTTTCGCGTAGATGCTCCTGTTTATGCCCGTTTCTCTGTAGGTACAATTTTCTGTCAACCCTGATCCATAAGTATTCAACTGGTTTGTAACACCGTCACGTACCTACTGGGACAGAGTAGTGTGACAAACGCTCATAACCCGCAATTAAATTGAGTGCACAAGTATATAATAAATTTCTACTGTTCTCAGAACTCCATAGAATTAAAGGTGCAAACTAATGTATGAACAATTATGTCTAATGTATGGGTTGTGAAAGGTTTACATAGGGTCTCGAAAAACGGCGATTCGGCGATACTTACTTCCCAAAAAAAATGTTGGCAATCTACATTTGTCCTTTCGAATTTCGATGTCCAAAACGAATAAATATCGCTTTAAATGCACCTACCTGTTGTGTAGGTACCTCCATATTGTCCATAGTTACATTTTGCAAATAAGTCCTGGTGGTTTGAACCGATGCTACTCTGTGTAACGGATGGTGTTACAAAAACCATAAGCCTATTCGCTATCCAACTTTGATCCAAATGTGCTTATCACGCCAATGTAGACTCTACTCCCTCGCAATACACTAACTTCACAGAACTTTACTAGTCCAAAACCAGATTGACTAGGATTCATTAGTGCGGTATTCTGTCTGTCTATGTGGATTAAACGAGAGATTCTTCAAAAGGTTTATATTTAATTGTATTTATCGTTGGAAACACAACTCTGTGATTTAGTGTATAAAGCCTCGTTTAAACTATCATAGAGATATCAATATGCCTCTTAGAAAAATAGATTATCAAATACTCTTAAGGCACTAGAGGAAATTAACTTCCGTGCAGTGGAGTGTGTTGTGTGTTGTTCGGCGAATGACGGGTTATGTGTATACTCGTATACACATAACTAATTACTACTAATTGGTGTAGGGTGTAGGTACTAATTGGTGCATAGGTATCAGTAACGAAGAGAGGAAGGGCACAGTGGAACGTCATGTCGCTCGTATTTGGAGCAACCCAACTGCTGGGGAAGTACCTCCGGCTTACAGAAGACCACAATAACACCGCTACTTGTTCTTTTGGTATGTGATGTTGTGTAGATACATGGTAGTGGCCGCCCAGAGCTCCCGAGGATGCACTGTGTGCGAGGATGTATTGAATAGACATGGGGAAAAGCGTTACTTTTCGATCACCGTTATTGTTATTCCCGTTCCAAAAAAATCACATTGAAAAATCCCCGTGACTTTGTCACTTCGGTTATTTCGTGTCACGACATTTGCGTGTCGATCGTTCCCGGCAGTTACTGATATTTTTGTAACAACTGATGTTACTCTGTGACAGCGCACCGCAGTCACAGTCACAGTTAGTAACAGCGGTCACAAGGCACGACGCGACGCGTCGCTTACACACTGTTCCAGTGATATCGTCGCTAAGTAACAACGTTATTTTGTAACGTTGTTACTTCGTGACAAGTCACACTGTTACTTTTTAACGGCGGATCACCGTGATTTTTTGATTGTGAAGTTATTTATCACCCACCTCTAGTATTGAAAATAAGGGGTCCGCGTAATGTCTCTATAGCTCACATCACAACAAATCCTCAAGTCAATAAAGGGTCGGCAACACGCTTGAGATTCTTCTGGAGTCCATAGGCTTCGGTCGGTCGGATGATAGACCGTAAGGTTGTTTGCCAACGACGTGATATTCACAAAAAGAATCTATCACTTTTGCCATTTCCTTTGCCTACTATGTTACTTATAGACTGGAAATCGAACCATAAAAGGCAGTAATGAGACATAAAGTACTTTTACTCCAGTTTCCGCAACCAGGTTCCCAGTAGCGCTGATGGACGGCTGTATGGCGTCCTGTGCCTGCGACGCAGTCCCTCATTAGCCACGACTAGGAACTAATTAAGTGGACTGGTCATTTATCTTTCCCCAACAGACTCTCAGTGGTACAGTCAGAACCAAGTTCTAAATAATTGCCATACGATAAATAAATAAAGTGACCATCTTGACTCACGAATAATAGGTAAATACTTGTTCCGGTATAGGTATTTCGTTAATGTTTGATGCTGACTCTAAAAGGCAACTAAAAAGCGCACCTCGGACGTTTTTCTCGGGATGAGTGTTTTTCATAAATATGTGTATACGGGGACAATCTTAATAAACTCGAGCTGATTAGAGTTTGTAGAAGAAAAGTATGATCCCATTATTTTTATTTTACGATGTAAATAAATTCTTATATATTAATAATTATTTTATGGTAAAATCGGGACACATATATTCACCTTATTCTAGTTCTCGTGATTCCTACTAAGAACAGAATTGTAGATCCTCCTTTCGTATATTAATCGAATAAATAATTCATACATTTCTCGTACCGTAACGAACTCCGAACAGTCCGAACAACGCCTGAACCTATAAATCTACTCAATACATTTGACATGTCAAATGACATTTACCGATTGCGCACACGATGATCTATGGGCCGACGATCTATAGATCAGCTTTATGGATCACCGTGGATCACAATGCAACTGTGTGGCAACTTTCGTGTCGATTTGTCATTCGTTGGTATTAATTGGTGACAGAGATGTTGGAATGAGTCTCAACACTAATCAACACCCGATGCTGAGTTATGTAGCTCCCATCTATAAACATCGAATAAGGTTTAAAAGATAAAATAAACTATCTAAATATGTGTAAACTAACCTAGAAATGTACCATAAAATATCGAGTAAATAAGTGTTTTTTTTGCTTTGACTGACTGATTTATGTATTTAGTAGACTTGATTTTTTTATTGTCTCGCTAGAGGTGAGAAAAGTAGAGTATATTCATCGGCAATAAAGCTGTTGTCTTGGGCACGCTTAAATCCCTCACTACCAGTGGCGGATTTACATATTTGCCGCCCCTAGGCTGTTCAAATTTCGCCGCCCCTGCTGACCTCCACAATTCAATACCCTAGTTCACAAACCTATTTATACTTTTTCGTCGTAAAAAACGACTGTTTTTTGAAAAACTAAATTCTAAATGGTCGCGGAGAGCTGAATTTTGGCATGTGAGGAGATAGAGAGAGGGTCCTCTGATAATAAAAAAAATTTAAAGTATCCAAAACGGCGGCAGTCGGAAACAAAACAATTTTCGAGTAATTTTTGCGAGGGCGAGCTTCAGGCCGCGAGCTGCGAGGCCGCAGGCCGAAGGCTCGGGGAGCCTCCATTCGAGAGGCTATGCCAACTCTCCTCCCCAAGTAAATTTTGAGAGGCCGAAGGCGGGAGGAAGGTGTTGCCCAACTATTCATATGCCCCATGTATCTTACAAGCTAACCTGAGGGCCAGCGCCGGATCTAGAAATTTTTAGAGGAGGAACAAAAACTACAAAATGCCGCCCCGTCTGCATGAAAACGCGAGCGACGCGAGCGCGAAAATTTTCGAACATCAAGATGCAGATGCGGAAAAAGCTTCATACGCATCAAAACATAACAAATCTAGTAGAAAACGCGAGCGCAGCGAGCGCGAAAATTTTCTAACATTATAATGCAGATGCGGAAAATACTTAATAGGCGTCAACTCTTAGCAAATCGAGAAATGTAT
The DNA here is from genome assembly GCA_951800055.1 of Cenopis cana. Taxonomy (NCBI): domain Eukaryota; kingdom Metazoa; phylum Arthropoda; class Insecta; order Lepidoptera; family Tortricidae; genus Cenopis; species Cenopis cana. Next base: position 11,163,324 of record OX637473.1, read on the forward strand.
CAAATCATAAAAAAAGCGAGCGCAGCGAGCGCGGAATTTTTTGTCCTGTCAAGACGTATTTTAGCCTGTCAAGAAGTTCGAATTTGCCGCCCCCCTGCCGCCCCTAAATTTGCCGCCCCCTAAACTTGCAGCCCGGGGCTCGGAAGTTTGCGGCCCGAAGGGCGAGGCCACACGGACACTCGTCCTAATCTCAGACTCCCTCCTCCTTCTCTGCCATTCCTATATTCCCTCTCCCTCCTATACGACATAGAAGTCCAAAGTCAACTTAAGGGCAACCCAAGATCAACCCAAAGAATCCGGCGGGGTGCTTGCGCTCCGCGTATGGGGCAAAAAAGTAGTTAATTTTTTTTTTTCGCCAAAATTTGCCGCCCCCTAAAATCTGCCGCCCTAGGCTTCAGCCTACTCAGCCTTGGGGTAAATCCGCCACTGCTCACTACACTCAGGACTCAGTCTTAGTCTCGCTTTGCTTGGGAATTAACTCAGGTCACCCTCGCTTCGCTCGGGAGTAAAATCTGCAGTCCTTCGTGACATTCAAATAGTGGTTTATCTCCTCAGTGTACCTACATACAAACTTACTTAATTAACTTAGGTAATTATAGTATATTTAGTTTTAGATGTGTACCTATATTTTTCGTAAGTTTTGAATTGTTTTACTGTCTCTAACCTTTTTAATCAACTTCAATTATTACTTATTCAACAATTGTTATATCCATACGCGATATAACGTGAGGCAACGGTAAACTTGACCATACTCGTTAGCAACGTGTTATTAGAGAAGTGTTGAATTAAATGTTAAGTTGCCCGTCTGTCCATCACTTTGACGGGATGATTTGTAAACATGCAAATATTTACGAGGAACGTTGATGCATCAATCAAAGAACACGTGGCCTGTCTGATTGAATACAATTAAAGTTTTTTTATTTTTCTACATTGTAATATGTTATGTCTTATGGGTTTTTGTTCCGCTACATTGGCATTTCTAACCATAAGTAATTGAAGGTAATATAACAAATAGACATAAAAAAAATACAATTGAAGTTAAAAATAATTACAATTTTATCATAATCTATCGATATTTATTATATCTTTGTGCAGTAATAGTACATTACTGCAGAGACCAGTAAGTAAGCCATCCTGGACGAGTATGAGTTAGCCGGCCGAGCCGCAGGCGAGGTCCGGCTATAATACGAGGCCAGGATGGCACTTACGGTCGAAGCTTGTATAATGCTTTTCTCAAAAATGAAACAAATTGTATGAATAACGGTTAATAGTACCTGCATTCTGACCAACTAGTACTTTCATGTTCCGCTTTGCACTTGATGAACTTTTTATAAATGGTCAAATACCACCTTAGACTTGGATGGAAGTATTTATTTCAGTACCTAGTGATATCTGTGTATGTATTGCAATCTGATTCATCTACGTAAACTCATTTTTATCAATTATACTTCTTACTTTATATATTAAATCAATGAAGTCAATCCCCTCAAAATACAAGTGAACTTTTTTTAGCTAGATGTTGTGTTAAGACACTGATATTATGCCACAACCCCAATAGAATAGATTTATAAAATCGTATTTAATTAATCGTAAATAGAATCGTATTTATTTTATGTTTACTATTAGTATTTAATTTCATTTAATCTATTCACGTTAATTTCTAAATTAGTCTCGAAATAGTTAAAAACATGATTGAACTGTATTTCCCGCCAATTCACATCGTGCAATACGGACACGTCAATCTCCATGGTACCTACATTTTTTTTAAATGTCAAAAACTGCCAACTTTATTTTCTAGTTCTAAATTCAAATATTATGATATGTAATGGGATTTACATACTTACTTCCTGGACAGTAGGTGTTACTTCCTGGACACTTCTGGCAACTGTCCAGGATGAGCCACTTTCGAATACTATCTTCACAGATGTTATGAGAACATTACATATTATTTTTGAGAAAATAAATGTTTTCTATCTATCTATCTATAATTATGACCCGCGATCATCGTCCCCGGTCCAAAAGTACCCATTATGCTAGCATCATTACCACGCTGGGTAGCGATGGAGAGCTTTTGAACCAGAAAAGACTCGATGATAACAAATAGAAAAAGCATGGAAATACGTGCATTTATAGATCAAGCTAAAGAGAAAATTCTAGTAATGTCGTATCAGGAGCTCAAGACTGGCAGCGCGTTGAAAGGTGATTAGGTACTCAGCCGACAAGAGAGCCCACGCTCTTTTAAATTCCTATATGATGATAATGATTATGATTTATTTATTTATTATTTCTTCTTTCGTAATAGGCATTTTTTACCAGTCTATCCTTATCTAAGGGCTAGAAAGAAAACAAAAAACCGGCCAAGTGCGTGTCGGGCCACGCGCAAGGTAGGGTTCCGTAGTCGTCTACCCGTTACATTATATGGACTAAAAAGTTCGCAAACTTATATTTACTATGTTTTTGACAGAATTTACAACATTATCTAAGGTATCAATGGAAATTGTACGAAAGTTTGCTTTTGCAAAGTATATTTCTGAAGTTCGACTATTACTCGTTAACTAGTAATGTCTACTTAGCTGTGATAGTTTTCCTTTTAAATTCATCGTATATACTACTACCATGATTTTTTTCACATGGTAGCCACCGTTTAGCTGGCAGGGGGGGGGGACACTTGACCATAGCTAAAATTATCACTTCAAAGCTTAATATCACGCTAACCAATTCTTTAATCAAAAAATGCTTTTAGAAACCTAATAATAATTTTGAAAGAGTTATCAACGATATCCCACACGTTGGGGTTTGGCAGAAAAAAAATTGCACCACCACTTTATATGTAGGGGAGGTACCCTAAAAAAATTTTTTTTTAAAGATTTTATTCTACCGTTTTGTCGGATGGGTGACCGCTTTGAGTGGTTACTAACTGAGCGCTCCCGTGCTTTGGAAGGCACGTTAAGCCGTTGATCCCGGTTGCTGTCTATGGCAGCAGTCGTTAAGCCGAGTTGGAGGCCTTCGGGCGGTTTGAGAACTTCTAACAGTCAAGTTGCCCACTCACTTGACAAAGCCTAATCCCAATAAAGGCTAGTTTCCCCTTGGGGTTGGAAGGTCAGATGGCAGTCGCTTTCGTAAAAACTAGTGCCTACGCCAAATCTTGGGATTAGGTAGCGGACCCCAGGCATCCTTCAGGATGCAACTGTACTGGGATAACGCTAGGAGGATGATGATTCTACCGTTTTGTCGGCGTCATTGATATGTATACTCATGCCAAATTACAGCTTTCTAGTAGTAACGGTTACTGAGAAAAACGGGGGTCGGACGGACGGACGGACGGACATGGCGAAACTATAAGGGTTCCTTGTTTACTACGGAACCCTAAAAAGGACAATAAAGGCTGATTCACGCTAGACCGTTCCGTGTCCGGGCCGGCCCGTTTTGTAGTACAAGAAATCGACGGACGCGCGACGGCCGTCGATTTCTTGTACTAGGAAACGGGCCGGCCCGGACACGGAACGGTCTAGCGTGAATCATCCTCTAAGCTTCTTATAAAATAAATGAAGATACATACATGTTGAATAACAATCGATATCAAAAGATGAAGTATCGATATTCCCGACTTTTATAAAATAGGAAGAAAGCGTTTGCGGCAAAACAAATTCATTATATTTTGCCTAAGAATCAGGCTTAAGTTAAAAACGGTTTTAAACACTTCACAAATGATTGTTAGACGATTTTAATACTTTATTGTTTACACGTAATTCATCAGATAAGCAGCATTAAGGCCACCGCCGTGGACAATGTTAATCTGGTTGTCGAACAAGTAGAAGAATGTCGCCGGTCGCCGCTCCGCCTCCTTTGTTGTTGCATTCAATTACAATTTAAGCAGCTTCTATATCGTCATCCTCCCAGCGTTTTTCCGGTGCCTTGTGCCAAAAGGAGCTCGGGAGTCTGCTTTTGATACCTTTACCTTATCAAAAGATTTGGCTTAGGAACCAGTTTTACGCAAGCGATTCGAACCCAGAGGAAAAACTAGACGTTGTTGGGATTGGACCGGTTCCCTCGCGATGTTTTCCTTCACTGGAAAGCCACTGTTAAGTATATTATTCCCAAGTTTAATTTAAAAAAAAGTTTTTCGCCTAGAAGAGGTATCACAATTTAGTCGCCAGGATTTCGTTCGGTAGATGTAATCTTCATTACTTACATGTACGTTCTTACTAGTTTACTTAGGGTGATGGCACCAGTTACCGGCACTTTAAGGAGGTTGTGTACTTTCATCAATGATAAAAATAATATGGTTGTACTTAGGACAAAAATAACTGAATAAAAACGTTAAATATATCTCTGAGTAACAACATATTAGCTTTTTGTTGACTGAAGAGACACGGATAAATGAAAACATTCTAATAACCAAAAATATAGGCAATCTCCAGTAATCGGCAGCCAGTCTCCAGTGTTCGGCACCCAGTAATCGGCAGTCTCCAGTATTCGGCACCCAGTAATCGGCACTACTTTAGTGCAAGTATTTCGAATAGGTACTTTTGTTTTGATGTATTTTACGGAACAGGATAAAAAGTTATCGTTGAATGAAACGAATAAATAAAGAATCGAACTGTAGAGAGTTGCTTAGGGTGTTCTGTTTCTTTATATAACCTAAAAGAAACTTTTAGGTTATAAAATGTATGAAAATGAAAAGTGACAGTGAGAAGTTGAAATGTTCCGAGAGAGCTAGCTCGGAAAGGTAGATAAACAGTAAGTATAGGCTAGAAAGACTACTGTAAAAAAAACAAGCTTCTACGTTCAGTAGTTTTGTTAGGACGTTGATTTTTTAAATTGATAATATTAGATTAGTACTGCAGTTAGAATGAAAATCATGTATTTCTCTCACTATCTGTCCTCGTATTGATATATTGTGAGTCATTGCGTCGGGCAAAATCTATGTATCTACGAATAATTTATTAATGGCATATTAAGAATCATTATTATCACCATCTGCCGATTACTGGCGAAAGTGTACTTTCACGGGACCAGTATTCGTCACTATATTTTTAACAAGAATAAGCTTACATTAAATTTTTCTAATACAACATTATTTGAAGGATATTTATAGCTATACATAACGTAAACAAAAACTCAAACATCTTTCATAGTTATTAAATAATCGACAAATATGTACAGTCACTCTCTTAACTATTTCCTTAAGGATTATTCATTTTCTTCAAAAGCACTGTTTTTCTCATCTTTTTCATGTTATCATCTTTAAACAAAACCGCCTGTGTCTATGATATTGTCTTGGATGAGAGTAGAATATACACTGTCTATGGTCCAGTGTTGATTAATTGGAATAATTGTTGGCAGTCCTAATTTTAATCCAACTTGTAAAAAAAATGCCGATTACTGGAGCCTGCCGGTTACTGGTGCCATCACCTTACGTACATTTAAGATGATGTAAGTGAGAGTGTCACCAACATCAATGCCCGACAGGATTCGGCTAAACTAACGCTTTATAATTATTAACCCACTTAACGCAGCACCTAATATTTGATCGTCGCTTTGTTCGGTCAAGAAAGTCCTTCGTCAAAAACATTGTTCTATGATACCAATAAACCCATGGTGAATCACTGACGAAAGTTACTAGTAAGTAACACGGTAACACACACGTAGATTTATTCATGCTTGCTTATGAGTTTTTTTAGTATCATGATCAATTGATCATAGCGATCAATCATCGTGAACGCAATTATATCGGCTCAAATGATCGATGACAATGTTTTGACTGTTATTGCATTGCATTGTGATTATATCTGTCTACCATTAGGAATACCTAATACAAGTTGATATTACTTGTAGGTAGTCGTTATTTTACTTATCTCTGGTGGATATTCACACTTATCGCCTCTCATTTGCATCCGAAATTCTAAAGCAGCACAGAAATTTCCTTGTTGCATTGCATCCCAGCGTGAGAAGTTGGTACCTAACTTACGTTCATTATTAATTGGCAAGCTACTGATAAGTACCTACTTAGATCAATTATTCTATGTTTTGCTAAAACACATGTCTTAATGAATCCCGCATCTCCATATAGTACATATCGATTAACTAGGCAATTAAGCAATAAAAATCTAAAAACCTTAAATGATCTAAGCAATATTTAGATCAACGCGCTTGCGCCGCACGCGCAGCCTGCCGTAGGTCTTTATCGCAAGTTTCCGTAAAAAGAATATAATTAAAACCATCAATCACCAGTCTGTCTGTTCGGGCTATATAAAGCTTTAATTAATGAAATGTAGTGGAAAAAACGAAGCATGCTTGACGGCAAAAAATTGTGGCCGGCAACACACCGGCACATGGTTCCGTATATTGCGCAAGTAAAGAGGACTCTAGGGAGTATTCTGGGGGAGATTAGGGCAAGACAGCAAGTACACTAGAGAACTTGCGCGAATAACGCCGTATTGGTTCTACTTTTGTGCCGAAGGCTATATATAACACTATTTCATACAATTTATGATCTATATTAGCCTATGCATTGTAGACATACTTTGTATGATTAAGTATTATGTTGTTAAGCCACAAATTATCTATTTAGCACATAATAAATAGAGCTCTTTTGCACGTTATCTGCAATAAGTACTGGAATAATAGTAAGAGACTTAATTGCTATTTTTGTCTAATTAGCTATGTTAAACTCGTAAACGTCTCGCTTCATTCAGAATAAAAATATGCACTATATCTACCTAATGATAGTAATGATATCTAAATATAATTCATAAATGCGAGCAATTTAAGGTATATTCCACTAAACGGTTCAAACTCACGTATTAATTATCACTCCGGGCGACATATTTCAAACTCTTCCATCCAACCATCCATCAGTTTCGTGTGCATTCCGCATGAGTCGCAGACGCATTCATCCTGAGGAAGAACTCCCGAAGAGTTCGAAACATGTCGCCCGGAGTGACAGGTGATACGTGAGTTTTAACCGTAACATGTCTCACAAAAGTTTAAATTCAAGTGTTATAAAGCTTCAAATATTATTTTACAACGGAACCCTAAATTGATAGTGGAAAATGACGAATTTAGTTGTCAAACTTCATTAGAGCGAACTTGCGTAAAACTGGTATAATTGGACCTTATAAATAATGCGGCTCATGTATACCTTCATACACACTACACAGGTATAGTTAGCGACAGATTTCCTCCTAAATGTGAATGTTTGGACGTTCAAATGTTTGAAAACGAATATTTGGTGAAATTCAATCTTATTATATGTATGTATGTAAGCACTTTATTGTACACAAAACAGGTTAAAACAATATTATTATTATTATATTATTATCGGGAAACGGGACTTAATCGCGTGACTTATTCTACGAGGATCAACTAGGCCCCTGAATATATACCACTTAGCATGTTGTCACATGTTATGCAAATAAGTATCCGTCAACCTTTGTATACAGAGCAATCTAAGAGAAAGTAAATAACTGGGTTTGCACGACGATCCAAAGGGAGGTTTCGGGGCTGATTTTTGAGTGTCGAACGCTCGACTTTTCACTCGACATCATGTGTCAAAACATCATAGTTTCTTGACAGATCTCGAGTGAAAAGTCGAAAATCGGCTCCCTGGCCTCCGTAATTTTTCGCCAGCCTGGACAACCAATCAACCAACATGACCAACCTTACAACCTGAGATAAATAGTTACAAAATTTAGTTGCAATATAATACTGTCTTCCTTGTCCTACTTGTTAATAAATAAATCTATAATTGAAATGGCCGGCCAAGTGCGTGTCGGGCCACGCGCAAGGTAGGGTTCCGTAGTCGTCCACCCGTTACATTATGTGGACTAAAAAGTTCGCAAACTTATATTTACTAGGTTTTTGACAGAATTAACAACATTATCTAAGGTACGAAAGTTTGCTTTTGAAAAGTACATTACTTAAGCTCGACTATTACTCGATAACTAGTAATGTCTACTTAGCTGTGATAGTTTTCCTTTTAAATTCATCGTATATACTACCATGATTTTTTTCACATGCCTAGAAGCCACCGTTTAGCTGGCAGGGGGGGGGGACACTTGACCATAACAAAAATTATCACTTCAAAGCTTAAAATCACTCCAACCGATTCTTGAATCAAAAATGCTCTTAGAAACCTTATAATATTTTTAGAAGCGCTATCCAACGATACCCCACACGATGAGGTTTGGAAGAAAAAAAAATTGCACCACCACTTTACATGTAGGGGAGGTACCCTAAAAAATTTTTTTTTTTTCAAGATTTTATTCTACCGTTTTGTCATCGTCATCAATATCTATAGGTACGCATGAGCGCATGACAAATTACAGCTTTCTAGTACTAACGGTTACTGAGATAAACGGGGGACAGACGGACGGACGGACATGGCGAAACTATAAGGGTTCCTTGTTTACTACGGAACCCTAAAAACAATTAAAAGTTACAAAATTAAACTTAATAAACTAAAAACGGCTGAACGAACTTTGATGAAAGTTACCTCACAAATAATTTATAATGGGATGACATTGGGAGCGAAAGTAGAAGAATAGGAGTTTAAGTAGACCATGTTACGAGCTGGGAAGTTATAGAATATTGTGTAGTGTAGGTACCAGTGGCGGAGCGTCCATACAACTCGATTCCCACCGGCTTGCCTAATTTTCAGCCAATTCCAGTTATTTTACTACGGCTCATGATGAATAAGAAAGGCTAATTATTTCCGCCTTCCCTAAGAATATTTTTGACGTGCCGCCGCTGGTAGGTACATTTTATATATATTTAAATGGCAAAGATTTATTCTGAATATCAGTAAAATAGTAGCGTATTTTATTGACCGTTAACATGCATACGGTTCATAAATATATATACGTTCCCAAAGGTTCAAAAATATCTGAGGAAACATACCCTCAACAATAAAATCGTGTCCACATATTTTTGATCACTCGGTCTGTGCACATAGTTTCGAATAACTGTACCTACTTCCGATATACGCACGATGCACGATACCATTAAAGGATATTGTCTAACTCACCTTTGGATGGTGCGTGTTGGGACTGTTGGGAGTCAAAGAATATCATAATAATCACTATGTTGAGAGTAGCCAGTTTGACAGGAAGTATTTGACACCTGTCACGGCGAGTGCCATCAGTTGTGACCAACAAATCGAATGAACATCCTTCTCAGCCTCCGCAAAGTGGTGGACCAGTTAATTGATATCAATCTAATCTGATAAGCAAATGATTTACCCGTATGAAGAGATTGTTGATCACGCGAGTTCAAGAAAATGTAACAGCGTTCCAAACGCCGACATTACCACTTGTCAATTTTTTAATCAAAGTGAAAATTGAAAAATTCAACACCACGGGTGGGTGTGCTTATCAAACATATTACCTCTTGTGCCCGGATTTTTTTAAATTTAATTCCACCTAAATGCCATATAACGCAAGGCAAGGACAGCAGCGGTTGAAACGCCGAGAAGCGTGTTTAATGAATATGACCCATCATAATAATCATTCTGTTAAGAGCCCACATATGCACTTTTGCCAATGTTTAATCGACCTAGATCTCAACATCTATAGTGATGGATCTGTCCTTTCAGTATACATATTAATCTTGAACTATTTTCCTCCAGTCTGTTAAGGGGAGGTATCCCCAACGCAAATGTCCCGCTCTAACACGCGTGAGCTTACAATTAACTATCCCGCTCTCTACGCAAGCTCTGCGCGCAGTTTTGTAAATATTTAGCTATAGTCATTAAGCCAATCATTTTATCAAAGCAAACCTTGCGAATTTGTCTATAACTATTTACGATCTTTAATTGAGTACAAAAATTAAATGTTAAATATCAGTAATATAGCCGTAGTATTGAAAATACATTCCAAAAAGGGGTAACTTCGCGATTTTTTTCTATCGAGTGAAATTCATCAGGTCATGTAACTGACTGCGATTTTGACTAGACAAGATCCTTATGTAACACATAATTTTTTTTTAGATTTTAAGACACTATATTCTATGTCTCAGATGGTTTTTAAAAACTAAAAAGTGGTAATACACGGCCTTAAAAGTGAAAACACGATTTGCAAAAAATTTTCTCGATACTTTTATTTTTCAAACAACCCTTTTTTCCGATGTTTTTGGTTGGATCTTTAAAACCCTCCCATCTTTAACAATGATTTTTGGTTTAACCGTTGTAAAATGATAAGTTCTCAAACCTGATAAAAAAGATTATCCTTATAATCTAACCTTTAGAATAAACATCAATATTTACGAAAAACACGCGCTGAGCTTCCGTAGAGAGCGGGATGGTTAATTGAAAACTCACGCGTGTTAGAGCGGGAATTTTGCAATGCCATCTACGCCCTCTTATGTATGTTGCTTACCTACATAATACAATATCTGGGCGACCGATAACGCTTACGTTGTAATAAAAGTACATAAAACCCGTCTAGATCTCGAAAAGTAGTATGGCTAGTAGTATGGTACGGCGGCAGCACGCTGGGCGGCTACAACCCTAGCGCAAAACATCAGCTAGGTATACCTATGCGATTCACTAGGCACCTTACTCACCTGTCACCTCACAGTTCACCCGTGTTTCTATTTTATTTATCGTATGGCAATTATTTCGAACCGTGACATTTCTTTGGAAACTGTTAAATGTTATTTGTCACTTTTTGACAGTTTCAAAATAAAGACAGGTGAAGGGTGAGGTGACAGCAGGTGACGGTAAGTCGGTTTGTGAATAACAGCTCAGGAGGTTAATAACCATGAACAAGCATCGTTTCAGGCCAAAATGACAGAATGACAGGCCTGATATCACGCCAGCCGAGGTACGATTGACACCAAGTATCACTTTCAGCTGCATTCAGGTGAATTGCAACTCGAGATGTACTTACGAGAGCCGAGTTTAGCCGACGCGGAAAGAGAAATAGACGCCTCAACATCATGTGCTGCAATGTTTCAAGAGCCTTGTCCCTGCAGGCGAAATTCACAGTAAACATGTGATTTATCAAGCCGCATTAAAATCAAAACCTATTATCATACTGTCTAAGTTCATAGCGCAGCTGTAAGCCATTAGATTATATCTCCATCGACCTACAAAGCGTGTCACGTATCGACTGTCTATATCACTAACCTCGTATTTTTCCATTTCAGTGTTTTCAATTCTGAACTTTATTATGTACAATATAGCGCCACTTTTTCAATTAGACGATTAAAAGACATGCGATATTGGTAAAGTTAATATGTGACATGTAATGTATGCTCGCAAGTCCTCGAGTAGGTATCAGCATTGCCTCATGACAAACGAGCGTGTTTGTAGGTCGCTGGCTGGGGCTGTGATTACAGCGGAGCACATTAGACTGTAGGATTAGTATCGAAACTATTTAACCCGTGGTACACGAGTGCAATAGAAATGCAACCCTATTATTACTATGCATACATAAGTAGGTTCAACAGCAAGCGCGTAGGTAGCAAGAGCTGCATTTGTCCAGAAGCCCTTGGACATAATTTTCTTTTATTCTAAGTAGCCCGAGATTTCTACGCCAACTTGTGGAATTTTACACTGTTAATGTTAACCCCTCCCGTAACACGCTCTTCGCCTTCTAGGACATTTAGTTATCCTTTTTAAATAATTATATCCCTCGATGTGTATAATTTGATTATCAGTCAAAATACAAGTTTGAATATAAGAAACAAACCAACGAAAACGCTGGTAATAGGTAGGTAGGTAGCAGAAAGATCCAGAAACGATGGCAGAAGTGGTTCTTCTTTTCGAAGAGCAAAAAATGGATCAGATGCAGGAACCTTAAAATATAAAAAACCGTGTTTGAAAATTAAAGAAGAATGCCAGCGTAGTATATTATAGCATAAATGTATAACTGACATCTGATATCTACCTTGGTAACTCAACTCAAATAAAACCCTTCAAGGTATATGTATATATACATAAAAGTAATCTACTACATTTAATATATAAAGTTGGACAGACAGACGGATCTGGGTCACCACATATACGGCTGCTATTGGTCGGTTGCGAGTCCGGGGCGGCCAATGGTCATAGCTCAGCCAATGCCAGCTGTCACGCGTGACAGGTGACAGGTCAAGCTTGAAACTATTTAAATTGTGGCATTGCTTTTTCACAGTGGAAGGAAGATGTTGACTCGTATTGAAAGCTTCCACTTCAACTCGAGTTAAAGTTAACTATCTACCTACAATCTTACAACGCTGAATTAGGTAGGCAATTGTATGTTCTACTGCTGACATTGAAACTAGGTCTGCAGGGTACTTTTATGTATGAACATACACTCCATGGGAAGCTGCACTAACGTATGTCCAAGTCCATACAAATCCAACTATTATGGTACCTATTCCACCCAAAAATATGCTAAAATTGTGTTCTTAAAGAAGATATAACTTGGGGTAACTATAAATTTGTATTGAGGATTCAATTGTTTCGTAATTTTGACTGCGTACCCAGAGAACATTTTGTAGTAAGTACTTTCAGTCAGTCACAGAAAAAAGTGACCTATAGGTAGTACTAAACTACTTTGATAATTTTAGGCACTCACGTGCAAAATATATCACTGTCATACCTAAAGTGAGGTATGTGAGTAGGTCTACTCACATACCTAACTCTATTATATTATACCTACTACCTACTAATGGTTTTGGTTTTTCGTTTAAATGCCTATCGGCATTTAAATTTATATCTTTGCAAACTTCAAAGATGCCTAGGTACCTAATGTCTACATTCTAGTTATCAACATACATAGCTTACTAATTAGCATGTTACCATACATTTAATATCTAAAAGGCATCATAGCTCATTCCAAACTCACATTATCTATAAATCTCTGACCATTAAAAATGACTATACCCATTTAAACCAAGCTTGTTATCAGAGGCAGCCACACGTCAAAGTTTTTGCCGCAGCAATAGTCCATCAACGCCACACCACTCAATCTCGAGTAACGAATTCGCTTTTTGTCCTGCTCGCACCAAAAACTTATGGATGAATAATGTATGCTGCGCTAGCGGCGGATCGGGAACAGGGTGGTGCCTATAAGGCACTTACTCATACCGCCGGCGAGCAGCGAGTACTCATTGACCGAGTTAAACGAAGACCTCTGCTTCAGGTTTGACAAAAATGCTTTCGTATCTACTTCCGTTTGTTTTCCTCTACACCTACAGGTCGCATTTCTCAACCGATTCTCGTGAAATTTTGTGATCAGGGCAGGGAAATTTTGTGATCTAATGATTGCATTGAATTTTTTTGTCAAGTATTTTTTGTTTTAATTTTCATAAATTGTTTTTTTACGTTGGTTTGTTCTCCTGTACAGGTCACTTTTCTCAACCGATTCTCATGAAATTTTGGGAGTAACTAGTTAGGTTCAATAATATAGATTTTGGAAATAAAAAAAAACACTCAAGCTCATAGAGCCAGTTAACAGCAATTCTACTCGTTTACTCGCTCTAGTGTAGAATTACTATGAGAGTAATCGCTACTCCGCGGCGGTGGGACTACTGCCTAATGCAGGTTAGGCTACATTTTATCTAAAAGGACATGTGCACCTCCAAGACTCTGTTTTATAAGTTATATAACTTAGACCTTATGTCGGTAAAAAATGCAACTGAGTTACCAAAATTTTACCTGACATTTGGTCTAACGGTCTTTAAAATCCAGCCTAAATTAAAGAACACTTAAAGCCTACTCATGAGTACTCAATCAAACTAATTGAATAGTCTAAAGTTGAAAGGTTGTACATGAGGCAAAAAAGTTAATTTAGACTGTACTAATTAAATTTTATGGTTCTGTAGCACAATAGGTTGATTACCCAATCAATTATAACAAGTGTTAAAAAAGTATAAAAGAAAAAAGAATGACGTGTTTTTATTTTTCAGGAATCTGTAGGTTCTGTCAATGAGGGCTACCGCGTATGGATTCGCCGCTAGAGGCGCTAGTGTGAGGTCAGTCCTCCGAAATGTCAAGTTTCATAGTTTTGTGGGTGGGTTACTCGGGTTTATTTCTAATTAGATTATTATAGTGACTATTTTGCAATATCTGAGATTGATAATCGCAAATATGAGTTACGGGTCAACGAATTTCAGTGCTTTGCGATAATTTTATCGTTCGTAAACTTAGGTATGTCATACTTTTTTCCGAACAAAACAGGACTGCGCTGCAATACGGGATACGGGATGTTCAATAAAAATATTTAGGGTGCGGTTTTAATGTATAAAATACGATTTCAACGTAAATTACCAATAACAAACTTTGACAGCTGGACTGAGAGCGCAGTGGCGCCAACTGGTGAGCACAAAAACGGTAGCCCTCAATTAAAGCAGGTCTACTTGGATCAAGTCAAGTTACAACGATCTAGCATCGAGTGGGTTTTTAAAATGAGAATGACGGAAGATCTCCTTATTTTGTCACATATCACGAATGGAATACCGGCTCTGGGGGCTGATTTTTGAGTGTAACACAATCGACTTTTCACTCGAGATCTGTCAAAAAACTATGACGTTTTGACAGATGACGAGTGAAAAGTCGAGCGTTCGACACTAAAAAATCGGCCCCCTGTTACTCAAATCGATAACCATAACTACTATATACTAAGGGTGCCTTTCCATCATAACTGTGATATGCTATGGATGCGTTGATATCCACAAATCATATTCAATTAAGGCTGTATTTCCGCCAGAGCTAGGTTCACATAGCATAGCACTGGTGGAAACGGAAAGCTGTCACATCCTCCTAGCGTAGCTGCATTGCATAGTTCTGGTGGAAAGGCATCCTAATCGCTTGATAAAAGCCATCAATTTCAGCCTGGAATTATTGTCGTCTGAAATGGATGATTTTCAAATCCTTGGTTAACAATACACTGTGAACGTGGTAAACGTTGTTTACCTTCGTAAGTCTATCAAACTGACCCAGTAACCTAAGGAATACATACAAGTAAAGTGACTATTATTGTTCATCATCTTCGCGTCTTCCCGGTTGTAATGGGGGCTCGCATTAGCACCTCATTCCAAAATATGGCATAGGCACTAGTTTTACTCTCCAACCCAAAGAGAAAACAATACCTTGCCGGGGATTAGGCTGATTTCCTAAAGATGTCTTCCTTCATTAAATAAAAAACCACTTAAATACCATTTGTTATTAAGTATCTCACATACATCGATTTTCCCCATTAAAATACCTCAGAATACGAAATATCCTACGTCGCAATCTCCTTAATGAGATATGTAACCTTTGCACTGACCACAAAATATACCACACACAAAATTATTCAAAAAGCTTTAAAGGTCGTTTCGTTAATAATAAATCCCATGCAGACTATAATTTCAGTTTTTCTATATTAACTTTTTTAGGGTTTTTAGAGCTCCCTCTGATGCCTAGAGGAGCAAAGATGATCACTTAACTTACCTATATTTTTCATTGGTTTTATACAACAACAGTGGCAAATAAGCTTACGGCCCACCTGATGGTAAGTAGACGCCCGCAACTCCAAACGAGTTACGTGTATTTTATGTCGTGGGTATATCTCGGGCATAGGTAGGTATAGCATTCGTCCCTTGCTGTAAATGTAAAGCATGTAAGTTCGAGAGGGACGAACGATATATGGCCGACATACACGCAATCATCTCACGTCAATGATCATCTTAGCCCCTCAGAGTCGAAAAGTATGAATTGTTTTCTTATCTCGTCTGTCCCTACAGTTACATACAATATCAAAATAAATATTACACAGTGTACGTAATATCATACCGAATCCTGTTTCAAACCATTATCGAGAATTTAAATCAAGTGATGTTTTCATAAACGAGAGGAAAAAGCTTCATAGTTAAACATAGCAACATATTTTCCTGTAGCTATGAGATAGTTAAGTTTTTTAATTGCGTACACTCTGTAAGTATTTATTTTCTCATCATCATCCTCCTTTTATCCCAGTACAGGTGCATCCTGAAGGATGCCTGGGGTCCGCTACCTAATCCCAAGATTTGGCGTAGGCACTAGTTTTTACGGAAGCGACTGCCATCTGACCTTCCAACCCCGAGGGGAAACTAGACCTTATTGGGATTAGGCTTTGTCAAGTGAGTGGGAAACTTGACTGTTAGAAGTTCTCAAACCGCCCGAAGGCCTCCAACTTGGCTTAACGACTGCTGCCATAGACAGCAACCGGGATCAACGGCTTAACGTGCCTTCCAAAGCACGGGAGTGCTCAGTTAGTAACCACTCAAAGCGGTCACCCATCCAAGTCCTGACCGCTGCCCACGTTGCTAAAACCTTAGATACCGCAAGCGGTATCCGGCGCCGCTGGGCCACGAACGCTCTGTAAGTATATATTGTAATTTATTTAATATCATATCATAACACTATTAGTATAAATTAACCTAGCAATTAGGTCTCAATATGGTCTCCATAATAAAGAAAAGTGATGTAGTAAATCTAGTAAAACTCGCGTAAATGAAAATTTGCTGTTATAATTTATTTATCGGAGTATTTTCCGATTAGCTTTTTTATGTTCCACAAGATTTTATGATTCCTTTATGCCCTTTATTAATAAAAGCCCGGAATCCTTCACAATCTATCCATCTCACACTTGACGTTTTTCTGAAGATCCAATAAGCATTAACCCGTCAATGAACACAAAACACGTTCCATCAGACTTGCGCAAACGCACGCCCATTCAAATCGATCCCATTCACTTTCGCGAATCAAATCGAAACCGGTGCTTGCAAAATGAAATAAAATAGACATTTTACGATGTGAAGTTGATTGAAGTAGAGTTTCCTGTAAAGCTTAATTTACGTATAGACGTATATGTACATTACAGCCAGTTAGGTTAGATTACTGAGTTGCAACAGCTAGTTGAATTGCAGTCGATCGCTGTGCACAGTTGAGGGCTATGAGGTAAAACCCGATAAATACAGATTATAAGAAAATGCTGCTTAAATAGGTACATCAATGTTATCAATGTGCTACCCTCGTTCTGTCCAAAAAACCCTTTGCGCGATTTATAGGGTTTATGTCACACCTGGCCATAAAGTGGCCATTATCGCACGCTCCGCGCGCGAAAAAACCCACTTCCTGGCCAGGGGGTGACATAAAATTTTGTACTTACCACGGGCGATAATAAAGAAAGCCTCAGATCGCATATTTATCGCCCTTGCCTTCGGCTCGGGCGTAAAATACCTGCGATCTGAGACATTCTTTGTTTTATCGCCCTTGGTAAGTAATGTACTATTGCCGCACAGCTCTCGCAATTATTTTTAACGCTATTCGGGGTGAGGTACATTCGGAGCCAGAGATACTTATTTGACATCACGAATGTTCTGAGTAGGGGCAAATCTGGTGGAATCATAATAAGCTTTCTTTGGGTGTCATAAAAACAAAATCAGCATAGATTGCTAAGTCTTAAGTATATTAAGATTGCTAAGTGCTGGTATATCCTATTTGGTCTATTTCTGTTCATATTTAATTTGATATTATATTTTGCAATCGTTTTATAGCAAATACTCGTATATGTACTTCCTTTTTGATCTTTCGTATTCTCTAACATCTTTGTTGCCCTGACATGACAGAAATCATTTCTTAAAGGGCGTAATTCATAGCCTACCTAGATTTCTAAAGGTTCACTTTCATTGGTCGATACATTCTGCATCCCGCTTGCGAGGAGCTCTTAGTTATCTTGTTTCCCCCTATATCTAAAAAATCCTGAGCACGATGTCCCTGCATACGGGAATCGGAGACGTTTTCAAAAAAAAGTGTGTAAAGGAATTAATTTGACTACTTTTTTATTGTTTTTTTTTTGTGTTTCGAAAATTACCCTTATAGTATTGACAAACTTCAGCGAGCACTAACGTCCAGTGAAAATGAGCCTTAGGGTACGTTGAAATGTTTTGGATGAAGAAAAAGTAATGCCAGAACGGTGTGAACAAATTGAACTGATTACATCCAAATGACGTGTATATGACAGTAGGTACATTAGATTTAATTTGTGTTTTGTAAAATGTTTGTTCACAAAACACAAATCAACACTGTTGTCTCAACACTGGAAAAGTTCGCAAAAGTGAAGTCGTGCAAGAAGCTCGTGGATGGACACACGATTACATGAGGGACAATACGACCTGTCCCATTGTGGTCGGCAGCCAATGCAGCCATGGCTGTGACCTAATGTGCCTTGTAAAACATTGAATAGATTCCTTTAAATACGCAATGTAAAGTTATATAGCTACCAGGATCTTTATTATTAGTTAAAAATATAATTAGGTAAATTTAACTTCCTTGTATATAATCCAACAAAAAGGTCAAGGATATATCACTTATCGCATTCACAAAGAGCGTGGGAAATAGCCATCACAAATCACAATACATTATTTTGTTTTTTCTTTCGATGTTCATATCTCATTTTAACTTAGCGCTTTTGATCCTTGGTAAAACCTTGACCTTAGATGCAAAATATCAGTAAGTATCTACCTTTCAACTATGAAACCGACATTAACAGAAAATCGATGAGTTCGTTTACTATTTTCTCATAGATAGTGTACCTAAAGCTGGTTGGCCTAGGCAGGATCACACTCATTTCACCAAAATAAAAATCTATAGGTACCTGACATATTTTACAGAACTGTCATCCTTAACCCGTGAAATGCTATTACGTCAGACATTTTCATTTCAAATGCAAAATTATACAAGAAAGAACTGCTGAGCGAAAATTATACAAGAAAGAACTGGGAGCGAATGGGTTTAAATGCACAATTAGCATATTCTACCGTGCTATAAATATCTATCATTATTGATTGACCGAGTAAAATGAGGTCTCTGTTTTAGCTTCGACAAAAATGCTTTCGTATGTCCGGCCGGATTTTTGTATGTCCTCCTCTACAGGTCGCATTTATCAACCGATTTTCGTGAAATTTTGTGAGCAGGTTCGGTAACTATATAGAATTTTTTTCTCGAGTCACTTTTTGGAAATTCAGAAAAACAAACATTGTATCAATGATTTCGTGATTTTCTGCGGCCGTTTTTTCCTCTACAGGTCGCATTTCTCAACCGATTCTCGTGAAATTTTGTGAGCAGGTTCCATGACTACATATAATTTATTTGTAGAGTAAATTCTGGTAAATTTTAAAAAAAAAATTTTTACGTCGTTGGCTGATCTCCTCTACAGGTCGCATTTATCAACCGATTTTCGTGAAATTTTGTGAGCAGGTGCGGTAATCCTATAGAATTTTTTTATCGAGTCACTTTTTCAAAATTTAAAAAAACAATTTTTTTATCAATTATTTTGTGTTTCTGCGGCCGAATTTCGATTTGTTCACATCTAAGGGTCGAATTTCACAACAGATTCTCGTAAAGTATTGTGAGCACGTTCTTTGATTACATCGAATATTTTTGTCGAGTAATCTAAAAAAAAATCTATGGTTTGTCCTCCTCTACAGCAGCGGTCGGTAACAGGCGGCCTGGCTTTATTGTTTGTAAAGGTAAAATTTGAAATTCTTAACATACGTGAAAGCGTCTGTATCGCCAACCACGAATATTTTCAAAGTTGGTCAGGACGAGATATGTGCTTGTAAGTATATTTTTTCAGTTAAATCAATCTAAATTTTTTTTCAAAAATTTCGCGCGCGCCGCGTTTGCGTTAGACAGTATGAAGTATTTTCCACACCTGCATCTTAATGTTCAAAAAATTTCGCGCTCGCTGCGCTCGCGTTTGCGTCTACATGACTTGATGCGTATGAAGTATTTTCCAGACCTGCATAATAATGTTCGCAAAATTTTGCGCTCGCTACGCTCGCATTTTCAACGAGATTTGTTATGACTTGATGCCTATGAAGTATTTGCTGCATTTGAATCAGTGTTCGAAAAATTTCGCGCTCGCGTTTACATCTACATAACTTGATGCGTATGCTTATGAAGTATTTTCCGCACCTGCATCATAATGTTCGAAAAATTTCGCGCTCGCTACGCTCGCATTTTCATCATGATGCGTATGAAGTATTTGCCGCATTTGCATCAGTGTTCGAAAAATTTCGCGCTCGCGTTTTCATCTAGGTGTGTTATGACTTTATGAAACCCCCCCTTAAAGTTTCTATATCTGCTATTCTATATATCTTGCATTGATCGAATGAATCGCGAAATTACGATGCGGTTGTAATGCGAATTATCTGGGTTTGGTAAGGAAACTAGCTGGTTTATCTGTGAAGAGTCGGTTTTTTCGTTTTTCTCGTTTTTCAAGTAAAAAGGGGTGCGAATTTTTACTATGTTACTGTCGCGTACGGCGTACCAATTTGTTTCGGGTTGATATCAACAGACAGTGATCATTATTATCATCTGCGGCCCGCGAAGATTTTTTTAGCTACTATGTGGCCCGTGGGTGCAAAAAGGTTGCCGACCCCTGCTCTAAAGGTTCGATATCTAATATAGATTTGGAAATAAAAAAAACACTCACGAGGTCTACAGCTCACAGAGCCACTAGTTTAACTAAGATACTATTCAATTTCAATGACCAATATCAAACCTACATTTTGCCATGTTGACAAAGCCTTTGATGAAAGCGAAATCGGTCGCAAAAACCTCACATGTGCATTGTAATGGTAGCCGTAATAGCATGTGATTAGATATCTGGTTGAGGTCCATTGTTACAGGCTTGGCAGTCAATGCCGCCAGTAGGTAACTGTCACATGACATCATGCCTGAGTTCAAGCTTGCCGTATTTGACTTTCTAAGCATCAAGAGAAGCTATTTGCTAAGTTACAATAAACGAAAAGTTGAGTTCTAGAATAAAGTCATTCTTAAAATGAACATCCTTTCAGCAGTGTGTTTCAATCTACTGATTTTATAACATAAATAAATAATGATGACATATGATTGTGAAAAATGAGAGAAGAGTGCATTGTAATGATTGTCGCCACATCAGCTTGTAATTTGGGATCGTAAAAAATGATGAGGTACTTGGCGGTTTTTATAAGGCACAAAATACAGCAGTAATTGTCCTTATTGGGTGAGATTGTCAATAACTGACTGTTTGCGAAAGAACCGGATATTTTGAGATACTTTTAGGCAATAAAAATGCGGGTTATTAAGATTAATAAAAACAATGGGTGTACGTTGCAACGTGGCAGACTTCTTGTTAGGGTTCCGTACCCAAAGGTTAAAACGGGAACGGGACCCTATTACTAAGACTTCGCTGTCCGTCCGTCTGTCCGTCTGTCTCCAGGCTCCTATACAACAGACATGATTTTTTGCCGTTTTTATAAATAATGTTTTTTTTTTTTTTCAATGACACTTTCGTGCGCGAGTCCGACTCGCACTTGGCTGGTATTTTTTACTATTTCTCTAAGGTTTATAATATGTAACATTCTATCTGTAGGTATGTAATAAGCTATATGGCAATCGAGTAAATCGTAGATGTTGACATTTGTTTTGTTTTTTTTATAATTTTTTATTTTTGTTAGATTTACGTAAGTAGGTACGTTAAATTACCAAATAATGTAATGACTTTAGACACATTACAGAAACGCGTCGCAACATATAAAAAAATTGATATTTCTAACGCGTACTATTAAGCACAATTTATTACCACGCTGACCTCTAGTTCGGGTTCACCATCTAATAAATTAATTTGAAAGTAATACCAGCATATATGAATATATAAAATATACTGTAAACAGTTTGAAAACAGTACGGAATGTTCATGAGAACTGGGTACACTCCGAAGCAAATAAGACTTAAAATTAATACCTATATAGGCCTTTTGTGCTCTATGTTGCGCTTACCCGAATCGATGTTCGAATTGTAAAAGTGGTGAATTGTTAGATGCAGATACTCATAAAGGATGATAGGTAGAATTTATAAAATCCATGACTAATGCATAAAGCTTGTTTCATCAGCCAGTACAGACGATAGTTCCATGTAAACAGAGAGAAACAGAGAACTACAAAGAGAGTGCTTATGCCAAAACAAACGTGAAATCGAAGTATGAGTTTTCCTACCCATGTATTTCCTATTTCACGAAGCAAGTGGCACAAAGCCAAGTAAAATTAGGTCTCGTTCTCGTCAATTTTACTACTAACATCGACAACTGTTGACACTAATAGCGCCTATAATGGTTACAGGTCTTTGTCTATACTTATTAGGTGACTCTGTATCTACACACTTCGATCCCTAGTAACAAAAAGGGTTGGCATATGGTTGGGCCTACGTGAAAAAAAAGCTGCCAACAGTTGGCTCACTGTTAGTTTTGTCACCCCTACTTACGTATCTGCCAACAGTGGGCCCAACGTTATTATTGCAAGTTGGGCCAACCGCATCATTCCAACAAAAGGCCAACTATATAATAGAGGTTGGTCAACGTTGGGCCGACGGTGTCGAACCAACATAAGGCCAACAATACGGTTTTATGACGGTTGGTTCATTGTTAGTTTTATGATCCTTACTTTCGTAAATGCCAACGGTGGGCCCAACGTTTTTATTATTGCAGTAACATACGTTGGCCCTACTGTAGTGTAACTAACGTTGGCCCAACCCTTTCAATATACTTTGGGCCAACTACGTATTCCTTACAGAGGCCCTACCTTCACGATCCAACTGTAGTGTGAACAACGTTGGCCCAACACTATTATTTTACTTTGGGTCAACTGAGGCCCTACCATCATGAACCAACGTTGGCACAAGCTTTTTGTTCTGCATGGGGCCAACTACATGTTCCTTGCAGAGGCCCTACGTTATTTTTTCTGCGTTGGGCCAACTATGTTTACCTTACAGTGGCCCTACGTTTCTATTCTGGGTTGGGCCAACTACGTTTACCTTACAGTGGCCCTACGTTTCTATTCTGCGTTGGGCCAACTACGTTTACCTTACAGTGGCCCTACGTTTCTATTCTGCGTTGGGCCAACTACGTTTACCTTACAGTGGCCCTACGTTTCTATTCTGCGTTGGGCCAACTACGTTACCTTACAGTGGCCCTACGTTTCTATTCTGCGTTGGGCCAACTACGTTTACCTTACAGTGGCCCTACGTTTTTATTCTTCGTTGGGCCAACTACGTGTACCTTACGATGGCCCTACGTTTGTATTCTACTTCGGGCCAACTACATGTTTCTTACAGAGGCCCTACGTTTTTATTCTGCTTTGGGCCAACTACGTGTTTCTTATAGAGGCCCTATCGACGTGCATGCGTGCCCTGGCTGCAAGTAACACGATTGCCGGCGGCACTTCGGTAGGGCCTTTACGTTGTTAGAACTACACGTAAAATAAGTTGGCCTAAAGCAGAATAAAAAGGTACATGCCTCTGTACATAACACGTAGTAGACCTGTAACAGAATAAAGGTACATTAAGGCAGTTGTATTATTGACATAAATTGGGTATTCAAATTGTTATTGTCTTTAATAATTCTTGATAGCTTACATAATTTTAAGTATATCTTTGAATCTTAATAAAAAAAAATCTATGACATCACCGTGTACTCTTTCAAATGATTAGAGTTACTAGAATAACCAGTGCATTTAGTTATAACAGACTAAAATTCATTACATACCCAATTAATGTTGAGTAAAGGAATTATCCAGGGCGGTGACAATAAAAATACAGTATTAAAAATATATAGAATTACATTTATTAACTGTCTGTACTGTAGGCCAGTCAAATTATGCAATATAAGAAAATCAAAAACCCGACTGCGTAAAATAACTAAATAGAGAAAAACAAGTCCCCATGGAATGTTTCAATTTCCTCGTAAGTGCAAGCAAACTACTTCAATCACACGTCCATGCTCCACATATGTGTCAATAAGAAACGACCAATAACGCACTCGGATTAGTTATCTTTCTGAATGCTGCTTTTTAAATATTATTAGATCAGAATGTCTATTTCTCACATACTTAAATAAAAATAAAAAAATATATAATCGTTATTACTAATCTGAGTGCGTACCTGGTACATAGTGACCAATATGTGGGGAACGGACTTAATGTTCGTCGTGACCCATGGGGCACTGACTGTGAACGTGTTAAAAAAAAACACGCCAATAGCCAAATATCAACTCAACCGCTTATCCTACGAGAAAAGATTTGAGAACATAAGTAATAGCATTTTTTTCTATTTCGGTATGAAACGGGGTCAGTAAACCATAGGTACAGTTCTCTTGCAATCGTTAAAAAAAACGCAACCTACGATATATTTTTTTAAATATGTGCCAAACCTAAAGACTGTAACATGAAACAGTGTGCATAAGGTAAAGAAAAAGAGCAGGTAATTAATCTTTTTTCGTAGGATAAGCGGTCGAGTTGATATTAGGCTGAAAACAATAACCAAAACTATAACTTCAAGATTATGAAAACAAAAACACGCCAAAAGTTTTGAAGTGCGATCTCAAAAACTACACGACATACGGCGCAGCGTTAGGGATTCAATTTTCAGAAATTAAAATAAAATGTTCTTTAAAAAGCTCGTAACAACCAATGCCAACAAAAAATGGATACCGAGTTTAAGAGTCCTTTACGGTGAACACTAGCGCCACTCGTAAATAATTGAGATTATTTAAATTTAACGATAGATATGTATTAAAAAACGGAGGCCACTACGTACATCTTTTTGTATTTAAGCACCTTTTGAATAAGGTATGTTGGGATAAGATCGGACTAATTTTCGATACTTTGGTAAGCACTCGGAATTTATTTTATTTGACTAACTTATCTAACGATTCCTTGAATTGTTACCGTTTGTTATAAATTAGTATGAAATATATTTTCAACCCATATTTTTCATTTCCTCATATATGCAACCGTTTTTATTTAATATAGTATTTGATTATTTTTTCATCGGAAAACATCGGACGTAAATGGGTAACATCGGACTATGTTGCAAAATGAACTCTGTGCAGTAACGCGTAAGGTTCGTTTAAAAAAATAATCCGTTCTTTTCCTGTCAAAACTACAAAAAAACATTAATTTTATATTTCACGCTGTCACAGACAACGTGGCTTTAAATCAACGCGGCTGACTGAGGTGTGGGGCGTAACAAAAATGGGGTAGGCAGGTGTGTTGCCAAATCGAAAATCTCTTCTAGTTTAGTAGAAAATTAAATTATCCGATCTTGACCCGATCCAGTCTTATCCCAACATACCTTACATCAAACTAGTTTTTACGTTGCTGAATTCGTCAATATATGCGTCCAAAGTTAAATCGGCCGTTTTTTTTTGAGCTCATAGATCGACGAATGCAGGAACGTAAAAACTAGTTTGATGTATTGAAAAGGTACTTAAATACAAAATGTACGTACGTAGTGGCCTCCGTTTTTTAATATCTATCGTAAAATTTAATTAATCTCAATTATTTAGGAGTGGCGCTAGTGAACCCGTAAAGGACCCTTAAGAGTCATACTGCAAAATTCTAAACTTCTGCTGTTTTCTCGTACCACCTACTATTTTGTCCTACGGGTAGAACCACGAAAAAGAACTATTTCTGTGGGTCCTACTAATCTGCCGACTGCTGTTTAAAAAATGTACCTCCTGTATAAAGCAAATTTACCAAGTTGCGTGACAGCAGTTTTATCATTATATAATTTATTACTTTCATCAGTATAGACGCATTATAGTTACCTAATTATAAAGTGGTATGAAGCAAAATACGTGAATATATAAAAAAAAACATTTTATTATTTAAAAAATATGCGGAGAATCTACGTGAGGGGAAGAGGAGGTAACTAATACGTTAATAGTTAATATAATACTATGTAATTATATAATTATTGAACTGCTGTCACGCAACTTGATAAATTTGCTTTATACAGGTGGTACATTTTTGAACCAAGAGAAATAGTTCTCCCTCGTGGTCCTACTGATAGGACAAAATAGTAGGACCAAGAGTTTACCCGATTGTTTCACGTATTACTCGGCTAGCATATCACTTTTTTTATGCTGGCAAAACATAGTTAACATTTTCCCAACGGGTCTAAAAATAACAATAAAAATGCAGCTTTACGTCGCGTTTTGCATTTTTAGACTGATTATGTGTATAGGTACTGACTAATGATGTAATTTTAAGCTGACAAAAGGTATACAAACAAAAGAACCATCATTATCGGCAAAATTTGGCAAAAGCATACATTTATTTTTTAAATCAGACACCGTAACATATTTTCTTCTGTTTGTACCACTTACTTTGTATATACCTAATTTGCTGCTTTGGATTGGTTTTTTGTAGAAATCAGTTTTATTTATAAAACAATTACATTTTAACCTGTAAGAATTATTTTTTAATTCTATTGATTTGACCACGACAATATCACCATTGAAAGTGACAAAGCAAGAATCAGATAAAGATGTACCTAAAGTACACTGATCATAAATTGAAATTTTTTTTATAATACCCCCTTTTTCAAGATATATTTTTTTCTGGGTCGATATATTGTTGTCTGATTTTTCACCTAGTCTTTTGGCAACTTGTTCCAAAGGCATATTATGTGAACGAACCAGTCGCTTTATTTTAGACATAAAGTTTTCAAAAGGGAATGCCGAAAAGGAATCTAACGGTCCGTAATTATACACATCTCCTGCCAGATGTAGGAGGTTGTGTACATTATATACAAGAAATTCGTCACTGTAAATGCCTGGAACATTCGCCACAAAACAATGTAACAATCTATCGGCATATGATTGCCAGTCATCATCTTGACATATTGTGTCATTGCATAGTATGTATATAGCACAGTGCAACATTAAAAAATGCTTATATATACGCGTATTTGCCACCAGATTTTTTAAAACAACCGGCCCTAAATATAACACAAATGCTCTAAATTCACCTTGGACGTCTGGAAAATTCAACTGGGTAATGATCGCGACAGAGTTTTAGACGACTAGAAATTTCGTCTATTTTACGAATATTTAGTTTGCATGTTTTTGGGCCACATATAACCCAACATTTTATTATTTTTTTTACAACACCCAGACATACTAGATGCATATAATCGAGCGGACCTTGAGTGACTAGCCCTATGTCAAGTTCTGTAAGTATACTTTTGGTTAATTGATGGTCTTCGTATTCTTGATTGACAAATCCAACATCAGTTCTAAGAGCTAGCTCAGATAAGTATCTCCAAATAGTTCTTCCCAGGTATGTACCTTCTTGCTGGCATTTTTCACACGCATGTAGGGAATTGTGAGATTTAATGCATTTTAAAAATGATCTAGCCGGTGCGTCAGCAATGATACAACTTATTCGAAAGTCAAATTTCACTCCATCAATATATGTATAAGCCATTCTGCTCTAAATTTAAACATTCGTCAACGAAAGGACGCAAATAAACACCCGCATTATTAGGTTTGGATTCACCATAATATAGTGCGACAATAAATGGCTGCCGATCAAGAGATTGATCTAATATACACAAAATGGGCCAAAAAGAATTAGTCGAACTAGAGTGTATTGGCAGACCATCAACATTGAGAGTTACAGAAAGAAAGAAAAACTCTGCTTGTGATTGTGACAGCTTTCTCTGTAGAAATGGATACATTTTAGAAGTTGTGCCCTTTAACGCTCTTTCTCTTAACTGACTCTCGAGACCAAAATATATGTATGAGCCTCCAGCACAGTTTACGACGTTGACACTACGTGGCGTCTCTAATAATGTTCTTGCATCTTTTGGCAAAGTTGGGTGATATGGTTTTAACATTTTCAATAAATCGGTGAGAGCAGAGTGACTTATATTATGTTTGTTAGACCATGACACAAGAAATGAATTCATATTCTCTGACTTGGAGTGTACGCAGACAGAATTGGAGGGTTCATGAGTAGAATCACTAAACAATACATCTTCTGGATCACGAGCTGTGCAAACAGGACTATTGAGCGATACGTCACATGTACATAAAGGCGATGATTTATTATAAGATGCCACAGACGGACTAGTATCTAAATTTGTTTCATTTGTGACCAATTCGCGACTACTATTAGGAAAATTCAAATCATTTATCTCATCCAGGATTTGTGTAGTCTTTTTAGCAAGCATTCGTATTCTGGATCGTTTTGATAAGTCAGTGCTTATTAACTCTGCGAGCTTCCCGCCCTCCATGACGATCTTTGGTAAATCTAAACCAATTCGTAATAACGTCGTTTATTTCCGCATCTGTTGTCTTAGCAGCAATTAAGTTTGCGCGCGTTGCGTCTATAACAAAAAAAAATACAATGTTGAAAAAAAAACTGCACTTCGATTAAATTAAAGAAGATGCAATAAACATAATATGACAGAGAATAGTTAGGTGTGATCTAGGTACGAATACAATAGTTATTTGTTATACAAGAGTGCAAAGTTGTATTTTAACCGCGAGTGTGGAATTTTAAACACGAGCTAGCGAATGGATTCTAGGGCATTTACACCGTTTCTACAGAGCCTTTAAGGTTCCGTTTGGATTGCGTTCGAGTGAACGACTTTCGCGGGGCTATAAATCATAATGTACGTAGTTAGGTAGGCTAATAAAAAGGCGCCTTTCGTAAAGATCGTAGAAGAGAATCCCGCCTGGTATTGGTTGATGTAACGAAAAACTGAACAAATATTATTTTTCATTTTTCATGACTTGCACACACTTAAAAGGACGCAATCAGCCTATATCGATCGACCCCATAAACAGAGTAATTTTAAACCATGGACTGCTCCTTATTTTTAATACACATGAAAATATTTTTTTTTAATAAAAACACGTACACACACAAAGGAACATAACCCAAATGCACCCATATAAAGAAAAAACTAACGAATTATAATAACGAACATACATATTTAGTTCCTTCGTAGTTTTTAGGGTTCCGTACCCGAAGGGTCCAAACGGAACCCTATTGCTGTCACCCACGCGTCCGTCCGTCCGTTCGTCCATCCGTCCGTCCGTCCGTCCGTCGTCTGCCACACAGGTTTTACAGCCAAACGGTAGGAGCTACAGGCTTCAAATTTACACAGTATAAGCATCTTGTTGGCCGGAAGCCATACAAATAGTCTAAACTTATTTTTAAATGTTTTTAAGGGGGGCTCCCATACAGCTAACGGCGGGCGCGAAAAAACATTTTTATCCTACCCTATCGAGTGGGGTATCGTTGTATAGAGCTCATTGAGTAGATAGATAGTTACTATACTTTTAATTTTTAAAAATATTGGAAAACAAAGGAATGAGAAGCCACCAAAGTCAGCTTTTTTTACGAAATTTTGTTCCGAAGAATTTTTTAACTTCTCAAATACCTATAAACTTAAAGTTTGGTAATGTTTGTTATTGCTTACATTTTACCAAAAAATACTAATTTTATCAATATAAATTAGATTTTTTCTATGAAATTTCCTTATTTTTCCTATAAAAACCAACTTTGCGGTCGGTTCGGAACCCTACATGTGCGAAGTCCGACTCGCACTTGGCCGGTTTTTTTATGATTAGTTAACCCTTAAATGCATGGTGTGACATACAGGGTGTCCCATATCTACCACGCCACAGTGACACCGGAGGTAGGTCAACTCAAGAGGAACATAACCAGCCTAATATGACTTCAGTAAAAGTTGCCGGTTGGCTGGTTATGTTCCTCTTGAGTTGACCTACCTCCGGTGTCACTGTGGCGTGGTAGATATGGGACACCCTGTATAACATAATACACATAATAAATAATACAAGATTTATTTAACTGTAGGTAGAGAGAATTTAGTATATTTTCATTTTCATTCATAATATATTATTTTTCCCGTTTATCAGTACACCTTAAATCACCAAATATCGTGTTTTTATTGAAAAAGAAAAAATCATGCATTTAAGGGTAATCTAAAAGGAATCTAAAAAAAAATATTTTCGTCAAGGTTTGGGCCACCCTGTATTTATTTGTTGTTTAGTAATGGCTACAGAACCCTACACTAAGCGTGACCCGATATTCTTTTTTTTAAACTTACCTCGTATTATTTTGACTATTTTCAAATCCTTTAACGCAGTCTTATTATTTTTCCCGGTCCAGTTACAGGTCATAGCAAGTTTGTTGGTAAACAGTTTTTCCAGGATCCTTCTGATAATTACAGGTACCTTATTACCCCCACTGAAGCTGAGATGTGTCACCTGTCAAATGGAATCCCATTAAAAAAAACAATCAACTATTAAAATATAACTACATCTAATAAATGCAACTGGGAAAAAGAGCACAATATTACTTATTTTCACCAACATTATAAGGCGCTCGTTTATCTGATGCGTCAAACGCGTGCGTTTCAATATAAATCCATTCAACGCAATACGTTTGACGCAACGTATTTATATGGAACGCATGCGTTTGACGCAACGTATTTATATGGAACGCATGCGTTTGACGCAACGTATTTATATGGAACGCATGCGTTTGACGCATAAGACAAACGAGCGCCTAAGAATGAAACTACATGCAATTAAATAGTGTAAGTACCATAAGGCTGCCATTTTCTTCAGTCAAAAGCCAGGTTTCTAATAAGTTTAACTGTTCACAATCATCACATGGTAATGTTATGTCAGATGGGAGATGTGGTGTCGTAGGATTATTTGATTGTAATCTTGTAAGAATTTCATGTTGAGAAATTTGTATCTCTTTTATATCCGTTTCAATACGAGCCAAGTGTTTTGCAATCACATCTGAAATAAATAAATAGATGAAAAAATGAAGTGGAAGTATGAACGTTAGCTACAGTCAGCGTCATATAGTACTGTAGCAGCCAAAGTGGCCAAATAGTTCGGTATTCGGTACATTATATATGGCCACTTTGGCTGCTACATAGTTTATGACGCTGACTGTAAATACTGACACTGTTGTTCAAAAAAACCATATGTCAAAGAACAACAATACAATACAATACAAATACTCTTTATTGCACACCTCAATTAAAGGATACAGTACAATACAAAATCACAGTAAGTAGAGGCAAACAACCTACATTTCTTGAGTTTAAACTTTTAGCCGCTTGGCCAAAATCCTGTCAATTTTTACTAACATTTGTGTCGTGGTCAGTTGTCAATAAGGCTGTCGCTGCCATAATGATGCAATTAGTAATCATCCTTATTGACCACCGACAATAACCTCCTTAACAATTCCTCCTCCCAACACTCTCTCTCTCTCTTAACTTACTCCTAGTCAATAACGCCTTTTGCCTGAAACGTCACATATTATGAATGCTAGAATTGGGAACTTTGTTCTTACCTAAACCACGGCTGCTTGGACCCAGTTCCTTTAGGAATGGTGTTAGAGTAACATCATTAAGAGAACCTGAAAATTATATTGTACATAAGGTGCAGAAATTAAAAAAATGATATATGTGTCGTTTTCAAGCAAAAGGGTACTTATTGTCGTCTGTCAATAAGGCTGTCGCTGCCATAATAATGCAATTAGAAATCAACCTTTTTGACAACCGACAATGTGGTACCTTTTGCCTGAAAAGTCACATACTTATGTGTATTTACGCGCCCAGTATTTTATTATAATCTCAGAGATTAAGTTCTGGTGAAAATAAAAAAAATTGGTTAAAAACATAACAAAGACAAAAGTAATATAAATCACTTTTTATATTAGTAATAGTAGCAATAGTATGAAACTAACATACCTAAGGTCAAAGAAGCTTCAGTGTCTCTATTAGGCGAGGAAGTTGTGGCAACTTGTTTTTGATATTTATCGTAATTTTCGCCATCAGTGGTATTACATGCTGTAGATAGACCAACTGCAGAAATTTCCTTTTGAATATTATCAATGACACAATTTCTGTCTATCGAAGTGCCAGATTTAGATAATGGCTGAAATGTTGTCATAGAACCTTGCTTTTGAGATTTACGAAGTCCCTTATTAGAATTTGATCTGTTTTCTATTTGCGAAGTAGGTGGTGTTGGATAAAAAAAATTATCATTATCATCTGATTTATCACCACTTGTGTCACTGTCGTATATTTTTCTGGTAACTTTGCGTCTTCTTCCACAAGTTTCAATACTGTCACTGTTAACTTCAGAATCAAATTCTGCTTTTTTGGCTTTTTCTCTAGCTTTGGTCAAATCATCTGAAATCAGAGTACTTAGGTATGAGAATTGTATTTGAATCAGAAACCCTTAGCGCATCACATATATATATATATATATATATATATATATATATATATATATATATATATAACCCGGGCATGTAAAAGCGATAAATAAGGTTGTGATATACAACTCATCTGAAAAATGTTCAATTAATTTCAAAAACTTTGTTCTTAACGCTTCAGTAAAATTAAGATGATCCAGAAAAAAATTAGAGAAGAATTAAAAAAGCAAGATTTTCTCATCGTGTGCTTGTATGGAAAAGTACAAATTTTCTAATTATCATATAATTACAATTTTTTTTACGGAACATTCAAAATGGGGTCTACAGTCCGCCATATTGTTTTTATTGCAACGTCACATATCGTCACACACCCGGGATGACGTAAGGATTCCAACGATACCTCACACATCTAAATCGGTTAAGGCGTTGAGAAGTTCTGGGGGAACAAAAATATTCACATACGTACATACATACATACATGAAACCTGAAAACATTACACTCCTTTTTTTGGGCAGTCGTGTAAAAAATTAACCACACAATGTACCTATCGCACATAATCAGTTAGGTTTGATTGACATAAATCTCGTCATCAGATATATCTAAGCGAACAAGGTGCTCACAAATATCTGAACACGAATCTATTGTGAAGGCGTGATTGAGTGCAAGTTCTGATATTTTTGAGCATCCTGAAGTGTACAGATATTTGATGTCTTTCATCAGGGCTTATTTTTGCCTCAGTGGTACTTCTAATACAGTGGTTCTTAACCTTTTAGTGATGAGGGACCATTTCACTTTTATTTTGTCTTGCCATGGACCACCTCCTATTTCCCGCCCGGCGACGGCTCGGCTCCCTCATAGTGCAAATCTCGCGAGCCGTTGTTTTGTTGATTCGTTATCACTTATTCAATATTTTTCTGATGGCTTCGCGGACCATTTTGGGTGCTTCCAGGGACCACCAGTGGTCCGCGAACCACCGGTTAAGAACCACTGTTCTAATAAGAGAACCTTGCTTAAGAAAACTTAATCCCATCAAAAACATTACATGTAATAATAATTATAAAAATTAAAAACACGACTGCATTAAAAAGATAAAAACAAGTTTCCTAATAAAGAACTCAAGGAAATATATTTTGTTTGCAGTCATGGGACCTAATATTTTGGCTTTACTTGTATGTAGTAGGTCCCCCGACTGCAAACAAAATATATTTCCTTGAGTTCTTTATTAGGAAACTTGTTTTTATCTTTTTAATTCAGCCATGTTTTTAATTTTTATAATTATTATTTTATTTCGAACTTTTTTGCTTGAAACATACACATTATATATTTAAAAAAACACACATACATGCCACACCCCATTACCCATTCCTCATCTCATACCCCACAATGCTAATTCATGGTCAACTGCTTGTCAAGTCCTATATTTTCTCTGAGATACATATAAGCACAGACTAATATACCCATACAGAGTAAAAAACTTGTGAAAAAACATGTTGTACAGTACAGAGCATTACATAGGTAGCAGTGGTGGCGCGTCAAACATATTCTTAGGTAAGCCGGAAATCTTTTAGCTTTCTTATTTTTCATGAGCCGTAGGAAAATAACTGGTCTGGTTGAAAACTAGGCAAGCCGGTGGGAATCGAGTTGTATAGACGCTCCACCACTGCTAGGTAGGTAATTATTAAATTATGGTCCATAAACTTACAACACAACACAACACATACCTGAACAACAACACACACCCACCCACACCCACCCACCACACCACACCTAGACAATAATAACACACACCTGAACTAATATTCCCTGTGTTTCAGTTAAATGTGTGACCTTGTCGAACTAATCTTGTCTATGGACGTATTTTAAATGCAAATACTATAAAATAGGTGACACGTTCTATTAAATGACGTATTATTGTGTTTTCTCAGACATAAATGAACATGCATTAAATTTCACGTTTTATTTTCTATTAAGCTCTAAAAATCGCATTGCCTCCTCCCAATTTCCTTGATCATTCCTCTATCAGTAATCAGATCTCAATATAAAAACATAATTTAATTTTGTTATTAGTTAAGTGTTTTATTTTCAATTTAACAGAACAATTAAATAATTGAAATAAATAGAAAAGCAGACTGAGACATCAACAAATACCTAGTTATTAAAATACAAATATATGTTTAGCAATCTCTCAGTCAAATAAGGCTATAAATATAATAATAATTACCATACCATTAACTACCTTTTATGGCTTTGTTAACAGTAATTCTGTGGACATCTGTTATTGGCTTTATGTATTAGCTATAAGCATTGTTTTTTTTTAATGTAATGCTGTTGATATTCCAAATAATAAATAAAATAATAATATGTATGTATTACCTATCTTAGTTTTATAAATGTGAAAGTTTGTAATGATACTAATGATGTAAGTCTTTCAATCACACACGGCTGAAGGGATTTGAGTGACCTTAGCAAACAGATAGTAATTGTCTTGTATTAGAACATAGGCCACTTTTTATCCTGGAAACATCCATAGTTATTGTTATGGCATAGCACATGCTCTACTTATTAACCTATACCCATAGTGGCCCTTAAGGTCTCCCTGCCAACCCAAAACATTAAAACAAACCCACAAGACCAATAGCATAATATATTCGGTACATTATATATGGCCACTTTGGCTGCTACATAGTTTATGACGCTGACTGTAAATACTGACACTGTTGTTCAAAAAAACCATATGTCAAAGAACAACAATACAATACAATACAAATACTCTTTATTGCACACCTCAATTAAAGGATACAGTACAATACAAAATCACAGTAAGTAGAGGCAAACAACCTACATTTCTTGAGTTTAAACTTTTAGCCGCTTGGCCAAAATCCTGTCAATTTTTACTAACATTTGTGTCGTGGTCAGTTGTCAATAAGGCTGTCGCTGCCATAATGATGCAATTAGTAATCATCCTTATTGACCACCGACAATAACCTCCTTAACAATTCCTCCTCCCAACACTCTCTCTCTCTCTTAACTTACTCCTAGTCAATAACGCCTTTTGCCTGAAACGTCACATATTATGAATGCTAGAATTGGGAACTTTGTTCTTACCTAAACCACGGCTGCTTGGACCCAGTTCCTTTAGGAATGGTGTTAGAGTAACATCATTAAGAGAACCTGAAAATTATATTGTACATAAGGTGCAGAAATTAAAAAAATGATATATGTGTCGTTTTCAAGCAAAAGGGTACTTATTGTCGTCTGTCAATAAGGCTGTCGCTGCCATAATAATGCAATTAGAAATCAACCTTTTTGACAACCGACAATGTGGTACCTTTTGCCTGAAAAGTCACATACTTATGTGTATTTACGCGCCCAGTATTTTATTATAATCTCAGAGATTAAGTTCTGGTGAAAATAAAAAAAATTGGTTAAAAACATAACAAAGACAAAAGTAATATAAATCACTTTTTATATTAGTAATAGTAGCAATAGTATGAAACTAACATACCTAAGGTCAAAGAAGCTTCAGTGTCTCTATTAGGCGAGGAAGTTGTGGCAACTTGTTTTTGATATTTATCGTAATTTTCGCCATCAGTGGTATTACATGCTGTAGATAGACCAACTGCAGAAATTTCCTTTTGAATATTATCAATGACACAATTTCTGTCTATCGAAGTGCCAGATTTAGATAATGGCTGAAATGTTGTCATAGAACCTTGCTTTTGAGATTTACGAAGTCCCTTATTAGAATTTGATCTGTTTTCTATTTGCGAAGTAGGTGGTGTTGGATAAAAAAAATTATCATTATCATCTGATTTATCACCACTTGTGTCACTGTCGTATATTTTTCTGGTAACTTTGCGTCTTCTTCCACAAGTTTCAATACTGTCACTGTTAACTTCAGAATCAAATTCTGCTTTTTTGGCTTTTTCTCTAGCTTTGGTCAAATCATCTGAAATCAGAGTACTTAGGTATGAGAATTGTATTTGAATCAGAAACCCTTAGCGCATCACATATATATATATATATATATATATATATATATATATATATATAACCCGGGCATGTAAAAGCGATAAATAAGGTTGTGATATACAACTCATCTGAAAAATGTTCAATTAATTTCAAAAACTTTGTTCTTAACGCTTCAGTAAAATTAAGATGATCCAGAAAAAAATTAGAGAAGAATTAAAAAAGCAAGATTTTCTCATCGTGTGCTTGTATGGAAAAGTACAAATTTTCTAATTATCATATAATTACAATTTTTTTTACGGAACATTCAAAATGGGGTCTACAGTCCGCCATATTGTTTTTATTGCAACGTCACATATCGTCACACACCCGGGATGACGTAAGGATTCCAACGATACCTCACACATCTAAATCGGTTAAGGCGTTGAGAAGTTCTGGGGGAACAAAAATATTCACATACGTACATACATACATACATGAAACCTGAAAACATTACACTCCTTTTTTTGGGCAGTCGTGTAAAAAATTAACCACACAATGTACCTATCGCACATAATCAGTTTGGTTTGATTGACATAAATCTCGTCATCAGATATATCTAAGCGAACAAGGTGCTCACAAATATCTGAACACGAATCTATTGTGAAGGCGTGATTGAGTGCAAGTTCTGATATTTTTGAGCATCCTGAAGTGTACAGATATTTGATGTCTTTCATCAGGGCTTATTTTTGCCTCAGTGGTACTTCTAATACAGTGGTTCTTAACCTTTTAGTGATGAGGGACCATTTCACTTTTATTTTGTCTTGCCATGGACCACCTCCTATTTCCCGCCCGGCGACGGCTCGGCTCCCTCATAGTGCAAATCTCGCGAGCCGTTGTTTTGTTGATTCGTTATCACTTATTCAATATTTTTCTGATGGCTTCGCGGACCATTTTGGGTGCTTCCAGGGACCACCAGTGGTCCGCGAACCACCGGTTAAGAACCACTGTTCTAATAAGAGAACCTTGCTTAAGAAAACTTAATCCCATCAAAAACATTACATGTAATAATAATTATAAAAATTAAAAACACGACTGCATTAAAAAGATAAAAACAAGTTTCCTAATAAAGAACTCAAGGAAATATATTTTGTTTGCAGTCATGGGACCTAATATTTTGGCTTTACTTGTATGTAGTAGGTCCCCCGACTGCAAACAAAATATATTTCCTTGAGTTCTTTATTAGGAAACTTGTTTTTATCTTTTTAATTCAGCCATGTTTTTAATTTTTATAATTATTATTTTATTTCGAACTTTTTTGCTTGAAACATACACATTATATATTTAAAAAAACACACATACATGCCACACCCCATTACCCATTCCTCATCTCATACCCCACAATGCTAATTCATGGTCAACTGCTTGTCAAGTCCTATATTTTCTCTGAGATACATATAAGCACAGACTAATATACCCATACAGAGTAAAAAACTTGTGAAAAAACATGTTGTACAGTACAGAGCATTACATAGGTAGCAGTGGTGGCGCGTCAAACATATTCTTAGGTAAGCCGGAAATCTTTTAGCTTTCTTATTTTTCATGAGCCGTAGGAAAATAACTGGTCTGGTTGAAAACTAGGCAAGCCGGTGGGAATCGAGTTGTATAGACGCTCCACCACTGCTAGGTAGGTAATTATTAAATTATGGTCCATAAACTTACAACACAACACAACACATACCTGAACAACAACACACACCCACCCACACCCACCCACCACACCACACCTAGACAATAATAACACACACCTGAACTAATATTCCCTGTGTTTCAGTTAAATGTGTGACCTTGTCGAACTAATCTTGTCTATGGACGTATTTTAAATGCAAATACTATAAAATAGGTGACACGTTCTATTAAATGACGTATTATTGTGTTTTCTCAGACATAAATGAACATGCATTAAATTTCACGTTTTATTTTCTATTAAGCTCTAAAAATCGCATTGCCTCCTCCCAATTTCCTTGATCATTCCTCTATCAGTAATCAGATCTCAATATAAAAACATAATTTAATTTTGTTATTAGTTAAGTGTTTTATTTTCAATTTAACAGAACAATTAAATAATTGAAATAAATAGAAAAGCAGACTGAGACATCAACAAATACCTAGTTATTAAAATACAAATATATGTTTAGCAATCTCTCAGTCAAATAAGGCTATAAATATAATAATAATTACCATACCATTAACTACCTTTTATGGCTTTGTTAACAGTAATTCTGTGGACATCTGTTATTGGCTTTATGTATTAGCTATAAGCATTGTTTTTTTTTAATGTAATGCTGTTGATATTCCAAATAATAAATAAAATAATAATATGTATGTATTACCTATCTTAGTTTTATAAATGTGAAAGTTTGTAATGATACTAATGATGTAAGTCTTTCAATCACACACGGCTGAAGGGATTTGAGTGACCTTAGCAAACAGATAGTAATTGTCTTGTATTAGAACATAGGCCACTTTTTATCCTGGAAACATCCATAGTTATTGTTATGGCATAGCACATGCTCTACTTATTAACCTATACCCATAGTGGCCCTTAAGGTCTCCCTGCCAACCCAAAACATTAAAACAAACCCACAAGACCAATAGCATAATATACCTACTATATTATATTAAACCCCACATCCTACCATATTGCGTCATACGTCACATCTTGAAAACCTTTGAAATGCTTGCTGCTCGTCCGGCTGTTTGTCCTATAACATTTTGGTTGAAAACAATTAAGGGTTACCTCAAATCAGGATTTCCTGTACCTATGCAATATATGTTTCAACCGAGTCATTGCCGTGACTTCTTGTAGTTGCCTGAAGCTTAGGCCACGTGATCGGAACGCACAACGCTGCTGCGGTTAGCCTATAGTGTCATGTTGTTATAACAACAAACCTTTCTGACGTTTTTCATACAATTTTGTGTCCCACACGGCATGCGTTCCGATCACGAGACGAACAAGACTAAAAACAAATAGGTACTAACCCGATTCATAAAATATTCGCTTGATTTCGAAGACTCTCCACGAGTCATCTGGTAAATGGCCTTCAACTAAGTACTTGTTGATTTTACTTTTGAATTTACGTGGAGGCCAACGGCAGTGTCCTTTCCGCGGCGTCATCCAATTTTTGTGAATGACTGCAATTTCACCCGCCGCTGCGTCTGCGTCCTCATCATGGCGGCCAGAATACTCGAACTCGACAGTTTTAAACATTTTTCTTCAGAATCAGACACACACTTACCAGTACACGCTTACCACAACTAAAGCATAAAACACTATCAGTACTATCACATATTTGTACTACTGAAACACTTAATATATTTATTATATATAATGTTAACTAACCTCAAACGCTCAATGGAACAAGCCGAACAAGGGACAAGACACCTCCACTCAGTGTTGCCAGACTAGATTTATATAAATCTGTAGAGTGAGGAGTGAGGTAAAAAAATCCGTAGACCGCCACTAAAATAATCCGCAGTTCGATAGATTTTTGTTCTCAAAGCTTTTTTCGACTGTAATAAACGATGATCGGCGTTTTGGATGCCACAACCACTTATATAATTCACATTGATTATAACTTAAATACCATGTGTTTTATGAGTACGTCATACTTATTAGCATACTTTTTGCACATTTATTTTACATCGGATTTGTGGGTTCATTTTAGCATTAGTTACACGGTCAATATTATCACGCGATACAACACTGGCCTGTCTCTCACTTACATGAAAGTGAGAGAGAGGCCAATACTGTATCGCGTGATAATATTGACCGTGTAACTGACGCCATTGTTATATTCACACGTAAGTATTTGAAAAGTAAAGTTAAAGTTTTAGTAAAATACTGTAAAATCACATATTTTTTGTTTTTTTGCATATTGATAAAGTATAAAACTAGATGTGTATTTCTAGCTTGGTTTCACACGTATAAGTTAAGTATTTCTACCTTAAAATTAGTTATAAAGTTTAGTAAAAAAGGGCCCTTATGGCAGAGCGCAGATGATAATGATATAAAATAGGTTAATAACTTATTCTTATTACTTCTAACCATTTTCTGTATTATTTATTCGCCTTTTCTGTTTACTGGATTAGGTGGTACACGTTACAAATACCTATTTCTAGTCTCAAGTCAAGGAAGTCCTAAGTCGTGCATGACCGTTGCAATTTTTTTCTTTCTTATTACATTTCCTATTGAATTATATTTTTAGAGTTCCGTAGCCAAAATGGTGAAAACGGAACACTTATAGTTTCATCTTGTCTGCCCATCCGTCCGTCCGTAAGTGCGTCCGTCCGTCCGTCCGTATGTCACAGCCGACTATAAGCTCTACAATTATGAAAATATATGGTAGTAAAGTATTATTCTATGAATTGCTATATAATAGTAATGTGAAATTTAAAAAAAAATAAGTAGTGCCGCCCTCCCCCCACCCTCTAATTTCCAAACTATGAAAATTCTGAAAAAATGAGGTAGTGTACAGTCACCAGCATTAATATCTGCCAAAACAAAGGTGGCATAAATATCCGACACAGCTTCATTTGTAGGGCCGTAAGGACGAGTCAGATATTTATGCCGCCTTTGTTATAGCAGATATTGATGCTGGTGACGGTACATTAATAAATACTTACGACGATTTTTGGTTTGATATTACATAAAAATACGGCTAAGTGCCGTGAGTTTACTATGAAGATACGACCTTTTTCGATTCGACGTATCGGATAGTAAGTTTAAATGTGGACTAGTAGGTGTCGGTACGGAACCCTTTATTGTGCGTGGTCCGACACGTACTTGGTCTTTTTTTCAAAACAATTAAAAAATAATTATTACTATGCGAAATTGCTTTTTTGTATAATTTAAAAATTACGCAAAATTCAAAAAACTTGTAATGAAAAGATTTATTCAGAATTACGTTCTAATACAAGATTGCTACTTAGATAATGTAAATATTATTATTTACTTACATTCTTGGTTACATTCGTCCATAAGGGCCCTTTTCTCAAATGTATGGAAGTAAACCTCGATTTTCATGTAACTTTAATCGGTCATAAAACTGAAACTAATTGACATAGAAAAAAAAATAAAACCTGTGTAATGCTTGTCTAGACTTATACACTATACAGGTAAGCACTACACGGAAATTGTTAAATTTATTCGTGACGAGATAGAAAAAATATCATTTTCTATATTTATTTTTAAAAAAAATTCACGTTAGTTTTTTGTTTTTATTTTCCATTCTAGGTGTAAAGTAAACTATTTTCTAGCATACACTATGACTAAGATCATAAAATACGAAATAATAATTCACATATTACAAATTTACTTATTTTTTTACGATTGGCGATGGCGCCTTTCACTGAGCAAAGGCCATTTTTTCTCAACGGGGTAGTGGAATTGAAAAATCTTTGATTGGTTCCTATAGAAGAGAACCTCAGGATTCAGAATCTACCATCATCTATGTAACTTCCCACGGGAAAATACTTTAAATGAGTTTTCTACTACAACCAATTGAATTTTGCGGTCTAATATGGAATGACCCCACACTGCGTACATTTTGCTTCTAGGAGCAGGGCTCTGCTAATACTGAATTTTCATGATTACGGCCGTTTTTGGCGTATACAGAACAGAACAGAGCCCTCGGTGCGCGAGCCCAACTCGCACTTGGCCGTTTTTTTAAAACATGACCTTGTAGTTATAACTCAGTTTTATTTTTTTGTTGTCTAAGCAAGCTTAAAAAGTTAAAATATAAATAGATCAGGACGTTATGTAAAGTTAGAATGTTCCAAAATAAGGCTATTTCTCTATTTCTTATTTTGTCCATCCTAAATGTGAGAAATAAGGTTTGTTTATAATTCCGCATTTTCGCCAACAATTTCCGTAGGTCTGGAAATAAGACCTAAAATCTGTAGATCTACAGATTTTTCTGTAGCTCTGGCAACACTGACACCACACAAACGAGAGTTTTTTTTTAATTGTATGATATGGCTTGGATTTTCATTTACTTCTTTCTTTTGGGTGAATTATGAATTTATAAAGATGATGAGTCCTAAGCAGCTACTCCGATCCGTCGCTGAGCCTGGTTTGTGGATGACGACAGGGCTTGACGTTTTTTTCGTTAGCTATTTACACGCCGTGCATTTCCATTTAGGCTTATTCATGGGAAGTATTTTTTTGAAGTCTGTGTCGGAGAGACCAACACAATAAAGCTTAAGCCACACAGATAGCGGGCGGGCGGCAGCGGCGCGGGCGCGGGCGGCGGCGGCGCGGGCGAGGGCGGCGGCGGCGCGGGCGCGGGCGGCGGCGGCGCGGGCGCGGGCGGCGGCGGCGCGGGCGCGGGCGGCGGCGGCGCGGGAGCTGCTTTTGGCGGTGGCGGCTGCCGACAAAGGCCGCTGCCGCCCGCGCCCGCGCCGCCGCCGCCCGCGCCCGCGCCGCCGCCGCCCGCGCCCGCGCCGCCGCCGCCCGCGCCCGCGCCGCCGCCGCCCGCGCCCGCGCCGCCACCGCCCGCCCGCTCTCTGTGTGGCTTGAGCTTAATAGTGACAGCAGCCTTGGCAGGCTGAACATCTTAGAAGTTCTTCCGTTTTTACCGGTTTATTGCACTTTGAGCATTCCATTTTTATGCAGGAACGTATGAACAGAACTACGGTGCAGTAAGTAGTTGTAAGTATGGTAATATACTTAAGCTTAAGCCACACAGAGAGAGGAAGGGCGGTAGCGGCGCGGGAGCGGGCTGTAGCGGGACGTGAGCGGGACGGGAGCGGGCGGTAGCGGCGCGGGATAGGTAGGCGCTCCCGCCAACTCCCGCGCCGCTACTGCCCGCTCCCGTCTCGCTCACGTCCCGCTCACGTCCCGCTACCGCCCGCTCCCGCGCCGCTACCGCCC
Source organism: Cenopis cana (assembly GCA_951800055.1). Taxonomy (NCBI): domain Eukaryota; kingdom Metazoa; phylum Arthropoda; class Insecta; order Lepidoptera; family Tortricidae; genus Cenopis; species Cenopis cana. The sequence goes on from OX637473.1 coordinate 11,206,259, forward strand.
TCCAGCTCTCTGTGTGGCTTAAGCTTTAAGTTGTCACGGGTAAGGCACTTGGGGGAGTTGGGGTTAATACACTGTACAGTCAGCCCATGAAAATGTTGAGCATACTTAGAACCTTGTCACATCGAAATCTAAGAAATATTTAGACTAAAACGTCATAAAATTTGAAACCTCTTTAATTTGACAAAGTACTAAAGTGCTCAACATTTTCGTTGACCCACTGTACACACTGTTTTTTAATTTACGTGGACATTTGCGCTGTTAGCCCTCCGTCGGCATTTTATGTGGAGATGTAACCGAATATAAGTAGGCATTTACGCTGTTGGCCCTCTGTTGGCATGTTGTGTGAAAATTTAACGAAATTTACGTAGGTGTTTGCGCGGTTGGCCCTGTGTCGGCATGTTGTGTGGAAATGTTACGAAATTTACGTGAGCATTCACGCTGTTGGCCCTCTGATGGCATGTTGTGTGGAGATCTTACGAAATTTACGTGGACATTTACGCTGTTGGCCCTCTGTTGGCATGTTGTGTGGAGATCTTACGAAATTTACGTGGGCATTCATGCTGTTGGCCCACTGTTGGCATGTGGTGTGGAAATGTTACAAAATTTACGTGGGCATTCACGCTGTTGGCCCTTTGTTGGCATGTTGTCTGGAGATGTAACGAAATTTACGTGGACATTTCGCTGTTGGCCCTCTGTCGGCATGTTGTGTGGAAATGTTGCGAAATGTACGTAGGCGTTCACGCTGTTGGCCCTCTGTTGGCATGTTGTGTGGAGATCTTACGAAATTTACGTGGACATTTACGCTGTTGGCCCTTTGTTGGCATGTTGTCTCGAGATGTAACGAAATTTACGTGGACATCTGCGCTGTTGGCCCTCTGTCGGCATGTTGTGTGGAAATGTTACGAAATTTACGTAGGTGTTTGCGCGGTTGGCCCTGTGTCGGCATGTTGTATGGAAATGTTACGAAATTTACGTGAGCATTCATGCTGTTGGCCCTTTTTTGGCATGTTGTCTCGAGATGTAACGAAATTTACATGGACATCTGCGCTGTTGGCCCTCTGTCGGCATGTTGTATGGAAATGTTACGAAATTTACGTGAGCAATCATGCTGTTGGCCCTTTGTTGGCATGCTGTATGGAAATGTTACGAAATTTACGTCGGCATTCATGCTGAAGGCCCTCTGTTGGCATGTTGTGTGGAGATCTTACGAAATTTACGTGGGCATTCATGCTGTTGGCCCACGGTTGGCATGTTGTATGAAAATGTAACAAAATGTACGTGGGTGTTTGCGCTGTTGGCCCTCTGTTGGCATGTTGTGTGGAGATCTTACGAAATTTACGTGGGCATTCATGCTGTTGGCCCACGGTTGGCATGTTGTGTGAAAATGTAACAAAATGTACGTGGGTGTTTGCGCTGTTGGCCCTCTGTTGGCATGTTGTGTGGAGATCTTACGAAATTTACGTGGGCATTCATGCTGTTGGCCCACGGTTGGCATGTTGTGTGAAAATGTAACGAAATGTACGTGGGTGTTTGCGCTGTTAGCCCTCTGTTGGCATGTTGTGTGGAGATCTTACGAAATTTACGTGGGCATTCATGTTGTTGGCCCACGGTTGGCATGTTGTGTGAAAATGTAACGAAATGTACGTGGGAGTTTGCGCTGTTGGCCCTCTGTTGGCATGTTGTGTGGAGATCTTACGGGATTTACGTGGGCATTCACGCTGTTGGCCCACGGTTGGCATGTTGTGTGGAAATGTAACGAAATGTACGTGGGTGTTTGCGCTGTTGGCCCTCTGTTGGCATGTTGTGTGGAGATCTTACGAAATTTACGTGGGCATTCATGCTGTTGGCCCACGGTTGGCATGTTGTGTGAAAATGTAACGAAATGTACGTGGGTGTTGGCGCTGTTGGCCCTCTGTTGGCATGTTGTGTGGAGATCTTACGAAATTTACGTGGGCATTCATGCTGTTGGCCCACGGTTGGCATGTTGTGTGGAAATGTAACGAAATTTACGTGAGCATTCACGCTGTTGGCCCTCTGTTGGCATGTTGTGTGGAGATCTCACGAAATTTACGTGGGCATTCACGCTGTTGGCCCACGGTTGGCATGTTGTGTGGAAATGTAACGTAGGCTTCCCACTGTTAGCCCACAGTTGGGCCTTCGTTGGCAGAAACCATACCATCTCCCAACCTTTTCCCAACTGTTGGGAAATCGTGGCCACTATTCCCCAATGCAAATTGTTACTAGGGATATAAACGCTATTCATTACTTACGATAAATCTTGCCGAACTGCTTCTAACGTATCGACTGTGCAATCACAGTTTAATGTGTTTAACAAACGGATTTCCGGCGACTTCTTGTTATTTCGCTGCGGTTTACGTGTTAATGCGACATCGAGTCCAAACATACAAACATCCTCAAATATTTGTCTAATTATAGTTAGCCTTTTGGTTGCCGAAAAAAGAGCACAGCCAGGTTAACAACTTTTTAAGGCGCTACACTGAGAAATTTGGAGACTTTGAAACGCTGTCCTGCCCAGACTAGCAAACAGTAGGGGCTGATTTTCATGATTGTGGTACTGACAATAGCGAAACATGATTGCTTAACATTTTCTCGATAGAACATAAATCCAAAGTCGAGTCTATATTTTCCTTTTTTTCCTCAGCCTACTAAAACAACGCATTATTAAAAGACACGATTAAGTTAATATGATGGTATTTTACCTCATCTAGGTACTGACAAGAGGAAATTTAATGAACCTGCATCCTGCACACATTCAGATATTTAACGAGATTTGACTAAAATTCCATTCTCGGAGAGGGTTGCATCCGTTTTGTCGTGAGCGAAAAACAAAGGGTGTCTCTTTCAATCGTTATATCGCCTTAAAACTAATGATGATGTAATCAGTCAATGTGTGCGGGATTTTTTTATTAATAATGGGATTGCTCTTGGTTAGCATCTAGCCAGGGGGCAAAGGACCCCTGGCTAGATGCCCCTAGGGATCCCTTATAGGGATAAGTTCGCTTTTGTACTTCAATCTTTTGTGACATGTGCGTGTTTTAACTTGTTATTGTGTGCAATAAAGTGCTTACATACATACAAAGGCACGTTATCTACCTTCAAGCGATATTAGGCCTACGAATTTTAGTAGTAGTTTTTTTATTATATTTAGCCGATGTACAAATCTTTAGAGATAAGCGGATATGCCTATAATCCTATATAACATGTTCCTGGCTAAACTACTACAGGTACGGCCGTAGCATGGCTTAGCGAAATTGTCTTTCAGCGCGTTCAAAACCCCTCCAAATTATTTTTTTATCGGCACATCGGTGCCCGTTGCGCTGAAAGACAGGACAGAAGAAGGGATTGAGAAATCAGACCTAAATTAAACAAAGCTATTCTGGTAGATGATAACGAAGATTTCGATAGTAAGTAGCATCGAGTGCCAATTGTGCCAAGTAACTAAGTGGTAAATATATAATGAAAGGTTCATTCTTACAGTATGACACTAATGAAGCTAAAGCACATGTTTACAGCTTGCTGAATTTGATTTCTGTATTTATTGTACGGTCGGCATTACAAGGGGCTTAACATTAACACCTTTGTACCGTGTCGCTTTAACGTCATGTTCTAAATATCCAAAGGGTGAAAGCGACAAAGTACTAAAGTGTCCAGCAGCTTATGAGGTAGATTGTACCTAATGTTAAACAGGTTATATCGCCGTTGCGCTTTTGAGTCGCGCACGAACTAATATTGTGTTTGTCAATATCGACGGATTAATATTTATATCTTTAAAAAAATGACATCGGCAGCTTATACCTATGTCATATAACATATTATATCACACATGCAAATATTTGAGTTGGAAAGTAGCTGTTATTTAACTTTTGCGAATAACAATGAATGTTCGTTTAAAATCGTGTTGCCTGACAAAGATCAACGCCATCTATTCCGATATCGTTTTCCAAATACATACCTCAACCCGTTTAAAGAATAACAAAAATTAAAAAAAAAAAACAAAAAAAAACAAAAAAAACATACAACCGAATTGAGAACCTCCTCTTTTGAAATCTTGAAGTCGGTTAAAAGTGCCACCTATTCCGTTTTCGTCTTATAATACGGTATTTCACTCATAGTCAAATCAGCAACTTTTTATTAAATGTCAAAAACGATTTGTTAATATGAAGTTTGTAGGGAAGTGACGTCACTAAGACAGTATGAATAGGTATGTTCAAATCAGCGTCCTTTTTAAATCTTTATGCTTATAAAATCTTTCAATTAGCTAAAATAAATTAATAAGTAATTGATGTTTTCCGAGTATTTTCGTTAGATCTTTTATTAGTCAAGTAAAAAATAATTTATTTTTACCTTTGTTTAATACCTATACTCACCTCATCCTGAAAAGCCTTGTGCAGGGACTCCTTATTGTACTTCTGATCTCCTTGCCGCAGTATCCCGGAACACTGCTTTAGAAGTGACAATCGCATCCTCTCTTTCGCACTCTCCTCTTCCATGAAGGACATACGATGTCCATTCCGTGGAACTCCCAACAAGTCCTTCGAATCTTTCCCGTCGCCATTTTGTATCTTCACTTCTAATGGTTTAATTCCATTGCTCTCTGGTTTCTCGCTATCGGTCTTGTCTATGGTTATGGTTACTTTTTCGGGCGTTTTTTCTTCGTCTGGGTTTTTAGTATTGTTTGCTAAATGACCGTTAGTTGCCATGTTTATTTGTTGATCACTGTTTTATTATTATCATTTTTGTATCTATAACCATTTTTAACACTGTTTGCCAGTATAAATCTATTTTTGGATATTCACATTGAGGTTCTATTGTTAGTAAAATGTTTAGATTTTCCGGATATCAAACCTTGTTCTTGATACAGTTAGCACGAATCTATAATACCTACACCACAAAAGCAAAGATAAAACATTTGGTACCTACATAAACATTAAATAGATGTAGCACTTGCTCTGTGTAAAGTATTATTATAAATCCCTTTTAGATATAAGGTCGCCTATAATTTGCATACACATTTATTACCTATGTAATTTATTATTATTAGGATGTTATTTCCTTTATATTATACTATACAACAACAACAACAACAACAACAAATACTCTTTAATGCATAACCTCAACAAAAGTAACACTACCCGATACCTATACCTGGGTACACTAACCGATTTTAAACTTCAAATCTTAGATTAGGTAGGTACGTACCTATTCTAAGAATTGATTATATGTGTTACGTAGTAGTATTAAGAGTGGTTGTATAATAGTTATTTGTTATACAAGGGTGCAAAGTTGTATTTTAACCGCGAGTGGGGAATTGGAACACGAGCTAGCGAATGGATTCTAGGGTTGAACCACGAGCTAGCGAATGGATTCTATGGTTGAACCACGAGCGAAGCGAGTGGTTCGAAAATAGAATCCTGAGCGAAGCGAGTGGTTCAAAATTAGAATCCTGAGCATAGCGAGTGTTGCAACACACGAGGTAAAATAACTTTGCAGCCGTGTGTAACACAAATCTTTTCACCTCACTAAAGCGAGGAAATAGAAAAAGGAAAAAACAAAAGTAAAACAATAAAAAAGTTGGGTTTCTTCCAGTTTTTATTTCATTAAAATAGAAAATAAAAACTAAATTTGAACAAAAAAGCGCAAAAAAATTAAGCAAAATTCAAAAACAAATGCTAAAGTAAATATATAAAGCAAAATATAATTTAAAATCTTTATTAGTCGAAATCGAGTATACCTAATCAAGATTTATTGCAAAAAAAAAATTCTAACTTAAAATTCAAAATAAATGTTAAATTTGAAATCCCTATCCCTAAATTAGTCAAAATCGAGTATAATGACGATTTCTTGCAAAAAAAATTTTTTTGCTTAAAATTCAAAATAGTTATAAAATTTGAAATCCTTATCCTTGAATTAGTCGGAATCGAGTATAATGACGATTTTTTGCAAAAAAAAAAAATTTTTTTTTGCTTAAAATTCCAAAAAAATATAGCTTTGAAATCCTTATCCTTGAATTAGTCGAAACCGAGTATAATGACGATTTTTTGCAAAAAAAAATTTTTTTTAGCTCAAAATTCAAAATAGTTATAAAATTGGAAATCCTTATCCTTGAATTAGTCGGAATCGAGTATAATGACGATTTTTTGCAAAAAAAATTTTTTTTTTGCTTAACATTCAAAATAAATATAAAATTTGAAATCCTTATCCTTGAATTAGTCGGAATCGAGTATAATGACGATTTTTTGCAAAAAAATTTTTTTTTGCTTAATATTCAAAATAAATATTAAATTTCAAATCCTTATCCTTGAATTAGTCGGAATCGAGTATAATGACGATTTTTTGCAAAAAAAAATTTTTTTTTTGCTTAAAATTCAAAATAATGATAAAATTTGAAATCCTTATCCTTGAATTAGTCGAAATCGAGTATAATGACGATTTTATGCAAAAAAATATTTTTTTCGACTTAAAACTCAAAATAAATGTAAAATTTGAAATCCCTATCCCTAAATTAGTCGAAATGGAGTATAATGACGATTTTTTGCCAAAAAAATATTTTTTTTCTTAAAATTCAAAATAATTATAAAAAAAAAAATTAATTCGAAATAAATATAAAATCTGAAATCAGAGGACTGATTTTTTTCACACCACCTGAAAAAAAAATCAGATGGGCGAAAATTGTCCTGGCTGTTTTGTGTCCACCCACACTAACCGATATCGGATCCGATACGAATCTGACCGATATCGGATCGGATAGTGTGAGCACTAAGCAGTTTTCCAAACATTTTTATCGGTAATGAATCCTACACCGATATTGTATCGGATAGTGGGAACACGGCCTTACATGTTATTATGTTAAAAAAGTAACTAGGAACACGTTCGGATTTCAAAATTACTTTGCACACATGTGAATAAAATGCAGTTTTGCTATCTGTTTTTAAAGAATAAAAAAGGGCTTTCCGAGCTAGTGAGGTGAAAAAATAATTAGTATGGCGTAGTATAGGTAATTTAGTACATATTTAACAAATCCGGAAGTGAAGATCAGCCGTGTAACCCGTGTACAGCATCCAAACAGCCACCACCACTCTGACAAGAGTTTTACGACTGAGAAGAAAGTATAGGTATTTTACCCAAATATTGACCATATATATTTTAATTAATCGTCGAATTAAAATCCAGTTTTCGATTGAACCAGGGCAATGCACGTGATAGATGTAGGTAATCGAATCCCGCGCATATGTTAATGAACTTCATAAATTATTGCGCCTTGCGTCAATACATTACTTAAATATGGTAAAATACATTCAGGTTATGTTTTAGTGCATACTCATACTCATACTCATACTCAATAAGAAAATATTTTAGTGCTAACTTTGACAATCATTACTTATGTAGTAAACTACTTAGCTCATAAGAAATATTGCTATACCCTACCAGGGTCCATTTGATTCTATTTTTAATATCTTAGCAGCTCTCTATAATACCATTGTTATTTTGTTTTTATTTTAGGTAGGTACTATTACTATTAATGTCCTAAAACATTTTACAGTAGGTAGTTAAAGTTGGGAGCTCATGAGGACGTTTCAAGGTAAAACTCAGGTTACTTGGACTTAACTTTAATGATTAAAATATAAGATGAGTGAACAGCTTGAAGCTTAAACTGTAACTAACTTATTCTATGTAAGAACTATCTCATACACAGCGGTGGGCTTGATTCCCGGTACTCGCCACCTGTGCGCGGGCGCTCTGGGCATAACATCCTTACCGCAATGTCAGCGGTTATGCATTCACTGTAACTGGCCGGGAGGCCCGGGAGTCAACATACATAACTCTTCCCTCCGCAAGTTCAAAATCCTCAGTCGGATGATTTTGCGACTGATGATTTTGAAAACATAAAAGTTTCTTATATTTAGCAAAAATGGTTATACATGTGCCTAAAACTAGGATTATATATAGCCCCAATGTCCAGACACTGATACCTTTCACTTTCACTATGCTTTCATTACTACTTTCCACTATTTCACTATCACTTTTCTGTAACGCATATTGTATGAACTGCAAATCCGCCAGGTTAACTCCGTTCAAATTCAGAGGCTTCCTCTCTGGTAGCGGTGTCGGCATATCGATCTCTGGTAGGTTTATAATTGGTAATTTTGTTACTGGTACATCCTTCCCTTTTATTAAATGTTGGCTCAAAAAGATGTCTGTGATCCTTACTTCACAATTGTCTTCCAAGGTAAGTATGTAAGTGCCTCGGATCATGTGCTGAGTGACTCCTGTTTCGCAGAACCTCTTCAGTGTGAGGGGCTCTTTTGTAAAAATTAGCCATTGATTTAGTTGCAGGGTTTCTATTTTTAGCCCTTGTATGTTAGCAACCACAGGATGGCAAGAGCTGGTATTTGTGTTAAATTTCATCAAATCTGCTACGCAGCGGTCAGGGGTTAACGGGAGTATTTCATTTTCTTGGCAGAGGAAATAGCCTTCTTCAATCTCCATACACGGTGTAGCAACCGGCTCGGTTTTCGACCCTTTTACGAGGATATAAGGATGTACAGGTATGATAACGGTTATTTGGTTATGGATATTTACGGTTGGTAAGGGTAAGATTTTATAGTAGGAATAAGTTTCCTTTCGAATAACTGGAATGTCTAGCAAAAATGTTATTGTACTTCCTTTAGTGTAAGCTTTTAATTCTATACATTGTTCAAGTTTTAATAAGTTCTCTAAGTTAACAGGGTACACTAAAATGTTCTTTGATTCAATAGTTCTTAGCATAGTTAACAATTCATCGCTATCCACAATGGTTTGGTGTAGGGTTCTTAACTTACTAAATGTTATGGCTGTTTCTATTTCATCCAGGCGGACATACAGCGTCATAAAATTATGCAAAAACAAATTAAATGTAAGAATGATTTTGTTGACGGTCTGATTACTTGCAGTTTGGTTAAACATTTTTCTTAATTCCCATATTTCCTTGTCCAGCTGAATGAAGTTAGATCGAGAGGAATTGGTGGCATTTATGAATGAATCCGCCATTTTTCTAACCAAGGTGAACCTTTTGTTAGTTGCATCCTGGCTCGACTTTAATTCGTTTATCAATCTATCATACCTAAGGGCGTCTTGGTGATCTAGATTACCAGTTATAGCCTTAACTAAAGAGCCAAGGGGGTTTAGAATTCCACGTTTAACTCTACGCGATGGGAGTATTTGGGCAATTTTTTGTATCGTTATATTCTTTATGTGATCTGTCTGGAGTTTAATGTTTTTTAACTCTGAGTTAATACCCCTTTGTGTATAAAAGATCGAAATATGTTTGCATAGATTCGCGTACCTGTTAATGTTGAATTCTAAATCTTCACAAAGCAAGTCTAAATCTAAAACTTTAACTATAGTCCATTTGTCGTGACTAATAACTGCTTGACCCTGTCTAATCGGAAAAATGCCCCTGTCATTTTCCATTTGTTGAAGAAGGAGGGTCTGGCTCTGTATTCCCTGGATCAGCAGGAGGGCGGCAACCCTGCGAAAGACGTTTAATATCCTTAATTGGAGTTTTAGTCTTTCTGCCGCGAATTTCTATTGGTACAATATTTCTAGCAACTTCTCCCGTAACCTTTGCTTTTTGATAGCGAGGTGCATCTTTACTACGTCTTACATTGACCCCTTTTACGAATACTGTATCTCCTTCTGTAACATCGAATTCGGTTTCGCCACCCCGTTTTTCCCTAACTTTATCTTTTTGTTTCAAAATTTTATCAGTCAAATATTTATAGAGATATTGCGTTTTCTTAACATGATCTCGAACTAGTTTTTGAGTATACTGTTTGTTAAAATCCACATCAAAGACATCGTTAGAATCAGTGTGACCGAATACTATTTCGAACGGGGTCAAGCCCGTTGTGGAGTGTATTGTTGAATTATATGACATGATCGCATAGTTCATGGTGGATATTACATCGGTAAGTTTGTATTCACGCTTAGCTAAACGGTATATTTCCAAAATGGTAGAATGAAATCGTTCTATAATACCCATAGAGTTGGGATTATGCGGAGTGCCAATGTGCATGTCTACTTTGTAAAATTCTAGCATCTCTTTTAGTAGTGTGTTGTTGAACTCCGACCCTGGGTCTGAGCTCCACCTTTTAGGAATGCCATATAACGAGAAATATTTTAGGAGGGCCTTGATAACTTCGGGGGTAGAGCGATTTGGGATTTCAAAGGCTTGCCCTAATTTGCTAAAGGCGTCTATTATGGTAAGGAAGTATTGCCCTTCAATAGAGAAGAGATCAACAAAAATTTCTTGAAAAGGTTTTGTCTGTGTTTGTGTGAGTTGCAGCTTAGGTTTCAGTGGTTTTCTGTCATATTTCATAGTTTGGCAAGTCTCACAGGAATTAATAATACTTGCTACAGTGGTGAGCATATTATTCCAGTAGTAAGTTCGTTTTAGATGCATTAGAGTTTCCCTAATGCCACGATGGCACGTTTTGCCTTGATGATACTGTTTTACGATATCGCGTTGTTCATTTTCATCATCAACATATATTACTCTTTCAGTGCATTCAAAGAACCATACGGAGTCTTTTCTATAAAGGGCCATCACTGCTTGGGTGAATTGGGCTCTATGAGCAGCATTTTCGAAATACATAAAGTATTTAATCTTGGGCCTTATATATTCTTTCAGGAACTGTTTTACTAGATCAGGTCTATCTCGGGGAAGGTGGACTTCTAACACCTTTTGTTTATCTCTTGCAAGGTCTTTTACGCTTATATGATTTCTATTCCAATCATATATCAGTATTTGATTAGGTTTTGTATCGATGGCTTCGTGAAGAATTGGTATACCAATGGTATCTACGAGCTCTGCGGAGTGTGCAGTATCTGTACTAGAGTCACTATGTTTCTCTGAAGCCGTTAAAGTACTTGACGTAGATGAATGTGCCGTTTCCGTATCAGAATCATTGCCTTCCCGATCGTATTGTTCATTTGGATCGACGTTTGCACGCATTGAATTTTGGTCATCAGTGTCATCATTTTCTAATACATTAATTACAACACGGGATAAGGCATCCGCGTTCGTGTTTTGTTTCCCGCTTTTGTACATAATTTCGTAATCAAACTCCTCCAGTCTCAACTTCCATCTCGTTAACTTACTGTTAGGTTCTTTGATAGATTTTAACCATGCGAGAGGTCTGTGGTCTGTATATATAGTAAACTTTTTGCCATAAAGGTAAGGCCGGAAATACTTGGTAGCCCAAACTATCGCTAGCAGTTCCTTTTCAATCGTGCTGTAGCGCGCTTCAGCATCGTTCAGAGTACGACTCGCATAGGCGATAGGTTTGTCGCTGCCAATAGGGCCTTGGGAAAGGACGGCGCCAATTGCTACATTTGACGCATCCGTGGTGAGAACGAATGGTTTAGAAAAGTCAGGGAATTGAAGCAACGGTGCATTCACTAATAATTCTTTACATTTTTCAAACGCCGTCTTATATTCGTCCGTTATTAGAATTTTCTTTCCTTTGTTTTTCTTCTTCAGACAAGCGGTAAGTGGTTGGGTTATTTTGGAGAAATCTTTTATGAATTTGCGGTAGTATCCTACAAAGCCCAAAAAGCTTTTAATTTCTGTCGGTGTTCGAGGAAGGGGAAAGTTGAGAACGGCCTTTATCTTGTCATCATTGGGTTTGAGGCCGTCTTTTGTGACTTGGTGACCCAGGTAGAGTACCTCTTTTCTTAAGAATTCACTTTTGTCTAATGTGACCTTTAAATTTGTTTCTCTTAACCTGTTAAAGACCTTGCGTAATTTTTCTATGTGTTCTTGTAGACTTGTTGAGAATATAATTATGTCATCCAAATATACGAGGCAATGTGAGCCTTGTAAGCCTCTGAGAACATTGTCCATAGTACGCTGAAATGTAGCGGGTGCTGTTTTCAACCCGAATGGTAGGCGGGTGAATTCATAGTGTCCTGATTGTGTCGTGAATGCAGTTTTAGGTCTGTCTTGTTCGTCAACCTCTACTTGGTGATAACCGCTCGCCAGATCTAGAGTGCTGAAATAGTTGGCTCTTCCTATTTTATCAAAGAGGTCAGTTATATTAGGAAGCGGATATTTGTCGTCGATGGTTATATCATTTAGGCGTCGATAATCAATTACCATTCTATATTTCTTTTCGCCGCTTGCATCTTGTTTTTTTGGTACCAGGTGGACCGGAGCGCTCCACGGGGAATAAGATTCCTGCACCACGTTGTTCTTAAGGAGCTTATTGACTTGTCGCTGAATTTCTTCATTTTGCGAAGGTGGGTGACGGAATGGCCGGATGTAAATTGGATCTTCGTTCTTAGTCCTGATTTTATGCTTTACGTTATTAGTAAAGGTAAGTGGCAATTCTTCGCAGTAGAAAATGTCGCGGTATTCGTGGCAAAGTTTTTGTATGCATGCTCGTTCTTCGGCATTGGTGTGATCTAATCGTAACTTCGACAAATTTTGTTTTAGCAGATCGTCCACATCGCAATTTGCTCGAGAAGTAAAATTAACTAAGACATCATCTTCATTGAATTCAATCTTTTCAACGTGTACGGCTTTTTTAAATTTGATTGTCACATTATGTTCGGTCGCGTTCTGTATAACTGTAGTTGCAAAATAGTTTTCACATTTGACTAATGCAGATGGCATTCTTACAGCGTCCTTGAACTCTTGAAAGCATACAATGGCTGTTCCGTCGCGGAGATCCGTTGGAATCTTGACTCGTGTCTCTGTTCTTGGCTCTAAGTTGATTTCGCAGGGGGGGTTGTATATAATTGGTATGCTTGTATTCCGTGTGTGTAACATAAGATCTTTCATGTTCACTGTTGCGTCTAATTGTTTGAGTAAGTCAGATCCGATGAGTCCGTCATAACCTTGGGCGACATCATATACATAAAATTTGTGATATTCCGTACTTTTAAATGTTTCTAGAAGTGGTATATATATAATTTCGTTATGCATACTTCTTGCGTGGGTGCTGATCACCTCAAAGGGCTCTGTGTATTTAAATTCCGAAAAATAGCGATTGGCCAGTGTAGTATTTATGAAAGATCGGGTGCTTCCCGTGTCGATCATAAAGCGTGCACCGATTTCCGGTAACTCTATACATGGTAATTTCGAAATTTTGTCGCAATTTAATTCGATCACTAACGCTTTGGGGTTTTCGAGGCCGTTAACTGAAAATTTTCAGTTTCGATTACGTTTTGTTCATCATTCGCGTTTTCTTCAGGTATTTCTTCGATTTGAGTCGGTTCAACAGGCTCTTGTTCATAGTAATATTCGTTGTCTAAATACTGCGGGGTGTCACTGTAAAACAGGTTATCATTTTCGCATGGCACGACCAAGTTGTTCTGTCTAACTGTGCGCATGGTGACGTCAGAATTGTCAAGGGCTCTTAGGTTTGGCTGAACCCGTGGACCACCAAACCGAAAGCCTGGAGATGCTGTTTGTTGGTTGAAACCGTGATTGGGCAAAGGCCTGTAGCCTTGTTGAGCGGGAGTGCCAAATCTAAATCCATTATATTGTTGGGGTGCACCATACCCAAATACTTGATTAGAAGTAGGCCTAAAACCTAGCTGTGGCTGATTTGGGATACCAAATCTGAAACCCCGATTCGGCGTTGAATTGGGTTGGAAACCATTTGGTCTCGGTGTCGAATTTTGAGGAATGCCAAATCTAAAATTGTTTTGTTGAGGAACGCTAAAATAACGATTTTGTGGTGGTTGTTGGAAGGTCAGACGTGGCTGTGAGTTTTGCTGCTGTTGCACTGGACGCGTGCCGTTTTTAGAATTGTACTGGAGTTGAAAATTCACTTCCTCAGTTACCACACTTAACGCACTCTCCAAAGTGGAGCAACCCTTCAGACGCACTATCCTAAGCATGTGCTCGGGAAGGTTATACAAAAACGAGTTTAATGCGGTATTATTATATATTGTCGTCTTAGCATTTCGTAATTGTTCGTCGTCAGTTTCATTGACCTTAGCAAATAAAGTACTTCTTACGTGCTGAATTCTATTGCAAAAATCGGTGTAAGATTCTCCTTGTTTAATTTTTAAATTTTCTAATTCAATAGCAATACATTGCTCTGAACGAGGATCACCGAAATGTTGGCGTAATACACTTTTTAATTGATCCCATGACACCAAATCTCCTCGTTCACTCAGGAGGGTCGCAGCCCTACCAATAAGTCTGCTCGTTACAGCATGAAATACATATTCATCTTGAATAACATTTTCATCTACACCTCTAAATCTCTGAATTACATATTCAGCTTTACGGATGAATAAATCTAATTGTTTATTGTCACCCTCAAATCTAGGGATGATATCAATCATCTCTTTGGGAATTACTTGTAATTGTACTTGAGCCATTTTATTTTAATAAAATTTATGATCAATGTGAAATCACGAATTTCTATTTACTGGCTCAAAAAAAAAAACACAAATTTATTTATTATATTTTTTTTTTTTTTTTTTTCGAAAAATTAGCACAAAACACTTTTAGCACTTATTCCTATATCAGTTTCTTATAATTTACGCCACTCTATCGATGGAGAGCAGAGCACGATAACTTAAACACTATTTGCTAGAGTTTCCAGTGAAGTTTATCCGAAAATCTACTATTAACAACTACTACTAAACCTACTAGTAACACGAGTTTTCACCAGCTTTCAGGAAAAATCAGGAATAAGCAAGGAATGCAAAAAGGTCTACTCACAAACCGCCGATTGCCATGACTTCCGCCGCTGATGACACCTTTTATCACGTACCTCACGTTGTAATTCAATTAATGTCCACAATTTAACTTATTTATTTGGTTCGAAGATATTCGAGTTACGCGTGAGAACCAATAGTAGTGTCCTTTATCACGCGACGCGACTATACGCACTATTTTCACGAATATCCTTCAAGGCTGCGCCAGTTAAAGTTGGGAGCTCATGAGGACGTTTCAAGGTAAAACTCAGGTTACTTGGACTTAACTTTAATGATTAAAATATAAGATGAGTGAACAGCTTGAAGCTTAAACTGTAACTAACTTATTCTATGTAAGAACTATCTCATACACAGCGGTGGGCTTGATTCCCGGTACTCGCCACCTGTGCGCGGGCGCTCTGGGCATAACATCCTTACCGCAATGTCAGCGGTTATGCATTCACTGTAACTGGCCGGGAGGCCCGGGAGTCAACATACATAACTAGGTAACAGTGGTGGTATGTAAACAATCACCACAGGAAGAAGCAAATAAGAAGACGGAGAGGACGAAGACACTTCAACGCGATGTGATAACAGCGCAGCGTTTGCACAAATACAAGCCCCGCCGCCAACACAGAGTATTGTCACCAGAGCATGATATCCTCTTTTCCAAAGTGATATCTTTTAATATTACTTATTTATAGTGACTTGTGACTTCGTACGCTGACATTTATCGTTATACTATAGCCAATTTACATGAAATCCGTTCGGTAGTTTTTGGTTTAATCGCGTACAGTCATATGATAATAAATGATTTTATTATTTTGCTTTTCAATACCGACGCGGCGGGGGACTTTCTTTTTTAATGTGTAGTGAAGTGGGCCTTGCGTCTAGAGTCTGACCAGCGAAACGTGATACTGAAAATAACCGCGAAATTCAAAAAATATAAGTATGGTATCCCTGTACATACAAGGACTAAACGATTTTGATCGTTTTAGAATTAAATAAGTGAATAGAATATTTTATTGAGCACAGCGAAGTGAAAACTGCATAAAGAAAATAAAACATTAGGTAACACCATGCAATAAAAGGCGTTGCTATAAAGCGATCTCTTCCAGTCAACAATTGCGTAGGTAGCAGCAATTTAGCCTTTGCAACAGTTAACAGGTAGGATTATACAAACATGATTAATAATAACCGAAAGATGATAATATAGATCTTTATTTTAACTTATGGGGATTTGGAAAACTTACATACTGTTAGACAGAGAGTCCGTCTACCACACACAAAAAGAAACAACACATCTGCCTGTTTAGTACCCATCATTTATTTAAAATTATTAAAAATCATTTCCTTAATTAAACTTAGTTTAATTAAATATCATAGTCAAAATCAGATTCCAAAAATTCGATTGGTTCCTCAGAATCACTGCTCGAGTCCCTGTCACTTGTAACATTTATAATGAATGGCTCTAAAGTTACAACGATGCCATCTCGTTCTATATATTTCTGCTCCATATGCAGAACATGGTTAGTGCATTTTTTCCAGTCACTTGAAGTTATTGAACCAAATTCCTCAGAAATCGTTTTTTCTACATCTAGTAGTTTAATAGTAGCAGTACTTGCATCTGAAACAAAAGAAAATATTTTCCTTAAAATTATATTTTTAGTCACAAAATTCACAAATATCGAACACATTATTTTATTACATTTTATAAATTATAAAAGCACCTTTTGTGGTAATTTGGTAAATTACTAACACTGTGGAACCAATAGGGGTGGTGCGGTTAATAAATTGCAAGTGATTGGAATCAACCAAAGTGAAACTCTTCTATCATTCATATCAATTATTTATTGCAGCCTTATGTCTGCTGGGAATCTTATGCAGGAATTTATTTAATATACATAATAAAAATCCTGAACCGGAGGGAGGTGAGGTGATGCAGGATCGGGCTAAGTGGTGTCAAATCATGTTAGAGGCCAAGGCTCACTTTGGGTTGGTGAGCCATAGTAGTTTTATACTATGATATGATATAATTTTGGATTTCAACACACTTAGTATACGAATTTATCGTCAGAATATTTTACCTGTCATCTCAGAGATTTCTTGCACATATTGAAGTTCTGTTTTGAGCTGACTATGCTCCTCTAGTTTTTGTAAACTCTTCACATCATCATCCTCCTAGCGTTATCCCAGTACAGTTGCATCCTGAAGGATGCCTGGGGTCCGCTACCTAATCCCAAGATTTTTGTAAACTCTTCACAGCATTGGTAATATCATTTAAGCTGCTGCTGTTATCGGCATTCTCCCTCATTCTCTCTGTAATGAAAACACACACAAAAAATATCATTTTCTCTTCTCAATATAACCGGAACAACGGAACATAACGTACGTACGTACTTATACGTAGGAGAAACCTCTCTTTCTAACTCACGTTATAAATTGAAGAGAAATTTAACGAATACTATTTTATGTCCAATGAAATATCTCTAAATAAACATGGAATGTACCAACTATTCATCAAATATCAACATCATTATAGTGCACTAACCTGTGACAGATATTATTTCATGGAAATATCGTAATTTCTCGCGAAAAACAGAGGCTCGTTCTTCCTGTTTCGCTTTAAATTTACACATCATTGTATAAATTAACTTCCTCGCTGCACTTTTAATAGGTTTCGACATAATAACACAAGATAACCGTTTATTATTCCGAAAATTGACACAATGTGACAACTAACGTACTGTGGTTTGACAAGTGCTGGGTATTGCCATATAAAGAATCCTGTTTCAAGGTCAATATCACGTTTCGCTGGTCAGACTCTATTAATCACCATCAAGCTACGAGTACATAGACGTTTCAATTCAAGTCATCGGCGTGCACTAACTAAACTTTAAAAAAAACACTGAATGCTAAATCTATCTTTTAACCGTTAATGTATACTGACATACACAGAGTAACTAAAATCGATAAACTAATGGTGATAAATCAGTCAATTAACGTAACCAGGTGAAAGTCTGAATTGAACGAATTGAAAATCTAATCAAGCCCGCAGTTTCACTTTTTATAGCAAAGCTTGTTTTTAATGACAGTAAACTCTCAATATTGTGCTTCGAGAGCTTTTGACGATTAAACGAAACTTAAAAAGCGGCGATCGTCGAATACTATATGTGCAGTGTACAGTCAGGGACAGAAGTGTAACTATGTGAAAGTCCTGATTGTTTCTATACAACTATTACGATGGCATCCAAGTTTACGTCCACCTGCTGGTAAGCGGAAACCGCAGCCTATCGCCCACAACTCCAAAAGAGTCACGTGCGTGTTACCGATTGGTAAGACTTAATTTATAGGTTTAGTCATTCTACAAATTGTTGCTTGATATATACACATAAGATAAGAACATACTATCACGCCACAAACTGCCATAATACTTAGTATAGCCTAACATTATAATAGGACCTTCAAAACCAAATTTTATAAATCCAAACCAAACTATTTAGATCTGATCGTAAGCCTTTATTCACGACTTGATGTTAATCCTTTCGTAATAAAAGTTCACTTATTATAATCAAGGAAATACGTAGCAAGACAAAATAAGTGTTCCGTGATGTCACGACCGTCATCTTCGTCCAGTTACCAGTTATGATAATCGTAGGTATTGCTATGAATATTACACATAAATTTTATGTATTGCTGCTAACCGGATTTGCGGGAATCGTCGTTTAAATATTAATATTAAATTTGTCCTCGAAATGAACCATTTATTTTAACCGTGTCGAGTCTAAGTAAAATACTGAACACAACGTAGATTGAAAGCTATTATATAAATTCGACCCATACATGTAACTTTTAATCATTATAATGACAAACACAAAAATAAGTATGGTTATCTATTAAATGAAATGCCTATAAGTATATATATTATATTTTTCTTAATATAACCCGATCCAACTCGTCCTTCAAATAAGACTCGAACCCAATATGACTCCTACATACTCGTAGAATGACGATGGTTGCCTATTATTAATTAAAGGCCCCAACAAAAATTCAAAAAAATGTTTTCTTAAATTTAACTAAAGAACATTAATAACACTTCTGACACTGACTGTTCGATTCAACAAAAAATATTTGTCATTGGTTTAATTACGTCGATTATGATGAGTTGATGGGGGTTTTTGTCCGGTGTTTTTAAGTAGGTATCATTAAGCTTTAATTAAGAATGCTGTGTACAAGTAGGCACAGAACAAAATGGGTTCGATACACCAAATATTTTCTACATCCGGAATTTTTTTTTTAATACGTACCTAGTAGAGAAATCACTACTATATGTATTGATTGTGCTCTATACATTTCCTGTTTTTTTTTTTTTTAATTTTTGTTTAGTGTAGATTTTTTGGGTAGTAGATAAGGATTGTATATATGAATTTATAGTCTTCTTATACAGTCAGCGTCATAAGTATAGTATGTATCAGCCAAATTCGCCAAATAGTTCACCATATATTTTGTACTAGCTTTTGCCCGCGACTTCGTCTGCGTAGAACTCGGTCATCACGTTAGAATGTTATTTCATTCTTCTATTTCTTGCGCTTACCTAGTTATCTCTCTTCCATTCTAACTTAAACCCCGTTAAGGGATGATTTCCGGGATAAAAGTATCCTATGTCCTTCCCTAGAACTCAAACTATATCCATACCAAATTTCATCGAAATCGGTTGAGCATTTTTAAGGGGAAACAGGCAGACAGAGTTACTTTCGCATGTATAACCCGCCCCGGTTTCGCACGGGTAGTCCAGTTTTAAACAACAACAAATACTCTTTATTGCACACCTCAATCCTCAATTAAAGGACACAGATCAGGATCACAGGGAGAGGATTTTTTATGATTTACATTTATTTATCTAAGCTTTTGCCCGCGACTTCATTCGCGTGAATATCCATATCAACTTCTACACCGTATTTCGCCGGGCTGTCTCGCCAAACATTGCGCACGCCGGCTCAATGCGCCCACTTGAAACACATGACAGAGGACAAAATATATATTAAGAAGGAAGTAGATGAAATTTTTCGGATATTCTGATACGGGTGTGGAAAATACTTCATACGCATCAAGTAATGAAGATGAAAACGCGAGCGCAGCGAGCGCGAATTCTTTCAAACATTACGATGCAGGTGCGGAAAATGCTTCATACGCATCAAATAGTGTAGATGAAAACGCGAGCGCAGCGAGCGCGAAATGTTTCGAACATTATGATGCAGGTGTGCAAAAGACTTCATACGCACCAAGTAATGTAGATGAAAACGCGAGCGTGGCGAGCGCAAAATAAAAAAAAGAACATTGTGATGCATACTTCATACGCATCAAGTAATGAAGATAAAAACGCGAGCGTAGTGAGTGCGAAATGTTTCGAACATTATGATGCAGGCACGGAAAAGATTTCACACGCATCAACTAATGTAGCTGAAAACGCGAGCGTAGGGCGCGCGAAAATTTTCGAACATTATGATGTAGGTGCGGAAAATACTTTATACTCATCAAGTAATGTAGTTGAAAACGCGAGCGCAGCTAGCGCGAAATTTTTGAACATTAATATGCAGGTGCGGAAAATACTTCATACGCATCAAGAAATGAAGAAAATCGCGAGCGTAGTGAGCGCGAAATGTTTTGATGCAGGTGAGGATTTTTAGAGCGGGAAATTTTTCGAACATTCTGATGCAGGTGCCGAAAAGACTTCATACGCATCAACTATAATGTAGATGAAAACGCGAGCGTACTTCGCGCGAAAATTTTCGAACATTATGATGTAGGTGCGGAAAATGCTCATCAAGTAATGTAGAAGAAAACGTGAGCGCAGCGAGCCCGAATTTTTTCGGACATTATGATGCAGGTGCGGAAAATACTTCATACTCATCAAGTCATGCAGATAAAAACGCGAGCGTAGCGAACGCGAAATTTTTACGAACGTTATGATGCAGGTGCGGAAAAGACTTCAAACGCATCAAGTAATGTAGATGAAAAAGCGAGCGTAGCGCGCGCTAAAGTTTTTGAACATTATGATGTAGGTGCGGAAAATGCTCATCAAGTAATGTAGAAGAAAACGCAAACGCAGCGAGCGCGAAATTTTTCGAACATTATGATGCAATTGCGGAAAATACTTCATACTCATCAAGTAATGTGTATGAAAACGCGAGCGTAGTGAGCGCGATATGTTTGGAACATTATGATGCAGGTGCGGAAAATATTTCATACGCATCAACTATAATGTAGATAAAAACGCGAGTGTAGGGCGCGCGAAAATTATCGAACATTATGATGTAGATGCGGAAAATACTCATCAAGTGATGTAGATGAAAACGCGAGCGCAGCGAGCGCGAAATTTTTCGAACATTATTATGCAGGTGTGGAAAATACTTCACACTCATCAAGTAATGTGTATGAAAACGCGAGCGTAGCGAGCTCGAAATATTTCGAACATTATGATAATTCATACGCATCAAGTCATGCAGATGAAAACGCGAGCGTAGCGAACGCGAAATTTTTACAAACATTATGATGCAGGTGCGGAAAAGACTTCAAACGCATCAAGTAATGTAGATGAAAAAGCGAGCGTAGCGTGCGGTAACGTTTTTGAACATTATGATATTTATGATGCAGGTGCGGAAAATAATTCATACTCATCAAGTAATGTGTATGAAAACGCGAGCGTAGCGAGCGCGAAATATTTCGAACATTATGATGCCGGTGTGGAAAATAATTCATACGCATCAAGTCATGCAGATGAAAACGCGAGCGTAGCGAACGCGAAATTTTTTACAAACATTATGATGCAGGTGCGGAAAAGACTTCAAACGCATCAAGTAATGTAGATGAAAAAGTGAGCGTAGCGCGCGCTAACGTTTTTGAACATTATGATGCAGGTGCGGAAAATAATTCCTACGCGTCAAGTAATGTAGATAAAAAAGCGAGTGCGAAATGATTCGAACATTATGATGCAGGTACGGAAAATACTTCATACGCATCAAGCAATGTAGATGATTGAACAAAAAGAAATTGTTGACCTATCAAATGGCTTTGTAAAGAGGTGGTTGAATAGATATTTTTTTGTTCATAAATTAGTGGAATACCTTTCAAAGTTCAAAGTGCTTTCTTGTAAAACATAGGTATAACTGAATACCTACTTTTGTCTGTTCTTTCACTTTCAAAGATGGAGTAGAGGCCTAGGTTGATAGCGCACCCACCCTGGTTGCTTCTAAGAGGTATGTGATTTTCTGAGAATTGTTTTTTTTTTGCTTCCTATCCACCTATAACTTTCGAATTTGGTCATACTTGATGTTTATTGTTACGTAGGTATATTTTACTAACGAATACCAATATACCCTAAATTTATGTCTGTTACGCGCTGAACGTATTTTATACATTTTGCTGACGGAAAACGCAACTAATCGGCACCTCGAAGAACCTCAATGACACCCATATCGATTATTAAGAAAAGTAAATAAGTAAATGTCCGCCATCTTCGATTTGAAAATGGATATCATTGGATTGTAATGAGCACCTCAAAAAACAATATTTTATACAAAAATGCGCATACCTAATATATAGGTACATGTCGCAAGTGCTACCATGCAACCGAGAGCCCGCCGCTCTGCGTAGGTACCCTAAAAAACCGAGGTTTCGTAGTAAGGTTTGTGAATATTGATAGAGAGACTGACTGACCAACATAATTAGATCTCTCATTTCAAACAGTTAATATGGTTTGAGGGACTTTTGTATTTTTGTCTTTAGCCCTGAGAGGCAGAGGCATTGTTATTTCATCCCCCATTTTTTCAAATACTATCTGTTTATTATAAAATGTTTGAATGGGGTTCTATTTACTTTGCGTCTATGTATATACTTACCAATTTTCAAGCCTGTAAATCATAAACTGAAAGACTTCTCATACAAAGTTTAACCCCTCTTTTCACCCCCTTTCATCCCTAACTTATATGATTTTTATAGCCTATAACCTGGCCGAAGATCCAATAAAAATATTAGTGAAGGCTGTATTAAAATGCATTCGCTAGTTTTCGCGTGATAGTTAGACAAATAAACAGACAGACAAACAGACAAACAGACACGAATTCTAAAAACAGTTGAAACGTGTTCTGTTATCGATTCTTAGACCCCTCCATCGATTTTTTTACTAATATCTTCAATGTACAGATTTTCGACCCTCTTCTGCTTTATTATATGTATAGATGGTGTATCGAATCGAACTATTTGGCCTCTTTGGCTGCTACGTGCTATATGACGCTGACTGTACCATATACATCCACTGTTACTGTGTTTTTTTGTTGGGTCCTATAGAAACCCTGGCATGATAATAGCGTATGTCTAATAATCTAGTTGACATGTCCTAGTCATAACAAAGCGGGGTTAGCTGGAAAGTGCACGGAATTCAATGAAATTTTATAGGGTCATTTGGGGGCCAGCTAGGAAGACTATCCTAAGTTTCCGTGTGCTAACTTGGGGAGGGGGGAATGTGTGACATATTTCAGATTTTCACTTATATCTCTTAAACTAAGGACATTTATGCTTAACGTTATATGACAAAGTAAAAGAGCTATAGGTGCGATTAGTTGGCCAGAGTTACTGGCCGCGAGTGCCGGGAGGTCGCAAGTTCGAATCCTGCTCGGTGCTTAAGTTTTTCAATTTTTCCTTTATTTCAAAAATTTGTAGTTTGCGTTAGCAGCGTTACTGCTTAATACAAAATTAATTTAAAGTAAAAGAGCATTAAATTTCCTAAAACTTCATTGCTGAACCATATTGCCAGGCCTACTATTGACGGAGATTCAGCCGATCAAAGTTTTACTTATCTAAAATGTAGGTAATGTTAAGTAAAATAAATAATAGAATACACCAGTATAACGTTTTTAGTTTTTTACTTCAATTATGGATATGAATACCTTTAGAGGTACACTTACTTGTATTTTTAAGTTATCGTGATGTTTATTTGGAAGCCGTGAGATTTGAATAATTGATTTTTTTTTTGTAAATATGCTTTAGCTAAACAGTGGCTTCATTTACTCACGGCCATTGAATTATTTAAATAGATAGTTTTTATTACTCATTAAGTACGCAAAAACCTATGGTTCGCTTAGATTAAGGAGTAGGTAGATATACATCTTAGAGTTTTGAGTGTAATTATGATCAAACAGTGCCGTAGAAACAGTGTTGTGCTGTGCTGTGTATTTGCTATGGTTCTGTTCTAATTTGATTTAATTTAAAATTTGGTACAGTCAACTTCGAAAATATTGTACATAAGTACGCACTCCAGTGACAAAATCACGACCGCTTTAGCCTAGTTTGTAGTGACCCTGCCTATGGAGCTGGAGGTCCCGGGTGCGAATCACGGTCAGGATATTTATTTGTGTGATGAGAACGAATATTTGTTTCTGAGACATTCTGAGTCTTGGAAGTTTTCTGTATATTTATCTATATAAGTATGTAGGTACTTATATCGTCGCCTAATACCCATAGAAAAGCTTAGCTTAGTTTGGGACTAGGTAGGTTGCTTTGTGTAAGATTAGCCAC
Organism: Cenopis cana; assembly: GCA_951800055.1. Lineage (NCBI taxonomy): Eukaryota > Metazoa > Arthropoda > Insecta > Lepidoptera > Tortricidae > Cenopis > Cenopis cana. The sequence continues at coordinate 11,230,550 of OX637473.1, forward strand.
AAATTATTTATTTATTGACCGAGTAAAACGAGGTCTCTGTTTTAGCTTCGACAAAAATGCTTTCGTATGTCCGGCCGGATTTTTGTATGTCCTCCTCTACAGGTCGCATTTATCAACCGATTTTCGTGAAATTTTGTGAGCAGGTGCGGTAATTCTATAGAATTTTTTTATCGAGTCACTTTTTTAAAATTTAAAAAAACAATTTTTTTATCAATTATTTTGTGTTTCTGCGGCCGAATTTCGATTTGTTCACCTCTAAGGGTCGCATTTCACAACAGATTCTCGTGAAGTATTGTGAGCACGTTCTTTGATTACATCGAATATTTTTGTCGAGTAATCTAAAAAAAAATCTATGGTTTGTCCTCCTCTACAGCAGCGGTCGGCAACAGGCGGGCCGCGGGCCGCATGCGGCCCGCGAGCCCCTTCCGAGCGGCCCGCGAGCCTCCCTGGCTTTATTGTTTGTAAAGGTAAAATTTGAAATACTTAACATCGTGAAAGCGTCTGTATCGCCAACCACGAATATTTTCACAGTTGGTCAGGACGAGATATGTGTTTGTAAGTATATTTTACAATTAAACCTATCTAAACTTTTTTTCAAAAATTTCGCGCTCGCCGCGTTTGCGTTAGACAGTATTTTCCACACCTGCATCTTAATGTTCAAAAAATTTCGCGCTCGCTGCGCTCGCGTTTGCGTCTACATGACTTGATGCGTATGAAGTATTTTCCAGACCTGCATAATAATATTCGCAAAATTTTGCGCTCGCTACGCTCGCGTTTTCAACGAGATTTGTTATGACTTGATGCGTATGAAGTATTTGCCGCATTTGAATCAGTGTTCGAAAAATTTCGCGCTCGCGTTTACATCTACATAACTTGATGCGTATGCGTATGAAGTATTTTCCGCACCTGCATCATAATGTTCGAAAAATTTCGCGCTCGCTACGCTCGCATTTTCATCTAGATGTGTTATGACTTGATGCGTATGAAGTATTTGCCGCATTTGCATCAGTGTTCGAAAAATTTCGCGCTCGCGTTTTCATCTAAGTGTGTTATGACTTTATGATCCGTCCCCCCCTTAAAGTTTCTATATCTGCTATTCTATATGCTTGCATTGATCGAATGAATCGCGAAATTACGATGCGGTTGAAATGCGAATTATCTGGGTTTGGTAAGGAAACTAGCTGGTTTATCTGTGAAAAGTCGGTTTTTTCGTCTTTCTCGTTTTTCACGTAAAAAGGGGTGCGAATTTTTACTACGTTACTGTCGCGTACGGCGTACCAATTTGTTTCGAGTTGATATCAACAGACAGTGATCATTATTTTCATCTGCGGCCCGCGAAGACTTTTTTAGCTACTATATGTGGCCCGTGGGTGCTAAAAGGTTGCCGACCCCTGCTCTACAGGTTCGATATCTAACATAGTTTTGGAAATAAAAAAAAACACTCACGAGGTCTACAACTCACAGAGCCACTAGTTTAAGTACCTAGAACCTATATAGTTAAGATCGACATACATTTAGTATCTATCTACTTACTCCAAAAGTGTGTAAAGTTAATATAAAAAAAAACGACACTACACACTAACGATTCAATGCAACAACATATTTTTGAACATCCGTAGAAATAGGTAACGGAATATATTTATATAATTATTTATGAAATTAAAACTTTAACATATGAGATTTTTTTAGTTAATTTAAGTTCATCACTTCACTCTTATTAGGTGCACTTGCACTTTACAGTGCATCGTACGATTCGTACGGTAATAGGCGACCTTATCAAAAAGGGATTTGCAAAAAAAAAGATGCGCCCCGCGTAGCAAAATATTCCAAGTTTCCACTAACATTATTAATTTTATTCGATCACTTCACCCTCAGGTGCACTTGCACTTAACAACTAAACAGTCAAGTTACTAGCACGAGTACTTCACTTCACCCCTAGCTCGCGAGAAGGCGTCAGGCGAGCGCTCGCGCAGTGTCACGGATCTACACTGCTGCGCGCGCCGATTATTTCATCGATTAGAAAAGCTTCGTAAATCTTCCGGCAAATCCGGATCATTTGTTTGGATTCGACTGATAGGAGTAATTATTTAAATATTGGACATGCCTGTCAAGGAAAGTAAAAACTATCGCTATTATGCCGGCATCCCTAATTGATTGTCGTCCGTGTCGTATTTTGCGTAACACCCGCAGGGTAACCATGTAACTTTATGTACATGGTTACCCTGTTAGACATATTTTTGTTATTTTTCGACCAAAGCTCATAGATTTGTAATTCAAAAATGACATTAAGTAAAATCTACAGCTACCGTTAGTGCATTATGTACGCGAAGTGTGAAGTGTACGGTGGGTGTAAGTGGACGGTACGTCCGTACAAAAATAAATTTGGACCTCGATATATTTAGTCTTTTCAGATCCTAACATAACTAACTTACTTGGCAGTATTTTCACGTTACTTAGGATCTATGGAGATTAAATATGAGCCTCATGAGGCCTATGTACAAAAACTATATATTGCGAATTTTTTGGGTGAATAATTTTATGGACAAAATACCTAATTAGCATAAAAACCGGTCCACATAATTCGGTTCAACGTCTTTGTATATTTATGGAGATGCCTACTGCCTACTTAATGGTGACCTTTGTGCTACGGTCGTCATCGGTCAGCGTAGAGCAGCAGCGCTCGGCAACAGGCCTCCTTATTAACAACCGGCCGATAGAGTAATTTTTTTCAAATTATTCTAGTTTATACAAGTTCATTCTAGGAAAAGGGGAATTTCGCGCTAATGGAAAGCCAATTTATGAAATTTTGTTATACCTATAAGATTCTTAAAATATCACGCCGTTAGCCTGCGATTGTCAAATTACGTTTTGGTCGTTTTGTATGGAAATCGAACCACCTTAATACATGCGGTCCGCGAAAATTGTGTTAGCAACTATGCGGCCCTTGGCTGCTAAAACGTTGCCGACCCCTGACGTAGAGTGTTCACGTGAACCACTACGATTGCTGGTCATTATAAAAGTTTGGAACGGATTTAATCTGTTTTTTCCATAGTTCTAGTCAAAATTCGGGGGAATAGGTAAAAATTAAGTACCTACCTAGTTCAAGAACCTAATTAAAGACACCTAACTGCCTAGTGCCTACAGATCAGAAGGCCTCGAATTTGAAAGTCCGACAGAGACGGAGATACACGAACGAAGTTCGTTTCGTTTCGCGATAGACTCGGTGATCACGTTAGTTTCGAGGATGAATAAATTATAAATAGGCATAGATGTAGGTACTATAAAAGAACTAGATACACAGTCAGGCGAAAAAAATGGCACCCTCAAATGTACCGTTGCGGTACTTTCGTGTTGACGGCAGACAGTGACAGTGACAAAGCGTGTATGCAACTGACAGTGTCAATCAGTGCCACATTTTCCGTCATTTTTGTTCGGCATTGTGTGTCTATTTCTATATTATAAGTCAATGTAAATAGGGCATAAAAGTCAATGAAAATATGCCTTTACAGGCTTTTATGCTAATCACATGCTAATGCTGTCATGAATGACTTGTGACTCTTCTGGCCCCTATACCACAAAACTTTATAAGTCTACAATTCGACAAAATTGTATATTTTTTCATAAAGAGTTGTCAAATTTGTCACTTGTACGCTTGTAAAGTTTTGTAGTTGTGGTATAGGCCCCTGGAGTCTCTAGCGTCCGTAGGCTACGGTGTTTGTGATTACAATCAGGCAGGCCGTAGTAAACTTGTTTGCCACCATCATTATATGTAGGTACCTATAACAAAAATTCCGATGTTTTCACACGACTAAGCCCTTCGAACTCGAGAGCGCTTGTCGAAGTAGGTAAATAGGTACATAAATTATGATACGCATGGGAACGATGCCTCGGGTAACATTAGGAGGAATTGAGGAGAGGGGCGTTTCCATTTATAGGTATAATTATTATTTTGAAATATTAGTTACAATAGAAACAATCATCATATATTATATATACATCAGAATCATAATATCTTTTATCATCCCCTTCCTCAGCAAGTCAGCATAGTAAACTATAGGTAGGTACTTACTCATACAAGTTTAACTTGCAGGAGTACTCAACTCAAAGGCAACGCATACAATGAAGCAACGTACTTAGGTAATTAAATATTCCGAACGATTTAGGAAAAGAAGGTTATGTACAGTACTTGAGGCGATGGCTCGTTTACTGTTTTTATTGATTAAGCAATATGCTCGTAGCAAGCAAAGCTGACACGTTGCGCGTTATTCACTTCACCTACCGGTCACTTCGGCACAGAAAGACCAATTTAAGACAAACCTCCGATTATGAATAGGTAGTGTAAATTTACTTTCAGGCTCAAGGTATAATACCTATTATGGAAGTGAGAGTAGCAAAGTGAGTCAAGTCAGAGAGAGAGAAATGTAGCAAATTGTAGATAAAATATACTTGTAGTAGTAGTACCTAGTAGTTAACCCTTTTATTCCACAAATTAAGTACATAATAGAAAAAAAAAAAAACTTAACAGTACATATTTGTACGAAGGCAAACTTTTATCCCTTTAACGGATTTCGTCCAGCTAACCTTAGAGAAACTAAGAGGACATATAAAAGAAGCTTAGAAAGAAGATAGCAGAAGATGTTATTTACGTACAAGTTTACAAACGCTTGAAAGTTCGCCTGAAAAAGACAGTAAATTCCTGGCTTTCAATTACGCATAAATTATTAGGAATCCTGGGATGATGAAGCTACACTAGGCTGTTTGCTAATAGAGGATTTGTGAATAGTGGCAGTATTGGACGGAGTTAGGGATCGTCCTAATACAACCCGCGAAGTGAAATTCGCGAATATATTGAACTTGAATAGGTGTCCTTAAAGGGATCGTCCTAAAACAAACGCGACAACGTGATTATCGCGCGAATTCGCGACTTTTACTAGTAAATATTCGCGATCGCGCGATCATCGCGTAGTGGCGCGCCAATTAAGGCGCTACACTGAGAAATTTGGAGACTTTGAAACGCTGTCGTGCCCAGTTTAGCAAACAGTAGGGGCTGATTTTCAGATATATGATTCTTGACTATATGATTGTGGTACTGACAATAGCGAAACATGATTGCTTAAAATTTTCTCGATAGAAAATAAATCCAAAGTCGAGTCTATATTTTCCTTTTTTTCCTCAGCCTACTAAAACAAAGCATTATTAAAAGACACGATTAAGTTAATATGATGGTATTTTACCTCATCTAGGTACTGACAAGAGGAAATTTAATAAACCTGCACACAGTCAGATATTTAACGAGATTTGTCTAAAAAGCCATTCTCGGAGAGGGTTGCATCCCGTTTTGTCGTGAGCGAAAAACAAAGGGTGTCTCTTTCAATCGATATATCGCCTTAAGGCTTGGTCACACCGCTTGCGCGACGCAAGCGGGACGCTGCGCTGCGCGCCAAAATGTATGAAACCGTCCCGCTCACGTCGCGCAACCTGTGTGACGTCGCTAACCTGTTAGCATACGTTCCGGCGCGCAGCGGTCGCGTCGCGTTAGTGTAACAATGTAAACGTTCGTTGGTTAGGTTAGACGACGATTATATGAATTGAACATGATTGGAATTACACGTCCGTCGTCGTGGATAACACGCACTATACCTTGACATTGAATATCTTATTAGGTTGGATATCCACCAGATATGTGAGAAGCTGTGTTTTCATATATTTGATACCTACAAGCTTGACAGCGACGTGTTAAATGTAATGGAATTGGAAACACAGCTGCAGATCAAACTGCAGATGTAAACCTAGCGTAAGTTTGTTAATATAGTTGTGAATTACCAGATATTTTTGCACGCGATCCATTTAGTGACAGAAGTTTATGAATTTTAATTTAATTCTTTTTTAAGTGCACCGAATATACAATTACGGTAGGTATGCAAATTAGCCCTATATGGATATTTGTGACGCCATTAAGAAAGTGAACTTAAAAAATCGTTTCCATTTCAATTCAGAGCATAAAATTGTCATATAAGTAGGTAAATGAGAATAAATATAGTAGGTACTCGGTAAGTATACGAGTAGGCACCTGCGTAACAAGGAGCGCTTGATAATCCGGTCCGATTGGAAGCTGATATTTCTTAGGATTAGTACCTATATAGTTTAAATATTATTATAAAACGAGTATTTTTCCTTCAATGAGCATCGAACTATTAAACGGGTTAAGATTTTGCCTTTTGTTATGTTACATTTCCTACATACTGCGTAATTAGATATAGAGTCGATACTAGATATACCTACTTAATTACCTACATTAAGGCGCTACAACGAGAAATTTAGAAACCTTGGAACGCTGTTCTGCCCAGACGAGGAAACAATAGGGACTGATTTTCAGATATATGATTCTTGACTATATGATTGTGGTACTGACAATAGCTGAAACATGATTGCTTAAAATCTTCTCGATAGAAAAGAAATCCATAGTTAAGTCTATATTTTCCTTTTTTTACTCAGCCTACTAAAACAACGCATTATTAAAAGACACGATTAACTCGATTAAGTTAATATGATGGTATTTTACCTCATCTATACTCTGACAAGAGGAAATTTTATAAACCTGCACACAGTGAGATATTTATCGAAATTTGTCTAAAAAAGCCATTCCGGAAAGTGTTGCATCCCTTTTTGTCGTGACGTGAACGATAATCATACGCGCGTCTCTTTAAGTACTAAAAGTCGTTGGTATGAATTTTCTTTCTTTACGAGTAGGTACTACCGACTGTACCTATTCGTACAACAACAACAACGTCGCCTTAAGGTTGACTGGTAGAGAATGCCATATGGCATTAAGTCCGCCTTTTGTACGATAAGGTTTTCTTTTGTGCAATAAAGATTAAATAAATAAACGTTGACTATTTTTATTTTATTGATTATTAGCAATTTGTTTGTTTTTAATCTAAATGTAATTTAATAATTGACATGTTTATATCTAATACTGTGTAATTTCAAACTGAATTGGTATGCCTAACGGCGAAACTGTCATATTTTTTGTATCACCATGTATTGTTTACAAATACCTACCTAACTAATTCACTTTGACTTTTACAACACAAATTCGCGCTGCTACTGCAAGCTTCGCAACTTAATTCGATCGAATACCAGCAGGAAACGAATCCTCAAACAAAACGTACCACATCCAGCCATTTTGATCTTGGTTTTATAATTGCAATTAGCTGTATTTGGGAAGGACCAAAAGTATTATCTTATTTGTAATTTCGTTTATGCCTTTAAGTGGAATATTTTAATATTCACTAATTACCTGTTACGTAAATAAGTAGGTGGTACCGTGTTCTAAAATCGTGTTTGTTTGTCGTGGGTACGTAGAATACTCAAATTCAAATATGTATACATAACTACTTACTTACATCTAGTAATTAATAATTATATTAATGCTTGACGTAGATACCTATTTACGTTAGGTACAGTCGAGGGCATAGAATTGTATACATTTTTGGTTCTTGTTTCATAAAATAAGTGGCGGCAACGGCAATGGCGCCCTTGACTGTTCGAGTACGTAGTGATTAACAAACAAAACAAAATCGAGATAGGTAATCTGGCTAGCTAATTGTAATTATATTCTGAGGAAATCAACAAGATACAATCTCTGGCTGGACTTCCGTTTAGTTCCCACAAGCTGTACCTACGCTTGTCGATTTGACGACGAAACGAATGTCTGTTGATATAGTGCCGACGCCGACATGAACATATATCATATCGTGGACATGGGAAAGTGTTGGGAGGAGACATGTCGATAGTTCACTCGAAGGTTATTTCTATCCTGTTTGTGTTAGTAATTATAACGGGTTCGGGGCTCATTCATGTGGCATGTGTTCAGTCCATAGCGTTACGCTGTACACGTAGTCAGGCAGACATCCTGTATATAAAAGTACCTAGTTAAGTACCCTTTTTTTTTTTTTTGACGCAGAGGAAATGCATTTACGCATCCCCCCGGGCCTGGGAAGACCCATGGTGGGGGGTATGTGGGACTCGCCCTTCCACAGGGGAAGGGAATACCCACTAAAACCTCTGCTGCGTTAATCCTCGCTACCGTTTAATGGGGGGAATCGTGGGGTCACTGTAATTCTACCGCGATACCCCCCCGGCTGCCCCGGCTAGTGCGCCAGAGCCACCCTCGCGCTAATGGACTAGGTATATGGCACGAATGTCAGACTACTTTTTTTTTAAGCTGACTGTGGCTTTATAGGCCGGGCTCAATAAAGCGATAGGAGTGCGCGGTTGGAAAGTGGCCTGGGGAAAATCCAGGGGAAACCTCCGACACGACCACGTGGGCGGTTTAAACACTGGAACACTCTACGAATTTGCGCTCCAGTGAGATTGGTTGAGCGGTTTCAACCGAATCTGAGGTGTGTCAGTGGAATCGAGCTACTGGAAGTATTGTCGCTGGTTCACTAAACCTAGCCTAGCTGAGAAGGGTCCAGTAAGAAACTCAGCTAAAGTCCACAACGTGCTACGTGACACACCACACTGATGTGCTGTACACAGTGTACACGCGGCACGAGTGTCGGCTGAGTTCGTTCAACTAAGTCCTCACCCTCATGCATTTCCGCGCCTCTTGCTAATCAATGATGAGTTAGGCTTGGTTAAGTGAACCTGCGACGAAGCTCCCAGTAGCTCGATTCCATTAGCACCTCCGATTCGGTTGAAGCCGCTCAGCCAATCTCACTGGAGCGGAGCGCAAAGTTCCAGTGTTTAAACCACCCGGGTGGACAAGTCGACAGTTTTATCCTGTAGGTATATACAACTTACATTTTATTTAGTCTGATTTACGAATACCGCTTATAACACAATTTATGATGAGGCGTCGATGGCCAAGACCCATTCTCGTCAATTACTTGGTTGGCACATCGATTGATTGACCACGTGACGTGATCACGAGCTAATATCACTGTTAACAATCACAAAGTAGGTAAACCAGACTACTTACCTACCAATTTAGAAATAATTTTGTAGTTTGCCTTACTGCTTAATACAAAATTACTTACCTACCTATTATCAATTACCAATATTTAGCTGATAAATCCGTACCTCTAGTACAGTTTTTTTGGAAACAAAACGTAAACGAACGCTTTTTTCGGTTAGTTTCAATTTGTAGGTATGGCAACGTGAAAAGCGCCTCTGGTACCTTTGTTTCGAAAAAAACAATACTATAGGTACTGTATCCCACATTAATTTCAAATTTAACTTTCATCGTGTTCACCGGATTCATCGATACCTACTTAATGTGACTTTATCGATACGTTCCCATCACCACCGTTGATCCCGCCATGTTAATCCACCAGCAGACACTTTTCAATTAAAATAACATGATAATAATTAATTTAATTCGTTGGCCCAACGTTGAGATAACAGACGTTTTGGACACGTCAAGTTAGATGATAAGCCGCTGAACACGATTGTTTACGTGCACTCAACTTACTGTCATAGACGTCATAGTCACCATTGTTAGATAGATAGATATAAAAGAGAAATGGCAGCCTCAAGGACTTTTGCCAATGACACACGAAGGGATAAATTAAGTAAAATTTAATAAAACCACTTAGCAAGAGGAAAAAGATGTGACTCTCGCCAAGATGGCGGCGAAAGTCCGTCACAATTGTTTCCGACACCATATGTATACCTAGTTCGTATAAACTCTCGACTTAGAGCTCTGACTGTTAGGTAGATTTTTGCTTGCGTTAATTTGACCGCACTTGACCTTATAGTTTTGTACGAACTATACCTACTATATATATATATATAACATATTTTTTTTTTTTTAAACCATTTAATACTATCATTACCCTAATAGCGTTTACCCGGTTGTATTCTAGAGCCCGAGATCCGCCTTGGCACCCTAATCCCAACATTTGGCGTAGGCACTAATTTTACGAAAGCCTATCTGAGCTTTCATTCCCACCCAGAGGGAAACTTGACCTTTTTGGGATTAGACCAGTTTCCGAAAAAACGTGTAAATATGCTTTCAAATTTCAATGTCCAGGCATTCGGTAATCTTACTCCTGTCACAGAATAAGTAATAGTACTACCATAAACCAAACCCTCTGTGCTCTCAACAAACAAGTATCATTATAAATTATATATGTACTATAGATACTACTTATAATACTTATATACTCTCCTTAAAACTTAAAATTAAGTTTTGTAATAGAACTGATAGAACAGCTTGTAAGCTTTCAATTTAAGAAGATTTTACCATGTCAATATTTACGCGAAATTCCCCCTTTCCTAGAATAAACTTGTATATAAACTAGAATAGTTTGAAAAAAATGATGTCACGTGAGTATCACGTGACAAACTAATGTCTCAATTTGTTCTACTCGTACTTTATACAAGTTTATTCTAGGAAAGGGGGCAAATGGAAAGCCAATTTATGAAAGTTTGTTACATAAGTTTCTTAAAATATCACGCCGCCGTTAGCCTGCGAATGTCAAAAAATGTTTTGTATGGAAAGAGTCCCACCTTAATTTTTATTTCACTTCTTATTGAACTATAAACATGAAATTAGGTGATTATATTTAATATTAGGTATTTTTTACCAAGAACCACTCATATATTGTAAAATCAGATTTTTTGTTAAAAAATCCTTATTTTTCCTATAAAAACCAACTTAATTTTGCGGTTAGTTCAGAACCTAAACATGCGAAGTCCGACTCACACTTGGCCAGTTCTTTTTAAGTATAGTTCTTTACGTACACCATCCTGACTTTCGCCACCAATTTTGTACTCCTGCTAGTACTACAAGTGGCCACTCATGGGAGTGTTGTGTCCACAAAACTCATTTCAAACCAGTTTACCATTTCAAAAACTATTTTGGGCACCTTAATTACTACTGCTGTGGCTTGTCTTCAAATTTTATTAATGTCACAAAATTTGCCTATAATTTACTCATCAGCCGTTTCAAAATGTAATATTTTCACTCTTAAGGCAATTCTTAATGAAAAATGAGACGGCATGTTTGGAAATAAAAATATATTTTCCCAGACAAATACACAATTTCAACTAGATTTCAATGTTGCACTTTTATTACAACAACATTATCTTAAACTTAGAAATTCGTTATTTAATAGCACAAAATGTAGTCATTGATGTTTGTGTTTATCACAACTTAACTAGGTTCTACTTGCAGGTCACCGTCAGCGTACTGCACATATCTGGGCTCAACATCCTCTTGTGGTTCAGTGTCCGGATTTGAATGGATGGAGCCTTGCAATGAATGCTCTATGTTTGCGAACTCCCCCATAGACAACTTAAAGCAAATTGTGTTTATTTCATGCTGCGCTATTGAAATTTCTTTAGTCGACCGCCCACATTCCCTCAACTTGTATGCTATGTATTCCCCATAAATATCGTACTCATCCCTAGAACATATTTTCTCTGTTAACGTCCGCATGCATTTAAACGCTTCATTTGCTGTTGTAGCACCACTTTCACTACTCTTCTTTTTTATGGCTCTAAATGACATTGACATTTTAGCTGGCTCCGAATCATTCTCCAATACTTCATAGTCTTCATATTCTGTCTGTTCAGTCTCATCCAATAAGTTTTCCTAAAAAAAAATTCAAAAAATTATATCATTGACATGAGTCATGACACTATACAATACAATGAGTAAGAGATGCTTTGAGGCCAAGCATGATCTGATTACTTAAGACTAACAATGTTTATAAATTGGACCTAAGAATTTTGAGGTTATGTTTAGTAAAACAACAAAAATGTATGTTAGAAATTATCAATCATTTACCCGTTTAGGATATGTATCCAGTAGCGGGTCCTCAGAATTAAAACTGTCTTGTTTTGGCCTCACACAGTTATTGAGCAAAAATGTTAGATGTTGATATCCAAACCAATGTATTTGCTTTGGCGACAATCCTTCCTCCTGATTCTCAAGCCTCCTGTGTTCCCTTCGAAATTGATTCTTCAACGCGTGGAATTTTTGTTCAATTACTTTTCCATGAACGCCATATTTCACACCTAAGGTTCTATAAACGGCAGCTTTCTTTTCTCGGCTCTTGTAGTCTTCGCTTTTTATATTCCACAAACACTGATTGAGGCGAATATCCTGAATAAGTGCAAGCGTACTTTTTTGAGTCCACATTTCGTCGACAACGTAAAACAAAAACACAAACTTAGGAAGGATGAATATTAAAATGCCTCATATTCAATTAAGGAACAAACAATGCAATGACAACATTGACAGCTGAACTGACAGCTGCTGTCAACCGAAATTAAAGACAGTCACAGAAAAACGCCAAAGTTTCAAAGAGATATATTCCAGAGAGGGCTGGCGCGAACCACAAACGAAGTTTTCCCTCTCTGTCGCCCTTGCAAGTCTGTACGTAAGTGTGACAGAGACGGAAACTCAATATTCAATCATTTATTGCAATTTCACAAAAGTAGGTACAGGGGGGCTACCGCAAACCACAAACGAAGTTTTCCGTCTCTGTCGCACTTCCAAGTCTGTACATAAGTGTGACAGAGAGGAAAAATTTCGAATGCCGTTCGCGGTAGCAGCCCAGAGTTGCTACCGCGAACCACAAACGAAATTTTCTCTCTCTGTCACACTTGCAAGTCTGTACGTAAGTGCGACAGAGAGGGAAAATTTCGTTTATAGTTCGCGGTAGCCCCCCAGATGTTTACTTAAAGCTACAGACAGATCATTGTGAACCCTGTTGGGCACTGCAATGTCAAGGAGATGAGGACTTATTCATAATTTATCTTCTAAGTATTCATTTAGCGTGTAATATGATTTATCTAATGAATAGGAACTGGTTCATTTTAAAACAAAAGATATAATAAGTCTATCAAAAAACATGACATAAAAAGGTATAAAAATCATAGACAATAAAAACGTATAAAAAGTTGTGCAATCTTGCACAGTGCATAATTTTTGCGAAGAGGCCAGTTTTGGGGAATGGCCAACAATAAGTAATTTTTTACCCTACCTATAGGTATTTCGTTTAAGTAAGTACCTACCTATCTTATATCTTTAAACGAGCAATTCTTGTATATATATTTATTTATTTATTTATTTCGGGGATCTCGGAAACGGCTCTAACGGTTTTGATGAAATTTGGTATGTGGGGGTTTTAAGGGACGAGTAATCGATTCTAGATAGGTGTCATGCCCGGGAAAACGCCGAGCAAAGCTCGGTCGCCCAGATATTAATATAATAATACACGACATTTGTGTGACTGGGTTGCGGGTTGATTTTAACATGTAGGTATAGATAGGTAATGCTTTATTATGCCAGTTCATGGAAATACAGTCACCGTAGAGACAATCACGCGCAAGTTCGTACACGGTAGGTATTAACATTATAAAGTGGAATCAATCATTAGGTACAGTCAGCAGCAGAAGTAACTAAGAATACAAAGAGGTCAAAATTATCTAGGTAGGTCCCCATGCCAGATATAGGCATAGGCATTCGTTTTTTTTGTGATGCAACGTCGCAACTCGGTGTTGTGGCTGCGCCCTAACCTAACTAGGTAGGTTTGTAAATGTAAACTCATTGTAAACTATACCTACTTTATCAACGCAATGGTGTCGTTCTGTTCTGGCTGCGAGGGTTTCTTAAAGGATGCACTGCATCCTTTAAGAAACCCTCGCAGCCAGAACAGAACGACACCATTGCGTTGATAAAGTAGGTATAGTTTACAATGAGTTTACATTTACAAACCTATGCACAAGGATTTTCTTATTGTCAAGACATCTAACACGGCGGCGTTGGCAAACCAGCATAAGACCTGATCTGCTGATGGAAAGCGGACACCCAAAAAGTGTCCATGCCTTCGTTTTGGGTCATACATAATCATAAACACTTGAAATGACACAAAAATAAACTAAACGAAAATCAGTTCATCCGTTTGGGCGCTATGATACTACAGACAGATACACGGATACACCGCCAGACACATTAAATTTATAACACCCCTCTCTTTTCTTTTTGCGTTGGGGTTTAAAAACAAAAGTGGTCCCTCCTTTGTTCAATAGTTAACGGCTTAATGTGCATGTAAATTATGCTTTTATCACAAGGATTTATAACGGAGACACTGTTCATGCGGGTTACTATTACTTTACTACCTAGACCAATACCAAATTAAGCTTTGTAACCAAGTTTTGATATGTCCACAGGAAAGACGCGACATTGCTTATCAATGTCAATCTAAACTTTGTTCTGCCTCTTAAGTAAGAGTTTTGGTGCTATTCGTAAAATAAACGATCTTCTTATCTATATTTAGCGCAAATATTTTCGCAACCGACTGTACCTATATTAGGTATCATCATCGTTTAATGTATCTCAATCTGTCGCTCCTCTCACGACCTATCACGACGAGATCGCACGCGCAGGTATACGTAATTAATCTCCCAGAGCATACATGCTCAAGGTTCAGTTATATTATAAACGCTTGTTGCATACTTTACGCAGTAGGCAAGCAGTAGGTAAATGAGTTTTGAGGTGGCGACCTGAAGTGAGGGTGCTAGGCTAGGGGGATCTAATGGTTCCTTCCATAGCTAAAGATTCGCGTCACGGGGTTTGTAAATTGTAATACCTTCCCCATTCGTTGCCGATGCTCCAAATAGACCGTGAGCCAACAACAGGTCTCGATGACCAAGTTCCTCTCGCTCTCGCATGAAAACTTGTACAGTGTTAAGAAAGTGGTATTATGAAAGACTGCCGCGATTTAGCTAAGGGGGGCGCGAATACCAAAAAAATTACCTAACTACCCCCTGGAGTGGGGTATCGTTGTTTGTATTTTCAAAACTACACGAATTACTTATATCCCCTAATTTTATTAATTTTCTCAGATTATTGTAGAGCGGTGGAAAACCATTTTTTTTAATCATCTCTTTCTAAGTCGGCCCCCGAAGGGGGCCTTCAAGGTGGAAAACCCGACTGTCGAGCCTATGGACACGTAAAAAATAAAATAATAAATGATAATTTATAAACTATTGTGAATAAATAATTCGTCTACTGGTTGTATCGCTAAAGCATGTACCCAGCAAACGCGTGTTTTTCACAACGTATGTATGTATATCTATGTAGTTTAATACTGCCCGCCAAACAGCCTCTTAAAAACCGCCGTATTGGTTACAATAGTGCGAATGTTACACATTATCATACAATGTGGCAGGTTACTGTCGCTGCAACTAGATTCGTCGATAAATCCCATTTATTCTGTAATGGCAAGGTAACGGCCTGAATTGTTTACTGGGCGCTACAACGAGAAATTTAGAAACTTTGAAACGCTGTTCTGGGGGCCAATTTTTGAGTGTCGAGCGCTCGACTTTTCACACGAGATCTGTCAAAAAACTATGATATTTATGTTTTGCCAGATGTCGAATAAAAAGTCGAGCGGTCGACACTCAAAAATTGGCCTTCTGCCCGGACGAGTAAACAATAGGGACTGATTTTCAGATATATGATTCTTGATCTTGATTATAATATGATTGTGTTTCTGACAATAGCCGAAACATGATTGCTTAAAATTTTCTCGATAGAAAAAAATGCAAAGTTGAGTCTATATTTTCCTTTTTTACTCAGCCTACTAAAACAACGCATTATTAAGAGCGTATTCGCTGGAAACGCCGTGTTTCCGCGTTTTACCACGTATTCATTACAGAAAATCTCAAAAACGGTATAGTTTTTTGTAACACTGTTTACAGACCCGTGAAGAACAACTTATCGACTACGGGAGCTACAGTCAAAACATTTTTTACAAACATTTATTAAAGAAACTCGAGCACTTTTCTCACACTCGATTTCGAAATATTCGAAACCATGTCGTCATTCAAACCTGTTTATTCTGTAACCAATTGAAACTAAAATATGTAATACATACAGTTAGATGCACCGAAAGACGGTCTCTTTCGCCTACTGTCTGAAAATACACAATTTAAAATTTGGTTTAACTAAAAGAGCCACGGAAAACTCCATATTTTTGGCAAACTTCGCTGCATCATATTGTCACTTTAAAGCTAATAAAAAGGTTTTTAACTATGCTATTAGGGTAAAATAACTTCTATTCTACGATATTAAATAATAAAAAGTAACAAATAGGATATAAAAATATTAATTTTAATCGATTTAAAACAGACCTTTTTCTCATAGACTCGCTTGCTGTGACTCAGTACCGGCCCAGCGGCCATCGGAGGAGGACGTATATATCGTTTTTTTGTGGCTCTTCACAAAGCTACCGTAATTACTCTCAGGAAACCAATAAAACATGTGACCTCCGATTAGGCGTATTTATTAAGAACGACACAGTCAGATTATACTGGGGACTAATCGTGATCTAAATTGAGACAAGTTATGAATGGTACGCAACCGTCAATTGATTGTCGACTAACAACTTTGATACTTGGTTGATTTCATATATTTATTATTGTATTTGGACTAGAGTTTTTTGAACTATAATGCTTTATTTTGATAAGCAATTATGTATGAATATAGCCAGCTACCAGAACTAGTGGTACAACCTGGAAAGTAGCAATAGCAACTAGAAGTTAATAAAAGTATAATAACTATAATATGTAGTGACTCATGGTAAATACAAATACAAAGTACAAATACAAATGCGTTTAATTTTCATACATATGAAACAATGTTTTTATAAACATGGTATATTATTGTGTATAATATCCCTTTTAATACATGGTATTAATAGCAAATCTGGCGCAAATGAACAATGCTAGCTTGAAATTGAAATATGTGCTTGGAAATTCTTTTTTAACCTGGCTGTGCCCATTAAAGCGATAGGAGTGCGCTGTTTGAGGTCGTCCTGGGGAAAGAGCAGAGGAAATCTCCGATACTACCACGCGGGCGGCTTAAACATAGAAATACTCTGAGAGTTTGCGCTCCAGTTAGCTTGGTTGAGCGGTTTCAACCGAATCTGAAGTGTGGCTTGGAGAAACATAGTGTAGACCGGGAATGAGTTACCATTACAAATACAGATAGTTAAAGAACCGGCCAAGTCATTGTCGAAATACGCACATTTAGGACCACGCAATCACGAATTAGAAAATTCAGATAAAATATGTCGACGAGTATCCGTACTTGGGCCAATAAGCTTCTTTCAGCCAAAGACAGGACAAGGAAGTTGAAAGACGGATCCAAAATGCTTGGAAGAGCTATTGAGCTTTGAAAGATTTACTGAAGGGAGGCCTTCCGGTAGCTCTGAAGCGGAGGCTCGTCGACATGTGCATTCTGCCTGTTCTAACCTACGGTGCACAAACATGGTCACTCACCGATACCAAATTGAAGGTTTACCAACGGGCAATAGAGTGCAGCATGCTGGGAGTCAAACTGATCGACCGTGTTCGGAACTCTGTGCTGCGCTTCAAAACTGGTATTGCAGATGTTAGAGCTGGAGGATGTTGGAGCAAGACTGCCAGGCTGCAATGGAACTGGGCCGGCCACGTCTGCCGTATGCATCCACGGAGGTGGGCAAAATTAGCAACAGAGTGGGTTTCGCAATATGCTCGGAGACGACGTGGCAAGCCGAGGCAGAGGTGGCGGGATAACCTAGACACATTTCTAAACGACTGGCCCGAAACAGCTCAAAGCCGGAACGAGTGGAAGTCGAGGGGAGAGGCCTTTGCCCAATAGTGGGACACCTTTATAGGCTTAGGAAAAAAAAGTAAACATTTCATCGCCAAATTTCAGGTTCATATGTGATTTATGTCTACAAAAATCATCATCATCAAATTTTTCCTTTGATGCAATTTTTAACTTCCTATTCTTCATATACTTCTTTTATTTTAATATACGATGTTTATCTACACAATAACGGTAGTTTTATCCTTTACCGTGGACTTTCACGGCACTTAAGTCGAGAGTCTTATGTTTAGATTAAAGTTTCTCCGAATTGAAATCATCATCATCATCAGCCTATCTACGTCCCACAGCTGGGCACTGGCCACCTTTCATAGATGAGAGGGATTGGGCAGTAGTCCCCACGCTGGCCCAGAGCGGGTTGGGGACTTCAAATACAACTTTGAATTTCTTCGCGGATGTATGCAGGTTTCCTCACGATGTTTTCCTTCACCGAAAAGCTAACGGTAAATATCAAATGATATTCCGTGCTCAAATTCCGTAAAAATCTCATTGGTACGAGCTGGGATTCGAACCCACGACCGCCGCTTGACAGCCGCATGCTTGAACCACTGGGCTACCGTAACTTGAACTAATAAATTGCTTGAAATTATGAAGCCGAATTGAAATACACACACAAGGGGCTCCTGCGGATGCTCTAAGGAAGCGTCCTTTTATATATTTGCTCCTGTTACTGGCTACACCTTGAATATCATTTCCGATTGCAGTTATTTTGCTAACGGCAAGCATGCACTCGCGTAGGCATAACTTGGTAGCCAGGGTTACACACCTACCACTACTGACAGATCGATCAAAACGCTCGATGACATCATTATCCCCAATGGCGAGAACCTTATAAAGGGCCGAGAAGTACATAGTTAGCAAGACTAAGATAGCCTTTCCACCAGAGCTATGCTATGCAGCTATGCTGCGAGGATGTTATAGTTTTCCGTTTAAACCAATGCTATGTTATGTGAACATATGATTGGTGGATATCAACGCATTCATAGCAATGACACAACTTTGATGGAAAGGCACCCTAAAACTTGAAAGTCGCCGCCATGTTCTTCACGTTGTCTCTTGAAAAGATTCGATCAAGACGCCTCAAGACACTCTCGTTAGATAGCTGGTCAAATACGAAGTATTGATGAATCATAGGTATAAGTAGGTAGGTACGAGAATATACTTATTTCATTGACTTGTATTTTCCTTCAATATTACAAAACGCATGATGTGGATGATTTTCCCACTAATTTATCTTCAACTGATTATATTTTCACATTCAATAGTAAGTCTGATACAAAAAAGATAATAATATGAATGTAGTTGTATATCCCTAAACACAACATTTTCGCTGCAAAAGTATCAAGGCTCATACACACACTATACGGCAACTTGTTACAGCATACGAAGATACATGACAGATATCATTGTATACCTTATTGCACTATATACTGGTTTAAATTTAAATGAAAAGTTATGTGCGATAGTGTTGTTACGAACACATTGGAACGCACCGTGTACAGTGCTCGTTTGTGTGCAGCGAAAAACGTCAAAAAATACCTAGATTTGACTTGTGCCCGGCAACGAAAGCACTCTTAAAAGACACGATTAAGTTAATTTGATGGTATTTTATCTCATCTAAACTCTGTCAAGAGGAAACACAATAAATCTGCACACAGTCAGATATTTAACGAGATTTGTCTAAAAAAACATTCTCGAAGAGTGTTGCATCCCGTTTTGTCGTGGGCGAAAAACATAAGGGCGTCTCTTTTAATCGATATATCGCCTTAAACTAACATAAGGGACCTTAGAAAGTTATTTTTTAAAACGATGATGCACATTCCAGAATAAAAATGATACATACATCACGATTAAACACTTTTAAATCTCGAAATTATCTTTTTACTTGGTTTATTATTTAGAAAGATACGTAGAGAGTATTTAGAACAACATCACATGAATCACATACCATCTAGACTGTGAAAACATTGATGTGGCTGAAATAGGGATGTTGACACCAAATAAGAAAATCAATGAATCCGAATTTTCTCAAAAAAGGATCAAATTCTCAATGAAATAGCGAAAAAAGTGATTCAAAAGAATAAATAATTACATAATCTTCTATATATATAAAGTTGATGGGTGACTGATTAATCACCGCCCCGCCGAAACTGCCGGTCCTAGAAATTTGAAATTTACACTATAGTTAGGTTATATAACGGAGGCAAGGGATAAGACGGGATTTTTGGAAATTCCACCCCTAAGGGGGTAAAACAGGGCTGCAAAGTTTGTATAGGGGGCAATAATTTTTTAAAGGTATAGACTTGAAACTTTGTACAAAGACTCCTTAAAATAAGACAATGAAAGTATTATCTGCGTTTTAAAAATTTCGTCTCTTAAGGGGTTGAAAATAGGGGTGAAATATTGTATGGGGAGCAATTTTTCTTAAAAGTGAGAGTCTTCAAACTTTGTATGAAAGTTTCTTATAATGATACAAAAAAGTAATTTCAGCGTTTTTCGAAATTCATCCCCTAAAGGGGTTAAAAAGGGGTTCAAAGTTTGTATGGGGAGCAAATTTTTTTTAAGTGAGGTACTTCAAATTTCTTACAGAGACTCTCTGTTTAAATAAAACAAAACTAATTTCTGCGTTTTTTTTAATTCAACCCCTAAAGGGGTTAAAACGGGATTCAAAGTTTATATTGGAAGCAAAAATTTTTGAGTGAAGGACTTAAAATTTCTTACAGTAACTGTTTAAATTAAATACTACAAAACTAATTTCAGCGTTTTTTTTAATTCTTCCCCTCAAGGGGTTCTAAGTTTGTATGGAGAGCAACATTTTTTTAATAGAGAGACTTCAATTTTTTTACAGAGTCTCTATTTAAATACAACAAAACAAATTTCGGGGTTTTTTTTTTAATTCTTCCCCTCAAGGGGTTAAAAAGGGGTTCAAAGTTTGTATGGGGAGCAACATTATTTTAATTGAGAGACTTTCATTTCACAAAAAGACGAAACGAAATTTCTACAGGTCCATAATTAAATACGTACAGTAACGAAGAGAAAACGACAAGATACGTGTCAACTCACACAAAAAATGAGAGTTTTTAACCGATAAGTAGGTACCTAAAGGGATTTTAGAGGGGTTCAGAATTTGGGTTGACTGATTTATATCTGTACATAGCAGCATATTAATAATTTGGTCTCACCGGGTAAAAGTACCACAATTATTATACCGTTTCCTGGATATTAAGATGTTTTAACTAAAAACCGAGCTCTACCCAGACGAAGTTGCGGGCAACCGCTAGTCTATATATATAAAGTTGATGGGTGACTGATTAATCACCGCCCCGCCGAAACTGCCGGTCCTAGAAATTTGAAATTTACACTATAGTTAGGTTATATAACGGAGGCAAGGGATAAGACGGGATTTTTGGAAATTCCACCCCTAAGGGGGTAAAACAGGGGTGCAAAGTTTGTATGGGGGGCAATAATTTTTTTAAGGTCCAGACTTGAAACTTTGTACAAAGACTCCTTAAAATAAGACAATGAAAGTAATATCTGCGTTTTTAAAATTTTCGTCTCCTAAAGGGTTGAAAATGGGGCTGAAATATTGTATGGGGAGCAATTTTTTTTTAAAGTGAGAGTCTTCGAACTTTGTGTAAAAGTTTCTTATAATAATGGAAAAAAAGTAATTTCAGCGTTTTTTAAAATTCATTCCCTAAAGGGGTTAAAAAGGGGTTCAAAGTTTGTACGGGGAGCAATTTTTTTTATAGTGATAGTCTTCAAACTTTGTATGAAAGTTTCTTATAATAATACAAAAAAAGTAATTTCAGCGTTTTTCGAAATTCATCCCCGAAAGGGGTTAAAAGGGGGTTCAAAGTTTGTATGGGGAGCAAATTTTTTTTTAAGTGAGGTACTTCAAATTTCTTACAGAGACCCTCTGTTTAAATAAAACAAAACTAATTTCAGCGTTTTTTTTAATTCATCCTCTAAATTGCTTAAAAAAGGGTTCAAAGTTTGTATGGGGAACAATTTCTTAAAGTGAGAGACTTTCATTTCGCAAAGAGATTGTCTATTTAAATACAACTAAACTGATTTCAGGATTTCGTACGAAGTCGTGGCGGGTTATAAATGCTAAAGTATGTCTGTCTGTCTGTCTGTAACCCGTTCACGCTTAAACTGCTGAATCGATTTAGATAAAATTTGGTGTGAATATAGTGTGAGTCCGAGGAAAGGACAAAGGATAGTTTTTATCCCATCCCTTAAGGAAGTGGAAGTTTGTATGGAACAGAGATAACTAGGTACCCACCCGCCTGAAATAAAAGAATAGCGATTGAATTCTAACGCGACGATGAGCTCTACGCAGACGAAGTTGCGGGCAAAAGCTAGTTAACTATAAATCTTCAAAGTTTTAGGAGGGGGCATTTTCTGTCCCTGTTCCGCAAAACGCATCTCTGTATTGAACGATCGACATTTACTATGGCGCTCGAGGTCAGTGACGTCACTGATCTGTAGCGCTTTCTCTCTCGAACTAAAGATATTATGACGGTTGTAGTTTCGTTATTTTTTAAGATATTTGAAAAGGATTTTCACTGTTTGGCATAGTTTTATGTATTCTTTCGTATGGAGTAATAATAATTTTTGAGTCAACATCCCTATTGGTTATTAGGACGACATCATACAATACCTACAGCTGTCTGCCGACTTTGTAAGATTTCGGCACATTGCGTCTATTTCCGTAGTTCGTCATTATATTTTCGATGGTGTTTTTTAGAGATTTTTTTTCTCTTGCATCCGATCCCAAAACTTTGTTTTTTTAAACATATTTCACAGGAGAACTTAAACGTCATTTGAAGTTAAAAAAAAGTTAGAAACTAATATATACGTATTATATTTCCAATTCCAAAGAATCATCAAATCAAAATCAAATTCAGTGAATCCTCAAATTTTATAAAGGGTCGACAACGCCCGCGTCGTTGTATAAAAAAAACATCCTAATTATCCCATAACGTTGCTACTGTCACAGAATAGTATAATCTACTGGGTGGGTAGTATTTCATGCGGAAGCTTCCAACGCAACACCAAAAATAAGCCAGCATCTCTATGACATGGCATACCATATCGACAAGTATAAGTAGTAACCGTTATACTATTAAACAGATAAGGCGATCATGTAACCTGTATGTCGGGCACTATTAAAAGCTCCCGAATAGGCGACGTCGCCATTGTGTTGTCAGCGCAGCGCGTGCGCAAGGCGCGTAAGAATAACTACGCACTAGGACAGGAAACGAGCGATTGTTAAATACTTTTAAAATAGTCGATAGATTGAATCCTAGTTTGTGATAATATTTTTCTCTTTAAGTACAAAATATCGATCGTTTCTAAGCATTACCTATATAGAACGGATAGTGTTGTCGACTTATGTTCGATGCCGGATCCACACAAGGTGGAATGAGATAAAAATAAAGTTTTTCTCCCTTTAACGCATAATTGACTGCGTCCTGTTTACGTTGGGCCATCATGACCCATTGTGTGGAACAACCGCCGCATATGCGCCATCGTGGCATAACGCCTGCAACTATAAAAATTGCAATAAAACAGCAATAAACACTAACTCACACGTTTTTGTTCCAATAAGACTAATAAATAAATATCATAAAATCATCTGGATCATTTCTCAAATAAGGGATATTGCTCCCATAGAATTTCAATCGTTGCCTCTTTGACTAGGATTTTGAGCTTTATCGAGTTGTATAGTAAAGCTGTTTTTACAATGTAGAGGGACACAAGCTGCGGTCCATTTGCTGAGTATGCATTTTATCTTAGATCTTTATGGTTTTGCAGCGGACGCAGTCCTTCTTGGGCCGATCTAGTATAATATATGTATACCTATAATGTAGACGTGACTTCAATAAGTGTAATATAGGGGCTCTTTACTTGCCCCGACAGTACTGAGTACGGTTATTAGGGTTCCGTACCCGAAGGGTCCAAATCCAAACGGAACCCTATTGCTGTCACTCACGCGTCCGTCCGTCGTAGGGAATGCAGAACCGGTACCATTTATCAGTCCCGGGATTTTCGGTACTGGCCGGTAGAGGAACCGGGATTTCCCGGTATTTTCGGTACTTTCGGGAAATTACTTGTGGTGGTTTTGAGACGCGAGTAGTTTTAGCCTAATACCTTTTTTGGACAATATGATAATAATATCAGGGATGCAAAAAGAAAATACACGTGTTTTGTTATCAAAATACACATTAATTTTATAAATCACAATGAATTTGCTTATTTTATCTTAGCGTTTTATAAAAAGGACTCAAAATTATATCAAAGAGTTTACTAAATGCTTACAATTTGTTCATTATTATTTTAACTTTAATTGAATCAACAGTCTGTCATAATCATTGCTGCCGTGGAGTGTCTTGTACAACTTAAGGTTGTAGTACAGAGTTTGTCCAGAATATAGTAAGTGTAATTATTACACCGTTATGTTACATTGTTATGAATGAAGACAAATCCTGTACAATATGGTATTTGCATCTCAAAAAGCGTATAAAATAACCGTAAAATTACGAGGGCAGATTGTTTACACTTCACAAACAAAAATCATTTCAATAATTAGTTATGGCTTATCTCCATCTGTCAAATATTCCTTTGTCATTTGGTAAGGTGTTTGTCACATAATTTTATTGTAACCGTGTAAGATAATATTAATAAGAAAGAAGTAAGATTCTCACTTGAAATATTTTAATAGGTGTAATAAAGTCTAAAGTGGTAATCGTTCTCAGCCGAAGCGCTTCTATAACCCATAGCGGTAACCAAAACCAACCCTCTACAACCACAGTGATACCGGTGGAAGTGTTAGCTGAGGGTGAATTAACACTCTTGCTGTACCTGTAATAGTACCTGCACAAGAGTGTTAATTCACTCTCAGCTAACACTTCATCGGTATTATTGCTGTTGTCGAGGGTTGGTTAACACTGCGGGTATAAAGATCACTGCTCTACAGGCGTTCTGTAATCTTTACCTGTTGTATCGCGTGGGCCTGTTTCGGGGTTATAACGATGTTATAGCATGCTCTAACATTTTTATACAGGCATGTGTTAACACTTTAATAATCATATGGAACCGATATAAGAATGATATACAGGTATTCTTAACGCTAGCGTGTTGGTTGGGTGCTAGTTGGGCGACTACCTACTAATAGTGTAGCTGTAGAACAATGAACACGCACGCTGGGGTAAGTATGCGGGTGGAGGACTGGTTAGGTGACGGCGCTGATGAATTTGTATAAGCGGGACGGAGTAATGGCCAGCCGTGGTCGTGAATTGGCTGCTTAGAGCGATGTTTCCGTTTATAAACATTGCTTGCGTTATTTTATCGATATATCTCTTATCATTTATAGATTAGCGTATTAAATTTAAGCTGCAAATTACATTTCCCGAAAATCCCGAAAATACCGGGAATTCGATTTCGTAGTACCGGTTCCTACCTTGGTTCAAAAAACCGGGAAATCCCGGTATTTTCGGTACCGGTATTTCCCGGGAGCAAACCCTAGTCCGTCGTCTGTCACACAGGTTTTACAGCCAAACGGTTTATGTTTCACAGTATAAGCATCTAGTTGACTTGACCCAAAGCAATACAAATTGTCAAAACTTATTTTAATTATAAATGTTTTTTATTTCCCATACAGCTAAAGGGGGGTGCGAAAACTTTTTTTCACCTACCCCATCGAGTGGGATACCTATTGATGTTTAGAGCTCATTGAGCAGACAACAGCCATTGAACTAGCAGCAGTCAGGGGCAAAAGTAGCTAAGCGCGTTCCAAGACGTCAAAATTACCTAAACAGTTGTCTATTTCGAGGACTTCAACCGCGTAAGGTACCTACTTCTGTTGCTATGTTATAATTGTGTTGTGCTATATATATTAAATATTTGTGGACAATCTTACACAAATCAACCTAGTCCAAAACTAAGCAAAGCTTGTACTTGTACTATGGGTACTAACCGACGATATACATACAAATGTATATAGTATATTGCAGATTGTAGGGCTTTCAGTTATAGGTAGTTAGGTAGTTACAAAAGAAGTCACATGTTCAATGGATGACTGGATCCTTTTAGGTATATTACATCTTCACGTAATTGGCATTTATAACATTCATTATGAGCTTCATTGCAAGTAATTGGCTATAATTATAAAATTCCAACATAGCAGAATTTACGGTGGTTGAATACACCTACCGAGTCAACCGTCCGTGACGCTCTCTATATTAAAGTAGGTATTATAATACCTATTATAAGAAGGTACCTATACTTACAGTCGATTACATGTATGTGGGTCTGTGGGATCGTTAGAGGAAATTTACACTTGCTACCAATTTATAATTACAGTTTCTCAAAAGCTCAAACTTACAAATACAAATAGGGTGATCAAACGATCCGCAGGTTACCTATATGTATTTAATACATAGTTAGAGAGGTTAGTACACCATAGTCGCCTTCCATTTACGAGTAACATTGTGTTTTCACTAAACAAGCATTATATTATGTGTCAATTACACGGGCACTGTTCAAAAAAATGTTTACAACGTTCGACATTACGGTATGTAATGTATCTCGTATTCCTTCTTACTTTTTTCATAAGATGGCAGATGGACTTTCTTATGCAATTTGATGGAGTACTCGACAGAATTAGCCAATGTTCGTTTATACCTACCTAGGTTTTAAATTAAACACCAAAATCGATAACATTGACCAGACGCCAGAATATTGAAAGCAAATATCGATACTTGTCCCCTTAGTGATCGCTCCAAAATTTGTCTGTAATATTCCGAATTCCGATGTCTGCAATTGACAGACTGTAATCGCCACTCAGCCCCATCTTGCTCGGGTGAGTCGGGCTAAACTTAGCATTATGAAGCCAATCGCAATGTTCCTAAGCCGATGTTTAGATTGATTCGGCCACTTTTGACCCGCGGCTACTAATTATAAACGAGTCAGCTTGATCGATGGTTAAATAATTTGTAACATTTCATGCTCATTAGTCCAGCATGTGACCACAGGCGGTGTTCCCACGATATTGGGTGTTAGCGTACATGTAGAGAGAGTTAGAGGTACTTATACAGTATATACCTAGTTATTATGTCGCATGGTCGCAGTCAAGTGCTCAATGTGTGAAATGAATCTCATTTTTTCTACAAACGAAGCTACATGGAGTTATGTGGAGACGGTTTATTGACGTCGCCAAAGGGTACAGTCGAGGAATTTGAATTTTTGACACTTTTGGACTCTATTACAATAGAAATAGAGTGTAAAACTACCAAACATATGTAATGTACGCCTGTACGCTTGTACCCTTTTTAGAATGTCCCAATTAGAGAGGGTTATTCGACTGACCGATAAACGGTAAATATGAGGCCTCCGCTCCGCTGTCATCCCATCGCAAGTCGCATACATAGAGGCCGGTGGCGCGTCTTATTTGTCATATACATATTCAAATTTTAAGGGATGTAGCCACGATGTACCGTCAGAAAACTACAGGTAACTACAGCTAACATCACACGGCAAGTATACCTATGTGACCGTGACGATGAAAAAAATAACCTACTTACAGTTTAAAAGTCTTTATTTTTATTATGAACATAACAATACAAGTAGGTAGGTATTAATGTTATTGTCTAGACTTCATTATTGGTTGCACTCTATCACTTTTCTTCATTCAACTTATTAAAATAGTCAAAAAATACTTCAAATACCTTCTAATATACAATAATATTTACAAATGCGTACTTAATAAAAAATATACATCATCGCGAATATCAAAAATACTTTCTTCAGGACCAACTAAAAGCTCACTACAATCTACTAAAATATGTAATATGTGTCACAGACATAAAACGCGCGTCAACAAAACTTAAACTCTAATAATAAAACCATAAGTCTCACTTCCCTCTAGCTTCTAGTAAGATATTCATTGGCGATCGTCTTCCAGTCGGTAGGGTCGGCATCCTCGGCGCTAGGGCGGCCCTTGCGAATCTTGCGCAGGAGTTGCCAACCGTTGGCCTTCTCGGTTGACGTGACGTAGGTGTTGGCGGGGTCGTTGGCCACTGTGTAGGCACCGAGAGTCAGGGATTGGACCAGGCGCGAGGATATCAGGGTCTGGAATAAAGAAAAGAAAAAGAAAAGAATCATTTATTCGTGACAAACAAAACACAGCATGAATAAGTAGATAACAATCCATGTAGCAGGCCAGCGTCATATAGTCATATCTGAACATTTTTTGTCCGCAAGAACTTTTCAAAAAATGCTATTGGTTCGCACATGAACGGTTTAAGTATGTGCGAACCAATAGCGTTTTTGGTGTATCATTTGTAGCATGATTTATGGTAAACAATGTTATCCGTTTAAACTGTGTAATTAAGTGTAGGTCACAGTCCCGATAAAAACCACCCCTGCAGATGGAAATGCTATCAAAGTCGGCCCAGTAGTTTCAGATACGAATAGGCACTAGACAGACAAGACGGCGAGCCGTGGACTGTACTCAAGATCAGGGGCGTATTTTGAAATTTGGCGCCCTGGGCCAATAAGTTTCGCCGCCCCAGAAGTCAAGACAAGGTGCCTAGAAATTTGGCGCCCCGGGCCAATAAGTTTCGCCGCCCCAGAAGTCAAGAAAAAGCGCCCAAAAAAACGCTGTGAAGGGCGGCTTCGCCGCCCCTCTCAGCCTGCCGCCCTAGGCCATGGCCCCCTTGGCCCTAGGGTAAATACGCCTCTGCTCAAGATTATAAACCCCTAAAGGTTTAGGTTATCGGTCAGAAACATAATACGCCATAAAGCGATAACCATGGTCGGACTCGTAATAATTACCCTTTTAGGAGTTATTCCTTGACAGAAGAAGGAAACCTTGAACAGGTAGTATTACCTCACCAAACAACAGCATCATGTACCCTCATCAAGAGTTACCAACCTTGAGTAAGCGGTGTTACTCATCCGGCAGCCGGCGGGTGACGGTACTGACGGTGTAGCCGGTCAGCAGCAGGCTGCCCATTTGCAGGGTCGCCGGTCAGCAGCATCATGGACCCACGTCAGGAGATACCAACCTTGAGCAAGCGGTATTCCTCGTCTGGCAGCCGGCGGGTGACGGTGTAGCCGGCCAGCACCAGGCCGCCCGTGGCCGGGTCTCCAGTCAACAGCATCATGTACGTCATGGCGATGGCCAGCTCGAACACGTAGTACGAGTCCTGGATGTCGCCGAAGTCGATGATGCCGGTCACGCGGTAGTCAGAGGCGCTGGAAATTAAGTGAAGAAATACATGAAGACATACATTCAAGTATATCTTGAAATTCAATAAGTTAAGATCATCATCATCATATCAAACAGCCGAAAGACGTCCATTGCTGGACATAGGCGGGAGTCAGCTGGATGCGGGTGGTGCTGGACCGGTCATTGTGGCATTCTTTGGAAGAAATCAAGATAAATTTCTTGAAATAATATAACTGCTCAGGGTCAAATGCTTAAATCATCATCATCATATCAGCCGAAAGACGTCCACTGCTGGACATAGGCCTCCCCCAAAGAGTGCCACAATGACCGGTCTTGCGCCACCCGCATCCAGCGGACTCCCGCGACCTTTACCAGGTCATCAGTCCACCTTGTGGGGGGTCTACCCACGCTGCGCCTTCCGGTCCGTGGTCGCCACTCGAGAACCTTTCGGCCCCAACGGCCATCGGTTCTACGTGCAATGTGCCCCGCCCACTGCCACTTAAGTTTAGCGATTCGAAAGGCTATATCGGTTACTTTGGTTCTGCTACGGATGGCCTCATTTCTGATGCGATCACGCAGAGAAACTCCCAGCATAGCCCTCTCCATTGCCCTCTGAGTGACTTTGAGCCTTCTTATGAGGCCCATGGTGAGCGACCACGTTTCCGTACCATATGTCATCACTGGCAACACACACTGGTCAAAGACTCTCGTCTTGAGACACTGCGGAATATTGGACACTATTGGGCACTGCGAAATATATATATATATATATATATATATATATATACATAAATATATATAAACATGTAATTGGTATTACTTGAAATCAAATAAATTGAAGAGAATTTTCACGTGTCAATAAAATAAAGAGGAAGGTTAGACACGACACACTCTACCTACTGTTATGGCATTCACAGTTTTGCACCTTGTTTCACCTTGAGTTAGAGCACTTATTTCTGTTAAAGACCAATAAGTAGCCACGGCAATGCGCTGTCTTTTTCTGACATATTTCTCAACACCATGTTCTTAATATTTGTTAACTTCCAGAGGTAACATAAATGAGAGGTAAGCGAAGGCAGCACCCTCCCCTTGGTTTTACCTCAGCATGATTCCATCCAGGATTTGACAGCAGACTTTCAATACTGACGCACTCAGAGGCCTACATTATAAAATGTGTGATTAATCAATATTTATAATTTAAATACCATTAATCAATAATATCAATATGTATAGGGTAATGAAGACTATACGTATGGCATGTGGTGTAGAACCATTGATCTCACCTGCCCTAGACCTCACCTCACTCATCTGCCACCTGGCTTTCCTGCCACCTGGCCCTATTGTCTACTCTCTGCTATCGTCGACCTTGAGCCTCTTCCGTTCCCAAGCTCTACTGTCTACTCTGCTATCAACTACCCTGGACTTCACCTGTCTCCGGGCTTTTTACGTTGATGCCCTGCTAGCCCTGTTGTATATTCTATTATTGGCCCTATTATCTACTCCCTGCTATCGTCGACCCTGGACCTCTCCTGTTTCCGAGCTATCTGTGTAAATATCCTGCTGGCTCTACTGTCTACTTTCTGCTATCGTCGACCCTGGACCTCTCCTGTTTCCGAGCTATCTGTGTAAATGTCATGCTGGCTCTACTTTCTACTCTCTACCATCAACTACCCTTTACCTATCTCTAGTCTATTCGCGTGGATGTCCTGCTAGCCCTATTGTATATTCTGTTATCATTGACCCTCACCTGCCGCCGGGCTTTTGCCCCACGATGAGGTTCATCTCGTTTACGTCACCGTGGATGACTCCTCGTTCCAACTCATCCAGTCGCGGCACCACAGCGTACTTGAACTCCTCAATAACCTGAAATGAAATGGTCAGTCAAGAAAAGTGGACCCAATGTGTCCTTGGTGAAAATAATTCTTCACGAGATATGTTAAATCTAGAT
This sequence comes from Cenopis cana, assembly GCA_951800055.1. Taxonomy (NCBI): domain Eukaryota; kingdom Metazoa; phylum Arthropoda; class Insecta; order Lepidoptera; family Tortricidae; genus Cenopis; species Cenopis cana. The sequence continues at coordinate 11,261,408 of OX637473.1, forward strand.
CCATATTTTCCCTGTGCGTAGGTTTGCCCGCGAATCTGTCCGCGTAGAACTCGTTCATCGCTTTAGAATTTAGGTACCTAATTGTTATTGTTTTATTTCAGACACTTAGTTGTCTCTCTTCCATGCAAACTTCCACCTCCTTAAAGGATCATTTCTAGGACGAAAAGTATCATATGTCCTTCCCCGGGACTCAAACTATCTTCATACCAAATTTCATCTAAATCAGTGCAGTGGTTTTAGCGTGAAGAGATAACAGACTGACAGACACACTTTCGCATTTATATGTAGATTGTAGAGGTAAGCTAGTAATGTTAGTAGGGATTTGGTACTTATGGTGCTAGCGACGGCGCTGGCGCACTACATGATCTGAGCGCACTACTGAATGTCAAATCGAACGCTACATGCACGACCTACATGTATTTTAATAGTCATAGTCATAGTTATAAATTAATGTAAAGTGCTAACGTGAGATTATAGTGTGAGGCTAATTGTTCCACATGGCGGAAGAACGAAAAGTAGGTATGGCAAATTTCACCTCTTCAACCAAGTCCAGTTTGTCCTGGTCCTTGATGACGAACTTGAACTTGTCGAGGTCGGGCACCTTGCTCAGCATCCAGATGTGCTCCCGCGTCGCCAGGCCCGAGTGGTTGAAGTTCTGTCAACATTATATATACATGATTAAAACTATGAATATTCAACTAAGTACTACCTACTTCGTACTGTTGAGGATGTAGAGGCTAAGCCACAGATTATATAATAGTAAGCTCTCTGGTCTCGATAATAACATAGGCAAATATAATTATATTATAAAGCCTATATTATGATTATGCTTTTGTACTATAAGGTTTTCTTTTGTGCAATAAAGATTAAATAAATAAATAAATATATATATATATACTGTACGTAAAAACCGCCAAGTCAAATCCTTAACTTGAATTAGGTACATCCCAAGTGAAATAAATTTCAGGATTTTCTACAAAGAACTTGGCACCCATATACGTAGATCTCAATTATTTTGTTGACGAAGTCAACAACGACGCATATTCTTAATATTGAACTTGGCTCTCATTTCACATTTATTTTTTGATGGCATCTTTACTATCTAAATTTCACCGCGAATCTTTACTTATTGCTACTAGTGGTCCCATCTATCGAGGAATGGTAGAACTTATTCGCTCGTCGTAATGGTCGACACGACAGCGCGTGGTTAGGAAATCGCGGTCGCGGTTGGTGGGGCTGGGGAACTATGTCACTATTCAAGTTGTCGCCATATCGTACGAGATGGCGCTGTACAACTATTCTAAGACCAAATCACACTGGATGCTGATGGTTGAGGGCAGGAGATAAAAGAGGTATAGAGGGAAATGCTTGGAACAGAATTTTTGACTTGGTAACTTTGTTTAGACTAGTTAGGAGGTAAACATATGAAAGTCTCCGCCCGTACTCCTCCCGTTTTGGTTTAATTTAAAGGTCCCATTTTTCGGTATTTCGTAAAAAACTCGTAAACGGTGGCCCGCATAAGTAATCTACATAAAATTATTTACAAAAAGGTGTACAATCTTTCAAAGCCCTCTATGTACGTAGTTGGCAAATTTATAAAATACTTTATGACACACCTGGCCATAAAGCGGCAATTACCGCACGCTCCGCGCGCGGGAAATCCCACTTCCTGGCCAGGGGGTGACATAAAATTTTGTACTTAACACGGGCGGTAATAAAGAAAGCCTCAGATCGCATATTTATCGCCCTTGCCTTCGGCTCGGGCGTCAAATACCTGCGATCTGAGACATTCTTTGTTTTACCGCCCTTGTTAAGTAATGTACTATTCTTGTATAGGTACATTTTCGCCCAGAAAGCCGCATAGGTAGAGTCCCTACACAAATTTGTCACTGGTCGCTTGCTGACCAAACAGGATTAAAAAAACCACGTACTATCCTTGTCCCAGTTCTGTTTGAATCTACACATGCTATCAGCTGACACGTTAGTATTAGACGAGGCGCATGCACAAGGCCACCTATTGTCATCTCAGTTAACGGGATTACTGAGCCATGCACATGTTTGTCACGCTGAAATATATATCGGCATCAACAATGATTGTCGTGTGTATTTTGTTACTTTGATGTTTGGTTCGTCAAATTTGCACTGAAAACGTTTTGGTATTGCTTAATTAAGCGATTCTGTCCCGATCTCTATCTCTAAATATAACGCCATGTGACGCCCCTGGGGTTGCAAGCTTCCATCGGCTGCGGTGACCGCTTACCATCAGGCGGGCCGCACGCTTATTTGCCACCGACGTGGTATAAATATAATTAGGAAATTAGGTATTAAAGTGGGCAAACAACGTTAAACAACTATCCATTGGACTTTTCTCTAATAAGTAATGTTATTCGTGAGCTATTCCCGAAGAGCAACAGTTTACTCAGAGCAAATATCCCATTTAGCTCTTGCCAGATTTGAATTGCTAAGGGGTTAGGTACATAACAATATTATCACAGTTTTGTAAATCAACGCTGAAGTAGAATCGAGCACATGGTTAGTATCTATAGGTAGTCCAGTAGACTATTTCTCTACACTAAATACTATTAACCTACTCGTATACTATTAAATATGAACACTTTGCATTCGGTTCCCCACACCATGGACACGTGCGTACAGAAACAAATCAAATACAAATCAGAGACACCAGTCAGAGATGAAATCCGCAACAGGCTTCGTCATTGTAGATGGCTCAAAAGTCCCCATAATAACTGGCGGCGTTGCCGATCTGAATGACCAGCAAAATCTGTTGAGCTACGAACGATCCGGACCGAGGATCGCAAATCGCAACCCCTCTCCCTCAGTCGTCGACCCAAATCCCTAACAAAGTCCCTAGCCTCCGCGCCCCATGGTCCCGCTGTCTCCACCGCTACTGGCACGAAGTTGTACATCGGTTCCAAGGCAGAGTACTTCACATGTTTGGCCCGGGCCGCCGACTCTGCAGCCGACCCCGCGGATCTGACAGTGTGACTCAAATGGGATGGGGCAAACGAGCTCACACACGTAGCATCGCATAAGAGACACCGGCCCTTCTGCCATGGAACCAATGTCAAACCGTCTGGCCTTTTTCCATCATTGTGGCACAACCCCGGAGCTCCAGGACACACGGCATGTACATACTTAAGCAAAATATGATGTAGGTATGATTTAGTGGTGTCGTACCTGCAGCTTATTGTCGAGGTTGGCGACGAACTCGCCGACCTGGTACATGAGCGCCTTGCTCTGCGGTACCTCTTTCAGCAATGCGCCCGGCACGAACTCGAGCAGCCGGACGGCGTGCTGCTTCCCCGACAGGGTCTCCACGGAGTACATGTGACCGTACACGTTACGGATCGGCTTCGGACACGTTACGGATCGGGTGTCTGTCAATAGATTGGTTTTCTCAAAAATAACCGGGAAAGTGAACGTTATTCGCTACATATTGGAAGGTAAAATTCAATTAAGGTCAGATAGAAAAAAAAAACATTGCAGGCTCGCTACACTAGCCGTACTTTAAATGTTACATATTCTAAAATTTACATGAATTGTCGAGTTCCAAATATTTTAATAAGGTAAGATTACCAAATAAAGATAGGACACATACAGTCGTATACCCATAAAATCGGTAGAAAAATACACTAGCGAATCTGTTTAAAAAAATTTTACGGCGGCAATGATTTTGACGTTTTAAGGTTAAACAAAACCTTAAAACGTCAAAATCCTTGCCGCCGTCAAACCTTAATTCAAGTTTGTTCTTATCTCCCATGTTTTTGATAAAACTATTGACCTCGGCCAGAATAGCAATTGCAAGCTTCATATTACTTAAACGGACTCGTAAGCTCAGCCGTTTAAAACGAATACTCAGCCTGCAATTGCCTTCCCGGCCTCGACAATAGATAAGTACTATTATTTTAATTTATCGATGCCAAACGTCACTCATCGGAGGTTCCTTGCCTGTTCATCCATGTTTTTATTTATCTACACAATACCTTAAATACGTTGCGAGACTAACATTTCAAGACATTTTTATCTTTAGAAAAACAAAGAGTTGGAGATAACAGCCATTATGCATGCTGCATGCGATAAATTGAAGCGCAACTGGTTTTGAGGTCATGCAATGTTGAACAACAAACGTTTGGTCAATTACCTTATCTAACACCGAAAATAATTGTAATAAGAGATGTGTTTACGAGATAATATGATTAAAAAAAGTCAAAAACTTCAACTTTTACTGCCGGTTTTCTGTTAAGCGCGATCCAGACGACCGCTAAGAAGTCCCTAGGACGGAGCGACCTTGGTCCGCAAACACTGGTTTTCAAAGGAAATCTTGCTGGAAACAACTAAGTATCTATACTTACACGCTCCGTGCGGACCAAGATCGCCCGATTTTAGGGCCTGTTTTCGACCGTCTGGCACTGGCTTTATACTCACTCAAAAAGTTCATAATCTCGTTCTGCGCCTCAACAACCTCCCGATTCTGCGAGTCCATGGAGTTCATAATCTTCAACACGTATCCGTGCTCGCTGTGGTTCGTGATGAGGGGGTTCTTGACGTTGGGGTCCTCTGTGATCTTATAGTTCTTGTCATCGTATCCGTTCAGCTCAGTCAGCTCGAGGACTGAGATCCCGTACAGACGTTCCACCAGCAGCTTCACTTCGTCGTGGGTGATGATGGGTTTGATCACTTTACCGGGCTCTAAGACCGTTCCTGCCATTTTCGATTGTTTCTGAAAGAATAGTGAGTTTTATAGATATAAATATGCATAGCGCAAGTCTGGACGAAGATAATGCAAGAACTGCATAAGTCGTCCTGTGTGCAGGGAGTTAGTTTAGTTACTGTAAAATGAGGCTATAGGTGGCTACAGTCAACATCAAAAAAAAATATATAGAGGGTACGGTACCAATAAACAGAACAACATAGGTACGATCAACCAATTTGATTTCTGGGCGACTTCATTCCTTGTCACAGTGACATTAATATGAGATCTCTAGCGGCTTTCACATTGATTCTTACTGCGACAAGGTACGAAGTGGCCCAGAAATCAAATTGGTTGACTGTACCTAAGTAACAAGTCTATTACAGTATATTATACTTAAATTCCGGAACAAAGTGCCGTTGTTTGTTCTCACAACAATAACTCTGTGATAACCTATCTCTGTTTTGTTGCCACTCCACGACATAGGCACATTAAAATAATAAAGATTTCCTAATAAATTAATTAAAAGTTCAAAATCAACTTGAAATTGTAGACAGCGGAAAAAAAAACAATGCCAACTGAAGTAAATTTTATGCAATATTGGGGGAGACTACCTACGGGTGACTGCTACCTATATTAACTACCCTAATTTAAACACAACTCTATAGAATAAAATGCTGCTAAACTCAAATAGGTAAACTAGTGCCTAATATTAAATCCTATTTAGAAAATAACGTTGTTGAAAGAAAGCCTACAATCAAACCCGTCGTCTACCAGTCCCTGGGATCCCAGGGCAGATAACAAAAGAATGGCATTGTATATTTTTTTCGCCGGGAGAGGACGGCTTTTAAAGGAACGTAACAAGGCTTCTGTACTGTTGTCAAGTGTCAAGCAATAACCAATTTGTTTAGAAAATTTGTGTCACTTATGCCTACTAAACATGACCACACGACACGACACTTGATCGACACTACCGCCACCTGCCTGCAACGCGACGTATTACACTATCACATGACGCAGGGCGACACCTAGCGGCGGACTATCATGACAACTTATTTGTTTCTATATTTAAACAGAATACACTTCTTATTAACTAATTGCTAAGTATGCTGAAATGAATGAGCATAGTAGGAGAAACTATACATAAAAATTACAAGTGTTACGACAAAAACGTTACTAGTTTCTGGAACCCAACTCAAAGCCGGTAACAATTTTAATTACAATGCTTTAATGTAGGTTAGTAATGAAAATTACGTTTCTTTGAACTAGTTTTGCTGCAAAAGCTGAACTAATAATTTTGTGATATTTTCCAAAATTTATTGTTATTTGTTACATGCTAAGCAACTAAAATTAAAATAAACCCTTACTTATTTTAAAACCACAGTTAAAAATGAAAAATCAATTACAACAAAATGAATTAACCTAATAAAAATAAACAAATTCAAAACTTTAACTTTGAAAATCAAATAGAACGGAAGAAAACTACTCACCGTACACCAGTCCTGTCTCTTTACAACTGATGAGCATCTGACTGAGCCGGCACACAGTTACGCAAGCTGATAAACTGTAATGAGTTAAAACATATCATCCTTGACAAGGATCGTACGGCCGTCTAATACGGGCTATATTCGCGTGGCAGTTTATGATATAGTTTGAAGACTTGAAACGCGATGGGATTGCTTTCGCGATTGTCATAGGGGCCCTTCGCATTAAAGTCAGAGGGGAGGTAATGAGTCTCGTTTGTTTTGTTTATTTTGAATGGAGAATAACTGTTTTATTTAGGGTCAGTGGTGCTGGTTGAAACTTGAATATATGTATGTTTACAGCTCAATAAATTAATGAAAAAGTAACCTACCTCAACTGTAGTTACTATCTTCGCTTGCTATCCAGTCGTAACAGAAAGGGAAAGAAGATTTAGGTATATTGTCGTTTATCATGCGATAAACGAGACCATCATAGACTCCCAGAACAAGAAACTGAAACGACAAAAGATTAGTCAGATGAAAGGAAAAAAACTATCACTGGAAAATATTGGAGAAAGAAGATCGTAGAACTTAGTTTTGCGATAATAGTTATTGGAATTGACCCAAGCGTATGCATGAAACAATTTTTTAATAATCATCTTCATTATCTTCAATTATTTCTGAGTGGTTTTCTGGCCATTGACGAAAAGTTTGACATCCTGATGTACATTCGAAGATGATGAAATCACATAAAATAAGGAAGAAAAATATTATATTACCATTAACTGTCACATGGTAGCAATACCGAAACACGTAATACAGGAGGCCCGTGCGCCGTGACTATACACTTGGCACAAACAAGTTTTGGAAATGATTTCCACGGCAATCGCATTAGGACACTTTAGGTAAGCCGTTTCGCAATATAACAAAATTAAGTTAGAAACTTAGAAGGATTTTTCCTTTTTTCCATTCGGAGCTCTATCATAGTGACTTTAACAAATTTTAAAATTAAATTAAACTATAGGTACTGATTCATTATAATAACTCCATCGTAGTGAAAATAGGGTCGGTAGTTCGGTAGCTCTAGTATAAGTTTTTTTCAAACTTTAACTAATTCGAACGCGTTTGCGTTTTGTCTCAAAATGCATGAAAGTGGTATGAAAACGTGAACAGCGCTTCTGGTGGTCACTAGTGGAAACTAAAACAGCGAGTATAACATTTGTTGCTAACCGATGAACGCGCGTATTTCAAACTCGGTGAGAGCGTTTTCATACATTTTGAGACAAAACGCAAACGCGTTCGAATTAGTTAATGTTTCGAAAAAACTTATACTAGAACTACGGTACGTATATTTTTCAGCTGTGTCTAGTTGCGACGGCACAGAATAAGTAATGGTTAAATAGGTTTCTATCACGGTTTCTTTGGTTTTGTATTTCATCGTTGCTTGGTTTACATCGTGTTTCTATGCCCTGTAGGTACCTACTGTCCCTACTTCTAAACTTGTAGAACAATGTTAAAATAGTTGTGTTAGAATAAATAAGCCGTTTAGAACCGAGGTCTATGGACACCTCTGGTACGGTCAACCAATTTGATTTCCGGGCCGAGTTCGAACCTTGTCACAGTAAAAATCTATATGGAAGCCGCTCGACATCTCAATGAATGTCGCTGTGACAAGGTACGAAGTGGCGCAGAAATCAAATTGGTTTACTGCACCGTACCTACAGTTACCTACTTAAAAGAAAATAGTCACTAGGTACTAATCGTGTTTTTCACCACTTACTAGAGGTACCTCTACCTCTATGAATATTGTCTTTCATATGTTACTAATAGTACACATGCATAGTGTTATACTCATACATATTCGGTAAGTAACAAAACAGTTTCTGTAAGTACTTATATAGAGGAAAGTTATTGTTACAAGTATTTTTGAAAATTTTCGACAAACAAGATTCTGGAATACCTAACCTCTACGCTATCGGTCAAACTGAGACAAAAACATTGTGTACAGATTTGCTGATAACATAAGATGGATGATCGTGATACAACAGATATTGTGTGGAAACATTTTTTGAACGCAGAAAATCTGCCATAATAATAAAATACAAAGCATTTCTCGGCCATTTTACGGAAAGTTGTACACTCGACTTTTTTTTTTTTATTTGGATAAAATTGGGTTTTTTCTACTCAGAATCGAAAGCACTTTCGAATGATATAGGGGGAAAAAAGTGTCCCAAATTTTTTTTATTCCTTTCCGTTACCGTTTTCATACTAAGTTTGTAATCTTGTATGGTGGTAACGGAATGGAAAAACTGAAAATTGTATGAAAAATTTGGGACACTTTTTTTCTCCTATTAGGTTCGAAAGTGCTTTCGATTCTGAGTAGAAAAAACCCGATTTTATCCAAATTTTAAAAAAAGTCGAGTGTACAACTTTCCGTAAAATGGCCCTTCTGTCTGTTATAAACAACCAGCTATCTACCTATATTGATTGTCTCACTCTCTGAAAATATTTTTTAGCAGAATCTTGCAAAAAGGAAACGGCTCTCTTTCTACATTCTAAATTTCATCAGAATTGGCTCAGTAGTTTGGCGCAACAAGGTAGCAGTCAATCAAAGTTCGCATAATTATAATTATATTTAGTACAGTACTTTTATCTCACGAGTGCGAGTGAGCCATGGTTGTGTGTTGAGCTATACATGCACATTGTCTATGTGTGCGTGAGCGTGGGAGGTATGAGTTCACGTTGTCTATGTGTTCGTATGTGTCACAACTACAACCATGGCCAACCCGCGCTCGTGAGATAAAAGAACTATAACAATATTAATGATACGTGTACGTCGTGTACCTACCCAACATCTACCCAACAACTATTTTTTTCACTATGGTTGAGAAAGGCTACGGTTTTTTTATTAATATAATAATAATAATTTATTGAAAAATAAAAGTCATGTATTAAAATATCGTTTGATATTTACATAGCAGTACAGGTACTTAAATTACTTTATCTACACACATATCATAAATCCTCTAATATGCGTTCGGAAACCGTAGAAAATGACTCTCATTTCAACATTCAATGAATTTATGGCAATTTTCTTATCTGTGAATAAAATATTTCATTTTAATCTCATATATGATGTTAAAATATTACGTCAAACAAAACTGTCAAAATTTAAATGTCAAAGTTGACATGTCCCTATTCTAGTATAACTGAAAATTCAAATTCAGTCGATGCGAAACGTCAGCTCGATGTTTTTTTAGTATATATCGCACGAAATTTGAGCTAGAACGACATGACCACATCAGAATAAGGACTCTTTACTTTTTAAAATAACATTCAGGTATCGGTTGCCAGTTCTGATTTCGATATTTCCGCAACCGTGCAAAAAAGGTTGTATTAACACAATTATTGTATTTATTTACTACGGTTTCTGAACCCATCTTAGAGTAATTATAATATGTGTGTAGATAAAGTAATGTATGCAACTGTACATAATTCGGCATTAAAACACTCGTGTTGTACCAGTTGCATAAACTACTATTCAAGACGTTTTTGCATTTGTAGTAGTATTTGTATATTTACAGGGATTCTACATTTAAATTTACACACACTTAAAAAATAATTTATACACATTTAAATTTGGTCCGTACACAACTACAAATGTAAAAACGTCTCGAAAGTAATCTATCTGTAGCTACCTATTCGGTGAAGGATAACATCGCGAGGAAACAATTTCCATGAGGTCTATAGGTACTGCGTTTTTTTTCAGATAACAAAAATCGTGCGATTGTCGTCATGCGATTTCGGGGAAAACAGTCTTGAAACGGGAAAATATGCGGCGTGCTATGTTTGAGACGTGATAAGCTACTGAAATAAGTAAAATTAGTACAATATTATCCCCTGATGTCTCAGGGAAACGAAGAATTGTGAAGGCGAAAATTACCGTTAAAATTCTCATCTGAAAAAAAACGGAGTATAGGGTGGAGTTGGAAGGTCTACGATAAATCCGCATTAGGTGCCAAATCAAACCGAGGGTTCCATTAGGTCTTACCGGGAAAACACTGGAGTTATATGAAAAGGCGGCTGTGCCTTCTCGAGCGAACTAATCAGTAGCTCTAGTATAAGTTTTTTGATAATTCGAACGCGTTTGCGTTTTGTCTTAAGTACCTAATATCTATCATCATCCTCCTAGCGTCATCCCAGTACAGTTGCATCCTGAAGGATGCCTGGGGTCCGCTACCTAATCCCAAGATTTGACGTAGGCACTAGTTTTTACGGAAGCGACTGCCATCTGACCTTCCAACCCGGAGGGGAAACTAGACCTTATTGGGTTGGGATTAGGCTTTGTCAAGTGAGTGGGCAACTTGAGTGTTAGAAGTTCTTAAACCGCCCGAAGGCCTCCAACTTGGCTTAACGACTGCTGCCATAGACGGCAACCGGGATCAACGGCTTAACGTGCCTTCCAAAGCACGGGAGCGCTCAGTTAGTAACCACTCAAAGCGGTCACCCATCCAAGTCCTGACCGCTGTCCACGTTGTTTAACCTTAGATACCGCAAGCGGTACGCACACGCAGGCGCCGCTGGGCCACGAGCGCTCCTTAGCGCATTCACTGCCACCGCCGCATATATGCGTCACCGTGACTTTCACGCAGTGCCTTCGACGCACAGACGCGTTCATAATATTTGACACTTGTACCCTGTGCCTTAGTGCCTTAGACTTAAAATAGTCGGTTGAACTCACATGTGCGTTTGGGGCACACAGCAAAGTGCGGCACCTGCCGAATGTCCAGGAAAAGAGGGTGGCAGTGAATGCGTTAAGTGTACCTAATATATACTAGCATAGCATATACATGCACTATCTGCGCGTAAGTGTAGATGTGTCAGGATCAGGACCGTCCGGTCAATGCCTGACAATGAATGATATATTTGCTTTTATTATTATCCTATCTACTCATCACGCACGGATCTCATTGGCTATGTTCACATATATTGATCACTATCGCGATACTGGGATATCAATATTATCTAGGATTTCAACATTGTTTTGATTTAGCTTTACGGAATAGGTACTGGGCACCTCAAAGTAAGAAATAGTTCAAAGGTCTCTTTTGTATATTTCTTGGATAATATTGACACATTTTTATATTATCATAAGGAAATTTTGTTGACGTTTTGACGTGACATGAATTTTGTATGAATAATTAAGTTATCGCTCTAATTACCTTATCAAATATTACTCATACAGTAATAATAGCTTGTGGTTGTTTTAAGATTATCTGTTTGTACGAGTTATTTGTTATTTGTCATTAAAGTCCTGTGATTACGTAATTTTGTTGCTACTCTCAGTCAGCATACTCAGCATGTAACCTTAGCTCTACCCCGTTTTTTTAAAAATAGAATTTTAACGGTTTTAATTCTTCGTTTCCCTAAGATCAGTCAGAGGATTATATTGTGCTAATTTCACTTGTTTCAGTTGATAGCACGCCATATATTTTCCCGTTTCAAGATTGTTTTCCCTAAAATCGCATGACGACAATCGCACGATTTTTCTAATCTGGAAAAAAAACGAAGTAAGTACTCTACCTATAGTCATACCCAAAGAGAATAATATAAATCACTAATTAATGACATCGCATTAAACTGACGTTGTTATTGTGACAACTTCTTTTTGAATTACCCATGCTGTCCATAAAACATACATTTTCCTAAAACTTGGTACTTACCTATTAGTATTTTTAGAATTTATTATTCTAAATACTTATTATGTGTTTTATGTCACACCTGGCCATAAAGCGGCAATTACCGCACGCTCCGCGCGCGGGAAATCCCACTTCCTGGCCAGAGGGTGACATAAAATTTTGTACTTAACACGGGCGGTAATAAAGAAAGCTTCAGATCGCATATTTATCGCCCTTGCCTTCGGCTCGGGCGTCAAATACCTGCGATCTGAGACATTCTTTGTTTTACCGCCCTTGTTAAGTAATGTACTATAATGGCAGTGTACTAGCTATTACTTATTACATTATGTGGCAGTGGTCTCTTTTAATGACTTTATACTTTTTAAGCGAGTTTTTTGGTACAACTGATTGTTCAATAAGGGATGTTAAGAAAATGGGAATTGGTTACCTTGCTGTGGTAGAAACATCCGTGTCACACAACAACCAATTCGGTTCCTACCGCGTGAATGTTCTTTGAAAGCATCGGTAACAAGTAAAATAAACATTTACCATTCAAAATTTTAAAGACCAATCACTATTACATACAGTACAGTACATTCATATGTTGAAAACAGTGTAAGTATATTATTATTCGGTGAAAGCATAACCGAAGAACCGCGGTTTCCATGGATACTGATTTTATTACTATAACTAAAATTATTTTTAGCTTTAAGCGCCATCTATAATGATCTGTAAGGAACATTACGTTAGTTTACCAACCATTGCGGCACGCCCAAGTGTCTTGCGAGCTAAATAGTTAGCTATTCGCCAACAGAGAGTGCTAGTGTAGCAATGTTAGTATAACGCTATTCGTGAATAGATGGCGCTAAAATTAACTTCGTAAACAATTTAATGATGATGATGATATTACAAAAGTATCAAATATCCCGTCTTCTATTAAATCATAATAAATAGCCAACCATAACATCCTCTTGTGGAAATAAGTTTTACCAATCATCGAGTTAAATTCCATTCCATTTTTATGAAACTCACGACTGTAGCCATAATAACAATTACTCTTGCTCTGTAAGTTTGGAATGGCCATGAGTTAGGTCATCAGAGGATGCCTTTTGTTGAGATTGAGGACCCATTTGATTTGTGTCTAGCCAGTCTACACAAAGTTTTCTCAAGTCGCAAGCGTCTGTATTAGCTACCTATGTTAGGTAGACATTAAGTAGTCAGGGGAGGCCGTACCGCCGTAGGTAGGTACATGCTTCCCGATGTGCAAGTTGCGGAATGTTTCCAAAAAGTTGGAAATGTTCTCGGAAATTTCTTGAGAATTTCATAGACATTTCGGAAAGTTTCAAACCCCCATACAAAAATGTAAGAAACAGAAACTTAACCCACGTGGAAAAAATCACAGTTTTGGAAAGTTTCCGACTGCACATCAGTAGTATGCTTATTTATTTGCAATGTACCGTGTGTGGTGTGTTAACTACTTTTTAATCGGGCAATCAGTTAGAGCACGTGTCTTGGAAATTAAATATCAAACTCGAGTTATTAATTACTTACATTTATTTGTAATATTGAATTAAAATGCCCCGTTCACGCCCTTGCTAATCCCCGACACGCGTACAAGTCGTGAAGGCATGGCTCGAATACTCACTGCAACGAGGCAGATCAAATTCCTTAATCAACCACATACCAAAATCAATGCTATATACTACGCAACAAGGTATGATTTGACGTGACACAAATGGCTATGAGTGACATAAGTGATTGCGGTTGATATACGGGGTGTTAATTTCGGAGCTGTGGGTGACAGACCACACATTTTGTTTTTAATTAATCTTTATTTAAAATTCGTATGCTATTGACGTATGTTTGGTATTTGATCGAGGATGGGATTAGGTAAGCGAAAGAGTTATTTAAGTGTGTTTAAGATTAAATGCTTAATACAATACTTCCAGAAGATGTAATCATTAGCAATACTGTGAATAACTGAGAAAAAATATTATGAGACTCGATATTTGGATAACTTTCTCCGGTTCCTCCACGAAGAAGAAAATGGTTTTGTTTTACTATTATACCGCTAGTATTACTGTTGAGTCTTTGATACTTGAACTATGAACTTTATTCCTAACATTAATTAACTCAATTATCAAAAGACACAGAAATTACTCAGCGATACAAATACGGGTTCTGTCAAAACTATTCACACAAGAACTCTTGTCACCTACAAATAATTAAGCACTGGGGTCTAATTTAAATTGGTTTAAAATAACACTTTGACAAAACCTTGTTTCACGCGTGACGTGCGTTCACAAAGTCTCTTACACTTCCCCAGATTAACTTTTCACTCCAAATACCACATGCCATTCAATTTTGAACCTACATGCATCGAGTTAGAGGTAAAGGGTATCTTGGGGAAACGTACTCTTATCGCGGTATTCGAGTCCTCAGGCAAAACAGTGAGATCAGAATCTTATAAAAGGAAACGTCTTTCCCAGCCTCCATTGTCTACAATTACTTGCTTTGTGTTGTCCCCTTCCCACTCATGTCGAGCACGTAAGGCTGTCTCAAAAGAATCCACATTCGAAATCCAATTTGTGAGTTCCATCGGATAATTTCTGCTTTTTTTGTCAAAGGAAAAGTTTGTTCGAATCATGTTTTTTACGTTTGTTTCGTACGTAAAGCGTTTTTAATTTGTTTTGGTTTCGGAGAGGAAATTGGAAAAAAGTGAACACTTTTTGGAATTACTTTCAGTGTCCGTGCAGGGACCACTCGAGGAGGCAGAGGCACCCCATTAACGCACTGAGCGAAAAAAAAAACTAATTTTTAGTAAGTTTTAGTGAATCCCAGGACAAGGAGATTATATACTAACGGTTACAAATCAGTTTTTGATAATAGGTGTTATTTACTAATACCAAAAAAAATTGCCCTTGTAACAACTAAACTGTTTTGTAACCGTTAGTAAGTATATAATCTCCTTGTCTTGGGATTCACTAAAACCTACTAATAATTAGTATTTTTTTCGCTCAGTGCGAGGCTGAAGGGCGTTCTCCCGCCCTTATTAACCCGATCTCAGTATCTGTGTCACAGTTGATGATTAAGGTCACTTACCGGAATACATGTTAGTGAAAACCTTAAGAGCCCAAAGCCCTTCTTGTATGTAGTTGGACTATTCGGATAGGCATTTATTTGGTGTGTCTCAAAATTTAAATAAGGTTAAGGTAAGGTAATGTAAGGTATATAGACCTTGTTCGAATCGTCGGACACGTCCATAACTAGTATACTTACAGGACTTTACTTAAGCTCTTTACCTAATAAGTTCCTTCAGGACACGTACAGTCAACATCAATCAAAAGTGAAGCAAGTTTGACATATTCAATCACGCATATGAATAGATCAAAGTTCTTATTTCCTTAGATATTATAAGAGTCGGGTCCACAATGGTACCACATACAAGAACTAAGTGCGGAAAAAGGAGTCCATAACCATAAGAATTATATATTATATGCGTACTTATAGTAGTCTTGATGCTGACTGTACTAGCATCTATATATCATGAGAAGTGTGACTGTAATTGTGTTCAATGTCCACGTTAATGCAACGTTTTAATAATTGAAACTTTCGGATGTCAGACTGAAATTGATAAATTCACCCATGCTTAAACTCTCTACCCCTGGGCCCTCAGCCCGTTGACCACAGAATAACTCAATACCCGCAGTATTACTGCACCGGCCGTGGTATTAGTCACTCGTCTGAAGATTATAGGGTTGTCACGATCGTGCTCGTGACAGATGACCCCGTGCGCTTCTTACACCTAGGGTTGTCCCTAGTTTACTGCAATTTCATTGAAATTAAAATAATATAGATAGTTACCTACACTTATGTGTTATATCTACTACATTTATAGATATTCATTTGAGACTGCGTGCAATTAAGTTTTAGGGAAAACATACATAACAGCGAAGTAATAAAATACCTAGGTATATCTGGGGATAGTAAGAAACTAACGTTTCGCATTCTGATTTGATATCAAATGTTCGTGCTTTGTCGGACACGATAACCCGCGGAAGAGGAAACGAGGTCACATGTCAAACACATTTTACCTATTCGCTGGGTGCGAAGTAGGTGGTGGGGGAACCACGAATCGATTGCAGCGCGCACCGTGGCCAAAAAAGGAACTTTCCGCGGACCAACTGTCACTTTTTACTAGCGAAATTTACGTATTCGCGCATTTTAAGTAAAAATAAATAAACATGCGTTACGAAACCAGCTGCGTAGTTAACAGTTAACTGCAAGAAGAATGGCATAACAGTGATCATAATTATTCTATAAATTTCCACAAGTAAGTTGGAAACGAGCACAACAAATGAAATGGATAATCGTTGTCAAGAGGAAAAAGTAAGGAAGCTAACCTATAAAGCATGATTTTTAATATTATATTTTGTATGGTGTAAGAAGTAACGGTTAAGTTACTATAATTTATTTGTTGCTTTATTTCAGTGCCGATCGATCGCCATGGTACCCAAAGCCACATGACAGGCTTTGCAGTGCGCACTTCATTGGAGTTTTTATAATTAATTTAGCCATGTTTACCTGAAAATGCACAAAAAGTCTGCATTATTTACGACACTACAGTCATAAATGATCGTCTACAATATATTATGCAATGCTTTATTCAATTATATTTGTTTATTTCTTTACTTATTTCTCGTGAAGTCAGCCAGGATGAGAAAGTCCGTGTAGGTACACCTGAAATTTATTGATTTAGCCATTTTAGTCGTGAAATAGACATAAGCTTTACGTGATCGAATAGAATCTATGAAAATTACGATATTTCATTAAAATTGTTTGTTTGTTTTCCTTCTTTTCGTAATGATAACCAGCCACTGGATATTTCTAAGTCCGCCGTAATTGTGACCGCTAGTTGGCGCTGCCATCGCGCACCCAGCCAATACTTAATTTTACCTACTGTGGCTGTCTAGTGTAAAACGTAGATACAGTCGAGTTGGAAAATATGTAAACGGAAAAAGTGATGTGAAAATTACAATTTATATTGATACAATCTTCCATTTTCGTACCTTATCACAAGTTTCGTGAAACTTCAAGCCCTGAAACTAAGAAATGAAAAAAATGTCTTAGTGCCAACCCTACATGTATCAATAACTGACCCTTAAAGAAATAAAAAAGTAATAAAACGCAAACTTGGAAGGGTTCTAATTCGCGCACCCCCTTTATTGCTAACAAATCGTAACTATTTGCATTTTTATTACTCAAGTGTTTTCTAGTACTTCTGGATACGATGTTTCAAGACATTTGAGAGATCCTTAGAGATTCGGTTAGCGACGGTTAATGGTAATCATATTTTTCCGGTGATCGAGACAAACCAGGCAGGACTTTCAATTCTGCGAAAAATAATTTAGTTAACTTTTAATCTCTTAATTTATGCATGTTTGCGTGACATATTATAATGAATGAGCGCGAACGTCATTATTATTATATAATTAATAATCAGTTTCATTATTTAAAAAAAAGGTTTATTTAGGTACGTACTACTTAGGTGACGCGTTTCTGTTTCAAATTGGTACTCCCATACTTACCTAAGCCCGATTTACACTGCAAGAAATTGCATGCAATTTTTATTACATTGCGGGCTGCGGTTTCCCGAGGTAAGATGAAGACGATCAAACTCCGCGATGTAATGAAAATCAGTGTAAATGCGACCTCAGAGAATGTGTATTAGATTGTGGAACTTTGTAATTGTACCTATCCTATAATAGCTGTTTTTTCGCTTATGATGATATAAAGTGACGGTAGAGTGTATAGTGTATCCGTATCCAGGTATCTACCTACTATGGACGTGTCGAGAACAAATTTTATTACAGTGGCGGAGCGTCCCGCGTCCATACGACTCCATTCCCACCGTCTTGCCTAATTTTCAGCCAGTCCAGTTGTTTTCCTACGGCTCATGAAGAGCAAATTATTTCCGGCTTCTCTAAAAATATTTTTGACGCGCCACCACTGATACTTAATATAAGAGGTCAAGAGGTTATTATTCTGAGACGAGAGTAGTCAATGTGCCTGTCAAAACCGAATTGGCTGCAGAGAAAACTGACCCCAATGCCGGGATGCGTACCGAACTGTAGATAAAATGAGAAGAGATGAAGGTGAAGTGTATCTAGTGTCGACTGTGTATGAATCGAGGAGCTGTTTGCAGAGCGGCCGCTTTGCCGGTCGGAGTGCCCGGGGCAAGTGGCCGCTGCGGCAGGGACTTGGGGGCAAGTTTTATTTGTGGGAAAACTGGGAAATGACCACTATAGCGAGAATGGGAGGGGAACCTTTGTATTTTCACTATATTTACACTTTGTACATGATATTAAATGAACAAAATGAATAAAAAATAAAATGTATGCTTTCTTTGCCTGCTGGTTAAAGAATACTTGTAAAAAAAATATTATATCCATGATGGCGTCCGATTCCAAGGGTTATTAAATCAACTCTTTCAAGGCACACATTGTCGTACTTGTATTTCTTCTTATTTTACTTCCTCTTTTCATTATTGTAAATCATCGATGCAGCATCGATGACCATAAAGTATCGATGTAGCTTGTCACAGATGCCCAAGTCCGTCCCTGAATTGCCACCATGCCAGTATTTTGTTAGTCGGCAGCTTTGTCGCGACTCTTGCGCACCGTTTTCTCTCCCTCCCACACGATGAAACAGACAAGGACAAACGGTCACGGGACACCGCTCGCGCTGACAATATTTGACCATCCATCCCACTAAGCCGGTCAAAAAGATCTTAAAGACATTTCGGTCACAGAGCCACTTAAGCCTGTCTATACTATTTGGGAAGATGGCATTGGCTACAATGCTCTTGAAAGAATATTTGTACACTTAACATTTTTAACTTAACATAAAGTTATTTTTAGGAGTTGACAGTCTTTATTTTGTTAAGTTTTTTTGACTGCGGTGACATTTTAAAAAGGGTCGCGGAAGTTTGAGGGAGGAATATTAGCGTCAACAGTTAATTATTGTCGTTTGACTAATTCACTTTAAAATTTCTAAATAAAGGAAAAATTTAAAAATTCTTTAATAAAAAGGCTCTAGGCAGGGGACCGATTTTTGATTGTTGAACGCTCGACTTTTCACTCGACATCTGTCAAAAAACTTTGATGCCGCCAGGATTTGGACCTGCGACCTCCTGGCTTCTGGCTTCGGAACCTAAATTTTGTTTATTTTTTTCCTTTATTTTGAAATGTGTAGTTTGAGTTAGCAGCGTTGCTGCTTAATATTAATTCATTTATTTATTTCACTTTTTTTGTACAACGACGGTATGGCAATCTGCCTTATGCCGAAAACCTACCTTAGGTACGCGGGTTAGGGTCTGATGGTAAGCAGACACCGCAGTCTGCTGACGTCTGTGACGCCAGAAAAATCACAAGCGCGCTGCCAACCCTTTAACGACTTGAGCATTCGTTGTGCTGACAGCTAGAGACATATCCATATATGCTTGTAAGGAAAACAATTTCATTCTTACTCGTAACGTGCAATATCGAAAAGACCCTTACCTTTTTTTTACCCTTAGTTTTTTTCTTCTTATCTCTTGTCTGTGGACTTTCAGCCTGTAATGCGGTTACTCAAACAGTTATTTCGAATGCTGCGCGGTTGTGACAGCATCACTCACACACGTCCGTCACAGCTTGATACGCACCGCACGCATTTATTGTGTACATAGGTTCACCAACTGTCAAAAGTTAGCTAGGACTTAAACAGACTTTATTTCAAGTATGTTACATAAATAAAGGAAGTTTATTCTGCAACCGCGAACATTTTATAAAAAGTATGGGTGGAAAGGTGGGATAAATAGCCAATGTCACTCGAACTAAAATTATTAATAGAAGATTAGATGAAGGCCGATATGACACATTAAAACGGACGTATCAAACTATAGACTTTAAATTATTTCAATACCTAAATTGTTGAATTTTAAGGCATAAGGATCAAGACGCCTATATACAACAGAAACGGGACTTATAATATTGACGTATAAGGAGTATCCGCAACTTATCCATAGATTATACCTAAATAATCACAAGTGTAGCCACAAAAAGTGGGTATAAGGTTAATTAATATGAAATCTTGATTAGGCAAGTGTTTGCATAATAAAGCAATCCATATACGAGGACGTACCGAGTGCAAGAAAACTTCGGCACCAAAAAATTATAACCAGTAACAAAAAATATTAAAAAGCAGTACGACTATCTAGACATCATTTCAAAACAAAGGTACCTATGTATCTATTTTACAACAGCAGTGCGTGTCAAGCAAACTAAGTAGGTACTGAAATCTGAAATTTATACCCCTATCAAAATTAAATAAACGGCCGTAATACTAGGCTTTAAATTAAGGTCAAACGTCCTAGTGATCGAACTGGGGGCCGATTTTTTAGTGTCAAACGCTCGTATTTTCACTCGACATCTGTCAAAACATCATGGTTTTTTGACAGATCTCGAGTGAAAAAGTCGAGGGTTCGACACTCAAAAATCAGCCCCCTGACCCAATACTTGGCACTTTCAATCTTGTCATTGTGTTGTGACAGATGTGAACGATACGGTGTCAACTATTGGCATTATGGTGTCGAGCATTGGGACGTTTATCTTATCGAAAGTTAAATAAGTGCTGAATTTATATGCGTTTCAGACGTTGGAATTTTTTGTCTCGATAAACAACTCATCGGAAAAGTCGAGTTAAATATTGTACCTAGTAAAAATAATTACAAATTCAATATGCGCTCCGTTTTAGTACAAATAATGTGAAAAAATATAATACACATACTCTTTTTTAGTGTATGGATCTATTTACCCATAACAAATCGCATTTTTGCTTGTTATAAGGATCATGATATCAAAATTTATTCTTATAATTTTGATGTGTGCCATACTGGAATTACTTATCATGAAACAATCTGGAACTGAATCATTAGCACGAAGGGGACGAGTTTTTGAAACAAGTATCCCATGAATGAACCATGAATAACATCAAAGAGTTTCGCAAAAATTACGCCCAATTACGTTTTCTGCAAACTCTACTTGGATTGATAGTCTGCAGCGACGGCTGGCCCGATATTATTCTAGCGAGTCTTTAAATCCCGGTTTGCTTAATTCGGCTGTTTGCTAGCAATTAACCTGCGTGGACGCACGAATCTGTGCGCACTATCGAGAAGAAAAGTGTTAAGTACTTGAGATTTTTTTTTTCAGTATACTGCGTTTATATCTATTTTTATCATTGTTTGAAACTTTTTCAATTTAGTTACATGAATCAATATATCAATCTTTATTGATGTTTTTCTTGTACGTAAAAAGGTATGTGAAAAGCACCAGAATTATCTAGGTATATTTCAATTTCGGTAACTAATTTAAGTTCTATATAAATATATTCGCAATAAATATATTTATTAAATATTTTTCCATGGTCTATCCCATATTAATTACTTATATAGGTACCTAGTCGATGGAACTGATTTATTAATTATTGCTACATTCCGCTGGTCAGACCAAATTATGTAGCTTTAGTGTACGACTGTCCAGCACCGGTAACATGATCTGTTCTCGCATGATCACCTGACGCCACGGATTCTGTTTGCGTCCGTCTGTTTAACCGTCCACTACTCACACACGCACACACACACACAATATTTGGACATTTTTAGAAACTTGAATTTCCATTTATACTAAGCACGTATCATTGACAAACACCTTAAACACCAGTCTTGAGCAATTTCCAACCCTATTGAGATAATTTTAAGGTATACATTGATGGTAAAGTTACGTGTCGTCGGTAATGAAATAAATAGTAATGTGACTAAAAGGTTATTAGGTTTTCTGTTGATTTTTCTCAAGTTCTCCGTCGATTATACATATTTGTTTAATTTACCAGTAAAGTGAGTCAGGTTTTAAGTTTCGTAATGTTTCTTTAAAAACCGATGGAGTCGGTATGTAGGTAAATTACATATAACCTAGCTTTTTGGGTCCTGGTGCTGGTGGTTCAGATGCAGTTGTAGGTACCTACGTATGCAAGTTTAAAAGATGATATGATTAAAGCCGAAGTTGGGAGTTCATGAAAGCAACACTTTAAATAGCTTACTGGAAGGTGCCAACCTTTGCTATGATACACACAAATGTAAAACCGAATAAACTATTTTTTTTATTTTGTTAAATAGTCGCCAAGAACGCCATCTCATGGTTAAAGGTGTAGGTAGTCTAGCATATTGATTTTCAGTGTTAATGTATCCGTTATATGCTCCATACCTCCATAGGTCAGAAAACGAAAGTCACCGATGCGTTGTCTTATGCACTAACGTTATAATGTTAGAGGACTACGTAGCCAGAATGACCGATGACCGCTGGACGAGACGTTTCACATCGTGGGCAGGACCAACGGTTTCTAGACAACGCGGCAGATCCGTAACGAGATGGGCAGACGACATCACCCAAGTATAAATAGGAGGGAAAGAGTGTATTGAAAGACGCCAAAGATAGAGAACACATCATCACTAGAGGAGGCCTTTACCTTCGCAGGAAGGGCCCTTGCCTAAGGCGACTTCCTGACTTGGCGGGGCGGGATCGATGTGACATTTTCTTCTTTGACGTAAACTTACTGACGTCGCAAAAATTCCCGCTTGACGGATTACTGTCAGTATTACATTAGCGCAGTAGTAATATCATGCGTAGAACCGGAGCAGTACCTCCTTCGCATCGTCCCGCTTCTGCGCATCCCGCGCCAGTCAGGAAGCACTCATTTAAATGTATGGGCGCAGTAAAAAGTAGTACTGCGTTGACTGACAGTTGACACTGACATTTGACAGTTTTCTCATATCGTACCGCCTCCGCACCGACAAATCAGGAAGTCGCCTAAAGAAAATTCATTACGTACAAGAAAATTAAAATTATATTTGGTAAAAAAATCAAAAAGAAAAAAATTTACTTAAGCATTAGAAATTAGTAGGTAACTACTACATAGAATGTATATACAATTTTGGTTATCATAATGTGCAAGAAATAAAAAGGCATCTTTATTTTATTCATTTATTTACTATATAGTTATGGGAAAGTGCAGGATGTTTCATACAATAACTGTCGAAAATCGTGTTAAAAATATTTGAAGATATTGAAACATTAAAAAATCCTTCTTATTCGGCATGAAGGCGATGGATAAAACCCGAGGAACAAAAACTACAGTTCCCAATACTCGCGGACAGGTCGCCGAGAGGACTAGGGAATTCTTTTAGATAAAGCTAATACCTAACCTACGAAAGAGGAGGTACCTACCAAACACTTATGAACTCAAGTATTGTAAAAATATTTCACATTTAACAAATTCTCCCTAAAAAATAACAATTGCCCAATAACTTAATAGCGAAATGCGATCCCAAACGTAAACCGATATTGCCGTATTGTTTATTCAGTATTGTACTCTTTTTGTGCTCTATTTGTACGCTTTTTGTACTCATTTGTATTTTTTCTTTTAATGCTATTATAATGCAATAATATTTTGCAAATAGGAGGTAGCAGTGCGTGAGTATTTAGTGTTGTGATTGAATTTCGCGCTTGACTGTATTTTTAAAGTCTGAAAGTTCCTTTTATTCCGGTGATTTTTAAGCATTAGTTAACTTGCCAAACCATGTTCATTTTATTGTCTCGAGTAGTGTCCATCAACTCGAGACAATGGACGAGAGACGATCTCTTGCAAGTCTTTGGCAAGTTAACTAATGCTTAAAAATCACCGAGACGTCTTGAGGCATATTTTAATGAATCTTAATATACAAACTTGCCTAGCAAGAGTTTATTCGGCAGGTACCTTACCACAGTACACGTACAGTTAGTAGTGACTAAATATAATTGTACCTATACAGTATTTTAGTTGTTAGTCCAATAGGTAAATAAATGTGCAAAAACTAAAAACTCACCTACTGTTAGTTACTGCTACTAGTACTAGTATATATAACACTCATAGTCAGCTTACAAATTATTCAAGAATTTGAAGACAGCGTCTAATGATTAAGTGGATTTCATTTATGATTGAATTTATTATACTTAATCGTATCTAAAAACTTATAATTTTAAATATTTCCTTTAAATTAAAAATATAGGGCTTTTAATTTCAGATACTATTTGAGAAGTCGAACAATTTTTTGTACGTTTTTTTGCAAATTGCAACAATAACATTGTTAAGCTCGTCCGTCCGCCCGTCCGTGCGTGTAATCTCTAACGAGCCGAACTGCCATTTTGCACAAAAGTATTAGAGGTTTCTCTTTTTTTTTATCTCCGATTATGTATGAAGAATTAAAACTGAGGTTGTGGAACTTGTGAATAAAACTTAAGAGGAATGCCTAGCTGACCAACTTTTCAAATCTTGAATTTTTGACATAATGTTTCTGTCGCGCTGCTGGGAGCGGAAGCGGCCGCTGTCTATGTGTGAGCGCACGCACACAGGCGCGAGACATCGCCCGCGAATTTACTTACTGACCCAGCATACAATTAATTAGTATAAGGAGCTGTAGGTACGTTTTTTGGCCGGCGTTTTGTACACAGGAATAAGACTTTTCTCAAAAATCGTCCGCAAAATGAACATTACTCGCTTGTATTGGATGGTGAAGTGTACATATAGTTTAAGGTCGTATCAAAATTAAAATATTTTTTAAGAAAAAAAAAACTTAATGCACTCTTAGATTCCAAACAATGAAATAAAAATGGCTACCTATGAGTATGCTTATAATGGTAGAAGAGTAAGTACCCTTAATTCCTCATGGAATCCACCATCAGAACTCAAGCTTGACAAAAATGTGTCTTGAAAACCTAGTTTGCTTGACAAACATAACGAAGAGAACAAATCGCCAAACGTAAACTATGCGTCGTTGAAGAGTTCCATTCTGATCATCATCAGCAGTTCCACTTCATCAAATGTCACATTTTTGTATGAAAATGCTTGATTTGTTGATAAAAACACAAAAATCACTATACCTCTACAGGGTGGAATTTCTTTTGGGTCAGTGAGGGCAGCTACCAGATCCCGTGCTGCTGCGTGAAAATGGTTTTAGAAGACCTTCCTTTGATTTTGAATGAATGAAAAATGCCGTTTTCAGATATTGGAAAAAACATACAGGGTGCGAGAAAAAGGTCATTTTTGACAAACTTTTTTTTATGCCTATCGATCCCATTCCTATTCAGGATCAAAATCTTGTATGGGACCAAAAAAAAATTCCGACTAGAAAAGCCACAAATCAAGGAAAACTTTTCCCATACAATTTGTATGAAAATGAAAACTTTTATTTTTCACATGCTATTTTTTTATGCCAATCGATTCCATTGCTATCCAGTATCAATAGTTTCCAAGGGGTCAACTTTCGGTAATAAAAAGCCAAAAATTAAAGAAAACTTTTCCCATACATTTACTATGGAGAAAAAATAATTTTTTATTCACATTTTTCTATCTTGCTTATCAGTCTTGCTACGTTTAAGGAACATGATATTGTATGAAAACATAACATTAACAGCATTCAAAATGTCAAAAAACGGGAATTTTGGATTTCACTATTTCTCCATAGTAAATGTACGGGAAAAGTTTTCCTCGATTTGTGGCTTTTCTAGCCGGAAATTTTTTTTGGTCCCATACAAGCTTTTGATCCTGAATAGGAACACGATCGATTGGCATAAAAAAAAAGTTTGTCAAAAATGGCCTTTTTCTCGCACCCTGTATGTTTTTTCCAAAATCTGTAAACGCCATTTTTCATTAATTCAATATCAAAGGAAGGTCTTCTAAAACCATTTTCACGCAGCAGCACGGGATCTGGTAGCTGCCCTCACTGACCCAAAAAGAAAATCCATCCTGTATGTTTCCCTTTAAGATCTGAGGAGTTCCCTCGATTCCTCATGGATCCTATCATCAGAACTGCGTTTAAAAAAAATGGGACCAACTTGGATATACAATATACCTTACCTACAACTAAAAGAAGAATTTTTAAAAATCCGGTCAGACATGATGGAGTTATGGAGTAACAAACATAAAAACAAAAAAACATACAACCTAATTGAGAATCTCCTCTTTTGAAATCTTGAAGCCGGTTGAAAATAATACCTAGTACATTACTGCAGACGCCAAGAAAGAATTTAAGGGCTCGCCGTTCACGGGCACAGGCCTCCTCTCATAGATGAGGGGGCTTGGGCATTACTCCCCACGCTGGCTCAGAGCGGCTTGGGAACTTCACATACAACTTTGAATTTCTTCGCGGATGTATGCAGATGCTTCGCCGAAAAGCCAACGGTAAATATCAAATGATATTCCATACATAAGTTCCGAAAGACGGAGGAGATTGGTACGAGCCGGGATTCGAACCCACGACCGCCGCTTGACAGCCGCACGCTTGAACCACTAGGCTACCGTCGCTACTAAGTGTCCATGTTTGTGCACATTTAATTTGTCTGAGGCCTTCGTGCGTTATATTCATTTTTCTCATTTTCTGGAAGGTTAGCTGGAAGAGATAAGTTCGCCTTTGTACTTTATATTTTGTAATTTTATTTCTTGTTAATGTTCCTATTAGGTGCGATAAAGTATCATACATACATATATATCCCCTCGCCAGTGGCGACAAAAATGGCGAAAAGTAGTTGCCTATATAGAGCCCAATTTGGGCTTTATCAAAGACAAGGGTTCCCAGGTCACCTTTCTATTTTATATTCCTCCATTGTGACTCTGGCTTCTTCTTGTGATTAATAACTTTTCTGGCAGGTATTATGATTTATCGATAATTTTCCACCTCTAGCGTATCGACAATGTATGTCAACGACTGTTGCCCATCCCTATTCCATCTGTGTACGTATATTTAGAAACTGACTCCGTCAAGAATTCGTGCGATAAGGACAACTGCAGCTCGGACTAAAATTCCCATGCAAAAAACTCGAAAATCGAGGTTTCGTTCTCGACTGTTTCCTCCTCCAAAACGCTACCAATCATTATAAAATTTTGGAAACTGCAAGATCAAGAAATAATCTATGCCGCTACGTTTTGATTTTTTGGATATTTGTTGTCATATTTGTATGCTGAGCCTGTTTTAGCAGCTAATTCAGTTAAGCCGTTTTTGCGATTTTTGAGGCGCTGTAAGTTTCTTTAAAATAAAAAGATCCAAAAAAACAAAACGTAGCGGCATAGATATTGATGATATTGATCTTATTTGAAAAAATCATTGCTCTAGGTTCAAAAACCAGGGAGAAAACAGTCGAGAGCGTTTGTATGGGAAAATCGCAGCTAGGCATTCCTCTTAAATATTTTTTGAAATACTGGTTAATGCGATTCTGTTTGTGGTAGGGTCGACGGTCGACACCAAGGATATGTTTACATTTTTGTACCTTATTTATTCCTTCGTAAGTAATAAGGCGAAAATGTACGTATACTATTTTTTTCATCGACTGTACTGTGTAAGTGTGAATTGGGCAAATATCATAAAAAGTGTGTGTGTCGAGCAAAATGTACGAATCCTCCTCCTTACCGCCACCATCACCACTTAATGTCCCTCCCAAACCGTCGTCGAAACCTCATGTCTCAGGTTCGTAACTCGTAAGCTCGTAACATCTCACAAAATCCTTAATTATTATATTGATTTAAACTTACACGATTTTCACACATTATTATTGGGGAACGGGACTTAATCGCGTACAATTATAACTAATTTACCTTTATTAGTTATAATTGTACGCGATTAAGTCCCGTTCCCCAATAATAATGTCCTTGATTATTGTCCCCTTGCGGGACAATTTTCGACACTTATATAAACCGTTTATGAACTATGGGACTTATGGCACTCCTTGGGGAAGTCCGAAGGCCTATATCCAGCCCAGCATAATGAACTATCTCTACGCTGAATTTCATCGAAACCCCTTCAGCCGTTTTTGCGTAATTGAATATCTTCAATCATCTAAATATCCAAACTTTCATAGGTAACTAGTTTCCTAGTAGGATGACAATTAAGTATATTAGAGAATATTTATTGGTCCCTATCGAATAATTCTCTTTGGTTCATGTTCACAATAAAATTGTTAACCTCTTTTACTAAATTCAGTTTATAACGGCCACGCCCCTAACAACATACAAAAGGACTTTACCGATATTTCAAACACAACTTCCATTAACCACTTATAATTTAACATTTTAATTTGAACTTTAATCCATTGATATAGAAAACGTTTAAATATATTTAATTGACTAACTCTATCAAGTCGAGTACGTATTATAAATTCTATTAAAATAAAGGATATAATAAAACAATTACTCGAGTCTCATACAAATCTAGTGCCATTCCGAGTCAATAGATGTCGTGTGGCGGCATTGTTGTGTTCAATTCGTGCAGTCTTTGTTCAAAGTGTTCAACAGAGTGAACAAAAGGTTCATTGTTTCTTGAAACATGGCGAACTTCGATAAATTACTTGCGAGTTACGGGTGATGCTGGGTTTCGGAAAGATCAGATTACAGCCTCTTGAATTACTTTAATCGCTTAATTAGTAGGTTTTTAAGTTAGTAATTTGTCGTTAAAAATCGCCTTGGTTATGAGTATGCATGTCAAATATGTAATACTTTTTTAATAGGTACCTTTTTGTATATTTTCAATTTGGATAGTTTTTTGTAAACGGCTACAAAGGGTACATAATCGAAGAGGCCAAATGTCATTCTCAAAAAAAAATGTTCTGAGTGTTCGCGGGCGGGCATCCGCTTAACTCGCACTTTTATTTTCACGAATCAAGCAATCCCCTAATTTTGTTCAGAAACAATAATACATGTATAAAACTTTCGATATGATAAAAATCTACAAATAACTACCTCTATATATTTGGTTTCCTGGCTATTACTATTTATACTTTTACTGCAAGAATGCAAACATTTTTTCAACTAATCGTTTTGTAGGTACTTAAAACGCTATTAAGACTAAAATTTCTTCCAGATGACAACGGGTTGATGTTTTAACAATGATACTGTCATCCAATACTTCGAAGCTCAGCTGGGCTACCGCAATATAAATTTAATTGTTAATACAAAAAAACCAAAAACACTCAATGAAAATTTCTACATAATAGCAGGTAAAACTCACTGAACAGCGAACAATCTTAACAAGACCTCCACAGCTCCTTCCATTTTGGATACAGCACTCACTTTTCATTTGAAACATCGCATGGAGAGACCATGTTAACCTGGTCGGTTTGTCATTCGAAACCATTCAAGGAATATCAATTACACATTGTTCAAAAATAATTGCGGAATCGACCGAATAAAAACGTTTTATTATAACCTTTGTGCTGTGAAATAAAATATTTTTTCGATAGACCACTTTACGCAAGCTCTTATCTAGCTCATACATGCAATTGTAAAAACGATCTTACGCGATCGCAATAAGGGATAAGGACTGAAAGAAAACTCGACACTTTAATGACCTTGTGAAAGTTATCGCCTGTTCAGTATAATGTGAACCTCCCCTACAAGCTATAATACTCTTAGAGACCCGTTGTTTAGGTGGCTTTTGGATTGACAAATGTAATTTTCTTTTTTGCGTGGGAGACAGTTCGATATTCAAAAAGGTTTGTTTGTTATTATAATACCTTTTCAGACATTGTACTCAACCTAAAGGATTGATATGTGACTAGTAAATTGACGGTTTATTCAAATAGAGATTGTAAACCTATCCTTTGTGTAAAAACCCTTAGGCTAGTTAGAAAAAAAAACTGGAATATAAGTAGCGGTTTGAAGATGATTTAAAGGTCCACTTGACTGCTGACTTCGTATGCAGTCACTAATCCATTCTTAAATTATCTCAATGTAGTAGATGTGACAGTTGTGTTCATAGTCCTTATTAATTAATTAAATTAAGTTGTTTGATAAAAAGTAACCTCAACTAAACGCCTCTCCAGTGTGTTTACACTCATCTGTCGTCGGGATAATGCACAGAATCTTACATATTGAAATAATGTCTACGAAGAGAGAACCTTTTTACATAATATAGTTTTGGGCATTTTCACTTTTAAGTGTACCCCCACTTTTTTTTCGGATCTCGGTGATTTTGGGCATTCTGACTTACAATCACGAGTACTGTCCATTTCCGCGAAGAAAAAAAGTGTCTCACCAAAAAAAGTCAGTTCTGTGACGCTTTTTTCATACAGTTTATGTGGCTCGTCACAAAACTGACACAGAAAATTTGTATGTAAAATCAAGTACATTTTTTTCTTCATCTGAATCAATAGTACTCGTGATTCTGAGTCAGAATACCCAAAATCATCAAGATCCGAAAAAAAAAGTAGGGGGTACACTTTGAAGTGAAAATGCCCTTCTTACTCCATTAAACGTTAAAAAACCACGTTACATTATTAGGTACCCAAGAAACAAAATTAAATTGAAGTTTTCCTGCCCAAGTTCTGTAACGATATCGGGTCGGTACTCATCGTCAGGACATTGTTATTCCAACCCATTCCAACTCGATGGTAAAGATAACAAACCTTTGTAAGCGACACTATCCAAAGAGGTTTCGCCACAATGGGCACAAGCCTTTAGGCGTTTTCGCGTGGGATAGATATTGGTCCAAGGACAAAAAATGCCTTAAAAACGTACCACGCGTCCCCTTACTGTATGATAAAGCGTCATAGCGTAGGGTTGCTAAGCCACTGTCCCTAAAAACGTTGTCATATTTTTTTCTGGACGAATCGAAAACCTGTAGGTAGGTACTTGTTCTTTAAAAAAGTAATTTCAGCATTTAAGTTCTTGGAGTGTAAACGAAACAATATTTCAAATAAAACATGAGATTGAGCTTAGAAAGAGCTTCACTATAAAGTCTTTTTGGGTCTTACAATGACTCTACAATCTCTATATAGAAAAAAAATCTCTACAATCTCTAATCTCTTATTTATTTAGGTACCTATATTTGCTTAAACCATTTTCCAGGCCGCACCAACCTAACGACGTTTCGCGAAAAACAATATATATATTCAAAATAGTTATGTATTGGAAATAAAATTGGTTGAAATTTTAACTACATGCATGTGGTCACATAGTTAGTATGGCTGGAAAAGGGATAAATGAATTCTAGGAACATATTCACTAATATCCAATCGTGCACTGTTTTTAGCCATGTTTCTTAAATAGGTCTCTATATCAGCGGTTTTCCGCAGTGATATCGCTGGAATCTACGCTATCAAGTCCACAGCCTCTCTTTTGCAGTGAGTAAAATTAGGTTTATCATACGATCGATCCGCCCATCCCTTGTTGCACAGGTGGTTTGTTACAGTTTGTTATCTCAGCGAGATCGGCAAGTGGCTGCGGTTTACCGTGGGAAGCTCTTTTTGTAAACGATACTTGTCGTGTTTGGGGGTGGAAGGATGCCGCGTAAAGAGTTTTCACAGGTTTTTTATGTTTGACTGAACAACAATTGACCCTAGTCTCACCTGATGGAAGCGACAAGGTCTAAGATGTAGCTCGCTGGTTCAGTAATAGCCTAATTCACTGTTGTTTTGAATTGAAGAGGCGTTGGTTATAATTGTCCGGAAAACAGAAGACGGGAGCAAGTTCCACTCCTTTGCTGTTCGCTTTGCTAAGTTTTTTTAGATACTACAGCGGTGGCAAATAAGTATACGGCTTACCTGACGGTTAATAGACACCATAGCCGCAGAGGAGTCAGCAGCTCGTTGCCGAGCCTTTATTTATTTGAGGATTTGTTGTGTCAGCAGTTAGAGACTAGGTTTCTCATTCTATACATCCTCGGGTTTATACTTAGTTCCTGTAGATTTCATTAGCTCCTGTAAAGCTGGAAATCCTAGATCAGTCTCAGGTCAGGACCCAAAGACTTGCTTCCCTGATGTAAAATGTTTACGTCACTACGAGTAAATAACGAAAGAGTAAATAGATATTTCTATTATAGATAAAAACAACCCCAACCAACATTTTATTGATTATCCGTAACGACTCTGCAACAGCTGAAAACCAATCGACGTGGGTAACGTTACATAAAGCAATTTGAACTTTTAACAGAGGCCCAGGAGATGTTAACCCGGTAAAGCGGGTAAAATTTTAATGCACATGCAGTCTTTATCTACGAAGTATGCTTATATCTTTTATGACGAGCCATAGCGAGGTAGCAAAACCGCAGCCAGAAACTAATGACTATACTAAAATAATACTGCCAACTGCCAGTGTCAGTAAACAGAACTGGATAGACGAGATCCGACCAGTGAATAACGACAGTGGACAAAAACTTGGCCCAGTCGGTAAAAAGTGAAATACGCGATACACCGCGGAGCGCGGGGTCAGCGGGGTCAGCAGTCTGCTGTACTCTGGTACATGCGAATAGTGAGGATACGCCGAAACGAGACAGAGTCCACTTCGAAATTCGAACTTCGTATCGTGCCGCCCCTTTCACTCTCGTGTTATATACTATATGAGTGAAAGGGACGGCACGATACGAAGTTCGGAGTAGACCTCTGGATGGGTTGCACCATACCGTCTGTAATAGTAAGCTGTGTTGTTTGGAAAGTTCCACAAGTTTTTATGGGATGCCCTTGGGGGTGGGTTGCACCAACTACGATTTCAGGCTGATAAAAGTTATATATATACCAGAATACCTAGTGCCTTGATATCTTGAAGAAACTTCACGTAAAATCACATTAATCAGATTTCACGAACCTAAAGTGTTACATCAAATCATCTGTAATCGTAAGCGCCATTGGATTTTTTTAACCTTCTTTCCTTTTCTATTGACTATAGGAAAATGTAAAATATTATGCATAATAATAAAACTGATATATTCGATTCGATTGTTGTTTAAGCCGCTTTTATTTTGTACTCTCAAAATGATCAGATCATTGCTAAAGTTTTTTTTTCTTACATTACCGAGTTATACGTCCACATGGCACTCAAGAAGGATAAAAAAAATTGTAGGATAAAATAATCCAGTGCTTACCTAAGTGTATTATTTATTAGGTATTAGGTACAGGTACTAGCCCCCTGCCAAAATTGTGAGTCCGCCACATGAACTGCAACTAGAACTGCAAATTTTAACCCATTTCCCACATAGTACATGATTAAATCATTTCATTTCAAAAAATACAAAATTTGGCCAGTAGACCAGTGGGGCTAGCATAACATGCATCTCGTCTCTACTCGCGCGCGAGATAGGCTACCTGTCACTGTCTGATTAATGCTGTCAAAAAGTGACAGGTAGCTTATCTCGCGCGCGAGTAGATACGGAATGCATGTTGTGCTAGAGGGGCTGGCGTATCCACCCTACGATATCTGTTTGCTAGCATCAGCTCTTTGACGGACGCCGGCCGGTGGCCGCTGCCCGGTGCCAAAGACGGGCACAAATCAAAGTAATGCGGCCATAGAACGCAGCGCCCCTGATATATGCCGGGTTTGTTCCACGCTGCTTTTTGACTGCCAACCAAAGACAGTGACCACGCTTTTTCTGGTATGATAAAGGTGAGTGACGCTGATGTCGCTGATATCCCTTCGTGTGGCAGCCGAAATTTTGCAATTTCGGCTTATTTTACTTGAACACCCTAAATGCAGTGTGTTTCATCGTGATCAATAAAAAATAGCATGCGTGCGAAGGTTTCATACAAAAAAGCAGTTTCATAGCAGTTTTTTTTAAAAAGCCTAGTCTATGAAGTGGAGTGCCTCGTCGACCCTTGTCGTTGTGTCAAAATTTACAAAATGGGTCTGCCCGTTACCTATAGACATTTTTTTAACCCTGTGGCTTTATAGGCCGGGCCCAATAAAGATATAGGAGTGCGTGGTTGGAAAGTGGTCTGGGGAAACCTCCGACACGACCACGCGGGCGGTTAAAAAACTGGACCTATCGTGTTTTCGCAACATACTGAAAAAAATAACTAACTGTAAATATGGCGTAGTTAATAAATTGAATTTCAAGTAAAAGGGTCCCTTTAGCGGTATCAATAGGCGTTAATTCCGTAACGACGCATTTAGAAATCGCCTTTATTGACCTCGACATACGTATAGTGACCTTTTGGTTGAGATGTGCAGATACGCTTAACCAGTTTATTTACGAGATCCCTGTTACCAACATTTTACACCGATTTTTAACTGTTTTAAGGTTAGACTCTATTCAATTCATTGTCCTGTTAAGCAACTTGACATGATCGGATGGCGAAAGTCAATTCACGAATAAATAACACTTTTATTCCAGAGTGCATTTCTTTCGATTTCCACAAATCAGAAACCTATTGCGTAGGTAACTTAATGAGTCTCTTCTCTTTCTAATGGAACGGGTTAAAAAAAGACTTCTGCTAATAGAATAAGTTACAAGTAATTATGCATTAGGCTCCAGGCTGTACCTATTACAATTGAAGGGATGTAAAAACAACATACTCGTAACTGACTAGATTGGTCGACATCTGCTGTCATTTCAATTGTTCTTGACAGTGTCAACCAGATTGCCCCCGTCGCCGCGTTGGTGAACACACGTGCTCTTCGCGACTACGGGCTGAATCCACTACCGAACAAAACCAGTTGCCTAGTGCCTACTGTCATGGCGTCGTTACCGAACAACGTCTTTGAACAAGTATTGATTGGCGAAATCATCATAAACTTGATGGAAAGCCTTTTCTAAAGAGTGAAGTGAAGTGAGTGTCAACCTGCAGTCTAAGCAATTATGTTGTTTTTGTAAACATGCCTTCAATTATAGGTATCCCATTTCGGTAGGCAGCCACTTCATCGGCGCTAAAGAAGCATTCGTTACTCTATCTTGGCAAGAGCTAATTCGCCGCGGACCAATGGGGACGCGCGCAACTGTAGCGAGCGAGGGATTGGATACTGTAGCAGTTGCGGGGGCGGGGTTGAAACAATTGTTTCAGAGGGATGGCCTGAAGTTTCTTGCTTTATTTAGAAATGTCCTGTAACCTATCCTATCCCAGTACCTATTCAATCTAAGTGTGAGTTAGATGGGGGATTTGGATCACCCTGGTATAAGATTGGCAAAAAATCCAATGACTTTATAGTGGGTGCCATGATGCCATCCACGACGACGCGCCCCTCCACAGAGAATCTCATACTAAACTAAATCTGTGCGCAGTTGTACGGCTTGGGCTGTGGAGGGGCGCGCCTTCGTGGATGGCGCACGCTATAGCTTTGTTTAATTGAACACGTGAAGCGAAGGTCTCCGTTTCAGCTCAGAGGAAAAGCTTTTCAGGTGGATTGCCAGATGTACAACCGGCCGTTCTCCTCTGCAACTTCTGCAAGCATTTCTAAACAGATTGTCGTGAAATTTTGTGACTAAGTTCGATAAGTAAGGTACCTACTTTCAGTCTTTGGTATACGTACCTACAGAAGTTGCACTGTTAACAAATCGCCAACTTACAAACCCAAATTATAATAGGTAAATAACAAATATTGACCACACCAAGCGAATGACGAGACGACGCGACCGTCCGGTAGCAATTCGCCACTGAATGTACTTTGCAGCGGCCCGGGGATGTAGTTGCAGCGGCGCGGCGAACTGACGGAGTGAAAGCCGCCTGCTTTGGTCAGAATCAGTTTCTGGAAACATTTAAAAATGACGGAATTACGGCAATTGTAAACGTAAAAAATGCTCGCAGCGAATTTGAATGCAATACAAGTTCAAAATGTACATGAGAGTCACGTTGGGTAAATCGAACAGCAAAATGACTACCTATTCATTTTGCTGTTCGGTTTACTAACCGATGAAATTGCTACTTTGGCATCCCGGTAGAGCTGAGCGTTTTTTTTCAATAAGCGTTTCGTAAAACGCTTTCGCTTACAGTGACGTAATAACAGTTTCTTATGAGAACAAAAAACTGTTTTTATAAAAACGACCACCAAAGCTGCAATGCAACGCAACAATGAAACTACACTACATGAAAATAGAAACGAAACTCATAATCATAACTGACATAACTCAAACTATAACCTATAACTGTTTCATTTATGTAGCGATCGAAACGACGAAACGAAACAAAACTTAGCTTTGATCGGGTGGGCGCGCTTTGTGCCAAAAAAGTTTTGTATTGATGATTGACAAAAATGGGCTCTATTCGGAAGATATTAAGGCTTAATTTTGAAAATTCATTCATAAATATTTCATTCGTTCGTTTCGTTTTGTCGGGCGCCGCAGTGAAAAAAACTAGTTACTTTTGAAACTGTTTCCAGATAATGAAAAGCTGTTACGTTTCGTTACACTTAAAAGTCGCAACGACCCAGCTCTACATCCCGGTCCAAGCTAAGCCTAAGTTTACTTACTTACGTTAAACTGATTTACATACATCTATCGTTTTTAAATCGCCCGCGCGGTCGTGTCGAAGGTCTCCCCTGGAGTTTCCCCAGGCTATTCTCCAACCGCGCACTCCTACCGCTTTATTGGTGCTCGGTCTATAAAGTCACAGTGATGGTTAAAATAAAAACATCTGACGCATGAAACTCACATATTGAAACAAGGTCTAGTCTAGTGCGTGTCATCCATGAAGACGGGCCCCTCCACAGCCCAATCCGTACAATTTGCTCATAGATTAGTACCTACCTAAGCGATTCGCTGTGGAGGGGCGCTTTGTCGTGGATGAAACGCACTATAAAGGGGTTTTTATTTCATTCCAGACGCAGGGTAGGGCAAGGCCTTCCCCATACAAACTTTGTGCACGTTTTATTCGTCGGTTTTGGCACTAAGAAATATAATATTTTTTTTGGTTGTAAATATTAGATATGCGAAGATCGTGATGTGAAAATTTTCAAATATTTCAAAAAAAATAAAAAAAATAAAAAAATTACATCACGAAATAGCTATCAGAAAAATAATCATAAATACTGACCAAAAATCATAACTTTAATGCAAACACAAACGAAGTAAATCGTGCACAAAGTTTGTATGGAGAGAGCTTGCCCTACCCCTCCTCTTAATGTTATAAGACGTAGACAAGTCGAGTTCTCATCTCAACAGAAACTCGCTCAGACATACCTACTCCTAGTATAGCAACTAACACGACAATAGCGACCTCAAAGGAACAGAAGGCTGTGTGTGTGACATTGTGTGATACCAGGGCTGCCTCTTGAGAAATTCCAACGAAAGTTTTTAAATAAAATAAGATAGATCTTTCAAGTGAAGCATGTGATATGAGTGAGATAAGATAAATGAAGATAGATGAAACCATAGTCATGATAAAGTAGACAAAAAAACTTCCGTTCAGAGAGTACGCTAATAATAATTTCATAAAGAGGCAATTTTATATTGCGCTGCAGTCTGCAACCTGCTAACTTATGGATGGTTCCATAAGAATCACAAAAGCGTTGCCGACCCTTGTTTGAGGATTTGTCGTATAACTTAGTGTCAAATCCTTCAATCCCGCTCAGTGTCATAACATATTAGTGACAGTCCCTGCCAGCCCTTACGCAAACATAGGTACAACTTCTACACAATATCCGGGTGTGTAGTCGGGATGTGCTTGGCTGCCCTCACAAGTCTCATAACGCTTAACTTCTACTTACTCCTCGCGCGAACCAGCCTTGGTCTGACCTACGAATACGCGTCGTTGTTACGAATGTTGGAGTCAGGTTATACTGGAAACTTATGGAGCTGAATTGAGATTAGGTAATTGTAGCTTGTGCATTTGCCAATCGATGAGACGCGGCGTATAGTATTTTAGCTCATGGTCTAATTCCTGTTTAGTTGACATTTGATTAGGACTTTTTGTGCTATGTACGTACGTACATATTGATATTTAATGGACATTGTTTCATTAGATTATAGATATAATGTTAGATATATAGATAGTTCGTCGTCATCAACTATTACTTATTCTGTGCCCCTAGTCGTCAAAGTGCCAACAATAGTACATTACTTACCAAGGGCGATAAAACAAAGAATGTCTCAGATCGCAGGTATTTTACGCCCGAGCCGAAGGCAAGGGCGATAAATATGCGATCTGAGGCTTTCTTTGTCATCGCCCGTGGTAAGTACAAAATTTTATGTCACCCCCTGGCCAGGAAGTGGGTTTTTTTCACGCGCGGAGCGTGCGATAATGGCCACTTTATGGCCAGGTGTGACATAAAAAATAATTAACCAACTTCAAAGAGTTGTATAGGTTATTATTTAAAAAAAGTCTTTGCCGAATTATTTAGTTATAAAAAAAAACAAAAATTGAAAAACGGAACCCTAAAAACTTAAAGCCACTTTTCACGAAAATAAATACTATCACCAATTAAACTGCAAACTGTCAGAAAAATATGATTTACCAGTTAAGTTGAACAATAAGTAAAACGTTTACCCTCTAAGCCGAAGACGGGGCAGGAGTGAGAGGGAGGGGGCGAGAGGGAGCGATATTCAAATTGCGAACATTTCATTTTAACGCTTGTGAAGATATTCGCCCGCTCCCACGCTCGCGAGGCCGGGGCGAATGTGGAGCGATATCGATATCGATGAAAATAATTGGGTTGACGAAATGTACTCTAATTTGCACCGATTCGCCATACAAGTTGTTCGAGGAATCCGTGCAAATTAAATTTCGTCAACTAGGTATCTACTTAGTGATTGATTCATTAAACGTTCATCAAATCTATTTTAGCTAAATGCCGTTAAAATCTGTCACTTTGACATTTAATGTTGGCGAAAAAAGGACATAACACATTTTATCTAGCGGTGTTTTGTAATTTTTTATGGTTAAACTTTTTATCACACTTATACATTATACGCGATTAAATCGTTCCCGAGATTAGTTCCGGTAATAAAAAAATACATTTTTAGTGCTTGAATGAACTACTTAATTTCAAAATTGCAGATGTATTTTAGTTTCTAAAATAAAATAGACTATTCTCCCATTCAATTACCTACAAGTATTTTTTTAAATTGAGTGAATGTAGGTATCTAATACAGTTACTCAACTCGAGTTACTGTTAAAAATAAAAACTATTAACTCCTAACTTCATGGAGACCTAACCTTTTCTTCTTTCTATTTCCGGATGAAGGCCTCCTTCGTCTTATAAGTATGTACTTACTTACTGTTTGTGTCTGGTTTCTGGTTTGGGTCCGTCGCATCCATTAGATTACCGGCCATTTGACACAATACCTATCATCATTCCAGCGGCCAAGAGGACGTCCCCGTCCTCGTCCTCGCTTGTAATAATAATAAGAAAGCATGGGGGCTCATCTAGCAGAGAGCGAGTCACCGTCTGCCGGAAATAAAATGTGAGCCAGTTTTATTAGGCAGCCGTCCGTTGTCTCACCCAATAGTTCAGCAATAAGTCCACCATCATATTCACTCAAGTTCATTTAGACTCCATCAATTAGCAACAGTCCCTGTAGGTTTACCCTTGATTTGCCTAAAAACCTTTTGCCTAATTTCGGTTCATCTAAAATTACTTGGCATAACAGTTCACTTTGCCTAATTTTTGTTTGACCGAATTTCATTTTGTATAATCATTAATACACATAATATTGTTTTGTCTAATTTTAATTCACCTAATTTTCAGTTTGTATAATCTTATTTTGTATAATCTTTGATTGACATAATTTTGTTTCGTCTAACTTACGTTTCGTCTAACTTAAATTTCGTCTAACGTACATTTCGTATAATTTAGTTTTTTAATCATTGTTAAGCCCTCTTTTAACCTAACCTAAACCTAAAAAAGCACGCATGCATGCAAGCAAGCAAGCAAACAAGCATGCATGGAATCAAGCAAGTAAGCATGCATGCATGCAAGCAAACAAGCACGCATGTATGCATGCATGCATGCAAGCAAGCAAGTACACATGCGTATGCAAGCGAGCAAGCAAGCATGATTTTTCAAGGCACATAAAAAAAAACCTAACACCAGAAGACTATTGTTTGTGCATTGTGAAATGACTTTTATATTGACAAAAAGTTTCACCCCCAAACTAGGTCTCGACTCTCGACAGATATGGAATCTGCACTCTTTAATTCTAGCTTCTTAAATCAATCTCTATCACGGGACGGTACCTACTTAGTGTACGTACATATCGTACGAGTATATATAGGTACTCACCGGCAGAAAATTTGGCCCAAATTAAGAAAACGCAATTTTATATATTAAACATTATTTAATTATTCAATTTATAGTTTGAAATCACGAAAAGTTTTTGGGCCAAATGTTCTGCCGGTGAATGTAAAATTATATTACCTTCACAAAAAATATTTTATTCATGAATCGTATGCCCATCTCTAGCGCCAAGTTGAGACGTTTGCGAAATGTGGATATTTCACGAATTGATCGTTCCGCTGCGGAATTCTCATTTGCGCCTCCCGGCCCGCCCCCCGCACCTGCGGGCGCTAGGGGGGAGGGGGCTGATATTGGAGCTTTGGAGCAATAGACACATACACCTGATTATACCTGGATTATACGTTTTTCGTAAATGTCCTAATGTGATGTCCCTTTTTGAGTATTCAAAAATATCGTGACAAACACGTTTATCACGATCAAAAAAAACATTCAGTAGTTAAAAAAGTAGGTGCACTGATTTACCTAATAGGTACGAGTAGAGATGCGGCATTCAGACTAGTTCAGAGTAGGTACCTACTAACTTTTAGTCGAATATTTGTTCAAGCTTTTGCCGAACTGAATATTCGGTTCAACTTAATGCCTATGCCTGGTATATAACCTATATGCACAAGCACAACAAAGTAAAGTTAAATAAAAAACAATAATCCGTTCAAGAATAGTAATTTCACAAGGCAATGCCTATACATTGTATATTACATTCTTGCTCAAAAACAAACAAACATAACACACATAGTCAGTCAGTTTATGAACAACACGAGCCTCGAATTTTCCAGTAGGTATCTACCCACCACCACCCTGTACACGATCGGCTTACAAGCAGATATTCAATTCGTTTTATACATTAATAATTATACCGCCCCTCCCTCGTCTTCGCCTCTCATTGTAATTTAAATCGAATTCCCGACAAGCAAATGGAAATATTTCAATTCGGAATATTTCAATTTGGCACCTCCGCCGTTCGGAATTCGAAATTTGAATTAAATAACCGTTACTTCCGCGGCTGTTGGTTGGATTTACTTTTGAAGCGATGAGTCGGGTTTGTCATTTGTCAAGAATTTGTTGGTTGTAGTTCTAACAAGATTTTATGAACTAGTAGGTAGTATGATCATTTTGTATTTTATGATTATGGATCAAGCTGTCTTCGTGAACACTACTATACTCAATTAAGATATCTTTAAGCCAGTCAGTCAGTTAAATAAAACTTTGCCTTAACATGTTCCATTGTAAAAATTTACATTGAATCAATATGCAGATCGGTACTAACATTTTACATGAGTTGGCCCATTTTTCCAATATTCCAGTTAGGATCTCAGATGATTGAGACTTGAGTTATTGTCTCTACCTCACATACCTAAGTAATAAGGAAAGATAGTAGAATAAACTGTCTTTAACCCCAGTAGTGTGACCCACTTTGAAGCTTTTCCCACATCTAATTTAATTAGGGTTGACAGCCTTCTACTATAAAATGAAAATATAATGTAGCTTCAGTATACATATGTCAAGATGCATCATAAAGATAGTATGCAGACTGAACAGCACAGTATCACGGGTTCGATCTTGCACAACACATTATGTCCCATTCAGCACATTAAAGCGCACTGTCTAAACAATTAAACAAAAACCTCAACAATAAATATTAAAAAGGAGCGGAATCCTCGACGCGAATAACAAACATAATTGTTTTTTTGTGCCTCATTCAATAGAGCTTTGTCCGGTAATACAAAAACTGGTTCTCAAAAAAGTCACCTTTATAAATTAAGTTTCAGCATTTGTGAACACCAATCAGAGCGCAGAGGCGGGGTTGCGCTGGCCCCTCATTGGCGCACCCGGCACTCTCATCTGTCTACATTTTATATAACCGGATGATACAACATATACAGTTAACACTATAGAGCGAGCAGGACAGCACGATGTTGGAGACAGTGTGTCGCTTCGCACTCGCGCCGTCTCGCTCGCGCCACACTGTCAGTTTGTTCGCCGAAAATGAAGCAACAGTGTTGGCAACACTCGCGAGGAGAGCGCGCCTTAACAGTTGCGCGTTCTACATTTGAAAAATCGAACCGGTTTCGAATTCGGAACTTTTTTAATTTAAGTGTTGTTCGACGGACTTTTGATATATTTTTTAATAGTGTAAGCGATGTACATGGTAGTATTTTGAGTGTTTTTGTATGCTTGTGTGATGGAGATGTCACTACCGAACGGTGTGGACGTGTCGCAGCTGGTGCAGCACCCCGTGCTCGCAGCACTGCCGCCTTTCTTCCTCAGAGCTTCCGAGAGATACCAGGTAAATAAATTATAATTCAGTAATTTTTATGATATTCTGATATTGAAGCAAATAGGTACAGTTTCAATACAATATTTTTCTGA
Organism: Cenopis cana; assembly: GCA_951800055.1. Taxonomy (NCBI): domain Eukaryota; kingdom Metazoa; phylum Arthropoda; class Insecta; order Lepidoptera; family Tortricidae; genus Cenopis; species Cenopis cana. Next base: position 11,303,680 of record OX637473.1, read on the forward strand.
CGCAGATAAGTGCTTTTATGCTCTCTTTTTTATATATTGTCCTTGCAAATTACGTTAAAAATCTTTCAGTCTTCGACACTTGCCAATATATTTGACTTTCTAGTGGGCTAATAGGTTAAATTGGCCATTATCTTTTAAGTAAGTACAATATGATTAAATATATATTTTACCTCAGACTGTCAACTAAGAATAGCAGTGTTGTGTTGCATTGGGCTTATTGCGTTACTTTTTATTAATATACCTACTGAAGTGGTTTTTCATTAATATGAAAGCAAAAAGTAGTTTATAAAGATTGATTAATTTATTGAATGTTTTTTAATTGATTTTATTTGTATTTAATGTTATTGACGATCACAATAGAGATTCATGTAGGTAAATTGACATATGCACCTTAAATTTATAAATATCTGGGCGACCGAGCTTTGCTCGGCGTTTTCCCGGGCATGAGACCCAGCTAGATCGATTGCTCGTCCCCGGAAACCCCCACATACCAAATTTCATCAAAATCGTTAGAGCCGTTTCCGAGATCCCCGAAATAAATATATATATAAATAAATAAATATACAAGAATTGCTCGTTTAAAGATATAAGATGTAATCGTTTATTGTGAATAAATAAAAATCTAAATCTAATATCTAAATCTTGCTGCGGCAATGCCATAGGTAATGTAAATTTAATTTAAATTTAAGGTCTCGTAGAAATACCACTACTTACAAATACATTTTGATCTACAGAACGATTTAAAAAAAGTGCAGAATTCTTCCCGTGGGATTTAGTTCGACTTGGACACTAAAATTTTGCCCTCGCTACATCTCTTGCCGGCGGCGGCGCACACTACACGTGCGGTGCGACAGACGATTTCAGTAGTGTAGGTAATTTTTTATATACAGGGTGAAACAAAATGTATACGGTGCTGTTTAAAACGTTAATCAGTATCGCATTCCGACTATAGAACTAAGAAGGTAGGTAATTTTTTTCTTGATAAAAATGATTTGTAATTAAAAATTGCGGAAAATTTCCAAAGTAAAGGTACTTATATACGATTTTTTTGGTAAAAAATTGTTTTATGTACTTCAAGTATTTGTAGTCGGAATATGATAACAATCGCTACCATTTATGTTACTCCCTTAGCCTTTCTTATATTAATAATAATAATAATATACTTTATTGTGCACCACAAAGTGAAATTATAACAAAATAAACTTAAGACTATAACTAAGGCAACAACAGGCGGTCTTATCGCTAAAAAGCGATCTCTTCCAGACAACCCTCCTCCTAAAAATCCTCTTTTAACTGGGTTAATATTGTGGAACTGTTTATAAAAGCATAAAGATCTAGTACCAGACCTACATAAATCTAAGTAGGTAACAACCCAACATGGTCACCCATCACAAAACTGACTCCAGACAACCGTCGCTAACATGAAGAATAAATTCGAGCTTTTGATCGAATACATTTTTGGCCATAATAAATTGATATTTATACATATTTTTAGATACATCTATAAATCACGAAAATAAAATATCGCTAGGGTTTTCTTCTCCGCTTTGGAAGTGCTATTTCTAAATGAATTGAAGCCCCAGTCCATTTTCTCTAGATAAACCCTTTGACCCAACAATTCTTTCAAATAGTAGATAAGTTGAACAAAATATTCGCGTATGATAATGATACCATAACATTTCTATATTACAACGTACAAAGGAAACCCGATACTTGCAACATTAAAAGTTACAATAACCGCTGTTTATCCCGACATTACCGTATTATTCCGCTTGATTAACCCCCGCGTCGCGTTACACCCTGTATGTGTCGATTACATTGTAGTCAATTACAATGGTAATTACGGCAAATTACAATGTTATTTTTACCGGAAGTGTCAAGAGTGTTAGTTTGTTTTGTTCGATGATACTCGATAATATAATGATACTTGATACAGGGGTGTAGGGGCTATTGTATCAATGGTGTGAATGAGATTTTGTTGCGATTGTTATTTTAAATATTGGGGCTCTTTTGTAATATTGTTTACAATTAAGTACTTATTGGCTATGAGACCATTGAGGTACCTCACTATCACATATTTTGTGCGTATTTGCGCGCATTAAAATTATAAGTAGGTATCTGTCACTTTTTGTTTAGGAACATTCTTGAAGCAGACAAATAAATGGTGCTATGATGTACTAACTACAACTGTACATGTACAACTTAGAACAATAAACTATTTTTTCAATGTTAAGCATATAGGTAAGTAGGTACCTATACAACATGCGCGTTTTTATATAAATGTTAAGTTTGCGTTTAGAATTAAATTAGTTTAAGTATACTTAAATCACACATATTTAATAGTTATAACTTCTTTATCCTTCAATTTACCTGTAAGAGCTAGCAAGTACCTCCATCGTATAGGATTTAGTATAAAACATTGCCTTATTTCAACATCAAACCTATGTTCGTTATTTTCACATATCTAATCCTGCATCCTTTGACATACCTACTTTACATACGCTACGGACACTACGGACCCGTACCTTACACTCCCGCTATAATAGTTTTTTGTTGTATGACTTAAGGCGATATATCGATTGAAAGAGACACCCTTTGTTTTTCGCTCACGACAAAACGGGATGCAACCCTCTCCGAGAATGGCTTTTTAGACAAATCTCATTAAATATCTGACTGTGTGCAAGTTTATTATATTTCCTCTTGACCTAAGATGAGGTAAAATACCATCATATTAACTTAATCGTGTCTTTTAATAATGCGTTGTTTTAGTAGGCTGAGGAAAAAAAGGAAAATATAGACTCGACTTTGGATTTATTTTCTATCGAGAAAATTTTAAACAATCATGTTTCGCTATTGTCAGTACCACAATCATATAGTCAAGAGTCATATATCTGAAAATCAGCCCCTACTGTTTGCTAGTCTGGGCAGGACAGCGTTTCAAAGTCTCCAAATTTCTCAGTGTAGCGCCTTAACGTATCCTAATTACCTACCCTACCTTAATAGCCAACTTCTAGATCAAGAGCGAAGTGTTCTTACGAGTATTAGTGATTGGTTGCATACCCATATAGGTACGATTGTTTATTAAGATTCCGACTTACAATTACAATTCAAATTAAAAGTTTATTATACCTATTAACAATGCAATTATCGATATCGATTAACTAAATTTTTTGGGTCGAGGCTCTACATCACTATTTCGGAATTCGGATTCGGGATAATTATTAAATTATACAATCAGCATTTAAATTTTGTCAAGCAGATGCGCTTGCTAGCAAAATTATAATTTTCAATTTTTCATTTTGATTGACATTTATACAATCAGAATCGACTGAAATACGGACACGTAGTGTATTTATGGTACTAGGTATTAATTATTCTGTGACATGGTCGGCCTTACAAGTGTCCATGACCTTATCGGCATGTTACTTAGTAAATTAACTATATATTTATAAGTATAATTTAGTAAATTACATTACTAAATTTCTTCACGGGTAAAAGCGGCAAAGCAGACACAGCACATCCACTATACGAGTAAAGTGTCCAGCCAAGAGGCCTACCTACTATACAATACATATCTAAGTAGTAGGTACATTTTTATACAACTATTATGAAACGCCCGTAGTACACAGAACACAGTACCTAGCTAGATAATTCCCAAGTTCGTTCTATCTAAACAGCATGTTATTTGCTATCATGCTTGTGTTTTATGCAACGCAGTTCTCTTGTCCGCAGAGGACGCCGAAATGTGCGCGGTGCCGCAACCACGGCGTTGTGTCAGCGCTGAAGGGGCACAAGCGCTACTGCCGCTGGCGGGACTGCGTGTGCGCCAAGTGCACGCTCATAGCCGAGCGGCAGCGCGTCATGGCAGCCCAGGTAAGCCACCACACTCACACAGTGGCAACCACGAGTCGACAGTGAGGGGCCACAACACAAGCGGTAGTGCCGCTGGCAGGACTGCGTGTGCGCCAAGTGCACGCTCATATCCGAGCGGCAGCGCGTCATGGCAGCCCAGGTTAGCCACCACACTAACACAGTGTCAACCACGAGTCGACAGTGAGGGGCCACAAGCGCTACTGCCGCTGGCGGGACTGCGTGTGCGCCAAGTGCACGCTCATAGCCGAGCGGCAGCGCGTCATGGCAGCCCAGGTTAGCCACCACACTAACACAGTGTCAACCACGAGTCGACAGTGAGGGGCCACAAGCGCTACTGCCGCTGGCGGGACTGCGTGTGCGCCAAGTGCACGCTCATAGCCGAGCGGCAGCGCGTCATGGCAGCCCAGGTAAGCCACCACACTCACACAGTGGCAACCACGAGTCGACAGTGAGGGGCCACAACACAAGCGGTAGTGCCGCTGGCAGGACTGCGTGTACGCCAAGTGCACGCTCATAGCCGAGCGGCAGCGCGTCATGGTAGCCCAGGTTAGCCAGCCACCACACTCACACAGTGTCAACCACGAGTCGACAGTGAGGGGCCACAAGCGGTAGTGCCGCTGGCAGGACTGCGTGTGCGCCAAGTGCACGCTCATAGCCGAGCGGCAGCGCGTTATGGCAGGCCAGGTTAGCCACCACACTCATACATGATCAACCAAGTGTCGGCGCTGAAGGGGCACAAGAGCTACGTCGCTGGCGGGACTGCGAGTGCGCCAAGTGCACGCTCATAGCAGAGCGGCAGCGCGTTATGCAACCCAGGTAAGCCAAAATCACACAGCGTCAACCACGTGTCGACTCATGTGTGATTCATGTGTGACGTTTTTAACTCATAACTGTCTTTCTCTTGTCACAGCGTTTAAGGCGCCGCGTCAGCGTCTTTTGGGTCGTGATGTTGTCGCGCCTTAAAATAAACGTCGCAATGGCAATGTTAGTCAAATGTCGTGAATACAAAATGGCACCCCTATTTTTTATGTACAGTATAAGATTGAAAGTGTCACGTATTGGGTCAGTGTCGAGCACTTGGGACGTTTTCCTTAAAGGCTTTTTGAAGCACAAAAGACCTCAATTTTTGGCGATTCTATTTTGTAATTAAGGGTCCTTATTAGTTAAAAAAGGCTCATCTATTTAGGCGATTTTCTATTTAATTAACACATATAATAATGACATTTTATCAATGAACTAGAAAATGATCTAGAACAGAGCTATTGTGAACTAGTGACATACATTTTAAATGTATTTTTGGGGTTTTCATTAAGAAATATTGATTCAAACATCACTCCAAATCGACCATTTTCGAGCTAAAAACGGCTTTTTTCCGCTTAAACACAATAAAATCACAAAAGGGCAATGTTACTATCTAAAACTTTAATAAAATCATCGTATCCTTTAATCACTTCATTGGTTATCAATACTTTTGTCAAAATTTTTGCCAAAAAAAAATTTTGAACTTGCCTTGTCTTGTCTGCCTCTTAACGCTCATCTTCCAAGTTCCAACCCTAATTTTGGCCATTATTGCTATCAGGTGGCACTCCGCCGACAACAAGCACAAGAAGAAAATGAGGCGCGGGAACTGAACCTGCTCTACACAGGACAGCCGTCGGCGCCGCACCACTACGACATCACCGAAGACTCGCCTGGTGAGTTGACCCCACTTTTTGGTCTTTAGACAATCATAGCATTGTGACTAGTTTACCACATTTATCATTACATTGTGTCATACAGATTCAGATTATTGGTAAAATAATCAACAATTGGTAATAATTTACAGTCATGAAATATTAATTACAACAAGTACAATATACCACAATTAATCACTATTATACACAAGTTTTTGAATTTCTTTAGTTAATTACGTGTCAATGATTTCTTTGCAGAAATTCATTTATGCATAGTTTTAACCAGGGATCGGATACCGGTATTATTTTCAAACCGGTTTCGGCCATTGACCCCAAACCGAAATGAATAGCGTTTGTGGTTTCGTTCTTGTTTCTGGTTTTCGGCACTCAAAACCGGTTAGTGAAAGAACTGTTCTGGGCCCAATTTCGTTTCCGTGGAACGAAATTAACCGGTTTTCGACGGAGACAACCAGTCTTAACTCGAATTTTTGACAGAGGCCGCTAAGGGTTACTATCATTCGCAGCGGTAGTGCGCTGACAATTTATTTAAAAGCTTATTTGTAATTTTAAATTTTATATTAAATTTTACCACTAGACCTGATGTCGAGGGTCTGATGATGCAGCCGGAAGGGAGCCACGGAACTGCCTAACGGAAAGTGATAAAGTAGTCGAGTTTGGACTTGTTTGTTTTGTTGTCTTGAGTACTTACCACTGGAGCTGATGTCGAGGGTCTGATGATGCAGCCGAAGGAGAGCCACTGGAACTGCCTAACGGAAAGTGATAAAGTAGTCGAGTTTGGGCTTGTTTGTTTTGTTGTGTTGAGTACTTACCACTGGACCTGATGTCGAGGGTCTGATGATGCAGCCAAAGGAGAGCCACTGGAACTGCCTAACGGAAAGTGATAAAGTAGTCGAGTTTGGGCTTGTTTGTTTTGTTGTCTTAAGTACTTACCACTGGACCTGATGTCGAGGGTCTGATGATGCAGCCGGAAGAGAGTCACTGGAACTGCCTAACGGAAAGTGATAAAGTAGTCGAGTTTGGGCTTGTTTGCTTTGTTGTCTTGAGTACTTACCACTGGATCTGATGTCGAGGGTCTGATGATGCAGCCGGAAGAGAGCCACTGGAACTGTCTAACGGCAAGTGATAAAGTAGTCGAGTTTGGGCTTGTTTGTTTTGTTGTCTTGAGTACTTACCACTGGACCTGATGTCGAGGGTCTGATGATGTAGCCGGAAGAGAGCCACTGGAACTGCCTAACGGAAAGTGACAAAGTAGTCGAATTTCGGCTTGTTTGTTTTGTTGCCTTGAGTACTTACCACTGGACCTGATGTCGAGGGTCTGATGATGCAGCCGAAGGAGAGCCACTGGAACTGCCTAACAGAAAGTGATAAAGTAGTCGAGTTTGGGCTTGTTTGTTTTGTTGTCTTGAGTACTTACCACTGGACCTGATGTCGAGGGTCTGATGATGCAGCCGGAAGAGAGCCACTGGAACTGCCTAACGGAAAGTGATAAAGTAGTCGAGTTTGGACTTGTTTGTTTTGTTGTCTTGAGTACTTACCACTGGACCTGATGTCGAGGGTCTGATAATGCAGCCGAAGGAGAGCCACTGGAACTGCCTAACGGAAAGTGATAAAGTAGTCGAGTTTGGGCTTGTTTGTTTTGTTGTCTTGAGTACTTACCACTGGACCTGATGTCGAGGGTCTGATGATGCAGCCGAAGGAGAGCCACTGGAACTGCCTAACGGAAAGTGATAAAGTAGTCGAGTTTGGGCTTGTTTGTTTTGTTGTCTTGAGTACTTACCACTGGATCTGATGTCGAGGGTCTGATGATGCAGCCGGAAGAGAGCCACTGGAACTGTCTAACGGAAAGTGATAAAGTAGTCGAGTTTGGACTTGTTTGTTTTCTTGCCTTGAGTACTTACCACTGGACCTGATGTCGAGGGTCTGATGATGCAGCCAAAAGTGAGCCACAGGAACTGCCTATTGGAAAGTGATAAAGTAGTCGAGTTTGGGCTTGTTTGTTTTGTTGTCTTGAGTACTTACCACTGGATCTGATGTCGAGGGTCTGATGATGCAGCCGGAAGAGAGCCACTGGAACTGTCTAACGGAAAGTGATAAAGTAGTCGAGTTTGGACTTGTTTGTTTTCTTGCCTTGAGTACTTACCACTGGACCTGATGTCGAGGGTCTGATGATGCAGCCAAAAGTGAGCCACAGGAACTGCCTATTGGAAAGTGATAAAGTAGTCGAGTTTGGGCTTGTTTGTTTTGTTGTCTTGAGTACTTACCACTGGACCTGATGTCGAGGGTCTGATGATGCAGCCGGAAGAGAGCCACTGGAACTGCCTAACGGAAAGTGACAAAGTATTCGAATTTGGGCTTGTTTGTTTTGTTGCCTTGAGTACTTACCACTGGACCTGATGTCGAGGGGTCTGATGATGCAGCCGGAAGAGAGCCACTGGAACTGCCTAACGGAAAGTGACAAAGTAGTCGAATTTGGGCTTCTTTGTTTTGTTGTCTTGAGTACTTACCACTGGACCTGATGTCGAGGGTGTGATGATGCAGCCGAAGGAGAGCCACTGGAACTGCCTAACAGAAAGTGATAAAGGAGTCGAGTTTGGGCTTGTTTGTTTTGTTGTCTTGAGTATTTACCACTGGACCTGATGTCGAGGGTCTGATGATGCAGCCGGAAGAGAGCCACTGGAACTGCCTAACGGAAAGTGACAAAGTAGTCGAATTTGGGGTTCTTTGTTTTGTTGTCTTGAGTACTTACCACTGGACCTGATGTCGAGGGTCTGATGATGCAGCCGAAAGAGAGCCACTGGAACTGCCTAACGGAAAGTGATGAAGTAATCGAGTTTGGGCTTGTTTGTTTTGTTGTCTTGAGTACTTACCACTGGACCTGATGTCGAGGGTCTGATGATGCAGCCGAAGGAGAGCCACTGGAACTGCCTAACAGAAAGTGATAAAGTAGTCGAGTTTGGGCTTGTTTGTTTTGTTGTCTTGAGTACTTACCACTGGACCTGATGTCGAGGGTCTGATGATGCAGCCGGAAGAGAGCCACTGGAACTGCCTAACGGAAAGTGACAAAGTAGTCGAATTTGGGCTTCTTTGTTTTGTTGTCTTGAGTACTTACTACTGGACCTGATGTCGAGGGTCTGATGATGCAGCCGGAAGAGAGTCACTGGAACTGCCTAACGGAAAGTGATAAAGTAGTCGAGTTTGGGCTTCTTTGTTTTGTTGTCTTGAGTACTTACCACTGGACCTGATGTCGAGGGTCTGATGATGCAGCCGAAGGAGAGCCACTGGAACTGCCTAACAGAAAGTGATAAAGAAGTCGAGTTTTGGCTTGTTTGTTTTGTTGTCTTGAGTATTTACCACTGGACCTGATGTCGAGGGTCTGATGATGCAGCCGGAAGAGAGTCACTGGAATTTCCTAACGGAAAGTGATAAAGTAGTCGAGTTTGGGCTAGTTTGTTTTGTTGTCTTGAGTACTTACCACTGGACCTGATGTCGAGGGTCTGATGATGCAGCCGGAAGAGAGTCACTGGAATTTCCTAACGGAAAGTGATAAAGTAGTAGAGTTTGGGCTTGTTTGTTTTGTTGTCTTGAGTACTTACCACTGGACCTGATGTCGAGGGTCTGATGATGCAGCCGGAAGAGAGCCACTGGAACTGCCTAACGGAAAGTGACAAAGTAGTCGAATTTGGGCTTCTTTGTTTTGTTGTCTTGAGTACTTACCACTGGACCTGATGTCGAGGGTTTGATGATGCAGCCGAAGGAGAGCCACTGGAACTGCCTAACAGAAAGTTATAAAGTAGTCGAGTTTGGGCTTGTTTGTTTTGTTGTCTTGGTACTTACCACTGGACCTCATGTCGAGGGTCTGATGATGCAACCGGAAGAGAGGCACTGGAACTGCCTAACGGAAAGTAATAAAGTAAATAAGGTAAGTACTCAAGACAACAAAACAAACAAGCCCAAACTCGACTACTTTATTACTTTCCGTTAGGCAGTTCCAGTGCCTCTCTTCCGGTTGCATCATCAGACCCTCGACATGAGTTCCAGTGGTAAGTACTTAAGACAACAAAACAAACAAGCCCAAACTCGACTCCTTTATCACTTTCCGTTAGGCAGTTCCAGTGGCTCTCTTCCGGTTGCATCATCAGACCCTCAACATCGGTCCAGTGGTAAGTACTCAAGACAACAAAACAAACAAGCCCAAACTCTACTACTTTATTACTTTCCGTTAGGCCGTTCCAGTGACTCTCTTCCGGCTGCATCATCAGACCCTTAACATCAGGTCGAGTGGTAAGTACTCCTGACAACAAAACAAACAAGCCCAAGCTCGACTACTTTATTACTTTCCGTTAGGCAGTTCCAGTGACTCTCTTCCGGTTGCATCATCAGACCCTCAACATCGGTCCAGTGGTAAGTACTCAAGACAACAAAACAAGCAAGCCCAAACTCTACTACTTTATTACTTTCCGTTAGGCAGTTCCAGTGCCTCTCTTCCGGCTGCATCATCAGACCCTCGACATCAGGTCCAGAGGTAAGTACTCATGTCAACAAAACAAACAAGCCCAAACTCGACTACTTTATCACTTTCCGTTAAGAAGTTCCAGTGGCTCTATTCCGGCTGCATCATCAGACCCTTAACATCAGGTCGAGTGGTAAGTACTCAAGACAACAAAACAAACAAGCCCAAACTCGACTACTTTATTACTTTCCGTTAGGCAGTTCCAGTGACTCTCTTCCGGCTGCATCATCAGACTCTCGACATCAGGTCCAGTGGTAAGTACTCAAGACAACAAAACGAACAAGCCCAAACTCGACTCCTTTATCACTTTCCGTTAGGCAGTTCCAGTGGCTCTCTTCCGGCTGCATCATCAGACCCTCGACATCAGGTCCAGGGGTAAGTACTCATGACAACAAAACAAACAAGCCCAAACTCGACTACTTTATCACTTTCCGTTAAGAAGTTCCAGTGGCTCTATTCCGGCTGCATCATCAGACCCTCGACATCAGGTCCAGTGGTAAGTACTAAGACAACTAAACAAACAAGCCCAAACTCGACTACTTTATCACTTTCCGTTTGGCAGTTCCAGTGGCTCTCTTCCGGCTGCATCATCAGACCCTCGACATCAGGTCCAGTGGTAAGTACTCAAGACAACAAAACAAACAAGCCCAAACTCGACTACTTTATCACTTTCCGTTAGGCAGTTCCAGTGACTCTCTTCCGGCTGCATGATCAGACCCTCGACATCAGGTCCAGTGGTAAGTACTCAAGACAACAAAACAAACAAACCCAAACTCGACTACTTTATCACTTTCCGTTAGGCAGTTCCAGTGCCTCTCTTCAGGCTGCATCATCAGACCCTCGACATCAGGTCCAGGGGTAAGTACTCAAGACAACAAAACAAACAAGCCCAAACTCTACTACTTTATCACTTTCCGTTAAGAAGTTCCAGTGGCTCTATTCCGGCTGCATCATCAGACCCTCGACATCAGGTCCAGTGGTAAGTACTCAAGACAACAAAACAAACAAGCCCAAACTCGACTACTTTATCACTTTCCGTTAAGAAGTTCCAGTGGCTCTATTCCGGCTGCATCATCAGACCCTCGACATCAGGTCCAGTGGTAAATACTTAAGACAACTAAACAAACAAGCCCAAACTCGACAACTTTATCACTTTCCATTGGGCAGTTCCAGTGGCTCTCTTCCGGCTGCATCATCAGACCCTCGACATCAGGTCCAGTGGTAAGTACTCAAGACAACAAAACAAACAAGCCCAAACTCGACTACTTTATCACTTTCCGTTAGGCAGTTCCAGTGACTCTCTTCCGGCTGCATCATCAGACCCTCGGCATCAGGTCCAGTGGTAAGTACTCAAGACAACAAAACAAACAAGCCCAAACTCGACTACTTTATCACTTTCCGTTAGGCAGTTCCAGTGCCTCTCTTCAGGCTGCATCATCAGACCCTCGACATCAGGTCCAGGGGTAAGTACTCAAGACCACAAAACAAACAAGCCCAAACTCGACTACTTTATCACTTTCCGTTAAGAAGTTCCAGTGGCTCTATTCCGGCTTCATCATCAGACCCTCGACATCAGGTCCAGTGGTAAGTACTCAAGACAACTAAACAAACAAGCCCAAACTCGACTACTTTATCACTTTCCGTTTGGCAGTTCCAGTGGCTCTCTTCCGGCTGCATCATCAGACCCTCGACATCAGGTCCAGTGGTAAGTACTCAAGACAACAAAACAAACAAGCCCAAACTCGACTACTTTATCACTTTCCGATAGGCAGTTCCAGTGACTCTCTTCCGGCTGCATCATCAGACCCTCGACATCAGGTCCAGTGGTAAGTACTCAAGGCAACAAAACAAACAAGCCCAAACTCGACTACTTTATCACTTTCCGTTAGGCAGTTCCAGTGGCTGTCTTCCGTTCCGGCGGCATCATATAAATTAGCTTCTAATCTAAATATTATAAATTATAAGAGCACACGCGCCGAGGGGCCCGCGGGTGATGATATTACCTGACGACAACGCCTTCAAAAGTGACAGTCGTGACATTTTAAACCGGTTTAATAAAGTTCCACGGAACGTTAAAATTCCGTTCTCCTAGAATACTGATAACCGAAATAATTCGTTCTTTCACTAACAGGTATTTTGATAAACCGGTATTATGTAAGAACGAAATCAAACCGGTTTAGGAACAAAATAATACCGGTATTTGGAAACCGGTTCCGATCCATGGTTTTAACATGCCAGTTCAGTGAACATATGTTTTAATTTTTTTACAAAAAATTGTATCGCTGGATTCGCTGGTCGAATCTTTAATTTCAAGGGGTAGACACAGACAGTGACAGTACTCTTCTTGATCTTCGACTGCTCAGTCAATTATAGAACCTTGGGATAGGAATATATTTCCGACACCAAAATGTAACAGTAACACAGATAATGTTAAACTGTTACAGATTTGTGGTCATTTTAATGACTTGTAGAGTTCTTCAACTTCATTAAAAGCGTAATAGGCAATTTGTGTGCTTAGTGAAAAACTTCACTATTCAGTTATTGTTAAGGCTAAATTTGCTAATAATTGTTCCTAAATACTCCCGTGTTAGAATACCTAATTTGTCCTAGGTCTACATAGTTTAAATTATACATATGTACCTATCTATACCTACATGCCCGACGGGTGACACTGGCAGCGCCTTCCGCTCGCTGATAGGGTCGCTTCCGCCGCCGCTGGGAACTCGCCAACTTCGCTTCTTACGTTGCCTAATGTAGTGACTTTGAAAGTCTTTGCAGAATTTGGGGTAAGCGTAGACTTAGACTGTAGAACATCTTGTATACACGAACAAGTGACAACTTAATTATAAATAATTTATTTAATATTAATTTTTTTAATATATAATTTAATATTACATTTATGGTTAACCTTTGCGTGATATGATAACAATCTTGAACACAAAAACTTGTTGGGTAACTTAAATTGCCCTATTAATCAGCAGGTACCTAGTGTTTAAAACTATTGTGAACATTAATCACATATCACATGGATAGAAATCGCATGTGGGATGAATGATGATTTTTCTTGAACCTTTCGACAACGGGTAGTAGTAGGATAACTCTATTAGGTAACGAAGCGGTTACCTACATGACATAGGTACGATACGATTATACCTAAGTACAATACAATTTCCATTTAACAAACATTTTAAAACGCTTAAAACTCACTCATCAATTAGGATGATAAACTTTAAAAACAATTTTATTGTCGTCGACATGTCAGAAACTCGACATGTGACGGAAGACATTGGGATAAAACCACTCTTAAACTTGTCTTGTTAAGTTAAACATCTTTTTTATTGTTAAAAATAATTTTATAGAGGTAAAAAAACAGGTTTTACAAAATAAAATCGCTTAAGTCCTCAATTAGACGGTAAAATATCGCGCCAATTAAGACGCCGCGAAGTGTTACCACTCGGCGAAACGGGTGAAAACGCGAAACGCGATGAAAAGAGCGGTGAAAAAGTGCAACGCATAGGAAAGTGTACACGACTCGATATTGTTGCGGTGGCACAGCGCGCGGAGACGTCATTGTTTTTATAAAATAAACTAATATATAGTTTTGCGCCAAAAATACCAAATCAATACTTTAAGTTGAGAGATGATTTCATGGATCTCTTAAAATTAGGTACCATCTAGTTTTATTCATTGGAAATATTAAAATTTAAAAACAAGTACCTATACTTGTTGTCAGTTGCTACATAAAAGTTGTCTGGGTACTTATAGGTACCTAAGTAGACAACTTCTTATTATCTTTATAGAGTAGGCCCATTTTTGAAGAAGTAGAATACAAGAAGCAAATCGTGTAACAGTTGGGGTGACAACGTAATCAGAGGGTTTAGACCCTGCAGAATACGGATCTGCCTGTCTCCATCCCCAAATTTGAGCCGGAAGAATGTTATATCGGAAAAGGCGCAGCCCATACAAATTTTTTCGTTGTACATTTGGTAAATCGTTGTTCCGGTACCCTAACTACGAGGGGCGTTCAATAAATTCTCGGTATGAGAATGAAAACAAAAGAATACGATAGGTTTTTTTATTTTATTTTTTAATATACTCCCCCCCTATGTTTATGCACTTATAAGATCGGTCAATTAGTTTTTTTAACCCCTCATAAAAATATTTTTTATCTTTAGTGTCAAAATGCTCCTCCAGTGCTGTCTTCAAAGCTTCATCGTCAGAAAATCGATTTCCTCGTAGGTCCTTTTTGAGGTTGGGAAACAAAAAGAAGTCACTCGGGGCTAAGTCTGGACTATACGGTGGGTGTGTAATAGTTTCGAACCCAGATTCCCGAACAGCAGCCTTGGCGATATGAGCAGTATGCACAGGGGCGTTGTCGTGCAGAAGCAGAACTCCCTTGGCTAATTTTCCCATTCTCTTCTCTTTGATTGCTTCTCTTAATTGGCGTAGAATATAAGCGTAGTACCTTCCTGTGATATTTACACCCTTTTCTTTATAATCGATCAGCAATATTCCATCACAATCCCAGAATATTGTGGCCATGACCTTTCCAGCTGAAGGCATGACCTTGAACTTCTTAGGGTGAGGAGTTCCTTTAATGTGCCACTGCATGGACTCTTGTTTGCTCTCAGAGTCATAATGATGAACCCAGGTTTCATCTCCGGTAACAATCTTTTGCAGTATCTCATCAGGATTTTCACCACACAGCTTAATAAATTCGGAACAACAAGCAACGCGCGTATTTTTCTGAAGCGGCGTCAGCATTCGCGGTACCCATCTCGCACTGACTTTTGACATATTAAGATTGTCATGGATTATATTGTGTATAGTACCAATAGAAAGCTTGGTTATTTGAGCTATTGCTGTCACCTTTACTCGAGCATCTTCCAATATAATTTTCTCCACTTTTTTTATATTTTCTTGTGAAGAAGCTTCGACGGGCCGACCAGGTCTGGGGTCGTCTTCGATACTCTCTCTCCCACACTTAAATTCACTTGACCACTTTTGAATTGTTGATAAAGAAGGAGCAGACTCTCGGTAAACATAATCCATTTCTTCTTTTATAGCTTTTTGATTTTTTCCTTGTTTGGTCAAGAATTTTATTACCGCTCGGTGCTCTAATTTAATTAACATTGAAAAATCGCTCATTGTGATCACGTTTGTTCGGCAGTTGCAGAAAAACAAAAGAACATCGCAGTTTGAATTTTACCTTTTTTTTATGTTAATGAATGACACTTACCGGCCAGTATTAAAAAGTTTACTAAAAAGGTTTAAAAGATATCAATACCGAGAATTTATTGAACGCCCCTCGTATGGTCCAATTGTTATGGATTTTTGATATGCCGTAAATAACAATATTTGTCATCGTATCCCGAAATTTTTGACACTCCAGCTCTACGTCTTTCTCGGCCATCTTGGAAAATCTGTCACTAATTCAGTTTTTTGCTTGTACTGTCGTTATAGTTCATTTTAGTGCTAAACATGGTTTGGCAATATTGTAAAACACAAAATTTGCTGAAACTTTTGGGTACAAAGATTTTTTCCATGACCCCTAGGGACGAAGATATGACAGGAGATATCATTATAAATTACCACTTTTTTCTAGTTTTCCTCTCATGTTTACGTTTAAAGTGCATTTTAGCGTTAACTATAGTTCAGCAAAATTGTAGATTACAAAATTGGCTACAACTTTTGTATTGAAATATTTTTTCCACGATCATCAGGAAAGAAGATACGATGTCACCTATGGGGTACTACCGTCGATATTTACTACTTTTCCAGTTTTCTTCACATATTTTCGTTTTAGTGCATTTCTCGGTCAGCAATATTATAGAAGACAAAATTATATGCAAATTCAAAGTACCTACGATCTTCTAGGTATCGTGGAAACAGACGATTTTGTCTTCTGAGGGATTGAAGTGGTACAGATCGGAAAGTGACAGATGCTTTATCTTGTCGTCTATCCCGCTATCACTCGACCATCATAGATCCCCTACAGATTGCGATTAAATGCACTCAAACCTAAATATGAGAAGAAAACTGCAAAAGTAGCAAATTTCAACGGTGCTACTCCATAGATGACTTCATATCTTCTTTCCTAATGGTCGTGGAAAAAATATTTCAATACAAAAGTTGTAGCAAATTTCGTGATCTACAATATTGCCGAACTATAGTTAGTGCTAAAATGCACTTAAAATGTAAACATGAACGGAAAACTAGAAAAAAGTGGCAATTTTTAATGATATATCCTGTCATATCTTCGTCCCTAGGGGTCATGGAAAAAATCTTTGTACTCAAAAGTTTTAGCAAATTTTGTATTCTATAATATTGTAGAACTATGTTTAGCACTGGAATGAACTTTGACGACAGTAAAAGCAAAGAACTGAAAAAAATGACACTATTTCCAAGATGGCGGCCAAAGTTATGGAGCTGGAGAGCCGAAATTTTTAGGTTACCATGGCTAATATTGTCCTTCACAACATACCAAAAAACCATATCAATCGGACCTCTTTTAGAGTACCAGAGCAACAATTTACTAAATGTACTACGAAATTTTTTGTATGGGCTGCACCTTTTCCGGTATACCGTACTTCCGGCTCAAATTTCGAGATGGCGACAGGCAGATCCGTATTCTGCAGGGTCCAAACCCTCTGATAACGTTGTCACCCCAACTGTTACATGACTTGCCGCTTGCATTGTTTAGAGACGCCTTTTCCAATTCTGTTCCTCCTCTATTATGGTAATGAATAAGTTACTTAACGTTAAAAGTTTTTTGGTAATACCGATACAGCGATCAAAGCGCGTTATGATAACGCTGACCTCGTCAACGCCCCAATCCTGCGGACGTAACCTTAAAACACATAAGTGCCTAAATTCAAAATACCTACCTATAATCATAATCTATGAAACGGTTTTTTCTTTTAACTAAGTATTTGTCTCATTCGATTATCCCGTCCGTAGACCGTATAAATGAGAAGTGTTTATCACTTCAAAATCAAGTCTATTTTTTATTTTATAGTGCTGGCTATATTAAAGCTCTTGTCTCCCCTCTTCTCTTATCACGATCGGAACTATGTCGCGTACCTAATTATAAAATTAAATACTGATATAACATTATCACACACAGGTTTGTATCTAAAACCTTCCTTGTCTGAATATGATGAACTGTCTTATACTTCCCATGTTAGTTTATTTGAAATAAAATACATGTTTTTATAGTGAACGTCTCCACAGATTTCTGTTGGAGACTTCACTCGATACTGTGTGCGGAAGTAAAGCCCCAGGTTTCTAATTAATACCCGGTGCACAGCGCATGTCTCGCTAGAAGGGACATTTTATAAATTCTTTAGTTATGTGGGTTCTGCGTTTTGCACCACTTCGAGGGATTAAAAAAATGTGCTCTAAAATAGCGTAATTTTTCTAGTCAATGTGGTGATTTATAACGTGATCGATTAGGTATCTTTTTTGCGCATAGCGTAAGGCAGATCTATATTTCTTAGTTGACATTAGTGTCTCAGGTTATATTGGTATATCCGTACACCGGCGTAGGCGTATGCGGTACCTATACGGTATACTTTCGGAACACTTGATGATGATGAGATCCTGCTCACCTTATACTTATTTGTAGTTCGGACTTCGGAGTACCAATTATACCGGTAGGTATATACTTTCAGAGTATCGCTTGATGATATGCTCACCTTATGTCTTAACATCCATATTATTATGTTAGTATTTTCTTGGCTCTAGGTCCACGCTTATTACACGCGCGGCGGGTCACCAGTTAATTGCATTTAGCCTCTTGCAAGTTTCTTTTAAATGTTCTTCTGGAGCCGTGGTGTCGCGCATTACCCAAGCGAAGCTAATGCGAAGCCATACAATTCTAGCGTCGATTATCTGATAAAGTACTAGCTACTGTAATTATAATATAGCATGACTATGTAGTTTTAATGACAAGATTATTGTATGTAACCCTCATAGAATTAATGTAGAATTACCGCCAAAGGCCAAGCCATATAGTGAATAAGGTGTAGTGTAGCTGTTGCGTTTATGAAGTCAGTGCTTGTAAAGTTAGGGCGTGCAGATAAGTTAGAAGCTTGACTCCACATAAGATCTGATAACTTTTTACAGTGCGAGCAATATGTCTCGTCTTGGCAATAACTATTTACAAGAAAATGTTTTTGGATGGAGATACTAGGTAATAGTACGAGTAGGTTACTGGGAGTTAGAGCTTTTTCTCGCCAGATATATTTAATACTCACTTTTCTTGCCTTCGCTACTGGTCACAGGTCCCCTCTCATTCCTGAGAGAGAATGGGCAGTGGCACCCACTTTGGATCGTTAATAAATGTGAATATTCGCTTATAGCGATATATATCGCTTCGCTGCTTCGTCGGCGCTGGTCGCCGCCCGTTGCCGCGCTGTTGATTCGCGACAGCTTTAAGCTTTTGCTGCTTATGAACTTGTTTCGTACTGTGTCAATGGAAATAACACGTTAATAACACGTTTCGTGCAACACGATTACACGCTGAAAGCTTAGCTTTTTAACAACGTGTTGTGGGGGTTGCAAATTAAGCACGGTGTTGAGCGAGGGTGGAATTTAAGAGAAACGAGCATTTTCACCGACTTGTGTGGGATCAAAGGCTGAGGAATTTTGGATCGGGGTTATAAAATGGTATTCTTTATTTATTAAGGCTATGCTTTTTGCTTCCACAATGTTCTGAGAAATAATAATTATATTTAAATGGAGCGAGAATGTGTAGCTGTAAAAGGTAATTTCTGATCACAGATGGAACCTAATAAGTGGTCTGTGATTCTGATCCATGTTAATGAAAATTTTCTTTAATTACCGAATGTACCGAAGGTAGGTACCGAAGGTTAGATAATTTTGTATTTATTTGACATCGTAAGATCAATCTGTGATAAAATAGATGGATCTCCATATGTAATGGAGCACAGTCTACTAGATTTTGAGATTCTTGCGTGAGTATTATACATACTTAGTTACTCATTATAACTCTGAGACTTCAGTAAAAATGTTACATAACCATGTAGCTACTCAGTTAGATATTAGTAGTTTATGCAACTGGTACATAATGAGGGGCATTAAAACACGAGTGTGTTTTATGAAACGAGCCGAAGGCGAGTTTCATAATAAGGTCACACGAGTGTTTTAATGCCTAATTATGTACAGTTGCATACATTACTTTATCTACACACATATTATAATTACTCTAAGATGGGTTCAGAAACCGTAGTAAATAAATACAATAATTGTGTTAATACAACCTTTTTTGCACGGTTGCGGAAATATCGAAATCAGAACTGGCAACCGATACCTGAATGTTATTTTAAAAAGTAAAGAGTCCCTATTCTGATGTGATCATGTCGTTCTAGCTCGTGCGATATATACTAAAAAAACATCGAGCTGACATTTCGCATCAACTGAATTTGAATTTTCAGTGATACTAGAATAGGGACATGTCAACTTTGACATTTAAATTTTGACAGTTTTGTTTGACGTTTCATATTTTAACATCATATATGAGATTAAAATTAAAAATTATATTACTGCTGTAGCCTTAGCCACAGATAAGAAAATTGCCATAAATTCATTGAATGTTGAAATGAGAGTCATTTTCTACGGTTTCCGAACGCATATTAGAGGATTTATGATATGTGTGTAGATAAATAATATTGCTTTATCCCCGCTACCCAAAGGTTAAGAAGAGAGAGGTTAAAGAGCGATCTCTTCCAGACCGCCTGTTGTTTACCTCTACTTTAAGGGATCGTCCTAATTGGCGCGCGACTACGCGATGACCGCGCGATCGCGCGACTTTAACTTAGATTATTTACAAGTAAAAGTCACGAATTCGCGCGAGAAACGCGTAGTCGCGTTTGTTTTAGGACGAACCTATTCGAGTTCAATATATTCGCGAATTTCACTCGCGCGATCGCGCGACCATCGCGTTGTATTAGAACGATCCCTATAAGCATAAGCCTAATGTTCTATACAGTGTTTTTTTGAGGTGTGCAATAAAGAGTATGATTATGTATTGTATTGTATTGTATTATCAGTATGACCACCTTTATACGCCTTCATTATCATGCCACTATGTAATATAACAATAATGCCAACCAATACCCGCTCCGCTAGAATTCTTTCATAAGGGTCACGTCCCACCTCGGTGAATAACTGAGGAATGCGCCGCTATAGCGCTATAAGAGTAATATAACGCAATAACCACAGTCGCTGGCAATAGTAACCGCAATACCGCGTGCCGAGGCGTCGGAGACCCGGTGCGGGGCAGAGACGTCAGCGAGTGTACCCATTCTCCTATGACTTGAATAATATTGATAAATAAAAAAGTAAATAAAATAATTTGAGTGAATTTGAGTTTTTGTACATAGTTCAGGACTTAATTCAACGTGGAACTTGACAAAACAAAGCGAAAAATTTGTCATACAGTTTTATATTTTATACGGGGAACAAAAATAACCATTGATGCGTCTTTTTAATTTTAAATAGTTATACCTGTATAGCACCACTCTTAATTAATCTATACAATACAAATTCAAAGAATAATCATTGAAATCAAACGAAAATAAATGAACAGGTTTATGATAGGCGGGCGTGGAACACTTAGAGAAGTGACAGCCACGTTATGAAAATTACAAGGTTATAAAATAGGTACTTATCACTATTAAACTCTGGAAATAATTCCAGAGCAAAAAATTAGCCCCTCTATAATAAATATCAATTCCAACCCGTTGTCGATTACCGAGGAAACTTACTAAAGGTTCAGTTGACGTGATAACCATGAAAATGTTCCGTGAGTTCCGTGACGTGGAAATTAGTTTTGGTGGTGATTTGAACTTACCGTCATACGCACTTTTGGGTCGATTTTAGTAAATCTTTATACCCAAATTATTCCACGATTGTGTCGAGAAATATTTTATTCTACCCTCACTGTACAAGTCTACAGTGTCAGTACACTGTATTCTGACGCTACGTTGTCAGGGAGTTAGCGATAAATATGTATTTTGTTTTGCACCACACTCCATCTCAGCTGGTATGCGCGTCGTGTCTATATTGCCATTAAAATGGTGACATGGTGACATTTTATAGAGCACTTCAGCTTTGCCTCTGTTTCTTAGATGTTTTGTATGCTAAATGCGGCTGATGGTTATGGAGTTTTGTTGGTACTTGGTTGTCCGATTAATGAATTCGTCCGCCTTGTTATATCGTATTCGTACAGGGCTGTATTTCAGCCTAGCTAGCATGTTCGCTTATGTCCGACATTATTCATTCCTCTCGCACTTACATATTTGCTAGTAAAGGACTAATGCTACACGTGTACCTGGCTAGACTTGTGTAAGGCCTATTTTATTATTTGATCGTAATGCAATAAAGCGGGCCTCATATAAGCAAAGGAACTGTCTCAAAATACAACTGATGATGTATATAATCTACCTAGCCCGATATTCGCATGCATAATACTTTACCGAGAGGGCAACACAATCCAATATCTTCAAATGAAATTACCTTTAATTCTACACGCCACCAGTCTAATATCACTTGCGAAAGATTAATTTTGTTTGCGCCGCGGCGGGGCGCCTTCGAGCGAGGGGGATATAACACCTTATTAACGCTTATTTACCTGCGCCGAGTCAATTTTGACATCAAATAAGTAAGTTGAATTGGATATATTTAACACTTGGAGAGATAGAAACAGATACAGGATAAAACTGATACTGAGGCATGGATTGTTTTTTTTTATCACGACGGTTGCAGGCCTGCCCGACGCCGACGGTGACCTGTGTAGCTTTTATATGAAGATTCTTTGAGTCGACAGCTAGAAACAAAAGCAGGTTCGACACTCGCAACACGGCAATGATGATAGCGAGGTACTTTAAACACTCCTATTCACAAAAGTTAGGACACTGGACCCTAATGAATCGAGTAGAAGGTGACTTACCTAGTATTTATATATAACCCTACAAAGTCCTCATGTGTTTAACTTTCTTACAAAATACCAGCTACTACTCGCCACTTCATACGGGAATGTGTTTTCAGTGAAAGTGCTACAAAGATCCTCACAAATTTTAGCCTTTTATCTATACTTATTATTATTACATATATTTAAATAAGAATTACCTACTATCATGATTCAAGCTTGCCTGCAAACCTCAATAAATAATTTAGGTAAAAAATAGTAATGTAATTATTAAACAAAGCATCGTTCAAAATAAAGTTGAGTTTGTCAATGACTCTACATTGAAGTATTGACTTTACATTATAAATTACCTACGCTACTTTAAAAAATAAGTAAACATTTTAGGAGATATCTTACTAACAATGACGTAATGTGTAGTGCTAAAGTAGCTTCTTTGAATGCAAATCATATGGAGAATTACGCCATCACTAAATTATATGTAACCCCTATGATTTTATTGACATAAAAAATCCCTTCCGCTACTTCCTATGTAATTCTACTGCTGAATAACTCAAGTCAGGACGCATAATATGAAGAGGTCGTAAGCTGTTATTCCCTTACATTAAATTCTTTTGACATTTTCTTATGCGTAGGTATATAATTTTGACGCAGGCGGTACCTACCCGTAACCCGTAACACCAAGGTTTGCTGATGGACCGCATGCATGAGTGACCAACCAGAAAAAATGAATTTTCGTAGAAATGGCTCCTGACTACAGATTGGTCTTTCACCTCTGACTATAAATCTATGTCTGGGAACAGTGGGAACCCTGTTTGTATAATCTGATCGAAATCAAAAATAAGATAAAAGCACGTTAAGTTCGGACTCGACGTTCAACTAAAGATAATTAAATAATAGGATATGTAATTTCATTTATTAGATTCCTAATTAAAGGCACGACGTACCTACGTACATACAGAATATTTTTCTAAAATGTATAAAATAGTTCAATAGCTTAGCAATCCCACATTTATAAACCGTTTTACGCAAAAAACCAACAGATGCACTTACACAAAGCACTTTCACCACCCACACCAATTAAATCGGTTCTCAATAGATTCGGCATCAATATAAATACGTGGCAACCCTCGTGGCGAGCGAGGGGCGAGGCGTGGCGCGGGGGGAGGTTGCGCCATTGATTTAGCATTAACTATGGAGTAGGGTTGAACGGCGATTGACCTTCAATTGGTAGTTCAATAATTTAATAACAAGTGAAGTTTAGTGTGTAAAAGAATTAGTTAGGTAAGGATGAAATTATTTTCATATTCATACCCTCAACAGAATTTTAAGCAATATCAATTATTTTTTATATTATTTTATCGTATGGCAATTATTTCGAACCGTGAGATCTCCGAGAAGACAGTACCTACAGCTGGTTACTCTTTTTCTCTTTACAAAATTTACTTATCTATTATTTTAATTATTTTAGTTCTACGAAATCTATTATATTATTATCGGCTTATTAAGTAGGTAGTCTTCGGTTAGTGGAACTTAATACGACATTTTTTTATTAACAGTACTTAGACCCTAATTTGCTCAGAATTGTCATCCCAAGTAAATTAGGGTAAAAGCTCCAAATGTCGCCATCGGTGTCGGGTTTCGCCACAAATGGCCACAGTAACTTAATATTGAACAAGGACAATCGACAACTTCATGAACATGTTTTGAAAAAAACTTTATTTACACACATATCATAAATCCTCTAATATGCGTTCGGAAACCGTAGAAAATGACTCTCATTTCAACATTCAATGAATTTATGGCAATTTTCTTATCTGTGGCTAAGGCTACAGCAGTAATAAAATATTTCATTTTAATCTCATATATGATGTTAAAATATTACGTCAAACAAAACTGTCAAAATTTAAATGTCAAAGTTGACATGTCCCTATTCTAGTATCACTGAAAATTCAAATTCAGTCGATGCGAAATGTCAGCTCGATGTTTTTTTAGTATATATCGCACGAAATTTGAGCTAGAACGACATGATCACATCAGAATAAGGACTCTTTACTTTTTAAAATAACATTCAGGTATCGGTTGCCAGTTCTGATTTCGATATTTCCGCAACCGTGCAAAAAAGGTTGTATTAACACAATTATTGTATTTATTTACTACGGTTTCTGAACCCATCTTAGAGTAATTATAATATGTGTGTAGATAAAGTAATGTATGCAACTGTACATAATTAGGCATTTAATGCCCCTCATTATGTACCAGTTGCATAAACTACTATTTTCTAACGTACAAGTCTGGTTAAGAATTTAGAATAATTTTTGAAAAAATACCTATATGTCAACATATTTTATGATTGGCAGATAGATACATACTTTACTAGTTTATCGTCTACTTGAAATAAAATATTTTTTTTAGTAACTTGCACTATTTATCCCTGTGAGTTTAAATTTAAATACTAAGTATTATAACCTATCATAAAACGTATTTGCAGTTTGCACATGCACAGTCACTTCATAATGCGCTTGAATCACTATCCCAACTTAATGTGCAAGTTTATTAGATCAGTCTTTGACACTGACCCAATGCTTGGCACATTCCATCTTCAGATGTGAACGGATATTATTTACTTTATTATAATGAGGTTTTAGATCTTCTATATGACAGATTAATTTTAAATAAAACGGCAAAGGTCGAAACTCTGCCTACAAATAAGGTCGAATGGGCACAAAATGAAAAAAATAACCACTAACGCCAATTTTCTCATTTTCTTTCAACTACGAGCTGAAATCCAGAACGGTCACTATCCTATCCACTCATGCGCTATCGTCGTACCCTTTCCAACTACCGCAAAATTAAATACAACCCTCTCATTCACAATCCGCTACCATTTATGTTTCAAGTGCCACTCATAAATTCTACCTATCCTTGCTTCCTCTTATTAAACATCACATCTTCTGTCGTGCTCTTACTGCAGGATGCAACCTGGGTTTCCATTGTAATGATATAATGAATTCTGGACTCCATTCGGTTTGGTCAGTAAAGGGTTGCTTCTGAATGTTTTGCTTTGAGGATTTTTGCTGTAATTGAGTCCCTTTTAACCCCTTTTATTTCGTAAGAGGTAGAGGGTAGAGATGTAGCCTGCGACTAAAGTTGGGGTTTTTACACTTTTTAATACATTATTTTTCGTTCATTGGAGTAGGTACATTGTGACGCAATTCTCACTATGATTAAACTAGTACTGAAACGTAACATAGTCTTGCGATCTGACCCTAGCTGGAGGATCGAGATCGCATATTCATTGATTCTAAGGGATAAGATTCACTTCCAATAATTTTAGTAGGTACATTTAGTAAAATGTATGATTTTCATAGCTTTACCTTGTAACGTTTCATAACTACACTCGAGAGCAAAAATAACGGGTACACTTTTATTGGAAGTTCAATACAAAGTGTATGCATTATTTTTGTTCGTGAGTGTATAATGTACAGTCAGCGTCGTATAGTATGTAGCAGCCAAAGTGGCCAAATAATTCGGTACACCATATATTTTGTATGGTGTGCAGAAGTATTTGGACACTTTGGCTGCTACGTACTATATGTCGCTGACTGTAGTACCTACAGATTCCTTAAAGTTAGGATGAAAAAGAGATTAGGTTACGATCTCATTTGTGTGGCGACAAAGGCTAAGTTTTTATTCAGTAATAGGGTTCAATTGGCTTATAAGAATCGTGGTCTCTAGGCTAAGGCGCCTTAAATATTTTGTGAAAATGGCAACGCAAAATTATAGGCACTATTTTGGATACCTCTTGAAATGAAGATTTATATTTTTTATTAATAATTATGAAAAGGGAGAGTGTACTATTGAAAAAACACACTTATCCATTTGTATACAAAAATACACCCTCGTCGTATTACTTGTTCAGAAGTTGTTATAATGATCCCGGACTCGTGCAAAGAAAAATAAGGACACTCGATAGCTCTCCAGATCCGCTGGCCACCGTTTATTGAAACCTTTTTGTGTAAAAATAGAAAAAAAAACTCAATTGGAATCACTGTTAAAACGGGCAAGAGATGTTTTACATCCTTAAAAACGTCTTCAACCAAACAGCATTAGGAAAACAACCCTATTTCGTAGAAGTTAAAAATCACTTTTATTAGTTCTGCTACTCTTGCGGACTCACCATTTAACATCGGCTTGCGCATTTCGTTTTGAACCCTATTGGGTATGTACTTAAAGTCTGATTTGGGTGTATAGTAGGCTGTGTATTTGTGGTAGGGGTGCTCCAGAGCTCTCCAATTTCGGTAAGGTTAATGGTTCAGTAATCGACAGACGTGTAGACGCCTGAGGGTCGCTGCGTTTGATATGTGAGGAGATAAAGTGTCTAGATCAGCATTTGTATCTAACAGTTTCAACACTTTCAACCTTGATTCAGTACTAAGCGATTGATTTAGTGCTGTGCACTAAGAAAATATAGATTTACAGTTGCACATAAGAACACATTAAAAAAATATAACTCAGGACTCCGTAATTCGAAGTTGTTTTTAACATCGCCCAATTTTCGATAATCTTATATCACGAAAGTATTAATATGTGCTTGTTACATCGACTGCATAATCTAGTGGTTCGCTGGTGGCAAGGCAACACACGCTGTAAATTAGGAAATTTCAAAATGGTCGAATGGAACCCAGACGAAATACAGTCCGGGAGGACGTACAATTACATTTGGATCTGCGTTCGGGTGCATTTCTCTCTCATTTGCCCATCTTTCACCCAAACATAACCCGAACCCTGCTCTATTAGTTCACGGACTGTACAATTACCGCCACATATATACCGGGTAGAGTCAGTCCGATCCATTACGGAGTTAGCTGAGTTTCTTGCTCGCCAACCGCTCACTCCTATCGCTTTATCGCCCGGCCTATAAAGCCACAGGTCAAAAAAGGACTACAATGCTACGAACGCGTCCAACAAGCTCCGTGACACGAACGCAACGTGTTCGTTGCGTTTTTCAGCGTCACTTCCAGGCTTCATCTTCTTTTCTCTGCTTCGCTGCGCGTTTGCAAGTGAACCTATACTAACCTGAGTTTGTCAACACACCGCATCAATGTTCTCCTCGCATGAACAATCCTGCTTGCGCACACCCCGTCCCAACTCCTTAACCTGTCCGGAAAACACTTTTATCACCGTCCCCCCTTCCATGTAACCGATACACCGATTGATTCTCCGTGTAACGCAATACACGGGGCTTCACAGTTTTTATTAAATTTTTCTCTGTTTTCTTAGTCTGATTGTTTGTTTTATTTTTGATTGCACGCGTCATGTTACGGAGGGATGTAATCATGTTGTTTCATACAATCAATGTTAGTGAAGACTTTGAAATGCTTGTTGAATGTTACTATGTAAGGATTACAGAGTTAATATGCGAGAAAGTACTTAAGGTATAGTAAAAATATCCTTAGGTAAAAACAAGTACTAGTCGAAGGATAGTATACATATATGTATGTTAGTATCTTTAAAGTATCTAGAACATTTTAGTTAACCCATTTATCGGTAATCCTCCCACACTTAATTACGTCAGAGCACTATACGGGCGCTCGTACAAGCGCAGCTTATAAGAGTTATAAGTAGGTAGCAGTGAGTCGTAAGTTAAACCTATTTCAAGGCAAAATAGAAAAAAAAACCGGCCAAGTGCGTGTCGGGCCACGCGCAAGGTAGGGTTCCGTAGTCGTCCACCCGTCACATTATGTGGACTAAAAAGTTCGCAAACTTATATTTACTATGTTTTTGACAGAATTAACAACATTATATCTAAGGTATCAATGGAAATTGTACGAAAGTTTGCTTTTGCAAAGTACATTTCTGAAGATCGACTATTACTCGTTAACTAGTAATGTCTACTTGGCTGTGATAGTTTTCCTTTTAAATTCATAGTAGAGAGGCCAATTTGAAAAAAGTCGTCAAATAACGAAGTTCGTTTGTACGAGCAGTCGCCTACCGACGACTGGTATCGTTGGATTCAGTGACGTCTCCCGAGTATGAAACTCGATGTCGTCACTCTCTAAAGTGGTGGAGGGGGTAACTATGACGTCACAAAGATGGCGGTTGGTGGTATCAAGTTTTATCGATTATCTCTTTAACTATTCAACGTATTGCAACAAATGAGGTGTCAAATGAAAGCTCTTTAAATTGCTAATAATTCGTTTTTAGAAATAAAATGTGTAAGTCTAATAATTAATAAGTTTTTCTTAAAAAATCGTACTTTTGAAAAAGTCATTTTTTTTAACTGCAAAAAACTCGATGAAATAGACCATTTCTTTAAAAAATACCTCAAATGATTGAAAATGCTAAATTTATCCTCTATACAATGCTTTTTGAGTTATTAGAATCGGTTCGTAAATGAGTACGCCAGGGACATTTCGCCGCGGGCGGGGCGAACGTCGCGGCGCGCGCGTTTGCTGACGAACGCGACTGTGTAGGCTTTCTTAAGTGCAGCTCAACTACTACCTAACCGATTTAGGCAAATGAGGTGTCATATGAAAGGTATTTTATTACTTAATAAAAAAAATGTTGATAGCCAGAACACTTGCTCAGAGATTTAAAAAAATAATGAAAATAAATCCAAAAAAATATATTTTCGCCTTACGTTAGAAAACAAAATCATCATCATCATCATATCAGCCGCAAGACGTCCACTGCTGGACATAGGCCTCCCCTAAAGAGTGCCACAATGACGGGTCCTGCGCCACCCGCATTCAGCGGACTCCCGCGACCTTTACCAGGTCATCAGTCCACCTTGTGGGGGGTCTACCCACGCTGTGCCTTCCGGTCCGTGGTCGCCACTCGAGAACCTTTCAGCCCCAACGGCCATCGGTTCTACGCGCAATGTGCCCCGCCCACTGCCACTTAAGTTTAGCGATTCGAAAGGCTATATCGGTTACTTAGGTTCTGCTACGGATGGCGTTATTTCTGATGCGATCACGCAGTGAAACTCCCAGCATAGCCCTCTCCATTGCCCTCTGCTGAGTGACTTTGACCCTATGGTGAGCGACCACGTTTCCGTACCATATTTCATCACTGGCAACACACACTGGTCAAAGACTCTCGTCTTGAGACACTGCGGAATATTGGACGAAAAGATATACCGTAGCTTCCCGAACGCTGCCCAGCCGAGTCGGATTCGACGATTAACCTCAATCTCAAAGTTGGACCTGCCTAACTGGACAGTCTGTCCTAGCTATACATAATCGTCTACAACTTCGAGCGTAAAGCGTCCGATTGTATTAATAGGAGTTGGTGCTACATGGGCATTTGACATGATCTTCGTCTTATCCATGTTCATCCTTAGACTAACTTGCTCGGAGGCTTTACTGAGGTCATCGAGCATTGTACTTAAATCCTCCATGGTTTCAGCCAAGATTACAATGTCGTCAGCAAACCGAAAGCGAGTGATGTACTCGCCGTGTTGATGCCTAGCCTTCTCCAGTCCAGATTCTAGAAAACATCCTCCAGTGCAGCGGAGAACAGTTTAGGAGAAATAACATCTCCTTGCCTGACTCCCCGCTGCAGCGGAATGGGTTTCGAGTTCCAGTCCTGGAGTCGGACTGATATAGTGGCGTTTTCGTACAAACACTTCAGTACTTCGATATAGCGGTAGTCTACTTGGCACCTCTGTAGAGATTGTAGTACCGCCCAGGTTTCGATCGAATCGAAGGCTTTCTCATAGTCCACAAACGCTAAACAGAGGGGCAGGGTACTCTTCAGTCTTCTGTATACAGACCACCACTTCTGTATACAGAGTAACATAGACCACATCCATACGCTTCGTCAGGTTATAACCTGCTGGCCTTCAACGCGAAACTGGGCAAGAGAGATGGTGAAAAGCTGAGAGTGGGGGAATTTGGAGTTGGAAGTCGGAACCACCGGGGTTCCTTGGAGACCACCACTACTGGCTGGTTTCTTGGAGAAGGAGGGACTCTACAATCTCTACATGATTAATTCCTTCTTCAAGAAACGTGAGCATAGAAAGTGGACCTGGATGAGTCCCGACGGTGCAACTAAAAACGAGATTGACTTCATCATGTCGACGAAGAAGCATATATTCAATGATGTCTCTGTGATCAATACGGTTAAAACCAAAAGTGATCGCCGTCTGGTAAGAGGCACATTGAATATGTGTTAAGCTAGAGCGCTCTCGTCTGATTAAGTCCACGCTCCAACCATCAGAAGCCCAAATCCAAAACCCCGAGAGCTTTCAGCTGGAACTCCAGAACCGTCTCGATTGCGTGGCGTGGCGATGTGAATGAATTCTATGACGGGTTTGTGGATGCTGTCCATACCACAGGGTCTAAATTCTTTAAAGCCCACCGGACCAACAGAACCAATAGGCCCTCTAACTCCACTCAGAGGCTCTTCGAGAAGAGGAGTAGGATGGTTCTACAGTTTTCAGTCGATGCGATATTATATCGGCAGCTCAATAGATAGATCTCCAAATCCCTGACCCGTGATCTGCGCCAATTCAATACAAAACGTATTGAAGAGGCCATCGAGCGGAATAAGGGCTCAAAGTTTTCGCAAGAGATCTGTCTATTGGGCAGAGCCAGCTCGCCAAATTAAAAACTGAGGATGGTAGAATTGTCTCACCCAGACCTGAGCTTCTGAACGAGATAGAGCGCTTCTATGGACAGCTATACACGTCGACTAGCAGACCCCGGAGTTGGTCTAGTGGAAGATCCTAGAGCTAGACTAACCCGGCACTATACCGATGACATTCCGGACATCAGCCTGTACGAGATTAGAATGGCTCTTAAACAGCTCAAAAACAACAGGGCACGCGGTGAAGACGGAATTACAGCCGAACTCCTGAAGGAGGGTGGAAAACCGGTCCTTACGGCCCTTCAGAAATTGTCCGACTCCGTCTTACTGGAAGGGAGAACGCCAAAAGCGTGGAACACAGGCGTGGTGGTGCTGTTCTTCAAAAAAGGTGACACCACTCTTCTGAAGAACTATCGATCCATCACGCTTTTGAGCCATGTCTACAAGCTGTTTTCAAGAGTCATTATGAACCGTCTCGCAGCACGCTAGATGACTTCCAGCCTGCCGAACAAGCCGGTTTTCGAGGAGGCTTTAGTACCATAGATCACATCCATACACTTCGTCAGGTTATAACCTGACGAAGCGTATGGATGTGGTCTATGTTACTCTGTATACAGAAGACTGAAGAGTACCCTGCCCCAGAGATCGATACCGGTATTTTAAAAAATCCCAGAAATAGTCGAATATTTTGAATTGTTGTGTGCTCTTTACGTAGGACTGAATCATGTATTTACTTAACAACTTCTAATTATTAGAGTGTTCTATTAAAAATTAAATTATAAACCAAGGAACGAAAAAGAACGATATAAATACCGGTATTTTGTATGGAGCAAATACCGGTATCCGATCCCTGCCCTGCCCCTCTGTTTAGCGTTTGTGGACTATGAGAAAGCCTTCGATTCGATCGAAACCTGGGCGGTACTACAATCTCTACAGCGGTGCCAAGTAGACTACCGCTATATCGAAGTACTGAAGTGTTTGTACGAAAACGCTACTATGTCAGTCCGACTCCAGGACCGGAACTCGAAATCCATTCCGCTGCAGCGGGGAGTCAGGCAAGGAGATATATTTCCTAAACTGTTCTCCGCTGCACTGGAGGATGTTTTCTAGAATCTAGACTGGAGAAGGCTAGGCATCAACATAAACGGCGAGTACATCACTCACTTTCGGTTTGCTGACGACATAGTAGTCTTGGCTGAAACCATGGAGGATTTAAGTACAATGCTCGATGACCTCAGTAAAGCCTCCGAGCGAGTTGGTCTAAGGATGAACATGGATAAGACGAAGATCATGCCAAATGCCCGTGTAGCACCAACTCCTGTTACAATCGGACGCTTTACGCTCGAAGTTGTAGACGATTATGTATACCTAGGACAGACTGTCCAGTTAGGTAGGTCCAACTTTGAGAAAGAGGTTAAACGTCGAATCCGACTCGGCTGGGCAGCGTTCGGGAAGCTACGGCATATCTTTTCGTCCAATATTCCGCAGTGTCTCAAGACGAGAGTCTTTGACCAGTGGGTGTTGCCAGTGATGACATATATATGGTACGGAAACGTGGTCGCTCACCATGGGCTCAAAGTCACTCAGCAGAGGGCAATGGAGAGGGCTATGCTGGGAGTTTCTCTGCGTGATCGCATCAGAAATGACGCCATCCGTAGCAGAACCAAAGTAACCGATATAGCCTTTCGAATCGCTAAACTTAAGTGGCAGTGGGCGGGGCACATTGCGCGTAGAACTGATGGCCGTTGGGGCTGAAAGGTTCTCGGGTGGCGACCACGGACCGGAAGGCGCAGCATGGGTAGACCCCCCCCCCCCCCACAAGGTGGACTGATGACCTGGTAAAGGTCGGTTAGGTAGTTGTTGAGCTACACTTAAAAAAGCCTACACAGTTGCGTTCGTCAGCAAACGCGCGCGCGCCGCGATGTTCGCCCCGCCCGCGGCAAAATATCCCTGGCGTACTCATTTATGAACCGATTCTAATAATTCAAAAAGCATTATATAGAGGATGAATGTAGCATTTTCAATTATATGATGTATTTTTTAAAGAAATAGCCTCTTTCATCGAGTTTTTTGAAGTTAAAATACAAATGACTTTTTCAAAAATACGATTTTTTTGGAAAAACTTTTTAATTGTTTTACTTACACATTTCATTACTGAAAACAAATTAATGGCAATATAAAGAGCTTTCATATGATACCCCATTTGTCTAAATCGATTAAGTAGTTGTTGAGCTACACTTAAGAATGTCTTCACAGTCGCGTTCGTCAGCAAACGCGCGCGCGCCGCGAAGTTCGCCCCGCCCGTGGCGAAATGTCCCTGGCGTACTCATTTATGAACCGATTCTAATAATTCAAAAAGCATTGTATAGAAGATGAATTTAGCATTTTCAATCGTATGAAGTATTTTTTAAAGAAATGGCCCCTTTCATCGAGTTTTTTGCAGTTAAAAAAAAATGACTTTTTCAAAAGTACGATTTTTTAAGAAAAACTTTTTATTAATTAGACTTGCAACTTTTATTCCTAAAAATGAATTATTAGCAATTTAAAAAGCTTTCATTTGACACCTCATTTGTTGCAATACGTTGAATAGTTAAAGAGATAATCGATAAAACTTGATACCACCAACCGCCATCTTTGTGACGTCATAGTTACCCCCTCCACCACTTTAGAGAGTGACGACATCGAGTTTCATACTCGGAAGACGTCACTGAATCCAACGATACCAGTCGTCGGTAGGCGACTGCTCGTACAAACGGAATTTTGATTTTAGTCACTTGGCCTCCCTACTATCATCGTATATACTACTATCACGATTTTTTTCACATGCCTAGTAGCCACCGTTTAACTGGCAGGGGGTGGGGACACTTGTCCATAACAAAAATTATCACTTCAAAGCTTAATATCACGCTAACGAATTCTTTAATAAAAAAATTTTTTTAGAAACCTTATAATATTTTTAAAAGAGCTATCCAACGATACCCCACACAATGGAGTTTGGCAGAAAAAAAATTTCACCACCACTTTACATGTAGGGGAGGTACCCTAAAAAACATTTTTTTAAAGATTTTATTCTACCGTTTTGTCGGCGTCATTAATATGTATACTCATGCCAAATTAAAGCTTTCTAGTACTAACGGTTACTGAGAAAAACGGGGGTCGGACGGACGGACGGACGGACGGACGGACGGACATGGCGAAACTATAAGGGTTCCTTGTTTACTACGGAACCCTAAAAATGCATCTAATTATACGACAGGAACACAATTTTCTTATCTGTAAAACGTTTAGGGTTGCGATTTCTAACTTATTAATCTGTTTGTAAAATCACCCTCCGCGGAAACAATAACTGGTCGAGGGTGCCGTGACCGTGGCGGCGGGACGGAGGCGGGACGGACGCGGGACGGGGCTCGAGAGCGGTTGCTAATTAGTTTTCATTATCTGTACACAATGTATAGGGTTAGGTTAAGTGGTCTGGCGGAGGTGAACGCGTGGCCGGTGATATTGACAGTCATTGTGGCCGAATGGGGTAGCTGGATTGGCGCCGTACACAACAAACCATTCGCTTTTTAAAGTTTTAGTTACAAGTAATTAAGGATGCTGGCTAAATGCATACGTACATTTCTAATTCTTCATATCGGCATAAACCGCTCCCCGGTGCCTTTGACCTGTATTCTACTTAGAGAATCTTATACTCCCTTCCCATGTCTTTAAATATCGGGACAAAGTATTACCTAAACAAAAAATTTTGCTCATAAACTTAGGTACTTAGTTTGAGTATGTATTCAATTAAATAAAACCTCCGTATGATACCTGCATAAGCAATAACTTTACACATAAAAAAATAGCTACAGCATACGGTCATGAATATCTGTACTTACACGATACTGGCCCAATCCTTCTCCAATATTTAATAGGTGAAGTGTGGGAATATATCAAGTATGGGAATTGAGGAGTGTCAAATTGTCAATCATTGGGATGTTTACCTTATACTCTGAATACGATCTTTACATTTTATGTCCAGTGCAATCATTTTAAACAACAACATATTATATAAGCCATAAGCTCGGCTCGAACACCTGGACCATAAGCACCATCTACGGAAAACTCGACCCAAGCCCTCATATTCGTAGACGTTAAATGATCAGGGGCAGTTAGTTATACTGCACCCAGTGTGACCGAACATTTGTATCTAAGTTTGGTTTTGCAAGTCATATCCGTGCTCATCGGAGGAGGTTGTAGGGGTCGCCGTTGTCAGATGCGACAAGGAGGACTATATATATATTATATAAGAATACCTATTTTAAAAATGAGTACCTAGTTTATCTGCTCACTATGTTTTACAGATGCACCAAATGCATTGTGCGCGGAAAATGTAATATTGACAAACATCCACGATGCGAAGCACCCTTCTTGATAGAATTAATAAAGGGTAGATATTCAAATGAAAGGATACGTCTGTTTATTACGATTATTTGTTTATTGTGATGCGCTCACCCTATATTAAACACAGTGGCTTTGGGATAGTCTATTCTGAGGGCTGCCTTCGAGCTTAACATAGATCTAAATTAAATTACTTATCGAAAACTGATGTGGGTTTATCAGTATCTTGAGTTAAACGATACGAAACATACATAATATATGTTGCAAGGAACTGTTTAAAAAAGGACCTGTGGTGGTTTTAACTTCATATTAATAATAGTGTTGTCGAATTATTAATAATATTTAGTAATAACAATAAATAAATACTCTTAAATTTCGCATTACAAACGTTACTCCTTAAAGGCACTCCTTTGTATTAAATCTTAATTAATGTTATTGCCATTAGGTGTGTATCTTTAAATGCAAAAAAAACTGGCACTTTAATAATTACTTAAATCGCCAACCCTACCAACAAGCCACCGTATGATTGTATTGTAATAGAACACTAATTCCTCAATCGAATGCATAACCCCGACTACGCCACTCAATCGTATTCAAATATCGCCTTTCAAAACCTACATTAAAGTTCAAATTCGTTCATACTAGTTTTATAATAGGTACCCAACAATTGGTTTTATTGTTACCACCCGCCGGTTCAAAGTTACTCCGCCGGAGTCACAACTTTAAACTTTGGCAGCGATGCAATTTGAACCTTATATTAATAACTGTAAGGTTGTTAACGATTTGCAACTTGAAGTATTAAATAATAGGTGTCACCAACAATTGGTCCAGGGGCTGGGGTGGTATTGTAGTATCGCTAATCACTCGAGAATGGACGGACGGGAATTAGGGGTTAAGTCACTTTTGGGGGCTGTTTTATGAACTTCTAACTAATTGAATTTCTATTTTATTTCGGGGTTTCAGGAATGTCAATTTAATTACGATTTTATTTCGATATAAATTGTATTCTTATTAGTTGCCTACCTACTATGTCAGGTTCTTGTACTACTGTATTTTTACAGCAACAGAAATAGGACTCTGCGCAGCTTTGAACACTTTGTTCGTAGTAAAAGTACTTACCTACTTTTACTGCTGATTGCAGAACATTAATACTAGGTAAAATAGCAGTGCTGGGGGGGGTCTACTCGGCGTAGGTATTTTTTAGATTTATTATTCATCTTTATAATACCTAGTACACCTACCTACCTACCTACGTACTTATTTCATACTAGGTATACCCATTGTGATTAAAAGATTAAAACAAAAAACAAAACTAAGGATTAAAAAAAAACTTCAATTAGGTATATTCTTTTTTTTTATCGCGGATTTGGATACGTAGAAACTAGAAACTATGTATATTTGTTACATTATAGTTAGTCTGGGTAAATAAAAGGCCTTTTATCCAAAACATTAACATCAATAAAGGACATTCCTAATTCGTCGTAGAGTTTAAATCTCATCAGACCGTCCTCCTACCAAATTTCAGCACAATTTGGTCGCATTTTACCTACCTACTAGGTACATCCCCTATATTAAAATAAAATTATAAAGTTATTTACGTACAATACAAGCCGCCCCTCGGAAGCCCGCTGCCCACTAATTAGCTTCTCAATTCAGTTATTCCACAGTTTACTTTAACGCAATTTACTTTTTTCATTTTGTTTTCGCTTTTATTTATTCCGCCGTTTCGCTTTTAAAGCGGCCTTTGATGCAGTCAACTCCAAAAAGTTGAAGTCATTTCACCATTTTTTAAACCAAAATAGGAATGGGCTTTGTGATATGGCAACACGCACTTATTACATTTGTAGTGTACCTAAATGTCCCCCAGTGCTCTAAGTACTGTCCCAGTAGTTGGCACTTGGCAGCTTGAATCTTCGTTTTAGGGTTCCGTACCCGAAGGGTCCAAACGGATTCCTATTGCTTTCACTCACGCGACCGTCATTTGTCACAAAATTTTGTTCAGAAGATTTTTTTAATTTTCCATTGACCTATGAACTTAAAAGTTGGTGAATTTTTTTATTATTATGTATATTTTACCAACAAATACTAATAAGTATATTGATAAATCACATTTTTTCATTGAAATTTCCTTTTTTTAATTACCTAGTTAGTTCGGAACCTAATAGATGTGCAAAGTCCGACACGCACTTAATAATTTACTTGTTTTTAATAATGCATACCTATACCCAATCTCATAGATGAGAGGGAGAGATCTATGAGAGGAGGCCTGTGCCCAGCAGTAGGACGTATATAGGCTGATGATGATATACCCAATCTACCTAAAATAGTTAGTCTCACCTATTACCTACTCAACTAACATTCAATCACTACTGCACTATTAATTATACCTACCAAAGAGACGACTGTATAGAACTCTGACGGAGGCACAAACAATCGAATTAAGTGTCCACCACAGGCGGCAATAATTCCAGTTTACAATACACTGCTGCGTCAATAGCGCGATGCGTGCGGCGGGCCGGACACGCCCGTAAATAACGTGAACACTGCGCGATTGTCGCTGGGCTGGGTACCGGCCATTATGCAGTTAACCTAATTACTGTCCCATGTCGAATATTGGGACGTATATTGTAAAATAATATTGGAAGTGCCATGGACCGAATAAGCGCTGAAATGTTCGTAATTATCTCTGTAATAATCATTATGATCAAGCTTGTGAAGCCGCGGGGCTCTGTTCATTGACACACAAATAGTATATATACCTACTGACAAGTAAAAATAACGAGTACACTTTCTATTGAAATTCAATACAAAGTGTAGGTAAGATAAGACAAGAGCAAAGGCTCTAATACCTTTGTCCTTAAACACCGTCAAGTACTATAGTACGTTTAATCTAGACACCAAGCAAGCCTAGTAAAACAGACGAGAAGAAAATCTTTATCTATCGAAAAAGATCATTTTCTTATACTTACTCTCAAACAACACATAATAAATTTTAACGAAAATAAACAAACAAGTTGTATTAAAATGTATGCACCTGATCAATTGATATTCTATTATTAACTAGCACAATCTATGGGTTGCATGCATAATATTTAAGAAGTTTTAATAAATAACGTTGCCATAACGTGGCGGCACATCAACAGTTAATTATGATGTGATATCACAATCCATCATAAATTGTACGTTACAGGAACAACAGAGACAAATTAACACCTTTTTCTACTTATCGCCTTATCGAATTCGATTGTAGGTAAAGTTACATTCATTACTTAAGGATATTCAGTAAAAGTTAATGAAAGTAACTACTATCGTATCGTAATAAAAATACAATAATAAACAAATATCTACTCTTTATTGCACGATACCTCATACAAATGAACCACACATAAGTGCTTGTACAAGATGGGGATCTATTTCATAATAGTACAAGTTACAATTTTACTATTAGACTAAACTGCATGCTTTTCTGATGCGTTAGACAATTTAGACATGCGCTAGGCTAGACCAAGAACGACTGGCCATTAGTGCAGTGTTGCCGGTTTGGGCTTGTAAAATTGTAAACGGGTCATGAGTAGCATAATTGAAATATACAGGTGATCCCATTACTTCTCACCGCCGCGTTGTCAACTTGTGACACGAACAGCACTCTCGCCGTAAATCTCCTTCATTGTCGCATGATATACGCCGCCACAGTTTACTGCATTGAGACACGCTGTAAACTGTTGTTGCATGCGGCACTAATGTCTTTGTTCAGTACTCTTTCATTACATATTACTACTGTTTTGTTTTATTAGAGTAACTATAACACTACAAGAGCTACTATTACTACTATTAGGTCCGTTTACCACTCACAGCAAAAGCACAGTTACCTACTTTTCAACGCACAAAATAGCTGTCGGTGCAATGCTGGTATTCCATGCGTTTTTCATAATCAAGATGACGCAGGCATCAAAGTAGGATATATTAGGATATATTACGTCCCATTCTACCTGTAATTCTGATCTATCTACTTCTGTGAAATGCGCTTCTTGTGAGTATATATACACGGTATACACCTAATAGTCAGACGGTTTTTGGGGCCTTATCACAATTGCGATTTGCGGGCGAGTTGAAAGCGAGGCGAGCGCGCAGCCAATTGTGATAGGCCCTTAAGGATGATTCACGCTAGACCGTTCCGTGTCCGGGCCGGCCCGTTTTCTAGTACAAGAAATCGACGGCCGTCGCGCGTCCGTCGATTTCTTGTACGGTCTAGCCTGAATCATCCTATAATGACCACTTGTTCACTGAGAAAAAAAATTGTTCGAATTAGTAGCCTTTTCTAAAAGACGGGAATATCAAAGTCTATTAGTTATTACATTTTTTTTCTAGTTGCTAGAAAATAATATTTAATTTTAAGGAAAATTTATTAATTTCAATGTATAGGAAATGCGAAATGGTTTTACTTAATCCTGAAATTAATATTCTTTACTCGGAATAGCAGAGTTGTATAAATTCTATAAAACTTTCCTTAAGTTTATAAATGGTTTACTAGAACCAGGGGCCTATTGCATAATAAATTACAACTAATATTACAAGCGGTAGTCTCCTTTCAATCCCTTTCATTCGAAAGAGACTTCCGCTTGTAATATTAGTTGTAATTTATTATGCAATAGGCCCCAGTACGTAAGATTACTAAATATTACAAATGAGCATTAATAACAAGTATATTTTTTTTGGTGTCAGTAAATACTATTAGTAAAACTAATTTGTAACCGTTAGTATATAATCTCCTTGTCCAGGGATTCAATAAAACTTACTAATGATTAATATTTTTTACTTGTTTGTAGTACATTTTTCTCTCCGTGTTTGTGACATACCAAAAATAATGGAGGCCTACCTTTTTATATTTTACCATTTATCGTATCATCGAAAGATCCCAAAAGTAACAATGTCACAAATTGGCCCATGGAAACAGTATAAGAAAAAATAAAAGCTTATAAAAATTTGATTGAAGGAACTTAATGTGCTTTAGTTCCACCGACCTAAAACTTAGGTAATACATTTTATTTTTTTGCATAATACTTCTGGCAATAATAATAGACATCTGCATTCAAAACTCATTTCTTCACATAATGATTCAAAAACCAGTGTTTCTTTTGTGCCTCGTGTT
Source organism: Cenopis cana (assembly GCA_951800055.1). Taxonomy (NCBI): domain Eukaryota; kingdom Metazoa; phylum Arthropoda; class Insecta; order Lepidoptera; family Tortricidae; genus Cenopis; species Cenopis cana. The sequence goes on from OX637473.1 coordinate 11,343,828, forward strand.
TGTACTAACCACTGCGTATTATTTTAATGAAATCCGTGGGGGCGTTCTTTGTGTTCTTGAAAAGGTTTTTTTCGTTTCTTTTCATTCGTTAGGTTTGCTCGTTCAATACTATTATATTTTTGGAGAGATAGGATATCAGTGGCTTAAAATGCAATGAACCGAAATAATTCTTTGTGTCAGTATATTTTAGGCATTCGCACCCACTTCCATAATACCTATTCCGCTTGTGGGTTCCCGTTGCATTAATTAGTAAAACGTCTTCAACTTTTCCCAATATTTTAATGAATTCTTCAACACCGGTTTTCCGCTAAACTAACGACTGATCGGCGCCCCGCCCCCCACCACCCAACGATTTAAAACAATGGCCGCCATTAAACCGGTGCGCGCGAGTGGACGCGACTGAGTGCGCGACTGTACAACCAACAGATTAAGAACAGTTAACCTTATTACAAAGGAATAAGGAGCAAAACTGTTAACATAGATTTGACGTTGACTGTACTTGTGCTTCATGCTCAGGATTTCGCGATATTGTGAGCAATGAGGTTTAACATATGTACTCGTGTATTGTTAGCGAAGCACGGCGAACACAAAGCGGAGGGTTGTGTTTTTAACGCTCTTTGTTCAGTCATACAAGTGCCCAGTTTGAGAAATGAGATGCAATGTACAAAATGACGACCGCTTTAGCTTAGTTGGTACTGTTGGTAGTGAAGTGACCCTGCCTACGAAGCTGGAGGTCCCGGGTTCGAATCCCGGCCGGGGCATTTATTTGTGTGATGAGCACGAATATTTGTTCTCGGGTCTTGGATGTTTTCTATGTATTTAAGTATCTATTTATATCTATATAAGTATGTATATCGTCGCTTAGTACCCATAGTACAAGCTTTGCTTAGTTTGGGACTAGGTTGATTTGTGTAAGATTGTCCACAAATATTTAGTTATTTATTTAAATCGTTATGATATGTTAACTCTCTACATTCGACATGTTTAGTTTATTACGAAATTATATCATATTCTCTATACTTTATTTATTTAAGAGGGTACGAACATTTCGCTCCAACTCATCCTAGCCGCGATCTCCCTGCGAGCGGCCATGTTTAGCTACACACTAAAACGATTACTGTGTGCGTGCGGTTCGAGTGCTGCCGGTTGAACTGACAAGTCTTGATCATTGTTATAGAGTTAGAGTTAGGTAGGAAAAAACTGTGGTGATTTTTAAATGTTTTTATTTTATTAACATTACGTACCTACGCACTTATTAAGGTGGTTCGATTTTCATACAAAAAACGATCGACATTTATTATCTCATTACACATTATTAATACTTAAATATGTGTTAATCTATTTACTTCTGACTATTCATTTTCGCGAAATTAATAAAAAACCTGTGTTTCATACAGAAATTACGCAAAAAACAACGTTAATTTTTTATAAATTTTACGTTTGGAAGCGTGATAACTGTCATGTACATTGTGACGTTCGGCCTGGTTCTTTAAATTACTTTCCACAGAAACTACTTGGCCTAAAAATCTGAAATTGCACATACATATAATTCGGTAACTAGTCCAAACAACGCAGTCATAAATTATCGGGCGCTCGTTAAGAATAAAAAAATATAAATGAATATGAATATGAGAGTAAATTTACACAAAAGATAACAACCAGTAAACATATGTTGGGAGACTATACAAACGATTTTTAGAGGTGCATGAACACGAATTAATCAACAAAATTGGAATAAGTTTGTCAGGAAAAAAGTCAAATTTGGAATGGTAATTACGTTGAGTCCGTGTTTCGGGGACTAGTTTTACTTTAAATTACTTTCCACAGAAACTACTTGGCCTAAAAATCTGAAATTGCACATACATATAATTCGATAACTAGTTCAAACAACGCAATCATAAATTATCGGGCGCTCGTTAAGAATAAAAAAATATTAGTGTTTGAATTTTACAATTAAAGGAAAGATCCGAAATGTTCACAGAACGTCAAGAACATAGAAGCACATATCCAGACATAGAAATATCACTAGCAGCAATAGGTAATAGGTAACATGGTGCCTTAAGGTATGATTCCGCTGCCGACTGCATACAACAACTGCACCTTCCGCCGCACTCCAAATTGAACTGTAATCATAAGACTAAGTCCCAATTTAGAGTGAGCGGCGTGTGCTGTTCCGACACTTCTCCGCTCATTTCAAATTGAGCTTTTTACGCATACCATTACGGTTCAATTTGGAGTGCGGCGGAACGTGCAGTTGCTGTATGCAGTCGGCAGCGGAATCATACCTTTACCTTTTAACTTGTGTGGCCGTAGTACTGTTGGATTTTTTCGTCCCAAACAATTTACGTTTATTGCCCATTTCTGTAAAAAATCATATCACTTTAGTGCTTTGAGAAGAAATAAAATGAATAAATTTAGCATGTTAACTTACTTACCAAGTATCAAATTATTAATCTGTAGCGGACGCGCTACATCTACAGAATAGCAGTGTCGGTGTGAGCTTGGTCACCGACCTTAACGCACCGAGGAGAGCGACACGTGCGTTCCTTGGGAAGGCCCGGCGCGTAATGAATCGAACAACGTTGTCGCGCGCTGTTATATTGTGAATTATAGTGGTTTTTAAAAATTCGTCTAAATTAAGTGGGTTATCCATAAGCGTTAAAAAAAATAAGAAATATCAAGCAAAACCTGTAGTTTTATAATAATAAGTTTTTTTTCCAAAATATTATAAAACATGTGAGGAAAAAAATGTTTAAACAAACCGATTTAGACATTTTGTAGTATTTTTTTTAGATAGTAAAAACCAATATTTCAGAACTAGTGCGATCGCTATGTACTAAAAGACTATACATCCTATTGTAAAAGATAAACATCCAATCGTTTTTGACAATTTAAAATGGAAATATTGTACCTGAAAGATAGCTCTGACGCGTATTTTTTCAAAACACTCCGACGAAAACCTGACTGTTTTAAATAATCGTACATAGAAATAAAAGTTTAACAACGCTATGGTCTAGAATAAGAGTCTATCTATACAAAACAGAAGTTTACTTTAACAATGTAGTCACTTGAACAAAGATATGACGTTAGAAAAAACCGTATATTTTCTAAAATACCAACTTTTTGTTCGTACAGTCTTAATGGCAATTACATCGAACCGTGAGATCTCCGAGAAGACATTATGGTTGCCAGTTTTTGTTGCACCTTTTAGCACCACCCAGGGGTCACGTGTAGGGCAACGGTGTAGGGTACCTACTCCCTGTGCAACTTAGTTCTCTATACTTGCTCACACTTAGGTACTATAAAACTGCTATGAGAGCCTTTGTTCTAATGTGTATGTGTACTTAATCGCATTCAGACATGATTCAGACAGGCAAATGTGTTTATATTTTTTAATCTCTAATGAAATACATGTTTATCTACACACATATCATAAATCCTCTAATATGCGTTCGGAAACCGTAGAAAATGACTCTCATTTCAACATTCAATGAATTTATGGCAATTTTCTTATCTGTGGCTAAGGCTACAGCAGTAATAAAATACTTCATTTTAATCTCATATATGATGTTAAAATATTACGTCAAACAAAACTGTCAAAATTTAAATGTCAAAGTTGACATGTCCCTATTCTAGTATCACTGAAAATTCAAATTCAGTCGATGCGAAATGTCAGCTCGATGTTTTTTTAGTATATATCGCACGAAATTTGAGCTAGAACGACATGATCACATCAGAATAAGGACTCTTTACTTTTTTTAAATAACATTCAGGTATCTGTTGCCAGTTCTGATTTCGATATTTCCGCAACCGTGCAAAAAAGGTTGTATTAACACAATTATTGTATTTATTTACTACGGTTTCTGAACCCATCTTAGAGTAATTATAATATGTGTGTAGATAAAGTAATGTATGCAACTGTACATAATTAGGCATTAAAACACTCGTGTGACCTCGCCTTCGGCTCGTTTCATAAAACACACTCGTGTTTTAATGCCCCTCATTATGTACCAGTTGCATAAACTACTATTACCTAATTTGTTTAAAATTGTACAGAATTCATAGATTGCTACTGTAAATTATATTATTATTATTATATCATGTTTCAGTTCATCTTACTAACTGCCTATCAATTTGTTTGGTCGTAATCTAATAGAACGTTTCTCTTTGTTCACAGCTCAGAAGCGTGCGCGTATCACAGAGGTGTGCTCCAGCCCATCGCCGCCCACAGACCAGCAGCCCGAGTCCAAGTCCCCCCCGCAGTCCCCTCCCCTCGCCACCCCGCCTCCGCGCTCGCCCTCCGACCACGAGCTCAACGTCGAAGAAGAACTCGAGGACCACTCCGAGACCTCACTCACTCCCGAAAACCTCTCCATGAAAGCGCCGAGACCAGAAGACTCGATGCAAGTGAAAAAAGAAGACGACGATAAATGGGAAAGCCCAGATTTCAAATACAAGATGTTCAGACGGGAACGAAAAGAGTCAATACCAGAGTCTTCTGAAGACTGCTCACCATCTTTCCAGAAATCACCTGTCGATGTTCTTATCAAAGTGTTTCCAAGGAAAAGTCGACAGGAGATCGAAGCGCTTCTAGCGCGCTGCAAAGGCGATGTAGTCGCAGCGATGGAGATGATGATTAACGGGACTGAGCCACCTACGAACGCGTACAACATGCAGCAAGAATCACCTCCATACATGCAGAATTATCAGTCTAAATCTGCTTTTTCTCCGTTGTCCAACCAGAGCTTTAAATTTTCTCCATCTCGGAGGTTCTTGACGCCTCCGTACAGCGGGACGGGGTACCTGCCCACGGTGATCCGGCCTCCGCCGGACTACCTGTCCGGGTTTATGCCGCCGGCCGAGCTGATGTACGGCCGGCAGATGCCCGTGCCGTCTCCCGGCACCTCGCCTCGCTCCGACAACACCAACACAGAGTTCTCGGATTAGGGGTGCCTGCATTGGACAGTGTTGTGAAGTGCTGGTACTTGGATTGTGTGATTCATTATGAATTCTTAGCAAAATTATAAGATAGGTAACATAACAAATAATTCAGCAGACAAAAATGTTGTGGTGCCGTGTAACAAACAGATGTTTTCCATAATCTAGGTTTACTGACAGTTTTTGGGTAAGCAAAACACGAAACTTGTACCTACACTTATACCTAATCAAGAAATTTCGTTATTTAGGTAGGTACGTCTAATATGGTTTCTTAGCATTCATAAAGATTTAATTAGTGTGCGTACTGCGTACCTACTTAATTATTTGTCTGGCTGGGTTATTTAAATAATGGTGGTTAATAAAGATTTGTATGTACCTAGTATGGAAATTTGAGTGTATATTGTAGATTGTAGAATATTGAGGTATTATAGATAAGTTTACCATAAAGCGCGCGATGAATCAGAATAAGGCGAGACAGATTTCATAGAATTCTACAATATTCTTCAATCTCTGTGTAATGCGAGTAATCTCCTTTTAAATGGTTGTCATCTTATCGAATATAAGTTTCAGGTTATTTCCAAACATCTATTTTACCTAGGTACGTATCAGTGGCGGAGCGTCCATACAACTCGATTCCCGCCGGCTTGCCTAATTTTCAGCAAGTCAAGTTCGTTTACTACGGCTCATGACGAATAAGAAAGGCAAAATATTTCCGGCTTCCCTAAGAATATTTTTGACGCGCCGCCACTGGTACGTATGACATTGTTTGAGAATTGTTTCATAGCAAAGAAAATAAGGAAGTGACATATAGTTCGTCAATTTTCCCGTAGAGAAAATAATATCATTATAGACTAAACTAGAGTCTCGGTTCAATTTATAAACTCGAAACGTCATTGTTGAAATTAAATTGTACTGGGATGGGACGACGTGTACCTACTAGAGGTGAGCTTCCGCTGTGTTGTGGTTGTGGAGTTCAGTGTAAAGGCCAATTTACATTGGCACCCTGCAATGAAGGCTGCGCTTTATGCGGGGTTTAGACTAGCAAAAACTTGCGTGCAATTTTCAATGAATTTTGATTAAAATGTAGGGTTTGATCGTAACCATCTTAACCTCGGTAGCCCGTAGCCCTGCAAAGTAAATAAACTTGCATTCAAGTTCTTTCCGATGTAAATCGGCCTTAAGATTGGTTTTACTCTACTCAAGTAAATAATCTGAAATTGGAATAACAACCAACTCGTTGCTTTTCTGAAATAACACTGTATCTCAAAAAACGTGTTTTTTCAGGAGAGAGGTTTGAAAGTTTACAGAAGTTACTTTGTAATAACTTTTATTTAAACTAACAAAAAACAAATCCTCTTTTTGTAATACCTTCATTGTTTATTGGAGTATACGACAAACCAAAGAAAACCTACAAAACAAAACAAAAATAGGGTTAAAAATCCAAAATTAGTAACATATTCAGAGTTGTGACTCAATAATTATGGGTTGTTGAAACGTTTTTATAAGCAATAACGTCACAAGACAAAATAATGAAACAGGATGGTTTATTGTTTTGATGAATAACGGCTCATTCGTCTTTAAGACATATTTTTATATAATATGTATTAGCAATACAGGAGTATTACGTGTTATATACCATAAACATTTTTTAACTTTGCATAACAGCGGCTTATTAGGACTTGTGTCAAAAAATATACCTAACTATTATATCGCTAACAATGGGATATTTTTGATTACCTCCACTACTTGGTATTCTTACCAAATTATTTTCTTAACGAAACATTAATATAGTGATACAGTAGCACAATTAGTCAATTTACGTCAAATTTATATGCGATTGCATCTTATAGCAGCTGAAATTATGTGATAACATTGTTTATCAGCTGAATAAAAGCATGCGATGGCATACTTTAGCAGCATTAACATGTTATACCTAGCACTTATAGCATCTGAAATTATCTAATGACATCTTTTTGCATTGTCTTATCTGGCTCTCAATGTATAAAATGTGCATAATATAATCTTACAGCAAAACGTGATTTGATGGTGACGAAAGTGATTCCACCCTAAAAATCTAGGTACTGTAGGTATTTATGGAAATCAATGCAAAGAGTCCTTTCTTTCTTTACTCTGCTACAGGGACCCCTTGTTGGCGAATCCGTTTTAAAGCAATGACTGTAATTTGCTAAAAAAATAGTCATGTTTATTGCATCTCTGTCAAGGTTTTGGATGACAACTTTTTTGTTGTGGTCAGTTTCGTTATTGGGATCTAGGGCGTTGGTAGTATAGGTACCTATATGTTTCTGGACTCGGTCTTTTACCAAGATTTCGATTTATCTGTAGACTTTGGAACCGTGTCCATGTCTGTAACTAAAAATCACTGTAAAGGTTCATCAGTATCATCATCATAATCCTCCTGGCCGATTTCGACCTCGGTGACTAGAAAGAAGAGCCTGGCTAGTGAGAGCGTCGGTCACGAGCTCTCAGGTGACTGAGATATCCTATCTTCGCAGTTAATGTGCGAGCACTCTCCCCAGAAATCGACACCCCTTCGACATAATTATAGTGAATGGCCGCAGGTGGTCGGGCCTTCAAATCCTCACGCTTAGCGTCAAGTTCACTTCGTCTTTATATATGCCTCCATTTTAACCGATCTTGAGCCAAAAACTCCCAGCACGATGGTGAACCGACGTCTCCGCGTGTGGCGCTACAGCACATCGTTATAATGCCGGAGTTGGCCGCCCTGTTTTCATCTTGCCATCTTGCAGTTCAGAATAAAAGATGTGATCAGCTATTCTGTCTTCAGATATTTGGTAGATGTGACCACACCATCGTAGCTGCCTACGCATTAGATAGGCTTCAATGCCGTCGACATTAGCACGGCGTAGAATTTCCGAATTCCTGACACGATCTGACCAGGAAATGTTCATAATGTCACGCAGGCATTTGATATAAAATCTATCCAATACGCGGATGTGCTTGCGGTAGAGACACCAAGTCCAGGTTTCGAAGGCATACAAGAGATTAGGATTATTAGATGTATATGTTAATAAAGTAATAACAGACAGAGCAATGAATAAAAGGAATAAATATTTTTTTGTGGACTATCTTACACAAATCGACCTAGTCCCAAACCAAGCAAAGCTTATACCACGGGTGACGATATACATACTCAATAATACTCATATAAATAAAATAAAAACATACAAAACAATTTTTCGGGTTCATGATACAATTAAATGTCCTGACCGGGACTCGAAACAGGGACCAGCTTTTAGGCAGGGTCACTACATACTAGGCTATTAATAGTGGTCGTCCAATGCATAATGTAGGTGCCCCCCACATGCGGTACAACGACTAATGAAGGCATAAGTCGATAGCACAGTCGTTTAACTGAATGAGGTATAACGACCAGTGACATAAGGCTGGTCTTTAGTGCCCGCATCAGGGATACGAGAGAGATTTCCGAAATACGTGCCATAGCTCCCCAATGCGGGGAGCCGGGCCCTCTTGATCAATAAAAATGTCTGAAAATGCGTCATGATGTATATCGATCAATTCAAAAACCGATAAAAAAGGATCTTTCCTTCACCCCGTATGCGGATTATATCAACCAATGAAATTGCGCCTGTATATAGATAGTGTTTGCAAGAGTACCCAGAAGAGTAAAAAGGGGTTGAGAGTCTTACTTGTTGTAAGTGTAGTTTAGTGTTACAGGAAGCTTGTGAAAACTGCTGAATATAATATTTTTTTCAACGAAATCATTAAGTTCACCTATTTTACAACAAACAAATTTAATAACAATCCGAACTAATTCAGTTTACTACATGAATACTTAATCCAGTGTTATCAAGTATACAGGCCTATTTCGCTAACAAGACCTTGCTCACACCTACGCTTTTCGTAAACACAAGTGCATTTGCTGATAAGTCCAAATATTTGTACTTACTTTCTCTTGAATAATGGCCCTTCTATAAATATTACATTGTTACACAAATATTTCATGGTGCATTGATGAACTATTTCACAATACGACACTATAGCAGAAAAAAGTAAATGGATGTGTGCGTATTATTTCTCGATGTGCCAGTAGTCAGCAAAATATCTTGGTGTCAACGTGAAAAGCTACGTCTCATCTGGCCTGCGGACGGTCTTGCACAAAAGTGGCATCGCAATTCGACCAATGGCATAACGGCACAATGCTGCCATCTGGCCATTTTTTAACGTAAAACGATGGGTGTTTTATTCACGATAAACTTTTGTGTGTTCCGCATCCAGTCCTTTACTTAGTTGCAAAACGTAGTATTTCGAGATACTGCGTTGTTTTAGAAAAGCAACGAACTGTGCGAATTAGAAAAAGGAAGGTAAGTCAAATTTTCTCTGTTCGCATACCTACTAAAGCGGCAATTACACTTCGTCGTTCACCTAAATGCGGTGGCCGAATTCATTTTAAACTAAGTACTTAGGCCAACGAACGTCGTCTTAACACTAGTCTGTCCGCCTACTACGGCGACTTGGCAGTTGTCGATCGCCGAATGCGGTCGACTAACGTGTTCTTTCCACTTTTGCGGTCGCCGCATGCAGCATGCGGCGAACGACGAAGTGTAATTGCCGATTTAGCGTAACAGCGCGCAGCTGCCTATCTTGTGCTAGCTCGGCATGATTACGTTGTTACGTTGTTAGTATTAGAGATAAACAACGATATCATGTACCGCGCCTCCAAAATTAATAAAATAGTAGTTTATGCAACTGGTACATAATGAGGGGCATTTGATGAATGCCTAATTATGTACAGTTGCATACATTACTTTATCTACACACATATTATAACTACTCTAAGATGGGTTCAGAAACCGTAGTAAATAAATACAATAATTGTGTTAATACAACCTTTTTTGCACGGTTGCGGAAATATCGAAATCAGAACTGGCAACCGATACCTGAATGTTATTTAAAAAAGTAAAGAGTCCCTATTCTGATGTGATCATGTCGTTCTAGCTCAAATTTCGTGCGATATATACTAAAAAAACATCGAGCTGACATTTCGCATCGACTGAATTTGAATTTTCAGTGATACTAGAATAGGGACATGTCAACTTTGACAGTTTTGTTTGACGTTTAATATTTTAACATCATATAATATGAGATTAAAATGAAAATTATATTACTGCTGTAGCCTTAGCCACAGATAAGAAAATTGCCATAAATTCATTGAATGTTGAAATGAGAGTCATTTTCTACGGTTTCCGAACGCATATTAGAGGATTTATGATATGTGTGTAGATAAAATCCTTTTTTGTTTGACGGCTGTCACGCACGCACGACATGCGTTGGGAGTATTTCGGAGGCGCGGGACATGTTATCGTAGTTTATTATCTTCTATTCACCACTAAAGTATACGAAGAGTGTTCAGTTGCGGCGTGTAACGCTGTTGTAAATAATGTTAACTAAAATAGTTAGTTATATCAGAGGTATATGTCGGAGTAGGCAAATAGTAGCGTGTATATTTATGCTTTAGAGTAATAATGGATATTAAATTTCATAAACTTTCTAGTTTAAAAAATGAGGTTATTATCATAAAATATAATGAACACATTATACAGTTTGTAAGTATAATAACATGTTATATTAAGTTTAATTTGCTACTAATTTCAAGTCGACTAATACTTTAAGTACCTTAGTACCAACTCTCAGATGTCTAAATAAGATGAAACACCTGACAATCATTTTATGATTCCACGTACTTTGTATGTATAAATACCTACACTACGTAATTAGCTAGTTACGTAAATACCTACACTACGTAAATACCTACACGTAATACTCGATAATCTTATTTAGGCTCAATTTTAGAAAAACGCCCAAAAATATATTTAACATACGAAATTAGAAACCAAAAGCGCTTTTCTAAAATTGCCGTACCTTAGTGTTCGTTAGAGTAAATAAAAATATTATTATTAAATATAATAATGGCATATGCCGTTGTACATATGTAGCTGTTAGCTTATGTAACCTTAGAGTAGCGTAGTTCGAATGTACCAATAATACGACGATCAATATACGAAGTCATGAACAGAAAATATCATTCATTATTTACCCCTTGATGCCTCGTTGGTACGCAAATGCCGCAATTCTATGGACGCTGCTTAATATTAAAATTAATTTTATATTAAAAATGGCCAATTAATTACTCTTGGCCTACATCTACCTAGTCAGATGGCAAAGACGAGAACAGAAGATGCCTAGATTCTCTCGTGCCTTCAGGGGAGGTATCCCCAACACATATCTCCCGCTCTAACACGCGTGAGTTTACAATTAACCATCCCGCTCTCTACGCAAGCTCTGCGCGTAGTTCCGTAAATATTTAGCTATAGTCATTAAGCCAATCATTTTATCAAAGCAAATCCAGCGAATTTGTCTATAACTATTTAGGATCTTTAATTGAGTACAAAAATTAAATGTTAAATATCAGTATTATAGCCGTAGTATTGAAAATACATTCCAAAAAGGGGAAACTTCGCGATTTTTTTCTATGGAGTGAAATTCATCAGGTCACTGCGATTTTGACTAGACAAGATCCTTACACATATATTTTTTTTAGATTTTAAGACACTATATTCTATGTCTCAGATGGTTTTGAAAACTCAAATTTAAAGTTCTGTCAATTGATATGCCCATGAACACCTGGGCTAACTCGAGCGGGGCACGTTCTAGGGATTTGATATCGATAAAAAAGGTGTCGATATATATTGTTACATGTGCTCATTGAAAATTCTGGTTACTACACCATAAAAGAAGTAGTCAGTTACTGACTGACTACTTTAACCATAAAAAAGTAGTCCAGTTACTGACTGACTACTTTTTTTATGGTGTAGAAACCAGAATTTTCAGTAAAAGGAAACAATAACCAACATATATATAAAATTTATATTTTCATCTAGAGGGCAATCTTCAATACCGACGAACATGGAAAAAATATTAATTGTGTAGGTACTATGAAATCGATATATTTTTTGTCCATAAAATATTTTGCAGTTTGCTACATCACTTTCATATAGGTCACTTTTTTGTTTCAGATACATGTATCGAGTGTGATGTGTGTGTGAAAAACAAAACATTTTTTATTTGAATATTGAATAGGTACCTATGTAGCGGCCTTCATAATACCTAACATATATTTTTCGAATCAATAAATTTAAAACAAATCGAATCCAAATACACATACTACTTACTCGTATAGCCATACTAACTCTATCATTTCCATTTCTCTCCATAAAACTGAAAATATACATCTTCCTGTATATCCTACGTATGGCAGTTCCACTACATTGCCTCCGTCAGTAGACAGACAGCCTGTAGGTCAGCCTAGATTATTGCAGCCGGGACAAGAGGCCCACATGTCCGCTCACGCTTGACGGTTCCCCAGACAAAGGGCTGTGGACAAGGGTAAGGACACACCTTGCCGACCGCGAGTGCTCATGAGATTAGATTATACACTATAAACTAACGCGCATATTTCCGAAAACTGACAGCATTGCATACAGAGCTTTTACGCCACTATTCAAAAAGGTGAAAGGTTGCTGACATTTTTTGGTACCTAGTTCCTCGCCTCTGACACATAAATCAAAACCAGCGTAAGTATATTAGGTACGTGCCTTGGCTTCACCTAGATCGTGCCAGAGCATGACTAGTCCGTCAGGCGTAACGACCTCAGACCATCGAAATAATTCTTCTTTCTATGATCTGTGTACCTCAAGTATATTTTTTTCCGAAACAAAACACAAACGAACGCGTTTGCGTTTACTATCATTCTAAAAGGCAACGCGAGCAGCGCCTCTGGTGGCCTTAGGTGGTAATTATTTTTTGCCATATAAATTAAGGCAAAACACAAACGTGATCGTACACTAGAGGTACGTACAGTCAACCAATTTGATTTCTGGGCCACTTCGTACTTTGTCACAGTGACATTAATATGGGACCTCTAGCGGCTTTCGTATAGATTGTCACTGTAACAAGGTACGAAGTGGCCCAGTAGCTCTAGTATAAGTTTTTTCGAAACATTAACTAATTCGAACGCGTTTGCGTTTTGTCTCAAAATGTATGAAAGTGGTATGGAAACTTGAACAGTGCCTCTGGTGGTCACTAGCGGAAACTAAAACAGCGAGTATAACATTTGTTGCTAACCGATGAACGCGCGTATTTCAAACTCAGTGAGAGCGTTTTCATACATTTGAGACAAAACGCAAACGCGTTCGAATTAGTTAATGTTTCGAAATAACTTATACTAGAGCTACAGAAACCAAATTGGTTGACTGTACGTACCTCTAGTGTACGATCACGTTTGTGTTTTGCCTTAATTTATATGGCAAAAAATAATTACCACCTAAGTGACCTAAGGCCACCTGAGGCGCAGAGCTCGTTCCGCTTGTGGCACCCCGTGGCTCGCCCCTTACCGGGCAGCGCACTGTTCTACAACGCAGAGCCGTGACATTATCTTGCGTCAGCGGCGCTCGAGCCTCCGTCAATCCTTAATGGGAATCGATTGCACCGAGTCGGTCCAGTCGGCGTCATTAACTACCGCCTATCTATTGTCGATGAAGACCCGTATTGGCTCGGTTGAACAAGAACTGAAATGTAGATACTTGACGACAAAATAATCAATCAAAATGCATAATATTATACTTACTTTTTCATGAGACGTTATATATTAGGATTTTTTTACAATTTATATACAAGAATACAACAGTAATTTAAATAATATTAAAGCTAACTTAACTCTAAAACCGGCCCTTGAGGCATTGTAGCTACGGAGGATGCTGGCGGCATTTCCTCACGGTATTCGCAATGCTGATATTTTGTGCGAGGAAGTCGCCAGCTCTACAATCACCAGTTAGGTAGTAAGTCAAACAGACGCTTCGCGATTTCACTTAAGCGGCAATTACACTTTGTCGTTCACCTAATGCGGTCGCCGAATTCATTTTAAACTACATAGGCCAACGAACGTCGTCTTTACACTAGTCTGTCCGCCTACTACGGCTACTTGGCAGCTGTCCATCGCCGAATGCGGCCGACTAACTTGTTCTTTACACTTTTGCGGTCGCCGCATGCAGCATGCGGCGAACGACGAAGTGAAAGGCTTGGTCACACCGCTTGCGGGACGCAAGCGGGACGCTGCGCTGCGCGCCAAAATGTATGAACCCGTCCCGCTCGCGTCGCGCAACCTATGTGACGTCGCTAACCTGTTAGCATACGTTCCGGCGCGCAGCGGTCGCGTCGCGCGGACTTCGCGCAACGCAGTGTGACCAAGCCTTAATTGCCGCTTTAAGGAAAAATTTGTATTTAAAGTAAATTCATGTCTTAAGTTTTTACCAATTATCGAAAGAATTCTCTATTCTATATCAAGTTTTAGTACTCTGCGTCAACATTACTCGTAGCAACACGCAACACAGACCGTCGTAGTGCGCAACCAAAGCATGTAAAAACTAAAAGTAACATGGCAATATCCGCATTCAGCCGCCGCATCAAGCGGACAATAGGCGAGACAAAGGTCGTGAAAGACCCTCGGTGCGAGGACCATCGCGGCTTGCGGCGTGTGGCGTGTGACGACGTGTGGCGTGGCGTGGCGTGACAGCCATCACGTCGAGTTGGCAAGCATTTGATTGAGCGTTAGATATTGTTTGTTTTCGAGCGTGTACAGTCAAACAATTTGATTTCTAGGCCACTTTGTACCTTGTCACAGTGAAAATCAATATGAAAGTTGATAGAGATCTGACATTAATGTCGATATGACAAGGTAGAGGTGTCGCAGGCAAATTGCATAATCCGCCGTATTACATTACAGCTAGCCGTTTTACAAAACAGAGCCGTTTTGTATTATGGTGGGTCAACGATTAGCCAGATTGAATACGGCTGAACGAAAATCCGCCGGAATGTGTTCGGCGCTTTACGTTATTCAAATCGCCTAGCCGTAATGTAAAACAGCGGTTCAGTCGGATTGTATAATACGCCGTAATACATTACGGCTAGCCGTTTTATATAACGGCTAGCCGTTTTACATAACGACTACCCATTTTACATACCGGCTAGCCGTTTTATATAACGGCTAGCCGTTTTATACAACGGCGGATCAACGATACTGAATACAGCTCCGCTCCCACAAGTCCGCCGGATTCAATTCGCCTAGCCGTAATGTAAAACAACGGTTCGTTAGTCGCCACTTTGACATTTTTTTGTTCAATTGATTAGAGTATTAATAAATATTCGGTTCTGGCGCTTCGCCGGCCGCTGCCGCGGCACGCTTGCTTCGCTCGCTCGGCTCGCGCGCTGTAGGGTCGCAGTTCTAACGAACACTCCTCCTCGCTCCGCTCGTCGTCGTACCTAACGAAGACTCTGGGTAAATGTCCTAACCATGCGGCTAAACTAAACGTAAGCTGTCATGTTGTAGAACGTATCGCAATGACGATGCGGCTAAACGTTAAGCCGCCGTATTACAAAATCGCTCTGTTTTGTAAAACGGCTAGCCGTAATGTAAACCGGCGGATTATACAATCCGGCTGCGACATAGGTACCAAGTGGCCCAGAAATCGGATTGGTTGAACGCACCTACGTTTTGTTTGGGTATTTTTCAGCATTACGTAACAAGATGCATTTGGAAAAACTTACGTTTAAATGTGAAAACCTTCGACAGAATTGAATACAGGTATCGGACGACCGATGTTTGCCCGAAGTTTTTATCAACACGAATTTTCACACAAATGGCAATTCACTTTTATAGCAAATCTCGTGGCGTAAGGCCGTGTTTGGGGCACCAAATTAAAAACATAATAAAATCCAATCTTATTGGATAGGATAACATTAGGTACCTATTATTTATTACATTTATGAATGAAATTTACTTAATAATATTTTATCTACACCCATATAGTAAATCCTCTTTTATAAGTTCAAATACCGTAGATAAGACCCCGCTTTATAATATACTGTGCGGCTGTTGCGTGCGTCCCCTATTAGATCACGAAATATAACACTTTAACGAGATCACGTACAAAATTAAGACACAGCTGCGGGCTGGCGGCGGAGGCGCGGGCCGGCCTGTCGACGCAAACATGGCGCACGCCGGCGAGAAGTGCCCACACGAAACACATGAAAGAGGATTTAATATATGTATGTAGATAAAGTAGTGTATGCAACTGTACATAATTAGGCATTAAAACACTCGTGTGACCTTATTATGAAACTCGCCTTCGGCTCGTTTCATAAAACACACTCGTGTTTTAATGCCCCTCATTATCTACCAGTTGCATAAACTACTATTTAATAGGTACTATTTATTTCGTTACTATAGATAGAGTTTGTTTATTTATTTAGTTGTTAAGTATTCTGGTATATATTATTTCTTACACCTTTTGTTAAGTTCTTTAATAAATAAATAACCTTAATAACTAAAATGCCGCGCCGACAAAAATAAAACTTTAAAGTTTTAAGACCACATCACCACAAACCTTCCCACGCAAACAAACAATGCAGTAATCCTACCAATTTATTTGCCATTTATCCATGCCCTATCTTGCTTTCACATAAAGTCTACTGTTGCTTGTTATAATGACAAATAAATCGGCGGTAACGACCAACAATATAAATCAGTAATGACCAAGGACTTAATCACGTGTAAATACGCACTATTTTTGTTTGTTTAATATCGCAGTTACTTTGGTTAGAGTTTGACCCTCAATTGATTCGTGAACTATTTAAAACCGCATAATGAAGTGAAGAGTTAAAGCGCCATTAGGGCGGCCATCTTGGGCGGTCGCGTGCCGGCGCGCGCGCATGATTAGATAAAGCCCGCTATTCAATGATAAACATACTTATGTAATTGTAATATTTTAATACTGCGTGACTTAATTTTAGGAGACAAGTACAAAATTTAATGAATTTAATCGTTTTCACCGCACTTTCCCATTAGGAATGGATTCAAGCCAACGAAATGATGCGACACGTTATTTACTTAAGAGGAGAGGTAGGGCAAGCTCTCTCCATACAAACTTTGTGCAGGATTTACTTCGTTTGTGTTTGCATTAAAGTTATGATTTTTGGTCAGTATGCTTATTTTTCTGATAGCTATTTCGTGATGTAATTTTTTTTTTATATCACACCTGGCCATAAAGTGGCCATTATCGCACGCTCCGCGTGCGAAAAAACCCACTTCCTGGCCAGGGGGTGACATAAAATTTTGTACTTACCACGGGCGATAATAAAGAAAGTCTCAGATCGCATATTTATCGCCCTTGCCTTCGGCTCGGGCGTAAAATACCTGCGATCTGAGACATTCTTTGTTTTATCGCCCTTGGTAAGTAATGTACTATTATTATGTATGTTTTTCCCGTTCACGGGACAATGGTGTCCCGGACCTTTGGGAGGCGTGCGCGGAGCCGAAGTACCATCGAGTACCACATAGCCAACACGTAGAGGCCCTTTTGACAATTTAATGAAATGCAAGGGATACACCGAGCGGATGCTGTCCCTGCCCGTGTCATGGGACGCACACAGAGACAGCACCCGCCAGGGTGTATAGGGACTATTGTTGGTGGATGGAATCTAAATGAACCGTGTTATTAGGTGAAGATGATGGACTAATGGCCGGGCTATTGGGTGAGACATCGGACGCCTGCCTAATAAAACAGTCTCTCATTATTATTATTATTATATTTTTGAATTTTGATTTTTTTTGAAATATTTGAAAATTTTCACATCGCGATCTTCGCATATCTAATATTTACTACCAAAAAAACTATTATATTTGTTAGTGCCAAAACCGACGAATAAAACGTGCACAAAGTTTGTATGGGGAAGGCCTTGCCTTAAGTATATTTAATTACAGTTATACGCGCAGTTAATCGAGTTATTATTATTACTTATTAGGTTAGATGAGAATGGTATACAGACAGGTCAAAACTACTTCGGTATTGTAAAAAATGCATAACTAATTTCAAAATAAAGATTTAATGTCATACCTAATGTTTAGCGTTTCGTAAAGTAGGTATATGTACCTACTATACTGCGTGATGCAAAAAATTACGGCGTAACGAAAACTGATACCCTGGTTCAAAAAGCGTTCTGGACCATTGCCAATGATCCTCGGAAAATTAAAAAAATCTAGGCCTTTTTTTTGAAACGTCACTCGTGTTCAATTCACAATAATAGCCTAAGAATATAGTTTCAGTTTTCGTTACACCATTAAAACAATTACTACCTACACTACAGCTTGACTGTGAATAGCGCGCCTTAGATCTGAAATCTGCTAGTTGTTGATCCGTTTTGACATGTCAGTTTTGGTTTTTGATTTTCCGCGAGAATTAACATATTTATCGCGGGGTATTGTGGGCCGATGATGCCGAGGGGGAGCTGCAATAGTTTCAATAGCATAAGTTGTGCATAGTTATAAAACAATTATATTACTACAATATATAAGCTACGTTGAATACGTTTATTATGATTCTTTGAAATCAATTTCAGTTAAATAATTAAACGAAATGCTATATTTACTTTTGACGATACGAGATCGCTACGTAGATGAACATCACTAGCACAGAATAAGTACCTAATAGTATATACAAACTAGGAAGATGAGTACAATTAATTAAACCAAGGTTAAAGGCCGATTTATATTTAAAATAACTTGAGTTAAGATGAATACGATCAAACCCTGTAATGCAATGTAATCAAAGTTCTTGCTAGTCAAAACCGCGCATAACAACTAATTTAAATCGTTCCAATATTCAACACAGTAATAACCAATAGTTGACATCCATCGTTCATCTCTATTTTTATTATTTAAGCATCATATGTCATGATATTGGGACAATGTCGAGCACTGGGACATTTAACTCAAATGTGTTTCATCCTCGTTTTATCACTTCTTCACTAATACAATTTCAGAAATAAATAATGACACTTACACCACTTTAATAAGTTGAAAAACTCACCATGAACAGTTTTGGCAACAAATTATCCCGCCAGATGTACAGTCGCATGCATAAATAAGGGCATTAACAACGGGAAAGGATTCACTAGCGCTTTACACTGCACTGAATAACGGGTACACGCGGGTACAGTCGCATAAATAACTTCCGTCTGCCGCAGGGGCGGTAAATCACGCATTGTGGCGGCACAATGGACACAGGGATGACTGTACAAGTTCGCCAGTCTACAGAATACATTTAGATATAAGTGCAAATATGATTTAATTTGTCAGCAAGGTACCAAAAAGTGCCTATAATTGCGTATAATAAGCAGTGACCTAGTAATCTCACTGCATCGAATGTGAAAAGTGGAATGAACCACGCGATCTGGCGAACTAAATCCTCGCGATTTTAAATAAAGTGACTCCTCTATAACACTGTATACCTACTGTTCCTAAGAAAAAATTGGATAAATAAAAAATAGTAGGATAACGGTTTGAAATATTAACCGGTTTCCGAGCCCTGCTCGTCGGTAATGAATGTGTTAAAGTACCTACTCAACTAAAAGATCACTCATACTGTATACTGTACCTATAGGACAGTCACTATACGTTTTGAATAAAGGATGATTCACGCTAGACCGTTCCGTGTCCGGGCCGGCCCGTTTTCTATGACAGACACGGAACGGTCTACTGTGAATCAACCTTAAGACGTGCACCTTCACGAGTTAAGAGGAGCCACCCAGCTCTCTCTTAACAGCTCCATAATTCAATACTTTCTTCCAGCTAACTTGCACTATTACAATAAGTTCAGTAGACAAGGACAGCCGTAGGTACAAAGTAGCTCGAGTGCAACAGAGACAACGCGCCCTTTGTTCAAGTTCGCGCCCAACCAAGCGGTGGTATAAATTGTAAAATTATGCTCCGATTTTCCTGATTAAACTTACCTTGGAAGGCTTTATCACAAGATTTATAGCGCGGCGTTGCTTGGGCGATCCAAACGTTGTCCGATGTGTTATACCTACCTTATAGTTTCTTTTGAATAGTTTACCTAAGTACTTACCTGTCGTGGAGAATATTAATATGTCACGTAGAGTAAAAGTAGTTCAATTTACGATTGGTTTTAAGGGGGGCTGGCTTTCGTATTATTTCTATACAGGTACACCATTTCCTAATTTATTTATTCGTTAATCAAATATAGGTACATATTTTTTTATAAGACTTTGTATGCAGCTAAGGCGAAAGTTAAGGTTACAGAGTTGTGTGATAGTATGGCGTTAGCCTCCATAAACTACTTTTCAATCGCTTTTCCTATATAGGACCATTCGTTCTCAATGAAGAAATATGCCAAGAGGTAGCGTTCAAACCTAGCTCAAACATGTAGATGTGTCTGCGACGCGGAACATTAAAATATGAAGATGTCTATGTTATAATACCATATTGTGTTCTTATAGGTAATTCATAAATATAAGTACCCCAAAGGTTCAAAAATATCTGTGCAACCTTATGCCCTTAACAATAAAATCGTGTTCGCAATCTTTATCACTTTCATCAAATATTTTGTTACGATAGTATTTAGTCTACGGTTGTCTTGTCTTTTTACGATCGTCATATTTCGAGCTGTCTTGTGATGTCTTAAAGTAATAAATATCTTTATAATATTTCTAACTGTTTGCTGTTCCTCTACTAACACCTCAATATATTTACGAACTCGACTGTACGGATACAAAAACAGCGCTGGAACTGTTTGTAAGCTCGCAGATTAAATATGAAATTAAAATCCGGTGACAGACACATTATAAAACAGGAAAAAAAACAAATTCACTGGTGCTTAGCGGGCAGCGGGCGACGAAGGGAGGGGGGGTAATAAAAATAATTACCGGGAGAGTGTCGCTGACAGCCAATGAGTAGGCCGAGAGTGTGGACACGGCTTCTTTTTTTAATATTAAGTAATACAAAGGAGTAACTATTTAATTTAGATCAAGTAGGTACATGGTGTTAATAATACGAAGGGTTGTTAGATATGTAATTATTTACCAACTTATTTGCGGGTCGCGTTTTTAGGTCTTTGAGAGTTTTAGGTTGTACATTATTGGCGTTAAAATTGATATCTAATAGATTAACACAATTTTCATCGGCGAAGTATACCTTAGTGCGGTCAAGCTTTCATGCCACGCTGGCCAATAGACGCCACCGCAGGTCACTTTCTACTCACTAATTTACTTCCGCGATCTTAGCTTAGCGATCTACTTATAGTTTACAGCACTAAACTCTGCTACGCCGTAGCAGCGCGTACTCGCCTACGAAATACTCCGTCTTCGCGCCGGCAGCGCCACAAATAGCTATCGCCATTTGACGCCACCGTGCTCGGCGTTAACCAGACCACTGTATTTATTTAATTCCTTTTTAAGTCTAAATTAAATTGCTGGCTTATGAAAAAGTGTTTTTATCGGGTCAGTTATTTTCTCGAACTTACTATAACTAGTTATAGACTTAAATAATTATATTATATTTAGTAATTAATTTTGACATGTTATTTATATTCTATTATTCTATTCCTAAATTCAATTGTTTAATTATAATATTTAATTGTATACCTACTCAATTTGTAAAATATTTGCACGCCTTATTGTGGTTGAATACGTGATACAAAAACGATGTAATACCTTATAAGCTAAACTGTATTCTATGCAAATCATTTATTGATTGATTGATACAAAAAAAAAGACAAAAAAAAATAGGTTCCGAGCACGATTTGAACCTGCAACTTTCTGGCATACCTACGCGGCAAATCTTTTCTAGCCTCTGAGTTACCGGAGCATCCACGCTCGGCACCCAAATTCCTCAACCGTTCCTTCTTACAACGCCTTAGTGTAGAACCTGAGTGGACGCTCGAGCGTTGCGTCCAGCGTTGCGTGCAGCGGGGCGTGCATGTCAAACAATTGAAACTCATACTGGTGTCCTGAGTCGCCGCCGCGCCGCACAAATAGTATGGACGCTCGGCCGCAACGCTGGACGCGACGCCGAACGCTCCGCTCCGAGCGTCCACTCAGGCCTTAGTGGCCTTACACTTAGGAAGCCGTACAGCGATATAGATCTAACTAGAAGCCGCGTATGCCAGAAAGTCGCAGGTTCGAATCCTGCTTGGAGCCAAACATTTTAAATTTGATTATAATTAAAGTTTATATTTGGCATTAGCAGCGTTACTGCTTATTACAACAATTATTCCTTTAATTCCCGTTTACAGTTACAATACATAATTGAGCTATGTTATAGTTTACATTAATAAATTCCGCTACGCCGTAGGGGCGTCGTTCGGGCCGCTGAAGCCGCTCAACCAATCTCACTGGAGCGCAAACTCTTAGAGTATTCCAGTGTTTAAACAGCCCGCGTGGTCGTGTCGGGGTTCCCCTGGATTTTCCCCAGGCCACTTTTATCGCTTTATTGGGCCCAGCCCACAAAGCCACAGTCGGGTCTAAAAAACCGGCAAAGTGCGTGTCGGATCACGCACAACGAAGGGTTCCGTACCGACGCCTACTACTCCACATTTCAAAACACGATTTAATACCTTGAATCAAAAAAGGTCGTATCTTCATAGGGAAGTCACAGCACTTAGTTACGTCCTTTTGTTTGAGCAAGAGTTTTTCAGTGATAACTCAAAAACCCTTTTCCCATCTTGTTCAAACGAAAAATCGTTGAAAGTATTTTTTAATATGTACGCCGTCTCAATATTTTTCAGAATTTTAATCTTCATAGTTTGGAAATTAGAGGGGGGGGAGGGGGACACATTTTGTACGACTTTGGGAGCTAATATCTCACCAACTTAAATGGAAAACTTTCTTAGTAACCTCTATATCATTTTTAAAGGCCTATCCAAAAACCAATCCTCACAACTACTTGGATTGAAAAAGAAATTTTCGTCCCCCGGTTACATGTATGGGGTGCCCCCTAATTTTTTTTTTCCTAATTTCACATCACATTTATAACAAATTTCATAATTCTAGTAATTATAGTCTCCGAGTAAACCGGCTGTGACATACGGACAGACAGACATGACGAAACTATAAGGGTTCCGTTTCAGCCATTCTGGCTATGGAACCCTAAAAAAGGTCCGTCTCCACACCAGCCGGCTCAGCGCGGATTGTAAGCGGTAGCGCCACAAGTATCGACGATCACACGCCACCCCGCTCGCCGTTAACCAGGCCACTGTTTATTTACTTAATTCCTTTACTTCGCGTTTATTTTTAACCCAATTTTTATGGTTCCGAACCTCATAAGGAAAAAATGGAACCCTTATAAGATCACTTTGTTGTCCGTCTGTCTGTTGTTCTCGGGAACGCTTGAAGGTATCGAGTTGAAATTAAAACCATATAGTTACCTACTCAAGTTTGCGGACGCTTTGAAGCTGTGAAAAAATCAAACTTCTAAATAAACGTAAAAAAATATACCAACGACCGTTTATGCCATAAAAAACGTACATTTTTACATTTAGTTTGATTTGGTAAATCATAGGGTACTTCCCGTTGACCTAGAACTATTAAATTTGGCAAGTAATATCGTCTGGTCTGGCACTACAGATACGGAAAAATCTGAAAACTATATAACTATACATTTCTTATGAAATAACTAAAAAAAATCCTACTTAATAAGGTAATGAATGCAGAAGTAAGGATTTATGGATATTTGTTAAATAAAAACGGCTGAACAGATTATGATGAAACTTGGTATACATAGGGTTCTTAGCCTGGATTATCATACGAGTATAGGATACTTTTTTTTATTTAAATTCGGTTTCTAACGACAACGGTGACGGTGGATAATGATAAAATTGTTCTTATACAGTCATGCTGCGTTATTAGGTATTAGTCACGCGCAAATCACAGACTCAAAAATCTACGTAACACAGCTTACCTTTTTTTCTATTTACTTACTTATATACCTACATATAATTACAACGACAATGGCAAACAAGCGTACGGGCCACCGGATGGTAAGCCGCCCACAACTCCAAAACAATCACGTGCGCGTAGCTGACCCTTTATAGAATTTGAGGATTCACTGTGCTGACGTAGAAGGGACAAATTTAGGTTCGCTCTCAACACAGTGCATCCTCGGGAGCTCTGGCAATCTAGCTCGCCTCCAGAAACACAACACTACGTATACTTGTATAGTAGGTAAATAATGTTATTATGGCTGTAGTCTTCTGCAAGGCGGTAGGTACTTCCAGCGCAACCGGCTGCTCCAAATTCGAATATTACATTTATCTACACACATATCATAAATCCTCTAATATGCGTTCGGAAACCGTAGAAAATGACTCTCATTTCAACATTCAATGAATTTATGGCAATTTTCTTATCTGTGGCTAAGGCTACAGCAGTAATAAAATATTTCATTTTAATCTCATATATGATGTTAAAATATTACGTCAAACAAAACTGTCAAAATTTAAATGTCAAAGTTGACATGTCCCTATTCTAGTATCACTGAAAATTCAAATTCAGTCGATGCGAAATGTCAGCTCGATGTTTTTTTAGTATTATTATATCGCACGAAATTTGAGCTAGAACGACATGATCACATCACAATAAGGACTCTTTACTTTTTAAAATAACATTCAGGTATCTGTTGCCAGTTCTGATTTCGATATTTCCGCAACCGTGCAAAAAAAGGTTGTATTAACACAATTATTGTATTTATTTACTACGGTTTCTGAACCCATCTTAGAGTAATTATAATATGTGTGTAGATAAAGTAATGTATGCAACTGTACATAATTAGGCATTAAAACACTCGTGTGACCTTATTATGAAACTCGCCTTCGGCTCGTTTCATAAAACACACTCGTGTTTTAATGCCCCTCATTATGTACCAGTTGCATAAACTACTATTAGCTGTGCCCTGCCTTTCCTACTTACGTGTATTATGAGATTATATCTTTTAATTTTGCACATACATTTGAAACTCAAATCGTAGAGAGTAACTAAAAATACAAATACAAAATTTATTTATTTACCACATAGCAAGTAGGTATGTATACAATTATGAACCCTTAAACTTAATTTACATGCAACATTTCATTAGAGCAGACAATGATCTTCACACTAAGTAGGCCGAGCCTGTGTCGTGAAGGCCGTATGATATTACCAAAAGATTAAAACAGGAGAATGATACAGATAGATTGATTGACATTACAGTTAGAGACTACAAGTAGGTAAACAAGAATGATGGACTTAAGTATAAATTTTGAAATTAAACTAAAACAGAAGTATAACAGTGGCAATGCTGACATAACCCTGCATCTTCGTTTTGATAGTTTTAATTTTACTTTCTACTTAAGCTGTTTTAATCCATTACTTATTACCTATGTGTGTGTGTCTCACGTAATGAAGTGCATTCAAGATTCAGGTGTCGCTCCAATGTGCAGTGCCAACGAAGGTGCAGTTGTCAAAAGACACTAAATTCTCGGTTTCTATCAGCTTTAAAGCTTTACAAATAGGTATATATATATACTTACCTAGTTTCGAAAATGCAAATGTGATTTCTCGCTGTCAGTTAGGATAATGGAAATTTTTCCCATCTCCTAAGCTATAAACAGATTTCCCGCGTATCCCGATTTGGAGCCTGTTTCGACTTGGGATAGTTTTTCCCCTTTCGAAGCATTTAATCATCTCACTCATAGGTATCTGGAGCAGAGCAGCCCAACTGGGAAATGAATGAGGTACCTCCACTGGTAATATAAATGGGGTGTTCTTATTAAAGTAGGTGCTTGTTCTGTAGACATTTGTGTGATGTCATGTGGTGTGGTGAGTTATGAATGAAATAAAAATGTATCCGGTTGATTTCAGTTACTGTAAAACGAGGGTAAAAACAAACACCAAAACGCCTAAAAGTCGAGTATTTTAATTCATTGACGTTGTTGCAATTATTAATTCTACTGCTTTGTTCGTTGTAAAAGACACACTTCCTCTTGGTTGTTAACTGGCGCCATCTAGCGTTGAGAAGCTTGTTCAGAGAACACGTGCGTATGTGGAAGACTGTTGGTTTGCGCGGCTTCGTTACCACCACTAGATAGCGCTGTCACGGTTAGTTATGCATAATATTAGATAGATGGCGATATTTTTGAGAACCATCATTTTAACAGAAATTATATCGACAGCTTTTAACCCTTTGAACGACATTCTTCATGTACGGCAGTGACCCCTACACGTTTACTGTTTTTCCATAAGAGATTGACTTTGACAACGTAGTACGTCATAACAGCTATAGGCCGTCATATCATAACCTAGGTAGTCGTTTTTGGCGCCGTAGGTAGGTACAACACGCGACACCTTTATATATGTGTGTTTGGTGTTCAAAGGGTTTCTTCAGACGAAAATAGGGTATTAATCAACCTACCCCATGAACAAGAACATACCAGGTAAACAATCTAGCTTACATGCCAGCGATGAAAACTACAGCTCACGATGAACGATGTCTGCTACAATTATTTAAGTTGGCAGAGTTTTAAACTAATCAGTACAAAAAACAACTTTAACATTGCATGTTAGAAGATACAAAATTAAATTCATCGGCCACTAATAGATACTCAGGGATGTATGATAGGTATTCACAACGCTTACGGATGACTCGCTTTACACGATATATAATTGTATGGCCTCCGATTACCTACGAAAATTTGTAACGGACTATCAACATCACTGGTAACTTTCTAACCATTTGTGGGATCAACTTATCTATACGAGTATATATAAAGTTGATGGGTGACTGATTAATCACCGCCCCGCCGAAACTGCCAGTCCTAGAAATTTGAAATTTACACTATAGTTAGGTTTTATAACGGAGGCAAGGGATAAGACGGGATTTTTGGAAATTCCACCCCTAAGGGGGTAAAACAGGGGTGCAAAGTTTGTATGGGGGGCAATAATTTTTTTAAGGTCCAGACTTGAAACTTTGTACGAAGACTCCTTAAAATAAGACAATGAAACTTATATCTGCGTTTTCAAAATTTTCGTCTCCTAAAGGGTTGAAAATGGGGGTGAAATATTGTATGGGGAGCAATTTTTTTTTTATAGTGATAGTCTTCAAACTTTGTATGAAAGTTTCTTATAATAATACAAAAAAAAATATTTCAGCGTTTTTCGAAACTCATCCCCGAAAGGGGTTAAAAAGGGGTTCCAAGTTTGTATGGGGAGCAAATTTTTTTTTAAGTGTGGTACTTCAATTTTCTTACAGAGATAGATAGATAGATAGATAGATAAACACTTTATTCATTCCCACAATTTACATGGCATGAAATGACGAAAAGAAACATGCAACTTAAGGATAAACATAATTATTAATCACAGACATTATTAAACTAGAAAAAAATTAACCAAAAGTGATACAATATAGCCATGTGTTGTGGCAGAGAATGGGCGCTGGCTCAGCATAATTGATGCGGCAGGAGGCCACATCGCTGATATTCTGCCAGGACCCTACAAAAAATAATTAAAACACGACCAGTGCAACGCTGTGTGTGTGTATGTGTGTGTGTGTGTGTGAGTGTGTGAGTGTGTCTGTGTATGATTGTGGGTGTGTGAGTATGTGTGTGTGCATTTTATATTGTGATGAATGAAATAACAAGAGTGTGCGGTAATATTTGTGGTCTAAAAAGCCTGTTTTGTTTCCATTCATGAAGGGGGGGGGGGGGGGGGGGGGCGAAGGGGAGAATGCAGAAGTCAGGGATTCTGTTTTTGAGAATTTAAAAGATGTAGGCGATATTTTAACCTAAAATTATTTTTATTTCTTATTTCACGAATTGGTGGTGGTATGTTATTCCAACATTTAGTGGCCTGATACCGGAAAGACTCTCTGTTTAAATAAAACAAAACTAATTTCAGCGTTTTTTAAATAAAACAAAACTAATTTCAGCGTTTTTTTTAAATTCATCCCCTCAAGGGGTTAAAAAGGGTTTCAAGAAAGACTTAAATTTTTTTACACTCTCTGTTTAAATACAACAAAACAAATTTCAGCGTTTTTCGAAGTTCATCCCTAAATGTCTTAAAAAAGGATTTCTGTGAAACTTAGTTAATCTTTTAACTCCCTAAATGACCTCTTGGTCATTTTGCATGGAGAACAAAATTATTTTTAAGATAGAAACTTTAAAACTTCCTGAATAAACATCAAAATAAAAAAAAAACAGATTTCAGAGTTTTTCAAAATTTGCCCTCTGAAGGGATGAAAACAAATTTTATTTTCAATGAGACTTGGAACTTTGTTTATAGGCCTAGCATAACTTTGTCTCTCTGTAACCCCTTCACGCTTAAACTGCTGAACTGATTAAGATGAAATTTGGTGCGAATATAGTTCAGTTCGAGTCCGAGGAAAGGATGGTTTTCATCCCATCCCGGAAGTAGAAGTTTGTATGGAACAGAGATAACTAGGTAACCACCTGAAATAAAAGAACAGCGATAAAATTCTAACGCGATGACCGAGCTCTACGCAGACGAAGTTGCGGGCAAAAGCTAGTAATCTATATATATATATAAAGTTGATAGGGTGACTGACTTTTTTTTTTTTTTTTTTTTTCGTGGGTGGAGGAGATCCTCATTGGATACTGCCGGCCCGGTTCCGGCCGCATGCCCGACTAATCACCGCCCCGCCGAAACTGCCGGTCCTAGAAATTTGAAATTTACACTGTAGTTAGAGTATATATAACGGAGGCAAGGGATAAGTCGGGATTTTTGGAAATTCTATTGGAAAAAAAACAGGGGTGCAAAGTTTGTATGGGGGGCAATAATTTTTTTAAGGTACAGACTTGAAACTTTGTACAAAAACTCCTTAAAATAAGACAATGAAAGTTGTATCTGCGTTTTCAAAATTTTCGTCTCCTAAAGGGTTGAAAATGGGGGTGAAATATTGTATGGGCAGCAATTTTTGTTTAAAGTGAGAGTCTTCAAACTTTGTATAAAAGTTCCTTATAATAATAGAAAAAAATTATTTAAGCGATTTTCGAAATTCATCCCCTAAAGGGGTTGTAAGTTTGTATGGGGAGCAAATTTTTTTTAAGTGAGGTACTTCAAATTTTTTACAGAGACTCTCTGTTTAAATGAAACAAAACTAATTTCAGCGTTTTTTGAAATTCATCCCCTAAGGGGGTTAAAATAGGGTTCAAAGTTTGTATTGGTAACAAAAATTTTTTGGGTGGAAGACTTAAAATTTCTTACAGAAACTCTGTTTAAATTAAATACAACAAAACTAATTTCAGCGTTTTTTTTTAATTCATCCCCTCAAGGGGTTAAAAAGGGGTTCAAAGTTTGTATGGGGAGCAACAATTTTTTTAAGTGAGAGACTTCAAATTTTTTACGGAGTCTGTTTAAATACAACAAAACCGGTTTTAGTAATATAATATAGATAAATATATTAAAAACTGACCTACCCGTACTAAGTCGTGGCGAGTTAGAAATGCTAAGGTATGTCTGTCTGTCTGTAACCCCTTCACGCTTAAACTGCTGAACCGATCTAGATGAAATTTGGTGTGAATATAGTTCGAGTGCGAGGAAAGGACATAGGATAGTTTTCATCCCATCCCTTAAGGAAGTGGAAGTTTGTATGAAACAGAGATAACTAGGTAACCGCCTGAAATAAAATAAAAGAATAGCGATAAAATTCTAACGCGATGACCGAGCTCTACGCAGACGAAGTTGCGGGCAACAGATAGTAGGTATACAAATAAATGCAAGGGAGGAGTTGGCGAGGTGATTCGACACAGGTTGTCAATCACATAGCAATACGTTTGGTTCCTGTTTATAGAGCTGTAATTGCTACATTTGGGTAATAAAAGCCAAGGAATTATCAAATACTGGGTGGTCACGTGCTACACGTTTACTAACAATTTTGGCAAGCGGGCTCTTGCACAATGAAATTACCGTCGTCAGTATTGTATTTGTCAGGATAACGGAAAATAATTTAAGTCGATGGCAATTTTTATCTATGTCAAGCCATTCTCCTCATCAGTAGGTATCATAGTCGCGTCGGTACACTAATTATACGGCGATTAATTATTAAGCTACTCGTATTTCCTTTTGCTACATTGGTCCTTAGGACGGTAAATATTATTTCATCCGTTAAAATTTACAAATCTCATGCTCATGACTTATATATGTCTATGTCTTGTGAAGCACTTGCCTTGGTGATTATTTTGCTTGTTGCTTATACTGTGTAGGTACATCGGTGCATTGTTAACTTCTAACATTGGAACATTGAGTACTGTAAGGGCAGCGGTTGCAACACCACAGCAGGAAGGTATTGCCATATTAGACCAACTCAAACTTTCATTAGAGGTAATGGTTATTTTGAGGAACTATGTCATACGGGTCAATAAATTTATAGATTACCTAACTAATAGAAAACCCTGCTCCTACGCGACGTCCTATAATTACCAAACGTCTTTTCTAAACGCAGCATAGCCTTGTTTTCCACTTAGGTATAAGTTCTATGACCTAGTGAGGAAGATAAGGAGTCCGACTATTCGAATGCCGACAAAGATAATGTACTTAACATTAACCATTATATGTTATCAAACTCATTTATAGTAACTAATTCATCATAGGTTAACCTATCTTTGTTTCAGATTCATAATGAAGAACAGTTTGTCCCAAATCTTTTTACTAATCTGTTTGTCCATCTCACGCAACTGCGGGATGATCCTCAGAAACAACGCGCTCATGTCCAAAATGGTTTCGGACTTCCAAAGTCCGAATGTTCGAACCATGGAGATCATGCGGAACGTGCTCTGCAAACACTTTCCCTCCATCCCGTGTAAACTCATCACTAAAGACGAAGCGCTCAGGAAACTGATCATGAGAACCGTGAAACTGTTGAACGATAAGAAACGAAAACTTCAGAACTTAACCGTGACGACGGAACAGCAAGAACAAGACACTACTCGAATCCCCGTTGTCAACAGCGACGAACTAGCTCAATATCTGGCAGTAGAAAACACAGGTTACTTCATAGAAAAACATAAACACAATAAAGAGCGGCACATGGCCACACCTAAAACCGTGAAGTCGGATACAAGCATGGAGCAAGCCCAAGGACGTCACGCTATACCCGGACATAAGAACATTAGGAAGTATTTCCCACATAAGATCAGATACAAAGACAGGAACGAAATAAATGACGACCAAACTCGAGAAAAGATGTCATTGTCCGAAGAGATTCCAGGCATGGAGGCCAATAAATTCACTAATTTCAGCCTTAAGAAGAGTGGCAACAAGCTGCCGATGTGGCAGATCGACTATACTAAACACGGGGATCCCAGGTTGCCAAATTTTAGTAAAGACATCGACCAGCTCAGAGGCAAACTGGTCAACAATGGTGCGGACACAGAGAATAATGTCATCAAACACAGAACTGGCGTGCTACATCCCAATCTTTACATCAAGAACAGTGTGAAAAGAGTTCAAGCATACGAATAGTAGTACGAAATATCTGTAGATAGATGTGTGGAAGGAACATTTTAGTATTTATAGGTACAGGGAATGTTGGTATATATAACGAATGTAAATACTTAGTAGGCTTCAACGATTGAGAGGAAAACGCGCTGTAGCGTGCTCATCTCATACCTAGTTAGGTAGATTAAGTTTAGCAAAATAAAATTATTTATGGCCAAATTAACGGGCTTCTTATTTTTCTGACAAGTCCCTGTAGTTATGAACTAAGTATAAAACTTAATTCAAATATATTCCACATTTAGTTAATTGCCGTAGGTACCACTACCACAGTATAATGATGCCCCAGTATTTTCGAGTTCCCGTTTCATGAATTACTGTCGGCGTGTCGGCTAGACAAAATAAATTAACTATAAAATAATTATTTAGCAGTGCGGGAGATTAGAACTAACTACTTACTTATAAAATTTTGCATCGGGCGATTGTAATACTTTAATGTGATAATAAACAGGGGGCCGATTTTTGCATTTTTGAGTGTCGAACGCTCGACTTTTCACTCGAGATCTGTCAAAACGGCCCCCTTCTTACAATCCAAACATCTACCGAGATCTGTCAAAAAACTATGATGTTTTAATAGATCAGATGTCAAGTGAAAAGTCGAGCGTTCGACACTCAAAAATCGCCCCCTTCTTACATCCAAACTATTGAGATTACATCAGAAATATTAAAATGCAAATAATTTCTAACTTATCTACACTTCGACACGCAAAAGGTACGCACTCCCCGAATCCTACTAATGGCAGCTGGCGAAATTTAAATTGAAATATTGGAGATGGTTCAAGTCTCCTACCTGGGGGGCGATTTTTGAGTGTCGAACGCTCGATTTTTCATTCGACATCTGTCAAATCATCATAGTTTTTTGACAGATCTCGAGTGAAAAGTCGAGCGTTCGACATTCAAAAATCGGCC
The DNA here is from genome assembly GCA_951800055.1 of Cenopis cana. Lineage (NCBI taxonomy): Eukaryota > Metazoa > Arthropoda > Insecta > Lepidoptera > Tortricidae > Cenopis > Cenopis cana. The sequence goes on from OX637473.1 coordinate 11,376,129, forward strand.
CCCTGGTCAGGTCTTCCGGTTTTCCCCTAAGTATATTGTGTATCCACTCACCTACCCCAGGGAACGGCAAACCGCGGCTCTTTGAAGGGCCAGTTGCGACTCTTCGAGGTCACCTCAAATATATAGTGAAAACCCTGAAATAGGTATTTACGGCTCTGGTTTTCCCAAAAATAGATAGGCCTTTTACTGAATTAATTGGCTCAGGTTAATAAGTTTGCCGATGCCGACCCCTGACCTAACCAAATTTACTTATCGGTCAGTCCAACCAACCTAATGTACCTACCTAAATCTCTAATGATAGTTCGAAATGACCCACAAATCAGCATAATAATTAACAAATTAATATATTTAAATTGCAATCACAAAGATATTTTGTGGGAAGTTGTCACACGAACTCATTCTGCTATCGGCATCCCACGTTGCGATACTATTATCTTAACCACAGCTAATGTCAGCGGTTTGAACCCGGCCAGCGTCTCGTATTCATACTAAGTACATTGCATTATTATTGTAACCTTCCTCAAGAGCGCACAGCTATGTCGCGCCCCGTACTGACGTCACACGTACTTGACACTTCCACCGGGAGACCAGCAGCTCAGCTGTTCACAGAACTGTTCAAACAGAAGGGAGATTCCTGGGTGTCATGGCACAGCACCGCCACTACTGCCGACGGAAGGATTCAATTTCCCTTCTCTAAGGACTCCATGGGCGCAGGAACTTACAAATTAAAATTCAACGTGGCTGATTATTACACGAAGATCGAGAAAGAGACATTGTATCCTTACGTAGAGGTATGTACATAATTATGTTTCTTCAATATTAGGTTAGAATTTTAATGGCAATTGTTTATTTATGTATCTTTATGATTATGACATCCGTGCTAGCTCACGATTCCTACAACCACATTATTAAAAACACCGCCATCTACTGTTCAACAGACGTTCTATCACCCCACGTCCTACGTAGTCAGCAGCATTGACTATCAAATCTATATAAGGATTTGATTGTTTTATTAATAGCGTTATTTCTGTAGTGGGGTCAAGGATTTGATTGTTATCCTTAATATCAATCTTGTTACTAATAACGTTATTTCTGTAGTGGGCCAAATCAGTGTTTAACTAGATGGCGCTACCCGAATGCCCGGCGACGGCGCTGAGATGAGCCATACATAGGGTATCTTATCTTATGAGTTATGATAGTAACTACAGGTAAATTACTTTCGAGACGTTTTTGCATTTGTATATTTACAGGGATTCTACATTTAAATTTACACACACTTAAAAATAATCTACATGCATTTACATTTTGTTCGTACACAACTATACAAATGCAAAAACGTCTCGAAAGTAATTTACCTGTACAATGGCTAACAATAGGAGCATGATTCAATTATATACTGTGCTATGCGCTAGGTATGACATTCCGGTACTTACATCGGTTAGTATTGTGGGTGACACAAGCTGCTATGGAGCTAATCGATGATATGCGCTCGTGAGAGTTAACGTCATTCTCTTGATTATCTTTGGTGTGAGCCGATAGTGCCAGACCTTGTTTTCTTAGAGTTCTTAGACTATGAATAGGAGTGATCATTGTTCTATGTTCGTCGCTATGATTTCATCAGAGTCCTAAACAACTCAAGTACAAGGAAATATTTCTCCCAATTAATACAATTTCTATTATTCATTTTCAGATCGTCTTCGAAGTGAAAGAGAACGAACATTACCACATCCCACTGTTGCTTAGTCCCTACGGTTATTCCACCTACAGGGGAAGCTGATTCTTACAGGAATGCAGTTTCAAATGGAAGTCCTTTTTGAACTATTGTTACCTAAGAATATATGAATTATATTATCTTTGACCTAAGATTAATAAATGATTAAGCTAAGGATGACCAGTTATCTCAGTTACATTTTATTAGAACGGGGCGTAATATTTTAGACCCTTCTCTAATGCATAAAACTGGGCCTGATGCGCCTAGGGTTGCCAACCGTCCCGCCTCAAGCGTTAACAATATATTGACAACTAGGATAGAGTGCGTGAGTCCCGCATTTCTACAACAAATGTACCGCAAATCGGAGCACATAAGTTGGTAACCCTAGATGCGCCCATTTTTTTTTTAAATCCAATAAATCATACAGTCAACGGATATTTGCAAAAGGCAACTATAGTCGTAATGTGCACGACACCTAGCGACAACTTTGTGTTTGCGTTGAAGGCAAACGTGGTTCTGTTCATAATGGACCCCCTCCCCTCCATGATCCTGTAGGCCTGGCACATGATGGCTGCGAGAGTATGTCGGCTTATCTCGAGCTATCCGTCCTACTGGTAAATAAAACACAAAAATATTTTAACTAAATTGTATAATCTGTATAGTCTAATATGTACATGCCATACCTTAATGTCTATGGAGCATCCTAGCCTAGAGTTAACTATCCGATAAGAGCGGAAAGTAAATAATACCAAGTACCTACAGTCGAGGAAACTAGATGTTTGTAAATTTCTGACTCTATTTCTATTGAGATACAGTTCAAACAGTTGAAAAGCGAAAAACAAACAAGCATTCTCCACTCTACATAAATACAATCGTCACTGTTACATAATATCAATACGAGCTGAATTTAATAAACTGATTTACGAGACAAATAGTTAAATGTATACAAAAAAGACCATATTACGAAAAACATAAGACACAAACATAAGTCTTATTTTCAGATGAACCGAAGCTTTTTTATAACTTACTACACGATTTTATTTCATGATTATTAGTTCATCATTAGTATGTTTATACTGATGTATTAACCCATTCAAGTCCCATGACGACACCGTCATACCTGTACGTGCAATTTTCGCTACAAGCCGGAAAAATACTGCTACGCGCTACGCCGTAGCAGATGCTGCAGATGAAGTGTAGCGTTCGTGGGTCTCGAATGGGTTTTGTGTTACGAGCAAAACGTGCACTCTTTCATGATAAAACTGAATTGTATCATTTGCTTATACATTGACAATCATAACGATTTTAATTTGGTTGTTACCTATATGAATAACTTATATGCATAATGCAAAATATTAATTATAAATTATAAGTACTCTAAAATTAATGTTTGTGAAATCGTCACAACTCCAAATATTACTGAATTAATCGTTTTTTCTGTCCTGTTAAATGGCTATAAGCTTGTGATATAAGTAACAAGTACTGTTTCTGTGCATAACAAACAACATGGCTATGAATTTAACTTCGCAACTAAGCAGTACTGTTTCCTTCTTAAGTACTTTAAAAGAATATTGTCCGTTACTGAGTATCATGGTATCCTAATTAATAATGAAAATATTAGCATTAGCAATATGCGTATTTAAATTAAGATTAAGTCTTTAACAAATCAATCGTAACAGCATGTTTTTCCACTAATACTCAATGACGCACGTCGCACATTCACAAAAGACACACTCACCGAAGTGTTCAATAACTTAAATTGTATACCTACTCGAAATACATTGTATTTAATTTGGAAGTTACATACCTATATCTACGCTACTATCTACAGTACGTCCCTCTTTTGTAATTAGAAAATATAACCTTCGTTAGTTTTCTATTGAATTGATAAAGAATACAGATACAATTCTAAGCAAATATCTGTTAAACATAAGCTCGCAAAGATTATCTTTACATTAACAGAAAGCCAAGCAGTAGTGTGGCGTCTAGACAGCTCTCAGAACAGCTGAATTTATAATAGCTTACTTTTACTTGAAGGGAAATATGTTTGCGTATTAGCTTGTTTGGCACACGTATACGCGATTTCTGTGGACGCCACACTCCTGCCACCGAGCTGGCAATCATTGTACACGCTTGTACAATACAAATAAACCTGCTCAAAACAAGGATTGGCCCGTCCTGGCGCAGCGCCGGTTCTGTAAGGTAAATGGTCAAATTCGTCAGTATATGCTTCACACTTGCACCGTTTTCTTCGCACCACTAAATATCACAGTTATATCACAGTAATGTTTTCCAGAGTCTATGCTCCATCGCTGCTGGCTTCGTGCTCCGTCTATTCTTTTATTACCATTTTTGAGCTAAAACCTATTACACTAAAAGACTAAAACACAAGCTACAATATATCACAGAACATTGCAGATGATCCCAGGGCTCCCAGAAATAATGGCTTTTCTAATAATCTATATACTATATCTATGCAATAAATTATTTCGTGTGAACTCTTAGCTGTTGACGTGTTGACATCCGATATTTCAATGTGATATTTTAATGTGCTTTTATTTATATTGTATCACTGACATTTATGTGTATGATTGGTCATGTGTGATTTTCTTTGTGACAATTGTGACGTTTCTCAAGCACTCTTTTGAGTCTATGTGAAAATAAATTATTTTGATTTGATTGATTTGATTTGAATAACTAGGTACTTATTGTAGTATTACAAAGGCCCAGTATCTCACTTTATTTATAAAATTTATTAAGAGATTTCACACGAGATGAATATGTGTCACGAATGTATTTAAAGGGTAAACAGCATATGTGATGACGTAAATGTCATGATATAAAATAATGAAAATAGGTTGTGACGAGTATTGTACACGGACATCCCATTTACATTATCGGCACTATTTCAAGTAATCAGCTACGCAAGAGATAAATCATGCGAGCCATATTTCATTGCTCAAGTGGGTGCAGTTTTAATACTTCGATAATTGTTCAAACTCAAAGGAACCTTACTTCGCGTAACACGATTTAATTTGCTTACTGCCAAAAGTTGCCGTGGCCGACCGCTTAGTGTCAAAGTGTATAGATTATTATCAAAGCCACAATAAGTTCGGACACAACTCTAAGGCTAAATTCTGTCAAACGAACGCAAGCAAAACTAGACTTAGAGCTCTGACTGTAAGGCAGATTTTTGCTTGCGTTAATTTGACAGCACTTGGCCTTACAGTTTTGCACGAACTATACAAGAGTAATAAGCCGGCGAACCTGTAGAAAGAGTTGAGTGGAGTAGCTAATGAAGACGTTACTCACCACGGTGCAGGGTCGCGGCAATCGGCGCGGCTCGCCATCTAGCGTTTAAAATCAGAATCACACAATTAGACATAACATCAAAAACACCGGTCGACAAGTCCGTCCACTTGGAAACATCCTTCTTGGCTGGTTTCAACAATATGCCCTCTTTATAGTGTTAATAAAAATAACCAAAAAAACTCACACAATCCTTATAGCCCCAAATATTAGTCAAAATATTTCATAGAGAGAGGTATTAAACCTATTGTGAGTCTTACATTCACCTTTGAAACGAAATTGATGAAATTTGGCAGAGCAAAACTTTCAATCATTGACTATCAGATTTTACGAGATAAGCAGAACTATTCCCCTAAAAAAAAGGTTGAATGCAACAATCATTGGCGGAGTGCCGGCTAATATAGCAAGTACTATTACTTATTCTGTGGCTATAGGTAGATTTACCCTATGAGAAAACTCATGTTATTTATATTATTTTAAATAATTTCAATGGGTGCAGTGTTTCTTAAGATGGTAATGGTAACATGTGTGTTTTTATAACGTCATGCAGTATTCACATCTAACTGAAGGTATATAGTATTTACATCAAATTATTTTGAGTTGACATCTGAGGTTTTGTTTCATTTGATTTTCTATCTTAGAAATCCACGTAAATTACGTTAAGGTTTAATTCCGCAGCCGACAGCAGACAGAAACTGCAAGTTCCGCCGCACTCCAAACTGAACCGTAATGATATTCATAAAAAGCTCAATTTGAAATGAGCGGAGAAGTGTCCCCACAGCACACGCCGCTCACTCTAAATTGGGACTTTTAGTCTTATGATTACGGTTCAATATGGAGTGCGGCGGACCATGCAGTTGCTGCCTGCTGTCGGCTGCAGAATTAAAACTTTGAGTATGATACTGACGTAGGTTCTTATTTAATAATAATAAAGACATTTATTCAACTAAGTTGCATTGGTACATGACATGATATAAATCCCGCATACAATTGCATTGCATTTCATTGGATGTTCTACTTTAACACTAAGGCACTCGGTTGTTTTATGCGTCAAACGCATGCGTTCATATAAATACGTTGCGTCAAACGCATTGCGTTGAATGGATGGATTTAGGGTAAACATACCGGTTACCGGCCGTTTAAGCGACTTGTTGACTTCAGAGTTGATTTCTATCACAATGCTGTACTCCAAGACTTTCCATTTTTTTTTCATTACATCCTACAATAGTCTAGTTTCATAAAACTTAACGTATATAGACGTATCAGTGATACATAATTAAATATAAATATGTATTCGTAAAAATAGCAAAAACACCGGTTTCCGGCCTTTTCACTCAGTTATCGTCCACCAGTGCACCGGTTTATCGGCCACTTAATTTACGGTATAGCTCCGAAAATTCAGAGACGAGTTTAGTGATTTTTGTTTACTATTGCGTTAAAGTCTATTTTCGTCAAATCCATTCGCCTTCGTGAATTGAAAGATCTCTAGAAAAACGAATCCTGAATGGCCGGAAACAGGTGTGATTTCACCAGTTTTCGGCCGCTCTTTATTTCGAACGGCCGGACACGGGTCCATTTTTTACCGATTTTTCGGCCGTATATCAGACGGCCGGAGACAGGTTTTATTTTTACTGGTTTATCTTTATCTTGGTTATCTTTGAAAATATGAGACAAACTGGTGGCCGGAATCTAGTTGTAAACTCACAAAATTCTAGCTGTTCACAAATATAATGAAATCTATGATGGTGAATTTAAGGTCTCTTCAATAAACGTGAATTTCTATTGACGTGAAAACACCGGTTTTGCGACCACCCGGTCGGAAAGTAGATTTTGACTCTTAACCTTAACGTATTGTCCGGCCACCTAAAATATCACAAATTATGAAAAAAGTGATGAGTTTGGGCACTTGAATATTGAAATTAAACATGTTATAAAACACAAAAACGAAATCAATCACCAATAAACCTACAGTAACACTTGAAAACTTGCCTTTGTAAATCAGTCCACCTGCTACTTTTTCCCTAAGTTTGGCACGCGTCATAGATACCAAATTTAGAGATGGCGAATTAGGACTCCAGTTGGCAAATTTCGTGGTCATGCCGTTGGATTATGAACCAAGAAGTCCACCCGTATCGAATGCCGCGAATTTAGAAAGGTGTGGTTTATAACACTGTCTATTATTCAAAATAACGTGTGAAGTGGCCGGAAAGGGGTAGCGGCCGGTGAACCGGTATGTTTACCCTATATGGAAACGCAAGCCTTTGACGCATAAAACAAACGAGCGTCTAAAGAAATAGAGTTTTTATTACAAAGACACTGTCTAAAATCGTGTTTGTAGACTCTATTATTGTAGGGTTTAAGGTAGACTATCCAATCCAATGGAATCAATTTTTTTTTACAAATTTAAAGATTTATAATGTCTACATTTTAATTGATAATATTTCGTAACGAAAATTACTCATACAATTAAATTTCATTACGAAATAGTATAAATTAAAATGTAGACATAATTAAGTCCTACGTACAAAAAAAAATCACCCATACGAGTATGTCACTTTCAAACTCAAAGCAATCAAATATTAAGCATCAATGAAATATTAATTAATTACAATATTATATGTTTATACTTGGAGTGTAAGAAATAAGGAGTATTTATTATTATTACTATTATGTATTATACACTAGCAGCTACAAGCTGATGCGTGTATATCACTGCACTTTTTTTTTATTGTCCTGTGGTTTTGTGTGTCTAGCCTGTCAGAGTAGAAAATCAATGTCATGCATCAACTCTAAGCAATATACCTGTAACTTTACTAGGGGTAGTTTTTACTAGGGTTAACTTGACTAGGGTTAGCATTTTGATTAAACATAATCAAACCATAATAGACCCAAATGTAAGCCCAAATTCATGTGAAAAAAGTCTAAACTAAATAGGTGAATAGAAATAGCAACTGGAAAACTGAGTGCATCCCATCCAATCACAAAAAATTACAAATACAGCCAGTATCATATTTTCTGTCGTCACCTTAGTACAATCAGCAGCAGGAATACCTATGCGGGCTTAGTGCTCAAAATTATCTACACAAGAACTCTAATGTCAAGAGAATATGGCTCTGTGTGGATCATTCTGAGTGTGTTACTCTGCTTAGCTGCTTCTGCTGCTAACCATACCTTGGTACAAGGGTGCAACAATAGTAAATGTCACTGATTATACTTTGTCAGGTAATAGGAAAAGTTATTTCAGAATGAATTGACACACTTTGTCTTCAAGATACTGTCCCATTACTGTAATTAGAGCTGTCAATTTGACAGAATAAGTAAAATAAAGTGTCACACTGACCGTGAAATCCTGAATCTGAAAAAGAGACATTAGAGGTATGAAATAATTGAAATGTTACCCACCTAGTTGCCTTCCTCTTGCCCAACGACTTCCTTGTATCGCGCAATCATGAGTTTCTTCACAGTGTCGCGATAAGTCTCCCCCGGGGTGGGTGTGTAGATGCCTCGTTTCTGGCCAAGACCCGCTAAGCTAGGCCTTTGTTCTGCCTCAATTGGAGCTATCCTTCCTTGCTCAGTCTTGCCTAAACCGCGTCCAGCTGACCAACCCATTTTCTGGAGCATCTTTCCTCCGATGGTGTCAACCACGGAAGGTGGTGGTGCTGCCTGTATCGGAACCTGAATAGGCTCTGGTGGCTCATACCTCTTCCTCACGGGCGCCTCATCCTCTCCGAACTTCATGCGGCGCTCAGCCGCGCGATCTCTGTACCCATTCATCTGCGGACCTGAGTCCAACTGTTTCCTATGCTCCGCAAGGTTCTGTTTGTGTAGATCGGATAGATTCTTGTGCTTTGTAAGTACCTCAACAGAAGGGAACTTCCTTTTACACAGTAGGCACGTTAATTTTGTCCAGTCTATTATGCCTTCATCACTGTCAAATGCTGGTTCAGTTATTTTCTTTATCAAAAATTCATCAGGTGCAGCAGCTATTACTGCGGGTGGTGGGGATATTTCTCTGACATGTGTTAATGAGGGCCCGGCTCCAAGCACTGAGAAGCCAATATCCGCAGAGCCCTTGCTAGGACCTGTGTCTTGAGGCTGGTCCATGACAAAGTTACTCTTAGCATTTTCTTTCTTTTGATTTAAAGTCCGCGCCCATCTCTCCATATCTTTGGCTATCTTTTTGGCCACTTTTACTTTGTCCTCCTTATCTTTTTTCTTTTTCTCCTCTGGCTCTTTAGTGATGGTGTTATCCACTGTGACTGTGGGTGGTGCAGGCAGCTTGGGCTGGTCTGTATTTTGTGTGGCTTGTGTTGCAGCAATATAAGTAGAGCTTGTAGCGTCCCAATACATATACTGATTAGTTTGGCTATTGTAAAAGTACTGAGTGGTACCATCATAGTACAGTCCAGAAGATGGATCGTAGTAGTACCCAGATGTCTCATCATACATGAATGTTCTCACATCAGGTGCTGTATACACAGTTGTCCCATCACCAGTGGGAGCCTTGACATTGCTTGCTGCCTGGGTAGCTGAAGCTACAAATGTAGGCGCGGCTGGAGTCCATGTGAGCTGACGGGCCTGAGCTGCCGTAATAGCTGACTGGGCCACTGCTGCAGCAGCATTGACTCTGTCCGCTTCGGACAAAGCTGAGCTGTTATTGTATGTGGTCATCTGAGCATAGTAGTTTGCATAGTCCACTGGATTAGGAGCAGGCTTCTGAATTTTCTGTGGCTCATTGTAAAATGATATTAACACTTCACGATTATCAATCTCTAATGGAGGTGATAGTGACATCAATTCTGAATGAGCCGTAGTGGAATCCGCTATAGAATTGAAATTGATATATGCTAAGCATTTTGATGCACCGGTCAGGGTTTCTCTACCTATAGTGATGCCTGCAATAGAATCTAAAACTCCCTTTGAACATCTTTCTTTTAGGGCTTCCAATATTTTCTCCTCAGTTGTTAGAGCATCTAACCTTCTAAATAGAAGCCTCTTAGTGATACCCATACCTTCTGTCAAGCCATGCCTCTCAGCGTCTGCTCCATAAACCGTGCCTTCTGATCGCTTTCCATTACAGTTGCGTCTATAGCATATCTGGCGTCGTTTAAAGTTGTATGAGCCACACTTACAAAACCAATCACCCGGGGAGGCGTTTGCGGCTTGTTCTTCCCTGTTGTCGTAGGTACCGATACTGTCGCGGTCGCGGCTGGCCGAGCGGCTACGCGATCGAGAGATGACCATGTCAGTTACACTGATGGTCGGCGGCGACGGTGCCGCGGGAACCTCGATATCGCGCTCGTGGCGACGCGGCGAATGCCGTCGTGATCGAGAGCGCGAGCGCGAGCGAGGTCGCTCGTGACGGTCCCGTGAGCGACCGCGACGCTCGTCGCGCTCGTAGCGGTCGCGCCGGTCGCGATCACGGTTCCCGTCGCGATCACGGTTCCCATCGCGATCACGGTTCCCGTCGCGGTCATACCGGTCGTACCGGTCGCGGTGGTGGCGAGGAGACGCTCGCGAGCGATCTGGAGACTCACGCCGCATGTCCCACACAGGCGAACGCCCGCGCTTCGGCCACTGGTCCTGACGATCTGACTCCCACCGTGAATTCCGGTCGCCGCGGTCGTCTCGTCCACGCCACGACATCGCTAAACCCTGCGAACATCCACAGAAATCAACATACGCTACTCACAAGCCTTCCCACGTCGCCGTTGCCGCAGATCCAATGGAGCCCTAAAAATTCGTCGATCAATGACCCCTTGCACATTAGTTTACCTGCAGTGGTCACTTGGCAAATTTATCGTAATTCAGCGCTGACACAGGCGAAATTCTTAACACTGAAGCGATTACTGCTCTTCGTACCTTACAGTTATTTTATTTAGATATCAATATTTAGTGCAATGCAAGTTTTTCTCCCGACATGACATGATTTGACGTTGACTTGACGCCATATTGATTTCTTTTTTTTAACTACGCAGCGCGTGCTACGTTTAGTTTCAGCAAGGTGTTCAGTCAGTACCAATACCAACCACGTACGAATACAGTTTTTTCTTGCGATTCTCTCTTTTCGTCTCAACCATCTTTGTTACAGGTCACAGACTTTACATTATATACAAATAAACAAAATTGTTTGTTAATATTTTCCTTATCACATTACAAAATCTTTGTATGTCTGCTAGAAAGTTCAAGTAGACCATTTCTTATTTTATTACTTGCCTTACTACTTACTAGCGCAGTAGCAGTAGCGCAAAATCAAATGTTTTCATGGGTGTTGTAGAATGAAGTTGGTGTTGGTCTGTTGGTTCTTATTTTATATATATTTCTTGCATGTCGAATATAGTATAATGTGGTGCTGATATATATTATTATACTCTTTGATGTGGTGTATCTGATTCTTCTGAATAGTGAGTGCCAAGTTAAATGCAAAACAGAGCGATATTACTTTTGGAGTGGAATTAACTCGAATATTTTAAACTAAGTGTGAAGCAGACTACAAGTATTTGTCTTGTAATTAGCTTTAAAATTTATTTTCATTGGTATATTCATCTTATTTCAATTGGAATTACATTATTAATCTTACTTATTATACATTATTATTCACGTAACTATCAATAACATGACACCTCCCGGTACGGGATCATAACAAAACAAACCTTTTGTTTGTTTTTTTTCGCCGGGAGACGTAATGTACGGGGGGAGTGTAATGTTATTATACAAAAATTCTTTTCTATATGAGAATTGTATATTGTGATATTTGTGATGAATAAACCCAATACAAGCATTAGAATCCAAGTATGTATGTACTTCTTGTCGTACAATTTAAGAGGCCTTACAAGTATAAAAAAAATTGATTTCAAATTGATAATACCAATAAAGTGAGTATAGGATACGATCATTTTATTAAAGTTTTAGATAGCAACATTGCCATTTTTTGATTTTATTGTGTGTAGTAGAATTTAAGCGGGAAAAAGCAGTTTCTAGCTCGAAAATGGTCGATTTGGAGTGATGTTTGAAACAAAATATCTGAATGAAAAATGCAAGAAATACATTTAAAATGTATGTCATTAGGTCGCAATAGTCCTGTTCTAGATAGTAACATTGATAAAATGTCAATAAACTTGTCAGTTAAACAGAAAATGGGCTAAATAAATGAGCATTTTTTACCTTATAAGGACCCTTAAGGCACATACACACCGGACCAAGTCAATGAAAGGGGTGCTGCTTTCTAGTTCTACTAAAGTGACAGTTAAGTAATAAAACACACCTGAATTAAAATAAAATTATATATATTGGAAACATTTCTTTGTTACATTTATTGTTTTTTTAACAATGAATAAAGTACGGACTCTTCACATTTCGCTTTCTGGAGCGCTGCCAGAGACGTCTAATTCGAGCAAGCAAGGGCAATGGGTTTTTTCATATTCAAATTAAGCAATATGCACTAATTACATCGAATGTGCGCTCTTAAATACGTACGTACCTATGAAAAAATCCTGCTAAAAACAGTTCTCTATCTTAACTAATTGCCGGGGATATACGATAACCCAAATCTAATTCCGTATCTAGCAGGTAGATGTGTTGCTGTTTATAATAGTTGCGTTGGATTGTACAATTATGTAGTTGCAAATACACAAGATAATAATGTGTGCCTGAGATTTGGGAACTAAATTTGGAAGAACTGAAGTATGGAATGTATTTATAGGTAATGTTTTGTCAACTAAATTAAAAAACTAAACACGTATTAAATACTGATTGCCACCTAGCTAAAACTTATATTACTGCAAGGTCTTATTTCATATATACATATATGCATATATGCATTATGTTAGATACATTTTTTAAAGTGATATAGTGATTTGCAACAGATTTTTCTTACAGGAACAAAGCGTAAATAAAGACGCAACGCAATGTATTGCGCTGATCTGCGACGCCCTTCGTTTAATTCATCAGCATCTAATTGTTTGCTAGCTTCGACTACTTCAAGACAATGTGTGCCTTATATTCTACCACTTTATTCTTGTTGGCCTGTGAGCAAGTGTTCGCGCAGTGTGCAAATTTCACGTTCAATGTTCTCCCGCGCAAGCGGCTCAAAGCACTCGAACTCGGGCGTATGGTACAGCTTAGGGATTTGAGAGAACTGGTTCAGAACCTGGAAACAATAAAAAATCAATGGTGAATGTTAAGCAAACAATATGAATGAATTAATGAATTTATTTTTCGTCAACATGGGTTTTAAGGATGTCCAGAGGTAATAAATGGTCTGTACCTACCATTTATTACCTCTGGTCTGGACATCCTTAAAACTCATGTTGACGAAAAATAAATTCATTCAGTCATTCATATTGTTCATTCATAGCTGTCTATGTCGTGGCTCATGGCGTACGAATGTGTGGTTCCTGGATACCTACACATCATGTCACTTAAATTAAATAATAGTAAGTAAATACAATGTCATTTTACCTTAATTCTTGGCTGGCTTGTTTGTATATTTTACCTTAATTCTTAGTTCGACATAATTCTTATTGCTGAGCGCAGCGTACTCAGCGCGCACAAGTTTCGCGTGGGCCTCGTACTCCTCGCGGCTTGCGGCGAGGATAGCAAGCTCGCAGTCACCGAAGAGCTGCAAGTCACGTAGCGGCGCAGGGCCCGGGGTGCCACCTCCCGGCGAGCCCGCACCGCATGCTCCACACCACGCAGCTTCATCGTCCGTCAGTAGGGCCAGTACATATGAAGTGAGATCTTGCTGCAGATAAAACAAAACTTTATACCTATAGTTGCAAAAACATACGACCAAATTTGGCCATTGGAATTTATTATCTATACATATAATAAAGCAGAAGAGGGTCAAAAATCTGTACATTGAAGAAATTAGAAAAAAAATCGATTGAGGGGTCTTAGAATCGATAACAGAACACATTTCAACGGTTTTTAGAATTCATGTCTGTTTGTCTGTTTGTCTGTCTGTTTATTTGTCTAACTATCACGTGAAAACTAGCGAATGGATTTTAATACAGCCTTCAATAATATGTTTATTGGATCTTCGGCGAGGTTATAGGCTATAAAAATCATACAGATTGGGGATTAAAAGGGGTGAAAACAGGGGTTGAACTTTGTATGGGAAGTCCTTCAATTCGTGATTTAAAGGCTTGAAAATTGGTAAGCATCTACTTGGAAGCAAAGGAAAAAGAACACCATTCAAACATTGTGCAATAAACAGATAGAATTTGAAAAAACGGTGGACGAAATATACTTGAGAGGCCAAAGACAAAAAAACAAAAGTCCCTCAAACCATATTAACTGTTTGATATGAGAGATCTAATTATGTTGGACAGTCGGTCGCTACCAGTCTTACTATGCAAGCTCGGTGTTTTTTTTTGCTTTCGATGGAGGGTACCTCTACCTACCTACGCAGAGCAGCGGGCTCTCGGTTGCATGGTAAGACTTGCGGCATGTATATGTATGCGCATGATTGAAATAATTTGAGTTGGCCGAGTTGCATCAACTTTATGTGTTTAAAAAGCCATTTTACTGTTCAAATAATAAGGTTCAAAATGTATAAATTTGAATATTAATATTTTTGTATAAAATCTTTTTTTGGGGTGCTGATTACAACAATGATATCCATTTTCAAATGCAAGATGGCGGACATTTATTTTCTTAATAATCGTTATGGGATATGTTTGAGGTTCTTCAGGGTACGGGGATATCAGGGAACGCTCCTGCTCAAAGCCAGAAAATAAACGAAATCGCAGTTCGCATCGAAGTAAAGTTTGTCAAAGTTGCAAATTTGGATCAACTAACTGATCCATACAACAAGCCGAAGACCGGCCGGGTCAGACTTTCCACATTTAGGGTATATAGGTATTTGTTAGTAAAATATAGGTATGTAACAATAAAGATTAAGTATGACCAAATCCGAAATTCATAGACCGATAGAAAACAAAAACTCAATCTCAGAAAATCACACATCTCCCAGGAACAGCCAGGGTGGGTGCGCTATCAACCTGGGCCTCTACTCCACCTTTGAATGTGAAAGAACAAACAAAGGTAGTAAGGTTCTCCAATAATTTTTAAACAAAAAAATATGTATTCAACCACCGACAACTATTTTTTTTCTTTAAAATTTTGCGCTCGCTGCGCTCGCGTTTACATCTACATTCCTTAATGCGTAAGAAGTCTTTTCCGCACCTTGCATCACAATGTTCTAAAAGTTTCACACTCGCTTCGCTCGAGTTTTCATCTACATGACTTGATGCGTATAAAGTCTTTTCCACACATGCATTACAATGTTCGAAAAAATTTGCGCTCGCGTTTTCATCTACATTACTCGATGAATATGGAGTATTTTCTGCACATGCATCATAATGTTCGAAAATTTTCGCGCTCGCTACGCTTCCTACATTACTTAATGCGTGTGAAAAATATTCCGCACCTTTTTTTTCTTTTTTTTTCCTCACCTGTATCATAATGTTCCAAATAATTAATTCGCGCTCGCTTCGCTCGCCTTTTTAACTACATTACTTGATGCGTATGAAGTCTTTTCCGCTCCTGCATCATAATTTTCGAAACATTTCACGCTCGCTGCGCTCGCGTTTTCATCTACATTACTTATACTCAATGCGTATGAAGTCTTTTCCGCGCCTGCATCATTATGTCCGAAAATTTTGCGCTCGCTTCGCTCACGTTTTCATTCACTTAACTTGATACGTGTAAAGTATTTTCCGCACCTACCTACATCGTAATGATCGAAAATTTTCGCGCGCGCTACGCTCTCTACAATACTTGATGCGTATGAAGAATTTTCCGCACCTGTATTATAATGTTCGAAAGATTTCGCGCTCGCTACGCTCGCGTTCTCATTTAGATGACTTTATGCGTATGAAGTATTTTCCGCACATGTATGATATGTTCGAAACATTTCACGCTCGCTGCACTCGCGTTTCCATCTACATTACTTGAAGCGTGTGAAGTATATTCCGCACCTGCATCATAATGTTTGAAATATTTCGCGCTCGCTATGCTCGCTTTTTCATCTATATAACTTGATGCGTATGAAGTCTTTTCCGCACCTGCATCATAATGTTCGAAACATTTCGCGCTCGCTACGCTCGCGTTTTCATCTACATGACTTAATGCGTATGAAGTATTATCCTCACCTGTATCATAATGTTGCAAATATTTCGCGCTCGCTTCGATCGCCTTTTTCACTACATTACTTGATGCGTATGAAGTCTTTTCCGCACCTGCATCATAATGTTCGAAACTTTCGCGCTCGCTACGCTCGCGTTTTCATCTACATGACTTAATGCGTATGAAGTATTATCCTCACCTTCATCATAATGTTCCAAATAATTTGCGCTCGCTTCGCTCGCCTTTTTCACTACATTACTTGATGCGTATGAAGTCTTTTCCGTGCCTGCATCATAATGTTCGAAACATTTCACGCTCGCTTCGCTCGCGTTTTCAGTTACATAACTTGATACGTATGAATATTTTCCGCACCTGTATCATAATGTTCCAAACATTTCGCGCTCGCTTCGCTTGCCTTTTTAACTACATTACTTGATGCATATAAAGTCTTTACCGCACCTGCATCATTATGTCCGAAAATTTTCGCGCTCGCTAAGCTCGCGTTTTCATCTACATGACTTAATGCGTATGAAGTATTTTCACACCTGTATCATAATGTTCCAAATGATTCGCGCTCGCTTCGTTCGCCACTTTATTACATTACTTGATGCGTATGAAGTCTTTTCCGCGCCTGCATCATAACGTTCGAAACATTTCACGCTCGCTGCGCTCGCGTTTTCATTTGCATGATTTAATGCGTATGAATATTTTCCGCACCTGTATCATAATGTTCCAAACATTTCACGCACGCTTCGCTCGCCTTTTTAACTACATTACTTGATGCATATAAAGTCTTTTCCGCACCTGCATCATTATGTCCGAAAATTTCCGCGCTCGCTACGCTCGCGTTTTCATATACACGACTTAATGCGTGTGAAGTATTTTCCTCACCTGTATCATAATGTTCCAAATATTTCGCGCTCGCTTCGCTCGCCTTTTTAACTACATTGCTTGATACGTGTGAAGTCTTTTCCGCGCCTGCATCATAATGTTTGAAATATTTCGCGCCCGCTGCGCTCGCGTTTTCATCTACATTATTTCATGCGTTTGTAGTATATTCCGCACCTGCGTCATAATGTTCGAAACATAGGGAAGGACATGGGACACCGCAAGGGGGTGGAAGAGAGTTAACTAGCTTAGCGCCTAAAATAAAAGAATAGCATAAACATTCTAATACGTTGATCGAGTTCTACGCAGACGAAGTCGCGGGCAAAAGCTAGTATTCCATAACTACGTTAAGATTCATAACTGCATGACGTCAGATTACTTCAGAACGTCTGAACGACGTGTAAAACTATCTTGACATAGAATCGCTTAAATTACAAAATGTACTATCAAACCAACTGAATCGTGACCCACCATGGAACCTTGTCACAGAAAATGACATTGTGACATCGTACTGTCTGACAGGGAAAATCATTATGACTCTTTCTGTGACAAGGTTCCACGATGGGTCACGATTCAGTTGGTTCGATAGTACATGCCAAGTTTTTCCACGACTGATTAATTTTCTTTCAAGCGACGATTCGAGCAAATTTCACATATTTTACACTTACAGATTGTGGATGAAGGCGCAAAAGATCAGCAAGCAGACGCACGGTGAGATCTGTTGGCG
This sequence comes from Cenopis cana, assembly GCA_951800055.1. Classification (NCBI taxonomy): domain Eukaryota; kingdom Metazoa; phylum Arthropoda; class Insecta; order Lepidoptera; family Tortricidae; genus Cenopis; species Cenopis cana. The sequence goes on from OX637473.1 coordinate 11,393,894, forward strand.
TGTGTCGTAGCACTATAGCCAATTTAAACGCAGCTGGTTGCATGACATCATCGATACCTTTCTGTAATAGATTCTGCCATACCCCGGCCTGAAAAAACAGAATTGAATTAAAATTATAAATATCTACCAATAAGTCTGCGATGGAGATGACTTCTTAAAGCTTAATTCGTCATCAAAAGGGCCCGGTTCGTACCGTCCCGTCCACTTGTTATTGTTATGTATTGTTCGTTATTTTTGGTCGGTAGACGAGAGGTAATGGAAAAACGGGAAGCTCCGAGTGATGGAAAGTCCCACAATCTTGTCTGTTGTTACGATGTATGAAGTACTTCTAACAAACTTTTTAAGTTTATTTTCGTGTTAATTTACAAATTACACAAAGTAAGCATTTACGCACTTGGTACGCAACGCAATTGCGCAATGAGTGCCACACGGAGTCAGGCGGCGCAGTATCGGAGATGCGCGTCCAGGCAGCGTCAGCATCAGGGCACACTAATACGCTGCACGCGGCACGCCACATCCGCGCCGCCGAGCAGCCTTCGCGCGCGCCCACCGGCACTGGCGACAAGCACACGTTTGGTTTGTAACGCGCTTACACAACCATAATTAGGCACTTTTAAATGAATCCAGCCGCTGACGCCAATAGCAGGATGCGCCATAAACGTAGCGCGCGCTAGCGCTGGACTTGCACCAAAATATATTATATGGCGCCAGCAGACCAGTACGTTGCCAGCGCTGGCACGAGTCGCCTATTGGCGCTAGCACCGTATTAATTTGAAAGCGACGTCATTATATATTCGGCCAAAAATAACGTGATATGATAACTTTAAGTCAGAAAATATATTTTAATTAGTAGTAGTAAGTAGTTTAGTAGTAGTTAGTTAAACATAATTTAACGCTTATCAAAAATTGTAACTGGGCATCAAAAAAATACTGTTTTTTCACAGCTAAGATACTAATTTAACTTATTTTAAAACGACAAAAATATTTTATAAGTTCTATATACAAATATTTATCCAATCATGCCGAATTCAATAAATTCGAATTCTACCTACGACAAGTCTACTTGAACCCGCTACTGATGTTAATTTCGATAAAGTCGGCAAATGCAGTTAAAAATTATTCATATAAATAGATATAAACGTTTCTACCACAATACAATGAAAAGAAACTGAAAATATAATATACGCGTTTATTGTTTTTACAATAAAGATCATCTCATCTCACCTCCAGTGTCTGGTTCTTTCCACCATGCCTTCGCCAGCTTGATTGAAATATGGCCGTAAAGCCAAGGCGTCAGCTGTGAAGCACATTAAACAACAATAAAAACTGAGTAGGTACTATACTCCAACGACTATTCTGGGTAATATAGTTAAAATGCCGAATTTTTTATTTGCTTGGACCGTTTGACAAGCCGTTCAACACAGTGCATAAACAAAACGCACACATTGACAAAGAATTACTAAAATTACTTTCATTATTTATTTTATCAATTGCCAATTGGACTTGTTTTCATTCAGATAACAAACAAACCAAGCTTAATAATTTTATAACGATTACTCACTTAAAATGTCCAAGTATTTGATAGTTTAAGCTCGTAGGTTGATTAAGAAAGTGTTTGTTTGATTACGGCAAACGAGGCGAGGGGCGCGCGCGACTGTCATGGTCGCCGCGGCGCCAGGCCTTTCGAATTGGGGAGGCCTATAGTGGTGTCAAGAAGTCGATACTTTTACGATAGGTAATATGATCGCTTGGTGTTTTAAAATAAAATCATAGAGTTCACTCGTTCGTACTTATCCAAGTCACCCACATTAAAACTAGATTCCGGTTTTTTTTTTTTACCCTTTGCCGCATGACGCCACCTTTAAAAGCGTCTCCTGCCAGGCACTTCCAGCAAAAAATACTGGCAGACGGCAGACTTCGCATACCTAAGTAGGTACAGCTACTTATATATAACTATTCGGTATCAGATGGGTTAAATGACACCCCCTTTTCGTACCGGAAGTGACCGTTTTTTTTTTGTTAGTTTCGTTCGGCAAGTTCCGCCTCAAAGACTATTAGATCTGACTCAGCATCACTTTTATGGGTCACTGTCGTAGGTAGGTAAATGCGGGAAATGAGAACACGGTTTTTGAGCCAAAAAATAACCAAAATGCGAGCGAACGGTGTACGTGTGTTGCTCGTGAAGGTGCAATGGCGACTAGAGGTCATACGGCGCACACATGCACACCCCTTCCTTCGCATTAAACTTTATTTATAAAAAAAGCTTTCCTAAATAGGTACAAGATGGCGTTACAGGTAAGTAATCTATGACAATTTAGGTATAGTATTTTGCATGCGATATATTTTATATATTATTTTTAGACCTGCATTGTTTTAGCTAAATATTTAAATATATATTTTTTAAGCCTTATGCCTCTCCGGTAAGCGCGGGACTCCAGCGTCAACAGTCACCATTGTGCATTTCATCGCGGTATCAAGTAGGTTAGAAAATTTGCGGTTCGCTCTCCACCTATTACCTAGTTACTTTTGACAGGTAGGTAAAAATATAGTGTACCACACTTTATAATGTTGGTGTTTGTTTGTTTCGAAAATCAATACTTTTACTATCGATAATTGCATCATTGTTGGTTATTCCCATCACTACAGCTCGGGGGATGGAGAAGCAAATTCCATCACGCATGCGCCCCCACGCGTGAAGTGCCATTTCCATTGTAAAAAGTACTTGAGAAACATGCTCTTAATTTCCAAGTAAATAAGATTCAGTTTAAGTTGTGAGGAATAAGGCCGTACTTAAATCAACGGTTTTATTAAAATGTGTACTTTATTTTGATTGCAGTTAAGTAGGTTAATGTTACTTATGAATAATCACAGGTTGGGTTTTCTTTGAATTTTCAGTACCTGGGCGATCGAGTTTTGTTCACCTTGTTGCCGTGAATGAGACCTAGCTAGATCGATTGTTCGACCCCGAAATTCCCCACACAGCAAATTTCATCGAAATCGTTATCTTATAAGTAGCTCTAGTATAAGTTTTTTCGAAACATTAACTAATTCGAACGCGTTTGCGTTTTGTCTCAAAATGTATGAAAGTGGGTATGAAAACGTGAACAGCGCCTCTGGTGGTCACTAGTGGAAACTAAAACAGGTGGCGAGTATAACATTTGTTGCTAACCGATGAACGCGCGTATTTCAAACTCAGTGAGAGCGTTTTCATACATTTTGAGACAAAACGCAAACGCGTTCGAATTAGATAATGTCTCGAAAATACTTATACTAGAGCTACAGAGCCGTTTCCGAGATCCCCGAAATAAATAAATAATTATACAAGAATTGTTTACTGTAGCGTTTACGTTCCCGTAAGTTACTATAATTTAGTTAGATACAGACGGAAGTATCATTTTCATAATTTATTTGAATAGATACCTGAAGCGTGACATTACCTAGTGTATTTAAAAGTTCATTTGCAGTTGTGCAATGTCCATACAACTTCTACTTAAGGGGAGGTATCCCCAACGCAACTGTCCCGCTCGAACATGCGTGAGTTTACAATTAACCATCCCGCTCTCTACGCAAGCTCTGCGCGCAGTTTTGTGAATATTTAGCTATAGTTATTAAGCCAATCATTTTATCAAAGCAAACCCTGCGAATTTGTCTATAACTATTTACGATCTTTAATTGAGTACAAAAATTAAATGTTAAATATCAGTAATATAGCCGTAGTATTGAAAATACATTCCAAAAAGGGGTAACTTCGCGATTATTTTCTATCGAGTGAAATTCATCAAATCATGTAACTGACTGCGATTTTGACTAGACAAGATCCTCATGTAACACATATATATTTTTTTAAATTTTAAGACACAATATTCTATGTCTCAGATGGTTTTTAAAAACTCAAAAGTGGTAATACACGGCCTTAACTAATTAACTATACCTTTAGTCACAAGTAAGATGCATAGGTACCTACATTTTTAAATTTGGTCTGCTCTGATGATTGGAAACGGGAGGTGGTCAAATCAGAATTAAAACTATGTACTTATAAGTATAGTACCCTACACGTAATAGTTTACTGTTTAGTGACTTAGGTGGGACCTCGTTAGAATCGTCTCGATACGAGTAAGAAGTTGATGACTCGCTCGACCACGCATAAGTATATTATTATTATACCTACCTAGACCCTTTTTTTTATAGTGGGGAAATGCCCTTTACGCATACCCGGCCTTGTAGAGGGGGGCCGGGTTATGTGGTACGCGCTGGGTGTAAAATGTCCAGAATATCCACTAAAACCCCACTTTCGCCGCTAAAACGGCAGGGACCCGGGGACGCACGCGCACTCGTCCGCAACCCCGCCAGCGGCTGCCCACAAAAGTAGGCCTGACTAACCTAACCTAACATAACCTAACCTACCTACTCTTTTTTGTACAGTTGTAGCTATAAATAGCTTCATAGGTAAGGTCATAACGAGCCGAGTAATACCTAACTATGCGCATTGCACACACTAATTTCAGGTTGACTGTCGAGAAAAGAATCTCATTAGTACCTACTTAAACAGATCCTCTCATTTAGGTAATTGATTTATTTTGTAATGAAAACAATTTTATTACTTACAAAAATATTTATTGTTAATTCTCACTAAATCGACAAAACGAAGTAACTCGTTATGTTATGTTAAAATAACTCTTATCAACATCACAGTCAGTCTAGGAAATCAGAATTGCATGGGGTAGAGCTCGTCCCAGACGCGCAGTTGTGTCTCGTGCAACTTTTCGTGCACGGAGAACTGTCGGTCCACCTTGAGATACTGACGGTCCGCGGGCCGCATGGCCGGCCAGCGCAGCGAAGACAGCTCCGGCAACTCTCCCTTACGAGGATTCGGGTTGCTGGGGACAGATAGACGCGAATTAGGTACCCAGGCAGCAACTCATTTCTTGGTAACATAACTTGGTAAAGGATAGGATACGTCATACACAGCACAACACTTGACTCACAACAGTCAACATGTCAACAATAACCATTGCGACATGCTGTACCTTCCCTACGACGCTGCACGCTGTATAAATGGGATTAATTTTATCTCCTTATCATTTGATGTCGCCATCGAGCTCTCTTTGTAGAGGGCAATATTCCAAGTGTTACTCTCCTAAGAGTGTGTAACCTTATTATTGATTTATGTTGTCGCGAATCGCGATGTAAGAATGTAGGTCAATGCCGGGCCTATTAGTATGGGACCAAGGTCAATGTATGTAATTACTTTCATTGGATGAATTTTCGGTGATCCACGAATTATCAAGCTGATATTTTCATTTATCCAAAGGTGTTAGTGATGGTAAAAAGGAATTCATTTAGTATACCCATTTTCTATGCCTTCTACATATACTATGCTTTCAGCGGCGATCAGAACGCACATTACAGGTAACTAAGTGGCGCCGTAAAAGTTGCGTTAAGTAAATTTAAAACAGCTTCTAAAGCACCACTTACCGAGTTTCGGAGCAATTGGACTCCTTGTTTGTATAAAATGACTGTTATGATGATGCTCACCCGTGTTTAGCGAAGGTGTACCAGATGGCTGTCATGCGCTCCACGATGATGTGGTCCTGCGGCGCGGGCGGCGGCGGCGAGCGCGCCTTGATCGGAGGCCGGAAGTAGCTCATCGAGAACAGATATATTAAGTCATCGTGGTGCGCTGCGCCTGTAAACAATAGGGGGCTTATGAAGTCCCGTGACTTAACGTCAAAAGACAGCCAGTTTCGCTTGTTAAGTAGGTAATTGTATAAGAACTCTGGAAAACACGGCGTCCAAATAAATGCAGAGGGCTTATCGCGAACTGAAAACGAATGAAGTTCGAATAGGTACTTATTTCCCTGTCAGTAGCCAATGGGAGTCAAGCTTTGGTAACTTGGCTACTACTATGAACCGAACTCCTGGTGTTCCATGTTTTGGCAAGTGTTTGCTTAGACCTACACTGGAATTGAGCAAGTTTTAGGTACACGAGACTTCTATTTGTTTTCAAACACGGACAAGTTGGACATGATGCGGTCCATATTTTATTCCATGCCTATATTTAGCACTCACCAGCTGGCTTGCCTGTGCTTGAATCCTCGTGGAAACTATTGTTGCCGATGTAGCTGAAGACGCTGTACCACACCGGCTGCGGCGAGTGGCGGCACATCAGGTTCGCCATCCTGGCGAGAACATTAGGTATGTAATTGAATATGTTTAACTTAGCCTGATCAAGGTGTAAATTTACTCTGTGCACTCTCCTCATACCTATGCGTATTAAGTCCAATCCAGCTGTCTCCATACAATTTCCCAAGAGCTTTGTTGCTCTCAGGGGTGTCTTCAACCGGCTTGCCGCCCAAGTACGCCTCCTTGAGCCGGCGGCTGGCTGCTGCTGAGTTCTTTTCGGGGAGAGCGAAGGAGATCGGGGCGATCGTCTCCCACTCGGCGTTCATACGATCACGGAGAGTTTTGTTCCTTGTGACACCTACGAAAGGAAAATGTTGCTCGTAGGTTTTAAAAGGCTCTATACTAGAAATAAACTCTAATCTGAAGACCAAAAAATATACTTTTAGGTGCTACCTGTGTAAATCAGTGCAATGATTGATTGAACCTACTCACGAAAACTCGGGATATACTTACGGAATTAAGTTTTCAAATCACCTATTCGGATAAGGTCTTTTTCTTCCCTGCTAGGAGGGATCAAAGTGGCACTTTTCTGTTCGAGTACCCTGTGTTGCCAGTATAAAATATTAATTAATATATAATGAAAAAAATCGGTCGATTTTGGTCGAATTAAGTAAAATTTGGAGTCCTTCGTTACGTTCGGGATTAAATATCGCACCCGTGACATAAAACAGTGCTTTATCCCCTTGGTGTATAATCTACTACTAGCTTTTGCCCCGCGGCTTCGCCCGCGTATTAAGTGTAAGTTTCGCAATAATTGTGGAATTGTTACACCGGTTTATTACTACTTACGGCAGCAATCGAAATTTCTAGCTTTCTTTTATACCCACCGAGTAGGTACCTGCATAGGTACCGAACGATCTAGAATGTTCGCGATCGAAGTTCCTAGAAACTTCGGAAATAGTCTATAAAGCCTGTATGGAGTCGACACCCTTCGAGAATGTTCTAGAAGGATTTCGAACGCCCCGGAAAGTTCTGGAAAATATGGCTGTCTCGCTCTAACAATGCTGTCCTTGTCACACTGTTCGAGGGCATTAGCATTATATTGGAATGTACACAGTCTATCCCTTTCACACTTATCGTCTGTCTCTTTTACTCCTATTGAAAATTTAAAATTTACCCCATTTTTATCACCCACTTCCACCCACCGCCACCAAACTCCCTTACCACTGCAACCATGAGAAGGTGAACCAGTTGGTGATCATGGAGAAAATGCTGGACATACCCGCTAACACTCTCCTTTTTTATATATATATTGATATATTGATTACAGGTAATAAGTGCAAGTTAAACCTAAAAATTTAATATTTTCTTCTACATTGGATCGAGTTTCAAGCGTTTCAAGTAGGTAGCAATAAAATAATGAATTATGAAAAGTGTTTGTCATTACTGCACCGCGGTAATATTTGTTATATTTATATAACTACCTAAGTACGGCTTGCAGTCCCGGGACCGGCTTGTGCGTGTATGTTCGAAAAATCCAGAAATTCCCGGACATTACGTACAAGCCGTTCCCAGAATAGACACCATGATCATAAGTATCATAACTCACTGAATGCCTTCCAGTAGAACTCGTCTTCGGTTTGGCTGATGAGTAGAGGCACAGCGTGCATCTGTCCCTTGCGAACTGCCTCGGCAGGCTGCACCGCGAGGAAACGCGGCTGGCCCACATCCGGCTCCACCACAGGATCCCAAAAACCTATAGGATCGAAGCCAAATTTCTGAAACAGATAAACTACTTTGAATATTGGTGGTGCAGTGCACACCCCAGTTGCACCATTGTATGAATAAAAGTATCTCTAGAGGTTAAAAACACTCAACGTACATCCCAGAATCCAAGCAGCGAGTTCCCCATTTCCTGCCAGGTCTTGGTCTTCAAGCAGTCAATTATAGCCCGAGAAGAATGGGTGGGACAGTTGAGAATCTTTGCCTGCTTCTGCGCCAGGCCCATCTGGTGTTTAGGTAGCGGCACCTTGCCCATGGGGGAAGCGGACATGGCAATGCCGCGGTGGAACAGGCCTGTTGACAGGATACCGAGCATTGATAAGTTGCCGTACAAACCAGAATAAAGTCAGAAACAATCTTGTATGGTGGAGTAGTATCCTGGACAGTTCCAGGTAAATTTTGTAATATGGAAATTACCTTTAGACATAGGGGAGATCATGTGCAACATAACACTGATAGAGCCAGCACTGCATCCGGCGATTGTGACTTTCCCCGGATCACCGCCGAACGACGCGATGTTGCGCTGCACCCAACGCAATGCCGACACCTGGTCCTTGTAGCCGTTGTTGCCTGGTGCTACTGCGTCGCCAGTGCTTATGAAACCTGATAAAAATTGCGGGTTTGCTGAGCCATTAAAAGTAATTGGCATCAATCATGTTACTGCAGACGCCGGCTGAAGATGATAATATGACTTATATGACTCTACGTGCGCATTTCGTTTCGAGATCAGAAAGAAAACACAACAACAATGTAAATAAAGAAAGTGTGAGACATATTATACCTACTGTCACGAAATGGTTCTATATCTGCATAATACCGGCACTGTTCTTCCGATGGGACCATAGGACCGCTTAACCGTTCCAACCGTTCAGTTGTACAAAGTTTTGCCCTAAGAATATCATTACGAAGATTATAATTACCAAGAGAGGCAAGTCGGTAGTTAATGGTGACCAGCACGATGTCTCTATCCAACAGATAGTCGGGGCCAAAGAGGTCGGAGCGGCCTGTCATCGAGTAGAAACCGCCTGGGTGGATGAAGAATATTACCGGCAGTTTACGGGCCCTGTAATCAAATTGAAGTCGGTTAGCGAGTTCAGTTTCAATATAATTGATGACACTTCCGATGATTTCATTATACTGAAAGTAGGAACTAAGTAGGGATACAAGTATGTACTCAGTTAAAAAAGACGAGGAGCACGGGCGTTTGCTCTCATGATGTCGGTTGAACTTTATGTTATGGTTACGTTCCTTATGAGAAGGTGAGTGTTCACTTGGTACCTGGTGTTGTCTGGAGTGTAGACATTAATCCGGAGACAGTCTTCATCGACGTAGTACTCGCCGGGTTCGACGGGTAAGGGGCAAGCCGGTCCGTCTTCGCGGGCGTCCACTTCTGAAGGGTACGTCACCATGTCTACTGGAGGCTGTTGGATTGGAATAAGTTAAAGTATCTACTTTAGGAGTTAGTAAGGTGGTTCTTCAATGAATACAAACTAGGCTTCCTTAATAGAAACAATAGGATTGGAATAGGTAAAATGTGTTTCATCACATCATTGTTGGAAAACCTAAGTGAGTAATTTTAGACCTACACAAGTGAATTTTTGCTACACCTACTAGTTAGTATATCATTGTAGTCTTTGGGTAAAGTTTAAGTTTGAAATGTCTACCTATCTTAACCCCTCATATGCTTAGGCCCGGATCCATGCCAAACGTCTGAACCTGTCATTTGTTTGGATAATTTTGACATCCGCATACGAAGGGTTAATGGTTTTGTTACAACATTTTTTGTGTTATTGTCATATTGTCGGAAATTTTATTGGTAGGAGTTCTCACCTGGAATCGGAGTTCCCCGACGGGCGGGCGCGCGTAGCGGATGCCGCGGTAGGCCTGGAAGCGGCGCCCGAGCCGCGAGTCCATCCACGAGCCGCGGATGGCGCCCGACGGCGTCACCGTCACGGGCACGGGGCAGGGGGCTGACGGCTTAGTTTCGGGCTTGACTGACACTTCGGAATTGGTAACATTGGTATTGGTTAAGATATTACGAGTAAGAACGTCTTGTTTAGGATTCCGTAAGCAAAATGACGAAAACGGAACCCTTATAGTTCCGTCATGTCTGTCCGTCCGTATGTCACAGTCGATTTGTTGGGAGACTATATGCACTATAATTATGAATTTTGGTAGAATGGTGTATTATAATATGAATTGCTACATCAGATCAGAGTGATGTGCAACGGTTGGGAGATTTTTTCAATTGGCATCAGGAAAAAAATATGCATAGGTACCTGCCCGATAGCAATGCTAATGCAATCTGTGCTTGATCTGTGCAAATATTTATAAAAAATCGTATTTATCGGTACCTATGCAAATATATTTCATGCGTAACCAAGTTATTTGTACAACTTTTTCTTGAAAACACTTGTTTGTGTGTTTAAAATTTTCTTTTTTCTAAACATGCTCGGAAAAGTACGACTTATTGTTGCCGACGTCTAGGTACTTCCAGGTACTTCTTTCTCCAAGCATGTTTCAGAAATAACTAACTGGGCTGGCAGGACGACCCAAAATGAGCCTTGGCCTCCGACACAAGAAAACACAAAACACACATTGACAACATTTCATTTTTCTAACCTCGTAATTTTATTTAGGTATTTAATAGTACTCGAAAAGTTAGGAGATGCGTATTTTTTCTTTTCAGTATATTTTCATTAAATCCCCCTTATTTTATTAATCTAAAACTGCCGCGTTTTAAAAGGGCGTATGTACGTATTTGGGATGAATAAGATCACCAACATCTGGTCAAATATTGAATTATATTTTAAGTAAAAAGTATACTGTATCTGTGTCACCTGCGACAGTGGCAAATTTCAGGGGAGGGGTCTATCCTGACTAGGGCTGCCATCTCGAATTTCGCCAAACCCGGACAACGATTCAAAAAAACCCGGACATTTGGCGTAAATCGCATTTTTCCCCCGGACGAGTCCGAAAATAATATTTTTAAAAAACAAGACCTTTAAATTCAATGAGGTGCTTCCTTACATGAAAAGTGTCCGGGTTTTCCCCGGACACTTCTTGACACCCCGCCCGGACGGCCCCCGGACGGCCTCCAAACTAGGACAAATCCGGGGAAACCCGGACGGATGGCAGCCCTAATCCTGACCACCCGAAGATCGAAATTCGTATGTTTCTTTCTCTATCGCTCGAAGCAAATGAGATAGAGACGGAGATATCCGAAAGATTTTCTTTAGGGTACCTCCCCTACATGTAAAGTGGTTGTGCTTTTTTTTCTGCCATACCCCACCGTGTGGGGTATCGTTGGATAGCTCTTTCAAAAATATTATAAGGTTTCTAAAAGCAGTTAGCGTGATATTAAGCTTTGAAGTGATAATTTTTGTTATGGTTAAGTGTCTCCCCCCCCCCGCCAGTTAAACGGTGGCTACTACGCATGTGAAAAATCATGGTAGTAGTATATACGATGAATTTAAAAGGAAAACTATCACAGCTAAGTAGACATTACTAGTTAACGAGTAATAGTCGAACTTCAGAAATGTACTTTGCGAAAGCAAACTTTCGTACAATTTCCATTGATAATTCTGTCAAAAACATAGTAAATATAAGTTTGCGAACTTCTTAGTCCACATAATGTAACGGGTGGACGACTACGGAACCCTACCTTGCGCGTGGCCCGACACGCACTTGGCCGGTTTTTATTGTTTTAATAAGATACATAAGTCATGTCACGAAATTTTCTTATTCAGCCCAGTAAGTAATGGCTTCTTATATTATAATATAAGTATTTTCCAGTTTCCTTGAGAACTATCGAATATAAAATCTAATATTTTTTTATATGGTATACTATAAGCTCATATCTCTAAACAAGCCGCTAAGGTAAAATGAAATGTTGTTAATTTTTCACATCACCTATTCGGATAAGGGTTTTTTCTTCCTTGCTAGGAGGGAACAAAGTTGCACTTTTCTGTTCAAGGTTCAAGGTTCCTGTGTTGCCAGTATAAAATATTTAATAATATATAATGAAAAAAATCCAATTTGGAGCATCATACAAAACCAACAAAATTCTAGTATTTTACTGAAAATTCAAATTACAAAATACGAAACGTCAGTTCAATATGTTTTTTTTTGCGAAAAACTTATTTTTTAAATTATAAAAGAAAAAAAATTGTTCGAAAAATCGTCATTAGTTACACTCGATTTCGACTAATTCGGGGATGATGATTTCAAATTTTACACTTAAGTATTTTAATAAATTTTAAGAAAAAAAAATGTACTAAAAATTGTCATTATTTTCGATTTCGACTAATTCGGGGATAAGTATTTCAAATTTTACACATTTTTAATTTCAAGTTGAAAAATATTTTTTGCGAAAAATTGACATTATTCTCGATTTCGACTAATTCGGGAATAAGGATTTAAAATTTTACACTTATTTTGAATTTTAAGTTGAAAAAATTTTTTTTTGCTAAAAATCGTCATTATACTCGATTTAGACTAATTCAGGGAAAAGGTTTTCAAATTTGATATATATTTAGAGCATCTATAAATATGTTACCAGTAGCACATCAGATCTTTCATTATCCTCAATAGGTGATGTGAAAAGTATGTGTCACATGGAAGCAAAATTATTTCCACCTTGGGCGTTTATACTTGAATCCCTCACAATGCTCAGGAATCAATGTACGCCCACGCCGTAAATATGGCATTTTGCTCCCTTGTGACACAATCTACTATTTGTATAATAGGTATGAGCTGTAGGTAGTAGGTACCTGCATGGTCGTGGTGATGCGCCAGCGCACACGCCGCGACTGCGCACAAATACAACAGCTTCATCATCTCGCGCACTTGACTTAGGGTGCTATATCAATATTAAGTATATAGTGAATGATATGTTGCTCACGCGGCTGCGTAGAGCCCACTGGTTGCCCAAGGCGCGCGCGCGCTTTATAACAGAGGGTGTCTTTTCATAGAGACTACACTGACTAACTAACATACATAGGATTAATTAAAACTGTCAGTCATTCAAGAACCACAATTGAGTGTTAATGGAGAATAACGATTCCACCAGAGACCGCAAAAATATTGTGGGGATGAGTGTAATTTAACTAAGGAAAAGGTACTTATTACTTAATACTTAAAAGCACATATTAATACTACCCGGTCCCAATATCTGTGCACCTCCCAGGGACGTAACGATGCGCAAGGAGTATACGCATTACGCAGCAAGCTCCGATGGGTAATGAATGACTTATGACGTCATGCGGCGAGGTGAGATATCTCTAATGCCTTGGTCACACGTACCGAGTAAAACGGCGAGACAGTAAAATTATTATGGAAGTTTTACTCGGCCGAGTTAAACTTCCATACTAATTTTACTGTCTCGCCGTTTTACTTGGTACGTGTGATCCTGGCATTAGGGTTACATTTTCTCTTGGAATCTCTTGAAATTTGATCAAACAACAACTTTTTACAGCACAAAAGAACTTAATCTGGAAGTAGAAAGTATTCCTCTACTATACTGTAGGTACTCCCTTCCTACTATACTCCTCTACTATACTGTAGGTCCTCCACTGGGCTACTGTAGGTAAGCTACGGTAGCCCAGTGGTTCAAGCATGCGGCTGTCAAGCGGCGGTCGTGGGTTCGATTCCCAGCTCGTACCAATGAGTTTTTCGGAACTTATGTACGGAATATCATTTGATATTTACCGTTAGCTTTTCGGTGAAGGAAAACATCGTGAGGAAACCTGCATACATCCGCGAAGAAATTCAAAGTTGTATGTGAAGTCCCCAACCCGCTCTGGGCCAGCGTGGGGACTACTGCCCAATCCCTCTCATCTATGAGAGGAGGCCTGTGCCCAGCAGTGGGACGTATATAGGCTGATGATGATGATGATGATGATGATACTGTAGGTAGTAGAGTTTGACTGTGCATGAGAAGAAGCGTCGACTAGCGCGAAACCCTCTTTCCTCAATCTTTTCATCATAGATCAGATATCATCAGATATCACGAAGTTCTTATCGGGTACTAGGTAACACTAATTCATAACAAAAGATAACCCTAACCCATACCCATATCGGTACTTAGTACCTAAGTATGAGGAATGCATTAGCTACATAGGTACTCACCTACAGGTATAAAGGAACTTATATTTATTTATTTTTATATGGAACGGAATTGATTGGGAGTAACGTAGGTTAAGGTTAGATGAATTTAAATAAATTGTCTATAATAACGCAAACCCCTTCAAAACAATAAATTATTCATTTACGGTACCTACATTCAAGGACAGTTGGCAGTTTTGTCGTGAAAACTTTTCCTAACATCTGTCAAAATGAGGAAAATGAAAACTTTCGCGCAGGGAATCCCGCGCACTTGTATAAATAAATAATGTGGAGCATCTTGCACGCTGCTCACGAACTGCTTCGTTGTAATGTTCGTTGACAGACGATATTTTATAATAAAAAATGTGCGTAGTTTCCTCAGAGACGTGCGCCCTACGCTATTTACCTACTACCGTAAAATGGGGTAAGTACTTACTTAGGGATTGCGAGGACAGTTGGGTTATGAATGGGGAGAGTAGGGAGGTGTGAGCTGGTTTTTATAAGCTACTACTACGTAACACGTAACATATAAATTCTAATTATAATGCATAATCCCAAAGTGTCGATCCTACAATTTCCCAAACTCGCCTTAGTATGAAATCCCACCTCACCTCAACCTACTTACCTGAACTACGGGGTGAGGTGGGATTTCCAACTTTTTGTGTTTATCGTTAAAGTTATGAACACAAAATCATAAAAAAAACTAAAATACAAACAACCGGAACACTTTTTTTGTAAATATAAATCAATGCGCCACATACAAAAATAAATTTTATCCGGGTTTGAACTTCGGTTTTGTGCCAACTCATCCCATTTTACGGTACGCACGTACGAAAAAAAAGAAAAACTCACGGCGGACCAATTCGTTGCGGAAAATCGATCTTACCTACCCATTTTCTTTAGGTTGCATGCTAACATATGTAGGCATGTAAAACTAGTATGGTTGACGAAATATAAGCTGCACCGATTCGCCATACAAGTTGTTCGAGGAATCGGTGCAGCTTATATTTCGTCAACTACAACTGTTCGGACACAAGTCTAAGGCTAAATTCTGTCAAACGAACGCAAGCAAAACTCGACTTAGAGCTCTAACTGTAAGGTAGATTTTTGCTTGCGTTAATTTGACAGCACTTGGCCTTACAGTTTTGTAAACTCATAGCCATTGGAGTCCCGAGTGTAGGCACCTAAGGCAAGAAGAATAAGCGGAAGTTTTGAACATCAGTTAACGTGGATGAACTGTACCGTAACATAAACTGCAGTTTTACCTGTTAGGCAAGTAGGTATTAAGTTTGAGAACAAAGAAAACGTGAATATGAATAAGTCGCCTATATTTTCCACGATGTGTCACGCTCCTGATTATAAGCATAACTGTAAACACGCATTTTCCGGACTTACCTCGGAACTGGGCAGTATAATGAGTTTTCTAAATTGTATCTAAATATTTTGTGGACAATACACAAATCAACCTAGTCCCAAACTAATCAAAGCTTGTACTATGGACTATGGGTACTAAGCGACGATATACAACTTATATAGATAAATAAATACTTAAATAAATAGAAAACATCCAAGACCCAAGAACAAATATTCGTGCTCATCACACAAATAAATGCCCCGGCCGGGATTCGAACCCGGGACGTCCAGTTTCGTAGGCAGGGTCACTACCAACTAAGCTAAACCGGTCGTCAGTAAGTAAGTACTTTATACGTACGTTATATACCTACTTACATACGTTCACTTCAGGTACTCCGTACTTAAGTTATTGAAAAGTTTCTATTTATTTTATTTATCGTATGGCATTTATTTCGAACCGTGAGATCTTCGAGAAGACAGTACGGTTGCCAGTTTTTGTTGCACTTTTAGAACCCCCAGGGGTCACGTGTAGGGTAGCGGTGGGTACTTTCCCTACGGACGTGGTGCAACTTCGATCCCCCTTTGTCAAGTGAGTGGGCAACTTGACTTTTAGAAGTTTACCATGCAGGAGGTCAACAAATGAGATAAACTTTAAATTTTAAGCCAAATTATTTAAGTGTATCACTTGCAATTAGGCTAAAGCGGTCGTCAGTAGGTATACTATTAAATACCGAAAATATTCTGTTTGCATAGTAGACTTTATTTTCTATTGTCTCGCAAGAGGTGAGAAAAGTAGAGTATACTCGTGTATAATCTACTATTATGTACACTTGTATAGTAGATACAAATCACATTATATCACAGAATAGTATGCATTAAATGTAAGATTAGAACTGCATGGGGTAGAGCTCGTCCCAGACTCGCAGTTGTGTCTCGTGCAACTTTTCGTGCACGGAGAACTGTCGGTCCACCTTGAGGTGCTGACGGTCCGCGGGCCGCATGGCCGGCCAGCGCAGCGAAGACAGCTCCGGCAACTCGCCCTTACGAGGGTTCGGATCACTGGGGACGAAAATATAAAGCATAAAATTGTTTGCAAGTGTGGGTAGACCCCCCACTAGGTGGACTGATGACCTGGTAAAGCTCGCGAAAGTCCGCTGGATGCGGGTGGCGCAGGGCAGGACCGGTTTTTGTGGCACTCTTTGGGGGAGGCCTGTTCCAGCAGTGGACGTATTTCGGCTGATATGAATGAATAATATGCAGGTGGATGATGACATCTACATCTGCAGAAGCTAGGGGATCTACGTAATAGGTTGTGCTTACCCATACTTAGCGAAGGTGTACCAGATGGCAGTCATGCGCTCCACCATGACGTGGTCCTGCGACGCGGGCGGCGGCGGCGAGCGGGCCTTGATCGGAGGCCGAAAGTAGCTCATGGAAAACAGGTAGATCAAGTCGTCGTGGTGCGCGGCACCTGCAGAACCCAAGAGCGTTAATAACACTACCTATGAGGTACACTCTCGACGGCAACTTATTAGCTAATAACGGTACTTCCAAAAAATTTACAGTTAAGTATGACTGTGACGGAACTCTGCAAATTTTGAATAGGTAATTTAAGTACCAGCAGGCTTGCCAGTCCGCTCATCCTCATAGAAGCTGTTGTTGCCGATGTAGCTGAAGACGCTGTACCACACCGGCTGCGGCGAGTGGCGGCACATCAGGTTCGCTAACCTGTCATTAAAAAAACAATAAGAGTGTTGTATAACCATCAAAACAACAGACTTCACCTATAGTCAGTAGATAGGCAAAGCAGATGAACATAACAATGACATTGGACTTGGAGTGTGCAACAATGGGTACACTCTCAAGAGAAAATAAAATGGGTACTTTTGTATTGAACTTTCATACAACGTGTACCTACCCATTTTTGCTCTTGCTTTTTTTGTTTGTGACCTATTTACACATCCAGACAGATACAAATATGGTATTTCATAAAGGTGAGTAACTTAATGGAAAGGATATAACACCCCTCAATTATCAATGTGTTGCAGGTACCTGTGAGCATTAAGTCCAATCCAGCTGTCTCCATACATCTTCCCAAGTCCCTTATTGCTTTCAGGGGTGTCCTCAACAGGCTTGCCACCAAGGTACACCTCCTTCAGACGGCGACTGGCCGCCAATGAGTTCTTCTCTGGCAGATTGAAAGAGAGAGGCGCCAGTTTTTCCCACTCAGAGTTCATGCGGTCGCGTAATGTTTTGTTTCTGGTCACATCTAGATAATAGAAGAGATGGTTAATTATTTTGTTATAAATTGCACTGCATGAAATTGGTGCATGGGAGCTGGGTTGAATAAAGTGCAGCATTTCAACACTTTCAACCGCCATGACATCGACAGCTGCAGTTGTATCAAGGTGACAATATACACTAGATTGACGTAAAACACATAAACTGGCTTCTGGTGGCAGTTCAAAGTCTGGACTTCAGATTGTGAAACGGGCGTCCAGAAGCTGATGGGGTCACCGCCGAAACTTACAAAACGCTTTCCAGAAGAACTCGTCCTCGGTCTGGCTGACGAGCAGCGGCACGGCAGTGAAGCGGCCCCGGCGCACCGCCTCGTCCGGCTGTTCGGACAGGAACCGCGGCTGCCCCACCTCCGGCTCGATCACCGGCGTCCAGAAAGAGATAGGGTCACCGCCGAAACCGTATTTCTAAAATGAGCCAGAATTAATTAAAGTTACAGAATATACCAGAGCAAAATGACTTTTAAGAATCATTCATGCTAGACCGTTCCGTGTCCGGGCCGGCCCGTTTTCTAGTACAAGAAATCGACGGCTGTCGCGCGTCCTCTATTCACGGAACGGTCTACTGTGAATCATCCTTAACTGGTAGATTTCGTTCTTACATCCCAGAAAGTCTGAAGAGAATTGCCTATCTCCTGCCAGGTCTTGGTCTTGAGGCAGTCGATGATAGCGCGCGAGGAGTTGGTGGGGCAGTTCAGGAAGCGAGCCTGCTTCTGCGCAAGGTCTAGCTGGTGCGATGGCAATGGCTCCTTGCCCATAGGGGACCAGGACATCGCTATGCCTCGGTGAAACAGGCCTGTATCACATTAATACAATAAAATACACACAATATATTCAATATTTGACATCAGCTGGAATTATTCGATGTTTTTTGGATTCCACGATATATTTTATTTTAAAAATCCACATTTAACCATTGGTTTAGTTTTGTAATATTTATGCGCTGACTGTTCAGAAAAAGAGACGACGAGAAACGAGACATTAAAATTTTTAGGTTTCCTTTTTCGCGGCTGCGGAAGACTTTTATGCTTTATACAAACACAGCATTTTTGATACAGTTTTCGTTACAACAGCCGTAGGTATCTTTGTCGTTTACCAAAAAGTACACACTTATTTACTTGATACCTTTAGACATGGGTGAGATCATGTGCAGTACCACGCTGGTGGATCCAGCGCTACACCCTGTGATGGTAACTTTCCCCGGATCGCCGCCAAACGCCGCTATATTGCGCTGCACCCATCGCAGTGCCGACACCTGATCCTTGAAGCCATTATTACCCGGAGCTACGGAGTCACCGGTGCTCAGAAAACCTGATATAATAATAAAGTGTATACTATGAACCAGATGAACCCAAATCACACGAGAAAAATTTAAAAACAACAAAGCAGCGCAAACAAATGCGTTAACAAGTAAACAAAGAAGTTAACAAATGATAAGCTCGCAAGAAGGAGTATGGTTACCGAGTGAGGCCAGTCTGTAGTTGATCACGACGAGTACAAGATCTCTGTCCATTAGGTAGTGGGGACCGAAGATGTCGGAACGACCCGAAAACGAGTAGTAACCGCCTGGGTGGATGAACACTATCACTGGCATGTTACGGGAGCTGGAAAAAACAAATTTGGGCTAGAATAACTTGAGTAAAGTTAGGCATTACTGTGCGCTGGATAAAAATCTTGCTATAATTGAAGAAATAGTTGTGAAGTTTCAATGTCTGAAAACAAAAGATTTCAAAATCAGTACATTACCTATTGTTATCTGGAGTGTAGACGTTGATGCGGAGACAGTCTTCATCCACGTAGTATTCGCCAGGTTCAACGGGCAGCGGACAACCAGGGCCCTCCCGGCTCGCGTCTACCTCCGACGTGTATTTCTCCATGTCTACTGGAGGCTGGAAAACAACGATACTCGTATATTTATTAATGTGGGCTATCGACAACATGTTGTTAGACGGTCTTGTTAGTAGAACATGGATTGGTAGGATACATTATGACATTATGTGTAGGACGCCCTCCAGCCAGGTGGAGCGATGACAGTATACACAAAGTTCCAACCGCTGGAAACAAAAAAACTCAAAACCGAGTTCAGTGGCATGCCATGGGAGAGGCCTATGTCCAGCAGTAGACGAAAGTGGGCTGATGATGATGATGAATATGACACGGAGCCAATCACAGAATATAATAAAACGGACCTGGAATCGGAGTTCCCCGACGGGCGGGCGCGCGTAGCGGATGCCGCGGTAGGCCTGGAAGCGGCGCCCGAGCCGCGAGTCCATCCACGAGCCACGAATCGCGCCCGACGGCGTCACTGTTAGGGGGTCAGATGCGGAAGGCTCGGCAGGGGGAAGCTTAGTGGCGGTGGCGGCCTCGGGCATAGTTGAGTCTGAAATAATATTAATAGACAACTATAAGGCGGCTGCCACACTGATGCGGTTTCCGCACGACGATGCAGCGTGCGAGCGAGACAGCGCTATGCAAGTCTATAACGGTGTCCCGCCCGCACTGCGGAATCCGGGAACCGCATCAATGTGACAACCGCCTTATAGGCGCACGAGAAGATTCGAGTTCACACATTTAATAAAAAAATAAAACACACACTAAAAACAGTCATATGAGCAAGAACTAAAGAGCAAATACGTAATTACCAGCATTTTCGTGGTCATGTAGGTGACCAGCATGCACGCGCGCCGCTGCGGCTGCGCAAAGCAAGAGCAGCTTCAACATGTCTTAGTCGATCACTTATTCTTGTTCTATTTTCTTTGTGTAGCACTGGGCAGTCAGTCACGAAGCTGCGTGGGGCAGACTGGACTCGACGGCAGTGCGTTTGATATATAGAGCCGTCAGAGTTCTGTGAGTAATACCAACACAGATCGCCAGGTTACCAAGGTTATCTGTGAATACGATCAATTGTGTAAACCAACCAGTATTTAAACAATTCATCAGAATACCTAATAATTGGGGACTATATGGCATGAAAATTCAAAAAAAATTAAACGAAACGATTACCTACAGTTGATACATTTTATTAATCAAAGACGACAAACTATTTTATTTTTGTGGTCTTACCTATATTAGCTATAAGTTGAATTCTACCTTAAGTATAAGGGCCGAATTAAGTAAAGTGGAAGCATAGAAAATAAATATAAAAACTTGATATGAAATGTAGGTACTTCAATAAAGACCAATAAGTATTTTCCTGTTTATGTTGTTGAAACTACTAAACTAGTCTGCGGTCTGATAAGAATGATGTTGTAATATTATTTATCCGCCGGTCAAAACAAGATAACCTAGACGTAAGGTTCAAAGTCATGCAGGTGCGATTGTCAGTCAAATAGGTACAGCAATATGGTGTAAGAATCAAAGGGCCAGAATCCACCGACGTACAACAGAACAAGCAGTTGTCATCTTATAGAAACTTGACAAACTTTCCATGCAGTCAGTAAGACGCCGCTTACGATTACCGATGGTTTGGTGCATGATGGTATCTAAGATAACAAGGTCTGACAATCCGGATCGTCAAGTGACGTCACTGTCAACACATTCACTCACGACCGCATACCATCGGCTAATGCCTTAGCTTGTGTCACCCACACCACACTACTAACCGATCTACCGGATTGCCATACCTACCAGGCGCAATAATTGTATCAGGTGTGTTGCAACCCAGCCTCTCTCCTGCATCGATAGGTATCGATCTAATTCAATTTTGGTCCTTCTAATCTAATCGAACGCGCGAAGAAACGCTTAGTAAATAGGTATGTTTTTTAAAAGTGTGATCCAATAATAGAATACCTACACTACAATTCATATGTCATTTGTTAGGTTTATGCAGACTAGCTCAGAATTATTGTAACAATCCAAAGCAGGTAAACGAGACGCATAATACATATATATATGCGCGTCGTAACGCAGGGGAATCCCCCGATACAAACCAACATATATTATATATACTACAAGGAGGACATAAATGCCCGCTGTTCTCGCAGTTTATTCTATTATTTTTTCCTAACAAATTACTACGAAATTCTTTAGAATAAAGTGAAATTTCTAATTAACATTCGGAATTTCGAATTATGTTCTAAGATCTTGGGTAGGTAATATAGCGCGTATATAATATAATAGAGCGTCAGGTGTGAGAAGGCTCTTATAGCGAAGTTGATGACTTTTTTCTTTTTTCCTTTATGGACAAAAAAGTAGCCAGATGATCGTGTAATGTACTTATGCTAAACCTGGCTGTTGAATCATAGGCACGTACATGTACCTTAAAACTAAAAGTTCATTTCCAATGCCAGGTCAATTGTCCGCTGAGGTGTGAGGTGTCCCTCGTCTGCAGTGTTGATTGATGTCGTTGCGTTGTTTATTTACGTTGTGATGAATCATCCTATTTATTTACTTTGGTTCAGTCCTAACTCTGGGTTCGCCAGTGTGAGTATTTACTTAGTTCGATATCGAACACTTGGCAAAAACATGGAGTGCATGCCAAGTTACTTTGTTGAAGTAATTACACACATAATTTATGGAAGTCCCTGTGATTTAAATAGATACACGAGGAAGCGCTCCTACCTTTCTTCTCATGGGTACTTCTTCAAAAATAGGTAGCTACTACTTTGTGGTAGTAGGTAGCTTAAGTGCGCTTGCTCATAGGATGAATGATCATTTTCATCAATGTAAAGTTAGTTAATATGTTCGTGTCGTCGTTTCGCCAGTCAGGTACGCGCTGCAGCGCGTGCAACAACGTTTAAAACGCATTTAATTAAATACCTATATTATTTAATAAATAAGTGAATTATTTAACAGGATGATAAAGTTGTTGCTGCTGTGCGCTGCTGCGAGTCAGCTTGCGCCGCATCTTCATGCAGGTTAACTAATTATCTAATAAAACATAATTAAAACTAAATATAACTAAAGTTATTCCTAAACAACTTAAAAATAAATACTTAATCTAAAATAAGGGGTCCCCCCGCGGCATAGTGCCAAAGATGCTGGCAGCATTTCCCCGCTGTATTGCAATGCTGATACGCTGTTAAATTATCTAATAATTAACGTGTTACATTAAGTAGGACCTACCCATATGTGTCCCATGTCATTTCGCTGCAGGCGTAAAGTTAAGTGCAATTTCTGTAGATGCTAAATATCCGCAATGCGTAGGTACATTGAGGTATGTATTGTAAACCAACACATGTGTGCGGCGCTTTCGGTATAGGTATTTTAAAAATATTGTTGTTCGACTGAGATGGTTTATGATATCTAGGACATATTACTTAATGCACATACCCTTTGCACAATATTGTCAAATTATTATTTGCACTGTGAGGCTTATTTTTCTGTAAGGATATCATGTTATATTTAATGATTTTTTTTATTAAGTATTTGTCCCGAGCGCTTATCCGCTCGATATGAAAAATTTCTCAAGCTAAGTTCAGTCTTTATTGCAATTTTCGCAATCGCTTCAATATTTTAGCAAAGTCACCAGCGTTACAACCGCGACATCGTGCTATCACGCATATGTAGAGTCAATTTTACGATACGGACTAATATACTATTACTAATGGAGCTATAGCAGACAGAGACAGCAATCGAGCATTTATCGCACAAATAAAGTGTATAAGAGCAATTTTTAGAATGCGGCCAGATGAATCCTGCAGGCCACTTTTTAAAAAGCTTGGTTTATTACCTTTTCCTGCGCTTTAAGTATATCTTTAATGTAAAAGTCCTTTCCGACAGCGGCGACAGCTTCGTGAAAATAGCCTTTGGAGACGCGAACTCAACTCATACCTGAGCCAACTAGTGGTATTAATATTCTCTACCCTTTTTAGCTAACTCAGGAGCCGATGCCTGCGCTAATCCTGCACCGGATGTCGTGCCGTCAGCCCCTGGCCCCGTGACCCTGACGCCGTCGGGCGCGGTCCGCGGCTCGTGGATGGACTCGCGGCTCGGACGCCGCTTCCAGGCCTACCGCGGCATCCGCTACGCGCGCCCTCCCGTCGGGGAGCTAAGATTCCAGGTCTAAACGACCTTCATTTGGACTGAAACTCTCATTTGCAACCAAGCAAGTGCAAGCAAAGCAAAAGGAATCCCCTAATGCACTTACGTCAAAGATTTTGCAAGGCACCTTACTATTTCAGTCACTAACAAGAAGGCAAAACACATGGAGAGAAAAACTCATCCCCTCCCCTACCTACTGCTACTTGCTAACTGTTGCGTCTATTCTTCGATTTTCGTACCAACATTTCGTACAGTACAACGTGAACAGGGCAGAGACGCATCTTATAGGAACATAGGTATTAAGTATGCATTGTAATTTATATTTTATTTATTTGGTGTTTGCAGCCACCGGTGGATATAGAAATGTATTCATCTGAAGTAGACGCAAGCGAGGAAGGTCCAGGGTGCCCGCAACCCGAGCGGCCTGGCAAGTACCCTATGGACGAGGACTGCCTCAGGATCAACGTCTACACCCCAGAGAACAACAGGTATACCCTGACATGCCCTTCTCATCATGTATTGACACACTAGATCGCTAATAGCCACTGGATCTTTTGCCCCAATTATCTATTAAGCACCCTAATCTCAACTCCAATCCTAGTCACCAATATCACTTTCAGAATCTTTCTGATGAATCTGCCGTAATGTTTCAGTTCTCGCAAGCTGCCAGTAATATTTTTCGTCCACCCGGGCGGTTTCTACTCGTTCGCGGGCCGCTCCGACCTCTTCGGTCCTCACTACCTGCTGGACCATGATCTGGTCCTCGTCACCATCAACTATCGCCTTGCCTCTCTCGGTAACTGTTGCAATTAGCATCTTCAGAGACTTAAAACTATCTGAAAATTCCCTCTTATGGCTCAATACAAGTCGCCTTCCCTAAAATGTAATTTTTTCACAGAAACATAGTGTTCGACATTCATACGCATGTTTTGTTTTCTAGGTTTCCTGAGTACTGGCGACGCAATAGCGCCCGGCAACAACGGCTACAAGGATCAGGTGTCGGCATTGCGTTGGGTGCAGCGCAACATCGCGGCGTTCGGCGGTGACCCGGGCAAAGTCACCGTCGCCGGATGCAGTGCTGGCTCCAGAAGCGCTTTGTTACATATGATCTCGCCTATGTCTAAAGGTACGTATGGCAGTCGAAGCGCTGAACTGTTCAAAGTAAGCAACTAGCTGCCCATACCTATACCTATACCCTTTATTCGAATGGATCTTTATAAAACCTCTCTCTCTTGTTCTCGCTCCCTCACTCTCTCTTTATTTATCGACAATGTTACTACACACCTGCAGGCTTATTTCACCGTGCCATCGCGATGTCAGGCTCCCCGGTCGGCAAAGCTCCTGTGCCGAGCCACCAGTTCGATCTAGCGCAGAAGCAAGCGCAGCTGCTGAACTGCCCCACCAACTCCTCGCGCGCCATCGTCGACTGCCTCAAGACTAAGTCCTGGCAGGAGATAGGCAATTCACTCAACGGGTTTTGGTCTGGTGTAAGTGTTGATATCACTAATATGTTAGAGGTATAAGAGGTACACAGCGTCTGAAGTAAAAGTTAATTCGCGAAATGTCATATTTGTTGTAATTGTTACAAGTCTGACCCCCGCACTCCGTGAGATAAAAAAATCTTATTTATTACGAAACTTCTACAGTTTCCGTTACGAGACAAGGACTGTATTGTTACTGAAATAGAGTGGTGTCAAGAGTTTTGCATGCTTTGCATTTGGGCTACTTTGGGCTGCTGATTTTAAGCCCCATATCTTAAAAAAAATATGATGTGACAAAATAAGTTTAACTGTTTTAGCCACTCAGTTTCGATCCAGTCAGTTTCTGGACCGCGGTGGTGGAGCCGAATGTGGGTCAGCCTCGTTTCCTGGCAGTGCAGCCTGATGAAGCAGTGCGAAAGGGAAAGATGCAGGCCGTGCCGCTACTCATCAGTCAGACTGAGGATGAGTTCTACTGGAAAGCGTTTGGTAGGTACTCACTGATATTTTGTAGTTTAGTGCTTACAACCCAATAACGTCATCTAAAACCAACGCTTTCACAGATTCCTGGAACCGAAGCCACTGTAATCTTATGGGCCTTCTTCTTCCAGCTATAACCAAGAATGAAACAATTCGAAATCTTGTGAATTCTAAATGGGAGACGCTTGCACCAATCTCGTTCGCACTGCCTGAACAAAACTCGTCAGTGGCCAGCCGTCGCCTCAAGGAAGTGTATTTATGTGGCAAGCCAATTGAAGACACCCACGAGAGCAACAAACGGCTTGGAAAGTTGTATGGAGACAGCTGGATTGGACTTAATACGCACAGGTAATTAAAAACTTCATAGTCATTGATTATGGTCCGGTGGACGGACTGCGTGAGAGAACTGAGAGACGATATGAACAGATATGAGTATTGAGATGACGAGCGGTAATGGCGATAGAGAGGTATGGAAAAAAACATGGTGCGCCGAGACAATGGAAAGCGAACGGTTATTGGTTATGCATGGTCACCAGTACTAGGAATTACGAGTAGTCCACCTCGCACATATTATGTATTTGCTAGTGAAAAACAATATCATGCTTTCAGCTTTGTCCAACATAAATGTATTCTAGGTAATTAGTTATGTTATGTCGTATATAGCTTTGGAGGACCCATGGTACCCTAGGTAGTTCTATTTCACCCATGGAGGTGAAATAGAACTAGGTACCTAGGATATACCGTTGTCTGTTTCTTTTTTAATCTTAATGAAAACCGTTTGTTTCCAGAATGGCGAATCTAATGTGTCGCCACTCACCGCACCCAGTGTGGTACAGCGCCTTCAGCTACGTCGGCAACAACAGTTTTTACCAAGATCCGGTCACCCATAAACCTCTGGGTAAGTTAGACCTATTAAGTTTAAAGATTTTTGTTTAACTTATTAAGGTATCGCTGATCGAAAGACCTGCGCTATCTTATCTAAAAACTGGAAATGGCGCAAGATCGGGACAAGTGGCGAAAACTCGCAAGTCCAATATTCGCTTTAGATCAGTGGCCCGTTGAAAGTAATCGATTCTTTAATTTTTATTTGTACCTATTTGATCATTATGTATACAGGCACGGCGCACCACGATGACACGATCTACGTGTTCTCGCAGAGCTATCTGCGGCCTCCGATCAAGGCCCGCTCGCCGCTGCCGCCCGCGCCGCAGGACCACGTCATGGTGGAACGCATGACCGCCATTTGGTACACCTTCGCTAAGCACGGGTGAGCATAATACCTAGGTACTGACTGCATTTCGTCATGGTGATGTGTCTTTATCTTATTAGGTATGGCTGGTATTCTAATAAAAGACTCCAGGGCCTATTTGGCTACCTCCTATGAATTAGTGTGCGATTGCCTTCTAATCTTTGGGCCTTCCTTTTCAGGCTTTATCATCTGTGTTGACTTGTCAGATCTTGTTTGACGGGTGTCCGACAGCCTCTAACTCGGTTTTGTGACTTACGTTAGATCAACGTTCTAACGTTTATTTGACAGTTCTCTTTTATGGAAATCTCATGACACCTTCCGGTCATTTCCGGTGCCAAAAACGGTGGCCGGTCAGTTTTGTTCTGTTATCTATCACGCAACCTGCTTTGTGTGTATTAACGGGAATCGCTGTGCTTATGGGCCTCAACAGACATTAGTTTACACTTTATATTTCCGTCCCCAGGGACCCGAACCCTCGTAAGGGCGAGTTGCCGGAGCTGTCTTCGCTGTGCTGGCCGGCCATGCGGCCCGCGGACCGTCAGTATCTCAAGGTGGACCGACAGTTCTCTGTGCACGAAAAGTTGCACGAGACACAACTGCGCATCTGGGACGAACTCTACCCCATTAAGTTCTGATTTCCATTCCAGGATTGACTGTCATACCTACGTATAAATGAATATGTGTGTGAAAATTGTTTTGATTATGCATGATGATGGTATTGATGGTGCAGTCACCTATTGAATATTAGCTGGGACTGTTTCTGTTATAAATGTATGCAAAATAAATAGTATACAAATACATCAAAAGTTATACCTTCTGAATTAAGTGCCTATAGGTTGTACTCAGAGCCGGATCTAGCGGGCGGGGGGGGGGGGCAAGCCGGGGTCCATGTCCCGGGCGGCAAGTTTAGGGGGCGATAGGGGGGCGGCAATTCGAACTTCTTGACAGGCCAAAATACGTCTTGACAGGACAAATAATTTCGCGCTCGCTGCGCTCGCGTTTTTTTAAGACTTGATGCGTATGAAGTATTTTCCGCATCTGCATCATAAGTTTAAAAAATTTTGCGCTCGCTTCGCTCGCGTTTTCATCTATAGATACGTAGATGTGTTATGACTTTATGACCCGCCCCCCCTTGGAGTGTAGCTACTTTTACTGTCCTGAAATGGTAGAGGTAACAATTTGTAAGACAATATATGCAGACGGGGGCGGCATTTTGTAGTTTTTGCCCCCCCTCGAAAAATTTCTAGATCCGGCGCTGGTTGTGCTACCCAAAATTTTACTAAAAATAAAACAAAAATGTAAAAAGAACTGATGCAAGAAAACAAAAATTGAAATGAGTCTTAGCGGTAAATATTTGTCTTTAAATTAAATTGTATAAATGTCTTTTTAATATTTACCTACAGCTTATGGAAAACTATCCTGTATATTGTGCAATCTCCTAACGCGCTACTAATATCGTTTCGTGCGCAAACGAACAGCAGAACCTAAACAATAAAATTAATATTTTACTACCTAATTTGAAAACTACACTTGAAGAACGAGCAAATTTTTATGACCCTCCCCCACTCCCAACAATAATTAATAAAATCATTAATGGCACCTATTTCACCATATATCTCATCCTTCTTAGACCCTCGCTGATTTTACAGTTTCCCTTCCCACCAGCTAGGTACATCTCACACACACTAATGTAATAATACTGTTCAATTACTCACCCACACAATACCAATACACACTCCCGGATCACACATAACAACATAATCACACACCCGGAAACAAAATAGTAGTTTATTTTCGTAAAAAGTCAGGTTGAAAAAATAAAAGACCGGGCCGGTAATATCCAATGAATATTTACTCCAACCCCGGAAAAAAGTATACCTACTTCCTGAGATACACAGGTATTTGTGAGAGGCGGACAGCCGGAGTCGCGCCATCTTTGTTACCTTCAGGGTACACAACCCTAAAATTCAAATTGGATTTCAAACCAATACGTGTAGTCTGATGTAATGACGCCTTAATCCCAAAACATTAGGTTGTAGACAGCATTAACACAGATCAGAACATTGTCATCTGACGACTGCTATTTTCACTTCGAGTTTTTAGGGTTCCGTACCCGAAGGGTCCAAACCAAACCCTATTGCCACGCAAGCGCCCGTCCGTCGTCTTTTTTTTCACCTTTACTTTTGTCGCCCACTAAGAAGCGGATACAGGGAGGTAGGGTCATCTCTGCTACAGGTAACCTCGCATGACCACCCGCCGTATAAATATGTTCTAGGATTTATTACTAGAAGAAATAAATAGCGGCCCAGTTACCGCCGCGCCGGTGCGCAGGCGACGCCAGCGCAAGTAAAAACTAAAAACTACCAGTATGGAACTACATAGAGCTGTTAGACCACCATGTCGCTAGGCCTACAAGTACCTAACTTACCAACTGCCCCGTAAGTTAGCTCTTTTTGAGATTCCTATTCCTTGAATTAATTTCCAAGTACACCTAATATTAAAGTCCCGATAGTCTGAGCTGTTTTATAGAAAGTTGATAATGAATGTGATTGCGAGAATGCAATGGCGCTCGGTTTGTTTAGTTTTTTTTAATCTAAAAATATTATACTTGGTTGACTAGCTTTGTGACAAAAAATTATGAGACAAACAAAAATGAAATTCTATAGGACGTTTGTCTATCCACAGTTTAGGCCTTTACATATATTATATACTATATAGTTACTTATATATTTCTTCTTAAGTTCACTTGTTTCTCCGCCTCAAAAGTGATATGCGGTATGATCAACAACCACATTACATATTAGGTATATGAACTTGGACAGGTTTGAAACAGTATATTTATTTTTATTCACCAACATGGAGTCAAACTAGTTTGCTTAATAGGTATACGCATTTCGTCGGAATCCGGGTGCAAAAGCAAATTTGTCAACGAAGAAGCGGTTACCAAGTAGGGCAACCTTGACGGTTAATTATTGGTTACAGTTCATCGCTCCAAACAAACATAATATTTCTTCGACTTTCACAACTCTATAGTATATACTATCGCCGGCCTCCTCTCGAACCCGCTACAACCAGTGCCTTTCTTCCGCTCGCACTGGCCGAACGCAAACGACACCTTTAATTTAAAAAAAATATTACGATCACTTTCGCGCCATCCGGAACTTGACTAAAACTTTTTTATTTGAATCTCAATGGTCAGGTGAACTGTGTTTTGGACCAATTTTGTGATTGCGTCAAAGTGGGCCGAAATGGCGCGACATCATCTGGTTTGTTTGGTAAGTTTTTTATGGTATTAATATACTGTTAGTCCATGCATGCATTTACAGTTAATTCGATACAGTTTAAAGCAATGTCACACGTTTTCATGTGCCTAAAGTTATTCCTTTTGTCTTCGTTTACGTCGTACTTACGAAGCAATGCCACAACATGTAGGTACTCAGTACCTTAGTGTAATTTCCGCCTTTGATATTTTATTCATAAATAGTACTACTGAGCCATGCGTGGCTATGCATCGTACACAAATTAGTAAATTTACGAGGAAAAGAAGAAAGTACAGCAAAAAGACGGAGATGAGCGCGCCGCGCGTTGTATTGTGCGAGGAGAAACGCTTCGCTGGCCGGAGCCGGACTCTCTTGCGGACTTTTACTATTATTTGTGTATTTTTTTACTATTCCCACTTGTTACCACCAAATTATTACCACTGCTACCCGCTGAGATTTGTCCCCCGTCTGTTACTGCGGTGAGGGGAAAATTGAATTCCTAGTTGATTTATACTCTCTGAAGGTTAGTTACCACCAGTTTAGTGCCTTTACTGGTAAGGTAAGAGCTGGAGTTAGCCCTAATTAAACTATTATGAGATACACGGGTTAGCAAAAAATATCTTGCTGACTTAGCTATGATTGTGAATAAAAGTAAGGCATTCCTACGTAACCTACATAGTTAGTATACATACCCAATGCCATTCATCCCGGTCCTGTACTTTTAAGGGGTTACCCGTTACCCAGGATCTTTCTAATGTGGTTGTGCCATCGAGATGGTGGGCGATCGATACTTATTTTGCTTATATGACGTGGCCACAGATTCTTTTACGAACTAGAACAATGTTTTAATCAAATATTGTTTGAGTAGGTAGAGTGGTAGAAACTGATAATAGTGAGATAGGTACATTTAAGTGGAAAACAACTTACCTACACAAATCTTACGATTTTCACACACGGGACTTAATCGTGCATAACCAGACTCTGTTTGCATCCATGGATGTGGTCAGCGTTGTAATTGTAAGGCTGCATTTACGCACAAACAATTTGCGCATACGCAATGCTATTGTCAAACGCATTTGGATTCCCATACATTCTATTCTTACAGAAGCGCGCGTGTTTACGTCTGTGCACGAACACACCCTGACACATTCGCAACGTCGATTAACTAAAAAATATTTTGAATTGAATTTAATACCTAACGCAATTAAGTCCCGTTTAGTATCTATCTATCCCCCAAGATCTCACTTTAAAGCTACTAATAATTTCAAGTCGCCGAATCCTAACAGAGCTGTTTTGACGCAAACACGTTTTTAGGTATTTTAAATCAACTAGCCCAGTCGATGACAAACAGATGGTTGTTTTCCTAATTCCGAAGGAGGTCGCTGGAGGAATGCGGCGCTGCGCGCGCGCACGCGGTACCGTTCCGTCCGTTACCGGGCTAGTGATGGGCCGAGGAGAACATTCTCGCTCTCGAGAATTCCTTTCCGTGAGAATTCTCAATGATTCTCGAGAAAGTTCTCTTGAACGGAAATTTCCGAGAAAATACATTTAATCAAAACAATATAAAATTTTATTTTTTATTAATTTCTTGCTTTAACAGATTGATAAATATTCTGAAGGCAATATTTTTAAATAGACGATTCTAAATGCTAAATTCTTTTCGTTCTCGAGAACTTACCGAGAAAGTTCTCGGGATCGTTCTCACTGAGAACTTTCTCGGAGAAAAATTCGGATTGAAATTTCGAGGAAAAAGTCTACTTAATTTGGTTATTTTTATTTGAAAGCCCAAATAATCTTTTTATAGGATATATAGATATCTGTTGGCTTGCCTACGTTGCTTTCGACTTATGGTATTAACACATAAAGCGAGAATTTCGGTTTACTTCCGAGAAGCTTCTCGAAATTGTTCTCGGCTTCATTTCATGTTTATGTTATACTACGATTAGCAGTGCAATAAGGTCCATAAATCTTAGCTTGTTAGATTTATTAATAATTTAGCATTGGGCTATTAAGCAAATGCTAAATAACTCATTTCTTTCAAGTCAATAATTTCCTTGTAGGTGAGATATAGGTAAGATATTAAGAATTGCTAATATGTTTCGAAAAATCGAAACGAGATCATGAGCCACCTCAGGTAGTTATTAAAAGAAAAGGACAGGGTCATCTTTCCTGTACTCGCACCCTTTACAATAACGCTTATCTTATACTACACCATTGTTTTGCCGTCTTTTAAGTAATTTATTGAATAGTAAGTTGGTAAAAATACACGTGCTCCAGATATTTGCAACATAGGCATTCAATTTATTCTCAGTATTATCACTGCTAATTGACGAAGCGGTCGTGGCATGCATAATGAAGAAAAGTAAAGTTTTAGAGTATTTTAGAATATTGACGGACGATGGAAAAACAAAATACGTATGCTTATTTTGTGATGCAGTGTATACGTGCAAAAATGTCACACAATTTGTACGGCACATGATTTCTAACTGTAAAAGTAGCCCAGTTGAGGTGAAACGTGAATTAGGAAAGAAAAGAAAGAACCTGAATTGATCAATCAATCTAGTGTTTCTAATGAGCCCGTAACTGTGGATAGTGTAACGGAAGACATATTTAACGAGGTAACTTTTAATGCAATTATTTTGGAAGGTAACATGTAGAAAAATATTTGGATTTAAAAGCATAGTTCAATTATAATTAACAAAATACAAAAACATGCCATAGTTTCGAAACAGCATCGTAAATGAAAAAAATGTCAAATTCGTTGTTCTAAATTGACAAAGCATTAGCTAGAGCTGTATACGTCACTGGTCTGCCACTTTCAATATTTGAGCATCCCTTGTGGAAACGAGCTATTCAACTTTTAAGACCTGATTACAGCCCACCATCACGCATAAAAATTATCAACAGTACTGCTTGATGAAGAATAGGATGACGTGAAACGAAAGGTCACTGAAAAAATTGATGAGGCTAAAGTTTTACATTTAGCTGCCGATGCCTGGAAAAATATTAGAAAAGACTCTATTGTCAACATAGTTATCCACACGCCCAATATTTCTATTCATAGATTGATACCCAAAATAATAGGCACACGGCAGAGTACTTATCTGAAAAGTTAGGCCAAACTATGTTTAGATTACACAGATAAAAAAATATATATTTGTAACTAAAACGTGTATTATTACCTTATATTTTTCCATTTGTACGATTCTGAATTTATGGCGGAAAGTTCTCTGGAGAACATTCTCGAGAACTTTCCCGGAAATTTCTCGAGAGTGATGAGAATTTTTCCCTTAAAATACTCACTTAGCCTTAAATGTCTCACGAATGCACATATTTAACTAATATCATGAAATATAAAAAATAAAAATTTCAAAAATGTTCATATTTTAACTACTTTCTCGGATATTTCCTTTGAAGAGAACTTTGCCGAGAAGTTTCTCACGACATTCTCTCGTTTCGGAAACTTCTCGAGAACGGCCCATCACTATACCGGGCACATGCATATTGCATGAGCGCGCGCTCCCCATCTTGATCCTTGACCCAATTACAGGTGCAAGAAACAAACATCCTGATATTGCTAAGCAATAAGAGAATGCCATTTGGCATTAAGTCCGCCATTTGTACACTGTATTTTGTTTTGTGCAATATAGTTGAAATAAATAAATAAATAACCACCAACCACCAACCATCCTCAACGGAGAGTTTACAGTGACCTTCTGATCATTTCGTCAGTAAAGAAAAGACCGTGTATCAATTGACTGTCTTGAATTGAAATATTGTGTGTGTGAAGTTTAACTTTCGTTTCATCTGTAGGTGCCTATACAGTGCGTTACCGGCAAGCGGGCATTAAATGAAACTGATATGAATATGTTCTATTAGCAATTATTTCCAAGTATTAGCAAATCATCGCACCGGCAATGTGCCTACTACGTGCACTGCTCAAGATAACTTCATAGTAAACAAAACACTATGGGCTGTCATTTGTACCGAGTTGTCAATTTACTTTGCAGTACATTGCTGGCAATTAAAATTTTGTTAGAATAGTAGATTGTTTGACAAGGGGCTAAAGTAAGCTATATTACCACGAGATGGTTATTTCCCCGAACGTAGTGAGGGGAAATTGTTCGAGTGGTAATATGG
Source organism: Cenopis cana (assembly GCA_951800055.1). Taxonomy (NCBI): domain Eukaryota; kingdom Metazoa; phylum Arthropoda; class Insecta; order Lepidoptera; family Tortricidae; genus Cenopis; species Cenopis cana. The sequence goes on from OX637473.1 coordinate 11,428,143, forward strand.
CTTTTAGACCCGAGTTATACACTCTACTTTTCACTTCGATTGCGAGAAAACACATTAAACACAAATTATCCACCTTCAATGAATAATTTAACTCTTGGCGGGCGTATGTCTAATTTGACAGCATGTTTTTTTTTCTTAGGCCAGTACCATGCCTCGCTATGCGTGTTCGCTTAAAAGCCTTATCACACTACCCTATCGGTAGGGTAGTGTGATAAGGCTTTTACGTATTCGCCTCCCTTTCTTTTGCTATATTAAAGAAGGAGATGCAACACGCGCTTTTTTTTTCTTTTAAGAGACGCAAGTCCTTTGACCATAGACACCGCTTAATCTTTAAAGAACTGAAAAAGGTCTTTCCTGATTGGTCGATTTTAGTACAGCTGTATTCTGGTTGGTTGATATTTTTACCAAATATTTTTTAATCTGTCAAATTACTGTTCTGTGATTGGTGGATTTAATAGGTGAAGTATTTTGATTGGTCAAATTAAAATGTTTAGTGAATCATAAATATGTATACATATTTTCCCTAGGGCTTAAATGTACTACTTTAGCCCCGCTTCACAAGTCTAATATGACACACTTTTCGAGCATGAGAAGTGAAAAATAAGTTAAGTCGAAAGTTTGGTTTAATGATAAAAATAAACGCATGGTTAAGTTAAGTAACTACGTTTTAATACTTACCCAGTTTAAATAAAGGCCCGCATGCAGGTAACACATTGTATATGTGGGGATCTTCATACAATGCATCATTCTGGAATAGGTCAATCAATTACCTTTTTCCCTCGGATACCTTGATTTGATTATGAGCAAATTGAACAATAAACCTGAAACTAAATCTGGTGGACAGAAGGATGTGGGCCAGGCCAGTTCCGTTAGAGTTAGACTTTCCCGTGACGCCTCGGATTCATTGTTCCTCTAACACAGAATCGGCATGGATTAAAGTCGCGCTCCAAAGTTAAAGCTAGCTGCACACTGGACAATGACGCATTCAAGTATTAAACGCTGGTCGTGACTCAGGCTTCCAATAAAGAATCTACATTTCCCATGCAAATCACAGTAATCGAAAGTTATCCGGGGTCGAACACAGTTGAAAAAAACCAAAGTATCTCCTGTTCTATTGATACAGAATTTAAGTTGATTTGAAATTTCACGCATTAACACTTTAGGTATTATCGTTGCTGGCGGACACAAGACCTCGACACAACACCTCGTAACACCTTTAGCTGTCGTTGGCGCTCAAAAGGTTAAATTATACATATTAGGTAAATGTAAATATAATAACCGAATTCACGCTTATTATTTTATACAACTTTTTGACAGTTTCTCTACCTCTGGTCAGGCCAATTGCTATTTTGGATAAACTCGGTCGGCTCTCACACACCCCCGAGGTGTTAATTCAACCGAACGCGGCTGACACCGCCGGACAGTGACCGCATCGTTCAACTAGGTGTTCCTAGGAACAGGAGGAACAGGAGGAGGAGGAGGAGGAGGAGGGGCTTTGACGCGGAAAAGATACTATCCTATCTTCCTAATTAACCGACAGAGCACGTGCTATGTACGGTAGAGCGGGCTCTGTGTTTTCTAATTGTCATTGTCAAACATCAGTTTTGTTCGATAGAAAAGCTTCTACCGGTGGTGTGTACGTGAGTACTGAGTAGGTATCAGACATCGGAATTCTCGTAGCATTTTTGAGCTGTCATAGGGACTTCTCGTTTATAGACTTCCGATTATACATATATGTATATCGATAAATACAGGATACAATATGTAAAATAATTATGATTAGTGATTACGAGTAGAAGAAAACAACATGCAGTCTTATCGCGAATGAGCGATTTCTTCGAGATAACCTTTGGATACCAACTTTTAGGAAATTATAAATAGAAATTAAAATAATAATAATTTATTATTTCGTATAAATAATTTGTGGATTTCTTATGCCTATTAAAAGTTTTTCAAAAGAAATTGCAACTATTAATTTTTCATTGCTTTCATTGCAAATCTCCATTTAACATTTTCAGCCACTTAAAAGTTATCTAAAGCGCGTATTACACTGTCCTGAATTCAGGACACTTAGAAGGGTTCCGACCTATACGTTAGAGCGAGATGCTTCAACTCCCCTCCACTAGTTAGGACGCCTGATTCAGGACAGTGTAATACCCGCTTAAAAGAGATCGCTCGTTAGCGATAAGACCGCCTGTTGTTTACCTCTAATTTTAATCTTCTTTGATATGTTGTGTTGTGCTCTATAATGTATCGACAAAATATGTATATATCGGAAGTCGATAAACGAGAAGTCCCTATGACAGCTCAAAAATGCTACGAAAATTCCGATGACTGGTAGGTATCTCCTATTAGGTAATTATTGTGTGTTGTGTGCATTGGTTTGCTTCATTTGTTTAAAAAACTAAAACTGAATGCCTAAAAGATTATTTACATAGTCATGGCAAGTAAAGAGGGCTACCGCGTATGAATTCGCCACTAGAGGCGCTAGTGTGATGTCAGTCTTCCGAAATGTCAAATCTGATAGTTTATGGGTGCGCTCCGTGCGCTACTCGGGTCAATATCTGAGATTGATTATAGAAAATTTGAGTCAGTAAATTTCAGTTCTTTGGACAATTTTATGTTTCGTAAACTTATTCTTATGTCCTGTAAAACAAACTTTGACAGCTGGACCAAAAGCGCAGTGGCGCCAACTGGTGACCATAAAAACGGTAGCCCTCATTTAGAGTATGTTAATGAGGGGCCACCGCCAAGTTATTTTTGCTGTTTCCATCATCATCGGCATCTGCCAAGGCCTTAAGCCTACGTGACGACGTCACTTCCAATTTCACCCACCGGCTTAACCAGAGAGGGCTTAACGCGAATTGAAAACAGAGTTCGTTCATGGTCCCTCACTGTCGCTCAATTTGCAAGTGCGACATAGAGGGAGATACATAATAAATAAATAAACGAAAGTTCGTTCCTTCGTTCGATGGCGGTTCGCAGTAGGCCCACTGTCTTGGCTCTTGAGGTAACCCAATTTACCTTTAGTCTTAACTTGACCCCCTAGAGTCGTAAAACAACGTATGATACGAGCATCAGACTTATAGGTATTCGGGTTTACTTCAAGTTATTTTCAGGTCAATTAAGTTTGCGGTGCATGTAGGGAACCGCGCGCATAATCGTCCGTCGCGCTAGCTGCATAACATTTGCATTTTCTACTCCGGTTTAGGTTCCAGTTTGTTTTCGTACAATTAAGAGGCCTTACAAGTTTTAAAGAGTTCTGAACTCAAATTAGTAACGGAGCCATTATTTTCATTTATTGTGGGTAGTGGAGTTATACGGGAAAAAGTTTATAGCTTGAAATTTGTTGATTTGGAGTGATGTTTGAAATGATTTCGTAATGAAAAATCCAAAAAAACACATGTGAAATCGGCGACATTAGGCCACATTAGTCCTGAAAGAAAATAACTCAGACTGAACACAGCCTAAGAGCGTTTCTAATTGATAAGGGCCCCCAGTAGCAAGCGGACCACTTGCGCCAATGCTGTGGGATGGGACCAAACCCTCATATGAGATGAGGTACTTATAACAAAACTGCCAGTTGCAAGTCATTCAACTTCCGCAGTTGGCACGTTCAATTTAGCATAAGCCCGGTAATTGTCCATTAACACTACGATAACAAACATGAGCGCACTGGTCGAATATTATTACTATTCTGTTACATTTCATGTCATTGTGATCACGAAAAGGTCAATATCCCGAGCGTTAGATGCTTTAACTTAAACTTGATGCGAGTACCTAACCGGAATTTTGGGTCTACAGACAGTATTCTCAGCTGTGATCATCTGAGGCTTTTCTAGGTTAATTTCTAGGCTAAACACGTAACGGATAGGGAAGATTAATTAGGATAACAAGCCAAACAACCAATACCTACAAATAGAATATAATCTCATCTAAACACATTCATTCCCCTGTTGGTTGTACTTACCTACCTACCTCACAATTAAGTCGCGCTTAATACAACTTGACTGCGAGATCCTCCACAACGACCACAACTATGTGCATGTCAGATGTTAAATCGGTTACTGGTTCGCCTGAGACAAGTTGGTCAGTGTCGTGAATACCCTGTGTTCACCTCGCTGGCCACTGACCGGCGGTTACTAGGTGAAGGTCAGCGCTAACGGAACACTCGTGACGTCATGCGCTCACGCACACTCTTCCTTCACCCCGCGCGTGCGTACCCGTACTCGTAATGCCGGACGACGGGTCATTCTCAATAATGCCATTCGCATTCTAGGCTCGTGGTACAGTTTCAAAACTGCGCGGAATATGGATTTTTATGGCTAATTTATGCTCTATATTATAATAACATTTTTTTTAAATATATTATTGGATACGAATAATTTATCGTAAACCAAGGTTAACTGGAAGAGATCCCTTTTAGGGATAAGTTCGCCTTTGTACCAAAATGTCCTTATTTGTTTGTATTTTTTGTGTTTTTTTTTGTGTACAATAAAGTTATTACATACATACATACATAAACCCATCATCGGTTTTAACAAATATAGATAGAGGTAGTCTGAGATTATGTTAGCTGAATAAAATGAATAAAAAATGAATAAAATGAACTTTATTCTGTAAGTAGGCCGCAATGGCACTTTTACAAGTCAAACCCTACTAGCGTTTCACAGAGGCCACTGCCGAGAAGAAACGCCGAAAGAAACTCGACAGTCAGCCATTTTCTCACAAAAATATGCTTATTACAATGATAAATGATAATACTTAACCTACTTAAGATCAAGAAATCTAAGTATCTATATAAAGCAACACAAAAACAAAGAATAAAATGAGGAAAAAAACCAGTTATGTACAGTGTGTAATTCTGCAAGAAAACATTTCGAAACTGTATATATTATCAAATTCTATTTAGGAATTTTATTTGTATGCATTATCAAATTCTGCTTAGGAAAAAAAAAATTGAATCCTTTAGACTATAAATTTAGTTATAAATCTTTTGATATGTTTTCTTGCAAGAACTGCGTCAACTAGATAAAATTAAAAAATACACAATATATGAATCTTTACTCTATTTAAGTATCTGGTTCGGGCCATGCTTTTCTGTCTGTTAGATAGTCCTCAACCTTGTAATAAGCCTTCGACATCAATGATTTTTTCAAGTACTTTTTAAGAGCTGGAAAAGGTAAATTCAAAACTTCATCAGGTAACCTATTATAAAAACGGACACATTGACCTACAAAAGATTTGTATACTTTACGGACACGAAATTTTTTAGTGGCAATTTTATTTTTATTTCTAGTATTAAAATTATGTATATCAGAATTTTTACAGAAGGAGTCTATGTTCTTAAGGACATAAACAATATTCTCATAGATGTACTGGGACGCTACAGTTAAAATGTTGATTTCTTTAAAGAGTTCTCTTAAAGATTCACGTGAGCCTAGGTTATATATGGAGCGAATGGCTCTTTTTTGTAACACAAAAATTGTCTGTATGTCAGCTGCTTTACCCCAAACCAGGATACCATACGACATAACACTATGAAAATAGCTATGATAAACTAGGCGAGCTGTTTCTGAATTTTGATTATGCAGTCGCACTGCATTTAGGTCAATTAAGGGTAAAATAATCACATAACTACATTTAAAAAGACGAATTCTTGAACGTGGGTCGTAAACACGAGCTGCAGTATATTAACCTATCCCAATAAAACTGGTGATTTCCCCTCATCAATTCGAGAGTTCGCTTGGACTATAAAAATTGACTTCCTCTTGGTTTTTAGCTGCACCCTGCATTTGATTCCTTCTCAATCACAAAAATTGGCGAGGCCTATAAGTAGATCCCTTAACTATCCCTCTGTAATTAGGGCAACGCACGCACTATGCTGCCCGGTGCTCGTTCGGGCGTCGCCGGCGCGCGCCAGGCGCTCGTACGGAGAACTGTTGCGCTCTGTTTGCCATAACGGCGCCACTGTGCACTATGTGTGACTGAGTGCTGTAACACGAATCGTGAGTGCAACCGTTTATGGATAATATGATACTGTCAACAACTTCATAATAAAGAGTTCCTTAATTTATGTCTAGACTCTTTTGATTGACTACAATGATGAGAGCTTGGAAGGAGCTTGGTCGAGTGTTCTGTGGCCCTAACAGTGATAGATAACTGACACCAATTTAAGTGATTTAGAAGACATGTTAAGATGATTTATCATGATTCAAGAACTTATCTCCCGCTTATTGTTGGCAACCGAAGGCTTGACGAACTTTCAATATTTAAGTTCCTCAACTCACCTTGACCCAATTCATCACCTTAAAACCCTTCACTAGGGTGTCCCTTATTTTACGATTTTCAGAAATTCATATCGCATACCCCCTAAAAATAATGATACTACACCAAAACACTCCAAAAAAAATTTTTAGGACATTCCTGTAATGGGAACCCGTGCCGACTTGCAACTGAAATTCCCATACAAATTACTATGGAGAAATTTGGTCAGACAGTAATTTGATAATTTTTCAGTGGTTTTCTGTATGCATCGAGATTTTTTTGTTAAATAATGTTTATATATGGCAGTGTTATACAAAGTTGATATAAAAAAAAGGAAAAAAAAAATTGTCATTTTCATACATTGTATGGGGGAATCGCATGAGTGTCGGATCGGGTTACAGTTACAGGAATGACCTGATATTTATTTTCAGCTTGTTTTGGGATAAAAGAAACCGATTTAAGGAGTATGCAATATTAATTTCTCAAAATCGTTAAATAAGGGACACCCTACCCTTCGCCCAATTTGAATTGAAATTTCAGACAGACGCTTCGACTAAAAGTGTTTGTGTGACGTTTTTTTGTCAGGGTGCAATAGTAAAAGTTGAACATTTAAACTTCCATTGCATGATCGTCCGTAAGGTAATAGCTTTATTGTGCATCCGCAAACTACCGCTAATCTTTCCAATTTGGTAACAATTTGGCAGCGCACTCTCGCTCAGACTCAATTGTTTCGTAGTTTCTTCCATTATGCTTACCTACCTCTACCTAACCATACAATTGTGTGTGCTTTTCCTTTTCATGATTTCCATTTCTATTATTTATCTACTTACCTATCGAGAAGTCTCTTTTCTGTCCTCATCATGTACCATTGTCATACTGTACTGTTATTCCATAGGCATTACGCGTGGAATATTTCGCCTTCGTCCCAGATATGTAGCACTAAGTAAAGATGCCTACGGTAGACTCACCGGATATTTGTAAACAAAATAAATAATTGCAAGGCTATCGCGTTCGGTATGATTGAACTGGTTCTCCCTCTTGGCCCAGGTTATCCCACCCTATATCTGTAACTGGCCGCTATGCTGACCAAAACAGGAAACCAATTATTAAAAAAAAAGTACTCGTAATATAGAGGTAAGGTCCGGTTTTTGTGGTCATCGAATAATCGCGTGTTCGTCCCTCCCTGTTGGCTCATCTGGCCACCCACCTGGCCTGGCCGGGGAGAGGTATATCTGTAACTGGCCGCTATGCTGACCGAAACAGGAAACCATTATAAAAAAATCGAATAATCGCACAGTGAATATTGTAGGTTTCATTTACCGCAATGTAAAATACCTAAATACAATCCATTTGCATGGAACTCGGACTACTATAGTTTCTTATTCTTATTTTTTTTCATTTAATGAGAACGACAAAATTGGATTGATTAAGCCCGTCCTCTCCCGGCGAAAAAATAAACAATGGCATTGTTTTGTTATGTTATGTGCCCTGGGATCCCAAGGACTGGTAGACGACAGGTGTAGTAGACAATGTTCTGCATGCATACTATTTAGGTACCAGGTAGGCAGTTGTTCTTGCACGCGCGAATGCTTAATTTCAACATTACGAGTAGGTATTCCAATTAACTGCTACTATACATCGAATATGCTGATACTTAGGTGTTTGAATTATTCATTAAAGACAGTAACATACCAGAGAAAACCGCAGTAGCTTACCTTTTAAAGTTATTTCCTTCTTATTTTATATCTCAAATAAACCTCGATACCTTTTTACGGCTACTGCTTTCTCTGGCCTCAAATAGGTCGCTTCAAAACCGAGACACCAATTTGGGCAATTTGTCCAAACTACCTACCTCACGTGCACAGGTAATAATTACGGTGTATCCATGTCATCCATTCATACCTTGGTGGAGTTCTGTGTCAAACACATTACAAGTGAAGTGTACCAAATTAAGCAAATAATTGATGACTGATTTCTACATACATTATCTCAGTCTCTCTCTTCTCTTCGGACCTAGACGACTAGGGGATGTTTAGTACTTAGTAGCAAGGGTGTGGTATAAGACATACATCTACGTTTTGCTGCCCTAAATTTTAGACTAAAAGATTTTGCTTCCAAACACCATGGACCACCCGTTTCCATGCAACCTGCACCCCTACCGGGGACGAATACGTATTAAAGTGTGCGGTTCGTAATTGGAATACTTGCATTTTCCATTCCATTTTGACATGATTGCATATATCCGTATCCTTAAGTTACGGTAATCATCAGTTAAACCATCCTTTTGCCGTAAAAATCGTGATATAAGTAAGTATAATGCAGTAAACTGCGGCGCAACATGTCACAAATATTCTCTGTAGAAAGTTAATGTTTTAAACACTTTTCTTTCCGGTACATTCGTTCATTCAATTACATCATAAATTTGATAAGATAGTGCTCAACGTTTTTAAACTTGTTCTGCTGGATTATTTACGATACCCACTGACTTAATACCTACAAATTAAGTCTGTGGAATTAGGTATGCTTATGTAAATATGTGAAAGGTTTTAATTATACATTCGTTAATTGGTTTTAATGAGCGTCATTAATTAAGGGAAACGTCCCAGTGCGACACTGACACTGATATTAGGTACTTGGCCACTTCAATATAAATTCGTAGCAACAGAGACAAACGAAATGGTGTCAATTATTGAAATTAATTTGTCAAATATTGGGACTTTTACCTTAAATCCTCCCTCATTTTCTTCAAACAAGTGATAAGCATAGAAGAGTTTTGGCGACTTAATATCTAAACGTTAGTACTTAACAAAACAATACCATATTACCTAAATACTTTCTGTAGCTCTAGTATAAGTTTTTTCGAAACATTAACCTGTGGGTTGACATTAACTTCGAACGCGTTTGCGTTTTGTCTCAAAATGTATGAAAACCCTCTCACCGAGTTTGAAATACGCGCGTTCATCGGTTAGCAACAAATAGTTACTCGCTGTTTTAGTTTCCACTAGTGACCACCAAAGGCGCTGTTCAAGTTTTCATACCACTTTCATAAATTCGCGTTCGAATTAATGTTTCGAAAAACTGTTCGTTTAAGTTAAGTTCTTACCTATAGTTATAATACATAGGTATTGCATCGACATCATGGACCAAGCACGCAGAAATAGAAGCTTGTCCTTTTTTTGGAACCTGACTGTGCATGGCTTTAAAGGCCGGGCCCAATAAAGCGATTATTAGGAATGCGCTGGGTAAAATCCAGGGGAAACCTCCGACACGACCACGCTGGCAGTTTAAAAACTGGAATACTCTAAGAGTTTGCGCTCCAGTGAGACTGGTTGAGAGGCTTCAAACGAATCTGAGGTGTCAGTGGAATCGAGCTACAGGGAGTTTTGTCGCTGTTTCACTACCTAGCCTGGCTGAGAAGAGTCCAGCAAGAAACTCAGCTAGGCCCGACCTGGGTCAGACTGACTCTACCCGATATGCGGCGGTACCGGAACCAATAGGCACTATATTTGTGTCTGTGTTGTCGCATCGCGCGGTGGTCGTCCCAAAGCTTGTCCACATACCTAATACTAATACGTGCGACTAGAGTTGGTAACCTATTAGGTACTCAAAAAACTATTTTTTCTGAATTTTTCTACCTAGGCGTTTCTACAGGTATTTTACTACACGTTTATCGCATTGGTTTAGTCCAGAGGTCGGCAACAGGCGGCCCGCGAGACCCTTACTTGCAGCCCGCGAGCCTCCTTATTGATGTGGTGATATCAGACAATAGGTAGTTAGGTACATTTTGTCTGATAGAGTCACAAATTATTAACACGTGGGGCCCGTGACTATTTTGTTGGGTCCTATGTGGCCCTTGGGTGCTAAAAGGTAATCAGTAATCAGTAATCAGTAATTTATTGCGTTCATGTTGTTTTACATATTATATGTAGGTGACAAAATTAACATTAAGTAGTTGTATCAAACATGAGCCCTGCAAGGGCGTCGCAATTGTTGCCTTAAAACTAAGTAATTAAAATGGACTTAAATCTACAAATTACAAATTATTATATTGTGGCTGTTAGATACCATATATGTATATGACACACACAACAATATATTATAGTATAGTTCAGACATTTTTACATTACATTATTTAGGTTAAATGTGGGTTAATTAATTTGTCTTCAAGGTATTCATTTAAAGAATAGTATGCTTTGTTTATTAAAATCTGTTTTAATTTACTTATAAATTTTTTATCATTGTCTTCTTTTTTTATTTTTTCAGGTAATTTGTTGTATATTTTTATTGACATTTTTAGAGGACCGGAAGCATGTAGGTTTAGTCTGGAGGGTGGGGCTACTAGTCTGGTTTTATTTCTTAATGCGTATGTAACAGGTTGCCGACTAGGGCAATCTAACCGACTAGGTCTAGTCTCATCTCATGTAATTGCTGACTGCCAAATCTGGAGCAAGGCTGATAAGAAAGTACCTTTTTTTTAAACTCTTACCTACGACACTAACGCTATGTTAACCTCCGAAAGCATTCCGATAGTTTTGGCTTGGAGTTTGTTTTGTTTGGAAGTTTGAGTATTTTTGACCTGCGAAGTGGTTACGCATCTCGAGGTCCACGCATACCTACCTCTTTACTATTAGGGGTGAGTGTCGAGACGAGTAGAGACAGGTTGTAACGGTGCTGCCCGCGCTACGTGGAATGTCACACCAGTTTAATTAATACAGCACTGCGCAGTGCGCACAAACAAATCCAGCTAGGTATAGGTAGAAAATGAACTGAACTATTTTAGGCGCAGGGTAGGGCAAGACCTTCTCCATACAAACTCTGTGCACATTTTATTCGTCGGTTTTGACACTCCCGAATATAATTTCTTTTTGCTTGTAAATATTGGCTATACGAAGAACCTCAAGAAAAAAAAAACAACGAGCTGCACTCCGGGAGTGACGGCAGAAGTGAAAACTGAATGAAGAAAGTAAATAACAAAGATATTCATATCCGTATCCGTATTCGGTATCGGTATCCGTATCGGTTTCGGTATCCGTATTCATATTCATACTCATGTTCATATTCATATTCGCATAATCCATTTACATATATATATAAGTACATAATATGTCCCGAGTATCACTGTGTCTTACGCATCTAAGGCTGGGTTGCACCAAACCGTCTGTAATCGTAAGCGGTGTTCGTCAAATCTAATTGTATGAAGAGTTTGACAAGTTTCTATGGGATGACAGCTGCCGGCGCCATATTTGACGATGACCGGGCTGTGTTCGTACGTTGGTGCAACTGGCACTAAGACCAGCTGAGTTTAGCTGAGTTGACCCCTCCTAACATCGCAATCACGATACTAGGAGGGGTCAACTAGCTGGTCTTAGAATCTTAAAATCTGTCGCGAGTTTAACAATTTATCCCCAGTACAAAAGTGCTCAGCGCCGCTAAAGAAGTTTTCACTTCAAAAATCTAAAATTAAAAAACAAAAAATTTAAAAAAAAATCTCCTGGTTATGGCTAACAGAAAAATAAGCATACTGACCAAAAATCATAAGTGTAGTGCAAACACAAGCTAAGAAAAACTTACACAAAGTTTGTATGGAGAGAGCTTGCCCACCCCTGCGCCTTTAGTGTTGCGTAGGTAGGTACTTTATTTTTGTTCCACATTCTCAAAAATTCTCAAATTATCGAAGTACTTATTGTGTAGATCTAGACTCAAATTAATATTCTCAAAAAAGTAGCTAACCTCTACCTAGCTACAATCCATTACAGTGTCTAGTAACTAGTTGAATAGAGAGTAAGTACCCATTTAATTTAAAACTAAATAGAGAAAGTGATTTCCATCATACCTAAAAAACTGAAATGGCATCCGCTCATTATGGAATATAAGAATACTGCATCAGTAGCGGCGTTAGGGTAGGGCGCGGTGGGGCAACAGCCCAGGGCGCCGGACATAAAGGGGCGCCGCAGGCGTAAGAACATTTTTTGAACTACCTACCTATCTATATTATTATAAAATAGAGGTACAGTGGATTTCATTTTTTATCAAATTCCTAAAAATTCCATACTTAAAGTCGACGAAGTTTTTTTATACAACTAAAGAAAGCTCTCAGATCTGTTGAATTGGGTACATCCACAGATGGTCAGCACTTGCGACGACCGGCGACCTTTGCCTATTGTTTAGCTAGTGTACAAACAAAAGTAGGTAACACGTTACACTGAATTGATGATTCCTTTGTAAACCAGTAGGTAGACCTTATCTTGTTACAATAAGGTTCACATATTTTCAGTTAAGGAGACTGGTGTTTATTTGAATATTAAATTTAATGCTCAGTTAAAAAGCGAATTTCGGTGTGTTAACTGTGTTCCCTTAACTTGTTGATATAGCTCCTAGACGCGTGTTTACTGTTAAAGAAACAGCGGAAATAATTTTGAAATTAAAAAATGGAGAAAATAACGTTGATCTGTGCAAGGAATTCCAAGTTTCTAAGTAGGAGTGGAAGGGATCGTCCTAATACACACGCGACTACGCGATGATCGCGCGATCGCGCGACTTCAACTTAGAATCTTTACTAGTAAAAGTCGCGAATTCGCGCGATAATCGCGTAGTCGCGTGTGTTTTAGGACGATCCCTTTAGGACACCTATTCTAGTTCAATATATTCGCGAATTTCACTCGCGCGATATTCGCGTTGTATTAGCACGATCCCGAAAATATCGACTTTGATAACTTTACAAAAGAGTTCGCCGATAGAAAGGCCGAAAAAGTCAAATTTTATTAGTTCTGTTTAGGGTTCCGTACCCGAAGGGTCCAAACGGAACCCTATTGCTGTCATTCAAGCGTCCGTCCGTCCGTCCGTCCGTCGTCAGTCACACAGGTTTTACAGCCAAACGGTTGGAGCTACAGGCTTCAAATTTACACAAGCATCTTGTTGGTCCGAAGCCATACAAATAGTCAAAACTTATTTTTAAATGTTTTTAAGGGACTGACAACACCTAGAAAAAGTCCCGCTCTAACACGCGTGAGTTTCCTATTAACCATCCCGCTCTTTACGGAAGCTCTGCGCGTAGAATAGTAACTAAACACTACAATAATATTGAAATAAAAAAATTGAGTGGATTATTTGTGAAATATGGCTCGTTGGCGGTTTAGGTATGAATATGTTGACTTTATGTTTTTAATTGCAGACCCATACGTAATAAAAATAAAGACGTTGAACCGTTTAATGATGAATTTAAGACCAATCTTTGCAATTATTTTCTATCGAGCCGATTTCGTCCAATTATGTATTGAGTCCGTACACGGTCTTTGAAATATGATGAATATTAACATATTTTTTTGATGTGCTAAAACAAATATTTTTTTCTTAAAAAACTGCTTAAATAACATCAATTTCAACAAAATTAGGTCTTGACAGGCTCTTAGGCTCCCATACAGCTAAAGGGGGGCGCGAAAATTTTTTTTTATCCTACCCTATCGAATGGGTTATCGTTGTTTAGAGCTCATTGAGTAGATACTTACTATATTTTTATTTTAAAAAAATATTAGAAAACAAAGGAATGAGAAGCCACCAAAGTCAGCTTTTTTTACGATTTTTTTTTCCGAAGAATTTTTTAACTTCCCAAATACCTATAAACTTAAAGTTTGGTAATAATGTTTTTTATTACGTATTTTTTACCAACAAATACTAATACATATATTGATAAATTAGTTTTTTTCTTTGAAATTTCCTTATTATAAAAACCAACTTAACTTTGCGGTCGGTTCGGAACCCTAAATGTGCGAAGTCCGACTCGCACTTGGCCGGTTTTTCGTATAGTATAGGTTTGAATTGCCGTTAGGGGGCGCCGTAGAAAATCTCGCCCAGGGCGCTGGCAATGCTAAAACCGGCTCTGTACTGCATTAAGACCACAAGACCAGCATAGTTAAACAACTAACTAGTTATGGTGAATGAATGAAGACATCTAACCATCCAACCATCCATCAGCAAAAGAGGCTAATGTTGTTGTACCATTTGGTACGACTAATGACAACAATAGATAATTTAGGTTAGGCTTGGAAAAAGTTCCAAGTGGGTCTCACCTAAGTAACTAAGGTGTATAGAAACTGAGATAACACTAACACAAAAGAAGAAGAAGAAGAAGAAAAACATTTATTTATGACGGAACAAACATTAAAAAAGTTACAATACAGGCTCAGAAGCATAATTATAAGTTAGTTTGTTAGTAAAATGGACTTGGAAAGAGTAACCACGTAACTTAACTATATACTCGTACTTATTTCCTTTCGGAATTTATACCTATTTAGCCGAAAGCGATTGATAATAAATCATAGATAGCGATCTGCAACCTCCGGAAAGCGCAGTTGTTTGAATACTGCCCTAGTTCGGCGAGAACTAGTTTGCGTAGAGCTAGAGCCAGTACCTATACCTAGGCACCTATAGGTTAGGTTAGCCACAGCCGTACAGGGAGTAGGTGGCATGTGGGTGGTTATTTACACTTGTATCTTGTTCATTTTGACAGTCTTGTCTGCTTATACTTAGTACGCCAGCCTAGCTAATGATAGCGTATACCTATAAATCGGACGTAAAGCATTCGTCCTTCTCGCATTTACATACTACCTGCTTGCTAGTAAGGGACGAATGCTAACCTATACAGATGGATTTTCTTTTTGGGACAGAGAGGGCAGCTACCAGATCCCGTGCTGAATACGCGAAAATGTCTTAGAAGACCTTTTCTCGATTTCAAATTAATGAAGCTTGGCGTTTACAGATTTTGGAAAAAAACATACAGGGTGCGAGAAAAACGTCATTGTTGATAAATACATTTTTCACCTCACTAGCTCGGAAAGCCCTTTTTTATTCTTTAAAAACAGATAGCAAAACTGCATTTTATCCACATGTGTGCAAAGTAATTTTGAAATCCGAACGTGTTCCTAGTTACTTTTTTAACATAATAACATGTAAGGCCGTGTTCCCACTATCCGATACAATATCGGTGTAGGATTCATTACCGATAAAAATGTTTGGACAACTGCTTAGTGCTCACACTATCCGATCCGATATCGGTCAGATTCGTATCGGATCCGATATCGGTTAGTGTGGGTGGACACAAAACAGCCAGGGCAATTTTCGCCCATCTGATTTTTTTTTCAGGTGGTGTGAAAAAAATTAGTCCTTGGATTTCAGATTTTATATTTATTTTGAATGAAAATTTTTTTATATAATTATTTTGAATTTTTAGAAAAAAAAAAATTTTTTTTGGCAACAAATCGTCATTATACTCCATTTCGACTAATTTAGGGATGGGGATTTCAAATTTTACATTTATTTAGAGTTTTAAGTCGAAAAAAATATTTTTTTGCAAAAAATCGTCATTATACTCGATTTCGACTAATTCAAGGATAAGGATTTCAAATTTTATCATTATTTTGAATTTTAAGCAAAAAAAAAATTTTTTTTTGCAAAAAATCGTCATTATACTCGATTTCGACTAATTCAAGGATAAGGATTTCAAATTTAATATTTATTTTGAATTTTAAGCAAAAAATTTTTTTTTTTTTGCAAAAAAATCGTCATTATACTCGATTCCGACTAATTCAAGGATAAGGATTTCAAATTTTATATTTATTTTGAATTTTAAGCAAAAAAATATTTTTTTTTGCAAAAAATCGTCATTATACTCGATTCCGACTAATTCAAGGATAAGGATTTCAAATTTTATAACTATTTTGAATTTTAAGCTAAAAAAATTTTTTTTTGCAAAAAATCGTCATTATACTCGATTTCAACTAATTCAAGGATAAGGATTTCAAATTTTATATTTATTTTGAATTTTAAGCAAAAAAAATATTTTTTTTTGCAAAAAATCGTCATTTTACTCGATTTCGACTAATTTAGGGATAGGGATTTCAAATTTAACATTTATTTTGAATTTTAAGCTGAAAAATTTTTTTTTGCAAAAAATCGTCATTATACTCGATTCCGACTAATTCAAGGATAAGGATTTCAAATTTTATATTTATTTTGAATTTTAAGCAAAAAAAATATTTTTTTTTGCAAAAAATCGTCATTATACTCGATTTCGACTAATTTAGGGATAGGGATTTCAAATTAAACAATTATTTTGAATTTTAAGCTGAAAAAATTTTTTTTGCAATAAATCGTGATTATACTCGATTTCGACTAATAAAGATTTCAAATTATATTTTTATTTGAATTGAAAGTAATTCATTTTTCACGCAATTTTGCTTTATATATTTACTTTAGCATTTGTTTTTGCGTTTTTTTGTTCAAATTTAGTTTTTATTTTCTATTTTAATGAAATGAAAAATTGGAAGAAACCCATTTTTTTATTGTTTTACTTTTGTTTTTTCCTTTTTCTATTTCCTCGCTTTAGTGAGGTGAAAAAAATTGTGTTACACACGGCTGCAAAGTTATTTTACCTCGTGTGTTGCAACACTCGCTATGCTCAGGATTCTAATTTTGAACCACTCGCTTCGCTCAGGATTCTATTTTCGAACCATAGAATCCATTCGCTAGCTCGTGGTTCAACCCTAGAATCCATTCGCTAGCTCGTGTTCCAATTCCACACTCGCGGTTAAAATACAACTTTGCACCCTTGTATAACAAATAACTATTTTATGTCAATCGATCCCACTCCTGTCCAGGATCAAAAGCTTGTATGGGACCCAAAAAAAAATCCGGCTAGAAAAGCCACAAACCGAGGAAATCCTTTCCCATACAATTACTCTATGAAGAAAAAGTAAAATTTATGTTCAATTTTGTTCTTTCAGGCCCTACTCGCGTTAACTCAGCGCGCGCTGCCCGAGCCAACAGCAGCGCCCGCGCCGACGCCAGAGCCCACGGCCGCCCCCGAGCCCGCGACCCCCGCGCCTGCGCCCGCGGCCGAGTCGAGGGCGGACGAAGCTGTGGACGAGCCTCCTGAGGGATACTATGCGTTCGTCGAGTCGCCTAATGCAACGCCACCCAGGTACAGTAAAGATCAACCAATTTGATTTCTGGGCCACTTCGTATCGTACCTTGTCACAGTAACATGCCACACACAATAACACATACCTACCCCTGGTTTTTATTGTTCTATTTTATAAATTTACAAACCTGTATGTAGCACCGGCCCTAGCCCTAGATCCGGGTGGAGCGAGATGGTCTTTGGGCGCCCTTTGGTTTGAATTTTTTCGACGTTGCCAGTTTGGCGCCCTTGACATCCCGCGCTTAGCCGCCTCATCCGCCCCACCCTTGGGCCGGCCCTGTCTGTGTATAGTACTAACTTAAAATGTGACTTTATGTCAGGGTGCGCCCGCCGCCGTACCGGCAGGTAGCGTCGGATTGTCCCGAGGCGAGCGCGTCGCGGCCCCACGTCTCGGCCCACAACCTCTGCGGGGACCTCAACCGCGGCATCATCCCGAGGAACCCCATGGGGCAGAACCCTAACGGAGAACCCTACCCATTGTGAGTACTGAGTACCTACATCGTCTTATTGTTAGCCGACCGCGAGTTCTACACCGTATCGGCAAATGTCATTGGAGTCTAGCCGTTATAAACTTACATAATTGCCACTATAGTCAGATGTCGTCCGCTTAAAGATCTTTTTAAAGTGGAGAAAGACCCTCGCCTAGGATAGATCTTGTCGTACACTAACAAAAGGTACCTACCGATAGAGGTAATTACAATACAACTTGTTTTATCAATACAGGAGATTTTTATCCCGAAAGTCATGCCTCGAAAGCATAAAATAGAGTCGCAGTTTACGCGGACGCATTCGCGGGCATAGGTAGTAGGCACGGAATCAGGCTACAAGGCGAAATTTACGCATGTCTGCTTAACTTGGTATTCTTGGTATTTAACTGGCACTCTGCGCTAGAATATCTACGAAACACATACCTACCTAATCTTTATCTCACAAGCGCGGGTTAGCCATAGCCATAGTTGTATTGTAGTTGTGACACATACGAACACATAAAACAATGTGAACTATTATAGCTCCTACGCTGACGCACACATAGACAATGTGCATCTTTACACACAACCATTCCTTACCGGCTTGAGATAAAAGTACTGCACCAATATGCCTATGTGACCATACTGAGCATGTTTTTGTTTTATTTTCAGCGAGCTGCTCCGCAACCAAACGTTGCGCTTCCTTTCGCGCACGCTGCCCGTGCTGCGCGCCGACGACACGCTGCCGCGCGTCGCGCACGTGCCGCATCAGCCCGCGCCCGCGCACTACGAGACCAACAGGTACGGTACAAACGCCTACACAGTTAACTGACCATTGATGACCCTTATTACAATGAGCATAGAGTGCACGCTGCGCTGCCCGTGCTGCGCGCCGACGACACGCTGCCGCGCGTCGCGCACGTGCCGCATCAGCCCGCGCCCGCGCACTACGAGACCAACAGGTACGGTACAAACGCCTACACAGTTAACTGACCCTTGATGACCCTTATTACAATGAGCATAGAGTGCACGCTGCCCGTGCTGCGCGCCGGTTGTTGATCCTAGCACATTGTTGCAGCCTGGAGGACCGTGTGAAGCGATCAATGCCCGCCGAGGTGCCGTCGAGCGAGCTGCAAGCGGAGCACCGCGCGGAGGAAGCCCCGCGGGAGAGCCGCAAGTTCTGCGACGGCGGTGGCGTGTAAGTACAACGTAAACTCACAAACAGGGTAGACAGAACACATGCAATTTAATTTCAGTGCCTCTTTTACTATTTGTAGGTTTAAGGTATAACTCCGCAGCCGACAGCAGACGGCAACTGCACGTTCCGTCGCACACGAAATTGAACCGTAATCGTAAGACAAAAGTCCCAATTTAGAGTGAGCGGCGTAAGTGTCGTCGTGCCGTTGCGACACTTGTCTGCTCATTTCAAATTCAGCTTTTTACGAATACCATTACGGTTCAATTTGGAGTGCGGCGGAACGTGCAATTGCCGTCTGCTGTCGGCTGTGGAATTATACCTTTATAAAAGAGACAACGTGATATTGCATTGATAGGATGCTAGCCTAACGTCCATGGCATACTTCCATCCGGTTCCCATTAGTTGGGTTGGGTCTCTTACGATAACCATGGGTGATGCTATTATTGTGCTTCATTATTTGTTATTTATATTTTTTTACATGTGTACCTACTTGACATTTTGAAAGTGCTTATTTACGAGTATAATGCCTATTTGAAAGAAAGAAATGACTTTGAACTTTATTTAACTCAGCAGCACACGGGTAGCATACATACCTATAGGTGGAGTTACACCTTATTATCATTATTATTTCATGGCTTTAGTACCATAACTGTAAAATATTTATAACAATTGAATATCTAATCTATATTTACAGTTTGTAGCGTACATTAATTTTCAAAAATGGGCCAAATTAAATAGTAGGCTCGGCACAATCTTTAGTCACTTAATATGGCCTTAATCCGCTCGTGCGCCGTTCTTATAAAGATCGGTAGGTTCCAAAAGTCAGCCCACCATAAACTTCAGTGGACTACAGATTTGATAATTCAGTTGTCTATAGATTTGCGGTCTCGGCCACAATACGTTGACTCCGCCATTTTATGAATAGTCTTTACTTTAAAAAATCAGCAATTATATTAATACCAAATATGGGTTGTCTACGTATGCGACAAACGATATCGGTGCACATTCAGGAATATGTTATGTATTATCCTATAGGTAGGTACTTATAATGAAACACGTTTGTTTTGGAAAATAGTTCATTAAGTTTAATGATAATATACTACTAACATTTCGATAAATCTTAAAAATCTAAAAGCCACAAAAATAGAACTTTAACACACAGTAAAGTTATAATTACTCCACATACAATAATATTTGCGGCCACATGCACTCTCTAACACTCACCACAATACACAATGTATATCATCAAAATAGTCCATATTACAAAATAATGTCTAATTTAGATTGTTAATTTCTTAATTAAGTAGTATAATCTTGTAACTTTCTATTACGGAGGTATGGTTGACGGAATATAAGCTGCACCGATTCGCCATACAAGTTGTTCGAGGAATCAGTGCAGCTTATATTTCGTCAACTATAACTGTAATATATTACCAGTTCACTATGATCAAGACACCGTTTCTTTGTGTTATTAGTCATTAAGTATGAATGTCGGCATATCTACCGCCTGGACATACACACTATACACGCATATATATCTATATTTATTTTATTAGCCATAGATTAGCACTGTATTGATTAAATAGAGATGAAATATCTAACATTGATCCCTGTGGCAGATTAAACTGGCTCATAATTACCTTGAACCAATATGTGAAAAACAATTACAGTTAGTACAGACAAAGCCACAATTTCCACCGTAAATATCAACTCTGAAAAGCATTTAAAATTATGTACCCAAACCTTGTTGTTACTATTTATATTTTTTGCCAAATATAATTAAACCACTCGATACTAAGTGTAGTCCTGAGTGGACGCTCGAGTCGGGCGTCCAGCGGGGCGTGCATGTGAAACAATTGAAACTCATACTGGTGTCCTGAGTCGCCGCCGCACAAATAGTATGCACGCTCGCCCGCGCCGCTGGACGCGACGCCGAACGCTCCGCTCCGAGTGTCCACTCAGATCGATTATAGACGGTTTGGTGCAACCCAGCCTAAGATATTGTGCCGGAGATTGATTGTAATTCTAACGATAAAGATGGGAATGCTTTAACCTGACTTCGTGCTAGGAAGCGGGCTGGATACCGAACCGCTGTAGCGCGGCCAGCACCGTGCGCAGCGGGTCGGGCACCTTGCCGTCCAGCATCTGCACCGATGGCTCCCGTTCCATCTGTGAACAATACATAATGCTGTAACACTAGCTGCGTATACTTAAAATCATTTCAGTTGAACGAATTGCTCCAAAGCAATTCCTTCAAAAAGCTACTTTACCGCTCAAACAATAAGGTTCAAAATCCAATAACATTTTAATACAAATACGTTCAACAAAAAGAATTGTCTACTTGACAGTTTTCGGAAATGTATTTTAAATTATACGTAGGTTTATTTTATACCTGTAACAATTATCTTTTTCGCCCAAAGAGCTTAATATCTTTCATCGATATCGCGATTCGGTTTTTGTAATCCACAGATAAAAATACTCTTAATTTATTTTTCAAAAATAAAATGTTTTCTATTAATTTTAAAGCACAAAACCTATTGTATGAGTATTGTAAACCTATAAGCTACTGTATCCAACACATTAATTATTTTATCTTTACAACTGTCAAATAGCGAATTTCAACCATACCAATTACACTCGCGGACAAAGAATACGGGTCGGTAAAAAGCCGTCATATTTCCTAAAATACTGCGAGGTTGTAAGTTTTTTTAATCGTGTCATTATCTTTATTTAATTTTACATCTATACTGCAAAAGTAACAGCCAAAATACTATCTGGTTTTAACAAACGGATTGGTGCAACCCAGCCTAAGAGCTACTTATAGTTCTTTGAGAATAAAACTTGGATGTACACAAATTATTTATTTAGAATTACAATTTTACCCGACAATTCGAGTGTGCGAGCGCGACCGAAGCTAGGTACGAACTGTTCACGTCCCACTAGTTCACACTTTAGGCAGACGCCCACTCGCGCACATAACAAGCTGGTTCCCACTTGTCGGATGTGGGGCCCGGATTTTTATCCGGCGCCTCATACAAATTGGTGTCCAGCAAGTGTCAATAGCCATATAAAATGTTCTGCCACTGGAACATCTGATTAAAATCCGACAAGTGGGCGACCAGCTGAAAAAGCGCGGTTTGGACTAGCAAGAACTTGCGTGCAATTTTCAATGATTTTTCATAACATTGCAGGGTTTGATCGTATTTGTCTTACCTCAGGGGCTCGCAGCCCCGCAATGTAAAGAAACTTGCACGCAAGTTATTGCACATGTGAATCGGCCTTAAGTTTCGAGTGCTTGTAAGTTATGAATGTAAGTTACCTCCGCGCGGTACCGCAGATGCTCGGGCCACACGCACTGCTCGAAGTAGCCCGGGACGTCCGGCGGGTCGTACAGCCGCAGCGCGCGCCGCGCGAAACACTCGCCGTACTCCAGCACGAAGTAATATCTGTTCATATCGGAGGCCATGTTACAGTCAAACCCACTAGAAACTTTCTATTGAATACTATCAGCCACGGAAAGCTTTATTGGACTTGCTGACTATTATGTTCTGTTGAATGTCGAAAGGAATCAAGATCATCATTTGTTTATCAATGTATACTTAAAATCATTTCAGTTGAACGAATTGCTCAAAAGCCATTCCTTCAAAAAGCTACTTTACCGTTCAAACAATAAGGTTCAAAATCCAATAACATTTTTATACAAATACGTTCAACAAAAAGAATTTCAACCATATACAATTTTGACGACATGTAATATACAAAATGTAAATTCTTGCATGCTTAGTGAAGCAGAATGTATTGTACATTAGTATCTAGAAGACCTTGTTTTGTAAACTACATTCTTGCAATGAAATAAATGATTATTCATTACTATCAGAAACGTCTAGCTTATATTACAAAAATATAAAAAGAAACTCACTTGAGATCGCAGAGATCCATTATAGGCTTATAATTGAGTACCGTGAACCCCTCGGCGATGAGAAACTTCTTCCCTCTGACTTCTAACCGCCCGCGGCGTTCGCTGCAACTGTACAGAGCCTTATCCTCGCCGCGCATGGTCGCGAGCATGTCCGCGTACATGCCCGCCATGTCGAGCGCCGACAATATGTCGTAGTTATTATGGTCGAGCCTGGAGCACTTCGTGTGATGCGGACTGTCGTCAGGATAGAAATACTTGTCCTGGTTAAACACGAACACGGGCGTCACAGTTTGGGCGAGCATGTTGGCCAGCGTCGTCTTCCCGCCGCAAGTCACGCCGGAAATGCCGATAACGATCCACTCGTTCCGATTTATCTCCATTGTGGCTATATATTTCCGATTAGTACATCTGTGTGTGTTTGAATAAGTCAGAGGTCGCACAATGGTCCGACATACGCGGACTAAGTGCGGCAAAAGGAGTCCATAAGTCAGAGGTGGGGCCGCAAGTGGTAGAGAGTGTATGCCATGAGGCCGCCGACGAAGAAAAGTCCCCAGATAGCGCAGAACAGTAGCGCCCACTGCGGATCTGGCAGCCACGCGTGAATTGCTAACTCTGAAAATTAAAATGAAACAATTTGAACCAAAGCTACCTCACGTGGGTTATAGCTTAGCTGTAGCACGATAGATGATAATAGAATGATAATAAAATAACTAATCCTTCTGTCTGTAGTCCAGCTTGACTAAAAATATGATCGTGTCGTTTTGTTTTTCATTAATATTTAAAAGGATACTGTTTAGTAAAATATACGTAAATAGTAGTTTTCAAAATGCAAGCAAGTCATTCACCACTCAATCATAGAACTTGCAGTGGCGGAGCGTCCATACAACTAGATTACCATCGGCTTGCCGAATTTTCAGCCAGTCCACTTCTTTTATACGGCGCATGACGAATAAGAAAGGCTAATTATTTCCGGCTTCTCTAAGAATATTTTTGACGCGCCGCCACTGAGAACTTGTTATGCTAATGATTGACTGAACTATTCTTAACCTACTCTATACCCATCAGTTCATTAAGTAAGGCAAACCATACTAAAGTGCATGTCATCCACGACGACGCGCCCCTCCACAGCGAATCTCATACTAATCTATGAGCAATAGGGATGTTGACTCAAAATTTATTAATACTCCATACGAAAGAATACATATAACTATGCCAAAAAGTGAAAATCCTATTCAAATATCTCAAAAAATAACGAAACTACAACCGTTAGAATGTTTTTAGTTAGAGAGAGAAAACGCTACAGGTCAGTGACGTCACTGACCTCGAGCGCCATAGTAAATGACGATCGTTCAATACAACGGGGCGTTTTGCGGAAAAGGGACAGAAAATGCCCCCTCCTAAAACTTTGAAGACTTATAATTATGTAATTATTTATTCTTTTGGATTACTTTTTTCACTATTTGATAGAGAATGTGATCCTTTTTCGAGAAAATTCGGATTCATTGATTTTCTTATTTGGTGTCAACATCCCTATTGTTCGGATTGGGCTGTGGAGTGGAGGGGCGCGCCTTCGTGGATGACACGCACTATATAACTACATTAAAGGCGTTACCACTCACCGTCGTCAATGAAGGGGTAGGTGTTGACCCAGAGCAGGAACAATAGGAACAGCGCCCCGACCGCGGTCAGCACGCACCGCCCGAGTGCCGCGTCACTGTTCACAATATATTATTTGGTAGTTCGTAGTATATTATGTAGTTTGTAGATATATACAATATGGACTTTGTACACGTGTTAGTTTGTCTATCTTCTGGTTCTTGTCTCCACTCAATAGCTCGAAGGTTAACTGGAAGAGATCCCTTTTAGGGATAAGTTCGCCTTTGTACCAAAATATCCTCATTTGTTTGTTTTTTTACGTGTTTTTTGTGTACAGTAAAGTTATTACATACATACATATATTATATAACTTTTGAGCCGTGGTACCTACCTATTTGTTTCTAGCCTAAACTTCCACAGTTTATGAAGGCTCATGGATTCGGGGCATTTCGGGAGTTTTAAGTTATATAACCTTGTCGTAACGTAGCTACCATAGAAAGGTTCGACCACAACAGTGATTAATTTAACCAGCCAATTTGGCCAATCTATCAGCTACGTCATCACAAGGTTATATAACTGTTAATGCTCGCAACGTGAAGTAGTCCATGTCTCTTCATAAATTGTGTAAGTAATATTTAAACCCCGACCAGGAATATATAACCATGCGGCCATGTTGCGGAATTTCATTGGAACTAATTTCTTACACTGGCAATAATTTTAATGACATTGTCAGCACGTCAGTGTCACTGTTGCGGTTTATTTGAATATTGTGTTGAATATTTAATAATAAATGAGAAAAAATGACCAAAACAATTCATAGTCAAGACAAGTTAAGTCAAATATGAAACTATTCATCTGCAAAACATTTCAAAATTTATGTCAACCGACAGGTAAACAAGATGAAATGTCATAATAGTCTGTTGCCATATAAATCAGAATAATAGCGCCGTCTTGACAATGGTCATATATTTCTGGTTTACCTTTACAATGCGTATTGCGTGTATAGAACAGGCCCCTATTTCACCAAATCGACAATAGTCACCTGACAATGACAATTCGACGTACATTTCTGGGTTGTCTAGTAAAGAATGTACTGGCGGGCTTGACTTCTATATACGACCCAGCAATGTCCGTCGCATTGTCATTGTCAAGCGACAATTGTCCAGTTGGCCTTAATACACGGTTGTTGGTCCTATTGATATCTATTTGGCTGATATTGTATTGTATTTATGTAAAAGTGTATGTATGTTTATTTTATATTTATTGTATGTATGTACGTTTATTATAATTTATTTTTGATTAGTACCCTCCTGGTATTTCCTAAAAATCCATATATCGGTTTGCCACCTACTCAGTTACAATTTAACGTGTTGCATTATCTCCACTACCCAAAGGTTGTCTGGAAGAGATCGCTCTTTAGCGATAAGACCACCTGTTGTTTACCTCTACTTTAAGCCTAATGTATCTGTACTATGATCTTTTTGAGGTGTGCAATAAAGAGTATTTGTATTGTATTGTATTGTATTGTATTGTATTGTTGTTGGTGAAATAGGGGCCTGGTAGTTGTTCTTCTTCGGTAGTTTATGACTTGTGGCCAGTGGCCACAGTGCACTACCTCAGGCCGCCCATGCGCCATGAGACGAGACGCGCTGCGCGGCCTAGCTCGCGTCCTCGTCCGCGAACAGGATGGACTTGCCGTCCTCCTTCTTCTTGGGCGGCTTATCCACCAGCGGCTTGCGGCCTGTTGCTCGCTGCACAATCTGCAATACGCCCACATTCAGTTTAATTTTAGCATACACGACAGAAAGAAAAAACCGGCCAAGTGCGTGTCGGATCACGCACAACGAAGGGTTCCGTACCGACACCTAGCAGTCAACTTTTAAAAACACTATTTAATATCTTGAATCAAAAAAGGTCGCATCTTCATAGGAAAGGCACGGTACTTACGTCCTTTTGTTTGGGCCAGACAGTTTTTCAGTGAAAACTCAAAAACCCTTAATCCCATCTTGTTCAAACCAAAATTCGTTGAAAGTATTTATACACCACCTCAATTTTTTTCAGAAATTTAATCTTCATAGTTTGAAAATTAGAGGGGGGGAGCACATTTTGTACAACTTTGGCAGCTATCTCACCAACGATTGACTTAAACTTCCAAAAACTTGACTTTTTAGTAACCTCAATATTATTCTTAAAGGCCTATCCAAAAATAACCCTCAAACTACTTGCATTGAAAAAAATTTTTTCATCCCCCGAATACATGTATGCCCCCCTAAAAATTTTTTTTTCCTATTTTCACATCACTTTTATGTAGCGGTTTATAGAATACATCTTCCTACCAAATTTCATAATTGTAGTACTTATAGTCTCCGAGTAAATTGGCTGTGACATACGGACAGACAGACCAAAACTATAAGGGTTCCGTTTTAGCCATTCTGGCCACGGAACCCTAAAAACATGACTTTTAGTATTGTGTAATGTATATATCACTGCACCCCTGCTATTAGATCTGCACGAGGCCATCCATAAGGCGGGTGACAGTAGCCTATGGAGGAGTCTGGGTAGCAAGAATAGGACATGATGTCACTGTCCTCAGCATTGAGTGTGTATATATTGGACCACTATTCTTATAGTTGTACTGGAGTTTTGGAGTAATTAAAAAAAGGTACCAAAGCAAGCACAACAAACATAGACAAAAATAAGACAGCACAGACAACAAAAAGATTGCTTAAAAATTTGAGAATCATTGTTATAGTAACTGATAATTATACTTATCAATGAATGATGATTTACAAATTGATACCTACGTCTCATTGTAAAAAGTGAATAAACTTTGAAATCGACACTACAGTAATATAAGGCACTAAGTGCTTAAATACACATTGCCAGGCTACCGTCATGGTCAATGGCCACTACTACCGTCAACCAACAACCACCTGCCAAAAATATATAGAGCAGCACACCATAATATTAATAACAATAAAACTTCAATGTCTTATCATCACAGATAAAATAATTCTTATGATTAGGAGCAAATCTATCTTATCAGTACACTAATTTATACTCATCCATCTTGTAAAAGATACCTAATTCTGTAACACTACATAGCTATGCCAGTAAAATCTTAATAAACATTTTTATGTTATTATACTGCTTATTTATTTCAACAGTTAGGTACATAAAATTAAAGACTAAGAGAACTACTGTGTTACATCATTGTCAATTAGCAATAGCAATATGCCATATCATTTCATTACATTAGTCAAACTATGAACTGGTAAATTAGTAAGATGATTCAAATTATGTAGATTACTATTTATAATGTATTTTGCTCTGAAGTCAACATTACAAGCTTGATTTTACAGTTCATCAAGCTTGTAATGTTGACTTCCGATTCACATTACAAGCTTGATTACTGAAAAATCATAATTCATGATTCATTTTTCTAAAAAATAATTATTGGCTCAAGCTTTTTCCTGTTGGGTAGCACTCATAGTAATAAAGAAAGAATATAGTTATTTTTAATTTCAATGGCTTTAAATATTACTTTGGTAGATGGCACTTAAATATGTACTTATTAGGTAAAATTAAGTGAGTATGGGATGAATTAGATCAAGGGTATTGCTTGCAACCTTAAGCTTGTATGAAAGTCACAGGAGTTTCATCAAAGCCAGTTCTTGATATAATTATAAACCCTAATTTTATACAACTAAGCCGTCTGTGACTGGGATCCCCGGCCGGATAACTAAAAAATGTTTTGTTTTCTTTTTTTCGCTGGGAGAGGATGGGTTAAATAAAAAAAACACTTGTAAATGTTATGTAATCTTTGATTTTCACTCACCTTCTTAGTGATGGTTGGGTCAGTGGTGGGCTTAGATAGAGCCAGGAGTTTGCGAATGTTCTCCTCGGCCAGTTCTTCTGCACTTTTTTCTGGATTGTCTGCTTGTTTGTTCTTGTGCTTATTCCGATATGGATGACTGCGATCTGCACATGGAAATATGAAACTTTAATTTATAAATAATTCATTTGAAGGAAATAATCTAGTGTGCATTTATGCCACATGTTAATAGATGAGAGGATGCTCAATAAACCGCTTACATCTAGTACGAACAATTCAATTACCATTAAATTAATACTTGTCGGGTATAGTAACGACTTCAAGGTAATCAATGTAATCACCACATTACGTCTGAGCTAGTCAGTCA
This sequence comes from Cenopis cana, assembly GCA_951800055.1. Lineage (NCBI taxonomy): Eukaryota > Metazoa > Arthropoda > Insecta > Lepidoptera > Tortricidae > Cenopis > Cenopis cana. Next base: position 11,456,767 of record OX637473.1, read on the forward strand.
CTCAATGAAGCACGATTATCGCGATACTTGTGACGCAATCAGCGAAATATTAAACGACACGAACCTTGACCCAGCGCCGGCCGCTTCGCCTTCTTGCTCCGCCTGCCTACGTTCTCTGACAATCAAAAGGAAATCATAACATAACAATACAAACACGTGCAAACTACAATAATCACATCAAACCAATTGTTTACCTTCTGGATCGACTAGTTCAAGCGCCTGACGCACTAGAGCTGAAGACATTGTAAATTACAATCATGTAATGACGGCATTTATTTAGTTTTTATCGTAATATTCTAACCTAAATTTCGGTTTCAGCGATATCGTACCGAAAAAGTAAACGTCAAATTTATACTTGACATTGACAGTTGTTTGGCAAAGTTGCGTTTTGCTACTACAACTTTTAATACTTTAGCCGTGTTCCGAATCACGCTTACAACGCTCACAGCGCTTACAGTGCTGACGGCCGGTCCGAATCAAATAGCGCGCTCAAGGCCGCGTGAGAAGTGTTTTGTTTCGGACCGCTATTCGCTTGAGCGCGCTTACGATCGGACCAATTAGATAGATATAAAAGAGAAATGGCAGCCTCAAGGACTTTTGCCAATGACACACGAAGGGATAAATTAAGTAAAACTGAATAAAACCACTTAACAAGAAGAAAAAGATGTGACTTTCGCCAAGATGGCGGCGAAAGTCCATCGGACCAATTCACGCTCATAGCCCGTGTTTACTGTCATTTTCATATATAAAACGTCAACTTGACGTTTGGCTCCAGGTGCTTACGCATGAAGTAAGTATAGATGGAGCTGGTGATACACACATACAAAGCTGTGTGAAGGAGATGTAAGCATAGACAATAACACACGTGGGAGCGAGAAACAATGACATATCTCCTGTCCCTCATCGCGTATAAGGCAGCGATTGTCTGCCACCGGCTATGCCACCAAAGTGTCATCGATAAACCAGTGGCCAGCGTGTAAGAAAATATGTTACCCATAATATTGGGTAAACCAGACTGGCTCGAACGTTAAAAATAACTGATTAAAAATTTAATTGTGGCGTGATTAGAATACTATTGGGAATTTCATTACTATAATGGCTGAATAACTAAGACGTTTTAATCTAATCGTGATTTTGTTAACTTTAATGCAGGTATTAAATTAGTACACATTTATATCGTAATTGGGAGGACATCGGATGTTTTGTGTTTGCCCGCTAATATTTACTAAGAGTTTATTTTGAAGATTCTCAATAATTAAAAACCTACTTATCAGTAAAAATGGGGAGATTATTCTTTTTGTGGTATAACCCCAGAAAAAACTGTCACAATATCTCCGTCCCTGTGTGTGATTCGCTAACCCTCCTTCTATAGATCCTCTTTCTACGTGCTTACGCTTGGGAGTGTGAGCATCGTAAACGCCAATACGGCGATGAGCGTGATTCGGTCCGATCGTAAACGCGTTTTTAGCGCTTTATGGCCTCGCCTCCGATTCCGTTCTGAATTCCGTGCGTGTGCGGCCGGCATTAAGCGTGATTCGGAACATGCCTTTTGTGAACACTATTTAGGGCCTGTTCCCACTATCCGATAAAATATCGATGTAGGATCCGACACCGATAAAAATGCATAGACAACTTAGAGCATTTAAGACTAGAGACGCCATTGATATACTTACCCCTCTGTCAAAGGTATAGGAGCAAAATCTGCCACGTTATTAAAAACTACTTCATTAATAGATATACATCAGTCTCAAAATTGCTCCCGGCGTGTGAAGAACTCCGTCAAAATGCCTGTGCTGGTTTCAGGTGCAAAAAGTATTTTAATTTATCGAATACATGAATTATCTTTTCACATGCATGTATGTTCTCGTTTTAATTATAATTTTCTGCATAGTAAGTTTTAATTAAAATCATAAATCGAGCATCGATTACAAGGTCAGGGAAGGTCGGTCAAGGTCGTTTATTGCTCAAATTTAGTGTTTTGAGTGTGCGCGCGTCATTGTTTTAGTGTAGGTGCGTTACTACGCACACTCACCCACGTCTCAGTGTCGGATCCCACACCGATAAATATCGGGTAGTGGGAACATAGCCTTAAGTATTGTGTTTGGCGTTTGGCCATTGTTTTGCAATTAACCCTTTAACCGCCGGTAGTCATACACTTTTATACCGATCGGCTCTTCTACAACGGACGTAAATGAAGAAGGTGTCATTTAGGTACTCTGTCATTTTGTCTGACACATCAGACGATGGCGGTTAAAGGGTGCGGTGATTATTTCCTTATTGAAATGAACAGTTGCTTGTCATGGGTCGTGTTAATTTTTATAAACTCTGGCTCGGTTTCGAAAATAATACGTATAGTCTATGTTAATTAGGCAAAATTTGTACCTCAGCTTACATTTACAACACGCTACGCAACAGCCACTGTGTTTATCACTCGCCTATAACTTTATAGTATTCCAGTTCCAAACATGTTCCAAACCAGGGGTCGGCAATAGGCGGACCCCGAATAATGTTAAATATACTGCATGCATATTGATTTCATTAAAAGATTTTTTCCTGGATCTCGAAATTGTTTTTTTCTATCATATCCGGACCCCACTTAAAACTAATTGCCGACCCCTGTTCCAAACCAACCTTTCCGCCCACTCGTGAACTGCGAACATCCAAGTCAGTGGTCCTTAACCTTTTAGTGATGAGGGACCATTTGAATTTTTCTTTTCTTGCCATCGACCACCTTCTATTTTTATAAATACGGTAAATGATTCGTTATCACTTACCTATTCAATATTTTTCTGATGGCTTCGCGGACCACTTCGGATGCTTCCAAGGGACACCAGTGGTCCGCGGACCACCTTTTAAGAACCACTGATCAAAGTCATGGTATTTTGACGTCTGGAATTATTTTTATCGCAATGTTAACATCAAAGACTACAATGTGTATACTAAAGTTAACATGTCCTATTTCAGTTTCTGCATGCTGTACCGAGCCATTAACGGCGAGAGCTCCACAGCTGGCGTGGAGCGGCGCGAAGATCCCGGCACGCCACCCCATGCGCACACGCCCGCATCGACGGCACCTAGATATGAGGTGGGTGAGCACACTAAACTTGGCACCGCTATATCTGGCCAGGTTACGGACTAGGCCTCTTGCTGGACTCCATTACCCTAAAACAGGGGTCGACAACCTTTTAGCAGTCAAGGGCCACAGTAGCTAACAATTTGTGGTCTTATAGGTACCATGTAAAACATACTCCATTGTAGATTGTCAATAAGTAGGCTCGCGGGCCGCAAGTAAGGGGCTTGCGGGCCGCATGCCTGTTGCCGACCGCCCTAAAATATTTATTTAGGGGTTGATCCTGCGACAAAGTATCGCTCGTTCAGCTCGTTGATATAACTGATTCGATATTTGCAAATGCGCTTCTGAGCTTGTTATAATTTACCTGTTCTGAAAACTGTTTGGTTTCATTCATAAACAGTCTAAAGTCTATTTATGAATGAAGACATAGAGTTTTACCGTGCCGTGGCCGTCAATGATAAAGTATCAACGTCCAACCACCGACTAGAGCCACAGAATAAGTAATAGTACAACTAGAGCCAGCAAGCCAACAGCAACGTTCCATGACGGTACGGTGGGTGGATATTCAACGAACGCGGTAAAATATTTGAATTATCATCGGTACATTGTTCGGTGCAGGGTCCACCGACGCCGTGTCCGGCTCGCGTGGAGTACGCCACGCCGGTGTTCGCGCGCAACTACCAGGGCGTGTGGCGCTACGTCGTGCAGATACCCTACGAGGGTTACTTCACGCAGACCGTCGAGGTCACCAGGTCAGACACACAATCAAACAACTCTCGATATCACGGTCTGAATCTTGATAGGTCAATGAATAATCCAGTTGATATGTCCGAACAAGGTGGGGGTGGCTGGAAAGTGCTCGGAAGGATAGTTTTCCAAGTGTCCCCCAAATAACCTCATAAAATCCCATTAAGTTCCGAGCACGAACTAGATTAGAATAATTCTGCGGTGGTTGGTATTGATGCGTTAAAAGCTTTTTGACGCATCATCTATACATATAATAAAGCAGAAGAGGGTCGAAAATCTGTACATTGAAGATATTAGTAAAAAAATCGATGGAGGGGTCTAAGAATCGATAACAGAACACGTTTCAACTGTTTTTAGAATTCGTGTCTGTTTGTCTGTTTGTCTGTCTGTTTATATGTCTAACTATCACGCGAAAACTAGCGAATGGATTTTAATACAGCCTTCACTAATATGTTTATTGGATCTTCGGCCAGGTTATAGGCTATAAAAATCATATAGGTTAGGGATGAAAGGGGGTGAAAAGAGGGGTTAAACTTTGTATGAGAAGTCTTTCAGTTCATGATTTATAGGCTTGAAAATTGGTAAGTATATACATGGACGCAAAGTAAATAGAACCCCATTCAAACATTTTATAATAAACAGATAGTATTTGAAAAAATGGGGGGTGAAATAACAATACCTCTGCCTCTCAGGGCTAAAGACAAAAATACAAAAGTCCCTCAAACCATATTAACTGTTTGAAATGAGAGATCTAATTATGTTGGTCAGTCAGTCTCTATCAATATTCACAAACCTTACTACGAAACCTCGGTTTTTTTTGTTTTCGATGGAGGGTACGAGTACCTACGCAGAGCGGCGGGCTCTCGGTTGCATGGTAGCACTTGCGACATGTACCTATATATTAGGTATGTGCATTTTTGTATAAAATATTGTTTTTTGAGGTGCTCATTACAATCCAATGATATCCATTTTCAAATCGAAGATGGCGGACATTTACTTATTTACTTTTCTTAATAATCGATATGGGTGTCATTGAGGTTCTTCGAGGTGCCGATTAGTTGCGTTTTCCGTCAGCAAAATGTATAAAATACGTTCAGCGCGTAACAGACATAAATTTAGGGTATATTGGTATTCGTTAGTAAAATATACCTACGTAACAATAAACATCAAGTATGACCAAATTCGAAAGTTATAGGTGGATAGGAAGAAAAAAAAAACACAATTCTCAGAAAATCACATACCTCTTAGAAGCAACCAGGGTGGGTGCGCTATCAACCTAGGCCCCTACTCCATCTTCGAAAGTGAAAGAACAGACCAAAGTAGGTATTCAGTTATACCTATGTTTTACAAGAAGGCACTTTGAACTTTGAAAGGTATTCCACTAATTTATGAACAAAAAAATATCTATCCAACCACCTCTTTACAAAGCCGTTTGATAGGTCAACAATTTCTTTTTGTTCAATCATCTACATTGCTTGATGCGTATTAAGTATTTTCCGTACCTGCATCATAATGTTCGAATCATTTCGCACTCGCTTGTTTATCTACATTACTTGACGCGTAGGAATTATTTTCCGCACCTGCATCATAATGTTCAAAAACGTTAGCGCGCGCTACGCTCGCTTTTTCATCTACATTACTTGATGCGTTTGAAGTCTTTTCCGCACCTGCATCATAATGTTTGTAAAAATTTCGCGCTCGCTACGCTCGCGTTTCATCTGCATGACTTGATGCGTATGAATTATTTTCCACACCGGCATCATAATGTTCGAAATATTTCGCGCTCGCTACGCTCGCGTTTTCATACACATTACTTGATGAGTATGAAGTATTTTCCGCACCTGCATCATAATGTTCGAAAAATTTCGCGCTCGCTGCGCTCGCGTTTTTTTCTACATTACTTAATGAGCATTTTCCGCACCTACATCATAATGTTCGAAAATTTTCGCGAGCCGTACGCTCGCGTTTTCATCTACATTACAGTTGATGCGTATGAAGTCTTTTCCGCACCTGCATCAGAATGTTCGAATCATTTCGCGCTCGCTACGCTCGCGTTTTCATACACATTAATTGATGAGTATGAAGTATTTTCCGCACCTGCATCATAATGTTCGAAAAATTTCGCGCTCGCTGCGCTCGCGTTTTCTTCTACACTACTTGATGAGCATTTTCCGCACCTACATCATAATGTTCGAAAATTTTCGCGCGACGTACGCTCGCGTTTTCATCTACATTATAGTTGATGCGTATGAAGTATTTTCGGCACCTGCATCAGAATGTTCGAAAAATTTCGCGCTCGCTACGCTCGCGTTTTCGTCTACATTACTTGATGAGTATTTTCCGCACCTACGTCATAATGTTCGATAATTTTCGCGCGCCCTACGCTCGCGTTTTCATCTACATTATAGTTGATGCGTATGAAGTATTTTCCTCACCTGCATCAAAACATTTCGCGCTCACTACGCTCGCGATTTTCTTCATTTCTTGATGCGTATGAAGTATTTTCCGCACCTGCATATTAATGTTCAAAAATTTCGCGCTAGCTGCGCTCGCGTTTTCAACTACATTACTTGATGAGTATAAAGTATTTTCCGCACCTACATCATAATGTTCGAAAATTTTCGCGCGCCCTACGCTCACGTTTTCACATTGTTTTCAGATACATTAGTTGATGCGTGTGAAATCTTTTCCTTGCCTGCATCATAATGTTCGAAACATTTCGCACTCACTACGCTCGCGTTTTTATCTTCATTACTTGATGCGTATGAAGTATGCATCACAATGTTTTTTTTTTTTTAATTTTGCGCTCGCTACGCTCGCGTTTTCATCTACATTACTTGGTGCGTATGAAGTCTTTTGTACACCTGCATCATAATGCTCGAAACATTTCGCGCTCGCTGCGCTCGCGTTTTCATCTACACTATTTGATGCGTATGAAGCATTTTCCGCACCTGCATCGTAATGTTTGAAAGAATTAGCGCTCGCTGCGCTCGCGTTTTCATCTTCATTACTTGATGCGTATGAAGTATTTTCCACACCCGTATCAGAATATCCGAAACATTTCATCTACTTCCTTCTTAATATATATTTTGTCCTCTGTCATGTGTTTCATGTGGGCGCATTGAGCCGGCGTGCGCAATGTTTGGCGAGACAGCCCGGCGAAATACAGTGTAGAAGTTGATATGGATATTCACGCGAATGAAGTCGCGGGCAAAAGCTTAGATAAATAAATTTAAATCATAAAAAATCCTCTCCCTGTGATCCTGATCTGTGTCCTTTAATTGAGGATTGAGGTGTGCAATAAAGAGTAGGTATTTGTTGTTGTTTGTTGTTGTTTAAAACTGGACTACCCGTGCGAAACCGGGGCGGGGTATACATGCGAAAGTAACTCTGTCTGCCTGTTTCCCCTTAAAATGCTCAACCGATTTCGATGAAATTTGGTATGGATATAGTTTGAGTCCTAGGGAAGGACATAGGATACTTTTATCCCGGAAATCATCCCTTAACGGGGTTTAAGTTAGAATGGAAGAGAGATAACTAGGTAAGTGCAAGAAATAGAAGAATGAAATAACATTCTAACGCGATGACGCGAGTTCTACGCAGACGAAGTCGCGGGCAAAAGCTAGTTTAAAATAAGTATTTTAATTTATTTCTACTACACACGCCAGGCCCCAACCAAAAAAGTGGGCTAGTATTACTTTTCGATTTTATTATTTTATGTTATGATTTCTATTGTTTTTTAATCAGAAGTTTAATGAATCGTCTGTAAAAGGAAAATAGAGGACAATCTGTATTTAAATGGTAGACCAAACTTGTATAGTTAGTCAAGTGATTCGTGGATGCAGATGCATGCAGTCGCGATGCCACTACCTGGACGGGGGCTGCCTGTCGTCGCCGCGTTGGGTGTCGCTGCTGGTGGGCGAGCTGCACTACCCCACGCCGCAGCAGACAGCGCGCCCCTACACCGACCAGCAGGCAAGCATAAAACCAATTAGAACTACTATTGCTCACCAGACGAGCGAGTTGCGAAGAAGTGTTCGTGTAAGGCCTGAGTGGACGCTCGAGTCGGGCGTCCAGCGTTGCGTCCAGCGGGGCGTGCATGTAAAACAATTGAAACTCATACTGGTGTCCTGAGTCCCCGCTGCACAAAAAGTATGGACGCTCGCCCGCCCCGCTGGACGCGACGCCGAACGCTCCGCTCTAAGCGTCCACTCAGGCCTTACACTTAGGGTCATGCAATTGGCGTCATAGGAATCTATACAACATAGTTATTCGCAATCGATGGTAATAACTTTACCTTAGTTCCAGGAGCTCCATGAGCTCATACCGCGTTCCCCCTTATTCTATCGGGCATCCAGACGTACGGTACGGCGGGTTATATACCATCCTTACCTGGTTCAAATTCCTCTTACTCGAACCAAGCGCTTTTCGTCATCTTTTATAATGCGCACTGCTAAGGTTTGGAATTCCCTGCCGCCGTCTGTAGTATTTCCGAGTTCATATAACCTGGACCTATTTAAGGCAAGAGTCATTTCCTTCGAGGCATTTTCTGAGTGAGCTCGCTGAAGCGAACCGTCGGCCTCATCTATGCCCCTGGCTAGATGCTGGCCAAGAGCAATCCCATTAATAATAAAAAAAACCTTTCACTCTAACCAGAATCGACTGTGCTATCACAAAAGGGTCTTAGATTATCAGATATTAAACATGTTCCTTATTCGAAGTAGGTGACCAAACTCCAAAGCCCAGAATTAGCACTATACGAGTAGGTACCGTAAACAAGCTATAACATAATATTTGTGGGACAGTACCAGGAGTACCAGCAGTACCTGCAGAAGCGCGCCGGGCCCGCGCCCGCGCCCGAGCCGGCTGCCACCGACAAACCGCCGCACTGCGACGGACACGACGAGATGGGCTGCTTCCAGGTAACCCTTACCACCTCACATTTACTGATGAATATTCTTTAACCTTTTCGCCGTTCATTATCATCGATGGCCACGGCACGGTGAAACTCTATAGTTTCATTCATAAATAGACCATAGGCTATAGACTTTAAACTAATTATGAATGAAACCAGAGAGTTTTGTCGTACCATGGACGTCCACGGTAAAGTATATGAAGGTCGTTTTTATACTTTACCGTGGACGTCCATGGTACGACAAAACTCTCTGGTTTCATTCATAATTAGTTTTAAGTCTATAGCCTATGGTCTATTTATGAATGAAACTATAGAGTTTCACCGTGCCGTGGCCATCGATGATAATAGTACATTACTTAACAAGGGCAGTAAAACGAAGAATGTCTCAGATCGCAGGTATTTGACGCCCGAGCTGAAGGCAAGGGCGATAAATAGGCGATCTGAGGCTTTCTTTTTTACCGCCCGTGTTAAGTACAAAATTTTATGTCACCCCTTGGCCAGGAAGTGGGATTACCCGCGCGCGGAGCGTGCGGTAATTGCCACTTTATGGCCAGGTGTGGCATAAAGTATAAAAGCGTCCAAAGACTTGAAATAAAGTTAGTATAGTGCCTGAACGCCATGACTTCATATCAACCTTTAAATCAAAGGCAACCTACGTGCTATCAAGTAAGGTTCATTTTTAGTCTTTTGCTACAACTATAAAGTCTACGAGTATGGCATGTGAGACACTTTCCTCGCTACCGTGTAAAACTCATCCTTGCCTTGCGATGCTATTTGCGTACCGGATTATGACATTTGATGCCCTAAGCCAGGGGTCGGCAATAGGCGGACCGCGGTCCGTATCCGTAGGTCAAACCGCGGACCCCCAAATAATGTTAAATATGCTGCATTGCATATTGATTTCATTCAAAGATTTTTTCCTGGATCTCGAAATTTTTTTTCCTATCATATCCGGACCCCACTTAAAACTAATTGCCGGCCCCTGCCCTAAGTATTTCGAGATCATGGTGGTCTCCTCTCCACGGGGTCAATACAGTTTCCATGGATTCATCACATTCACACGACTAGGGAGCACGCAACTGCTTAAGTACTCGTACAAGCGAATAAGAGCTTGTTTAGGTAAACTTGAGCACTTCATTCGCGTAAGGTTTGCTGTTAGTACATAGGAATTACCTACGAGTACATGGTGTTTAATCCCCATGTGTGTGTTGTTGACGGCGAAAAAAACAAAACAATCATTTGTTATGATCCCGTACATCGGCGACACCGGGAGCCATAAGGTTAAGCCGTCCTCTCCCGGCGAAAAAAATATACAATGCCATTCTTTTGTTATTTGCCCTGGGATCCCAGGGACTGGTAGACGACGGGGGTACAAATTGGAATGACGATTTGTTTACACCAGAATCTAATGAGTTTACGGGAAATGTATGGCTAGTGTAATTATTTCCTTATGTTGGCCAGGTGCGGCTCTACTACGACTGGTTCCTGGTACCCGGTTCATGCAAGTGCTGGAGACCGGACTACTTCGCGCGCTATGTACGGCGCCGCCACTCTGGCGAGCTCTAACTCTACCACTCTACCAGTGGTGGTGGTGCAACTTATGCTTCTCCGGCGGGCTCTACGCCGCTCGATATTGACTCTACGAACCGACAAATAAGTTGAAACGCTAGACTGTATCGATGAATTTGGAATCTTTTGTGTCTTCTACTCCCGTTCTGCCTCTTTTTCTTATCGAAGAGGCGTATTAAAAATCAACTTAATAGGTATGTTATATTTATATCATAACGAAAGTTACAAGGAAATAGATTGATGTCTTGCTTTTTGAATAAAAAAAAATGACGATAGGTAATTATCCTTAGATGTATAGATATACTCAATTAATTGTCACTTTACATTTGTATAATATTTTTCCATTTATTTTTCGAGGTACCAAATACCCACCACACGCGTAGAGTCAAAGAAAACGCGGTCCAAGTTGTATAATACGTTATTGTTTGTATTTAAAACAAATATGTTTTTTCTGGATAGCTCACTCCTTCACTCATTCATTCCTTGTTATATTTGACAACGCATCGCCAACCAACAGTTTTAAAGGACTAGGCAATAAATAGTTATGTATCTTGTAAGAAATTATCGTGAGATTCGTGAGTAGAGGTAGGTACATTTCATTATACCTAGAGCTAAAGTTGAAAACTAACATTCGGATACTCAAACTTAGTAATTGGCAAGTGTGCATTGTGAAATATAATGAAGATCTAATTTGATATAGGTAGGTAGGTTAGATGTAAGTAGATAGTTACGGACTTGAAACGGTGCTGGATTTGCTCGTCCTCGTGCACACAGCTCGGGGCGGCGAGATCTCTTACTCATTATACATACATGTATTATATTAAGTATGTATTTATTAAACTCATACCATTGCTTGAATTTAATAACTAGGAATTAGGTATTTAAGGGTTCGTTGTATCGTTGTACGTAGCTCAGAGTGCATTTATTATTTTGTAATTATTTAGTTATAAAAGCTTATAAGACTTTAGAGATTGTGTCTATTGTGACGTATAAAATATCAATTGTTAAGATTTGAATTATTTAAATAAAGCACTGAAAATTGCATAATTGTTTTGCTAAGCATTATGTTATATTTATATCTAAGCGCCCCCCTTTCAATAGTAGCCCGACGACACTGAAACTACTACAGTCAAGGGCACCAATATGTATACACTTTTTCACCTTACTGCATTGAAATAAGATCCAAAAATGTATACATATTTATGCCCTTGACTATACTACAAGACTCCCAGATGGCATATACATATATATAATTAGACGCGGCATTAGTTGGGGAACATGAAATGGCGATGCTGCAATGCGAAAAACCTGGCGAAGCTATTAAGGCCAGGCCAGTTCACAAATAGTCGAAAATATTAAAGATTGAGGTTAGAGTGTGAAGAAATAACATAGAATTACACTACACAAAAATTACTGTAGATTGAGAAAGAAAGAAAGTAACACAATAACCGAACAAAATATTGAATAAATGCTTTGGTAACTCTGTAAAAAAATTCTAAATATCATCGTAAAAATAAACTTACATGCTGATTATTTCGTAATTGTCATCGGCAGTGATAAGTTTTTCTTTACAAAAAGGGTAGCTTTTTTATTGTTCTAACAAAATAACCGGATAGATTTTTGATAAATGATCCAGTATTTCAAAAATCAATCAAAATGTACTAAATATTCACGAAAATTGCGCGCAGATTTCCTTTCCGTAGAGAGCGGGATGGTTAATTGTAAACTCATTCGTGTTAGAGCAGGACGTCTGCCGTGGGACTGCCTTGCCTTAAAACGAAAATTGAAAAAATATGAAAAATATGATAAGACTCCCAAGTTTCGTTTATTCCTCGAAACAGGGGAGAAGTAGGACTATACTACAGTGCAGTGCATACTCAGTGGCCTTGTCAGTGGCAGCAGCATGGTAAGCGACCATTTTACTGAGGTATCTATAGTATGATCGACCTCCTGAAAAAACCAGGGCTCATCGAAAGATCGCCACTTTCTGTGTAAGAAAAACCACTGCTGCATTTTCCAAACAGTGGAGAAAGTGGTTGCTGCAGCGATTGAAGGAGCCGACAACACTGAAGCTATTACACGGTACCAGCCCAATTGGGGTGAATTAACACCCCCGGGACCACCACTGCACCACTTATTATTACAGATCGATTACTGTTCATTAAATAATTATGTACCGATATATGGCAGGCAGCTGTCGCCTCAATGAACCTTGTTAAGCTTTCCATACCAGCAGAATAGCAGATTTCACGAACACCACTTCCCATTAGGTACAGACGGTTTAATGCAGCCCGCTCTAAAAAATAACGGACTGTAAGTTCATATAAAAATCATATCACTGTTTGTCTAAAAACTAATTTATTGATTTACGAATTCGTTGTAACTAACTATGTTGGTAGCTACTTTTACTTCTGCATTCGAGTGCAAACAATTATTTTGTTACTCGTAGAGTAGATATTTACAACATATTAAAAATAAGAAACCTTAAACTCCTTGAATAACGAATAAGTAGGTATAACAATAACAATTGCTAAGATACAAATAACACAATAAAGCAGTGAGTGCTTTTCAAAAATATCTACCTACAAATAAACGATTTCTATCACACCGGACATAAACTATACATAGTATACCTAGGTATTGACTATTTTTTGGCTACAGCGTGTCGCTAGATTACAAAATTGTTCATCATAAAACTACTTGATAGTACCTACTTACTTAAAGACAGGCGGGGCGCTAGAACCTGATTCTAAGCAGGTACATGTGGCATATTTTGATTATTTTACATAGAAATACTTATATACAACGTGAAAGTGAAGTAGGTCTTCCTCAGTTTCAAAAATATGTACAAATATGTACAGTCAAGTGCAAAAATATGTATCGAATGAATCCTCTCACAAATTACCAAAACCTTAACTCACCGACATAAGAGCTATGGGACATCTTTTTGAGCAAGTTGTATGCACCCATATTTTTGCACTTGACTGTACATGCCTACCTGTAAGTAATTGATTGATAATTATTTTACATACACAGGTAAGTATATAGGTATGTAACCCATATAGACTAATTAGAATTCATAAAATATCTACCGAAAGACGGCGAAACACTCAGACTATTTGTAAAACAGTGGCACCTTGCGAAGCTACGTTGCTATTCGGCCTCAACTGGGCTGGATCAGTGTTGAGGCCATCCCGGGGTCGTGGCATCCCGGTCATGACGGGCACTTCATCTTGTGCGACTTCAGTTATCTGGCCAGCGTCTTGGAACAAGTATCGCGTTGGCACGTTGAGGTGTACTGTGGGCAGGTCGTGCGGGAACGCTACGAAGCAGGCGGAGTAAGGCGGCGGGGGCTCCGGGCTCTCGGCCGCAGGGCTCTTCGGCAGGCACCTCGAGTACGGCGGCGGCGGGTCGTCGGGCGGGAGCGGCGGATAATCGGGGCACACCGGACCAGTCTCAGTCCCTTCCCCTCGGACGTGATCTAGAAGTTTTAATGTTGTCCATACTTACTGACAATATTTCTAAAATAGCTAACCAATCTGACTTATCATAGGAGGTCGATATAGGTAACTAAAGATATTATATTCAGATTATATTACGCACTACGTATAACGTAGTATCAACATTTTTAACATAGAAGGTGGATCTGACTCAACATATGACATACCAATATGATATCAATACCCCGCGTAAGAAATTCTTAGCTAAATATTGTTACTAAGACAACTGCGAGCAAACACAACGATGTTACTGGTATGGTATATCAATTACCCACTAGGTTGAATTACCGCTAGGCATGCGAGAAATCCCACTTCCTGGCCAGGGACAGACATAACATTTTTTACCTACTTACTTACTTAGGTAACTGATGTACTATAACTTACGACTTGTAGCGAGGACATTTAGCGTAAACCATTCACCTGACCGCCTCCATAGCCCTACAACAAAAACACTTTTCACAAGTTATATTTCAAAATTACTTAGGTCTAATAGTTTACATTTATCCGCGATTCCGCTTGAATTCTTTACCTTTCACTTTGGATGTATTTCGATACGATACGACCTATAGCTTTCAAAATATGCGAGCATTCATTAGGTTTGGTCCAATTTACCCCGCTCTCCCCTCGCACAGGGGACGAATCTAACTAATCTCCACATCTGAAAAGAATCACCGCGGAACACTTTATCTATGGTACAAATTTCATGCTTGTAGCCCGATGCGCACAAAAATGTTAGTAATCTGCCCCCTAACATCTTTTCTGCTGTACTTACCCTAATGAATGCTCCTATATTTTGAAAACTATAGGTCCTATCAAAATACAGTAAAAAAATGACTTGTAGATAATTTTATAAGTAACATTTTTCCCTTTCACGGTTTTCTCCTAGCATCAGCCGTTTTCAAACAAATTTAAAAAAACTGTAATTCGGCACACAAAAGTAGGGTGAGAGGGAAAAAGTCTGTCAACGTGTTTCCCTAAGATTTTAGAAGGACAAATATGAAAGCTACATGCATGCCAAGTTTCATGCTTTCTGCCAGACAGGAACGTATTTCGAGCTAAGGAGCCGTACTACTAGCGCCGCTGGCGTTCGAACTGTTTCCATGATTTCCGGGCTAAACTCTACATTAACTGAGAATTAAAGTCTTACGTTTGAAGATCGTTTGGAGGCAGGGCCCAAGCACCCGCGCCAGCAGCGCCAGCACCATCAGCGCCGTCAGCACCGCGGCCATGCCCGCGTCGATTTTGCTTCTAGCGCCGCTGCCGCCCGAACTGGTTCGGTTCATGTCCATATGCTGGAAAAAAATATTAATTAATAGATATTTTTGCGTGCGTTGAATACAGACCTATAAAGCGCGCGTAGATACACATACTCATTTATTCGTTAAGCTAATTTAAGTATATGTCAACAGAATTTTAAGCAATATAGATTACTTATATTAATGTCACATAATTCAAAAATACAATAGATTATAAAATAAAACAAAAATGAAAAGGAGCGCGTCCTTTACTATAAAATGTGCATAATAGGTTCTTGTTTTGTAACAAGAACCTATTATGCACATTTTATAATATATATATTTTTTTATCATTTTTTTTGTGTGTTGAGGATAATTTTTAAGAAAAAAAACCGACTTCAATGGGAGAGGCCGCGGTAAAAGATACTTAGATGGTACACTCTTATATTCCATACAATGAAATAAAAATGGCTATAAGTATGTTTATAATGGTAGAAGAGTAAGTACCCTCAATTCCTCATGGAATCCACCATCAGAACTTAAGCTTGTCAAAAATGTGTCTTGAAAACCTAGCTTGCTTGACAAACATAACGAAGAGAACAATTCGCCAAACGTGAACTATGCGTCGTTGAAGAGTTCCATTATGATCATCATCAGCAGTTCCACTTCATCAAATGTCACTTATTTGAATATAAATGCTTGATTAGTTGATGAAAATACTAAAATCACTATATGTGTGCCTTTCACATTTGAGGAGTTTCCTCGATTCCTCATGGATCCCATCATCAGAACTCGAGCATGACAAAAATTAGTCGTGAAAATAGAACTTACTTAACAAACACAGCTAGGAGGACAAATCGCCAAACGTGAACTTTTCGTCGTTGAAGAGTTTTGTTCTGATCATCATCAGCAGTTCCACTTCATCAAATGTCACATTTTTGTATGAAAATGCTTGATTTGTTGATAAAAACACAAAAATTACTATATGTTTGCCTTTAAGATTTGAAGAGTTCCCTCGATTCCTCATGAAACCCATCATCAGAACTGCATTTTGACAAAAACAGGACCAACTTGGATATATATACTTACAATCAAAAAAAGAATTTTCAAAATCGGTTCAGGAGTAACAAACATAAAAAAACAACATTTTTTACCGTGAAGTGTAAGTTTGGCGGTGTGGCCACGTGGTACCGCGACGACAGGTCGAGGGCGGCCAGATGCAGCTGTTCTAATATAAGGCCGGCGCGGCCGAGCCGGTCATGGTGCCTGCGGCCTGCGGGGAACCACTCCCATCGCGGCGTCGGCAATGTGCCTACCACACGCCCATTCAATCTGCAGCCAAGTGGGACAATGGTATTATATTTATCATCATCATATC
Organism: Cenopis cana; assembly: GCA_951800055.1. Taxonomy (NCBI): domain Eukaryota; kingdom Metazoa; phylum Arthropoda; class Insecta; order Lepidoptera; family Tortricidae; genus Cenopis; species Cenopis cana. Next base: position 11,473,184 of record OX637473.1, read on the forward strand.
AGCCGAAAGACGTCCACTGTTGGACCAAAGCCTCTCCCAAAGAGTGCCACTCCCACGACCCTTACCAGGTCATAAGTCCACCTTGTAGGTGTTCTACCGACGCTGCGCTTGGTATTATATTGCTTACAAATGATTGATTCTTCCCGTTCTATCAACTCGATTTAAGTATTGCTCGCACGCTGGCCCTGGAGTGCTACCGCGAACCACAAACAAAGTTTTCCCTCTCTGTCGCACTTATGTGCAAACTTGCAAGTGCGACAGAGAGGGAAAATTTCGAAGGCCGTTCGCGGTAGCAGCCCAGTACGCATGTGGAAGCGAGATTGCACGATCAGTCCAGTGGAGACTTTAAGATGAAGATTTTTAAACTTCAATAGAGGTAGGAAGGAGGTTTTCAGTTCGTCTTCATGTTTGTTTTTAGAGTTCCGCACCCGAAGGGTCAAAACGGAACCCTATTGCCGTCACTAACGCGTCCGTCCGTCCGTCCGTCGTCTGACACACAGGCTTACAGCCAAACGGTTAGAGCTACAGTCTTAAAAAATTTACAGTACTTATAAACATCTAGGTGTTCGAAAGCCATACAAATAGTCAAAACTTATTTTCAAATGTAAAACAGGGGGTTTCCATTCGCGCGAAAACAAACCAACTAATTTTTGCGTTGGTACGGAACCTTACATGTGCGAAGTCTGACTCGCACTTAGCCGGTTTTTATATGATGTATAGGTAACCTAACCTACCTAAACATGTTGAATAGTAATCTTGATGATGAGGTATTGAAGGAAAATATGCGTTCCTTGGGGAATCAACGGAACGCCTCATTTATAATTTTGTATAGCGTTGTGGCTATTTATTGTACTCATCACCGCATTTGCCAACGGAAAACAATTGTTGTCATGAAGTGAGAAGGAAATTACTGTGTAAGTGCCATTGCGGTGTAAAAATAACGGGTTGCACTCCGGGAGTGCCGTCAGAAGTGAAAACTCAATAAAGTAAATAACAAAGATATTCATATCCGTATCCGTATCTGTATCGGTATCGGTATCGGTATCCGTATCCGTATTCATACTCATGTTCATATTCATATTCGCATAATCCATTTACATAATATGTCCCGAGTATCATTGTGTCCTACGCATCTAAGACCAGCTGAGTTTAGCTGAGTTGACCCCTCCTAACATCGCAATCACGATACTAGGAGGGGTCAACTAGCTGTTCTTAGAAGAATCTGTCGCGAGTTTAACAATTTTTCCCCAGTACAAAAGTGCTCAGCGCCGCTAAAGAAGTTTTCACTTCAAAAATAGGGATGACGACACTATAAAAGAAAATCAATAAATCCAAAGTTTCTACATAAAGGCTAAAATTCTCAATCAAATGGCGAAAAAAGTAATTCAAACAAATAAATAATTACGTAATTATAAGTCTTCGAAGTTTTAAGAGTGGGTATGTTCTGTCCCTTTTCCGCAAAACGCACCTTTGTATTGAACGATCGTCATTTACTATGGCGCTACTTAAAAGTGACGTCACGGTTAGGTAGCACTTTCTCTCTCTAACTACGAACATTCTAACCGTTGTAGCTTCGTTATTTTTTGAGATATTTGAATAGGATTTTCACTATTTGGCATAGTTTTTTTTTGAGTCGACATCCCTATTGGAGTCAGGTTTCTTGGGTATTAAGATATATTTAACCAGAACACACTTTAAAGTACACATTAAACTCGCATGAGCTGTTAGTATGATTATGAATGAATTAATTAATTTACGACGACGCCCGACGAATTATTTTATGACGACGCCTGTTGCTGATTCATAGTTGTATCCACCTGACGAAGCCTGCGTAGCGGATTTGGATTTATCTATGTCTTAGGTACTTCTCTATATTAGGTTAATAAATGATTCTCAAATCTTATATATTTTATTTGTCTTATCTTACAATGAGTTAAGTAATCAGTTAAATACTGGCTAAACAAGTAAGTGGCTCTGTAACATCGCGTCTTTTTTTGGAAAATTTCCGAAAACCGAATCGACACAAAAAATCTAGGTATTTGTCGAAACCGGTTGAAACACGCGACCTGTAGAGGAGAACAATCAGAGTTCGGAAATCTGGACATATACCTACGAAAGTATTTTTGTAGAAGCTGAAGCGGAGACCTTCGTTCCACTCGGCCAATAAACAACTCTGCGTGGATAATAAAGCTAATATCTAGGCGGCCGAGCTTTGCTCGGCGTTTTCCCGGGCATGAGACCTAGCTAGATCGATTGCTCGTCCCGAAAACCCCTATATACCAAATTTCATCAAAATCGTTAGAGCCGTTTCCGAGATCCCGGAAATATAGATATATAGAAATATATGAAAATGAAAATGAAAATGAAAATGAAAAATATTTTATTCATAAAAATGTAGTCTTTATTACACAGGTCGGTTGGGGCTACCTAGTAGGTAAAAAGTATTACCCGTGTCAGGTAGTCCCGCTCTTCCTACATCTTAGATCGACATTATGATATTCAAATACAGGTAAGTATAAACTAAGCTTATTTAATAACAATTTTTGTTATAGGACCGTGTTGCACGAGTGTGTGTGTGTGTGTGTGTGTGTGTGTGTGTGTGTGTGTGTGTGTGTGTGTGTGTGTGTGTGTGTGTGTTTTGTGTGTGAGCGAGTGTATGCATGTACATATTAACGATTATCTCTAGCAAGCAAAGACTCGGTTTCATTATACGTTAGCGTTTTGAGCCATTCACTAACCGCAGCCTTACATTTGTGCAGAGGTAATTCATATATATTTATTTTATGGTTCACTTTATTATATAAATATCTTGTTTATATATAAATATAAACAAGAATTGCTCTTTTAAAGATATAAGATAAAAAATCTTTGTACCTGCGCATATGAAACTGATTGGACGTGAAGAGCGAGAGATCATGCGGGTGCAAGCGCAGGTCGCGCAAGCGCTGCAGCTCAAGCGACAAGCGGAAGCGGCGTTCCCAGCCAGGGCTGGGCGCCAGCACCTCGCGCGCCCGCGCCCGCGCCCGCGCGCCCAGCGTGCGCGGCGCCAGCGTCGCGGGCATCACCGCAGGCATTGCATCTGTAAACAAGCAGTAAAACTGCCGTTAACCTCTTGACCACCACCACAAGAGCCGCCGTGCCTAACGCCACTGTCATGTATAGATGATATGATGTACATTTGTACATACGAGTACATAAAGGGAACCTACGTGATATCAAGTAAGGTTTATTTACCGTCTTTTGCTACAAAGGCTTTGGCGTGTGAGAGATGGCTTATGTAATTTACTGTGGCGGTTAAGAGGTTAACTGGATACCACACTCCTGACTCCACACACACAACCCGTCTCAATCGCGGTCGATTGGCGCCCCAAGTAATGAAAAGTGAAGTGATACGCTGACTCAGTGAGTTTTATGTGTAGGTAAGTTGAGTCAGTGTTGGTATGTGTGGACTCACTGAACGTTTCTACATAAGTCATAAAATAAACCCATGACCTAACTAGGCAAAACTGGCGATTTAACTCTATCCCGTACCCAACTCGTAACGGTATTTACACCTTCTTCTATCGAGAATCTTGTGAAATTGTTTTTAAGCAGGATTTGAGAATTTTGAGTAGCAATGAAACTTACCTAAATATGCATCCTTTTTATCCCATTATCATCTCTAAGTTTAGAGCCACTATCCTTCACAGAACGGTCCAGACCCGTAATTAATTAACCACGTATTTCGTCGTGACTAAACTTTTCTTATTTTGTTGTAACGTAATATGCATCACCGGTCACGGTCAATCCACATTTGTGAGGGTCCCTTGGCAACGGGAGGGTATTATTGTGATTCGGTGCGATTGCCCGGGTCGCGGGTGCGTGGGTCGATGTAAACACGAGCCCGCCAGGACGCAGGCGCGACGAGATTGCCAGGTGCAAATACAATACCACTCTGTAGATAAAGCTGAAGTAAACCTATGCACAGTTGAATTCATTGAGATAACTAAATCATCAATAGATAATTGTTGGGCGTCCGCAGCCGAGAGCAGACGGCAACTGCACGTTCCACCGCACACGAAATTGAACCGTAATCGTAAGACAAAAAGTCCCAGTTTAGAGTGAGCGGCGTAAGTGTCATTTTGCCGTTGCGACACTTGTCTGCTCATTTCAAATTGAGCTTTTTACGAATACCATTACGGTTCAATTTGGAGTGCGGCGGAACGTGCAGTTGCCGTCTGCAGCCGGCTGCGGAATTATACCTAGGGTGCATTTCCATCAAAGCTATTCTATGCTACGTTGCTATGGATGCGTTGATATCCGCCAATCTTATTCATTGGTTCATATAGCGTAACACTCTGGTGGAAACGGAAAGCTTTCACATCCTCGCAACATTTATAGCTGCATTGCATAGCTAATACCATCTGGTGGAAAGGCAGTCTAACAGAAAAAAACCGGCCAAGTGCGAAACGGATTCGCGCACGAGGGGTTCCGTACAGTTAACTATAAAATAATAAAACAAACATTACAAAGTTGGATTTTAGATACAAGTGTGCCCACGAGTGCTACGCGCTACGGTCGTAGACGCTAACGTGGTTTTTCTGCTTTGTAGCTAACACTGTCTTTGGACGGAGGTCACGGAGGACACGGTATCGTGTTCTCGGCGCTAAATGTGTTATTCTGGAACACGCTCTAGCATTTAGGTTAATCAATTCTAACAATTAACTCGCTCAGATAAGGAGTGAGAGCTCTAAGGAGATACACTTTACACATAACCTATTATATTAGAAATTATTTAAAATGTCCGACATTTTATAAAACTTGTCGTTGGACTTTGAATCTTCACGCTTGGACGGTAAAGTCGCTTTTTGAACGGCCTAATTTGATACAAATCGGACAGTTCAAATAATTTTAAGTATACTACTATTACATGTCGTCCCTATACACGACCTGAATAGAGTATCGGAAAAGAGAAGCTTAATGAGCACAATTAAAACAAGAAGAGGAAAAATGATAGGCCACCTACTACGATACGACAACTACATCAGAAACATATATTATAGAAGGGAAAATAAATGGGAAAAGAGGAAGACGAAGACCAAGGAAAAGTTATATGAACCAGATAAAGGAGGATGTGGATGTCGTGTCGTATCAGGACGTCAAGAGGCTGGCCTCGGACCGACAAAGATGGAGAGAACTGCATCAAGCTGCACCGACAAGAGCCCGGCTCTTAAGATGATGATAATGACTATTACATAGGTACCTATTAAATACCTATAGGTACTATGTCCCGTTTTTTTTAAGAGAAGAATTTTAACGGCCATCTTCGCCTACAATTCTTCGTTTCCCTAAGACATGAAGATAATATTGAAAGTTGGTACTAATTTCACTTGTTTCAGTAGGTAATCAAGTCTCAAAGATAGCACGCCGCATATTTTGCCGTTTCAAGATGCCTGCAAATGCTGCGAAGTGTGAACATGATAGTTTTTTAAACAAGTCCCGCCCTCATTTCCTACGACACTAAGCAGATTAAAGGATGATTCACGCTAGACCGTTCCGTGTCCGGGCCGGCCCGTTTTCTAGTAAATACAAGAAATCGACGGCCGGCGCGCGTCCTGCATTAGAAAACGGACCGGGCCGGGCACGGAACGGTCTACTGTCAATCATCCTTTATCCGACACCAACGCATTAGGCTTTGCAATAATTTTACCAAAATGGAAAATTCCCAGTAATTTATGTGTTAAGTGTTAATGTTGCTTGCTTGGGAAGAATCCGTCGACCCTGACACAGTTATAGGGTCATGCAAGGTTACGGTGGCTACAGCATCTCCAGCGAGGGGTAGTGGGGGGGTGCGGGGGGAGGGCGAGGGAATCGATGTCGCCCGCCACTCCGGCGCCATTCTAGATCACGGGATACACGAGCGGGAAAACATTATTAAGTTTTAGACTAAAGTAATTAATATAGAACAAAATAATTACAGTAAATAATAATGGGGTATCAGGCAAAAAAAACCCTGTAAAAAGGTTAATATTTGTTATAAGTAGGCCACAATGGCACTTTTACAAGTCAAACCCTACTAACGTTTCTCAAAGGCCACGGCCGAGAAGAAACGCCGAAAGAAACTCGACAGTCAGCCATTTTCTCCCAAAAATATGCTTATTACAATGATAATACCTACTTACTTAACCTACTTAAGATAAAAAAAAAACTGAGTATCTATATAAAACAACACAAAACAAAGAATAAAACGAGGGAAAATAGTAGATTATACACCAAGGGGATAAAGCACTGATTTATGTCACGGGTGCGATATTGAATCCCGAACGTAACGAAGGACTCTAGATTTTACTCCCGAGCGGAGCGAGGGAGTAATGACTTAATTCCTGAGCGAAGCGAGGGAATTAAGACTGAGTCCTGAGTGTAGTGAGGGATTTAAGCGCGCCCAAGACAAAAACAGTTTTATCCCCGCGGGGTATACTCTACTTTTCTCACCACCTTTGGCCAATTTTATACTTTTTGTTATTGAATATGGAATCGAGTATGATGACGATTTTAACAAAAAAGTTTTTTTTTAATTCTAAATAAATATTAAAAATCTAGTAATCCTTAATTCTAAATCTTGAAATCCTTATCCCTGAATTAGTCGAAATCGAGTATAGGTGTAGTGACGACTTTTCGCAAAAAAAGTTTTTTTTAACTTAAAACTCAAAATAAATATAAAATTTGAAATCCTTGTCCCTGAATTAGTCGAAATCGAGTATAATGACGATTTTTCGCAATTTTTTTTTTACTTAAAACTCAAAATAGATATAAAATTTGAAATCCTTATCCCTGAATTAGTCGAAAACGAGTATAATGACGATTTTTGGCAAAAAAATATTTTTTTCTCTTAAAACTCAAAATAAATATAAAATTTGAAATCCTTGTCCCTGAATTAGTCGAAATCGAGTATAATGACGATTTTTCGCAAAAATTTTTTTTTTTTCTTAAAACTCAAAATAAATATATAATTTGAAATCCTTACCCCTGAATTAGTCGAAATCGAGTATAATGACGATTTTTTTGCCAAAAAAAAATTTTTTTTTTTAACTTAAAATTCAAAATAAAGATATAGCTTTAGTCATTTTTTTGAGAAAAAAACTAAAATCACGCGCTTGACCCGCTACAGGCGGCGGCCGCCACACAGTCTTTTGTTTCGAACGCGACGTTCCAAACAAAACACGGAGCTGGTGTGCCACCTCCTCGCCGCCGTGTGGATTTCACGAAATTAGACTTTAAAGACATATCAATAAGAACTATCGGAACTCAAATGAAATTATTACCCGGCGGGTAATAATTTGAAATTATAACCCGCTAAAACCAAGGGCCACGTGTAATGATTTGCTTTCCGAAAGGTTTGTATGATATATAATTGAGCAAAATCGAGCAGGTGGTGTGAAAAAGTAGTTACGTACCTACTTACAATGTGTAGTTCCGCAAGAAATTGTTCAATACATATTTCACACAGTTAACTCATACCTAGGTACGCTACGCGCTATCCGCACATAAACAAGCCAACCCCTAGATTTTTCGCTTAACAATGGCTTTGTAGTAGGTACGAGTATATACCCGCTACGACAGTCTTGTAACTGAGATGTCGCGCGTTGAGGGATTATAATATTCTGTTAATGGGTTGGTTAAAGATAATGGACGTATTATTGCGTATATATTTACTTAATTTGGTTTCTGTTACGGTTATTAAGGTTTTACTACCCTTAAGGCGGCTTCATGGTCTACACGCCATGATGATCCAAATAAAAATACATTTTCATTACATCTTTAAACACTCCAACCAACAAAGAATTTCCTTAAACTGACTCGTATTAATTGCTCCTCAGTGTAGGTAAAGCTTGCAAAAATCCCTGATACATCCTGTAGCCGCAATAAAGTTGTGTCCGCGGTCTAACATCTCTCTCAGAACGCCTCGATGTCGTCGCATCACACACGCGCGCGCCTTCGTTGCCCGTTGCCCGCTGTGGCACAAGCAACAGTAGGTAGATAACACAGTTGTAACACACAACTTTACTTGAGCCACGTAGATATAATAACACTTCGGCCGTGGCTTAAAACTCGTGAAGTAACAACAGTAGACGCTTAGTCAGCTGATAGTTAACTAATATTGTGGTGGTCAGTGAAGAGTGCTAGTTATGTCGCCTGAGTTGTGGTAGTCTCAAAGGTTTGTGATGGTTATTAAGGAACTTTCGACTTTATGGCCTTAGTTATAATAGCTGAAAGCAGGTACACAAACAATTTATTTGAACGGACAGATAGATATGGTGTACTGTATGCTTGTTCTTTTAATTACTTTTCAAGTTCTCGCTTTACAATCACAATATAATAAATTCCTCCATCTCTTGGACCATAAGCAAAATTTAAGAATAACTATTTACTAAGTATATACAACATTAAATTCTCGAAGTAGGTATATGATTTTCGATACTGGGTGCGTAAAGCCATGGACAATACAGCAAAATTCAGTAATTAAGGAAAAAAAATAGGAGTGTCTCGTTAATATGTCAAACAACCCCAATCCAATACGAGTAGCTAAGAAAAAGGTAACTCACTGACTAACGCCCCCGCAACTCTCGAACCTTCGGTGGATCCTTGCTCTAAATTCAGTGGTATACACATTCTTCTATGTGTGGCATCCGCTACCGCAGTTTAACATTAGCTGAAGCGAACTCCACACAGCAGAACTGAACAGAGAACGAGTGCTTTTTAGGTTTAGCTATATTGATAAACCAGATTTTTTTACTTTGAAATTTCCTTAATTTTCCTATTAAAATCAGCTTAATATTGCGGTGGTTTCGCGGAACCCTAAATGTGCGAAGTCCGACACGCACTTAGCAGGTTGGAATAATTAACGTAAAATTGTAATGGATGATATTGTTCTTCTGCCGACACTCATGATCTGGCAAAAAAAAATCTCACTTCCTTCTCAGCGATATTCGAAATTATAATACAATCCTCGTTTATCTTCACTGGTGAACAGGAGTAGGCGGCTACCTATAATCATCATCATCATATCAGCCGAAAGACGTTCACTGCTGGACATAGGCCTTCTCCATAGAGTGCCATAATGACCGGTCCTGCGCCACCCGCATCTAGTGGACTCCCGCGACCTTTACCAGGTCATCAGTACACCTTGTCGGTCTACCCGAGCTGAGCCTTCCGGCCTGTGGTCATCACTCGAGAACCTTTGGCTACCTAGTAGAAGTAACATAGGCCTCCCCCAAAGAGTGCCATAATGACCGACCGGTCACCAGCGCCACCCGCATCTAGCGGACTCCCGCGACCTTTACCAGGTCATCAGTACACCTTACATTACCCGAGCTGTGCCTTCCGGCCTGTGGTCACCACTCGACCACAGGCCTCGCTCGACCTTTGGCTACCTAGTAGAAGTAAAGGATGACGTACATTTGCAGATGGGGTTGGGGCGCGGAGCGGGCGTGGCGGGCGGCCTGCTGGCGATGGAAGTCTGTGCGCCGCTGCTGCTGCTGTGCTGGCTGTGCTGCTGGCCTGACGACGCCTCCGGTACATCATCAGCTTATAGATATGTCCTACTGTTGCAGGTCTTTCTTATGGGCGAAAAGGCTGGGCTATCCCATCACTGGATCGGATGAAGTATGTCAATACGAGTATATCCTTGATTTCGTTTGCCTTCCTTTTGATTTCGATGCAGGGACAGCTGCAGAAGGTGCCGTAGGGGGCTTCTGCGTGCTGTCCCTGCATCGAAAAGCTATTAATCATTAAAAAATAATGTTTCGAATATAACTAAGTTCGCAAAAAGTCATTGGAACCTCTGAACACAGCAGTGTGGATCTTGGACGTATGTCTATACCGCTTAACGATGGTAATCCCTAGGGAACCCCCCTACAATCCTTCGTTCTAGCTACAAATGTATATTTCCAAAGAACAAGAAGCCTAATGTTCTAAGTTTTTGGGAGGACCGCCTCAAAAAATCATGCAAACATCCCTAAAAGTCACGTTCTGAATGTGCTGTCAAATCAGAGTTCGACATATCCCCTAGAAGGTATGAGACCGCTTTCGAAGTATACTATATATAAACATATATAGTTACCTACATATATTATATTTACATGCCTGTTGCTCTTTATAGCAGTCTTTCGTCGTAATGTTAACGTACCTAAAAGCTAACTGTAAACTGTAGGTCTGTAGATAATATTTGTATCGTTGCTACGACGTAATAGTACTTACCTAAAAGAAAATCTCGTAGGCGCGCCACGATGCGCCGTAGAGTAACCCTACAAGCCACAGACAAAAATGAAATGGTTAATAACTAAGGTATTTTTTACTAAATACTAGGTATAACGTTAATATTTCTAAGAACTCACGCCTCGGGCAGAAATTATAAAATAGGTACTGCGTCAAACATCTACGTAGCACGGCAGGCATTATTTATATGTATAAGAATTCTATCGTCGTATAATTTATCACCTGTATACCGGATATTTTAAATTTGTTATATTATATCTTCCCGCAGACTCTTCGAGCTCGGGGCACCCTCGCAAAGCAGTCCTTGTTAATGGTTCGTACATTACGTGTTTTTAAATATTAATCCACTAAGATTCTATTACTCTCTACTCTATATGTAACTACCAACCTATTCTATAAAATTATTAGTGTTACTGTTCCGACGTCGCAGAGGTAACCGATCCATTATGGCATTCGAAAGTGCGGGATTCCCCCTACTTTATACGCCACCATGCCATGTTTTTGGCGACCCTAAGCGTCACAAATAGATGTAGGTATATGAGCTGAGCTACTTTGAAATTTTAATGACTGTCTCGTCCTAGTACTTACTGAAGTATTTGTACCAACCCACCCTTACTAAAGTATTTGTTGTATGCAGAGGGGTCGCGACGGTCGTCGGGACTGCGCGCGCGCGTGTTTGGCAGTAGCGCCGTGTCGCTGCATCACCCGGCGCCCAGCACCTCCGGTAACGTAACTGACACCTTTCGCTGGTAATTTATAGAGCCTCGCACCTCTTTGTCATTGATCTGTGTTACCTATCTGATATCAGGAATCTGTATCAGTCAGGTAATACAGGTTTCTGTTAAAAGTATAGACTAGACTCTCTAGTCACAACAGTAGGTACTAGTAGTAGTACACAACTTATCATGTTCAGAATGCCGAATGTTACATCTTACTTGTAGAGTTGTTCTGAACTTTTGCTACTTGCATCGAGTAATATGAAGAGTCAGTGGCGGAATAGCCACATAGCAAGAGTAGCAAATGCTACGGGCCCCAAGCATTTGGGGGTCCCGCGCACCAAAAAAATGAATTCATAAGAAAATCTAAAGCAATCCAAGGTCCCAAGTTTGATAGATTTTGCAACAGGCGCCGCGCTGGCTTAAATAATCCGGCACTGTGAAAAGTAAGAAATACACGCCGGGGTTGGTGAATAAATGTTTCTTCTTATTCTTCCTTCTCCTATATGTTGATGTGATTCCAGGATCGCCAAGCCTGGCTACCCGGAGCCACGATGACCTCACCCTGGCCCGACTCTCCGCGCCCGAGGTGATCCGCGAGGTACTCACCCGTCGCGACTGGGATCGCTCCTCGCGTGAACTCTTCATCCCCCTGCGACCTGACGCCGAGACCTTCTCGTCTCCCCACTCGCCCCGCAGCCCCGTCGCCCCCCGTGCGACCCCAGACCCCGAACCTGATCCGCCGTGCAAGAAGCACCACACGAACATCAAGGGGCGCAGCAAGGAACTGCGCGCGGAGCCGCCCGAGCGAGACGAGGAGAGTCCTTCTACCTTCTACATCGGTGATGATAACGAGATTGATAAATGTAAGCGTGTAGAGCTGATTTCACAAATCCACAGACGACCACTGCAAGCGGTCTGACTATAGGTATTTGTCTTACACCGCTCGCGTAAAACAAATATAGGCATTGGGCTGCTGTCTGACGTGACGTCACCTGCACAATTCAATAGTGATTGTGTCTCAAGAGAGCCAAAGGATATATTTACGGGGAAGTCGGTATATGGAATCCTGAGTGAAGCGAAAGATTTTACAATAGAAATCTGAGCGTAGCGAGGGATTAAAGTGTTTACACCCAGGACGAAAATAATTTTGCTACCGTGTGACACATACTGCTTTTCACACCGCCTAAGATTCCCGCTGCTATAAATATGGACTTTTTAATGTTTTACATAATTTTTTTGCTATTATTAAATACCTACATTACCTACTACTTTTCACACCTTCTATGAGGAAAACAGTAATTGTTGGTCACAAAGGAGGGAAGAAAAGTACAAGTTTGATCCCTTATTCGAGGGCCACAATGACTCTTTTCTGAATAGCACGTGTGAATAATCTAAATCCCGACGAAAATATAAACAATAGCATTCTTTCGTTACGTGCCCGGTTCTCTTTTTTAGCGGAAGAAAAGCCTCTATGTTCCGCGAAAGAAGAGAAGCAGTGTATGAACGAGTCGATCCGATCCAAGGAGCGGGGTTGGCGGCTGGCGGCGGCGGGCCCGGGGCTGCCCGGGCTGGCGGTGGACGAGGTGGACGCGATGGACGCGCTGGCTGCAGCGTCCCCGGACGAGCTGGACTCGCGGTCCGTATCCACCACGCCGGACGCGCTGGACCGGTCGGGCGCAGTCCACCACGCGCTCGAATCTGGCGCCGCCGCTGATATGGGATATGCCCGGATTGTGCCTCTCTCACCAATTTCCGTTGGTGAGTAAGAGCGGGTAGTCAATGAGCCAATCCAAACGGGTCAGTGAAGACAAAGTCTAAATATTTAATTTTTAATAATTATACTATTCTTTACTTTTTGAATGTCAAAGTTACATTTAATAAAGTAACATGTGAATTAGTTAGTCTCGTTATAGTGGATGGCAGCTACAGTAGCCTAGTGGTTCAAGGGTGCGGCTGTCAAGCGGCGGTCGTGGGTTCGAATCCCAGGTCGCCAATGAGTTTTTCGGAATTTATGTACGGAATATCAAATGATATTTACCGCTAGCTTGAGGAAACCTGCATTCCTACATCCGCTAAAGTGTTTTTGCAAAGAAGTCACTTCGGTTCCTACAGCATAGTCATGTAGGTACGCTTTTAAAACGGCTGAGTATTTATATTAAATTAACCCACTCACTACATATTTGACACTTTGACAGATGCAGTAGGCTACGAGTACGAAAGCAGCCCGTACGAGGACGAAGCGGACCGGTTCACGCTCGTGCCTTCGACGCCCGCGGAGGCCGGGGCGTCCGCGGCGCGCGCCCGCCACGCCTCCGACGGGGACATTCTGGGGCCCGCGCCGCGTCCCGAGTCCGGCGCCTTCTCTGGTAGGTACAACTTATTCTATTATTCCCTGATATCGAGGACTGAGCGATCAAACCCGATAAATCGAGATGATAGGTTTTTGAAATGAGAACTCAACATCCGTTACGCAGTTCTATTTTCAAATTTCCTGATATCGAGGGCTAAGCGGTCAAACCCGATAAATCGAGATAATAGATTTTTGAAATGAGAACTCAACATCCGTTACGCAGTTCTATTTTCAAATTTCCTGATATCGAGGGCTAAGCGGTCAAACCCGATAAATCGAGATGATAGATTTTTGAAATGAGAACTCAACATCTGTTGCGCAGTTCTATTTTCAAAAAACCTCTTGCGCGACATCGGGTTTGACCTCTATGTGCTTACAACGATGATGCGGACCGTTTGTAGCGCGTCCCCTCGACACCAGCAGGGCCCAAGGTAACCGCTTCGCACACCCACCACGCCTCCGAAGGAGACATCCTTAAGCTGTTCAAAATCTTAAGATATCTTATAAGCCATAAGTAAATCGTATCGCGTATGAATACGCCGCTAGAGGTGCTAGTGTAGCATGAGGTCTCCGAAATGTCACTGTTTGTGGGGGGCTAGGCGGGTTTATTTCTAATTAGAATAGCGTGGGGAATATTTTGCAATACCTGAAATTTATTATGGTAAACATGAGATAGGTACAGTGCTTTGAGATAGTTTTATCTTGTGGAAATTTATATGTCCTCCTTTTTTCGAACAAATGGAACTGCGCATCTCTGCGGCGTGCCCGATATTTTTACGGTACCATTAAAAGGTATTAAATTTAATATGATTTACCTAAATGTAATCTTTGTTTCACGCCTTTTATGTAACCTACCAAGTATAACTAACAAACTTTGAGATTATTGTGACAAACGAATTCTTGTCTTTTCCCATTCCATATGACCGCAACGTCGTGAATATCGTCTTTTCAGAAAGCGACTTAGACCTGGAGCTACGACTGGCGCTACAGGCCGAGGACCTTCAAGCACGCGAGGAGTTGCCACTCGCACCGCGCCCTCCGCGCAAAGACCGCCGCGAGACCGCCATTTAAAGCCCTAAGCGGCTGCCGCGAACGTCCAAAGATCGGAGTTCACATGTCTCTGTATCGGATAAACCAGCGATAGAGATTCGAAAGATTTTCGTGGGTTTGGCCCTGCGCGAGGTCGTGAATATACTCCATGAAGGAACTCGTTGAAGAAGTTGGACTTTTTAGAAAAACAAAACACTATCTAACAAATATCTTATGTGAGAATAGCTCTTCCACTGATATATGGGACAAAATTATTAAAATGTGACCAATAATGAAATACCTGTCTTGTGTCAGAACACAATGAAACATGGTTTCTGGGTTACTTCTGCTGCTAACTGTAGGGTATTTGGCAATGTAGGTAAGAGAGAGACATTGCAAACAATCTTTGTTGGGATTGAAATCTAGGACTGCGTGCCTGCTCGCAATCCTTAACACTCCAACAAGACCAAGACTACTTACTCCAGTAGTTTATGCAACTGCTACGTAATGAGAGGCATTAAAACATGAGTGTGGCCTAAAGCGAGTTTAATAATAAGACTACACGAGTGTTTCAATACCCGATTGTGTACAGTTGCATACATAGGTACTTTATCTACATCCATATTTTTATGCTTATTTATGTGCGGCGCGTAGCTATGCTGTTAACTTCACGGTAACCGTTCAATTTATGATGAGGTTATGGCCATCGCCCGCCGTTCGCCACCGTAACCGGGGGGCCGCGGAATCGGGCTCGGTGTGTTGAAAAGCTGGTCCTTTCCTACGGTTTTTGAACATGCTAAAGAGGATTTACTATATGGGTGTAGATAAAATTATTATAAATACAACGCTTTAGCACATAATTCTAGTGTTTTATCGATGTATATATAGTGTGTTTACTGTTTGTTGTCAGATGCTATTGATCTATTTATTAGAAACGGGTAGCTATTATCACGTTTCACAGAGTATCTATTGGCCAAGCAATTTGTAGCTACTACCGATATTTTTGTACACTCGAAAAAGACTAGACTAAACAATTTAATACAAAGAAACAAGCTATAAGCGTTAAAAAATGTGTTGTTCGTTTGTCAATGATAATATATTGTATTATAAAGAAGATAGTCAATATAGGTACGATTTATTGGCGCATTGTATTTTGAGATTTACAAAAATTATTACTTAGTTACGTAGCTAGATCTATTCAATAATTTTAGGTAGATGTCACTAGTTTTCAATTTGTTAAAATACTTTGATCTGACTGCAATCCTGTGGAAAGCCCGAGTATGGAGATTCGAAAATTGATGACTGCAGTGTATGGGAAAGTTCGCGTATGATGATATTGTTTCATGAATGTTTAGTCCTAAGTATAATTATTTTAGAATTGGGTGGATCCGCAACGCCACCTAGTTCATTTTCCAGTTATGAGGAAAAGCTAGGTGGCGTTACGAATATCCACCCAATTCTAAAATAATTATACTTAACTAGTATACTTAAAATTATTTGAACTGTCCGTGTTGTATCAAATTAGGCCGTTCAAAAACCGACTTTACTGTCCAAGCGTGAAGATTCAAAGTCCAATGACAAGTTTTATAAAATGTCGGACATTTTAAATAATTCCTACTATACTAAACATTCATAAAATAATATCTTCAAACGCGAACTTTCCCACTGCACTACAGTCAGCTCAGAAAGACTAGGTGTAAGTAGGTAGTCTTAGTAGTTTTAAGTGTATTAGTCAATTTAAATGACAATTCAGTGTCTGATGATAAATTTCTATCAATTTCGGAAATCATATCCATTCTTAATGTTGAAACGTTGGTGAAATATACCTAAAAAAATCTACCTCTTCTACTTGTTACTCAGAAGGTTCAATCACATAATTAGTTAGGTCAATTAGTTTTGCAATTATTCTTTTCAGAAGGCTCTTGCTGACGGACGGGGAATTCATTAAATTTAATGCATCCAAGGGGACTTCCATCAAAGTTAAACTACCATTAAATTGAGCAAAAATGTGTAAGAACCATCCTTTCATAAAGCACGTTGTTTGTCTATTGTATTTTACAAATTAAAGTTCGTTTACAAGCTAAAAAAATAAATACCTGTTGTTTCATTTATTTATCAAGTCACGTTGCATCCTGTCTCCTGCTATCGTCTACTCCACGTCTAGTCTCCACACCCGTCTTTTGGTAGCAAAGAGTATAAAAAAACGGAGTACACTAAAATTATGCTTCCTCAAAATTAAAGGGCGGTAGCATTTTATATGAGAAATAGGTTTTTTTAATTTTGGAAGTTAGTACCGTTAGTACCAAGTAGGTACGCATGGCTTGAAAGAAGTCCAGGCTAGGGCCTATAGGTACTTTTATTTTCCTGTCCCTTTAACCACCATCGTCTGATAGGTATATCAGCCAAAATGACGGTGTAAAAGACACCTTTTTAGGATATATTGCCCGAGCGCATATTTATCGTTATAACCAGGGGTCGGACAAAAAGTGCAGATGACGTCAAACCACTTATAGGATGATTTCAAATAGACTTCATTAATACTACTTTGTTAACACATGTCACACGGAAGTTTAAAAACAAACATCATTCTGTGTGCAAGATTACGTCATTTTTACGTCATGCGCACTTTTTGTCCGACCCCTGTTATAACACTCTCTTTTTACGTGATAGGTACACATTATTAACCTCTGTTTGTAGGTAATCTATAGTTTCAACCAACAAACTATGCAATATCACTGGAATACGTACTACCTACTCATTAAGTGGGTAAAGTAGAATGAAACAAACAATATATTTACGATCATTTATATTTAGAAGATATACTTAATAAAAAACAAAGAAAGTTTGATACATCCCAATACTTTGGTAAGTAAGTAACTATAAGTATACCGATAAAACATAACACTTTTACGTATAAAATTACAATCGGTTTGCTATAAACAAGTAGCGACTTAGCGAGCGCGCGAGTACAGTACAAAATCGATTTTACGTTATACAATCGTTAGGTACAAAACTAGCCTAGATACAAATAAGTACACACAGATGAAGTAGTCTCGTAATTAATTAGGTACAATACCCGGCAATAAATATTCCACATCCGTCTTTAGAAAGAGACTCGGCTAATTTCGGCTTCGTAGAGCGTTATCAGTCTATGTGACGTACCCCCTTGACACTTGAAATGGTACGATGTACAAAATAATACATTCTAATTCGTTTATTTTCCTTTCCTAGTGGTTGTAGTATAGTAGGTAGATAACCAAAGTTTACATATAGGTAGCAGTAGGTATTTATTTGAAATGAAACATTAATTAATAAATAATATGATTTTGTCCGGAAATCGTCGTGCAAACAGCCAATTGCCTTTTTCCAAAGACCGACGTGCACGTGCAATATTAGTCGGGTACTGTAGGTATCGATTCTGAACCCATTCGCGGCCAACGATCGCTACGTGTGCTACGCCGTAGCGCGTAGCAGCATTTTCCCGCCTTGTAGCGGAAATCGCACGTAGAGGCATGACGCATGTGCTGTGATTGGCGTTGAATGGGTTAAAAACTCGATAACCGTGAGGCAGCTTGTATAGTGATATCAGTGATAATAGTTCGAATTATAGACTCGAGCCCTTGTTGGGCTCTGAATACCTAGGTAGTGCGGCTATAAATTATATTCAATATTACAAAGTTATTAAAAATATTTATTTAATGAAACACCGAGTGAACAAACCAACGTCCAACTGGTGTTATTAGTAGGTAGGCAGGTTTTTTTGTGGCTGGTAAGTATATGTGATACCTTATTATTAATCCTATAATCTTTATATGATAGATAGGTATCTGTGGTTGTGCTCAACTATACATTATGCTCTAAGCGGATATAAATCTAGAAACACGATATAAATTGTTCGTTGATATAATTTGGCACACGATAAATAGGTAGATTAATCAAGGCTGTATCCTAAATCGACATTATTCTAAGTATAATAGACATTTATAAAATGTAGATCCACAACAATATTGCAGTATTCACAACTATGCAATTTGGCAATAGCTTAATTACTAAATCGTAATATTAGTTAAATATACTGTGTTATTATCAAAACCGTATTTGTTACACACTCCGTCGCAGTAAACCAGTAAACCTAACCCACGCAGAAACTTATGCAGACACGAGTATGTAATCTAACATTCTAACGCCTTAATATAAGATTTCAAGCTCGCATGGTCACTTACGTATTAAAGTTACGATTAATAACGGGATATTTACCGTGTATAGAAAGAACTTGCGTATTGATACTGTACGTGTGGTGTATCGTGATCGTGTTCGAGTTTCAAGTGAATAGGTAGTACCTAGTGACACTGTGCGAAAAAGCAAACCCGGAAGAAGGGTAGATCGCTATGGTATATGGGTATAATGCGTGTCATCCACGATGACGCGCCCCTCCACAGCGAATCACACACTGATCTATGTGCAATCCGTGATAATGGCGCTTGCAACAGTGCCGAAATATCGGAATATCAAAAACACAAATATACATGGTAAATATCCCGTTATTAATCGTAATTCTATTCTAACGCCTTATCTTATGGCGCGTTTAAGCCATAAAAACGAGTAGGTACGCAATATACTTAGTAATAGTATTTTCTATAATATTTGTTTGATGAAATTCAACCGAAATCGTCAAATTATTCGTTAGGTCTAACCATTCGATTGTGAAAAATGCACGCGTTACATCAGCATTACGAATAGAGATGCAACGGATAGTTGTTTGGCCGGATACCGGATACCGAATATTCGGCCTCATCACCGGCCGAATATCCGGTATCCGGCCGCCGAATATTCGGCCGGCCAAACGATACCTACATTTTAGTTTGGCGGCGCGGCGGGCGCGTCGTGCAGGTTTCAACCTGTTACGTATTGTAGGTTCGCGCGGACCGTTTTCTAGGCAAGAAACGAGTTTTATTAGGTCAGTAGGTACGTACGAAACTATTTCGTATGCAGTTCACGTGCACCCGCCTATTTTTCAAAGTTAAATACAAAGTAGAATACAAAGTTAAATACCAAACAGAATCACTATTCGGTATCCGGCCGGATAGTGCGCAACTATCCGGTATTCGGCCGGATAGTAAAATAATGGCCGGATTGGCCGGATATCGAATAGCAACCGGATATCCGTTGCATCTCTAATTACGAATCACAATCAGATGCAACATCAAAATTTGGACGTACCTATACTGTTTAAAATGCAACCACGCCTTTTCAGAAGACTTAAAAAGCCTCCGATAACTTGAGTGCAGTGAGGTACATAATACATATGCACTGAGCGAAAAAAAAATACTAATTATTAGTAAGTTTTAGTGAATCCCAGGACAAGGATATTATAAACTGACGGTTACAAACCAGTTTTTGATAATAGTAGTTATTTACTAATACCAAAAAAAAATCCTTGTAACTACTAAACTGTTTAGTAACCGTTAGTATATAATTTCGTTGTCTTGGGATTCACTAAAGCTTACTAATAATTAGATTTTTTTTCGCTCAGTGTGGGTTATATAAGGGTTAGGTACTTAGGTTAGCACGTAATATTGAGCAGGATCGAAATCCCAAGAATGTTCTGTTCCATCCTATCAGGTAATGCCACGATTTACTTACCTATTACTGATTGGAGAGTTCCTACATTCCGCCCCACAATCTTTTCAACAATAATGTTACTTATGCAATTCCTTGTATGTAATTCTATCACTCGAGTCGAAACCCCTCGAAAAACATGAGATAACTACCTATTGGTCCTCAAGGCCACTTTAAAGAAGATATACCTGACAGTAATATCGAATTTAATTTGGATATTGGCCATCAGACAAACCGACCTTTCACTATTGATGAACAAGATTTTATGAAGAATCGATACGCCTTAATGTCGTATGACGAGCGGCATGACGAGTAACGTGGCTACACTACGTATCTGCCTACCCATACAACTCATCGAGTGTGAGACCGGGGCATATTTAAAAAGACAACAATGCATAATTGCATAGAGACTTGTAACTAATATTACAAGCGGAACTCTCTTTCGAATGAAAGGGGTTGAAAAGAGACTTCCGCTTGTAATATTAGTTTCAAATCATTAAATAAGTATATACCTAATAGGCCTCTGGTTTAAAAAGTCTTTGTAAAACCAGGCCTTCGCTTGTTTCGGTGGTGGTACTGGTGGTTTACCTGTCCGGTGCGGGCGCGGCGGGCGGCGGCGGCGACACGCTAGCGCCCGTGGTGGCGGTGTCGTCGCTGAGTGTCGCGCCGTCGCTGCCAGAGGCGAGCGACACGCCGCCCGCGCCTGTGTCGGCGCGCAGCGCGGCCGGCGATGTCACCGCGGGGAACACGGTGCCCCGCCCGCCGCTGGGCAACTCCTTGCACAGCTTCGCCATTGCTGTCGCACTGTCTCTTACCACTGCAATCACGGAGACTCAGTTGACGTATTAGTTAGGCGAGACAGTCAAATAGGCGCAAAGTATTTTCAGTAGGTACAATATTAAGTCGGTATTTTATTGTCCCACCTTGGTAAATCATCGTTAAAACGAGTAGTTCAGTAACCATTATATAATTTTACAATTATACAATTTTAATGCCATAAATCCAGACATTATCATAAGCTGCAGAACTTAAAAACGTTATTTTCCTCCAACCAAACGAAGTTAGCGAAATTAATTCATAATGTCATTAATTTAAAGTACAAGGGTGACAAGGGAAAATGGTAGTAATAGGTAAGGTGTTTAAGGTTCTCGTAATAACCTGGTTGCACTGGGTAGCCATCTCTGGCAGGTGTCGGCTGCGCGCGAGTGGCCGGCGCGCCGCACAGCGATTCGTGCTCTGACAACTCTGTAACAACGGCGCAACATTGGCTCAATTAGCTCGCTTCATTCATACCTGTGGATCTAATAAGGATTGGATTGACCACACGCCGTCGACGTCAAAATTACAAGTAACACATAGGTACCTAGTTGGGTCATAAACAGATTTAGGTTCGCGTCTTTCCTGTGAACAAATCAAAAGTTAAGGGCTACAAAGCTTAATTTTGGATAGGTCTCGTAACCCGCATAAACGGCATCTCCGTTTCTATAAATCCATGTAATAAAATCATAACTTACATTCTCATAAGCCTTTAACTATTGACCACAGGAGGGACGACTTTTGTTTTTTCAAGTGTTTATGACCCAGTTACACTTTAGGCCCTGTAAAAATACTAATTTTCAATAGGAAAAAACCCTTGTCCTTAGGTGATCGTAAACTCACGCTTGCTGGTCGCGTAACCAATCAACTGGCTCCCAACTACTTTCGATCTGTAACTTTCGGTTTTCTCGTGTTTTTTTATGTCTTATCGCATTAACACCGCTTCGCCATTTGACGACCGCTTTAGCTTAGTTGGTAGTGACCCTGCCTACGAAGCTGGAGGTCCCGGGTTCGAATCCCGGCCGGGGCATTTATTTGTGTGAAATGCACGAATATTTGTTCTTGGGTCTTGGATGTTTTCTATGTATTTAAGTATTTATTTATCTATATAAGTATGTATATCGTCACTAGGTTGATTTGTGTAGGGTTGTCCACAAATATTTATTTTATTTATTTATTTATTTGACAACAACGAGGTTTACCGAAATAGTATCCAATATTTACTTCAAAACTTACTGTCTTCTAGATAGGTATATGGCATCATCATCATAAAAAGAACACAGTTTTTGGACGTACCTAACTTTTGCGAAAAAAAACTGTCTTGCTTAAATATTCTCCTAAAAGTCCTACTAACCGGCAGTTCGCCAACCCGTAGTCAACAAGCACCCTAGCTACTAACCGTTAACCTTCTTGACGCAGAAGTAGATGAAGTAGCAGCACAGCATGAGCAGCAACAGCGCCACTCCAGCCAGCGCCACGTAGTACGCCTCCTGCGAGGGCGGACGCCCGCTCGGCACGCCGCCACCGCGACCCATCTCGCTCTCACGCTATTTTTTTCTTTTTTTTTCTTTTTCTGTTTGGCCTGCTATACGGCCAGCAACAGATGTGTGGACCACCTCTCCCTCCGGCCTAATGGGCCAGCAGAGAGGGAAAACTGGCTATTCACTGCCAATGAGCGCTTTTATACTTAACCGTGGACGTCCACCGCACATTAAACCTCTATGGTTTCAATCATAATTAGTCTAAAGTCTATGGTCTATTTATGAATGAAACCATAGTTTTAACGTTCCGTGGCCGTCGACGATAAAGTATAAAAGCGTCCAATCAGTGCTTGCAATCGCGTCACTATGTCATTGTCCAAACTGATCGCAAAAATATCACTATAGTGATATTCACAGCAACCACTCAGACTATAAGGTATTCGATGTTCTTGCTTGCAGTCGGGTCACCGCGACAGCTCTTGATAGCCAGGTTTTTTCACAACGATGTAAACGATGACGTTCTATGACGGACGAAGAGTTCTGAAAGAAAATGACAAAACCATAAATTTGTTCATGGTGGCAGCTGATATTGATGATTAATTGATTACCTACTATATAGGTCTATTTAGAATGTATTCCTAGAATAGTTAGCCATAAATATATGTAGGTATGTACGTTCTCAAACCGACAATACTTACCAAGGGCGATAAAACAAAGAATGTCTCAGATCGCAGGTATTTTACGCCCGAGCCGAAGGCAAGGGCGATAAATATGCGATCTGAGGCACCCCCTAGCCAGGAAGTGGATTTTTTCGGGCGCGGAGCGTGCGATAATGGCCACTTTATGGCTAGGTGTGACATAAAAATATTTGTACCTACGCTCGTAGCTACGCCCTTGTCATTAAAGTCGTGTTCTCATATTTAGTCCTTGTATTGCGTATAGATATTTACGATGTTGACTGTACATACATACTTACACTGAAGTTATTAGAGAAAACTAAAATTATTACTGCAACAGTTAGACGTAGGACCAAAGAATATACTCACTAGGAGCGTAGGACGTAGGTTTTACCTATGCAAAAAACTCTCTGAATGTAACTTATGATTATGAATTACAGGGTTAAGTAGGTGTTTCTGCATCTTTATCTTAACTGTACCCACTGTACTGATAAACAATTACTAAAACGTACTATCACATATATCATAAACTATGTACTTGAAAAACTTACCTTATTGAAATTTTTCGATTCCTTCGACTCAACTTAGACGCACTAACCCACAGAAATTTTGGTCTGTGCACTAACCGGTTCTCCTGACACCAAAATAGCACTTTTATCGCCAATATATCGAAATATCTATGTCCTCACACTTAAGATACCACGCTAGGGCTCGTACGATGCGTTTACCACTTGTTTATTATAACGTCGGTAAAGATTTACTATTATTTTATAAACTGTGACACTATCTGCGCTCTAATCATGCCAGGAATCGCACTGAACACAACACGGCACAGTGTTACAAAAATACAGTCAAAATATATTAAACCTTACCTAAATTATTTTTCTTTGAGACCGCCCCAGCTAAAAACGATTTTTAAAATTCCAGAACGTCTCTAGTTGACGTCATGTAGACGTACTGTGATCTATAAGGGGATAAAATTACGGTGTCGGACTCAGCTGGAAAGCGGTGATTTGGTCCTGCAGGAGTCGCGACGTAAGGGTGAAGGGGGGAGAGGTCAGACAGCGGCAACAAGTGCGCCGCCACTCCGGCGCCAGCTAGGAGGCGGGGCGCGCCGGCCGCTGCCCTTTATACAAAATCATACAGAGTACATGCGAACCACGACCGTTTGACCCTGCTTACTCAATTAAAAAAAACTACAAGTCAACTACAAAAAGCCATCAAATAATCAATGATTATGGTAGCATTTGTGGCGTGTTAGGAACGCACCCGAAAAGGCTGGCATTGCAGATGTGAGTGCGCCCATCATTGGCTCAGATTTGTTAGCCGAATATCATCTGATGCCTGATTGTCACAAACAGCTGCTACTAGATGGCAGCACCAAAGTCTCTGCACCAGCCACAATCGCCCAGATTGAACAAGCCAGCGTCAAAACTATTGTTGCTGAATCCCCATTCGCCAAGATCCTCCGAGAGTTCCCTGATATCTTGCGACCACCCGGCTTGCCACGGACAGTCAAACATTCCACTGAGCACCACATCATCACCACGGATGGTCCTCCCGTTTCATGTCGTCCCAGAAGACTGGCACCTCAAAAACTACAGGCAGCAAAGAAAGAATTTGAAGAGATGCTGAGTTGTGGAACGGCACGTCCTTCAAGCAGCCCTTGGGCCTCACCCTTACACATGGCACGAAAAGGTGAGCATGGATGGCGCCCGTGCGGTGACTATCGCATACTAAATTCTAGAACAGTTCCAGATCGCTACCCCGTGCGCCACATAGGTGACTTTGCACACGATCTGGCTGGCTCGACGATTTTTAGCACAATAGACCTAGTTAAGGCATACCAACAGATACCAGTCCATGAGGCCGACATTTGTAAAAACGCGATCACGACCCCCTTTGGGCTGTTCGAGTTTCCCTTCATGACCTTCGGGTTGCGTAATGCTGGACAAACCTTCCAGCGCTTTATGGACGAGGTCGTGAGGGGACTCGACTTCTGTTACCCGTACATTGACGATGTTCTTGTATTTTCCAGCAGCCCTGAGGAGCACGCACAACATCTTCGCGCACTGTTCCAGAGGCTGTCTGAGTACGGAGTCGTCGTTAACCCGTCTAAGTGCGTGCTAGGAGAAAATGAGGTAACATTTCTTGGCTACCGTATTAACAAAAATGGTTCCTGCCCACCACCAGAAAGAATTCAATCTCTACGGAATTTCCCTCTGCCGAAGACTGTTGAGGGCCTCCGGAGGTTTCTAGGCATGGTAAATTTTTACCGGCGATTTCTCCCAAAAGCTGCCAAGCTCCAAGCACCACTAAATGACGTATTGGCATCTTCTCAATTGAAAGGACGTAAACCAGTGCCTTGGACGCCTGAATTGGAGCTCGCATTTGAGGAATGCAAAGAGCATTTGGCCACCGCTACGCTTTTAGCGCATCCTGCTAATGGCGCGCCGTTGGGGCTATTTACAGATGCATCGTCATCGCATGTAGGGGCCTGCTTACAGCAAAATGTTAAGGGTAGTTGGCAACCCATCGCTTTTTTTAGTAAGAAACTGGCACCACGTTATACAACCTGGCCAGCCTATTATCGCGAGTTGCTAGCGGTCTATGAGGCGGTGCAGCACTTTCGTTACGTGCTAGAAGCGCAGCACGTAACTATATATACAGATCATAAACCATTGATCTATGCCTTTTCTCAACGTCGAGAGAAACTGCCCCCCGTCCAGTTGAATCAACTCTCTTTTATCTCTCAGTTTACTACAGACATAGTGCATGTCCAGGGAAAGGAGAATATCGTAGCGGACACGATGTCCCGAGTCGAGGCCATTCGGATCGAAGACGACTACGCTGCATTGGCGGAGGACCAGGCTAGAGATGAAGAACTTCGTGAGTTACAATCTAATTCCTCATTAAAAATAGAAAAGGTCAATTTACCTGGTACGGACATATCAATCTTCTGCGATACATCGACGGGAAAACCCCGACCCTTCTTGACCGCGGCGTTCCGTCGAAAATACTTTGACAAGATCCACAACCTTAGCCATCCGGGCGTACGAACCTCAGCTCGCGTGATGGCCGACCGATTCGTTTGGCCTAACATAAGAAAAGACTGTCGTCAATGGGCCCGAACGTGCCTCGCCTGTCAACGCAGCAAAGTTACCAGACATGTAAAGGCACCATTAGAGAAGTTCACTTGCCCATCGTTTCGATTTCGCCACGTACATCTCGACATCATAGGCCCCTTGCCTCACAGCAAAGGATTTCAGTACTGTTTGACAGCTGTAGACCGATTTACCCGGTGGCCTGAGGCGTGGCCGATGGTTGGAATAACGGCAGAAGAAGTAGCGGAAACATTTACGCGGGAGTGGATATCCCGCTACGGGGTTCCCTCTATAGTGACGACTGACCAGGGAAGGCAGTTCGAATCCACCTTATTCCATCGGCTCATGGATGTTTGCGGTACTAAGCGCGTCCGGACAACGGGTTACCACCCGCAGGGGAACGGAATGGTAGAGCGAATGCATCGCCAATTAAAAGCGGCCTTCATGTGCCACGGCGACTCCTGGTACACGGCATTACCCATGGTACTATTAGGCATGAGAACTGCACTCAAAGAAGAGCTGAAAACTTCGGCAGCCGAGCTGCTGTACGGCGAGCCTCTTCGTCTTCCTGGCGAATTCGTGGTTTCCCCTGAAAAACCGGCCAGTACCGAAGTAATGACAGATTTTGTTACTCGACTGAGAAGGCATATGAATGGCTTAAGGGCCATTCCCGCTTCCCATCACACCTATCCGTCTTATTTTATTTTTAAAGACTTGAGTGTAGCAACACATGTATTCCTTCGAGACGATTCAGTGCGACGCTCGCTGCAGCCGCCATATACTGGTCCGTACCTTATAAAGAAGACGCAAGGTAAAAATCTGACTTTGGATATAAACGGCAGGGATGTCACTGTCAGCGTTGACAGAGTAAAACCAGCGCACTTGGATGTAGTGGAACCCAGGCAAACTCCTGTTCATTTGACACCTACGCCAGTTCCAGCACCGGCGGTGTCTCCGGGTCCATCTTTTAATACCGCTCCAAGCGACGCCCATCCTGCTCCTACAATCACTAGGGCAGGTAGAACCATAAAACATAAGAAAATATTTGATTTGTAAGTTTCATTTTATCTTCTTTAATTGGATTATTATTATTATTTTTACTAATCCATGGCATTGTTTGTCTCCGTGGGGGGGTGGTGTGGCGTGTTAGGAACGCACCCGAAAAGGCTGGCAAGCATTATGCAAGCTGGCAACACGGCCTGATCTCACGGAGAGGATGAGAAATAATAAAAGATGTAAAAGTGTGTTTGATAAATAAGTACAACAGTAGTCCTGTTTATAAAGTAAAGTGAATAAATCGGTGTGACGCAAGACGTATGAAGTCTCATTTACATCACCATCGTGCGTCACCCAAACATTCATTTCATAAATAGGTCGTACGCGTCACGGGTTCTACGCTCTACGACTACGCTCGTCGTAGCGCTACGCCGCCGTAGCCCGTAGCGGCTTCACAAATTCAGTGTCGATGATTTAGTATAGCGCTACACGCTATACTTTCCGTGTGTTATCTGTAAGCCTAGCACATGTTGGCCGCGAGAGTATGTCGGCTTATCTCGAGCTATCCGATACTTTCTAACAGCACCAATCAAAAAAAGACGCGTAGCTCGAGATAAGCCGACAAACACTCGAGGCCATCATAATATGCCAGGCCTACTGCGTTGTAATTGAAAAAAAGTCTAGAGTAGGTACGCATATTAAATAACTAGCTGTTGCCCGCAACTTCGTCTGCGTAGAGCTCGGTTTTTAGTTAAAACATCTATATCCAGGAAACGGTATAATAATTGTGGTACTTTTACCCGGTGAGACCAAATTATTAATATGCTGTACAGATATAAATCGGTCAACCCAAATTCTCAACCCCTCTAAAAATCCCTTTAGGTACCTATCTCTCCATCATCTATCCAAATCCACAAATCCTGAAATCATTTAAACAGTATTTTTGTGAAATGAAAGTCTCTCAATTAAAATAATGTTGCTCCCCATACAAACTTTGAACCCCTTTTTAACCCATTTAGGGGATGAATTAAAAAAAAACGCCGAAATTTGTTTTGTTGTATTTAAACAGAGACTCTGTAAAAATTTGAAGTCTCTCTATTAAAAAAATGTTGCTCCCCATACAAACTTTGAACCCCTTTTTAACCCCTTGAGGGGATGAATAAAAAAAAACGCTGAAATTAGTTTTGTAGTTTTTAATTTAAACAGTTACTGTAAGAAATTTTAAGTCCTTCACTCAAAAAATTTTTGCTTCCAATATAAACTTTGAATCCCTTTTTAACCCCTTTAGGGGTTGAATTTCAAAAAACGCAGAAATTAGTTTTGTTTTATTTAAACAGAGAGCCTCTGTAAGAAATTTGAAGTACCTCACTTAAAAAAAATTTGCTCCCCATACAAACTTTGAACCCCTTTTTAACCCCTTTAGGGGATGAATTTCGAAAAACGCTGAAATTACTTTTTTTGTATTATTATAAGGAACTTTCATACAAAGTTTGAAGACTCTCACTTTAAAAAAAAATTGCTCCCCATACAATATTTCACCCCTATTTTCAACCCCTTAGGAGACGAAAATTTTGAAAACGCAGATATCACTTTCATTGTCTTATTTTAAGGAGTCTTTATACAAAGTTTCAAGTCTATACCTTTAAAAAATTATTGCCCCCATACAAACTTTGCATCCCTGTTTTACCCCCTTAGGGGTGGAATTTCCAAAAATCCCGTCTTATCCCTTGCCTCCGTTATATAAACTAACTAAAGTGTAAATTTCAAATTTCTAGGACCGGCAGTTTCGGCGGGGCGGTGATTAATCAGTCACCCATCAACTTATATAGATAAAGATAATGTACTCGACATTAATTAATCTCCAAATATAATGAAAACTCTATGTTGAAATTTAACTTTTAACAAAAACTTAATCGTAGGTACTCAAAATGATCGTAACTGGCTGGCAAGTAAGTTTTCTATAACCGCTTCCGCGTTGAATGTGTGTGTGTGGTTACGTCACATTATTAAGGCGTGTTACCCTTGAGATTTTGCAACTTGTGGATTACCGAAATAATTTGATATTTCGAAAATTAGGCTTTATCCGGCAATGTTTTTATTACTTTTTTATGTCCATATAGGCACTAGAATCGTTGGTTAAAATTTGTCGGGTCACTCTTTTCCCACCATGTATACATCGCATTGATGGGTTATAGTTCCTACGTTAGATGGCACTGTACTGTACTTTGGGTATGTTCCTACCTCTAAAGCTAAAGCCACACAGAGAGCGGGAGGGCGGTAGCGGGACGTGAGCGGGACGGGAGCGGGCGGTAGCGGCGCGGGATAGGTAGGCGCTCCCGCCCACTCCCGCGCCGCTAGCGCCCGCTCCCGTCCCGCTCACGTCCCGCTACCACTCACTCCCGCGCCGCTACCGCCCTGCCGCTCTCTGTGTGGCTTAAGCTTTATTGAAGAGAATATTTTAATAGTCAGTTGTTTGAAGCCATCAGTATTTGTAGGTTATATAATATTCGTTAGAACCTGATTGACGCAGGTGTAGCGTTTTTCAATTGTAACAGCTGCTTGATCCATATTTAACGTTTACCGCTCCTTTTAGGCTGGAAACAGTGCTCGACCGACGGTCAGCGCGTACAGGCGCGTACCGTCGGTCGGGCGTAGCTATCGCTGTATGAAAGCATGCGAGCGTTCAGAGCGATACTCACCGTCAGCCGACCGACCATACGCGCTGACCGTCGGTCGTGCTCTGTTTCCAGCCATAGACTTGCATAGATATAACTACGTCGGTCGGCGCCCGGCCGACGGTACGCACTGACCGTCGGTCGAGCAGTTTCCAGCCTTAATACTTCAGAATCTTGTGATCGATGTCAAAAATGATGTAGGAAAGAGGGATTTCCTTATTTCCTCAAATTAATAAAAAACGAGTCATATTTAACAATTTATTATATTTGGTAGGTAGGTACAAAAAGTTCATACGTTCACAATACTTTCATAACGAAATGCATCTTAAAATTCTAAATCTTAAAGCCAAAATATGATCATAATACGAAAAATAACTATTATCTTCTAAATGTTACGTTTATTTTCATTACAACATTGAATTGAGAACATACACAGTCCCTTGAACTCTCGGCACCTAATGATTTGATCGAAAGGGTTTCGTTACGATTTCTTAATAAAATCTCATTATGGTATGTCACTTCATGACAATTAATATGAGCGGACGTCCCGTCCATACACTTATTCGAGTTCAGTATGAACGCCCGCTTGCGCCCCGCTGCCCGCTGGGCGTACCGTAGCTTTAGTATGTTTTTTCGAATCAAAACACAAACGATCATGTTTGCGTTTAAGGCTTGGTCACACCGCTTGCGCGACGCAAGCGGGACGCTGCGCTGCGCGCCAAAATGTATGAAACCGTCCCGCTCGCGTCGCGCAACCTGTGTGACGTCGCTAACCTGTTAGCATACGTTCCGGCGCGCAGCGGTCGCGTCGCGCGGACGTCGCGCAACGCAGTGTGACCAAGCCTTAGTCTTAATTTATATGGCAAAAAATAGTTACCACCTAAGGCCACCAGAGGCGCTGCTCGCGTTGCCTTACAAGATTAGACTAAACTTGTATTTTGTTTCGAAAAAAGTTATACTAGAGGTATCGAACGAAACTGGGCGATTATAGCATTACTTTTGTTTTACATACATATTAATATTATAGTAGGTATTACTAACGCCAGCGGTCAAAAGTGCGCTTTTTATTAAGTAATGGATTTAGAAGGAGCACCTACCTACTTGTTTATCTGGCACATGTTTTACAGTGGAAGTTTATAAAACTCAGAACATTCAACTTTCGACCTTACTCGTAACACACAGAGTCCAAGTTACAACGACTAGTATAGCTTGGCAGACACAAGAGGTATAAGGTTCATAACTACGAACACTGAGATGTACAATTATTGTTGGACTATTTACAATTACCACTTTACCACTATTATTTTCGCCATCTGTAACCAGGTAGGCTAGCACAACTTGCTGCCAAGTCGCGTCACGCGCCCTCGTAGATTCCTTTCTCACTCGCACTGTGCGAATTAGAAAGAGGAAGGTAGATTTTTCTTGTCTCGAGGCGCGTCACATTGTCAGCTGTGCTAGCCACTGGGTATCTACTAGGAAAAATCTTTCTTTAGAAGGGGAAAATGATCTCAGCTATTGGTAAAAACCCTTCCAATTTCATGTATTTGTTAGAGGTTTGGTCAAAATAAATTCAAAGTTATTAAGTGAACAATACGATTCAATTGAAACTGAACTATTTGCACAGTGAACCTTTGAAGCCAGTTCAATGGCAAATGAGAAACATCATATGGAAACCGCGGCTATTTGTCTAAATTTTTATTATGCAAGTTTCACAAATATCTATGTGACACTTTAACATAATTCTGACGGGATTTACTAGGTTGCTACCGCTATTTCTTGCTGTTGTCACAAAGAGCGTTGTTATATTTAAGGAGGTATAACACATTTAGCGTTTGGTTTGCATGGAAGGTTTGTATCATTAGGCAGTTTAGATGACTTCTATTTCTATTGTTTCGAGCATTTAGAGGGTATTCCCCAGTTTACGGAGAATAGTGACCATTAAATCCTCCTTCCCCATAAGTATTCCTCTTTCTCCAGAATTCCTCTTTCCCTTGAGGTCCTCTTTTCCCAGAGTTCCTCTTACTTCGCTTGGCTACAACTATCACAATCCACCAATTCGATAAATCATACCACGCGCGTCTTAGGTATAATGTAGTTACGCGCGAGGCGAATCGACTCTCATTATTAAAACGCTCAGTTCCATGACTGACGATCGGGAAACATATTTTATAATAATAACTATAAAAAAGGCAGTTTAGAGTTGCCACAGGGCCGCTAATACATAAGCTACTAGACAGTTTCTCCGAGGGTGCATTATACCCTGTAAGAAATACGACATAGGTACTGGTAGAAAAAAAACAGCCCTGTGAATACATACAACCGTGTTATATTGTGACTCGATATTCATTGCTACCGACCTACACTTGATTTCCTCACAAGCAGTACGGATCCACCACGTCTAGTCAATTTGCTAATCAGTCTTCAGAGTTAAGTCCCTCGCGTTGGTTTCCCTCGGTTCCAACGCGTTCCAAGAGATCAAAATGATCTACACACGTTTTATAAAATGCAATAAGGGCGTGTCGAGGTCATTTTAAGCACTTCACTCGCGTAGTTACTTCTGTTGCTGACAGCAACGTTAATATCTGTACAAAAATATCTGTTCACGCCTTTATAACGTACAGATACTTTAAGCCTTTGTTCTATGCAAATATTAATGTTGCTGACTTTACGGCGTGTGCTATCAGCGGCACACATCGGCCAATTGGGACCGTGCCGAGGAGTTATCGGACCAATAAGTAACTGTGCCCGTGGGAGGCCAAATTTAAAGTTAGCTAATAAAAAAAGCACCATTCGTGAACCTTATTGTAACGGGATAAGGTCTACCAATGTTAACTGGATGCCTATAGTACACCAACGGGATACCAACGCCTCACAAACTTACAGTCGCACTGCGTGTGATAAAAACAATAAAGACCAGTAACAACGACCACGTAATAGTACATTACTTAACAAGGGCGGTAAAACAAAGAATATCTCAGATCGCAGGTATTTGATTTTGCTTTGCTTTGGCTTTCTTTATTACCGCCCGTGTTAAGTACAAAATTTTATGTCACCCTCTGGCCAGGAAGTGGGATTTCCCGCGCGCGGAGCGTGCGGTAATTGCCGCTTCATGGCCAGGTTTGACATAAATTAGATTAAACGTTTAAATTAATAAAAAAATAACTTCTTAATCATATATTGAGTAATTCTCGTAAAATCACATACGCTTCAGTTGGGCCGGCGAAGCTCTCGTAAGGGCCGATTCACTTCACACCGGAATGGCAGCGGCCGGCAGCGCCGCGCGACCTTTTCGAGCTGTACACTTTTTAGTATGTAGATAAAGTTTACAATTATTTAACACTGAAAGTGCTCGCCGCGCCGCTGCCGTCCGCTGCCATTCTGGTGTGAATCGTCCCTAACAAGTCGCCGCGGCAGATCCTGTTTCAAGACTTGAGCATGACACTACCCAGATTTTTTTTACGTACCCAAATATTACTATTGTTGCCTACATAATCCTTAGCAGGTAAATATAAAAATTAAGCATATAAATATTACATTAAATTTAGGTAAATACTCATACATATATATCCAGGATCGTAGCTGAGCTGCATTATGAATAAGACGCTGTTTCCACATGCCAATAGCCTCTCTGAGTTCCCAAAATCAAATTTGACCGTTTATCTTATCATCAATCAACAATCAGTGAGGTACATTTGAGCAACATTCTAAACTTTAGACTAGACTTTAGAGAGGAGTACTATAGAATCTAAAGTAATAGCCGCCTACACATTACCCATCCTCAAAGCCTTTCGCAGTCCCAAAGATCAAACTCGATCTTGAATATTGTCAATACGGTAGAATCTTACGATTACGTATACACAAAGATACATTAGCTACGATCCCGTTCAGGTACATAACAACTCAACCAGCGTTTCGGCAAACCAAAATGTAGAATAGGAAACTAAGTAATTTCTATACAAAATCCCTGTAAGGTGAGTCTTGAAACGGGAGGTGAAAGTTCGGTGAAGTGACGTCACAGTGTCGGCTGCGGTGCGTCGCCGCCTACACCGGGTAGGGAGGGTTCTTGGCTCCTGTCGCCTGCTCGTACGATGGCGGCATCGCTGTGGCAAACAACATACGTTAATATACATATATAAACACGCATGCCACGGAACTAGTACATTACTACAGTGGGCGGAAAGTGT
Source organism: Cenopis cana (assembly GCA_951800055.1). Taxonomy (NCBI): domain Eukaryota; kingdom Metazoa; phylum Arthropoda; class Insecta; order Lepidoptera; family Tortricidae; genus Cenopis; species Cenopis cana. The sequence continues at coordinate 11,507,088 of OX637473.1, forward strand.
GGGATTGCTGGACGATTACGTTATGAGTGAATAGTCAATCAATGTATTAGAATTAAACACGTCGAGCAATCTCCGTCCACTTCCCACCGTTGCGATTCGCTTAAAAATGCCTATCTATTAATTATATTTGCTTATTCCATGCCTTTTACTTAACATGCTTAATTAACTATTATACGTTATCATCACACATCCGTAACTACTTATGTTGTCTATTCAAGAGACTAGTTCAAAGGACAAAGGGTGAGTATATCATGAAAAAATTCTACACTATTTAAACTACTCGTGCAAAAAACATATCAAAGTGGGTACAGGACTCACCCAAACATCATGAATCGAACGATACACTCATACATGCAGGGATTTCAAGATTTATTGATTTATTTACATTGAATTGTGCAAATATTTCACTTAATAATGTTAGTTTTACCAGTGACTTTGTCTATTGATTGAATTAATTGAAACTGATTGTCGTGTGGTTTTGGCCAATACTATCTGCATAACCGACGTGAACATTGTGGAAAAGAGCGGTTAGGTATTTCCTTTGATTTTATTGACCCGTGTCAAACCGACGACAAAATATGAACATAATTTTTCATTTTATTCAAGTGTTATGGCAGATTTACAAGATATACATTTAAAAATGACACGTTACAATATGGCGCCCAAGTTAATATGAAATTATGAATACCTACGTCCGATTTATAGCCGTCGAAATCAAACTTGTTAGTGCGATGTTTTTCTTTATTTAACAAATATATATTATAAAAACAACGATGGCACATAAATACAGGTACATAAGTCGCAAGCTACGAATCAGCGCCGTCAGGGTAACGCGGGGGAGGGCGAGCGGCGCGGGGGGCGCGAGCGGCGCGGGGGGCGCGGGGGGCGCGCGGGCGGGGCTTCACTCGACTCATACTTGGGCGGCGCTTCCGATTCAAACACATCTAAGAAAACAGCAACATGTATCGGTACTACTAGTATCGGTTTAAACAGCGTAAAAATAAATAAGTAAATTAAACCGATGATTGGAGCAACCAATGGGAAATTTTTTAACTTATGCGTTCGTATGGCGAATTACCTAAATGTGGAAATAACCTTTGGTTTGTAACATAATTTTTGGGTTTACATTCATTACGTAGTGGAGTGTGATGACATGCATTGGCAAATAACTAACGGAACACACATGCCTACTTGCAAAATCCTTTATATCTTGGAAAATAAGAAAGTGACAAAAGAGTTCTTGCAGCACATTAAGGCTGCGTTTCCACCAGAGATGTGCGAGGATGCGTTTCATACATTTGACACCTCGCAACGCGCCGAGCGAGGTGTCAAATGTATGAAAACGCATCCTCGCACATCTCTGGTGGAAACGCAGCCTAAAGATCGATTATGAAGTGCTCGATTAGATATTCCTGCCATATCAGTAAATTCTAAGATACACTATAAATTTCACATTTACGGTGGAATTACAGTGTGATACAACTTGCTTAATTCATGATAGGTCGTGGATTTAACAGTGAATACATGTCATAACGAGGCAGTCACAACTACTGGTTCAACCCGTCATCTCCCCAACCCGGAGATTACCGACGACATAGGTATCTATTCATAAATAAAATAATGATTGCAGTAGATGACAGATTAACCAGTAACGCCGTGTTTTGCCAGTAACATTTTGGTAACTCTCACGGAGTTGACCAGTGATTTTTTTTGACATAAACATAACTTACCAACAGTAGGGTGACACCACCAGTAATGGACAAGGCCCAATGATGTACATTTACTCTTATGTAAAAGAAAATAAGAGTCATTCATTTTTTATAGAACAATCAATTTAAAACCGTATGATCTTTGAATAAGGTTTGAACTGTCTATTATTGGTGCTTGTCCTTAAATATCCATAATTGGTGGTGTCACCCTATAAGGTGTTTTTTTTAACCTGACTGTGGCTTTCTATGCCGAAAGCGATAGGAGTGCGTGGCTACAGAGCGGGTGAAACGTTGACGTCACCGCATGAAACTGTTTACTAGTATCGCCGTTAAATACCGCAAAGAGTCACGATCTATCATAAATTGTGCACGTAAAGCGTAAATTAGCCAATAAAATTATAAAGTGTGTTATTTGAACAAGCGCGACTCAGTGACCATGCAAGGATTCACCTGGCGCGCTCCAGCCGGGCGGCGGCACGCCAAAGAACGCTGCGCAAACAACCACCGTCATCGTATCAATGGTATACTTGTAATCCTTTTTGTAGTACAGGTCTTAAGGACCCATCGGTCCAACAATGCCATTGTTTAACCACGTGCCATAAATGCTTCGAAATAAAAAGGCTGCTCTACGGACACTACTGCTGTTTTAAATACAAAAGGTCAACACTGATAAGTATTTTTGAATGAATAGTATTTTTTAAATGTGAACCTTCTTTCCTTGTACGTAAAGCCGTCTTTTGGCTGAAAGTGTTAACGTTTACTTCGTTTAGTTTACAGTATCAATTAGTGGTTACGCTTAACAATGAAAGACAGTGCTTTTGTTTAGAAGGCACAAAGAGAAGGATAATTCGTTCTACAAAAAGGATTACAAGTATATTCGCACATACCAAAATTTACGGCCAGTGTCTTATCTTATCTAGGTGAGGGCCATTGCGGATGCACTTCCATGCCACTGGGTGCATCTTTTGTGCAATTTCCCCCTCAACGGTCAATGACAAAAATATGAGGGGGAGCGATAGTGAGCGGGGCGGGCAACGTCCATATGAATCGCATTTTTATTTTATATGGACGCTGCACGCTCGCTCACAGCGTATACTGAGGCGGTACACTTAAACCTATCTGCATGTAGAAACGTGACTAAAGATTTTACGTAAAGAACATATATTATTACTTACACCACGTAAATTTTGGCATTTGTATCGACATGAAGACAAGATCCATTACCAAAGTGTTAAGTTAGTTGGGTTTTTATGTTGCATTCTTGTTAGTTTAAAATAACTTGTAAGTCATTTTGCTTTCAATCGTTATATTCATACTTATCGCCTGTTAGTAAACTTTCTAATCTCAAAATGCATTTTTGGCTAAAACAGTCCAATCATAACAGGAATCATAGCAACGACGGGAAATATTTCGAATTGCTTTGGAAAACTCAGTTCAGACCCAGTTCGGTCAAAGAAAGATAATTTTAAAGTTAGTGACATGATCTCCAACAGCAAAGCCTAACACCTCTATATAAAGGCGCAGAATTCAACGCGCATTGCTTTGCAACACCCAGAAGTGTATGGGTCTCCCCACACCTAACGACGCGGAATCGGCGTTAGCCGATCAAAAAATTCTTTATGCCTACGCAATAAGAGCGAAAAAGACGTCGATTGGCCCGGCCGACGCCGAGCGACTGTGCTGTCGGCGGCGATTACGTGCTTAATGTTAATAGTGTGGAGTAAAGCACTCGGCTTAGCTTATGCCGACTCCGCGTCGATAAGTTTGGGGTGACTCTAATGAGGGCTACCGTGTATGAATTCGCCGCTAGAGGCGCTAGTGTGACGTCCGTCCTCCGAAATGTCAAATTTCATAGTTTATGGGTGGGTTACGCGGGCAATGTCTAATTAGATTAATATGCTGACTATTTTGCAATATCTGAGATTGATAATGGCAAATATGAGTTAGGGGTCAACGAATTTCAGTGCTTTGCGACAATTTTATCGCTCGTAAACTTATGTCATACTTTTTTCCGAACAAAACTCACTGCGCTACAATACGGGATATTCGATAAAAATATTTACGGTCCGGTTGTAATGTATCAAATACGATTTCAACATAAATTTGGTTTTTACGCTCATAACAAACTTTGACAGCTGGACTGATAGCGCAGTGGCGCCAACTGGTGAGCGCAGAAACGGTAGCCCTCTTTCTGAACGCGCGCTGCACCAAAGCAGAAATAACTATGTGATATAGACTCACCGTGCGCTTCAGGCGCGCTAGGCGCCGACGGGTAGTGCGGCTCGACATAAGGCTGCGGGAACGGGGCCGCCGGGTACGGAGTGGCGCCGGGATACGGCCCGGGCCCGGCGGGGTACGCGGGGTACCCGGCCGGCACGGGCATGGCGCCCGCCGTCGTCGGGTACGGCGCCGCCGCCGGGTACGGCGCTGGGGACTGCGTCGGAAACGATGTGGCTACTGCAAACACATGCGCCCGTTTTAACTAAGTATTGTTCTTTCAACAGAGCGCAGATAAGAGACTAATGCCAATGCCATCCCTTTCAAATATTCGGTCTGTTACCCCAGAGAAAAGTGCGAGTTTATGTTTTAACAACTTTTGTCATTGTGCCTTTTGTTTTAATTTTGCCAATAAATGAGATGGGTGTTCCAACTACATTAATGAAGTTTTGCTGCCAAACTCAACTTCCTCCAAGAAATCATCATCATCAGCCTATATACGTCCCTCTGCTGGGTACAGGCCTCCTTTCATAGATGAGAGGGATTGGGCAATAGTCCCCACGCTGGCCCCGAGTGGGTTGGGGACTTCACATACAACTTTGAATTTCTTCGCGGATGTATGCAGGTTTCCTCGTCACGATGTTTTCCTTCACCGAAAAGCTAACGGTAAATATCCAATGATATTCCGTACATAAGTTCCTAAAAACTCATTGGTACGAGCAGGGGTTCGAACCCACGACCGCCGCTTGACAGCAGCATGCTTTAACCACTGGGCTACCGTAGTCTCCAAGAAATATTAAACGGTAAATCTAAGAATCAGAGATGTAAGTTTATTAGTTATTACATACTTTAAGGTCCATTATTGTCTAAATATTTATTGTCTTTTCAAAAACATTATTACTCGTCAGAAAAACATGCCGTGCCGGCAAAAAGCACCGGTCCATGCGACTACATTCTGTACAGACAATGGCATATCATATTCAAAGTATGTAGGTACTTATGCACTCCTAATCCACTTCGATACGTCACATATTATAGATCAAAAGTACCTTTATCTGAATTAAATCGGTATCGAAAGTGCTTCAATCTGTCACCTATTAAAACAGTTCTCTATGTGCGCGTTCGATATTCAAGAAGGTATAGGAAAATACTACATTTGTCTAAAACTTAGGCTCTTAGGATAAAATGGAGAGAACAATTAAAACAGTGATGTTACCTTTCGAGTTAAAAATATTAGTTTCTAAATGAACATATGGTCGATTCATAGCATACGTTGTACGAAAGCAATACTAACCAGGGTAAGGAGCAGGCGCGTATTGCTGCTGCGGATACGGCGCCTGCACGTGCACCAGCGGGCCGGGCGGCGCGGGCGGCGGGGCTGGAAGTAAGGCCGAACATCAACATGGTTACATCTCGAAAGTTGCATGAAAGCTTGCACCACAGCCATACCTACCCTGACGTGTCGCCAAGCTTCTGTGTTCATAGTACTCTTATTCGGCGTGGAGCGTAGGGTCAATTAAAAGTGATAACAATGCTCATTCGCAATCCGGTAAAAGTGCGGTTTACGCGTCATCCAATTACATTAAACATTACGTTAAAGTTAGATATCATACCTAATTGTCGACTGAGATTAGTTTGTTCCTATATATTATAATAGTTTTTTCTTTTTTTTATTATTTTGCTTTAGTTAATAGTTAACATTTACATGTTTTAACTTTATTTTACTAAACGGTTAAAACTCACGTATTAATTGTCACTTCGGGCGACATGTTAACACACAGTTATAACATGTCTCACGAAAGTTTAAATTCAAGTATTTACATGTTTGTTGAATAAATTAATGTAGTTAACACTATGTAAATAATGAACCTCCAGGTCTATGTTTATTTATGTATAGGTACTCTTTGTACTGTCAATTAGGATAGCTTTATGTGACTGTTTGTGTTCTAAATAAATTAAAAAAAAAAAAAAATTACATTCAGTAAAGGCAGTTTAACAACATTACACGGTTTTATAGTGCGATTGAACTCGTTATTACCTTGCCAAATCTCCCCGTATTGATTCGCAATTTTAAATTGAAAACTCCCGTGAGTCAAAGACATATTGACAACATGTCGAGAGATATTCGACGTTAAAGACGTGTGTGACCCTTCTTTTAAAAAAAATTACATAAATAAGTGAGTAGGAGGTAAGGTTTCTAACATGCAATGAAAACATTTCACTTTTTCCCTTAACAGCTCTCACTGAAAGATATACGAGATTAAATTACTACACTTAACAAACGAGAACACCAATAACATAAGAGAACAAAAGAATACTTGTAGAACAAAAGAATACTTGTAGAGATTTAATAGTAGTTTATGCAACTGGTACATAATGAGGGGCATTAAAACACGAGTGTGTTTTATGAAACGAGCCGAAGGCGAGTTTCATAATAAGGTCACACGAGTGTTTTAATGCCTAATTATGTACAGTTGCATACATTACTTTATCTACACACATATTATAACTACTCTAAGATGGGTTCAGAAACCGTTGTAAATAAATACAATAATTGTGTTAATACAACCTTTTTTGCACGGTTGCGGAAATATCGAAATCAGAACTGGCAACCGATACCTGAATGTTATTTTAAAAAGTAAAGAGTCCCTATTCTGATGTGATCATGTCGTTCTAGCTCAAATTTCGTGCGATATAGACTAAAAAAACATCGAGCTGACATTTCGCATCGACTGAATTTGAATTTTCAGTGATACTAGAATAGGGACATGTCAACTTTGACATTTAAATTTTGACAGTTTTGTTTGACGTTTTTATATTTTAAAATCATATATGAGATTAAAATTAAAAATTATATTACTGCTGTAGCCTTAGCCACAGATAAGAAAATTGCCATAAATTCATTGAATGTTGAAATGAGAGTCATTTTCTACGGTTTCCGAACGCATATTAGAGGATTTATGATATGTGTGTAGATAAAATCGTCATTGTTATTACCTTCATGACTCCACAGTGTAATAAAACTCGCAGGGGAGGCTCGTACTTGTGTAAATAAGGGTTAAGGTACTCACGCGAGAGCACCCGCCCCTGCTCCTTGCGGCGGCGGCAGCAGCAGGCCATCAGCGCCACCAGCAGCGCCAGCAGCGCTAGCGCCAGCAGCAGCGTGCCCGTGCTCATCGCGCGGCTCTGGCGACAACAATAGGGTATTAAACTAAGGTAAAAATAAATTATTTTTTACTTGACTAATAAAAGATCTAACGAAAATACTCGAAAAACATCAATTATTAATTTATTTTAGCTAATTGAAAGATTTTTTAAACATAAAGATTAAAAAAGGACGCTGATTTGAACAAACCAATTCACACTGTCTTAGTGACGTCACTAAGACAGTATTTCTCTACAAACTTCATATTAACAAATCGTTTTTGACATTTAATAAAAAGTTGCTGATTTGACTATGAGTTTAATACCGTATACTTCCATGTAACAACATATACCGGTGAAGAAGGCAAGTGGAAGGCGCAGCGTGGGTAGACCCCCCCCCCCCCCCCCCACAAGGTGGACTGATGACCAGTGGGGCTAGCACAACCAGGTACAACTGCCGCTGCGACGCGAGTAGAGAATAATCTACCCCGGACCCCCCTCATTCTAATTCGCACTTCGCACAGTTCGAGCCAGACAGAAATCGCTGAGTCGCGCATGATACGACTTGACAGCAAGTTGTGCTAGCCCGCCAGGTAAAGGTCGTGGGAGTCCGCTGGATGCGGGTGGCGCAGGACCGGTCGTTGTAGCACTCTTTGGGGAACGCCTATGACCAGCAGTGGGCGTCTTTCGACTGATATGATGATGATGATGACTGGCGCAGACGGTCAAGTATAGATCGTTATATCCAACGAACCGCTACAATACGTTACGTCGCCTTAATGAATGAATTTATTTCTTTTTTATATATATGAATGTTACTCTGTAAGGTATGTATAAATATGGGCCTTGTTGCCTGATTCAAATAAATAAATAAAAATACGAACTAGGTTTTGGATAAAGCGGAATGGACCGCGGAAAAGGCGCCAGGATTGAGTTCAGACAACGTAGCGGAGGCTGGTATAGACGAAGGTTTTTGGTGGAACAAATACATGGGTTCAGGAGCAACTCAACCGAGCGGTTGGGTTACCGCTCGGTTGAGCTCTGGTTCGGCCGTGCCGCCCTCTGTCCGTAACTGTACACGCATTTGGCGAGTCCTCTTGAATTGATCGATTTATTAATAAGTATAATAAAGCCAACCTTACTATCTCTCTCGTACGCTAGCGCACTTGTCGACCAACTGTGACAATTTAGGTATTTTCCGGTTATCAAATGACGATGACGCATCATGACTTATAGACATAAACTTTACAATTATATTGATATCAAACCGACAGTAATATACTGCTCAAAACAAATTAACGCCCGCGTTATTCATAGGTATATTAAATATTTCTGATTTATTGTTAATTATTGAACATAAGTTGCTAATTAATGATGTCCCGCATCTTTCAGTAGGTCATCTACCCTCTTCGATGCTGGTGTTTAAGCGTAATAGCTGGAAAATGTATAGATTACTGTTTAATATCATTTTAACGTCACGATCAAAATAGGTACTTGTGGCTCCCAATTTATTTTGATTAGTATCTATAGATTATTGAGTACATGTTGGCTGTTGACTACATCTACAACAATGACTAGTATGCGTGCAGTAAGATGTCTGTGGTCACATTAAAGTCCGTTATCAAACAAGGCACGTCTCATCGAACCCTGCCACCCATATATTAGTGCATACTGTCGGAGAAGAAGTGATGATAGAACGATGTGTAACCATCACGGCTGCATACAAATTTCTGTGTGGCGTTTTCTAGAGTATGAGACCTAGGTGGGTCCATTGTGAGCGTGATTTAATTATTTAATTGCTCATTTAAAGATATTAGATAGTAAACATATTAGTAAGATGCAAGTGCGAGCGACGATGGAGCTGTGTATGTTATACAATATTAGATTAATTGATCGGCATTGTCAGCATATTAAACCATTACAATCACAATTGTTATCTAAATTGAGCGTGTTGTTTAGAAACAGATCAGCAATTATTGTAGGGATGAAGTGATAACAGAGATGTTAGTTCTGATAACACATTTGCATAACATCCGGCGTAAATTACCTCAAGAAACAAGCATTTATAGTTCGTGTCATCCACGAAGTCGCGCCCCTCCACCAATTAATTAATTGCGCATAGATTCGCTCTGGAGGCCCCTCGTCGTCGTGAGTGACACGCACTATACCCAAAATATAAACCATCTATGTATGCTTACGATTATACCTAGTCAAAAAATCTGTTAAAATATAACCTTTTCGCGCTTTTGCTCATATAGATATACTATGACTATGACTAGCCTATATTTGCAAGCATCAAGTTTGTTGTGCAATCATGGAGTGTTATGTTATTAGTACAAACTATACACAATGTAGTTCACAACCTAATGTTGTGATATGCTCAATAAATTATAATCTATATCTCATTACTGATACTGTTGAATACTTGCTAAACGTAAAAAAGTGTAACAGCTCAACATACTACACAATCTACTCTAGTAAAATCATTCTCAAATATTATTCTTTTATTACTTGTATGCTATGACCATGACAATCTCCATTCACTATAAATTTCTAGGTAGCCAAGTAAAGGTATGATTCCACTGCCGACTACATACAGCAACTGCACATTCCGCTGCACTCCAAATTGAACCGTAATCACAAGACTAAAAGTCCCAATTTAGAGTGAGCGGCGTGTGCTGTTCCGACACTCCTCCACTCATTTCAATTGAGCTTTTTACGCATACCATTATGGTTTGATTTGGAGTACAGCGGAACGTGCAGTTGCTGTATGCAGTCGGCAGCGGAATCATACCTTAACTGTTTGGGTTCACACACTTATCTTATATCCCAGAAATATACAGTGTGTAATCGCTGGGGGCAATTACATATAACGATGAGTGGGAGATTGAGATGAGAAGAGATATGGGTGAGACGAGAATTGAACGTGGGCGAACTATATATGGGCTGGCTTACTTGATGGAAGGTGAAGCGATGAGATGGTATAAATTGCGTCTGGGTGCTGGTGGTGTGAGCTGATGGATGATGCTGTCGACTCCGACGGCTGTGAGCTGATGATTTCTTCGTGAAGCACTGGGTTTAAGAGCTGATAATGTTCACTCGCGTTATATGGGCAGAATAGTTCACCAATTGTCACAAAGTAAGAATCACTCGCGAAACTATATATTGGCCAATATGAATTGCAGTTTTGTATGGTATCGCGTGCGCGGGAGCTGATTTGAGGTGGTACGTATCCGCTTCGAATGCGTGTCGCTCGCAGACTGACGCCGCGCTGGCGTCGTTGAGTGAGCGGAATGAGCCGGGCGAAATGCGTGAATGAAAGAATGGACCGTCGCACCGTTCAGGCGCGAACATCCTGGGGGGCCCGGGGGAGAGCCTCTTCCTGAGCTGAGTCCAATGGCAGCCTGGCTATCTTGAACACAGGTCTGCGCAGTTGTCCATGAGCGGTGTCCAGATCCACCACTCGAATCACTCCATCCTTGCCGGGTATTGTGCGGGTAATCCGGCCCAGTCTCCATTGCAGTGGCGGCAGGTCATCTTCCTTGATGAGTACAAGTTCGCCCACTTGAGGAGGGGATGAGGAGGAAAGCCACTTAGAGCGGGTTTGAAGTGTGTGGAGGTATGAGTTGGACCACTGAGTCCAAAAGCGTTGGGACAGAGCTTGAATGAGCTGGAAGCGTTTAAGAGCAGAGAGTGGTCTATCGGCAAAGGATAGCTCGGGCAGAGCAGTGAGAGAACGGCCCGTAATGAAATGTGCAGCAGTTAATGGTTCCCTGTCCGAGGGATCGGAAGAGAGTGGGCAGAGAGGTCTTGAGTTAAGAACAGCCTCGATTCGTGTGAGAAGTGTGGAGAATTCTTCAAAGGTGAGATGCTGTTCACCGATTACGCGATAGAGCAGTTGTTTTGTAGATTTAATATTAATCTCGTGCAGAGCACCGAACCAGGGTCCCTTGGGAGGGTTCAGCAACCAAGTTACCTGCTGGTTGGCAAGTTTGTGTGTGATTGCGTCATTATTGGCAGAGAGAAAGTTCTGGACTTCTATGAGCTGATTTCTAGCGCCTACATAATTTGTGCCGCAATCTGACCTAATGAGAGCTGGTGTGCCACGTCGTGAGACGAATCTTTGTAATGCCGCGAGAAAGGCTTCTGTGGTGAGTGCGGAGACGGCCTCCAAATGAACCGCCTTTGTTGAGAGACATACGAATATGCATAGGTATGCTTTTAGGAGCTTAGCGTTTCGTAACGTACTTGATTTAACGAGAAATGGGCCGGCAAAGTCGGTCGTGACTTGACTGAATACGGGTTGTGGTGTAACCCTGTCCGCGGGTAGGTCAGCCATGTACGGGGCTGTAGGTTGAGCGCGACATCTAAAACATCTAATGCATTTGAATACCCGGAAGCGAACCACGCGACGAGCGGATAGTATCCAGAATTGCTGGCGTAAGATGGCGTGTAGTGTGTCCGCACCAGGATGGCAATATACTCTGTGGTAATAGTCAATGATGAGATCTACGAGTGGGCTAGAGCTGGGTAAGATGAGCGGGTGTTGGGCGTCGTAACTGATCGACGCGTGAGAGAGCCGACCGCCGACTCTCAAGAGACCGTCTTTAATGAAAGGCGAGAGCCGTTGGAGTCGGTTCGTGCAAAGTTTATTGGTTTGCAGACGATGAATGTCTTCTGCGAACTCATTCTGCTGAACAGAGCGGACCCAGAATAAAAGAGCGTCCCTGCGTTCACCGGCCGTGATCGGTCCGGAGCGTCGCTCGGTTGAGCTGTGTGTGCAATTAAAAATGAAACGCTTGAGGCATGACGTCACTCCAATGAGTTTGTCAAACGAGCTGAAACGAGTGAGCAGGTCGTGGTCCACATCAGGGACTGCTATGTGGGCTAAAACCTTTTTTGGCTTAAGGCCTGGTAAAATGTGGTGACCCAAAGCGGATGGTATTTGTGGCCAGGTGGAGGGAGGCTCCTTGAGCCATCTGGGAGACCACCAGAGGTCATGAGTTAAAAGAGATTGAGCTGATATTCCCCTGCTTGCACAGTCTGCAGGGTTGAGGTTCGTGGGAACATGCCTCCACGTTGAGCTGGTTGGACTAGACACTATTTTAGCCACTCGGTTGGCTTCAAATGTCTGAAGACGATGAGGAGCTGTGTTGAGCCATGCGAGCACTATGGTGCTGTCGGACCAGCAGATATGTTGGTCTATTTTGATGTGAGCAGATAGTTGGACTGACACTCGAATCATGAGCTGTGATAAGAGAGCTGCAGCTGAGAGTTCCATCTTGGGGATTGAGAGACGATTCTTGAGAGGCGCGACCTTTGACTTGGCAATGACCAGGTGTACATTGACATGTCCATCTGCATCGAGCTCGCGCAGATAAACTACGGCTCCATAACCCGCCTCTGAGCCATCTGAGAATCCGTTGAGCGAGTATGTGGACGTGGGCTTGTACTTGCAAATGTGCCGAGGTAAGCGTATGTTTGAGAGTTGAGGAAGGTCTTGGGAAATGTGTTGCCACTCTGTGTGGACTTCATCGGGAGTGGGTTCGTCCCATCCCAGTTTCAAGAGCCATAACTTCTGTAAGAGGAGCTTTGCGCGGAATATTACGGGTGTTACCCAACCGTTGGGGTCATAAAGAGAGGCTACTGTGCTGAGAATAGAGCGTTTTGTCACTTGAGTCGGTGCGGGGAGAGAGATGCGGTATGTGAACTCATCTGTTTGAGGGATCCATTGTATGCCGAGTACTTTAATGGAATTCGAATCTGGGCTGATGTCAAAGTCTTTCGGCATGTCACACTGGTCATCTGGGAACCGATCGAGGAGCTGAGGTGAGTTGGAGGTCCATTTGCTGAGCTGGAAGCCACCTAGGGCGAGTAGGTCGATCAGCTCGGTTTGAAGTGCTTGAGCAGACTCCACTGAGTCATGACCACAGAGGATATCATCTACGAAGATTGAGTGGCGTAGGACCTGAGCAGCCTGTGGGTAGTGATGACCTTCGTCATCAGCCAGTTGGAGCAGAGTGCGGATTGAATGAAACGGCGAAGAACGTAAACCGTATGTGACGGTGTTAAGAGCGTAGGTGAGCAGAGGCTGGTCAGGTGAAGACCGCCAGAGAATGAGCTGATACTGCCGTTGATCGGGATGGACGAGTATGTTTCGGAACATCCTTTTAATGTCAGTGCTGAAAACTACGGGATGTGTTCTAAAAGACATGATGATGTCAACAATATCTTGCTGAAGAGCTGGACCTGTGTGAAGGCAGTCATTTAGGCTGACGCCGTTGGAGCTTTTGCTGCTCCCATCAAATACCGTGCGTATCTTCTCGGATCCCGATTTGAAGATTCCGTGATGTGGGATGTAGAAATGAGGCTTATTTGCGAAGGTACTTGGGTGACAGGGTGACATGTGTCCGAGATTGAGATAGTCTGTCATAAAGTCAACATATTTTGAGCGGAGTGTCGGGTTTGCCTGAAGCTTCTTCTCGAGGTTAAGGAACCTACGTAGTGCTATAGCATGGGTGTTGCCTAAGGTCGGCGCATCTGGGAGAAAGGGCAATGTCACCATGTAGCGGCCTGAGGGTTCTCGAGTAGTCGTGGTGCGGAATATTTCTTCGCACTGTTCGTGTAATGGGCTGGTGTGTACGTGAGGCTGGGGTTCCTCCGTTTCCCAGAACCTCTCAATACTCTTACAAATATCATGAGTGGATTCCTCAGATTCCGGTTGTGAGCTGATAACATGAGCCGAGTTGGATTGCTTCGCTGGTGTGGCACATAAGTCCTCGATGGGTCCTATCAATGCGAAGTCAAAAATCGTGCCGAAGGCTATGGGCTTCCCCCGGCCTAACGAGACCTTAGTCCCGTCCAGAACTTGGCCGAGAACGTCTGAACCTAACAAGAGATCAATTGGAGCTGGAGTGTTATATTCCTGATCTGCTAAGGGAATCGGCGGTTGACCTCTCGCGGGTGCAATGTGTGGGACCTTTTGTAAAGGTAAATAACCGGTGACGTTATTCAAAATATGAGCTGTAGCCGTAATGGTTGGTGTGTCACGATGTGTAGGTCGACATACTATTGTGATGGATGCCTTAGACTCTTGTGTGTGATGATTGCCTACTCCTGCGATTTTGAGTGATGTTGAGTTAAGCGGCAGATTTAAAATGCGAGCCATGCGCTGAGTTATAAGTGTGAGCATGCTACCGCAATCTAGCAAGGCTCGTGCTGAGTGAAAGTGTCCATTTACGTCTGCTATTTTTAGCGAGACGGTGGGCAATAGTATGGGCTGATTCGCTACCTGCTCTTCATGCTGTGGGTAACTACACGTAGAATGATTTGCTACCTGATTTGCTTTTAGAGCTGATCTCGCAGAGTGGGCTTGTGATGTCTGAGTCTGGGCTGAGCGTGTGCGTTGTGTGTGTGAATGTGTGTGCTGATTGTCGTCCTCTTCGTTGTGTTCCGTTATCGTCGATAGTCATTGCTGACCACCTTGTCGTGTCCTACTGGGCGAGCGAGAGTGAGTCGATGGCTCGTTCTGCGGCGTGGGTTTCGGTTGTGAGGCGTGCGCTGATACATGTTGGGTTTCATGAGCTGGGCGCGTTCTGGGCTGATCCCTCAGATGAGGGGGTAGGAGATGAGCGGATGTGTGAGTGGGGGAATTAGCCCCGGGGCGGTGTAGTGATGTGTGGTGGCGAGGGTTGCCACACTCTTTGCAAGCGTTGGTCGACTTGCACTCGTTCTCATAATGGGGACCTAGGCAGCGGCGGCAGCGGTTGCGCGCCTGAATGAAGTCCCATCGGCCTTGAATGGGTTGGTCGTTGTAGCGCGGGCAGGCGATGAGCTTGTGGCCTCTTTCGGTGCAGTATGGGCAGGGCATATTGTTTTGGGTGTTAGAAGGCGGTGGTGTGGGTTGAGCTGAATAGACCGGCCTGTGCTGAGCTGGGTAGTCTAGTCGGGGCCTGACCGGGTTTATGGGGCGGAATTCCCGGTAAGCGGGTTGTCGGGGCGGGCCGCGTGGAGGGTTTATGGGGGACTGTCTGCGGTATGGGGCCGGTTGGGGGGAGGGCTGAGTAGCGGGGGAGGGGCCTGAGCTGGACCACTCGGTCTCCACACAGCGTGCATGCTCTTCCAGGAAGGCGATTAAATTTTTGAGGGTGGGCAGAGTCTGGCGTGAGCCATATTTGCGTTCGAAGAGGGTTCTGAGTTCACCCTGTAGTTTTCTGACTACTATGGATACGAAAACGTAATCGCTCTCTTGCATGGGCAGATCTAGATTATTGAGCGCGCACTGCGCTGAAATGAGCGGGGTGAGGAATAGTGTGCGGATGTCTGAGCGCGCGTGGATGTTGGGCAGGCCTAGGATAATATCGACAAATCGATCGATGAGGACGCGCCGATTTTCATACCGTCGAGTGAGGATGTTCATAGCCACGGCGAAGTTTTCATTTGTGAGCTGAAGGTGTGACACCATACTGCGTGCCTCGCCTGTGAGAGATGAGAGCAGATAGTGAAGTTTCACGGCATCCGAGATGGTGGACATGTCATCCGTGAGACTTCGGAAGATTGCGATGAATGATGGCCAATCCTCGACCTTTGAGCTGAACTTGGGCAGGGTTATCTTGGGGAGCATGGCTGTGGGCGTGGCCGACGTTGAGGGGTGGGAGGTTTCTGGGAGAGCTGATGCCACGCTGAGTTTTTCAAATGTCACCAGTATGTGTTCGTAGTCGGTCATGGCGGCCTCATAATTTGTCGTGTATGTGTCTTCAGTCTCGTTAGTCAATGTCTCGTCGTCCAGTATTTCGTGGTAAATGTCCTCAAGTTTCGTCTTGTGGCCGTCCAGTTTTGCGTACCTGGCGGTGAAGTCTGTCATTGTGTATTTCTTTGCGTCTTTGTTTAATACGGCGTCGCCTATTTCTTTGAGCTGTGAGATTGCCTTGGCTGCCTCACGGAAGATGGCCGCTTGTGATTTGGTAGGCATTGTTGTTTAAGTGTTGAGCGGAATTGACTTCAAAACAAAAAAAAGAAAAAAAATATTAAAAATATATGTTTACAAATTGTGCTGATAATGTCACACCCTGTATAGTGTGGACGGTGTGATCTATTCTGTGTAATTGCTGAGGAGTGATTTTACAATTTTATTTGTGAAGTGAAAAATAAATAAATAAATGAGATGGTTTTAATTTCTGAATGTGAACACCCTGTATAATGTGTCGTGTAGGCTTTGTACCTGTGCAAGTGTTTGTGCGGAGCGAAGTTATGATTTACAAAACAAAGAAATTTTTTTTTTTTTTTTGGAAGTATTTAATTTGTGATTAAAAAAAAAATCACTCTGTATTACTGTATTTTGAAACACACTGTATACACCTATACTATCTTCTTATACTGTACTGTTTGTGCTGATTTAAAACAATGTGTTATTGTAAATTGGTTTTTATATCTTTCGTGCTGATCCCTAAAACTAATACTTTTTATTCTAACTAACCACTTGATTGCGGTTTGTTTACTTAACTAAACTATCTTAATAAGTAACCTAATGAGCGGATTATCTATCAACAATACGTTGTTGCGACGCAAATTACGTAGGTAAGTATTTATTACAATGTTGCAGGATGATGCAATCACACGTTGCTTTTACTTGAGCGATTACGTCTTGCTTATTACGTATTTAAACTTATTCTACACACTTTTTTAATATCAAATATGAACGTATCGAAATTGTTTGTTTATGGGAATGGAATTTTAAATAAATGTGGATTGGTACTTTTTATAGTTGTACCTATGTGAGAAATGTATGGAACAATGGTGGGCGGATGAATATTTTGTAAATGTGGGTGGGTTTTAATCGAAATGGGGCACTTTTGGGGCGAGAAAAATTTGAGCAAGGGGCTTTTCCAAAGGGGTTAAGTAGGTTACGATGGACCAAAATATTTCGAAAATGGGGGGGCACTTTTGGGGCAAGAAAATTTGAGCAGGGGGCTTTTTCCAAAGGGGGTTCAGGAGGTTACGAAGGACCAAAAAATATGTAATCGCTGGGGGCAATTACATATAACGATGAGTGGGAGATTGAGATGAGAAGAGATATGGGTGAGACGAGAATTGAACGTGGGCGAACTATATATGGGCTGGCTTACTTGATGGAAGGTGAAGCGATGAGATGGTATAAATTGCGTCTGGGTGCTGGTGGTGTGAGCTGATGGATGATGCTGTCGACTCCGACGGCTGTGAGCTGATGATTTCTTCGTGAAGCACTGGGTTTAAGAGCTGATAATGTTCACTCGCGTTATATGGGCAGAATAGTTCACCAATTGTCACAAAGTAAGAATCACTCGCGAAACTATATATTGGCCAATATGAATTGCAGTTTTGTATGGTATCGCGTGCGCGGGAGCTGATTTGAGGTGGTACGTATCCGCTTCGAATGCGTGTCGCTCGCAGACTGACGCCGCGCTGGCGTCGTTGAGTGAGCGGAATGAGCCGGGCGAAATGCGTGAATGAAAGAATGGACCGTCGCACCGTTCAGGCGCGAACACAGTGAATTATGATTATCAAGTTGGTAAAATAGGGCCAAGATATAGTTTACCCAGTGAACAATGCTGCCAGAGTCATTCATGGAATACAATTTATTCAAATTGTTTTCTGGGGAATTCCCCACCCTTATGTCTTCCAACAGTTTATTGTACTCAATTCTGCGCCGCAACTCTTCATGCAATACATTTTTCAGCATATTTTTTGCATGTCCTGTCTATACAAATATACATTAGATCTTTGTTACAACTATGTATGCTAAAGGCTGCCCTCAATAGGTCATCAAACTTATTATTAAGGCTAACCACATTAAACTGTAGGTGACATAACATTGCAAATCAAATGTCAATTTTGATCCAGGTGTTAGAGCAGAAATTTTGCATGCAATGTCATAGAGCTGACTGAATGATAAAGTTGATAATGGCAATAAAACTACTGTACTAGTCTGATGAAGATATTTTTTACAAGGAACTTGTTACCATGATGATATCTGCTGGATCATTAATGATTTTATGGGAGACACACGCAAAAGAGGCAATTAATTATAAACATATTTCTCATAGTCTGTAATTTTTATAATGACCATAGAAAAAATATAATAATGTACATAAGATAGATAAACATTTTATTCAGTACCCACAATGTACAGATAATAATTCCCCGCTTATGGGGCAGAAAAACAATAAGTAAAAGTTGATGACCCATATTAATTCTGAGCAATACAATACAAATTGACAATTATCGCCTTGACTGCAGTTCTGAATAGTGTGGAGAATTACATTTACAATGCGAACTCACCTTGAGGTGGTCAAAAAAGTGGTCGTGTGACATTGTGCCAGATAAATATCTTGTTCTCGTTCTCATCCACTTCAACAGAATCTGAACTGAACATGACATCTAAGCCTCATACGACAAGATAAACTAATCGAGATTAGTCAGCGCGAGCCTTACCGCGTCATGGGGAAAACACAACAACTAAACAAGTGTAGCCGTCGCTTACTTCAGAATTTATTGGTGAAAGATGGCTTACCTGCACAAATAAATTTAGACGTT
The DNA here is from genome assembly GCA_951800055.1 of Cenopis cana. Lineage (NCBI taxonomy): Eukaryota > Metazoa > Arthropoda > Insecta > Lepidoptera > Tortricidae > Cenopis > Cenopis cana. Next base: position 11,525,729 of record OX637473.1, read on the forward strand.
TGCGAGCGATGCGAAGGCAAGTAAACAATATATCCACTTATCGCAACGCAACTCCCTACTTCCGACGCATCATATTCCGTACCCACTTGACTAAAATGAAATGTTGTTCGCAAAATCGGAATGTGACATTTGTAATGACAATTTGGTTTGGGGTTGAAGAATGTCAAAGAACGAGAATAACGTTCATAAACTATTTCAGTATTGAGAACAACGTATTGTCATTTAACAACTATGATCACTAATCATAATATATTGACTAATATAATATCTATTAATATGTCATTGGCTTATACATGCTATATGCAAAAAAATTTTTAACTGGTATATTGAGTTTACTTGCACTAGTTTTGTTGCCTTTTCTTTTTGTTTGTTTGGTATGGTATTTGAACACATTGTGCGTTCCAAAGATCTCACATATTTTTACATAACTATTATGCTAATAATTCAAATTTCAGTGAAAATTTCGGTAAACAGGTACTAACACTGTTTTTTTATATGTTTTAGCATCCATATCCTTAATTATTAAACTTAATTATTTTTTCTATGTCTAATTATTAAACTTTTCTTGTTGTAAATACACTATGTTGATTAATATATATTAGTTTCTGAACATAGACTGTAATGTCAATGTCATAATCATGTCATAATACATCTTCTAACCTCGAAACTCCTCACAACTTTTAATTTATTTGTAAAGTTCTAAATCAAATCAGCAATTTATAATGTACCGCGTCTTATATGCGCGGCTGCTGGCATTGCCCACTGTGATGAACGCGCGTACTTTGCACAGTGCGGCGCCGTTGTTTGCCGCTGCCAAGAAAACTACCTCTGCCGCTGGAGGTACCATCAGAATTTTGTGTCTAGGAATCCCTATTGTTGACTTTTGTGTTTTATTCCCTTACGAATATCTAATTGATTACTTATATGAAAATTCTAATAAGATTAACCATTTCTTTGGTTATTCATATATTTAATTACTGCCCTGTATTGTACTGACAGTAAACTCTTTTGATACACGTTGTGTGTTTTGTAGGTGTGATGGGGTTAGGTAAAGGCAAGAAGAAACTCGGCAAACTGGGAACCATGGAGAAGAAGGAATTGCCAGTCGAAACAGATCCCAACAAGCTGGTCACTCAAGTGTGCGGTGCCAACATCTACACCACAGGAGAAGACCCTAAGGTATTATTTAAATATAATTTAAATATCTGAAACAAAAGAGGACCAGAATGCTAGCATAAATGTCCGGTACGAACATGTTTATTAATACATCATATTCCCCTGATCATTTATAATACTCATTATTTTCCAGCTGGGTCCAGACAGTGATTACCCCTCATGGCTGTGGGAGCTGCACACGGGCCCCGCGCCGCCGCTGGAATCCCTCGACCCCGACACGAAGGCCTACTGGCTGCGCGTGCGCGCCGCCGGCATGCGCCGCAACAACAAGCTGCGATCGCTGCGCAAGTTCTAGATTAATGTCTGCCCAGCCAAAGGTACACTATAGTCTATTCATCCTTACATTTTCTATTATGTAAACAAACTACGGTAGCCCAGTGGTTCAAGCATGCGGCTGTCAACCGGCGGTCGTGGGTTCGAATCCCAGCTCGTACCAATGAGTTTTTCGGAACTTATGTACGGAATATCATTTGATATTCACCGTTAGCTTTTCGGTGAAGGAAAACATCGTGAGGAAACCTGCATACATCCGCGAAGAAATTCAAAGTGTCCCCAACCCGCTCTGGGCCAGCGTGGGGACTACTGCCCAATCCCTCTCATCTATGAGAGGAGGCCTGTGCCCAGCAGTGGGACGTAGATAGGCTGATGATGATGAAACAAACTCCTTGAGGACAATCATTATCACACTTTCCTCTGGGATTACACTATAATTATAGCATCGATTACACCAAACTACATCTAGTGCACTAACTCGTGGAGGGGAGTCAAAGCATTTCACTCATTAGAGCGAGATAGTTTAACTCCCCTCCACCAGTTAGTGCACTAGATATAGTTCGGTGTAATCGATGCTTAACACTTAAAATTTTGTTGTATACTTAAAGAAGCTCGCAAAGTATTGTAATCCTAGAGAAAAGTGTGATAAAGATTAACCCTTTGACCGTCAAAGTGGTAGTGTGTCGTCGTGCCCACCACGCCAAGCACTGTTGAATTGGTGTAATGTCTAAACCACTAAAAACAATTTAAAACAGTTCATAAATGATTTTATTCATGATCAAAGTACACCTTCACTCCGACCTTTTAAGTGGTTGTTGGCATGGTGGGCACGACGACACACAACCACTGTATAGGTTCTTGGCGGTCAAAGGGTTAACATCTTCAAAAATAGGTTTGATAGGATGACACGTAAGGATGAATAGACTGCAAGAACCTAATTCACTCTTAACGTTTTGGACGCCATTCTTCATGTACATTCGCCTTTGTACTTTAATCTTATGTGTATTGTTTGTACATGTTTTTGTGTACAATAAAGTGCTTACATACATACCAGTGGCGGAGCATCCATACAACTTGATTCCCACCGGCTTGCCTAATTTTCAACCAGTCCAGTTCTTTTACTACGGCTCATGAAGAATAAGAAAAGCAACTTATTTACGGCTTCCCTTAGAATATTTAAGAACGCGCCGCCACAAAGCGCCAAATATATCGCAACACATCTTTAGGTATTCTTATAGGCATAAAGATGAGTGACGATATATTCGGCGCTTGATGCTACAGACTGTTTGATGCCGACTGTACAGTACTCTTTATCTCACATGCGCGGGTTAGTCATAGTTGTTGTTAGGGTTGTCAGGCGGGACGTTTCCTGCACCCTAAAGGATGCGTCCCGCAAAGGATGCGCGCGACACGCCGATTGTCGCGTTTTCAGATCTGGTCAGAATTTTAAGAACTGTAGCTGACGTTTTATTTTATTTGAGTAAAGACCGCACGAATTTTTGACAACTATTCACCTTTTAACCCTGTTGACCGCCAAAGCGATAGTGTCGTCGTGCCCAGTACGCCAAGCACTGTTTTTTTGGTGTAATGGTCTAAACCAATAAAAACAAATTAGAACAGTTCATAAATGATTTTTTTCATGATCTGAGTACACCTTCACTCCGACCTTTTAAGTGGTTGTTGGCGTCGTGGGCACGACGAAACACAACCACTTTATAGGTTCTTGGCGGTCAAAGGGTTAATACCACGTCGGTGGAAAACAAGAGTACAGCCCGCCTAATGGTAGATAAACGGGGTTTCAAATGCGAGCTGCCGATTCTTTAAACATTTAATCACCTGCATCCGCATCATCTGTGTAGTTAGGTTAGATGGTTGAGTCCCACATTTTCTAGCCACGTCCCGGAAATCTACAACGAATGCATCGCAAGTCTGCGCACACAAGTTGGCAACCCTAGTTGTAGTTGTGACACATAACATAGAAAATGTACATGTAGGTTATCACACAAGCAGGGCTCACCCGCGTTCTTGAGATAAAAGTACTGTACGACAGTGACATCTACACGCCAATTTTTTTCCTATAGTACATTACTTACCAAGGGCGATAAAACAAAGAATGTCTCAGATCGCAGGTATTTTACGCCCGAGCCGAAGGCAAGGGCGATAAATATGCGATCTGAGGCTTTCTTTACTATCGCCCGTGGTAAGTACAAAATTTTATGTTGGTTTAGGTTTTTTCGCGCGCGGAGCGTGCGATAATGGCCACTTTATGGCCAGGTGTGAGGTGTGACATAAAGAGATTGAATATCACAGGCGTATAATGTATATAGATAGGATGGGAGAGCATGCCCACCCCAGTATGGGTCTAGCGTCCAAAATGTTAAATATATATTTACCAGAACTTTTGATATGTTGTGTGTAATGAAATGAAGTTATAACTCGGTTATCTGTAAAAGGCTAGTTCTTAAGTAGGAAATGTAAATAAAGTGTTAGGTATAAATCATGTGTTTTAATAATGCCTTGCAATCTTACTTACATATTGATTGCTATAGATTTTAGTAAAGTGCTAGCAAGATAGAAGTTTCGCAGTTTCAACGAAAAGCCCTCCGGACTCATGATCATGGTGTGGCCACGCGGAATTAATTTTCCTCGTAACCACACTGTGGCCTATATAGTATGCTATGCTCTATGCTACCATGTATTTCGATTGTATGCACATTTTGTACACCTTCCTTATTATTAATATACCGGGTATAATGGCGTGGCGTTAACACATAGTTATAGGTAGGAGCTTAGGTAAAACATAGGTATAAATAAATCTCAAAACTGTATATTAACGTTTCACATTTTTGTCACAATTACATTTTGCATTTTGTTTTAGGTAACCTTACCTAATTACCTAAATTTACGATAATTAACGATCCACAACATGTTCATTTGCCAATCCAACTTCACTTGTACTACCTACGCACCAAATATTGCTAACTCCACAAACATTTTCAATTTTCAAAATCATACACAGTGCTCCAATTGAGTAGTGCAACACGACGACTTTTGCAATGAAGGAATAACGTGTTTGCGCCGACTTTACTAAGGCCTCGCAAAGGTTGATGAAAACTGCTTCTTCAGTTATTTCATCGTAGACATTTTTGAGTTTTGTATCCATCTCTAAATTATACATTTTCGTACGTCTACATCCTCTTGACTCCCAGTTATTATTTCCCTAAGTACCACTTATTTGGAACACCAGATAGAGGATTTATTACATGCAACGCAAAATAATACCTAGTTCCTGAAATATTTTTGAATTTCATAAGTCTGGTGTAGTTGGAGTATGGCACATAGGAAATCGAGAAAGACGAGATAATTGAGAAAGAGTGCTCAAACGTAGTATATAAACACCATTCATTTCGAAAGTATGCAGTTTTTACGAAGAAAGCCACAGGAATTAAAGTCTTATGAACTTTATAACGTGACTTTGATTATTTTTTAACCAATTAAATCCAAAAGTTTTAGGACAAATATGAGTGCGATAAGAGCGAGAATTCTCTCTTCTGAACTTATTCAATGTTCATAGCAATCTTATGTAGTTATATTGTACGAGGCTCTTGAATCATCGTTTTAGCGACACCACCCTTGTCCGCGGTTCGCTTGTCGCCGCGACTGGGGCTTCAGATTATTTCTGAAAATTAGAAGTAAAAGTGTCAATTAAGTGGAAGTAGCAGCGGTTCTGGAAGCCGAGTCGCGCGCTCAGGGAGTATATCGGTTGCCTGCAACACACAACTATAAGTGAGTAAGTAATAATTGGCATTATTTATATCGATAACTGTTTAAATGATATTTCGTTTTAGGGTCCATAAATAACGTTCAGCCCCTACAGTACCTAACGTAGATATTGGGATTACTATTACTACTGTGGCACTGGTCTGCTGGAAACGTAGAGAAACTGATGAAAGTGATGAATTTAAGTCCCGTTAGTATTCCGTTTTCCCAAAATCAACCGTAGCTTAGGGCTGCTATGTAGTAAGTAGAGTGCAGGTCAAAGGTCGTAGCAGACGTGGGAGGGGGGCAGGTCCCTGCCGTCAGACGGCAACCTCCATTCGCTGTGCGCCGCGCAAGCACTGTCTGTTTTAAGCGGTAGGCTTATAGTCGTCCGTACTACATACATGCATAGGTACTTATTTCTCTAGTAATAAACTACACTAAACTTTGGTCCCTACTAATAAACTATTATTTACAAACCAGGACACTACTCTTCAAACCGGGACATGTCCCGGCGTACGACCGGGACGTATGGCAACCATACCGTAGCTACAACAGCTCCGAGCTCTACTCAGTAGGAGTCCAATTTCCTACTTCAAATCCAAAAATAAGATACTCACTTGTAGGTACTCCAATTGATCTCTTCACGAGTTAACCCAGGTTTGATGCAGCTCACAGGCAGTCCATTGTGTCTTCCTTGATGATCATGGGCGGCGCGTAAGGCCCGTGATAAGTACCAAACGAGTAAGAGTACGGATTCTGAAACAAAGTGTGTCCTTTAGTCCTGATTGTTTTGTTGAAGATTAGCAACTTGAGTCGATACTACTATTTTTTGTTCTTTGTTAGAGAACAAAGAACAAAAAATAGTAGTATCGACTAAGAAGAGAACGGAAAGAAGAGGAAGGAAGAGTCCTTAAATCCAAATATCTAGGGAGCGTGTGTATTGACACGGAGGAGGGAGGGATAGACAGAATCGTTTTGAGCGCAACAAAGATGAAATCTACTCAATCGGTCGATTTTTGTCAGAGTCTCTAGTTATAAGACAGCTAAACTAAACGCGTAGGTACCTAGGTAATCCTAATCTCAAAAACAGTGGTCAAACCCGATAAATCGAGATACCTAATTGCTTTTTAGGGTTCCGTTAAACAAGGAACCCTTATAGTTTCGCCATGTCCGTCGTGTCTGTCTGTCCCCAGCTTTGCTCAGTAACTGTGTGTGAAAAAAAAAATCGTGGAAGTAGTATATATGATGAATTTAAAAGGAAAAGTATCACATCTAAGTAGACATTACTAGTTAATAACGAGTAATACCTAGTCGAACTTAATGAAATTTACTTTCGTACAATTTCCATTTGATACGTTAGATAATGTTGTTAATTCTGTCAAAAACATAGTAAATATAAGTTTGCAAACTTTTTAGTCCACATTATGTAACGGGTGGACAACAACGGAGCCCTACATTGCGCGTGGCCCGACACGCACTTGGCCGGTTTTTGAAATAAGAACTCAACATCTGTTACACAGAGTCAGTCGCTCTCTGTTACACAGAGTGAGTCAGCTCGCGACCACCGACCACGGATGTATACATTCGAAACGTCAGGCAAAACCTTAAAAAAGGTAAATTAGTTATAATTGTACGCGATTAAGTCCCGTTCCCCAATAATAATCTGTTACACAGTTCTATTTTCAAAAACCTCTTATATTACTTAGGTACCTACCGAGTTGGACCGCGCACACCTCGCACTTATTAGAAAAAAAATCTGACACGCCAAGAGCACTCGTCGAAGTTGACAAATTTTAGATGACGCGGTGAAGAAAAACATCGATACAATAAGTATAGTAAGTAAAGGTCGACGACCACCTCCACTACGTCAACTTAGTAGTACGCACCTATTTTATATACTCGTAGGTTGATATATTATTATATGTTGGGCGTTTTTTTAACCTGACTGTGGCTTTATAGGCTGTGCCCAATAAATCGATAGGACTGCGCGGTTGGAGAGTGGCCTGGGGAAAATCCAGCAGAAACCTCCGAACCGACCACGCGGACGGTTTAAACACTGGAATACTCTTACCCCCTTATTCATAAAACTTAACAAACCTCTGCTAACTAAAATGTTGTTTGTCCCTTTCTCACAAACTTAAATGTCAAAGTGACAGATAAGGACTAAACGAACTTTAGCGGCTTGTTGACTAATAAATAGGTTTATTGGACGTTTATGAATAAGGGGGTAAGAGTTAGCGCTCCAGTGAATCTGAGGTGTGTCAGTGGAAATGGAAACGAGCTAGGTACTGGGAGATTTGCTGCTAGCTCACTAAACCTAGCCTAGCTGAGAAGAGTCTAGCAAGAAACTCAGCTAGGCCTGACTCTACTCGGTATGCGGCGGTACCGGGACGAATAGGGACTATCATGGTATATATTACCTTCTTAGTGTTGTAGAGATTGGGCGGGTACGCTGCGGGTCCGGGTGTCTTGGTGCGGTTCTGGAAGCCAAGTCGCGCACCCAGGGAGTATATCGGTTGTCTGCAACACACAACCATAAGTATAGTAGAAATTATTTAAAATGTCCGACATTTTATAAAGCTTGTCATTGGACTTTGAATCTTCACGCTTGGACAGCAAAGTCGCTTTTTGAACGGCCTAATTTGATATAACTCGGACAGTTCAAATAATTTTAAGTACAATTTGTATTATTTTACCCTCATTCAACAGCTTCATTATTTGTCAGATTGCGTATTTGGAATATCTACCTCAGCCTCGTTTTCGTTCGTATGTGTATGTGAGACGCAAGTTCGCGCGCACCTTAAATTCCATTAACACGTTCACTGTCCTCATCTGACAATTTACAAGTCCAACTGACTGCACTGTGCATTCAGTACGGGGATATGACCCCAAAGTGGCAGCATGGACTCCTGAAAAAAGCTTCATGACCCCACATTGGGGGCGCCCGGACAGGGAACGTGTTAAGTCTCGTGTCATATCATAGGTACCTAATCTCTGGTGACTGACCTAGTCTTGTAGACATCTGTGTCCTGCTGGAAGTACACGGCAGGCCCAGGCGACTTCGACTTGAGATTGAAGCCGGACCGCGGCGCCATCGTGTACGCCGGCGAGCCCGGGCCCAGGCGGAGCGCGTACGCGTTCGGGGCGGGGACTAGCCGCTTCAGCGCGAAGCCGAGCCGCGCGCCCATGGAGTATTGGGGTGCGCGTGCGGTAAGCGGCGGGCAGCGCTCTGGCGCGTGCGCGCCCGGACCGGGCGTGCGCATTGTCGCTCGCGTCGGAAACCTGAGAAGCATCACGGTCAACCCATTTAAAAAAAAGCTATTTAGGTAGGTACCTACTAAGGTACCTACCTAAATAGCTTTTTTTTAAATGGGTTTTCTCTTGCCCAGCATCAAGCCAGGGGGCAAAGATGAGTGAAGCGAGCTCACCCAGAAAATGCCTATTCACTTGTGCTAGATGTCCAGGTTATAAATGAACTCGGAAATACGCGCATTATAAAAACTAATGAAAATCTTGGTTCGAGTAAGAGGAAATTCAACCAGGTAAGGACCAGAGAAAGCCATCTGAGAAAGAGGATCTAGCTACGTTCAAGGATAGTGGGTAGGCTTGTAGGTACTAAAGGTACCTAGTTACAGGGGAAAACACTGCTTGCAATGGCAACCATGTAGAATGGTAAATTGCAAGCAAATTGTAAATTGTTCCATACGTTACGATTACATCACAATTCAAAAATAAAGAGTTCCATTAGAGTCAACGTCAGATGATGACGAGTTTTGGAAATTCACTCATGACCCTGATTCACGCGGGCACTTCAGCCTATATATACCTACTTAAGTAGCGTCAAGAGAATGTGTTTGTGTAGTTAACCTGGCTCCGAAACTCCAATTGGGTGAGGAGACGACACCGTCGCGTGTGACGCGGTCGATGCGGTACGAGGGCCCCGGACCGAAGGGCTTCACTCGGCAGTCAGCGCGCGTGCCGAACGAGTACATGGGCGCGCGGTCGCGCGACGGGTCGTGGCTCGGGAACCCGACAGTTGTCGGCAGCTGGTAAGCGCCGGGCCCCGGCCCTGTCATAAGGAACAAACAAAGGTCATCTTAAACCCCGTGCCAGACGGTCGCCGACAAGTACCTACCCGGGACGGACCCCAAAACCAATGACCGACGTGCAATATTTATCGCCGGATACTTACTGTAGGTATCTACTTGTGTACCTACCTCTATTTATAATTGTCATAATAATTGAAATTCACACATTATAAAAATAAATAAATAAATAAATATTTGTGGACAATCTTACACAAATCCACCTAGTCCCAAACTAAGCAAAGCTTGTACTATGGGTACTAAGCGACGATATACATACTTATATAGATAAATAGATACACAAATACATAGAAAACATCCAAGACCCGAGAACAAATATTCGTGCTCATCACACAAATAAATGCTCCGGTCGGGATTCGAACCCGGGACCTCCAGCTTCGTAGGCAGGGTCACTACCAAAGCTAAAGCGGTCGTCAATCGTCACCGCACCTACACGTCTAAATATCCTTCCTAACGTTGGGTATTAGGTTACGTACTCAAACATAATTATTATTATGGCAGAGTAATTCCATCGCTGGCAAAGAATAGGTGGATGTTTTGAAAACATTATAGGTAATAAGTGCATGTCTGCCTTGCAAGTACAAGATACTACCTATATCAGGCTTATTTAGCGACATTTTCTACTTGAAAATCCAACTAGTCCACGCCAACTAGGTATAATAGCACCTCTTATGCCCGGTCTACACGAGGCTAGTTTTTCAAGCTAGGATAGCCAGCTAGGTTTTTACTAAACTGTCCTGGCTTGCTGACCTAGCTTGGAGCATGCTAGTTCTGTTTACATGAGGCTTCTACTTTTTAAGCTAGTATTTACTGGAGTGATGAGGTGAACACACGGTCTTTAATTCGTCACATATTTTTTGTCGTGCTGAATCACGCTCGTCTTTAATAACTTGGAAGGGTGGCGCTGGCGTTCCACAGGCATTCATGGTCACGGTACAGTTGTACAAACTTTAAATTAATCTGCGTATCTTATCTACTTAGTTTGGGCATCTTAAAATCTCAAAGACTCTTCGCAGTAGAAAAACAAACCAAACGCGTGGTTCCTGTTTACTAGCCAACTGAAAACTAGCTTCGCCGGTCACATGAAGCTAGTAAACAAGCCAGGATAGTAAAATCAGGGGTGGGGGTGGGGGGACCGCTACTAGCCTGAAACTCCACCTATATATATACACTAGAACTCCATCCTATTCAAAACTCTCCTGGCTTGTCAACTAGCTTAGAAATGATACTAGCTTGCGAGCTTACTAACACTAGCTTGCTATCCTAGCTTGAAAAACTAACCTCGTGTAGCCCGGGCATTACATTTAATTTGACAAGGAATAAAATAATAATGCTTTAACTTACCTAACGGTTTTTTGGACATTTTGATGATAAGGACTTACAGAACTATCGGAACAATAAACGGAAATTTTGAAACATTAATTTAATTTTTCTTATATTTTCACTATAAATTTGTTGGGTTTGACATAGTTCGGAAGGCCACGAAACAAGTGAGCGGCGTGTCAGTCGATGACGACAGTTTGACTTTTAAACATGAACCTTACATTGACTGCATGCAGGTTTGTATCTATATATTAACCCATTCAAGGCGCACCATCGCTACGCTACGTAAATACATCGTAAGCGTGCGGTAGCGTTTTTCCTCATAGAGCTTAAGATTAGTACCTAGAGCCATTCGTTCGGTACTGTATACCTACCTAGCTACGTATTTAAGTACTGATAGTAAGCAGTGACCGTAGCCAGACAGACCCTAAACTTGTTTGCCAGCAAAACCCCTAACTATACCATACCTAATGCTAGTCATCCATTATCTTCATTTTGTCAAACTTTAGCCCCCAAAGTAAAAAAAATAACGTTTTTCTCAGATCATTTATTTAGCTTTGAATAGTATAAACTTATCTAGTTAAGTACTTTTACGTTTACGTGTACAGGGTGGAAAAAATCTATGGGCCCTGGAGGGAAACTACCTTAAATCCTTAAGATAGCTCAATTTACTTAAAGAAAACATTCTCTTATTTTTTTTAAATAACAAAACTGTATTAAAAGATTTTCTAAATTTGCTTTTCTCACCCTGGAATCAAACCAGCTAAAATATCGAAAAATAAACATTCGCTTTTTTATCTCACTAATACAGTCAATGTTAAAAAAGATAAAATTTGTCCAAGAAACATTAGGTCTTATACTCGTCTGTCGTACAAAATATATCCATATTGAATACACAAGTACTTAGGTATATTTTTGAAAATCTATGGATGCAGTTTTGTTTCTTTATAACCTACTTATAAAAAGGAGGAGGTTCTCAATTCGGTTGTATGTTTTTTTTATGTGTGTTACCTCAGAACTCCGTCATTTATGAACCGATTTGGAAAATTCTTTTTTTTAAGCATACTTCAAGGTTGGTCCCGTTGTTACCAGAATCCGGTTCTGATGAATGGGATCCATGAGGAATTGAACTCCTCAAAAATTCAAGCGATTTTAGTATTTTCAGTAAGAAATCAATCATTTACATTCAGAAAACAGCATTTGGTGAACAGGAACTGATGAAGACCACAGATGATCATCCAAAACTCCTAGTGTTTCATGGGTGGCACTAAGATATGTCGATGGAGATACTGAAGCGACTATGACGAAGCCAATTTAATCGATCCATCATGTAATGTTACCATCAACCTGATCAGGTTATTGAAGCCGGAAGGTAGGCAACGGATCTCCGTAATAAAACAGTGTAGTTTAGCCGTGTTTGAGCTCATTGGAATCGTTATGAGATGCACTCTGGGTGACTCTGGTAATGGTTCACTAAAAAGTTTAAAATAACTTTTAAAAAAATTAATACAACCGACTCCAAAAAACACTAAAAAGTAAAAAATAATTGCCTAACGTGTAATAGCTCAACATGAGACTACGTTTCTTATTGAACAAAGTAGACGGATTGCAATTTTTGTACTTTAGTCGGTGCCATTTCGTCAACTTTAGACAGTTTCTTCAGTTCAGTTCTTTCAGGACCGGAAGGCGCAGCGTGGGTAGACCCCCGACAAGGTGGACTGATGACCTGGTAAAGGTCGCGGGAGTCCGCTGGATGTGGGTGGCGCAAGACCGGTCATTGTGGCACTCTTTGGGGGAGGCCTATGTCCAGCAGTGGACGTCTTTCGGCTGATATGATGATGATGATGATGATGATGAGACAGTTTCTTTGGATGGCACTGTCTTCAAAAATTTAGGCGCGTTAGGCAATTATTTTTTACTTTTTAGTGTTTTTTGGAGACAGTTTTCTTTTTTAATATTTTTTTTTATAAAATGTTTCTATTAAGTAAACTGAGTTATCTTAAGGATTTAAGGCAATTTCCCTCCAGGGCCCATAATTTTTTTCCACCCTGTATACTAATGATACAACACGCTCAGAATAGTTTCTTAATACCTATTCTTAGTATAATTCAAAATACCCTTATGTAGTGAAGATTAAAGACAAATAAGCTATATTATACTTAGTTGTCGGCGGCCTTATTCTTCTTATCTGTAAGCGACACAATGCTGTGGCGAATATGAGACGCTTCTATACTTAGAGTTCCTACTTTTATGTCACGACTCACGAGCGCTGGGTGAGCCATGGTTGTGTGTTGAGCTATACTATACATGCACATTGTCTATGTGTACGTCAGCGTAAGAGCTATGAGTTTAAGTTGTCTATGTGTTCGTATATGTAACAACTACAACAATGGCCAACCCGCGCTCGTGAGATAAACGATAACAGCACGCGTGTCGTGTTACCAAAGCTACTGTTTCGCGACGCCATTGATGCTATATCTTATTGATAGTACTAGAGGCCTATTCGTCGGTTGTTAACTTCTAGTTCAGTTGAGTGGCGTGTATTGTCGCGGGCGCAGTGGCGTGCTCTCCACTCTCTCCAGCCCACACTCGCAGGCCTCCGAGTCTTCGTCGTCAGGTGTGCTGGCGCCCCACTGTCGGTCACAACATAGATATAGTATATACAAGTAGTTATAGATACGCCACCGACCGGGCGACCGGGGGTAAAGCGGGTAATACCCGATAATACCTGAATTCAGAACGTTTTAGAGCGGTAAGTACCTATATGTTCAACTCCCCTCCCCTAGTCAGGATTCTGAATTCAGGACAGTGTAATACCCGCTTACATCCCGCTTAAGAGAAAGAATATTCGTATAAAATTTGTACTAACTACCTACGCAATTTGACCGGTTTGCATGTCCAATGTATTGCTTATGGAAGTGTGCCTGTGCCTATAACCCGACCATGAAAAAATGCTCGGTCGGTGATAGAGACAAAACATGGCACTATAGGAATATAAATCACCGCAGCCTATAAACGCTTGCAACTCCAGGGGCGTCACACGCGCGTTGCCGACCCGAGTGACCCGACTTAGTTGAAGAAGTAATGTTGCCATGAATTAGCAGTTGCACACTGTGTCACTACTCAGAGCGCTCGTTCTACTGAGGACCTGCTAGCTAAATAAGTTAAGTAGGTACCTGAAATGTTGTATTTAAAATTCATTGCCATCTACCGGTTCGTAGCTATGCGCATTCGGTAAAGCTTAGCCACACACCGGAATCCCTCCCCTTTCGGGGCTGGCGAAAACAGGATCTTCTATCTCGGAACAAGCGTTGTGACACTTGTGACTCGCAACTCGCAATATATATTCGTATCTACAGCGTAGGCACACCTGTGATACGCGAACTGTGGGTAAGGTAAGTATGTGTGCGTGCGCTGTCGGTACACGCGTCAATTGTTTGCGCGGGTGCGTAGCGTGTAGCGCGGATAAATCGCGAGGCGCGACGGCACCCGACCGGCACAAGGCGGGTCCCTCAGGGACGAGGTAACTGACCTCGGTGCGGGGGGTTCGTGGCCATTCTGTATGTAATACTATTATACTATTCTGTGGCGTAACTACGTACTAACCTGCGTGGAGAGTGGATGTTTCTTAAGGCGGGTGTAGAGGAAGACGACGTAGATCAGGTTAGCCGCGCCAAGCACGCGGAGCGCTGTGGGGAACCCGCAGCGCCACGCCAGGAGCCCGCCCAGCGCGGGCCCTACAAGGTAAGTATAAGATGAAGAATATGATGTTGATGATGTAGTCTACCGAACTTGTGGCTACAGGTTAGTATTACAACTTGCACTTGAAGGAAGAGTGAACGGATTTTTTCGTTGTTTTTCAAAAACTCCCGCAGTGTCATTGGTCTTTTTTTCACAAACTGGAAGTGACACAAGCAAGGAACCAACGTGCTAGTCTGCAAACTTTAGCTAGGTGCTGGATTAGTGTTGGTTAGTGGTCTAAGTCTGTTGGATTTCTGGCTCCGTACCGATGGTTTTGTTCGTCAGTGGATCACGCGAAATGGTGCCCTGCAGCCTTCTCTCTTGAGTCGCGGTCCCTCATTGCTGATGATCTTAATTATTTCTGGATTTCGACATCCCGATGACTTGTCTCTATGGGTCTCGATCCATCGTAATTTGCTTGAAGATGTGGCTTCCTTAGCCTGATCTGTCCATCTAGTTGGTGAGCGTCCTCTAGCCCTCTTGGTCTTGATGCCTTCCATTCCACCAACCACGACCTGCAGCCTTACCTGGCGCACGCGCCAGCAGAGCGGGCACTAGCGCCGTGTCGCCCGCGCCCGCGTCCAATGATGCCCCTTACCTAGAGCGTAAGCAGCGCTGGAAGCGGCCTGCAGCAGCGCGGCGAGATGGGGGACCTGCCGCGGCGCGCGCGCCAGCAGCGCGGGCACTAGCGCCGCGTCGGCCGCGCCCAGCCCGCCGCCCAGCGCCGCGTGCGGCAGTGCCAGCCACCATACCTGCGTTACACGAAATATACATACACAAATAGTGCTACAGAATAATCACGTAGCCTCAAACCCAGATGGAAATTTCAATTCTTGTAAAAAGAGAAGAAAGTACATTTATACGCGGGGTGAGCTCACTTCACCGTCGGCCCCATCTATGCCCCCTGGCTATAGATGCTGGCCAACAGCAATCCCAGCATTAATAAAAAAACACAAAATCTATAACAAACAGGATATTACAAAACCGAATTTTGCCACGATATGGTCACAACTCAGCATTATGTCTAATATGCCTACAAACCTACCAACGTACGCGCGTTGCAGGTACGTAGGTAGGCATTAGGTACCAACCAATTTATTTCGAAACTTGTCAAACTAGTGTGTTTGATATAATATAACTGTACATACCGAGGGCGCGTGGGGAAGCGCGAGCGCGGCGGCGCCGACGGCGACTTGGCCCGCCAGCGCCACGCGCTCGGCGCCCAGCGCGCGCGCCGCCAGCCCCGCGCACGACGTCGCCACCAGGTAGCCCGCGCTGTCCGGCACGAACACGAACCCCGTCTGCCAACGCTGTGTACAATAGTACATTACTTATCAAGGGCGATAAAACAAAGAATGTCTCAGATCGCAGGTATTTTACGCCCGAGCCGAAGGCAAGGGCGATAAATATGCGATCTGAGGCTTTCTTTATTATCGCCCGTGGTAAGTACAAAATTTTATATCACCCCCTGGCCAGGAAATGGTTTTTTTCGCGCGCGGAGCGTGCGATAATGGCCACTTTATGGCCAGGTGTGACATAAAATCATTACATACTTTAGTCAAGGTAAACAATCCATTTAAGCCATTAACGCCCATCGTCTTATGAATCAGACAATGTGCCCGGCGCCGCGTTAACAGCACAGGCGAGCCGCGGACGCCGCAGCCGAAGAGCTCTGGGTATCACGTCAAACATGGTTCCGTCGGCTCAACGCGCCCACATGAAACGCATGAATGAGGATTTAATATATGGATGTAGATAATTATTAGGCATGCCTCTCATTATGTAGCAGTTGCATAAACTACTATGAAAATTGCGGGATACAGAGCTTGGTACCTGTCCCTTGGTCTATCAATGAGGGACCTGCAACTAGGGTTGCCAACCGTCCCGCCTCAGGCGGGACGTCCCGTTTCCAGCACCCTAGACGATGCGTCCCGCAGAAGATGCGTGCAGGACGCCAATTGTCCCGTTTTCAGGCCTCGGTAGAATTATAAGAACTGGAGTGAACATTTCGTTTCATTTCAGGAAAGAGTGCACAACTTCGATAAATGTAAATAAGTAATTTGTATCCCGCTCCCGGAGGACCGTACTTGTAATAGGATAACTTTAGCTCGGAAATCATCCATTAAGAACGTATATCTCGCGGGAATAAATAATGTATCCTACATCACAATTATACGTTAACAATATTGATAGAGTGCGCGAGTCTCACATTTTTTAGCCAAATCCCGCAATTCTACAACAAATGTCCCGCAAATCGGAGCACATAACCTTGGCAACCCTACCTGCAACTGCAATGGACAGTCGATAGTGTGATGGTGAGAGACGCAGCGGGGTGACAGGGTACCTGCGGATGGAAGCGCGCGCGGATCCACGGCGGCAGCGTGGGCTCGAGCGCGGCCATGACGCAGGTGGTGAGCAGCACGCAGCCCGCGCAGGCGGCCGCCGGCGCCGCGCAGCCCGCGCCGCGCACGCCGCCCCACGCGCCGCCAGTCACCTTACCGCAATAGTATAGTTTATGCAACTGCTACATAAAAGAGGCATTAAAACACGAGTGTGGTTTTATGAAACGAGCCGAAGGCGAGACTGGCGAGAGTCAGAATAAGATCACGCGAGTGTTTTCATGCTTAGTTATGTGGATCACTTAAATAATAGTTAGCCTGATAAAAAACAGCACTACAAACGACACGACAACCCGTGATCTTTCGGCTCGAAACTTTACAACTACATACATTACATTACTATATTCTGTAAAACCAAAGCGTCTCTCGGTTAATTATTGACGATGATGATTCAGCTAAAAGACGATTTCCCAAAGCACGCACTTTTGATAAAACTAACCAAAATGTAATAACTTGTAAGCTTATAACGACTAGATAAGTTATTTAATTACTCACCCGATTAAATTCCTCTTTACGTAAGAATACGTACTGTAGAGCTGAAATCACAAGAAATGGTAAATATAATTTATAATTTTAACACGCCGAATGATAGGTAGAATTAGAATCATAAGTTCATAACATACAAAATTACGGTTAAATACCTAAAGATTCCTTCCTACGTACCTAAGTCAGCAACAAGCGCAGCACCCAACAACAGAAAATTCCAGGTGGCATCCAGCACCCCGCCCGCTGGGTAACCAACCAGTACGCCTGCGAAACCAATTAACATGATAGTGAAGGAGCAAGATTTGTTTTTGTGGTGATAGTATATTTGTACCGATCCATATTGTTATAGTTCAGTCAAATCAACAAAATAAATGAAATCGTCCAACACGACCACGCGGACGGTTACACTGGAAACTCTACGAGCTTGCGCTCCAGTCAGATTGGTTGAGCGGCTAGAACTGAATCTGAGGTTAATTTAAGCAGTAACGCTACTAACGCAAACTACAAATTTAGAAATAAAGGAAAAATTGAAAAACTTACCGTAATGAAGCCTGAGTCTTCTGATAGATGTCGCTGTACTCCTCCCTTAACCCTTAAGGCGTTGTATACATGAAGGAAGGATTGACGAATTTCAAGCCGGGTAGTAATCGCACCTATAGCTCAGTTGGCTAGAGCGACTGGCCGCGAGTGCCGGGAGGTCGCAGGTTCGAATTCTGCTCGGTGCCTAAGTTTTTCAATTTTTCCTTTATTTTTAAATTTGTAGTGAATCTGAGGTGTCAGTGTAATCGGGCTACTGGGAATTTTGTCGCTGGTTCACTAAACTTAGCCTAGCTGAGAATCCAGCAAGAAACTCAGCTAGGCCCGATCTAGGTGGGACTGACTCTATCCGGTAGGTATGCAGCGGTACCGGGACGAATAGGAACTATATGTGTCTAAGTAGTTGCGATTGCGCGGTAGACGTCATTCTTCTGTTTCTACCCTTCGGTAGCAGACATACCGAGCGCGACGGCGCCCAGCAGCGCGGGCAGCCGCCGCGGCGCGCAGGCGGCGGCCAGCGCCAGCCCCGCCACGCCCGCCAGCGCCGAGCCCATGCCGTGCAGCACGCGCCCTGCGCCCGCGCACCTGCTCACATCAGAATACTTAATAGTACCTACATTTACATTCAGTCCTGCTGCTGCTCCTCGCTGCCGTTAATAATTCATACCAACACAATACATACCTACTGCCCTACTACTCAATTCGCTTTCAAGTTTCGGCAATGGCAGACGTCGAAACTGAGCGACGGAGCAGAATGAAACACTGCTGATCGCGCTGCCGGTCCCTTACTTTGACTTCCGCACATAAAAACCGCTCTTTTGGGGAGCGGCGCCGGGCAGCGCGAGTGGCAATGGCAGTTGGCATGAGAAGTATCGTGTTTACTTACTTACACACTCGTCTTGCCCCCTTCCCTGCTTACTTCGGCTGAATGTAACATAGCTTAACTGTTTTAATCAGTGAAATTCAACATTTCATATCCTGTGCTAGGTACCTACATGTACATCTTCTTTCATGTCTAGTGTCCGAAGAAAGTTACGGCGTCGGCCAGGTTTCGATCAACGTATGTATGATTATGATTTCGGTTTCGAAAATCGTGTTTTGGTCGGACACTGGGCCTGTAACTCCGACCATCGAAATCCGAACTTCGTATAGCGCCGTCGTAGGGGACGGCATGATACGGATTTCTAGTTTCGGAGTA
This sequence comes from Cenopis cana, assembly GCA_951800055.1. NCBI lineage: Eukaryota > Metazoa > Arthropoda > Insecta > Lepidoptera > Tortricidae > Cenopis > Cenopis cana. Next base: position 11,544,730 of record OX637473.1, read on the forward strand.
CAGGCCTGGACACTACGTACCAAACTCCGCCGCCCGCGCCGCACGCCGCGAACACGGCCGCCGCGCCGGCCAGCAGCGCCGTGCCGGCCGCCAGCGCGCGCGCCGCGCCGCCGCACGCCGCGCGCGCCGCCCACGGTGCCGCTGCCAACTGCGCGGCTGCCTTCGCCCCGAGCACCACGCCCACGACTGCCGTGCTTCCACCGCGACGGACGCTCTCCACTGGCACACCCATCATAATGATTATTGAAGATCTAATATAAGACCACAGGCTACCCTTTTTTTTATCTGTCTGTGGCTGTGTTGGCCAGGCCCAATAAAGCGATAGGAGTGCGCGGTGGAGAGTGGCCTGGGGAAAATCCAGCGGAAACCTCCGACACGACCACGCGGGCGGTTTAAACACTGGAATACTCTAAGAGTTTGCGCTCCAGTGAGATTGGTTGAGCTGCTACAACCGAATCTGAGGTGTCAGTGGAATCGGGCTTTTGTCGCCGATTCAATAATAGGTCCAACCCGACCTGAGTCGAACTGACTCTACCAGGTATGCGGCGGTACCTGGACGAATAGAGACTATGGGTCGGTTGCACCAACATACGAACACAGGCCGGTTATCGTCAAATATGGCGCCGGCAGCTGTCATCCCATAGAAACTTGTCAAACTTTCCATACAAACACCGAGCTTACGATTACAGACGGTTTGGTGCAACCCAGCCTATATGTGTCTGTTGTCGCGATCACGCGGTACAGGCTACACATAGAACAGACTATGCTCTTAGCAAATTACCTAAGGTATGCGGAGAGTCTGTATCGTTGGCTCGAGCTATGGCGTGGCGTACGGTGTGGTTGAGCAGTGCGGCCAGCGGCGGCGGGGCCTCTTGCGTCGCCCAGCGCGCCAGCTCGCCGTCGCGAACCCAGTCCGGGATGATGGGCACTACACACATCACAAACTCGTCACAAAAATACTTACCCGGTCCGGTGCCTACAATGAGGAAGAGGTACAATAAGTGTTCTCTCTTGGCCTGCAAGGTTAGTGCCTTCGATAGTAGAGGCAGTGGCGTCTCTAGCCCATGTAGCGCCTGTGTGGAAATCATTACGCTAGCGCTCTCTAGTACGCTTTAAGACCACTGCGCCACTGCTGTGGATAGATTGTAGGCTGTTCTAACTTATAATACCTATTTCAAATTATATTTAAACTCACCTAGCACTGTCAGAAGAACATTGTCAAGGAAGAATGTGAGGTAGACAAGCGCGAAGGCAAGGAAACCTCGCTCCTCGGCGCTCATGCCGCGTCCGTGTCGTATCACACAATGCCGCGACGATGAACTGTCTCCAACGACCACAAAACAGAATCATCCAATAATGGCATAAAGACATTGAAACTGTATACTGTCCCTGTCATTCTTCTTACTAACGTAAGGAAAGGCGATACCTACTGTTCAGTTTCACATGTTCACCCTCTCCGGGTGCCAGGCAAGTACCTATTCACGAAGCTCGACAACTGCCTCAGGCGAACCATATACGTCTGGCATCCGATTAAGCTCAGTTTTCACGGATTTCGATTTACATTATGAGCGGGTGTAAGCTGAAGTGGATTGTGAATGGCACAGCTGTACAGGCGTGATAACAGAAGCAATCAGCCCCCAATCAGTGTTCGGTGGCGCGTGTGCCCCACCCTGCGTAACACGATCACCCGCTTTCTGCACATCCACTTACCGCTGCCACTCTTCAAACTTTAAAATATAATGAATGGAACAATCTGAACAATACAAGCTGTAAAATAAAAACATTGTGCTCTATTTATAAGTACTACTGCCGATCGTTCTGGTGAGATTAGATGGTGGCAAACCGTGTTTAATGAAAACCTAATAATGCGTTAAATAAGCAAATTAAACGGGTCAACCTCGGAATGAGAGATAACAAACTGGAAACTTGTATTTGACGTTCTATAAGCTGCCTCAAAAATCACTGTAAATCTCATGTACGCTTCGCAAGTTTTTCAAGGTCAAAAGTCACAATTTTCGGTTTTTCGCGATTATCTCAGTTTCTATAACTCTGACGATGTTCAATTTGTAGGGCACTAAATTTACAATAGATTTGGTAAAGACCATTTTTTCATGCGCTCAACCGTTTTTGACAACCCTAGCAGTTTTGAATCGATTTACGCAGCTCGTAGTACCTACAGCTTGTAAGCTCGAAATACGGTCCCATCTAGCAGAAAGCACGAAACTTGGCATGCATGTAGCGTTCATATATGTGCATCAAAATTTTTAGGGACACACGTTGACAAACTGCTATATAACATTGCCCACTCATATTATGCAAGAATTTACATAGGTAGGATCGAAAGGTTTACATGGAAAGCCATCATTAGGTACCCAAAATCTAAGACTGATCAACCGCATAGGAGCTATAGTTTCGTCAAAAATCAAAATGGGCATTGTTGACAAAAGTCCAGATAACTTTACCCTTTTAAAATGTCAATTTAAAAATTATTTCTTCTTACTATTATCAAAATAAGCATGGTAGGTGAAAAAAAGGTTAAGGCTATCATAGAAAAAAAATTGAGGAATTCACGTTTTCATGGAAGAAGCGGGCAAAGTTGGCCTATTTTACGGTATTGCTTTTTCCGGACCTTTCCGGAGAATATCCCGGCAAGGGCACATCACTAGCCAACTCGCGAGGCGGGTCTCATCTGCGTCGTTGGGAGCCTTCCTGTTTATTGTATTAAATCGATAAAGGAGACCCCCTTATTCAAACGATTTATTAGGTAGGTAACGTAACGGATCGTTTTCTTACAAATATGAAATCTGGTTTCCGTACAACAGATAAAGACGGTAGTTTATCGATAATAGGGTATTAAACTAAGGTAAAAATAAATTATTTATTACTTGACTAATAAAAGATCTAACGAAAATACTCGAAAAACATGAATAATTTATTTATTTTAGCTAATTGAAAGATTTTACAAGCATAAAGATCAAAAAAGGACGCTGAGTTGAACAAACCTACTCACACTGTCTTAGTGACGTCACTGAGACAGTATTTCCCTACAAACTTCATATTAACAAATCGTTTTTGACATTTAATAAAAAGTTGCTGATTTGACTATGGGTTTAATACCGTATTATTGTACCTTTTCAATCAGTCTGTGTCATTTCATTCCGAAAATATACTCCAATAAAGAAATGATAATAAATATTTATGTCACACCTGGCCATAAAGTGGCCATTATCGCACGCTCCGCGCGCGAAAAAACCCACTTCCTGGCCAGAGGGTGACATAAAATTTTGTACTTACCACGGGCGATAATAAAGAAAGCCTCAGATCGCATATTTATCGCCCTTGCCTTCGGCTCGGGCGTAAAATACCTGCGATCTGAGACATTCTTTGTTTTATCGCCCTTGGTAAGTAATGTACTATTGTACCTACTTAGGTAGGTACTTATATGTATAAAATTAAACACCGAAAATTCAGTGGTAAGGAGCTATTTCACAAGCATGTTCCGTGAATACCTACGTAGGTTAGATAGATCCATCCTGCTCGAAGGACACAAATTCTTATAAGTAATCAGCAGCCATAGGCTCGGGCGTCAAATACCTGCGATCTGAGACAGTCTTTGTTTTACCGCCCTTGGTAAGTAATAATGTGCTATTCTATTGTGTTGCTGATAAATTGTATATATCTCTATAATAAAACATGAAATGCTCAGATCAGATGAAATGCAAGGAAGAGCGAAACGCAATAGTATTTATATGTTATCTGTGGTTTGTCAAGTCACGGTCAAGTCAACTGTCAGGCTGTCACGTCATGACGTCACGTCATTTCAATTTCATATTCATTCATCGCATCGAGTGAGTGGCGAAGTGTGGTGGACGGTCAGGGCGCTCTCGGAGCCCGAGTAGTTTAGTGAGTGGAGCGGCGGACCTGCCATGTGTCTCCACACCCGTTAACAGCCAACGTTGCTACCCGAGCATAACACTCGCATGGTGAGTACACTTTACATTCTCATTCATTCAAGATCCATCTAAACTGTCCAAACAGGAATCCACAGAAAAATATATTTTTATATTATTGACATTCATGCGGTGCATTGGTCAAAACTTAGTGTAAACTGTCTTAGAACTGCGTCAATCATTGTATCATAAAACCTGCACAGTTATCATTGTATTGTTGTTGTGTTATTTTCTGTGAAATATAGTCATGTCCGTGTTGCATTGATTAGCTTGTTTCTTAAGACTGTCTAGCCACTGTCTAGAATGTATTATTAAATAATATTGTCATGCTGATCACTTGATACATAGCACACTTGTTTTGTTTCAATATTCCTGCTCATTTCAGCATAATAATCAATAAACTTCCTTCCCTGTTATGGTTTTAAAATTCATTGTTTGTGACTCAACTGTGTTTGTTTGTATTGAATCATTGATTTCTTTGATGTTGTTTACCTACTACTGCCGTGACTGAGTCAGCAATGTTTGGGCTACTATCCAATTTTCTGCCATCTTTCACCTTGGGAATGAATTCTGGGATAAAAAATGTCTTTCTCTAGGACTCTATCACTGTTTAAATTGCAAATTTCATAAAAATTGGGCTATGGTTGCTGTGTTAATCGCAAGCAAAATAAATAAATATTTGTAGACAATCTTACACAAATCAACCTAATCCCAAACTAAGCAAAGCGACAATATACATTCTTATATAGATAAATAGATACTTAAATACATAGAAGATATCCAAGACCCAAGCCCCAATAATGCCCCGGCCGGGAATCAAACCCGGGACCTGCAGCTTCGTAGGCAGGATCACTACCAACGAAGCTAAAGCGGTCGTCAAAAATAAAAATAAAAATTTTCAGTAGTTTTCGGTAAATAAAAATTTTCAAGTTCTTACAATTTAAGCGGGTATTACACTGTCCTGAATTCAGGACGATTAGAAGGGTTCGGACCTATACGTTAGAGCGAGATGCTCCAACTCCCATCCACTAGTCAGGATTCTGAATTCAGGACAGTGTAATACTAATACCCGTTTTACGGAAGGCAAATACCTAAAACTACCTACATATACAAACTTGCAACCTATTTACTTAGTTGTAGGATGAAACTTACATCATCTTCATCAAACTTAAGAGCTATGCTCTTGTCGGTGGAGAGATCGCAGGTCTTCTCGGTTCTCTGCCAGTCTTTTAGCATCCTGATACGATGCGGCACCAATTTTCTCTTTCACTTGGTTGAAGTACGTCAATCTCGGTCTACCTCTTCCCCTTCTTCCTTCAATTTACAAATGGGTACTTTAATTATAATTAGACAACTGTTTTAGCCTAGGTTATAGTGACCCTGCCTATGAAGCTGGAGGCCCCGGGTTTGAATCCTGTCCTGTCAGGGCATTTATTTGTGTGAAGAGCACAATTTACATATTTTGTTCTTCATGCATGTTTTCTATGTATTTTAGTATCTATTTTATCTACATAAGTATGTATATTGTCGCCTCCCCATACCATAATCTTTGCTTAGTTTGAGACTAGGTTGATTTGTGTAAGGTTGTTCATAAATATTTATATTTATTAAGTGAGCATATTTTAATCTGTATATAATATTTCAGCCATCTCGGATGTCACATAGTACTTAAAATAAACACTATGAATGACATGACAAAATCATGTACGTGACGTGTCGGTATCAATAAATCCGAAGTATGGCTAAACAAGGGAAACTTTGCGCAATTCAGTAGGTTTTATGCCCGCATTGTCTTGTGAATATGGGCCATCACCCATCAAGTATTATCCGGACTGATACCATGTATACATATAGTTCCCTATGACTTGTCCTGGTGGGAGCCCAACGTTGTCTCTTTTAAAATATTGACATATTTAAGATTGACAGTTGACACATTCAACAATTGAAACTGAATGTGTATTGAATAGACTATTCTATGTCCCACTGACGGCACTGACATGATTTGTTTTGAAAATAGTATTGGCTTGATATACATATTTTGCTGGCTTCCTGCAGTCAGGTGCAGGTGGATAGGTTGATTTCCTCATGTTACGATTTATAACATAGTGTAAGTGTGGCTATATGAATAGTAAACAGTCGAATGATCACAACAACAAGTAATTTTAAATAGTAAATTAAAAACTATCATCATAATTCTTGTTTTACTAAACAATTTTTTATTATTATTATTATAGCTTTGTTTGTTCCACAGTCCTTTTAGGTTCTTTTCTTTTTTTTTTTTTTTTTTTAACTAAAATTTGTTTTGGGGAAGACTGCAGATCCCATCTGCTGGGTGAAAGCCTCCTCACTTTTTCTCCACTCCTTCCTGTCCTGGGCTTTTTGGAGCCAGTTTTTTCCTGCTACAGAGGAAATGTCGTCTATCCACTTCTTCCTGGGCCTTCCTGGGCGTCTCCGTCCTATAGGTCCCGTCCATTTTGTCGTTTCTAGTGTCCATCTTCTGTCCCCATATCTGGCTATATGACCTGCCCATTGCCATTTTAGATGGAGAGTTTGTTGAAGAGCGTCTGTTAGTTTGGTCCTTCGACGTATTATTTCGCTCCTGATTTTCTGTATTCTTCTTATATTTAATATACTTCTCTCCATAGATCTTTGACAGGTTGTTATGGCGTTACATGCTTTTTTTGTGTATATCCAAGTTTGGCTTCCATAAGTTAGACTTGGCAGGATACAGGTGTCCAATACGATTTTCTTATGTGCTATGCTGTAATCACCTTTCAAGATTTCTTTCTGGGACCAGAACTTTTTCCAGGCTATGTTCACGCGTCTGTCTACTTCTTCCTCGTTGTTGCATGGACTGAAAGATATGCGTTTACCCAAGTATATGTATTCATTTACATATTCAATTTCAGTCCCTGCTACATTAATTATTCTTCTTCGACTATTCGTCATAGCTTTGGTTTTTGATGTATTCATGTGTAGTCCTACTTTCTTGCTTTCCGTGTCTAGGGTGTTCATCATGTCTTCTAGTTGGGTTGCAGATTCTGCGAAGATAATAATGTCGTCTGCAAAGCGTAGATGTGTTAGACGTCTATCCAGTATGTTGATTCCTTTATTTTTCCACTGTATGTTCTTGAAAACTTCTTCTAGTACTGTTATAAACAGTTTCGGCGAGAGTGGATCTCCTTGTCGGACCCCTTTGCCTATAGCTATCTCCTCTCCTTTCCTCTCCATTTTCACTCGGCTTACACTTTGGCTGTATATGTTTATTAAGATGTTTATGTATGTTTTGTTGATTTTACATTTTTTCAGGGCCTGCCAGATAGAGCTGTGTGTAATGCTATCGAAGGCTTTTGAGTAGTCTATAAAGGCTATATAGAGGGGGTAATTATATTCTATGTATTTTGCTATTATTTGATCCAAGGTGTGGATATGGTCTATAGTTGAATATCCGGACCTGAATCCAGCCTGTTCAATAGGTTGGTGTGCATCTATATTTGGCGTTAGTCGGGTCTGTAGTATGGATGTGAAGAGTTTGTAGATACTGGACAGCAAACTGATTGGGCGATAGTTGCCAACATCTAGCGGGTTTCCCTTCTTGTACAATAGGATGATATCAGAGCTGCACCACTGTTTGGGGACGGTTTCTTGATATAAGACCATGTTGTATAATTGAGCAAGGTAGGGTAGCAGTAGTGGGGCTCCAATTTTGAGTGCTTCGTTACTGATATTGTCGGGACCCGGGCTCTTTTCGGGTTTTAAATGAGATATATGTTTGGATATTTCTACTTCGGATATTGGTTCTACTATTTCCTGGTTGTTCTGGTTTGGTTCCAAGAAGGTTGTATTGTCGGGTTCTTTATCTGGTTTCTTATATAAATTTTTGTAGAAATTGGTAGCATGTGTGATAACGTCCTTTCTATTTTTTGTTTCTTGTTCTCCATCTTGTAACTTTTGTATCCAATCTTTATGATTTTTGAGTTCTTTATAAGCTCGTTTGGAGCTTCTGTTGGTAGTTAAATTTCTTTTGATCGTTTCTTGTCTGTGACTTCCGTAATCTTTTCTAATAGCTTTATTTGTCTTTTTAAATATGTTTTTTAGTTCTGTTTTTATTTCTTTTGTCTTATTTTCTGTTGCTAATAATTCTGTGCGTTTTTTAATAAGTTCTATTGTTTCTTGCCGTAGTATTTCCTTCTTCTTTTGTCCATCATTATTGCTTTTTAGGCTATTTGTTATTGCTTTTTCTAGGTTATCATAATAGGTTTGTGTGTCTTTATGTTCTTTATTCGGGAAATGTGTCAGTAAATTTTCGTTTAAATCTTGTAGATATTTGTTTTTTTCTTGTTCTGTTGATGGTGGTTTTGGTAATGATCTGTAGGCCTTTCTGCTTTTTTTAGGTGTTTCAAGTAAGAAGGAGGCCCTTAGAAGCCTGTGGTCTGATGGGAAGGACAATTTGTTTAGAATTCCCACATTTGTAATTTGTTTTGGCTTATTACATAGGATGTAGTCAATCTCATTCTTTGTTTTATTGTCAGGTGATACCCATGTCCATCTTCGTTGTTGTTTCTTTTTGAAATATGTGTTCATGATAGATAAGTTTTGTTCACAAGCATATTGTAGTAGCCGTTTTCCTCTTTCATTTCTTTCGCCATAACCATACTTTCCCATTAATAGGTGTTCGGATTTCTTTGGTTGACCTATTTTAGCGTTGAAATCGCCTATGACTAGTACGTTTGTATCCTGTGTGTCTTGAGCGCTCTTGAGTTCATCATAGAATTTCTGCATTTCCTCCTCCTTCGCTCTTTCGGTAGGTGCGTAGGCTTGTATTATTGTTATAGGTTGATTTCCAATTTTTAATTTCAACACTGCTACTCTTTCCGATATTCCAATGAAATCAATGATATTCTGTTTTAGTGCTTTCTTTATTAAGAAACCAACTCCATGGAATCCTTTCGTTTCTCCTATATAACACAATATAAAGTCTTGATGTTCTTCGATTTTACATCCTGTTCGTCTTACTTCTGCGAGTCCAATTATGTCATACTCAATTTTTTCTAGGGCTTGTGTTAAATCTAGCAATCTTTCTTGTGATGATAGTGATCTCACATTGTATGTGCATATTTTGAGTCAGGGATCGGATACCGGTATTATTTTCAAACCGGTTTCGGCCATTGACCCCAAACCGAAATGAATAGCGTTTGTGGTTTCGTTCTTGTTTCTGGTTTTCGGCACTCAAAACCGGTTAGTGAAGGAACTGTTCTGGGCCCAATTTCGTTTCCGTGGAACGAAATTAACCGGTTTTCGACGGAGACAGCCAGTCTTAACTCGAATTTTTGACAGAGGCCGCCAAGGGTTACTATTATCCGCAGCGGGAGTGCGCTTACAATTTATTTAAAAGCTAATTTATAATTTGATATTAAATTTTACCACTAGACCTGATGTCGAGGGTCTGATGATGCAGCCGGAAGAGAGCCACTGGAACTGCCTAACGGAAAGTGATAAAGTAGTCGAGTTTGGGCTTGTTTGTTTTGTTGTCTTGAGTACTTACCAATGGACCTGATGTTGAGGGTCTGATGATGCAGTCGGAAGAGAGGTACTGGAACTGCCTAACGGAAAGTGCTACGATAGTCGAGTTTGGGCTTGTTTGTTTTGTTGTCTTGAGTACTTACCAATAGACCTGATATCGAGGGTCTGATGATGCAGCCGGAAGAGAGGCACTGGAACTGTCTAACGGAAAGTGATAAAATAGTCGAGTTTGGGATTGTTTGTTTAGTTGTCTTGAGTACTTACTAATGGCCCTGATGTAGAGGGTCTGATGATGCAGCCAGAAGAGAGCCACTGGAACTGCCTAACGGAAAGTGATAATGTAGTCGAGTTAGGGCTTGTTTGTTTTGTTGTCTTGAGTACTTACCACTGGACCTGATGTCGAGGGTCTGATGATGCAGCCGGAAGAGAGGCACTGGAACTGCCTAACGGAAAGTGATAAAGTTGTCGAGTTTGGGCTTGTTTGTTTTGTTGTCTTGAGCACTTACCCCTGGACCTGATGTCGAGGGTCTGATGATGCAGCCGGAAGAGAGGCACTGGAACTGCCTAACGGAAAGTGATAAAGTTGTCAAGTTTGGGCTTGTTTGTTTTGTTGTCTTGAGTACTTACCACTGGACCTGATGTCGAGGGTCTGATGATGCAATCGGAAGAGAGGTACTGGAACTGCCTAACGGAAAGTGATAAAGTAGTCGAGTTTGGGCTTGTTTGTTTTGTTGTTTTGAGTACTTACCAATGGACCTGATGTCGAGAGTCTGATGATGCAGCCAGAAGAGAGCCACTGGAACTGCCTAACGGAAAGTGATAAAGTAGTCTAGTTTGGGCTTGTTTGTTTTGTTGTCTTGAGTACTTACCCCTGGACCTGATGTCGAGGGTCTGATGATGCAGCCGGAAGAGAGGCACTGGAACTGCCTAACGGAAAGTGATAAAGTAATCGAGTTTGGGCTTGTTTGTTTTGTTCTCTTGGGTACATACCACTGGACCTAATGTCGAGAGTCTGATGATGCTGCCGGAAGAGAGCCAGTGGAACTGCCTAAAGGACAGTGCTACGGTAGTCGAGTTTGGGCTTGTTTGTTTTGTTGTCTTGAGTACTTACCACTGGACCTGATGTCGAGGGTCTGATGATGCAGTCGGAAGAGAGGCACTGGAACTGTCTAACGGAAAGTGATAAAGTAGTCGAGTTTGGGCTTGCTTGTTTTGTTGTCTTGAGTACTTAGCACTGGACCTGATGTCGAGGGTCTGATGATGCAGTCGGAAGAAAGGCACTGGAACTGCCTGATGATAAGTGCTACGATAGTCGAGTTTGGGCTTGTTTGTTTTGTTGTCTTGAGTACTTACCACTAGACCTGATATCGAGGGTCTGATGATGCAGCCGGAAGAGAGGCACTCGAACTGTCTAACGGAAAGTGATAAAGTAGTCGAGTTTGGGCTTGTCTGTTTTGTTGTCTTGAGTACTTACCACTGGACCTGATGTCGAGGGTCTGATGATGCAGCCGGAAGAGAGGCACTGGAACTGTCTAAAGGAAAGTGATAAAGTAGTCAAGTTTGGGTTTGTTGATCATGTTGTCTTGAGTACTTACCACTAGACCGGATGTTGAGTGTCTGATGATGCAGCCGGAAGAGAGGCACTGGAACTGTCTAACAGAAAGTGATAATCTAGTCGAGATTGGGCTTGTTTGTTTTGTTGTCTCGAGTACTTACCACTAGACCTGATGTTGAGTGTCTGATGATGCAGCCGGAAGAGAGGCACTGGAACTGTCTAACGGAAAGTGATAAAGTAGTCGAGTTAGGGCTTGTTTGTTTTGTTGTCTTGAGTACTTACCACTGGACCTGATGTCGAGGGTCTGATGATGCAGCGGGAAGAGAGGCACTGGAACTGCCTAACGGAAAGTGATAAAGTAGTCGAGTTTGGGCTTGTTTGTTTTGTTGTCTTGAGTTCTTACCACTGGACCTGATGTCGAGGGTCTGATGATGCAGCCGGAAGAGAGGCACTGCAACTGCCTAACGGAAAGTGACAAAGTATTCGAGTTTGGGCTTGTTTGTTTTGTTGTCTTGGGTACTCACCACTAGATCTGATGTCGAGGGTCTGATAATGCAGCCGGAAGAAAGGCACTGGAACTGCCTAACGGAAAGTGATAAAGTAGTCGAGTTTGGGCTTGTTTGTTTTGTTGTCTTGAGTACTTAGCACTAGACCTGATGTCGAGCGTCTGATTGTGCAGCCGGAAGAGAGCCACCGGAACTGCCAAACGGACGGAACGGACTACTTTATCCCTTACCGTTAGGCAGTTCCAGTGGCTCTCTTCCGGCTGCATCATCAGACCCTCAACATCAGGTCCAGTGGTAAGTGCTCAAGATAACAAAACAAACAAGCCTAAACCCGACTACCGTAGCACTTTCCGTTTGGCAGTTCCGGTGGCTCTCTTCCGGCTGCATCATCAGACCCTCGACATCAGGTCTAGTGCTAAGTACTCAAGACAACAAAACAAACAAGCCCATACTCGACTACTTTATCACTTTCCGTTAGGCAGTTCCAGTGGCTCACTTCCGGCTGCATCATCAGACCCTCAACATCAGGTCCAGTGATAAGTACTCAAGACAACAAATCAAACAAGCCCAAACTCGACTACTTTATCACATTCCGTTAGGCAGTTCGAGTGGCTGTCTTCCGGCTGCATCAGCAGACCCTCGAAATCAGGTCTAGTGGTAAGTACTCAAGACAACAAAACAAACAAGCCCAAACTCGACTACTTTATCACATTCCGTTAGGCAGTTCGAGTGGCTGTCTTCCGGCTGCATCAGCAGACCCTCGAAATCAGGTCTAGTGGTAAGTACTCAAGACAACAAAACAAACAAGCCCAAACTCGACTACTTTATCACATTCCGTTAGGCAGTTCGAGTGGCTGTCTTCCGGCTGCATCAGCAGACCCTCGAAATCAGGTCTAGTGGAAAGTACTCAAGACAACAAAACAAACAAGCCCAAACTCGACTACTTTATCACTTTCCGTTAGGCAGTTCCAGTGCCTCTCTTCCGGTTGCATCATCAGACCCTCCACATCGGTCCAGTGGTAAGTACTCAAGACAACAAAACAAACAAGCCCAAACTCGACTACTTTATTACTTTCCGTTAGGCAGTTGCAGTGCCTCTCTTCCGGCTGCATCATCAGACCCTTGACATCGGTCCAGTGGTAAGTACTCAAGAGAACAAAACAAACAAGCCCAAACTCGACTACTTTATTACTTTCCGTTAGGCAGTTCCAGTGCCTCTCTTCCGGCTGCATCATCAGACCCTCGACATCAGGTCCAGTGGTAAGTACTCAAGACAACAAAACAAACAGGCCCAAATTCCACTCCTTTATCACTTTCCGTTAGGCAGTTCCAGTGGCTCTTTTCCGGCAGCATCATCAGACCCTCGACATCAGGTCCAGTGGTAAGTACTCAAGACAACAAAACAAACAAGCCCAAACTCGACTACTTTATTACTTTCCGTTAGGCAGTTCCAGTGCCTCTCTTCCGGCTGAATCATCATACCCTCGACATCGGTCCAGTGGTAAGTACTCAAGACAATAAAACAAACAAGCCCAAACTCAACTACTTTATCACTTTCCGTTAGGCAGTTCCAGTGACTCGCTTCCGGCTGCATCATCAGACCCTCGACATCAGGTCCAGTGGTAAGTACTCAAGAGAACAAAACAAACAAGCCCAAACTCGACTACTTTATCACTTTCCGTTAGGCAGTTCCAGTGACTCTCTTCCGGCTGCATCATCAGACCCTCGAAATCAGGTCCAGTGGTAAGTACTCGAGACAACAAAACAAACAAGCCCAAACTCGACTACTTTATCACTTTCCGTTAGGCAGTTCCAGTGACTCTCTTCCGGCTGCATCATCAGACCCTCGACATCAGGTGCAGTGGTAAGTACTCAAGACAACACAACAAACGAGCCCCATCTCGACTACCGTAGCACTTTCCGTTAGGAAGTTCCAGTGGCTGTCTTCCGTTCCGGCGGCATCATATAAATTAGCTTCTAATCTAAATTATAAGCGCACACGCGCCGCGGGGCCCGCGGGTGATGGTATTACCTGACGACAAAGCCTTCAAAAGTGAGAAAGTGACAGTCGTGACATTTTAAACCGGTTTAATAAAGTTCCACGGAACGTTAAAATTCCGTTCTCCTAGAATACTGATAACCGAAATAATTCGTTCTTTCACTAACAGGTATTTTGATAAACCGGTATTATGTAAGAACGAAATCAAACCGGTTTAGGAACAAAATAATACCGGTATTTGGAAACCGGTTCCGATCCCTGTTTTGAGTATTTGTTTTTGGTGTGCTTGTTTGTTCCTTTGGGAGGTGTGAGGGTGGTGGTCTAATTCCCCACGAGGACCAGTCGGCTTGGGGAATGCTGTGTTTGTTTGTTTGTTTGTTGTGGTTGTTTTTATGTTATTTGTTTTTGTTTTCCGGATGGTGGGGTATTCTAGTTTTTTGGCTGCGCTGCGATGAGTGAGTTGCTTCTATTCAATTCTTGGTTGAGTTTTGATTGTTTTGCAGGTTGATCAATTTTTTCCTGATTGTCTGCTCTCCCGAAGTTATTTGGTGGTGTGGAGGGGGGTGTAGATGGTACCCTTTTCCTTTTATCATTTTGGGGCTCGATTTTATCTTTTATTACCAATTTGTTTTGTTTTAATATAGCATACTTTCCCGCCTCTCTTGCTTCAATTAGTTTCGGTATGAGTGCTTTTCTTTCTTCGAGGACCTCTTTTGTGTAGTCCTCTGTTATTTTAATATTTTTTGGAAACGATTTCTTGTTTCTAAGGAGCTCCATTTTCCTCCATTCTAATGTTAAGGTTAGTTTTATTGGTCTGACCTTCTTCTTATTTTTTCTCCCTAATCTTTCCACTTTGCTAATTTCCCACTTGTCCCATTCCTCCTCTTTTTTGTTCTTGTGGGCATTGTTCAATGTTTTCAAAATAATCTCCATTAGTTCGGTGTTATTTCCTTCCTTTTCTTCAATGCCATGAATAATCACATTGTTTCTCCTCGTTTCTGCTTCCAGGGTTTTTATTCTCGATTTTAATATACTATTTTCCACTTTTAGTTTATCAGTTTCCTGTAGAAAGAAAAGAAGTTTACTAAACAATACAGTGTATCAAAACTATGTAGGTACCAAAATACAACTATTTTCTCCTAAACTTTTGTGTGTCATGTTACAAAAAAAAAATACAAAAAAATAGTTTATTCGGTTTTACATTTGTGTGTATCATAGCAAAGGTTGGCACCTTCCAGTAAGCATAGCAATGCTTGTGTCGGAAGATGCCGCTCCTCCATACCTCGGAGTTGTTATTTGTAAAACAACAAACTGAGTTACATTAATATATGTTACAAGGACTATAAATATAATTATAGTTTGTAATATTATATAATAATAATAAAGCATTATTATTATTAAAGCATTATTTATAACTGTATTTTACTAAACGGATAATCCTGTTAATTGTCACGCCAAGTGACATGTTTCGAATGCTTCGGAAGTTCTTCTTCTGCATATGTAAGTTGAGTAGCAACGGTAGTAGTACCTACTGGGCTACACAACGTGACATCACATTTAGTTGTCAATTAGTATGAAGCGGTTCCAATGCTCAGCAGTTGTGTTGTACTTTAACTCATTTTTAGGGTTCTGTAAAAAGTGAATCCTATTGGTGCGACTTTTTGTCTTTTGTTTTGCTCTTATTAGAGTTGACTTCAAACCACACAGACATTTGAACACTCTCCAAAAACTGGGGTGCTACCGCGAGCCACAAACGAAGTTTTCCGTCTCTTTCACACTTACGTACAGGCTTGCAAGTGCGACAGAGAGGGAAAATTTCGTTTGTAGTTCGCGGTAGCTCCTCTGGTTTGAAACGATATGAATAAAAAAAATGGATTCCAGCTTATTTAAACAATGCAAATGAAATTAATCAAAGGTAGGTATCACTGTACACTCACATAGTGTGGATACTATGGGCATATTATAAGGGCATGAAACTGAAATTTAAAATAAATACTTTTGCCTAAATCCGACAATCGGGTTCTCTGTCCGTATCAAGTTTCCGCTATAAGGCAGTAAAACCAGACTATATCAACTGTACGCGTACCTACTCTGGTTTAATGTTGGTAACGAATGTGATAAAAACCGGAAATAAGACTTATGACCGGACTTTCCCATTATCTATTACAGTAACGTGTTATCTAAGCGAGTATCACATACTAAATTAATTTCGCATACATTCAGTCGCTCGGTGCGATCGCGTAACACAACAGCTTAACAGTCGGTCACGGCACTTTCAACAGCCTCGCGATAGCCACGATACAAGTCAGTGTGTACATCCTATTTCGTAACGCAACTCGGAGATTCTAGTAAAAATTGCCATAAGTATAGTTCATATAAAACTCTAAGGCCAAATTCTGTCATACGAACGTAAGCAAAAAACGACAGAACTCTGGCCCCTATACCACAAAACTTCAAGTCTACAATTTGACAAAATCGTACAATTTACCGTAGAAAAAGTTGACAAATAGTACGCTTATAAAGTTTTGTGGTATATATATGCCCCTGATTGTAGATTTAAGGTAGATTCTTGCTTGCGTTCATTTGGCCTTTGGCAGTTTTGAACGTTCTTTACCTTCATCCACGTGTATGTTGTACTAGTGTATAATACTTACAATAGGTTGTATTGTAACTATAATCTGTCGTCATCATAAACCGTGTTGAGTACAAGCAAAAAGTACCACCGTGTCGTTTATCAAAAGGTAATGTACTACTGGATAAGGATAAAAATACCATTTTATTACCTAATATAACAAAGCGTAGCCCCATGTGGTGTTGGTTTATGGTGTTGGCCCATCGGGGCGGGTAGAACAGCCTACCCCCTTTCATCTCGCGGGTGTCGTGAGTGGTGATCATGGGAATTGGGTTGAAATGTGTTGCGGGCGAGCGCAAACTATCACTGTATCACATCCTCTCTATATTTAAGTCTACATTTGCTAGAAGTGGCACTGAAAATTTACACGTCACCTCTGCTTATCACTTTTTTAAATACCGTCGTATATTTTTTTAAATTTATTTCCGTTTCGTGAGCTGGATGGAAAACTGGATGCAACACTCCGAAATTGGCTTTTTTTAGATAAACCTCGTGAAATATCTGACTGTGCGCAGGTTTATTAAATTTCCTCTTGACAGAGTTTAGATGAGGTAAAATACCATCATATTAACTTAATCGTGTCTTTTAATAATGCGTTGTTTTAGTAGGCTGAGTAAAAAAAAGGAAAATATAGACTCAACTTTGGATTTTTTTTCTATCGAGAAAATTTTTGACCAATCATGTTTCGGCTATTGTCAGTACCAGAATCATATAGTCAAGAATCATATATCTGAAAATCAGCCCCTACTGTTCGCTAGTCTGGGCAGGACAGCGTTTCAAAGTTTCTAAATTTCTCATTGTAGCGCCTTATACCACCGAAAACTTCTTAACAATCTTAAAATCAAAGTAACAGAAACAAGTAGGTAATTTTTTTTTCGCAGACAGCAATTTAGAAGTTAGTAAAAACCCACGAGGCTCGTGACGGTCATGCCTCTTAGTGACGTCATCGTTAAGTATTTTCCCTGTTAAATTCTTACGGCAGTTTTGGCATTCTGTATTGAATTTCTGGGCCTTGTCCTTGAGTATGAGTTCCTTTGGCCTCTCTGAGATCATTGTAAAACCTCAGCTTGTAAGGATGATTCCGTGAATTAATGAAGTGGTGATTACGCCTTCGTGACGGTGGCCAATGATTTAAATGTGTTACACACGACCAAGAATGAAGGTGAAGGTGTTGAGTGAAGCGGAAGCTTCGCACGGGATTATAGATGATGATCAATGGAGACGGATCCGCTTGTTAACTAAATAAATATCACCGTTTTCATATACTATGACAAATAAATAGGGTAGCTTTTTTTACGTGGAGAAAACCTGCGAACCGGGTACCCAGACACGGAGGGGATGCCTGGGTTATGTGGTATTTCTAGCCACTAAAAACTCCACGGCAACCGCCATCAGCGCTCTCATGCGGGAGACTCCGGGGTCTCATACTGAACGCACTGGAGCCCCCCTCGCGCTTTTCCGCCTTTTGGCTTGGGCCACCCTCCCTGGGCCTGATAAGTGCTGCGGCCCCCACCGCATTAAGCACTTGCAAACCCGATGACCCCCTTTAGTCGCCTTTTACGACAGGCGGGGGAGACCGTAAACCTATTCTAGTCCGAGTCTACACGTTTAGGGTAGCCTAAGCATGCAGCTGTCAAACTGCACTGAGCGAAAAAAATACTAATTATTAGTAAGTTTTAGTGAATCCCAAGACAAGGAGATTATATACTAACGGTTACAAAACAGTTTAGTAGTTACAAGGACAATTTTTTTGGTATTAGTAAATAACTACTATTATCAAAAACTGGTTTGTAACCGTCAGTATATAATCTCCTTGTCCTGGGATTCACTAAAACTTACTAATAATTAGTATTTTTTTTCGCTCAGTGTGTCCGAATTCCGGCTCGTATAGTTCATTCTATTTAAGATGACGAAAAGGAATCGGGAAATGTGAAAGGAGAAGATAACAAAGAGACCTCATTTAAAGCCTATAAGCCACAGTCAGGTTAAAAAACCGTTACGTTATGGGAAACGAAGCGCCCTTCGCCGTTCTATGATTACTAGAAAGCATAAAGCACTATCTAACAATCAACCATTATATATATATTTTTTTTTTAATTTTCTACATATTTACCATAGAGACACACGATTACTCATCATAAGTACCCATACTGCTACTCGTAATATTTTGTGTTGGAAATATTAATTCACTTTATTGTTAGTCGCCAATGTCGCCATTAATTTATTTTAATGACATTGTCAATTAATTAAAGTACAGTAGGGTTACTCTAAATACGTGTCTATTAAAGACAATATATCGTTTACAGGGTGCAAAACTGCCTTAAATAATAAAGTTAGCTTATTTTACTTAAAGGATCATTCTATTATTTTTCAAAAGAAACAAATCTACATTCAAGGATGTTCTAAAATTCGCCTGTCTCACCCGAGAATCGAACTAGCTAGAAAAAAAAATCGCTTTTTTGAATTCACTAGTCGATCGATACAGTCAATGTTAAGATAATATTCCTCCAAGAAACATTGGGTCTTACTCTCGTCTGTCGTACAAGATATCCATAAAACCAGATATTGAGATGAAATTTCTTAGAAAATCTTAGAAAATTTAAGATTATTTTTAAACTAAATGAATGTTTTTTTTAAATAAAATGAGCTATCTCAAGATTTTAAGGCAGTTTCCCTCCAGGGTAATAATGTACTCTTTGCTCCACAGTATTAATAATGTACTCTTTGCTCCAGGGTCCATATTTTTTTCCACCCTATTAATATCGTAGGAACTTCAGAAAGCACTACGGCACAGTCCAGACTAGAGAGTGAACAAAACGCGTAGGCATTTAGCCCTGCGCCGATAACGCATGTGGAGATTGTGGAGTCCTCAGGGACACACGTCACCCACCCATTATCGATAAAAAAATCCAGTTAGTGATAACGCGATGATATTCTGAATAAATTTACTTGGTTGAGCCACATTCGCTGGTGGATATTGAAACAAAAAATTCAACACGCGGAAAAGTCAGAAAATACCTACCTACCTACAGGGTTACTCATGTCTTTATAATATGTCAGAAAGTTTTCTATCTCGGGAGTTTTATATAAAATATGCCTATGTGTAGGATGTATTTTGCATTAGGTAGGCTTGACGGAACGGGTGCGATTGATGGTATGCAAGTGGGGCGCATCGGCTGCGGGCTCGCGAGCCTCTCTAGCGGTTAATTTATTCATTGCATATTAAAATTATCACCCGTTGCTGAAACGATTTGTAGACTGAGGTCACAGCTCTACTTAATTAGTTTCTGTTATTGCTAGACATCGTACACTCAACAACAGGCTTCGAAAGGATAATTATCGTGATTTTTATGCTTTGATAATTATCGATTTGATAATAACCTAAAACTTAATATTTTCTTTTATAAAAACCTAAAATGTAAATAAATAAAAAAATAAAAAAATTGTGGACAAATCAAACTAGTCCCAAACGAAGCAAAGCTTGTAAGCTTGTTGCTTGCTTGTGTTGCCATGTTAGTAGTTATCGTGATTTTTATGCTACAATAATTATAGATTTGATAATAACCTAAAGCTTTTAATTTTTTTTGATAAAAACCTAAAATTTTATTAGTTAAATTTAAGTAATAAAATAACGTATACTACCCTAGGTACCCATACCACGGTTAATTATTGGATAATTATCGCGATAATTATCAAAGACCATAATTATCTTGATAATTTCGAACCCTGCTCAACAAATAGCTGCCATCAGGCAGGCTGTTGACATTTGATCAGCGCTCGACAGTATATGTATGCATGTATACTTGTAATCCTTTTTGTAGAACGAATTATCCTTCTCTTTGTGCCTTTTAACAATGGTATTGTTGAGCTAACCACTAATTGATACTGTAAACTAAACGAAGTAAACGTTAATAACACTTTCAGCCAAAAGACGGCTTTACGTAAAAGGAAGGAAGGTTCACATTAAGAAATACGACTTATCAGTGTTGACCTTTTGTATTTAAAACGGCAGTAGTGTCCGTAGAGCAGCGCAGGACGACTAATAAAGTTGCAACTACTAATAAAAAGTTTTAATACCCCTATCCCCTTCGTTTTATTTTTAACCTTGCTACTTTAACAATAAGAGTCACTATTGAGTAAAGTATTTATGAACTATGTCTTTTTCATTTCGAAGCATTTATGGCACGTGACTAAACAATGCCTTTGGTGGACCGATGGGTTCTTAAGATAAGCCCCGTTCTTCAAAAAAGATTACAAGTTTATGATGATGTTGATGATGAAATGTCACAAAAGATTAATGTACAAAGGCGAGCTTATCCTTTTAAGGGATCTCTTCCAGCTAACCTTCGAGCAATTGAGTGGAAGATAGGTATAACGAGATAGACAAACTTACACCATTTACAGTGTATATTCCAAATTATTCACAAAAAAACGTTAGCTCTGACGCAGCACAAATAATAAACCCCAAAATTTGAAACGGTTAATGCTTAATTGGAAGTCTGATTTAACCCCATACCGCTGCGTAGAATAGAATCCATAAGAGCTGTTAACCCTCTGAACGTCTGAGTGGTCGTGTGTCGTCGTGCCCACCACGGTCTTGGCACTGTTGAATTGATGTAACGTTTAAACCAATAAAAACAATTCATAATAGATTTTATTCATGATCAAAGTACAGCTTCACTCCGACCTTTTTAGTGGTTGTTGGCGTAGTGGGCACGACGACACACGACCACTTTATAGGTTCTTGGCGTTCAAAGGGTTAACACACCCTCGGACAGGCATATCTGTCCTCGTCAGCAATTCATGCGGCGTCAGCACAGCAGCGTTGCCCAACAGTGGTGAAGTGCTGCGGTATGCGCATTCTCTGTTGCGCAACCATTGTAACTAATGCCTTGCCATTGAGTTCATATTGCGACGTCCCTCAAACACGCTACTTTAATTCACACTTGCCTTTTATCATGATGTTAATTGTAAATGCCTGACCCTTGGTCGCTAAAATAGTCCCATTCCACGGCTCCTGCAACGCAGGTAACGTCTAAGTAAGGCAGCCTGTACCCTTACCATGAGTTTGCAATGTTTGCATTACCCTACTCGCTAGCGAGTAGCGACTGCGTAAACGATTCAGTATGGACAAAAGTATCTACAGCACCTCTGGCGGTTACGCAATAGAACTAAGAATCGCCATACTAAATCGTTTACGCAGTCGCTAGCGAGTACGGTAATGCAAACATTGCAAACTCATGCTAAGGATACTGTTGTAGTACTATTATTTTACGCTTGACAATTCGCTTAAGGAGAACGAGACGTGACCTCCGATACGCTTAAGTACCTTAGTTTCGGGATAGCCGGGATAAAGTTATACCACGCGCGAGTGGTGCGATATGTCCAGGCAGGTAGCTAGCCTACCATACTATGAACTACCCCGTGTCCTATTTGCAGAATAAATGTTATATTTTGATTTAGCCCGGAAGGTGTGTCCGCCCAATCAGTGCAAGATGGACAATGATGACATCATTGCTAAGCATAGCTAAGTTAGCGTGGTCTCTGCGAAACTTTAACCAAGTTTTCCACCAGTATCAGCCTTCCCACTTCGCACGGGGAAATGTCACAGATAAGATAATAGGGAAAACCCCAATCTCGGAAAACATCCGTTACCAGAACTACACTGACATAGCTCCTTTATACTACGACGGTGGCAAGCAAGCGTACGGTCCACCTGATGGTAAGCGGACGCCGCAGCCTATAGACGCTAGCAACTCCAAACGAGTAACGTGCGCGTTGCCGACACTTTATACAATTTGACAGCAAGAGGGACAAAAGGTCCCTCGCTCTCAACACAATGCATTCTCGGGAGCTCTGGCTCTGGCTACCAACAAGGTGAGCAACACCTCCAGGAACACAACACTATATACATACTTGTATAGTAAGTAAATAATGTTGTCATGGCTGTGGTCTTTTGCAAGGCCCTCCGCCTACTTACTTCCCCAGTTAGGCTGCTTCAAATTCGAGCAAGAGATGACATTATGCTGTGCCCTACACTGAGCTAAAAAAAATACTAATTATTAGTAAGTTTTAATGAATCCCAGGACAAGGAGATTATATACTGACGGTTACAAACCAGTTTTTGATAATAGTAGTTAATTTACTAATACCAAAAAAATTGTTCTTGTAACTACTAAACTTTTTTGTAACCGTTAGTATATAATCTCCTTGTCTTGGGATTCACTAAAACTTACTAATAATTAGTATTTTTTTCGCTCAGTGTACCTCTCTCCTGCTCCTGTCGAATGGCAGCCTAGAAGGCCTAACATCACTTTAAACCTTTTATGGGGGCAGATAAAAAACATCAGTCACTCTAGTACTTAATACTAGCTAAATCGCGACCAGACCATAGAAACCAGAGTACATATTAAGCCCGATCCACACAATGGGCCACGATGGCGCAGGACTCGGACGCAGTTATAGGTATGCGTTTAAGGTAGAACGACACACTTTTATCTCATTCGACGGTATAGCTGTGTCCTTGTCCTGGGACTCCTGCGCCATCATTGCCCATTGTATGGATCGGGCATTATATAATACTCGCGAAGATGCCTCTCTTGCGCAGTGCGTCAGCGACCACGTGTGGCCGCGATTGTACTTAATTAAGATTACGCAGATAAATGATTCAATATCATTCCGGTTACCGCAATCTTTTCGTGTGGTGCTCTGCGGCGGCGCCACTATAATGAAAATAAATTAATTATATGGTGAAATTTGAACGTACACCATGTACATATAATGTTTATGGCTGTACCTGTACCGGGAAACGAAATAATGGGCATTTATTTGTGGCGCCGCTGGGGAGCATACTCTGCAGCGGCGCCACTTAGAATTAGAACTTAGAACTCGTACATGTATAGAAATGATATTAACTATTTTTTTCTAAATGAAATTGATGTACGTATGTTGTTTATTGTGTGCGTATTGAAAAAAATCATTATTACTAAATGATTTAACGTAGTTACTTTAATTAATTTCGCATTCTAACCTAAAAAGTGCACAGGAGCGCGCGAAGCGGGGTATCTCCATCTCGCTCCCCCGCGCTCCTGTGCACTTTTTAGGTTAGAACGCGCAATTAATTAAAGTACATAAGATCTTTAAGTAATAATGATTTTTTTCAACAATACGTACACAATAAACAGCATACGTACATCAATTCCAATTAGAAAAAAACAGCTAATATCATTTCTATGTATGAGTAGGTACTAAGTGCATGGCGCCGCTGCAGAGTATGCTCCCCAGCGGCGCCACAATAAATGCACATTATTTCGTTTCCCGGCACAGGTACAGCTATAAACATTATATGTACATGGTGTACGTCCAACGTACATCATTTCGCCATATAGTTAATTGATTTTCATTATGGTGGCGCCGCCGCAGAGCACCACACATCTTTTCTATTATCTTTGCTTATCAGCATCATACGTTTGCGTTTCTGTATTACTCAAATAAGGGAGTTCGAGCGAACAAGTCGCTCATTAATTAATCAAATAGCAGGCATCAAGGTCTGTTAGTTTAACTCAATTAAACCGCACTTAATAAGCACGAGTGATGTTTGCATTAATTATGTGATCGAAGCGTGTGTAATAGTACATTACTTACCAAGGGCGATAAAACAAAGAATGTCTCAGATCGCAGGTATTTTACGCCCGAGCCGAAGGCAAGGGCGATAAATATGCGATCTGAGGCTTTCTTTATTATCGCCCGTGGTAAGTACAAAATTTTATGTCACCCCCTGGCCAGGAAGTGGGTTTTTTCGCGCGCGGAGCGTGCGATAATCGCCACTTTATGGCCAGGTGTGACATAAAGCTTATTACAAGATTGAAATCATTTCTATCGAGTATTGAAGCGAAGGTAAGCGCGTCCTTAGTTGTCACTCGATGCGGGTAATTACCTAGCAGTCGCAGACTCACGGAGGCCGCTGGCGCTGGCTCCGGTGTCGAGTGTTGACGACACTCGAGCCTCCGCGTGAGGCCGTGCCGCCGTATCAATATCCATTGCACTCTGACACTGCACGCTACACTGCAAGTTCGTTATTGTTAGCTTATGCACACATAACTATCTACCTGAGAACATTTCACTCGCCCTATTTCTTCAGGAAGGAATACCTATCTATTGTTCTTTGAAAAAGGATCAGTTCCAAATTAAACATTTGATTGGGTTTGAATCGTGATTATAATGTGTAACCCTGTTTTAAACGAAACTGGCTGATACCGTATCTAATTATGATATTGGAATCAGAATCAATTGAAAAAAAACGGCAATGTGCCGTGAAATGTTACAGTATAAAAAAAAAATATAAAAAAAAATATTTCAAAAAATGCCGTAGCTAATCAATGTACGTCATACTTTCTGAAATGGAATGAAGTGTTCTGTTGGTATCATTTCAGGTGTGCCGCCTCCAAACCCCCGGTTGCGCCCCGCTGCTGCGCCCGCACCATGGGCGTGCTGGGCGCGCTGGGCATGCGGCGCGCGCCCGCCGCCGCGTTGCTGGCGCTGGCTGCGCTGCTGCTGCTGCTGCTGGCGCGCCTGCCGCCGCACGCGCCCGCGCGCCGCCCGCCGCCCGCGCCGCAGCCCGCCGCGCCGTCTGCGCCGCCGCGCCCGGCCAACCGCACCGCCGCACCCGCGCATGCCACGCCCAACACCACGGCCCCGGCGCCGGCCTCCGAAGCGCAGCCCCCGCACCCGCCTCCCGATAAGGTGGCGCTTGCGAAAGGCACCAAAAAAGCCACCGCCGACAAAGAGAAGAAGCCTCAAACCGAAGGGCCGCTGCCGCCGGGCGCGGTGCTCACCCGCGACCTGTACGTAGCGGGGCACTCGCGGCCGCACCCGGAGCTGTGCCCGGCGCTTGGAGCGCGGCTGCGGCTCGTGATCTTAGTTTCGTCGGCGCCGTCGCATGCGCAGGCGCGCGAGGCTGTACGGCTCACGTGGGGGCACGCGGCGCAGCGCACCGACGTCGCACTCGGCTTCGTGCTGGGCGCGTCGCCCCCGCAGTTTCGCGCGGCCCTGGATCGAGAGGACGCGCTCTACGGCGATATCATCGAGGGCCGCTCCGTCGACAGCTATTCAAACCTAACGCTTAAGACGCTGTCGATGCTCGAGTGGGTCGACACATACTGCCCTCGCGCGCCGCGGCTCCTCAAGACTGACGACGACATGTTCATCAACGTGAACAAGCTCCTGCAGTTCGCGGAGGCGCCCGGACGGCGGAATGCCACGAATACCGTGTGGGGCAAGGTTGCGCGGCGCTCCCGGCCTGCGCGGGCGCCACGCTCCAAATACTTCGTACCGCCGGCGCAGTTCCCGGGCAGCGTATTCCCGGACTTCGCGACGGGGCCCGCGTACCTGGTGACGGCGGACGCGGTGCGGCGGCTGCTGCGCGCGGCGCCGGCGGCGCGCTACCTGCGGCTGGAGGACGTGTTCGTGACGGGCGTGCTGGCGGCGCGGCTCGGCGTGCGCCGCGTGCACGCGCCCGAGTTCTACAACAAGAAGGTGGTGCCGCACCCCTGCGCCGTGCAGCGCGGCGTCGCTATCCATATGGTGCGCTACCACGAGCAGTTCGACCTGTGGCGCAAGCTGCTCGACGGCAAGACCAAGTGCGCCAGCTAGCCCCCGCACCGCGCTTAAATCGAACTAATCCGAACAAAAGTACTTCGTCAGTTAGCCGAGTACATGTATAAAATTGGTGAACAAATTAGTCTGATTTATATTTTTTTATTTTGCTTTTTTACAAAGTGTGACGCGCCAATGTTTCGCATGCTCGACGACGGACGCGGCGCGTCGACGCGGCTTGACGCGCCGCGCCCGCGCACTCACATGTATGTCTCAGTGTTAGTGTACGTAGATAATGTACTTAGATATACGTATTTATAGCTGAGAGGTATTGGACGTACCTGTATCTTTGAAAATGAATGTTGTATTTTGTCGAATTTTATTCCAATTCTAATTTTAGACTGAGCTGTTGTTAGGAATCTCATTTTTAATATAGAGAGGAAAGGAATTGACGAACCGAGTAATACTCAGCGTTGTGATCGCGATCGAGGATCTGCCATGTTGTGTTGTGATTGTGATGACACACCGCCGCGTTCGCGTCTGTGTCGGTGTCTATATTTTGTGAATAGTTTACGGCGCGAGGTGGCGGAGGGGGCCAGAGCCGCCAGGTGTACATATAGCCATGTTACATATTATACGTATACTGTCACAGCTTTGATTTTATTTCTCGATACCCCGTAGAAAACATTAAAGCGTATTGTGAGTGATATGAACTAATTCCCAGTTGTCTATTGAGGTTTTTCTACTCGTCGACTCTAACCCTTTGACCGCCAAGAACCCATAAAGTGGTTGTGGCTGTCGTCGTGTCAAAATCTTGACCTTGAATTGCATCTCAAGTTTCCGGATTTTCTACGCAAAACTTGGCACCCATATAGATATCAATTCTTTTGTTGGCGAAGTCAATAACGACGCATATTCTTAATATTGAACTTGGCTCTCATTTCATATTTATGTTTTTAATAGGATATTACTTTTTGTTCAGAAAATTTGCTCAGTACTGACTGTACGGTTCAAATAACATTTGTACATTTTTGCCAGTACAAAATCAATAGGCGCTTAGTGTGTAAATAAAAAATGTTATTTGGAAAATATTACAAATCGTAAAAAAATCACTGTTTATGTTTCTCAGGTTCGTAATCATACATTTACCCAACTCTATGCCAAATTTCAACTTGCTAGGTCACCTGGAAGTGGGTTAGGTTTTGGATTATAAATAAAATAAAAATAAAAAAGCCTTTTATTTCTCCATCACATGCTGTAGAGTGTAACATAAGTATTTGAAAAAATATTGTAATTACAAAAAAACAAATCTTAACTATTTAAAATAAAATATAAAAGAAGATAATAAGATAATATTAATAGAAAGTGTGTTGAATAAAAAAAAATACGTGCAAGATGGTGATGAGAACCCCTTTACAGGGTGAAGGCCTCCTCCAAGCTTCTCCAAAGCTCTCTGTCTGTAGCCTTTGTGACCCAATCCGCCCCGGCGACAGCCTTTAGGTCATCCGACCATCGTGTGCGCGGCCTGCCCCTGGCACGCTTCCCTTCAGGACCGGGCCATACGGTTGCCTCTTTTGCCCACCGACCGTTTTCCAGTCTTGCCAGATGGCCGGCCCATTTCCATTTTAATTTTAAAACCTGTTGCAAAAAGTCCAGGAACTTAGTTTTCTGTCTCATTACTGTATTGCGTACTTTGTCTAGTCTTTTTAATTTTAATACCGATCTTTCCATAGCCGATTGACATGACTTTATCTGTTGCTTGGTACGTTTGGTAAGTGGCCAAGTTTGCGAGCTATAGGTGAGGCACGGTAGTATACAGCTGTCCATAACTTTCCTTTTAATTGGTAAGGGCAAGTCGCTTTTAAATACTTCTTTTAATTAAAGAATTAAAAGAAGCATTAAAAGAAGTAAAAGAGGTTTTGGATTATACCTTCCCCAATATCCATCCTAGGTAATTAGAAAAAAACCTATTTTTAGATGTTTGTATTTTAATAACCAATTGAGCTATATTCATGAAATTTGGGAATCTGGTTAGCCTTGAGGATCTTAATAAACGTAGGTACCAAATTTCATATGTGTCCGTTCAATAGATTTAGGGTCAAAAGTGCCACCAAATGGTTAGTGTAATAATATAACACACGGCCGCTGCATCGCCAGTTCTTTTTTTTGAACTTTGGCTTGACAAGCTGCCGCGTGTCTAGATCATGTCTAGGGACACATTCAATAAGTTAAAAATTTCACAAAATGCCAATAACAAAAAAAATGTCTACTTAGAGTGGTGAAATATTTGAAATCAAGAGCATACAGTTACCGGCGAACATCTTGAACCTATCCTGCATCTGCAGTGCGCATAGCGTGATTTGTACCTACGTAAATCGGCTACTGCGCAAGTTCAAGAACCTACCTATTTAAGTACCTAGTTCTTGAGATATTCAGCAATGTGACAGACGGACAGAGAAAGTGAAACCATAAGGACCCCATCACCATGTGCGATTAACAGCTAGGAAGAGAGAGAGAGAGAGAGAGAGAGAAAGTGGTGAAACTATTCCCACAATAAGCAAAGGGAATATAAACGTTTTAACAATAAGTCAATGCACTAGGACCATATGTCACAATAAAGAAACATTCATGATGTCACTTTCCACATTGCACCACAAACTACTAAGGAGATACTAACGTATCATTGCACCTAGATCTTGACAGTCTTAAAGATGGCTCAAAGTTGATGAAATTTCTTGGTAAATCCTCATAATGCATGTGATAACATAGTGTCAACATCTCATCCTGATCTTTTTCAAGGTATAGGTTGTCTGAAAGATTTCGAATGCGAACTGACACCACAACCAGATGCAGTCCCATCCAGTCCCATCCGTAGAATGCATGTCGCAGAGTCCCTTTCCAATTGAGAGAAGCCCTGAAATCTGACCTAGATGAACTCGAGAGGTGTGGAATCTGCAAGGTTGAGAAGCGTACTGAATGAGTGAGTTCCATTGTTTTAATTTAAAAAAAAAGATAAACTACGTTCATATATAGATCTGCTAAAACTTAATTAGGCTCTAATAATGAGATCGCATCGCATTATCAATTTCCCACTCTGGACAAAATAAAGTCCGAACTCGCTGGAGCTAAATTCTTTACAACTCTGGATTGTAACAAAATATGCTTCTGGATGCTAGGGTCAAGGAACCAAAAGATGAACACTTAAGCGACTAACCCAACTTTAGGAATTTTTTTCGGGGTGTTGTAACCTACTTTATACAGGTTTCAATTTTTTATATGAATCGGTATATAATCGAGATTGAATTCCAATATTTTAAATCATCCTATTATAATAGAGTATTTTTTTTTAAATAATCTAAGCAAAAGTATGCCAATTTGCCCAGAAGTTGAACAGTGTGCCCTAATTCTGAACACTTTGACACCATTAGATGAACGAACACTTTCGCACCAATTTACTCCATTGATAACGGTGTATGTTAATAAAGATGAATGAAATATTAGTGTAAAATGAACAAACATATTTATTTATGCATTGTCCGGGCATTTATAAGCAAAAAAAATAATGTGCGAACTTACATAATACTATAAATGGAACTATCGAATTTATTTCGGCATAACTCAATAAAAAGAAAATACAAACATAAATAATATTTACCAAAATAATACAGTAAACTAGAGAACATGAAAGCTAAGGATGGGTAAAGTTGCCAGGTTTTATGCTAATTAGTAACTTTGGAGTAAAGACGTTCATTTACTAACCACTGCCTAAATCATGAACGACTAAATTATCTTAGTTCAAGTTTTGGACACGATAGCTGTGAAATGAACGAACCAAAATCAACAAAGTGTTCACATATTGGAATAGTAGCCAGAAGTTGAACTAGTTAATTTTATTCGTTCAAGTTCTGGCCTCAGGTTCTATGTTGAACACTGGTATTTTTCATAGTAAAACAAACTCCAAAATAAACGTTTTGTCAATAGAAAGTTGCGTTCAACTTTTGGTTGAAAAATCAACGACAAAGAAACGATTAATTTAAGCTATAGAGGTTCTTATTATCTATTCAGTAGGAGTTTAAATCAATGTTTGAAAAAACGACACCATGCCCGAAAGTTGAACGCCGTACAACTATTAGCTCAGGTACACAAAATTGGAACCATAACTTGAACAGCAAATATCTCCCAAATTATTTAAAAAATATATTTATCTAATATATAAAAATGTAAAGGCATTAATCAAGAATCTATTTCACTCAAAACCTTGTAAGTATACGTTATATTCAATTTTATACGTAATTTAATGCTTAAATTTGAGCGCGCTATCCTTAGTAAGATCTCCATACAAACGGAGTTTTTGGCGCGAGGCCTGGATTCAACAGCGGCTTATAGCTACGTGTGTATGGTTACAGCCTGGGAGTTTAATTACCAGCCTCGACAATGGATTGCCGCGTTAGAAAAAAAATATTCCGAAAGGGTAAAATGTATCACGATTTTTTTATTTCAATTTTTCGGTCGAATGTTCAACTATTGGGGTGTGTTCATCTTTTGGTTCCTTGACCCTACGTCTTTTGGAAAGTCTTCTTACCTGTGCACTTTCATAACTCCCTTTGGACGTGCCAGTTTCTTTCGTACATATGTTTTTTTGAGTAATCACGTAAAGTTTCATTTTTCATAGTAGTACCTACTGTTTTCCGTGCTTGGGTTTATGCGAAGGAATGCTTTGGAATTTTGAATCCAGTTTTATCTGAAATTTATCACAGAAAATAAACAAAAATAGGTATTTCAAAAAATCATGTTGTAGGTATGCATGTGGGTTACCCTTGTTTATAAATATTCCAAATTTCAAATCAAGAGCATATAGTTACCGGCGAACATCTTGAACCTAACCTGCAGTGCGCATAGCGTGATTTGTACGTAAATCGGCTACTGCGCATGTTCAAGAAGTTTGCCGGCAACTGTACCTAGGTACCTAAGTATAGTTCTTGAGATATTTAGCAATGTGACAGACAGACAGAGAAAGTGAAACCATAAGGATTCCTTTTTTTAAACTTTTTGCTACGCAACCTTAAAATAGTCAATAGGTATAGCGCGTTATAATACCTACGTTCGAATTTGTAATGCAGCAGTCATGGCAGAGTATGTTTTGCCGGCCACTTCGACACCGCTTGTTAAACACCTGGTGACAGGTAAAACATCTTTTACGTTACACTACATATCTATCTACCTGCAATAAAGTTGAACTACCTAGCTGCAATGGCACGGATTTACATACCTACTCGTAGTTACCTATTTGCTTTAGCACTCGTATATGTTATGTACGTACATACCTAAAGTATAGGACTACCTATCATTACGTCGTGCAAACCAACCAATATCATTTAATTAATTTCACATGAAATACGAAGTAACTAAGTACTTAAGTAAAAAAGTATTCACCGATATTCGCTGTAAGAAAAGTAGTGTAAGTTGTGGTTGAATAATGTGTGTATCCATATCTACGTACCTAACTCATAATGTAGTACCTATATATGTATCTAGATTATACTCTCTATAGGCATGGCGTGTATCGTGTATCGTGCGCCCGGCTCCGCGTTGCTACTGCTGCTGCTACTGCTGGCGGGCCCTACGTCCGCGCGCCGCTCGCAGCCCGCGCCGCAGTCCGCCGCGCCCTCAGTGCCAACACACCCTGTCAACCGCACCGCCACTTTCAATGCGCAGCTGGCGCAACCGTCGCCCGATAAGATGGCGCTCGAGAAAAACATCAAAAAGGACACTGCCGAGAAAGAGAAGAAGCCTCAAACCGAAGGGCCGATGCCGCCGGGCGCGGTGCTCACCCGCGACCTGTACGTAGCGGGGCACTCGCGGCCGCACCCGGAGCTGTGCCCGGCGCAGGGCGCGCGGCTGCGGCTCTTGATCCTGGTGTCGTCAGCGCCGCCACATGAGAAGGCGCGCGAAGCGGTACGGCTCACTTGGGGGCACGCGGCGCAGCGCACCGACGTCGCGCTCGGATTCGTGCTGGGCGCGTCGCCGCCGCAGTTCCGGGCGGCCCTGGATCGCGAGGACGCACTCTACGGTGATCTCATTGAGGGCCGCTTCATTGACAGCTACTCAAATCTGACGCTCAAGACGCTGTCAATGCTCGAGTGGGTGGGAGCGTACTGCCCGCGCGCGCCGCGGCTCCTCAAGACTGACGACGACGTGTTCATCAACGTTCACAAGCTCCTTGAGTTCGCGGAGGCATCCTGGCGGCAGAACGCTACTATCACCGTGTGGGGCAAGGTCGCGCGATACGTGCCACCGATACGTGAGCTGCACTCCAAGTACTTCGTGCCGCCGGCGCAGTTTCCAGGCAGCGTGTTTCCGGACTTCACGAAGGGGCCCGCGTACCTGGTGACGGCGGACGCGGTGCGGCGGCTGCTGCGCGCGGCGCTGGCGGCGCGCTACCTGCGGCTGGAGGACGTGTTCGTGACGGGCGTGCTGGCAGCGCGGATCGGCGTGCGCCGCGTGCACGCGCCCGAGTTCTACAACAAGAAGGTGGTGCCGCACCCCTGCGCCGTGCAGCGCGGCGTCGCTATCCACATGGTGCGCTACCACGAGCAGTTCGACCTGTGGCGCAAGCTGCTCGACGGCAAGACCAAGTGCGCCAGCTAGCCCCCGCACCGTGCCTAAATTGAACTGATCCGAACAAAAGTACTTCGTCAGTTAGCCGAGTTACGAGTACATGTATTAAAATTGCTGAACAAATTAGTCTGATTTATATATTTTATTTTGCTCGTTTTACAAATTGTGATGGCGCGTCGACGCGTCTTGACGCGCACGCACCGCGCCCGCACTAACATGTCTTAGTATTAGTGTACGTAGATAATGTACTTAGATATACGTATTTACAGCTGGTATGGCCGTACCTGTATCTCTGAAAATGAATGTTGTATTTTGTCGAATTTTATTCCAATTCTAATTTTAGACTGAGCTGTTGTTAGGAATCAATTGACAAACCGAGTAATACTCAGCGTTGTGATCGCGATCGAGGATCTGCCATGTGTGTTGTGATTGTGACGACACACCGCCGCGTTCGCGTCTGTGTCGGTGTCTATATTATTTTGTGAATTACGGCGCGAGGTGTCGGGTCATTGGCGGGTCCCCACCCGAGCCGAGCCGCCAGCCGGGCTTAGATGATCGCGTATATGTCCGACCATTTAGCATTCGTCCCTCACGCCCTCACTGTCATGTATGTAAGTGCGAGAGTGACAAATGCTATATGGTCTGACATATAAATATACACGATAATCTTAGCCCCCCAGGTGTAGGTACATATAGCCATGTTACATATTATACGTATACTGTCACAGCTGTGATTTTATTTCTCGAGTCCCCGTAGAAAACATATCGAGATATGCACAACCTCGAAATGTTGGTAACTTTGATGAAATTTGGCACGAATGTTCATTGAAGGCCTTGTTTTCGTCTCCCGAAAGTCCCCACGCCGGACCTTCTAGAGCCGCCACTATCTTGGGAAACGTACTCCATCCATCCGTAAGATTTTCGCATTTTGTGCGAAATCTACGTAGGTACCCTATTAAAACAACATTGAAGCTTAATAAATGCTGCACTAACCTGTAATACATAACTGTAACGAGAAAACATGTCTTCGTGAAGAAAAATCCACCCACGTGTGAGGTTTTGCGTTAATGTCATTCCAGAGGAGAATATCTGAACATACAATAGGACATGAGCTATAATTATATTAACATTTTACCCAACTACGACTAAACCAAAGAGAAGGGTTATGGTTTAAATAGATCGTACTGATAATTTGCTGCCACCTCCAAGTCAAGATACTTGATGAATTCCAACAATTGAAGTGGTGTTAGATTTCTCCTAATTTTAATAGGTACGTGTTGGCGCATATGGGTCAGGCCGTATTTTTTGCCTCCTTATGACATAAAATGTTACGTAAATGTTTATAGAGTTTAAGAACATTCAACATGGCGGGAGTGATTGGTCGTCAAGTCTGAAATCATAACTTTGCATCTAGCGCCTAACTTATCTGCCGGATTTCAATGATCGTGACAACAGTAGATGGCCCAAGAACACGCCAGCGCTATACACCATAAATTAAATATAATTGAAGCGGGAAGTCTTGGGGGACTTTATAATGTAGTGAATAGAACAGGTTTTAGGGTATAGGGGGGTGGGTATGAGTGGCGGAGCGTCCATACAACTCGATTCCCACCGGCTTGCCTAATTTTCAGCCAGTCCAGTGCTTTTACTACGGCTCATGAAGAATAGGAAAAGCCAAGTATTTCCGCCTTCCCTAAGAATATTTTTGACGCGCCGCCACTGGTGGGTATGGGATCAAAATGCAAGTGACAGCTTTCACGTTCACTATAAACCATAGATAAGAGTGTAATGACTGGAAATAGATAGTTAACTTACGTCATGCTTCCTGGCAGGACCACCTTGGTTTTCGTGAATTCCAATATATGGTAAGAATTATCTATACTATATCTATAAAATTCTATAACCAATAAAAAAAATTCTATATCAACAGTTTCACTGTAAATCATATTTGTTTGTGGTCCTGCTGGGGAGATGCTCCCCAGCAGGACCACCATGATATTTTTATTTCTCTGAACTGTATAAGCACATACAAGACATAAAATAATTCTATATTTACCTAGCTTACATAATCTCTCATTAATACTATATAAATTTTAATATAAATATACAAAATCACGACACCACAAACTTCTAGTAAGAAATAATTATCGCAGCGCCTGAACTAAATATCTTGGCAAACACCACAAAATGTATGGAAATAATGACTCTCAGGCGTTGGTTCACATTCGTACTACAAAATGTACTTGCTTGCTTTAACGTAAAAGTTTCGTTTTGCACAAGTATGAAGCGTGGCAAGAGATTTTCATACTTAAGAGCCTTTTTTTTCTTTTGGCTTCATATTTGTGCAAAACGAAACTTTAACGTTAAAGCAAGCGAGCACCTTACGTGAATGTTTATTCTTAGTAATACCTACCCTCCAGCTAAGTTAAGAAATAGTATATTATGCAACAGTTGAATAACAGGGGTCAAAAAATGCGAGTGGCGTGGGTTGCGATACGAGCTTTAGCGAGTATCGCAAAGGAAGACGCCTCGAGCAGTTTTTGACCTTATTATTCAACGTTGCATATAATACTTTTTTCTACGACTAGTTAGCCTCTTCAATGAAACAAAATACAACAAAGTAAAAATTTATTTATGAAAGTGCAAGTGGAAATTTTGTATAGTGTAGTGTTGTGCGAAATGTTGATGATGTTTCACTATTTATATGCACATCAGCATTTTGATGAATGATCTGAGACAAAGTTGCATTATCAAGATCAGCAGTAAACGTTGGAGATGGTGTACGAATCCTGGCAGGAGATGGAGAATCGATGTTGCTTGTAGGCGGAGAATTAACATTAGCTGGAGATGCGGTGATGTTACAGGGAGTCAGTTTATCTTTAGGCTCCGACAAAGATGTGGAAGGAATATTTGTCTGTTTATTCTTATTTATAGATGATATTATTAAATTGGACACGGCGAGTCTGCGATCACAGGCGAGATTTTTCAGGTAACAGGTTTTTGTCACTTCTTGTGCCACTGTGGATATTTGTTCCGGCGTACATTGAATTTCATCGTCTTCCATATTTATTTCTTATTTATTACTCTTTGAAAATTACCCAGTATTATCACTTTTTGGTTAACGAATACTGAAAGTGGCGGAAAACAAGAACTAATAAATTGACTTCTTTTTAATTTGATCAGTGGCGGATTTACATATTTGCCGCCCCTAGGCTGTTCAAATTTCGCCGCCCCTGCTGACCTCCACAATTCAATACCTATCTTTTCTTCGTAAAAAAACGTCGACTTTTTCGTCGTAAAAAAACGACTGTTTTTTGAAAAACTAAATTGTAAATGGTCGCAGAGAGCTGAATTTTGGCATGTGAGGAGATATGGGTCCTTTGATAATAAAAAAAATTAAAGTATCCAAAACGGCGGCCGTCAGAAACTAAACGATTTTCGAGTAATTTTTGCGAGGGCGAGCTTCAGGCCGCGAGCTGCGAGGCCGCAGGCCGAAGGCTCGGGGAGCCTCCATTCGAGAGGCTATGCCAACTCTCCTCCCCAAGTAAATTTTAAGAAGCCGAAGGCGGGAGGAAGGTGTTGCCCAACTATTCATATGCCCCATGTATCTTACAAGCTAATCTGAAGGCCAGCGCCGGATCTAGAAATTTTTAGAGGAGGGACAAAAACTACAAAATGCAGCCCCCGTCTGCATGAAAACGCGAGCGCAGCGAGCGCGAAAATTTTCTAACATTATAATGCAGATGCGGAAAATACTTCATAGGCATCAACTCGTAGCAAATCGAGAAATATAACAAATCATACGCATCAAGTCATAAAAAACGCGAGCGCAGCGAACGCGGATTTTTTTGTGCTGTCAAGACGTATTTTGGCCTGTCAAGAAGTTCGAATTTGCCGCCCCCTAAACTTGCCGCCCGAGGCATGGGCCCCGGCTTGCCCCCCCCTCCCCCCCTATATCCGGCTCTGCTGAAGGCCGAAGGCCCGCTCAGAGCGCGCTCTCCATGCTTGCGGCCCGAAGGGCGAGCCCATGCGGACACTCATTATTCCTGTCATTGTTTCAAGCGAACTTGAAACCCAAGGCCCGAAGGTGAGCAGCAATACCACGCGAAGCCGAAGACTCGAAGCTTGCGGCCCGACGGGCGAGGCCACACGGACACTCGTCCTAATCTCAGACTCCCTCCTCCTTCTCTCCCATTCCTATATTCCCTCTCCCTCCTATACGACATAGAAGTCCAAAGTCAACTTAAGTGCAACCCAAGACAGTGGTATGTATCTGCACCGTGGGAACCGAGAATTATACCTACACCTCGCCAGCCGCGGTAGGCTCAGTCAGTTGGCTGGCACACGCGCTCACGACCGGACGCTGCCACGCGTAATAAAGTTGTACCGAATCAAAAATTACTTCGATGCAAAAGAATTAGCAAGTTTACTCCGCAACTGCCATTATATCCAAATTATTTAGTTGTTTGTATTGGTTTTTATGTTTATATTTATCCTTGGGTAGTAAGTGGTATTAAATATAGTTTATTTACTATGATTTCCGAGTCAAGTTTTGCGGTGGCATTGTACGGACTAAGAAAGGGCGTAAACATCGCCGTTACTATAGGGACTTGTGACCTTTTGGAAGGGCTGGAATTCACCCTCAAAAGTGAGACGCGTAATCAGAATACTTATATATTAAAATATTTTTTGCTTAGTGACTAATTCAAGATTGGAGTGCTACTTTTACACTATTATTACGTTAAACACGTTATTACGTTATACACGTTATAAATAAATAACGAAGACAGGTGACTACTTTAATGCTTTCGTCGGAATATAGGTAGTTAGTACTTATCTAAACAAAGTGTTTTGTTTTGTAATATGTTTGTGGTTTGTGGTAGATTAAATTCATTAAGTACTTTCTGTCGTATGTTGTAACGTAACCATAGACAGGGTGAGAGATATACTTGGCATTGAATTTTAGAAAAGCTCTTATAGAGAACCAACACTAAAGTTTATTTCTAAGTGGTGACAACCCTAGCGTCGCTCGCTCGGCGCGTGCAGTCAATGACCGGAGCGTTGAAGGTCGCTCCATTGTTAAATTCCGTAGGCATTTAAAACGGTAGGTATGAGCTTTTTTTATTAGAACATACGTATCTGTTCGAAGAACTATTATATAATCTGTGCCCAAGATCAACCCAAAGAATCCGGCGGGGTGCTTGCGCCCCGCGTATGGGGCAAAAAAAGTAGTTTATATTTTTTTTTCGCCAAAATTTGCCGCCCCCTAAAATCTGCCGCCCTAGGCTTCAGCCTACTCAGCCTTGGGGTAAATCCGCCACTGAATTTGATATTTGGCGGGAAACTGAAAATATGGCACTTTGTTTATGTTTTGTTTTTATTTTTAATTTCATATACTTGGCATCCGACCTTAACTAAATCTGAATCTGGACCCAATCCGAACTGTTTGTTTCCATAAATATGTCCTAAAATAGATAAAACTTGTTAAATAACACAAGAAAGATGATACATGTCTTTATCCATATAAGTAAATCATAAAATTATTCAATAAAAAATATGGCTAAGTTGCGTTAAGTTGGCAGCACTGATTTTAATTTTAAAAGTTTATCTTGAACGTACCGACGAATGACTACTTAACATGATATTTGCAGTAGTCTGTGGCACCCAACACAACTTTAATTTTTCATTAAAGTTGAGTCAGGAATGTGTTTTTGGGCAATAGACTAGATAGACTTTTTACAGACCAAATAATGTATGTATTTATATTAGAGCTCGCGAATGCGTAAATTGCGAAAAAAGTACAGGAGTAGAAAAAGTATTTTATTCAATCTGTATATTTATGTATGTATATTACTTTCAAAATGCGTATTTAATAAGCAGTAGCGTAATAGCTCGTGTGGTGCTCTGCAGCGGCGCCACTATAATGAAAATAAATAAATTATATGGTGAAATTACGAACGTTGAACGTAACCATGTACATATAATGTTTATGGCTGTACCTGTACCGGGAAACGAAATAATGGGCATTTTTTGTGGCGCTGCTGGGGAGCATACTCTGCAGCGGCGCCACTTATTAGAACTCATACATAGAAATGATATTAGCAATTTTTTTCTAAATGAAATTGATGTAAGTATGTTGTTTATTGTGTGCGTATTGAAAAAATCATTATTACTAAATAATTTAACGTACTTCAATTAATTTCGCATTCTAACCTAAAAAGTGCACAGGAGCGCGGGAAGCGGGGTATCTCCATCTCGCTCCCCCGCGCTCCTGTGCACTTTTTAGGTTAGAACGCGCAATTAATTAATAGTATATTACTTACCAAGGGCGATAAAACAAAGAATGTCTCAGATCGCAGGTATTTTACGCCCGAGCCGAAGGCAAGGGCGATAAATATGCGATCTGAGGCTTTCTTTATTATCGCCCGTGGTATGTACAAAATTTTATGTCACGCCCTGGCCAGGAAGTGGGTTTTTTCGCGCGCGGGGCGAGCGATAATGGCCACTTTATGGCCAGGTGTGACATAAAGTACATAAGATAATGTTTGCCAAGATATTTAGTTCAGGCACTGCGATAATTATTTCTTACTAAAAGTTTGTTCTGTCGTAATTTTGTATATTTATATTAAAAGGAGAGATTGTGTAAGCTAGGTAAATATAGAATTGTTAATAGAATTATTTTATGTCTTGTACGAGTATGTGCTTATACTGTGCACAGTAATAAAAATATCAGGTGGTCCTGCTGGGGAGCATCTCCCCAGCTGGACCACAAAGATATATGATTTACAGTGAAACTGTTGATATAAATTTTTTTAATGGTTATACAATTTTACAGATATAGTATAGATTTCTTTCCATATATTGGAATTCACGAAAACCAACGAAAACCAAGGTGGTCCTGCCAGGAAGCATGACGTGCTAACTTCACGCATATTGTGATCCCGATCCGACTAAAGCGCCACCAAGTGCCAAAGTTAGTAACTATTATCTTGGATACACGTGAAAAAACATACAAAAAGTGCATCCGCCGCTGGGGATGGAACCCGGGTACATTGACTCTAAAGGCATGTATGCTTTACCACTGGGCCACGTGTGTGATGCTAGGAGGCATCGAATTTTAGAATAACTTATTAACAGGCCACATTTAGAAGACAATTCATGCAAGTTTAATAACATTAAGACTAGGTAGCACTACTATTAATTCCATCAGCTTTCTTCTAAGATAGACAACCATGCTATAAACGCACACTGAAACATCTGTTTACATGTTTTGTCTTGAAATTTGAACTTCGGGGACCATGGGGATAAAACGTTCTACCTTCAAATAAGCGATTTTTTATTGAATTCACATTTTTTTCTATTTGACAAAACGAAAGCTTATTTAATTTTACACCAAAAAGTTTTACATCGCTTTCGCCAAAAATTAAAGCGTCATTGTGGAAACCTACATTTGAACCTTAATTCATCCAAACTTTTTTTTATAGAGGCGCTTTATTCAAGTCATATGAAAATGTTGCAAGCTGGTAAACTATTTAATGGTGATAAATTTTCATATAGTTAACTTGAATAAAGCAATTTATTAGCAAGAATTTTATAGTTCGAGGCTGAAATGGGTGG
Organism: Cenopis cana; assembly: GCA_951800055.1. Classification (NCBI taxonomy): domain Eukaryota; kingdom Metazoa; phylum Arthropoda; class Insecta; order Lepidoptera; family Tortricidae; genus Cenopis; species Cenopis cana. Next base: position 11,584,724 of record OX637473.1, read on the forward strand.
TTTCACCCGAGTTAAACACTTTTTTTTTTAATTACACACAAGTTAAATATACAACTTAATTAACACTATTTATCTTATTGTTCTATTTTATTTCCCATACGCCTCGTTTCAGCCAGTCCAATAATGTCGTATTTAATGTTAGATAGAGATTCATTTAATTCTAATAAGCGTTCGTATGTTGAAAGTCGAAACAGGGGAGGGGTAGGACTATACGATAGTGCAGTGCTACAATCCCTCCTGAATGGCCTTGTCAGTTTCAGTTTCGAGGAACAAACGAAACTTGAGAATCTTATCATACTAGAAACCGGTTTTTTTATGTTTTCAAAATTTCTTTTTAATAGTTTGTCTGCTTTTTTGCATTACAGCATCGCCATTTCGTGTCCCCCATTAATGCCGCGACTAATTATATATATATATCATCTGGGAATCTATCGAAATAGGTTCAGTGTTGTCGGCTCCTTTAATCGCTGCAGCAACCACCTTCTCCACTGTTTGGAAAATGCAGCAGTGGTTTTTCTTACACAGAAAGTGCTGATCTTTCAGATGAGCCCTGTTTTTTTCAGGAATCCCATCATACTAGATACCTCAGAAAAGTGGTCGCTTATCATACTGCTGCCACTGACAAGGCCAGTCAGGAGGGCTTGCAGCACTGCACTATCGTATAGTCCTACCCCTCCCCTATTTCGAGGAACAAACGAAACTTGGGAATCTTATCATACTAGAAACCGTTTATTTTTAATTTTTTTAAATTTGAATTTTAAAAGGTACGTTTGGCCGCGATTGTACTTAATTAAGATTACGCAGATAGGGGAGAAGGGGGGACAGTGGATCACGGGGAACAGTGAATAAGACGGTCTAACTCCATAGTATTACGCCCACACTCAAACGCTGTCGCGTGTTTGTGTATTGGTCTCGACGCCCCCCGCGTCGCACCAGTCGCTCGGGAGCTCAGGCACAGGGAGGGCGTGTTACCGCTACCCGTCGAATAATCCACTACGTAATATTTATTTTACCTACTTTTTGAAAGTGTTTGTAGGCTAATATATACGTGTAATTGGATGTGTTTTTGAAGCGTCCTACTATTTGGTGATTATAAATTGTGCTGATTGGTGTTTTGAGTGTATTAATAAGATCCTTTTTTTTTTGGTGTATTATTCTAACTTCAGCGGGTTTTGGGGTACAGTGGATCATCACATTTTGGGGAACAGTGGATATTGATCCAGTGTTCCCCTTCACTATTTACTGCCCAGAAACTAAAATAAAAACCTTAGGTATCATCATGCCGAGGACACATGTTCATGACAGACATGCCTATGGCAGCCCCTTACTGTCTCCTATGCAGTTGGGGGATTCCCAAATATTTTATTTTATTATTTTCCAATTAGCTATATCCGTCGGGGGCAGTTTCAAAATTTTTAATTTTGTTTTTATTTTATTCTAGAGCCGTCTAAGTATACATAAACTCTCGAACGTGCCAGTTGTAGAATCAGCTTCCTACCTAAGCTTCCTGCTTTTTGCTTGAGGTTTTCAGGAGCTACAGAAATAAGTGCCAAGTGGCCACTTTGTATCCCCGAGTGTCTTACAATCGAACCTGAGGTCCGAAGTTCCGATGGTGAGGGGCAAGGTAGGAGACACGAGGCCAGAAGGCGTTCCACGTAGGGCCAAAGGCCTGGGGCCCGGAGCTTCGCCTTCGAGCGTCCTCGCTATGCGAGTCCAAGAGCCGAAGGTCCGAAGGGTGAGCCTAAGATGACTTATTAGCCCCGAGTGTTTTACAAGCGAACTTGAGGGTCGAAAGTCCGAATGTGAGAGGCTACGTACTACACAAGGGCAGAAGCCGTTCCGAGTACAGCCGAAGGCCCGTATCTGATCCTCGGAGTGCATTCGCTATGCGAAATCCAAAGGTCCGAAGGTGAGCCCAAATCGACAGCACTTTCTAGCCCAGAATATCTTACAAGCAAACTTGAGGACCGAAATCCCGAGGATGAGGACTATGAGGAGTGAGGCGTAAGGTTTAAATATTGAGATCTCTTTGAAACTGATTGCTGATATGATATATGATATATGATATATGATATATGATATTTAGTGTGTAGGAGGAAGTGAGAACCCATGTTAAAGCTAACAATAATTGGTGTTGAATTTAAAGTTAAATTTTAATTTTATTGCTGACATGGAAGTACTGTCTTTATGTTTTGCTTTTTGAAATTATATTACATTAATAAAACAAGAAGTTTGTTGACATACGACTGTATTTTTGGTAACTTATTACAAAAGATCCACTGTTCCCCCTACGATCCATAGTTCCCCATGCCCTGGTTCAAGGTTCCCCGAGCATGGGGTACAGTGGACCAATTCCCATTTTTTTAAAAAGTAACTCTGTGGCCGAAAGTATCACGTAAATGCCTCTAATAGTGTATGTTATTTATACCTTAATAACCCCTTATGCAAATGAGTAAAAGAAAACGGACATAAAGTGTGTATCTTCTGAGCTATGTGCCTCAAAACAAAAAGTGATCCACTGTCCCCCCCTCTCCCCTAAATCAGTCAATATCATTCCGGTTACTGTAATCTTTTTTATTATCTTTGCTTATCAGCATCATACATTTGCGATTCTGTATTACTTACTCAAATAAGGGAGTTCGAGCGAACAAGTCGCTCATTTATTAATCAAATAGCAGGCATCGAGGTCTGTAAGTTTAACTCAATTAAACAGCATTTAATAAGCACGAGTGATGTTTGCATTAATTGCGTGATCGAAGCGTGTGTAAAGCTTATTACAAGATTGAAATCATTTCTATCGGGTATTGAATAGGTAAGCGCGTCCTTAGTTGTCACTTTATGCGGGTAATTAGCAGTCGCAGACTCACGGAGGCCGCTGGCGCTGGCTCCGGTGTCGAGTGTTGACAACACTCAAGCCTTCGCATGAGGCCGTGCCGCCGTGTCAATATCCATTGCACTCTGATACTGCACGCTACACTGCAAGCTCGTTATTGTTAGCTTATGCACACACATATAATTATATATCAGAGAACATTTCCCTCGCCCTATTTCTTCAGGAAGGAATACCTATCTATTGTTCTTTGAAAAAGGATCAGTTCCAAATTAAACATTTGATTAAGTTTGAATCGTGATTATAATATGTGTCACCCTGTTTTAAACGAAACTGGCTGATACCCTCCGTATCTCAAAAAAACCGGCCAAGTGCGTGTCGGGCCATGCGCAAGGTTAGGGTTCCGTAGTCGTCCACCCGTTACATTATGTGGACTAAAAAGTTCGGAAACTTATATTTACTATGTTTTTGACAGAATTAACAACATTATCTAAGGTATCAATGGAAATTGTACGAAAGTTTGCTTTTACAAAGTACATTTCTGAAGTTCGGATATTACTCGTTAACTAGTAATGTCTACTTAGCTGTGATAGTTTTCCTTTTAAATTCATCGTATATATACTACTACCATGATTTTTTCACATGCCTAGTAGCCACCGTTTAAGAGGCTGTCAAGACCTAATTTTGTTGAAATTGATGTTATTTAAGCAGTTTTTTTTTTTTTAATATATATGTTAATATTCATCATATTTCAAAGACCGTGTAGGGACTCGATACATAATTGGACGAAATCGGCTCGATAGAAAATAATATTTTTAAAAGAGCTATCCAACAATATACCACACGATGGGGTTTGGCAGAAAAAAAAAATGCACTACCACTTTACATGCAGGGGAGGTACCCTAAAAAGAAGTAGATTGTTAACCAAGGGTTGAAAGCGACCCATTGCAGACGAGATATTTTGGCGCTCGAACGTAGTGAGAGCGCCAATAGTTCGAGGCTGAAATGGGTGGTTTCACCCGAGTTAAACACTCTGCTTTTCATTCCGAATACGAGGAAACAAAAAAAAAATTAACTTAAAATCTAATTAGTCGAAATCGTCAATGATTTTCCGCAAAAAGAAAAAAAAAATTTTACTTAAAAGTCAAAATTAATGTAAAATTTGAGATCCTTATCGAGTTAGTCGAAATCGTCGAGTATAATGACGATTTTTCACAAATATTTTTTTTTACTTAAAATTCAAAATTAACATAAAATTTGAAATCCTCATCCCCGAATTAGTCGAAATCGAGTATAATAATGATTTTTAGCCAACATTTTTTTTTCCTGTTTTTCTTTTTTTTTTACTCAAAATTCAAAATTAATATAAAATTGGAAATCCTGGTTGGCATTGGTTGATTTGGCTGTCTACGTGTTTTGTGATTGGTGGATTCAATGTGGCATTTGGATTGGTTAATTTAAAATGTTTTGGAATCAAAAATATGTATACATGTGGGGCGCAATGGCCCACTTTCAACCCGCTCCTTAGGTCAAATATGACACACTTTCAGAGTATGAGGAATGAATTTTTTTTTTTAAAGATTTTATTCTAGCGTATTGTTAAATTACAGCTTTCTAGTACGTACTAACGGTTACTGAGAAACACGGGGGTCGGACGGACGGACGGACGGGCGGACATGGCGAAACTATAAGGGTTCCGTTTTAGCCATTCTGGCTACGGAACCCTAAAAATGATAATATAGGAGTTTCTAAAAAAACTTTTCCATTTAAGTTAACCGTTGGTGAGATATTCGCTGGTGGAAGTCGTAAAAATTGTGTACACGCCCTTTAATTTCCAAACTATGCATTTAAAAATTCCCAAATAAAATGAGATGGTGTAAATATAGACATACTTTTAAAAATTTTTGGTTTGTCAAGATAGATTGAACGGTTTTTGAGTAAACGCTGAAAAACTGTCTTGTACAAGCAAAAAGACTTAAGTGCCGTGAGTTTCCTATGAAGATGCGACCTTCTTTACGACGTTAATTTGATTAGATGTATTGGATAGTGGTGGGATAGTGGTTGTAAATGTTGTGTACTAGTGGTAGTATGGGTAGGTGTCGGACAAAATCCTTCATTGTACGTGATCCGACAGGCACTTAGATAATTTTGATACTTTAAAGTGTTATATTTTGATAGGATTCAACATGCTCCATTAGGCCATTCTGTGGTTAGATTCCTACATACATTACCTTGCAAAATGTGGAGACCACTAATCCACATTTAAAACTACTATACAATACATCTAATCAAAAAAGCGGCCAAGTGCGTGTCGGGCCCCGCACAATGTAGGGTTCCGTAGTTGTCCACCCGTTACATTATATAGAGTTGTAGACTAAAACGTTTGCGAACTTATATTTACTATGTTTTTGACAGAATTAACAACATTATCTAAGGTATGAATGGACATTGTACTAAAGTTTGCTTTTGCAAAGTACATTTCTTAAGTTCGACTATTACTCGTTAACTAGTTAATGTCTACTTAGCTGTGATAGTTTTCATTTTAAATTCACCGTATATAGGTACTACTAACCATGTTTTTTTTCACATGTCTAGTATCCACCGTTTAGCTGGCAGGGGGGGCACTTGACCATAACAAAAATTATCACTTCAAAGCTTAATATCACGCCAACCGATTCTTGAATCAAAAGAGCTATTCAACGATACCCCACACGATGGGATTTGGAAGAAAAAAAATTGCACCGCAACTTTACATGTAGGGGAGGTACCCTAAAAAAATATATTTGTCGGCGTCTTTAATATGTATACTCATGCCAAATTACAGCTTTCTAGTGCTAACGGTTACTGAGAAAAACGGGCGACAGACGGAGGGACGGACGGACGGACATGGCGAAACTATAAGGGTTCCTTGTTTACTACGGAGCCCTAAAAACGGCAATGTGCCGTGAAATGTTACAATATTTCAAAAAATGCTAAAGCTAATCAATGTACCTACGACATACTTTTTTAAATGGAATCAAGTGTTCTGTTGGTATTATTTCAGTTGTGCCGCCTCTAAACAGTCTAAACCCCCGGTTGCGCCCGCGCCATGGGCGTGCTGGGCGCGCTGGGCATGCGGCGCGCGCCCGCCGCCGCGTTGCTGGCGCTGGCTGCGCTGCTGCTGCTGCTGCTGGCGCGCCTGCCGCCGCACGCGCCCGCGCGCCGCCCGCCGCCCGCGCCGCAGCCCGCCGCGCCGTCTGCGCCGCCGCGCCCGGCCAACCGCACCGCCGCACCCGCGCATGCCACGCCCAACACCACGGCCCCGGCGCCGGCCTCCGAAGCGCAGCCCCCGCACCCGCCTCCCGATAAGGTGGCGCTCGTGAAATGCATCAAAAAAGCCACCGCCGACAAAGAGAAGAAGCCTCAAACAGAAGGGCCGATGCCGCCGGGCGCGGTGCTCACCCGCGACCTGTACGTAGCGGGGCACTCGCGGCCGCACCCGGAGCTGTGCCCGGCGCTTGGAGCGCGGCTGCGGCTCGTGATCTTAGTGTCGTCGGCGCCGTCGCATGCGCAGGCGCGCAAGGCAGTGCGGCTCACGTGGGGGCACGCGGCGCAGCGCACCGACGTCGCACTCGGCTTCGTGCTGGGCGCGTCGCCGCCGCAGTTTCGCGCGGCCCTGGATCGAGAGGACGCGCTCTACGGCGATATCATCGAGGGCCGCTCCGTCGACAGCTATTCAAACCTAACGCTTAAGACGCTGTCGATGCTCGAGTGGGTCGACACATACTGCCCTCGCGCGCCGCGGCTCCTCAAGACTGACGACGACATGTTCATCAACGTGAACAAGCTCCTGCAGTTCGCGGAGGCGCCCGGACGGCGGAATGCCACGAATACCGTGTGGGGCAAGGTTGCGCGATACGAGCCACCGATACGTGAGCTGCACTCCAAGTACTTCGTGCCGCCGGCGCAGTTTCCAGGCAGTGTGTTTCCGGACTTCGTGACAGGTCCCGCGTACCTGGTGACGGCGGACGCGGTGAGGCGGCTGCTGCGCGCAGCACTGGCAGAACGCTACCTGCGGCTGGAGGACGTGTTCGTGACGGGCGTGCTGGCGGCGCGGATCGGCGTGCGCCGCGTGCACGCGCCCGAGTTCTACAACAAGAAGGTGGTGCCGCACCCCTGCGCCGTGCAGCGCGGCGTCGCTATCCACATGGTGCGCTACCACGAGCAGTTCGACCTGTGGCGCAAGCTGCTCGACGGCAAGACCAAGTGCGCCAGCTAGCCCCCGCACCGCGCCTAAATCGAACTAATCCGAACAAAAGTAGTTCGTCAGTTAGTCGAGTTCCTACATGTATAAAATAGGTGAACAAATTAGTCTGATTTATATTTTTTTATGGGAACAAATATAATGCACACCAAAATACCTAAATATTTGAATCAGCAATTTTTTTCCCTAAAAATATATACTAAACACAAAATGGATACTACCGATCACTAAATGAATAATAGATCACCAAATGTGGTAACAAAGTACAAAATGAGTAATAGCACACCAAATTTGGTACCTAAACAATCACCAAATGAGTAAATTCACACCAAATGTGGTGATCGGTCCCTAAATAAATAAATTGCACTCCAAATGTGGTAACAATCAGCAAAAATGAGTAAATTAAATGCACACCAAATTTAATTTTCAACTACCTACCACTAAATTATGGCGCTTTTAGGTACCAAGTACCAACCAATTTAGTACTGTAATTTTGAAGGTATAGAGGGAAATGCTTGGAACACAATTTTTGATTGGTAACTTTGTTCGGGCTAGTTTGGAGGTTAACATATCAAAATTCCCCGCACCTACCCCCGCCGCTGGGGGGTGAGGAGGGTTTAAAGGTCCCATTTCCCAATCCCAAAAAACTCGTTAACGGTGACACATATCAAAAAACGTTCCTAGGTATAATTGATCTACATAAAATTATCTACAACTTTTTTGCTAGGATTAATATGTAATGAGATTTTAAAGGGGGAAAACATTTTTTTATGATATTTAAGTGGCTTCTCATTCCTTTATTTTTCAATATTTTGAAAAACAAAAAACACCCAGCGGCGGGTGTAGGTGCGGGGAATTTTGATATGTTAACCTCCTAACTAGCCCGAACAAAGTTACCAAGTCATAAATTGTGTTCCAAGCATTTCCCTCTATACCCCGTTTTTAGCGTAAAATGACAGTATTACATATAAGATTGCTATAAAATGTAAATTATATTATAGACTCACTCCAAAATTAAGTTAAGATCTCACGGATTTGTCGTTCTTTGCCGCTCAAAACTCAAATATACCCCGCGCACCACACCGTCCCAGGTTAGGGCAGCCAAAAAAGGGGGGAACGGGGTGGCGAAGCCCCCCCACTATGGGGGCTCGGGGTACGAAGCCCCCCGCAGTAAAGAAACAAATAATCGTGACAATCGTATTATTAGTAGGTTAGGTTAGGGTTCGTTTGTGTTCCTTAGAGCGGAAATAGGCACCCCGCAAAGCGGGGCGCCGCGCCGTCGACACGCTGGCAGTTAGGTTAGGTTAGTCAGAAAAGAACACAAAATTATGGAAAGTTGATTATGAATATTGCATCCTTATAGTATGTAAAAATTATGGCAGATTAGTGCAAATGAAATTATGGAAAACACTAGTAACCCAAATGGGGTGACATTAAAATTTGAAATTAAATCGTACCTTGAGTTTTATTGTCAATACTGTGTGTTTGTGAACATTTAATAAATTGTTGTGTTGTGTATTAAGAGAAAGAGGAAGACCAAGGAAAAGTTATGTCAACCAGATAAAAGAGGATGTGGATGTCGTGTCGTATCAGGACTTCAAGAAGCTGGCCTCGGACCGGCAAAGATGGAGAGACTGCATCAAGCTGCACCGACAAGAGCCCAGCTCTTAAGAGAATGATGATGATGTGCTTAATCTTTATTAAATAAATAATTCTACCAATTTTATGTATTTTACTTGTCAGGTCTGTCACTGAAACAAATGTAAGTGTGTGGGTGCGTCCGTGTACGCATGTGTGTGTGTGTGTGTGTGTGTGTGTGTGTGTGTGTGTGTGTGTGTGAATGCATCCCTTTCACTCTCTTCTTGCTACGTTCCCTTTCACGCTAAATCGAGTGTTAACATAAATCCTTCATATAATATAACCTCGGCTGAATAACACATTACCTTCGTGTACCTAAACGTTACATATGTTCAGAAAACTATTAAATGACAACCTCTGCTTCTATTTACCTTCTCGGCCACAGATATAACACAACTCATAAAGAAATTTAAAGGAAGTAGGTCGTCTGATACGTTATTATCTTCTAAGTAGTTTGTGGCACCGAACCATCACCATAATATCTTTTGCAGAATGAAAAACCGGCCAAGTGCGTGTCGGGCCACGCGCAAGGTAGGGTTCCGTAGTCATCCACCCGTTACATTATGTGGACTAAAAAGTACGCAAACTTATATTTACTATGTTTTTGACAGAATTAACAACATTATCTAAGGTATCAATGGAAATTGTTCTAAAGTTTGCTTTTGCAAAGTACATTTCTGTGAAGTTCGACTATTACTCGTTAACTAGTAATGTCTACTTATCTGTGATAGTTTTCCTTTTAAATTCATCGTATATCCTACTACCATGATTTTTTTCACATGCCTAGGTACCTACCACCGTTTAGCTGGCAGGGGGGGGGGGGACACTTGACCATAACGAAAATTATCACTTCAAAGCTTAATATCACTAACCCAACCAATTATTTAATCAAAATATGCTTTTAGAAACCTTATAATATTTTTAAAAGAGCTATCTATATTTTATAAGAGTGGTGGTGTTACATGTAGGGGAGGTACCCTAAAAATAACTATTTTAATAGATTTTATTCTACCGTTTTGGAACTACGGACTACGGAACCCTACCTTGCGCGTGGCCCGACACGCACTTGGCCGGTTTTTATTATTCTTTTCCTAGCAGGTCGCAAGCGGCCAGTACAAAAAAGGTTACATACTTACACTCTTATCTAGGTATGACCCAACTGACAAGTAAGCCGATCGTAACCAGGCGGGCGTTACAGGGACGAGGTAACTGACCTCGGTGCGGGGGGTTCGTGTTCGTTCTGTATGTAATACTATTATACTGTTCTGTGGTCGAGGATAGGAATGTGGAATGGAGAATAGGAAGTGGCGAAAGAAAAGATTAAAAGACGGGAAGTGACTGATTGGAACACGGGATAAGGGGTAGGGTTACACCTGGAGTGGGATTGCCGTCCAGGCGTCGTCCTCATACTTGGCTACTGGCTGATCCGGGGTGGGTGGTAAAAGTGCGACGCCCGTTCAGACCACCAGCATTTCCAGGGTGTACGACCTGCCCCTCTGGCAGGTTCGTCCCTGGGCTGCGTCGGCAGCCAAGGACGACGGGGACGTGTATATGATGGACTTGAGGGAGCAAGTCTGTAGCTCAGCGCCACGCACCAGAGCGTACCCGCTACCCCCCTACAACGCATTGTCCATAAACAATATAAATGTTTAGGTACTTTCTGCTGGACATAGGTGCAGAAACTATTAACACATTGTTTAGGGAACACATTCAATAAGTTAAAAATTTTGACCATATGTCACAATAAAGAAACCAAAAAGAAACATTTATGATGTCACTTTTCACATTGTAGCTCTTGACAGTCGTGAGATAATAGAGTGCTCAAAAATGGGTCAAAGTTGATGTATTCCTTGGTAAATCCTCATAATGCATGTGATAACATATTGTCATCTCATCCTGATCTTTTTCAAGGTATAGGTTGTCTGATAGATTTCGAATGCGATCTGACACCACAAGTCTGTGGACTTGTGGTGTCAGATCGCATTGGCACGGGACTGCATCTGGTTGTGCCAGATGCAGTCCCATCCGTAGACGCATGTCGCAGAGTCCCATTTCAATTGAGAGAAGCCCTGAAATCTGAACTAGATGAATTCGAGAGGGGTGGAATCTGCAAGGTTGAGAAACCTACTGAATGGGTGAATTCCATTGTTTTAACTTCAAAAAATAATGATAAACTACGTTTATGTATATAGAGCTGCGAAAACTTAATTATAGGCTCTATAATGGCATCGGTTACATGGTCAGTATTATCACGCGATACAGCATTGGCCTCTCTCTCTCACTTTCATGTAAGTGAGAGAGAGGCCAATGCTGTATCGCGTGATAATACTGACCGTGTAACTGACGCCAATGACGCATTATCAATTTCCCACTCTAGACGATATAAAGTTGTAACAAAGGGTGGTCTGGATGCTACGTCTATTTGAAAAGTCTTGTGCACTTTCATAACTCCCTTTGGACGTTACATGTGCCAGTTTAATAGACATATATTATGTAAGTTCAAATATTTTTATTTTCCAAGCGTCGTCGCGTTGGGGGACGTGAGAAAAACAGGTGTAGTAGTCGCAGATTTAGCGGTCCCCCAACGCGACGACGAATAGATTATAGAGTATTTTTTTTGTGTCGGGGGGTTTTTAATTCGTACCTATGCTTTTTTGAGTAATAATCACGAACAGTTTGATTTTTCATAGTAGGAACCTACTGTTTTCCGTGCTTGGGTTTTTGTGAAGTATTAATATAGTAACTAGACTTTGAAATATTGAACACAGTTTTATCTGAAATTTTTCACAGAAAATAAACAAAAATATTTCAAAAAAATCATATTATAACTATGCATGTGGGTTACCCTTGTTTATAAATATTCCAAATTTTAAATCAAGAGCATATAGTTACCGGCGAACATCTTGAACCTAACCTGCAGTGCGCAGTAGCGTGATTTGTCCAATCCAATAATATTTTTATAGAAATTTGCTCAACAAGGCTCAGGTTGGACATACATTACGTCACACTTTTTCGTGTTGGCGTTCGTTTACCAATTTATAAGACGTTATCACGTCAAAAATTATACAAATCTTTCTTAAACATATGTAGGTCATGTCATGAAGATTCAGGATGGCGTTTGGTAACTTATTGTAAATCCTGGGTGCCATTCCAAATACGCTTTTAGAAAGTAATGCGGTTTTATATAGTCTATGATTTACTTTGCCTTGCATTCGTATACTATTAAACTTAGCATATAGGTTTATATTATTTTTATCATATATAGCAGTTTCATAAATGTACAGTGATGGAAATGTCAATATATTTAATTTCATGAAATAGGGCTTGCATGAGTCAGTTGGATACAAGCTACACATGGCTCGAATACACTTTTTTTGACCTTTAAAAACCAAATCCCTGTCTGTAGAATTTCCCCAGAATATTATGCCGTATCTGAGTGCGGATGTAACATACGCTTGATAAGAGGTTAAGACTGCCGATTGATTTACTAAATTTTTTAGATGGTTCACCGATATTCGCTGTAAGAAAAGTCGTGTAAGATGTGGTTGAATAACGTGTGTATCTATATCTACGTACCTACTTATCTCATAATTTAGTAATGATATGTATCTAGATTCTATTTCTCTGTAATATAGGCAGGGCGTGTATCGTGCGCCCGGCTCCGCGTTGCTACTGCTGCTGCTACTGCTGCTGCTACTGCTGGCGGGCCCTACGTCCGCGCGCCGCTCGCTGCCCGGGCTGCAGTCCGCCGCGCCCTCAGTGCCAACACACCCTGTCAACCGCACCGCCACTTTCAATGCGCAGCTGGCGCAACCGTCGTCCGATAATATGGCGCTCGAGAAAAACATCAAAAAGGACACTGCCGAGAAAGAGAAGAAACCTCAAACCGAAGGGCCGTTGCCGCCGGGCGCGGTGCTCACCCGCGACCTGTACGAAGCGGGGCACTCGCGGCCGCACCCGGAGCTGTGCCCGGCGCAGGGCGCGCGGCTGCGGCTCTTGATCCTGGTGTCGTCAGCGCCGCCACATGAGAAGGCGCGGGAGGCGGTACGGTACACGTGGGGGCACGCGGCGCAGCGCACCGACGTCGCGTTCGGCTTCGTGCTGGGCGCGTCGCCGCCGCGGTTCCACGCGGCCCTGGATCGAGAGGACGCCTTCTACGGTGATCTCATTGAAGGCCGCTTCATTGACAGCTACTCAAATCTGACGCTCAAGACGCTGTCAATGCTTGAGTGGGTGGGAGCGTACTGCCCGCGCGCGCCGCGGCTCCTCAAGACTGACGACGACGTGTTCATCAACGTTCACAAGCTCCTTGAGTTCGCGGAGGCATCCTGGCGGCAGAACGCCACTATCACCGTGTGGGGCAAGGTCGCGCGATACGTGCCACCGATACGTGAGCTGCACTCCAAGTACTTCGTGCCGCCGGCGCAGTTTCCAGGCAGCGTGTTTCCGGACTTCACGAAGGGGCCCGCGTACCTGGTGACGGCGGACGCGGTGCGGCGGCTGCTGCGCGCGGCGCTGGCGGCGCGCTATCTGCGGCTGGAGGACGTGTTCGTGACGGGCGTGCTGGCGGCGCGGCTCGGCGTGCGCCGCGTGCACGCGCCCGTATTCTTCATCGAGGTATCAGCTCTGGAGTCATTTCCCTGCGTCCTGCATCGCGTCGTTGCCATCCACAATGTGGGCTACCACGAGCTGTTAGACCTGTGGCACAAGCTCCTACTCCACGACAAGACGAATTGCGCATGGGAAGACATAATTTCGCTAACCACACAATTGGGCGCAGAAGATTCAAATAGTATTTTATACAATCGTTATATAATGAATGCTTTTTTAGTCGAGAACCGCGTTTAGACCACGAGGCTTGCCGAGTGGTCTAAGTAAGGTTCGAGACTCAAAAAGCTAATTATATAACTATTGTATACAATACTTTTTCTACGAGTCCACGAAAATAACAAAATAACAGAAAGTTGCCGCTGAAACGATCTCATTTTAGGTTACACGGTGATTAATAGCACGTGGTCTGCACATATCACAATACGTATCACGTGGGTATTGATGAATATTGAAAACAAGTCTAAATAATTATGAAATTTACGATAATATCACAAGTATTGTAAATTTGTACTAACAATTCCCACAGAACCGGTGCCCTGTTAAGATGAAAAAAAAAAACAGTCCATGCCCGCCTTTGGCATCATGTCAAATTTCGACCAATCACGACGCAAGAGAATTTAAGTTTTTTTTTCTAATGATTATGGCCATGGCCAGTATCCAGACGACCGTTTAAGTAGGTAGACATTTGACAAGTGCATTGACGTTTTTACGTTCAGAAGCGCGGGAAGCACTATCAATGTTGAAATATTCATAAAATAAGTCTCCTTAAACTTAATTTTTTTCATCAAATTACGGCGTTCTATTTTTGAATGATATTTCGATTCTCCGCGCAGTTGTACAATGAAATATTATATTACTCCATAGAGCATAGACTTTTAGTTCAGCTAAAAATGTATAATATTGTGCAATGGTCTATGAAGTTGTAATTGTAATATTGTAGTCGACGAGTATAAAAAGAATAATTTAAGACGAACGCTACCTAATACAGCTGGAGGAGGTGTTCGTGACGGGCGTGCTGGCGAAGCGGCTCGTAGTGCGTGCACGCGCCCCTGCACCGTGCAGCGCGGCGTCGCTATCCACATGGTGTGCTACCACGAGCAGTTCGACCTGTGGCGCAAGCTGTTCGACGGCAAGACCCCGCACCACGCCTAAATCGAACTAATCCGAACAAAAGTACTTCTTCAGTTAGTCGAGTACATGTATAAAATTGGCAAACAAATTAGTCTGATTTATGTTTTTTTATTTTGCTTTTTTACAAATTGTGATGGCGCGTCACAATTTGTAAAAAACCGGCCAAGTGCGTGTCGGGCCACGCGCAAGGTAGGGTTTCGTAGTCGTCCACCCGTCACATTATTCGCAAATTTATTTTTACTATGTTTTTGACAGAATTAACAACATTATCTAAGGTATCAATGGAAATTGTACGAAAGGTTGCTTTTGCAAAGTACATTTCTGAAGTTCAAACGATGGGGTTTAGCCGGAAAAAAAATTGCACCACCACTTTACACGTAGGGGAGGTACCCTATAGTACATTGTTGTAGAGGCTAGAAAGTAAGCAAATAGATGGACGAGTTAGTTCGAGGGCCGACGCGCAGCGGAAGGACGCCACTTGGCACAGTTGTACCTAGAGGTCATCTGAGCAGATTTAGCCCTGTACCCGAAATTCTTCCATTCGGTTGGGGGGTGGAGGGGGGAGAAAACCTCATCTACCCCGCTTCACTCTGAGGTCAATTTCTACATAAGTATAGTAAATAGGTCGTGTTTGCTATCGTTTTCGTATAATTTAAGGACGAGGAATTCATTTCTGGAACAATATTTTCACTCATCTATAGGAAAAAACAGAGTTCTGCACAAAAATAGCAAAAAGTAAAAAAAAAATTACTAAATCTTATCCTACAATTAAACCACGATGTAATTCACCACAAAAAAATATAATAAAATAAATAATAATAATAAAATATTTTTATTCGTTTTAAGTACAATATTATTGTTTAGGTACAGTGTTTTTGAGTTTTCCTAGTAGGTGAGTATTACACCTGTATCAGGAGAACCCGCTCTTCCGCATTTAAGTACATGGTGGTTATTTAATTATTATTTTTTTATTATGAGTGAATAGCCCATTTTATGCAGAATATATAAACATAAACTTTGTATACAGATTTAACTTAAAAGTGTATTAAAAAAAATCTAATTAGCGGCGGAGCTGCTTACTGGCGAGAAGCTTTTTTATTTATATAAAAGTTTAGTAAATATGTCATGTTTGGTACCGCTTTCGTATAATTTTAGGACGAGGAATTTATTTATAAAACAAAATTTGCACTCGTCTTTAGAAAAAAACAGAGTTCCGCACAAAACTCGTAAAGAAGTTCAATGAATTTGTATAAAATCATGCCCAGCAATTAAACCGCGGGGTAATGCTCTGTAAAATACGCATTAATAGATAGCCCATTTTATGTAAAATGTACTAACAGAAACTTTATTGACAGATTTTACCTTTAAATGTGTAAAAAAATATTTTATTTCGCGGCGGAGCTGCGTATTGGCGCGCCAATATGCAACTCCGCCGTGAGGCGATATTCTCAACAGTACACGTAAAACAAATTGAATTTTTTTTTTTTTTTTATACCACGCCGGTGGCAAACAAGCATGCGGCCCGCCTGATGGTAAGTGGAAATTTGGTCAAATTGGTAATGGTGGTACAATATCACTTGGAAACTATAAGGAAAGTAGTATAAAATAATTATATATCTAAAAAGTAAAGTACCTAAACCAAAATACGTTTAATAAAAATCAGGTCTTTACCTAAGAATCCTAAGATGCTGGCAGCGTTTCCTCGGTAAATAGTTATGCTGATGTATTGAGCGAGGGACCTTCCAGTTTCTCTTCCAGTTTGGATCTTCTTCTTCGTGTTCTTCATTAATGAAGGTCGTAACCGTCCTGAAACACTCAGACGGAGTCGGTGGCGAGCTCTTTCCATGCCACTCTATTTTCAACAAGTGGTGATACTGGTCTAAGAAGTCCCGTTATCTTTTTTATCTCGTCGAACCATCTCGGCTAGATGATTGCCCATGTTATTATTTGGCAGTTTTGTTCCCTACGACGGTTGGACGGTTGGTCTCTGGTTAGCTTATGGACGATATCGGGTTGCCTTCGGTCATTGTGGCCAAAGTAACTTAGGAGTCGTTGGTAGCATATCGTGGAGAGCCTAGTTTAATTCTCAGTTGGTCGGGAATAGATTTATTAGTAAGTCATGCTGTCCATGGCATGCTCAACATCCTCCTCCAACAGCACGTTTCAATCGCCTTGATCATTTGCGCGATTCGGCCACTTTGTGGAGCTGTGTAGAAATATCGAGAATATCAGAGTGTTCACGAGTCTCAGTCCCATTTTATTTGTATTTGAGATATTCCTGTGCTGCATTCCCGAGGCCCCTATATTTGTGCCTTTTAAGCTTAGAAGGAGCCAGAGTGTCTATACAGCTTCCATTCCAAACTAGCGCCAGTGTCTATAGAGCTTCCATCCCAAACTAGCTCCTTTCCCACCTTACAGGGGATGAGGGACATCCCGTCCGCCCACTTGCCATCATTTCTAGCGATGTCAATTGGTTCGAAAAGACGATTGGTTGGATGGCACGTTGACAGTGGCTAGAGGCGGGCGGATGATGTCATTCAGAGCAGCCTGAAAATGCTTCCCGCGCTTTTTTGGCAATATTTTGCCATGGTTGTCGCCCGTGATGTCCCTTTGGATCAACCAAACCACCGCTAGGACTCACCGGTGTGGAACACATACAGGGAGCCGCAGCCGCAAAACAGGTAGGGATTTGGAGGGTTTCAGCTTAAATAAGGTGCCAGTGTTCGGCGATTTGTAGATAAGCGTTGAGCCATTCACTAGACCAGGTACTTGGTGCTCGAGGGCAATAGGTCCTAGGTCGTTCTACTCCTGTGCTATATGGCTCACCAGAAGAAAAAGAAATCTTTGACGAGACATCGTTTCAGCTCTGGCAGTGTAAGCAGACTAATAAGTTAGCCTCCTCTAAGCCAGTAATGTCATAGTTTGAGGGAAGACCCCATAGGATTTTAGCTATTATATAAATTGTGGTGTTGGAAGGCACGCCTTTTCTGAGTATTTTTAATACAATTTCCTTTTTATCGCCTTTATCGGTAAAGTTCGTGTTTGATGCT
Source organism: Cenopis cana (assembly GCA_951800055.1). Classification (NCBI taxonomy): domain Eukaryota; kingdom Metazoa; phylum Arthropoda; class Insecta; order Lepidoptera; family Tortricidae; genus Cenopis; species Cenopis cana. The sequence continues at coordinate 11,602,227 of OX637473.1, forward strand.
TCTGATATAGGTACTAAAGCAGGAAATTTAAAGGAGGTTTTGCCGATATTGGAGAGATTTGTTATTAACGCGTAATATTATTAAGTGAATTTAAGATTCTGTTCAGCACTTAAAGTAGTTTCATTATTCCAATTCTACATAGAATGACCTATTACCTCATGTTCTTACATAGTGCACTACCGCGCGGTTTTTTGTAGGGTGAGATTTTGTAGAATTTATTGATTATTTTTTCAAGTTTTGTTGCAGGATTCTGTTTTTTTTCTACGGATGAATAAATCTTCCTCCAGAAATTATTTCCTGGTCCTTCATTATTCGAAAACGATACCAAACATGACCCATTTACAAAACATGTGTAGAAATAAAAGAGCTGCATGCAAGTACGCAGCTCCGCCGCTAAATATAATTAATTATTATTAACACATTTAAACTTTGTGACAATTTAGTTTAAATTTAAACGTTCTATATAAAATGGGCTATTTATTCATGTTTTATATTGCATTACCCCGCGGTTTAACTGCAGGGCATGATTTTATACAATTTAGTTAATTGAAGTTTTTTACAAGTTTTGTGTGGAACTCTGTTTTTTTCTATAGACGAGTGGAAATTTAGTTTCATAAATAAATTCCTCGTTCTGAAACTATACGAAAACGATACCAAACATGACCTATTTACTAAACTTATATATAAATAAAAAAGCTTCTCCCCAGTAAGCAGCTCCGCCGCTAAATAAAAAATATTTTTTAAAATTAACTTTTAGAGGAGGAACAGAATTGGAAAAGGCGTCTCTAAACAATGCAAGCGGCAAGTCATGTAACAGTTGGGGTGACAACGTTATCAGAGGGTTTGGACCCTGCAGAATACGGATCTGCCTGTCGCCATCTCGAAATTTGAGCCGGAAGTACGGTATACCGGAAAAGGTGCAGCCCATACAAAAAAATTCGTAGTACATTTAGTAAATTGTTGCTCTGGTACTCTAAAAGAGGTCCGATTGATATGGTTTTTTGGTATGTTGTGAAGGACAATATTAGCCATGGTAACCTAAAAATAACGGCCCTCCAGCTCCATAACTTTGGCCGCCATCTTGGAAATAGTGTCAATTTTTTTCAGTTCTTTGCTTTTACTGTCGTCAAAGTTCATTCCAGTGCTAAACATAGTTCTACAATATTGTAGAATACAAAATTTGCTAAAACTTTTGGGTACAAAGATTTTTTCCATGACCCCTAGGGACGAAGATATGACAGGATATATCATTAAAAATTGCCACTTTTTTCTAGTTTTCCGTTCATGTTTACATTTTAAGTGCATTTTAGCACTAACTATAGTTCGGCAATATTGTAGATCACGAAATTTTCTACAACTTTTGTATTGAAATATTTTATCCACGACCATTAGGAAAGAATATATGAAGTCATCTATGGAGTAGCACCGTTGAAATTTGCTACTTTTGCAGTTTTCTTCTCATATTTAGGTTTGAGTGCATTTAATCGCAATCTGTAGGGGATCTATGATGGTCGAGTGATAGCGGGATAGACGACAAGATAAAGCATCTGTCACTTTCCGATCTATACCACTTCAATCCCTCAGAAGACAAAATCGTCTGTTTCCACGATACCTAGAAGATCGTAGGTACTTTGAATTTGCATATAATTTTGTCTTCTATAATATTGCTGACCGAGAAATGCACTAAAACGAAAATATGTGAAGAAAACTGGAAAAGTAGTAAATATCGACGGTAGTACCCCATAGGTGACATCGTATCTTCTTTCCTGATGATCGTAAAAAAAATATTTCAATACAAAAGTTGTAGCCAATTTTGTAATCTACAATATTGCTGAACTATAGTTAACGCTAAAATGCACTTTAAACGTAAACGTGAGAGGAAAACTAGAAAAAAGTGGTAATTTATAATGATATCTCCTGTCATATCTTCGTCCCTAGGGGTCATGGAAAAAATCTTTGTACCCAAAAGTTTCAGCGAATTTTGTGTTTTACAATATTGCCAAACCATGTTTAGCACTAAAATGAACTATAACGACAGTACAAGCAAAAAACTGAAAAAAGTGACAGATTTTCCAAGATGGCCGAGAAAGACGTGGAGCTGGAGTGTCAAAAATTTCGGGATACGATGACAAATATTGTTATTTACGGCATATCAAAAATCCATAACAATTGGACCATAGTTAGGGTACCGGAACAACGATTTACCAATGTGAATTACATCGTGGTTTAATTGTAGGATAAGATTTAGTAATTATTTTTTTTTACTTTTTGCTATTTTTGTGCAGAACTCTGTTTTTTTCTATAGATGAGTGAAAATATTGTTCCAGAAATGAATTCCTCGTCCTTAAATTATACGAAAACGATAGCAAACACGACCTATTTACTATACTTATGTAGAAATTGACCTCAGAGTGAAGCGGGCTAGATGAGGTTTTCTTCTCCCTCCACCCCCCAACCGTATGGAAGAATTTCGTGGGTACAGGGCTAAATCTTCTCAGATGACCTCTAGGTACAACTGTGCCAAGTGGCATCCTTTGTTGAAAATCTGCAAGGTTGAGGACCTTAATGGTGAAAAATTACTTGCGCTTAAATTAATTCGCAATATTTTGAATATATATTTTGTTTTTCGCAAAAAGGCGTAGTTATGTTGGTGCGACCTGGAAAAGGGTTGTCAAGTTTATCCTATGTTTAGCTGAAACTTAGTTGAAACTGTTGAAAGAGAACATTCATTGCCTGTTAAAGCGTTACGAAGTTCGCCGGGTCAGCTAGTCACGGAATAATACTAATTTATCATCCAATTACCCTATTTATAATACGTAAGTCCCTACAAATTTGTACGGAACCCTCGGTGGGAGAGTCCGACTCGTACTTGTCCAGTTTTTTTAATTATGAATTTACTTTATTGCGTGCCTAATGCCTATAGCTACTTAATACCCACACAAGTACGTTTTATAATTACGGCATGCAAACGAGCCAATAAAATCCAGCCGATACTGTCAAACGATGTTCATTGAAGGCCCTGTGTTCATCATCAAGTTTCCGGCCGGTTCGCGGTAGGCCCTCAATTTTATCAAACTCCCCAATATTTACAGTTATGACAATATCATCTATACTACTCTAATATATAATCTTATATCATGTTTTTTATTCTTTATTTATTTTGAAGGTTTCGTCCGCATGACGATGTCAGCTCCAGCATGCCTCTATCTACACTACTACATCTCGCGTCTTATAAAAAGAGAGATATAGGGTCAGTTGCACCAACATACGAACACAGGCCGGTCATCGTCAAATATGGCGCCGGCAGCTGTCATCCCATAGAAACTTGTCAAACTTTCCATGCAATCATATTTGACGAACACCGCTTACGATTACAGACGGTTTGGTGCAACCCAGCCTTAATCTTATATCTTTAAAGTTTAAACGAGCAATTCTTGTACATATCTATATATGTATTTTATCCGTAGTCGAGTGCACTCGCAATGCTAGTAGCCGTCAGAGATGGAGAGACATCGCAAGGGAAAGTCTAAAGTCCAATGCCAAAAACAAATCCGGATGTGAAGATCAGCCGTGTACAGCATCCACACAGCCACGACCACTCTGACAAGAGTGTTACGATTGAGAAGAAGATTTATTTATTTCGGGGATCTCGGAAACGGCTCTAACAATTTTGATGAAATTTGGTAGGTATGTGGGGGTTTTCGGGGACGAGCAATCGATCTAGCTAGGTCTCATGTCCGGGAAAACGCCGAGCAAAGCTCGGCCGCCCAGATATTTTACATTTATATGAAACACGAAGTACTGAGGACATCTATCATCATCATCATATCAGCCGAAAGATGTCCACTGCTGGACATAGGCCTCGCCCAGAGACAGAAATATTTTATTTAATATCACAAGGCATGACTTAACTGACAAAGAGTGCCACAATGACCGGTCCTGCGCCACCCGCATCCAACGGGCTTCCGCGACCTTTACCAGGTCATTAGTCCACCTTGTGGGGGGTCTACCCACGCTGCGCCTTCCGGTCCGTGGTCGCCACTCGAGAACCTTTCGGCCCCAACGACCACATTTCTACGTGCAATGTGCCCCGCCCACTAGACATGTGTAGTTCACGAATGAATGATTCAATTGAAGTACTTCACTTGGTGTCCTTCATTCATTCACTAGTTCAGTTCGGATCTATATACTTCAATAGTTCACTTAGCTCAGTACTTCAGTTCATGTGTCATCGTTTCAATAATCCATCTCATGACGGTTTAAAAAAAAAATATTTTCTTAAAATTCAAAATAAATGTAAAATTGAAATCGTTATCCCCGAATTAGTCGAAATCGAGTATAATGACAAGTTTTTCGTAAAAAAAATATTTTTACTTAAATTATTCAAAATATATATAAAATTTGATATCATTATATCCCCGAATTAGCCTTAGAATGATTAGTTGAATCGGTTGAGCTACTGAACTAGTGAACTAAATGAGTGATATACTTCACAGTGAAGGATTGAAGTATATCACTCTTTTCTTTTTAGTGACACATTATGCGCATGTCTACCGCCCACTGACACTTAAGTTTAGCAATTCGAAAGGCTATATTAGGTATCGGTTACTTTGGTTCTGCTACGGATGGCCTCATTTCTGATGCGATCACGCAGAGACACTCCCAGCATAGCCCTCTCCATTGCCCTCTGAGTGACTTTGAGCCTTCTTATGAGGCCCATGGTGAGCGACCACATATATCTTACGCGCCAGCGTCACATACATAGGCCACACTGAAAGTTTTGCACGACTGGCCATTTCAATTTAGAATTTGTATAATAAAAAAAACTACAGAGTTTTGTTTATGGAACGCTATAAGTATTAGCGGGAAATCGATCTTTATTTGTTTTTTGTGGCTTATCGAAGTGAATCGTTTTTAACCGACTTCAAAAAAAGGAGGAGGTTCTCAATTCGCCTGTATGTTGGTTGTTTTTTTGTTGTATGTTTGTTACGCGATTACTCGAGATTAGGCAAATTATTTCTTTGTTTGAAAGTATATTCTTCCAGATTGGTCCCATTGTTCTTAAAGGCCACTTCTCATGATGGAATCCATGAGGAATTGAGGGAACTCCTCAAAATTGCAAGGGAAACATATAACGATTTTAGTATTTCCGGTTGCAAATCTGACATTTGCATTCAGAAAGTAGCATTTGGTGAGTTGGAACTGATGAAGAAGACCACGGATGGTCATAGAAAACTCCAACCGTTTCGTGGGAGGCGCTAAGACATTTCGATTAACATAATGAAGCGAGAAGCGACTGTGGAAAAGCCAATTTAGATTGTCCTGATGTAATGTTACCATCAACCTGATCTGGTAATTGAAACCGGAAGGTTGGCAACGGAACTCCGCCATTTATGAACAGATTTCGAAAATTATTTATTTGTTTGAAAGCATATGGTTACAGATTGGTCCCGTTGTTATTAAAGTTCACTTCTGATGATGGAATCTATGAGGAATTGATGGAAATCCTCAAAACTTCATGGAAAAGACATTTTAGCGATTTTATAATATGACGAAGCCATTTTAAATGGTCTTAATGTGATGTTACCATAAACATGAATCTGATGATGGAACCGGGAAGGTAGGCAACGGAATTCCGTAATAAAACAATGTAACTTAGCCGTGTTTGGGCTTATTGGAATTGCCATGAGATGAACTTTGGCAATGTATCACTAAAAACTGTGTAATAATTGATTTAAAAAAAAGGATTACATTTTTGTTGTATGTTTGTTACGAGATTACATTGCTTGGTTGTCCCATATACATTTAATTAAGAAAAAAACCCGGCCAAGTGCGAGTCGGACTTCGCACATTTAGGGTTCCGAACCAACTTCAAAGAGGTGATTTATCAATATACATAAAAAACGTGATGGTAAAAATACGTAATAGGTAAATAGACATTATTACCAAATTTCAAGTTAAAAATTTTTGTGACTGACGACGGACGGCCGGACGCCTGAGCGCCTGATCGACAGCAATAGAGTTCCGTTTTGACCCTTCGGGTACGGAACGCTAAAGACAAAATTACATTACACATAAACGGTTACAACGGTTGAGACCCCAGCTTGTGTAGCTGAAGAACGATATTTCGCGCTACTGACCGCTGTCGTCACAAAAACCCCAAACAATTTCCACTCAAAATAAAAAAATATTTTAAAAAATAAAATAAAACCTACTTCAATACTTAAATGTACAAATTTAAACTAAAAAGTAGAAAATAATATATTTTAGTAACTTCAAAGCAAAGAGCCTCAATACACCAACAATAAATTAATGTAATTAGTTATTTACCTATTTATATACATATTCACAATTTATGTAGGTATAATTAGGTATTTTTGGAGTCGGTGCCAGCTCCGCTGCGCGCGCAGTCGCGCGCCGCGCCGCCGCTCCAAGTGTCGATAGTTTGTGGCAAAGCAGGAGACTAGGTACTTATCCTCCTGGGCTGGCACCGACTCCAAAAATACCTAATTATACCTAAATAAATTGTGAATATGTATATAAATAGGTAACTAAACTAACTAATTACATTAATTTATTGTTGGTGTATTGAGACTCTTTGCTTTGAAGTTACTAAAATATATTATTTTCTACTTTTAAACTATACGGTTTAGGGTTCCGTTTTAGCCATTCTGGCTACGAAACCCTAAAAACGGGAATTTTGATGTTAATAAAATTTCACTAAATATTTCTCCATAGGATTTTCCTTGATTTGCGACTTTTCTAGCAGGAATTTCTGTTTGGACCCATACAAGCTTTCGATTCTGGATAGGAATCGGATCGATTGGCATAAAAAAAGTTTGTCAAAAATTACCTTTTTTTTCCAAAATCTGTAAACGCCAATTTTCATTAATTCGAAATCAAAGGAAGGTCTTAGATCATTTTCGCGTAGCAGCACCGGATCTGTCTGGTAGCTGCCCTTACTGACCCAAAAAGAAAATCCACCCTTTATTTCTCTCCAGGCTATCCGAAGGACGTCGTGAGAGGTGTCCGAAAAACGCGAGGATGCGGTCCTGGCATACTGTCGATAGCCGATGACTTAAGCGTAGCTCCTCCAGGATGGACTGGTTTGTTCGTCTTGCAGTCCAAGGTATACGCAGAAGTCGACGCCAGCACCACGGGGCCGATTTTTGAGTGTCGAACGCTCGACTTTTCACTCGAGATCTGTCAAAAAATATGATGTATGATGATTTGACGGATGTAGAGTGAAAATTCGAGCGTTCGAGACTCAAAAATCGGCCCCCACATTCCAAACGCATCTAGATGCGACTTTTCATTTTGGCTCGAAAAATAAATAAATAAATAAATATTTGTGGACAATCTTACACAAATCAACCTAGTCCCAAACTAAGCAAAGCTTGTACTATGGGTAAATCAAAGTAAACAATTCCTTTTAAATCAATAAACCCTGCTGTCATTGATTGTAAATCAAACTTGATCAGTAATACGTAGGTACATCCGATTGACTATACCCACAAGGCCCTCTGTATCGTTCGGTTCTGTTTACCTCAAAATTCATGTAGGTATTTAGGTACTACGTAGTTGTCCCAATCGGAAATTTCCCTCTATCTTATCACACTTAGACGATTCTTTTCACAGGCTACACTGCCCGAAAATCTAAATACATAATCAATCCGACATGTGACCTTCGGCCCAAGCGGTTCTTCTAGTATCTAAGGTTCTGGGAGTTGGTTGTTCGCATCCGCTCCTCGTCTAGCGTGACCTGCGACAGTTTCCTGACAATGCAATGGCGTGCCTGAAGGAGGCCCGGGAAGCTTGGTGTGTTTCGTGCTGGGATAATATATGATCTCTCTAGCGCCGGCTGTTTGTGCCTCCACGGCACCATCAAAGACTGGTACGCTGCTCGTTTGCCACCGTCTCTGTGCCGCGTCCGATGCAGTGACGTTGGTGCCGTGGAAACTAGGAACTCTAGGAAGGGCGTGGATGTGGGCTGCAACTCGCTCCCAGGCCAGTGCTGCACTTGACCAAGCTCTCAAGCACCGCAAATACTCGTCTTTATTTTTAATAGGTAGCTACGAGTTACAGTTGCAGTGGACTCTGGGACCTGGCCGGCTTGAGAGCCTTGTCACGGCGGCTGATCGATATAAGCTAGCGCTTACCTCGCACAGAAAATTTATCTGGCAATAATACAGAGCCGAGAGGTAACGCGGCCAGAGTTATGGCAGGAGGGGCTTACTACCGTGACGTCATCGCGCCGCGCAAAGTACATGCGGCCGCCGGCTCACACATTGTGTGACTATTCAATGGCTGCGGAGCAGCGTTACGGATCGCACGCGCACGCGCTTGTACGATTATAAAAAATAATTCTTTTCGTGTAGTTTCGTGTTAAATAATAATGTCAAAACCACAGCATTATTGTATTGCAGCAGGTTGCACCAATAATAATAAGAACGTAGACGTAAGAACGGTCATTGAGTTTGGTATTCACCAACGGTTGACATAAAAGAAAACGAAAATGAAAACGTTGGTTCTAAGAAACCTCTTTTATTTTTTAAAGTGATGCCTTTAAAAATTATATTAAAAAAAATATCCCCTGGTTACATGTATGGAGTGCCCCCTCCCCCTACTTTAATATTTTTTCGTCATTTCACATCACTTTTACGTAGCGGTTCATACGAGTAGAACACACCTTCCTGCTAAATGTTTTAATTGTATTTGTAGTGCTTATAGTCTCCGAGTACATCGGCTGTCACATACAGACGAAAAGACGGACGGACGGGTTACGTTTTCACCATTTTGGCTACGGAACCTTAAAAGTACTATTCGTAATTGTATTGTAAACAACACTACTAATAAAAAAGTACATATATTAAAATAGGTTCTCGCTGGTGGTAACCCTAGCGCTGAGGGCGGGGCCTCGAAAGAGCGCGTTGCGTGCGATAGAAAGAGATGGCCACGTTTAGGCACGTTTGGCATACCTAAACGGGGAATTTGTTAGCAGAGAAACTTCTGTACTTGTACTATTACTTATTCTGTGGTTATGGGGACCGTGACGCGGGCGGAGCTTTTAGGGATGTGGTTTACTTGTATGAATACAGATTTATTGCATTTTACTCTATTTAAAACAAAAAAAAACAACATACAGGCGAATTGAGAACCTCCTCCTTTTTTTGAAGTCAGTTAAAAAATACGAATTAGTTCGCACTTTTACTTAGGAAACCTTCACGCCGAAATCACGCCGCCCGTCGCCGATTTTTTGGAAAACGTTGCGGCCGTTCATTTCAAATCGGCGCATTGTCTGCTTTAAATATGGTGCTGCTAGCTGTCAGCCCACAGAAACTTTTTAATATTTCCATACAATCAGATTTTTCAACCCACTCTATTACTGTGTTATAGGCAGGGCTTGTGGCGTACGCCCGTCGGTCGCCGCGCTCCTGGCGCTGGCCGCACTGCTGCTGCTACTGGCGCGCCTGCCGCTCGCGCGCCGCCCGTCGCCCGCGCCGCAGCCCGGAGCGCCCCCCGCACCGCCCGCGCCGCAACCCGAAGCGCCCCCCGCACCGCAGCCCGAAGCGCCTCCAACCGAGGGGCAGGTTCCGCTTGACGCAGTGCTCACTCGCGACCTGTACGTAGCGGGGCACTCGCGGCCGCACCCCGAACTGTGCCCGGCGCTGGGCGCGGGGCTGCGGCTCGTGATCCTAGTTTCGTCGGAGCCGTCGCATGCGGCGGCGCGCGAGGCAATACGACTCACGTGGGGGCACGCGGCGCAGCGTGCCGAGGTCGCGCTCGGCTTCGTGCTTGGCGCGTCGCCGCCGCAGCTCCGTGCCGCCGTGGACCGCGAGGACGCGGTCTACGGCGACCTCATCGAGGGTCGCTTTGTTGACAGCTACTCAAACTTGACGCTCAAGACGCTGTCGATGCTCGAGTGGGTGGACACGTACTGCTCGCGCGCATCGCGTCTTCTCAAGACGGACGACGACATGTTCATCAACATAAACGAGCTCCTTGAGTTCGCGGAGGCATACTGGCGGCAGAACGCTACTAGCACCGTGTGGGGAAACGTGTTGCGAGGCGCGCCACCGAATCGCAAGCTGCACTCCAAATACTTCGTGTCGTCGGCACAGTTCCCGGGCAGCGTATTCCCGGACTTTACGAGGGGGCCCGCGTACCTGGTGACGGCGGACGCGGTGCGGCGGCTGCTGCGCGCAGCACTGGCAGAACGCTACCTGCGGCTGGAGGACGTGTTCGTGACGGGCGTGCTGGCGGCGCGGCTCGGCGTGCGCCGCGTGCACGCGCCCGTATTCGTCTTCGACGTATCTTCATCAGCTCTGGAGTTGTTTCCCTGCGTCCTACAGCGCGTCGTTGCCATCCACAATGTGGGCTACCACGAGCTGTTAGACCTGTGGTACAAGCTACTCCACGACAAGACGAATTGCGCATGGGAAGACATAATTTCGCTAGACACAAAATTGGGCGCAGAAGATTCAAAAGAAATACAGCATTAGTTAGAAGTAAAACTGAATCAGCCTCAAATCTGGAACCCATATAAGAAATCGCATATTCTTCTTTTAGAGACATATTCCTCTTTTTTTATCGCTTTCTCTACAAGAAAACGTACGGTTTCTATCCCTTTCTGTATCCTAAATATCCTCATCAAAAACCTGCTTGGAATGTTAGGTTTCAACTCCCATGGAGGTCCGACGCAATATCGAACTTTTGCCCACTGCTTGTCATCTTTTAAGAGGCGAATCGGATTGCTCCGACTTAGTCACTATAGAGTCCGACCACGCTAACTCTGCAACAAATAATTTTGTAACACTGTGCATTATAAGTCATATTTGTATGGAAATGTGATGTGTGTAGTGTTGCCCAAACAAATTATGTAATTTTTCAGTTCAGAGTTAGCGTGGTCGAACTCTAGAATAGAATGTGCTCTATTATGTTCCTGCTCTACCTCTGCGGTCGCAGCCACCGTCTCCTGGCGGAAGAAGCGGCTCCACGGCGGCGCACGAGCTCTCACCAATTGTGAGCGCGCAAGCGCTGCTTAACAAATATGTTTACAGCTGGGTGAGCTCGCTTCACCGTTGGCCTCATCTTTGCCCCCTGGCTAGATGCTTGCCAAGAGCGATCCCATTATTAATAATAAAAAAACTGGTTGTCTGTAAATTTGGTTTACGGACGATTATTTTACGTGATAAGATAACATCATAAGAAGACATTGATGAAGAAATGCATGAATTGAATTGAATTATTATCACTCGATCATCATTTTGTAAAATTAAAAAAGGAGTTAATAAAAAATTAACAATATCTATATTTTTTTCTCTCTCGGTCTTTGACCAGTGTGTGTTGCCAGTGATGACATATGGTACGGAAACGTGGTCGCTCACCATGGGCCTCATAAGAAGGCTCAAAGTCACTCAGAGGGCAATGGAGAGGGCTATGCTGGGAGTTTCTCTGCGTGATCGCATCAGAAATAAGGCCATCCGTAGCAGAACCAAAGTAACCGATATAGCCTTTCGAATCGCTAAACTTAAGTGGCAGTGGGCGGGGCACATTGCACGTAGAACCGATGGCCGTTGGGGCCGAAAGGTTCTCGAGTGGCGACCACGGACCGGAAGGCGCAGCGTGGGTAGACCCCCCACAAGGTGGACTGATGACCTGGTAAAGGTCGCGGGAGTCCGCTGGATGCGGGTGGCGCAAGACCGGTCATTGTGGCACTCTTTGGGGGAGGCCTATGTCCAGCAGTGGACGTCTTTCGGCTAATATGATGATGATGATGATGATGATGATATTTTTTTCGATAAATTAACAATATTTGGGCGATCGAGCTCTGTTCGGCGTTTTCCCGGACATGACGCCTAGGTAGCTAGATCGATTGCTCATCCCCGAAAGCCCCCTCAAACCAAATTTCATCAAAATCGTTAGAGCCGTTTCCGAGATCCACGAAATAAATAAATATACAAGAATTGCTCGTTTAAAGATATAAGATATCTGGGCGACCGAGCTTTGCTCGCCGTCTTCCCGGGCATGAGACCTAGCTAGATCGATTGCTCGTCCCCGAAAACCCCCACATACCAAATTTGATCAAAATCGTTAGAGCCGTCTCCGAGATCCCTGAAATATATAAATAAATAAATATACAAGAATTGCTTGTTTAAAGATATAAGATAAGATAATAATAATAATATAATAATAATATATTTTATTCATGTAACTGTAGGTAAATTACAATTGTAAAGGTTGAGACCTCCTAGTAGGTATAAAATAACCTGTATCAGGAGACCCCGCTCTTCCAAAATAGTACATTGTTATCCATTTACAGTAGGTATTTGTAAGAAATTTAAGTAATAATAATAATATAAACTACAATTGGCAAGAACAACAAACATGTGACATGAGGTAGGTAATCGATTTCTTAATCTAAAGAACATGTGGGTGTGCGTGCGTGCGTGCGTGCGTGTGTGTGTGTGTGTGTGTGTGTGTGTGTGTGTGTGTATGTGTGTGTGTGTGTGTGTGTGTGTGTGTGTGTGTGTGTGTGTGTGTGTGTGTGTGCGTGTGTGTGTGTGTGTGTGTATGTGTGTGCGCATGCGTGTGTGTGTGTGTTACAATTTACGAGTATGAGCTTTTTATATTATATATTTTAGTCTGAAATCATAATTATAGTTTTATTGACCTGTGCGTAGGAGCTCTTCGGTTTCAGTATAGGTGAGATCAATTATCCATTTGATCAGTGTTTTCTTACAGTCATATTGATTTAGGGGATAAATCTGTATTTTCTTATTTACGGTATTATACATGTGATATGACTGAATACAGTACTGTCTTCTAGCATAAACGGATTTGAAAGAGGGCACTGGAACCACTGACAATAAGTTGTCTCTTCTCCTTCTGCGCTTGGCAGTCTGAGGTTTGTACGTGAGACTTTTGTGCAATTTAAGGATTGCAAATGTTATATAGAGCTTGCGCATACTTAAAAGCTTGCAGCTGCTATATAGCTCTGTGGTGGGGTACCTGTATGGCTTAAAAAGCATAGTTTTTAGTAGGCACCTCTGCCCTCTTTCGACTTCCAAATATTTAGTTTTCGATGCACCTCCCCATACCGGGATACAATAGGTCATTATCGACTGAGCAAGTGCAGTGTAGATTTGACTTAGTAATGTGGTGTTTGTAATGTGCCTAAGAATTTTGAATATCCATATCAATTTGCGAATTCTATTATTTATATGCTCGATGTGCGGGTGCCATGATAAACGTTGATCAATTATGATACCCAGGTATTTAATTGAGGTGACTTTTTCCAGTTGTGTGCATCCGCAGGTCAAGTTATTGGAGAGGTTACAGCTGTGGATTTTTAGACTGTATTCAAGAGGTGGTTGTGTGTTTTTTGTTTTAGAGAAGCAAACGTATTTAGTTTTAGTAATATTTAAAGTTAGTAAGTTATTTGTTAGCCACGTATTGATATGCTGTAACCCCTTTGCAGCTGAATTATAGACAGAGCTCCAGCATTTTCCAGAGAACACCACTGCCGTGTCATCTGCATAGGAGATGACATGGCCGTCTTTAATGTCAATATTAGTGAGGTCATTTATATAGATTAAAAAGAGAGTGGGACCCAGGACACTGCCTTGTGGGACACCATAAGAGACTACTGAGTCATCGCTAATGTAGTTTCCAATCTTGACTCTTTGGGTTCGGTCCCTTAGGTAGTCAGATAGTAATTCTAGCGCTTTTCCCCTTATGCCGGCTTTGTCCAGCTTGTTCACAAGACGGGGGAGGGAGACGGTATCAAAGGCTTTTTTTAAGTCGAGGAAGATTGCTAAGGACTTTCCTCCATTATCTACGGCGCTGCAGACAAGAGAAGTTAATTTTATAATGGCGTCTTCCGTTGACTTGCCTTTACTGAAGCCGAATTGTGAAGCCGAGATTATATTAAATTTATTGAGGTAGTTTATAAGTCTATTATTTATCAATTTTTCCAAAATTTTTGAGATAGCCGTGAGTACCGAGATTGGCCTATAATTGTTGGGATTAGTCTTTTCCCCTTGCTTGTGGACAGGCGTGACAAGTGCTTTTTTGAGAGGGTCTGGGAAGACTCCTTGTGTGAAACACAAATTAGCCAAGTGGCTAATTACTGGAGCGATCGTCCAAGCGCACAGCTTAAGAAATTTAATCGGTATCTCATCGTATCCAGGTGCGCTGTCTGACTTGAGCGACATAATAACGTTATTTACTTCAGTAGGATCTGTATCTATAAGTGCGAAAGAGTTAATGGGAGGATCAATGTTTTTATGGTAACCATCTTGTGTGTCGTAAGCGGTCTTGTTTTTTATACCATCTGCTAGGTTCTTTCCTACGTTAGTGAAAAAGTCGTTTGTGGAATTTATAGACTCTTCGGGGGTAGATTTATGTTTTAATAACTCAGTATTATTCGATTTTACTCCTTTATAGTTAGTAATTGATTTTATTGATGACCAAAGTGCCTTTGCATTTTTTGTGTTTTTTTCTAAAATTTGGCGTTCATATTTGCGTTTTAGTTTTTTAATAATTTTATTTACGAAATTACGATATTTCTTAAATGTGGTCCTAAGTATCTCATTTTCCGGTTCTGATCGGAGCCTAAGCTGCATCTTATTCCTATTATGTATGCAACGGACAATTCCTGGTGTGATCCAAGGTTTGATAACGCGTTGTTTTCTTGGAGTTTTCTTCACCTCTCTACTGTCATGTATTGCCTCAACAAGTTTCCTGGTGAGAATTTCAATTACCTGACGTGGATCATTGCAAAAAAGTAATAGTTCTATATTTTTTTCTAAAAGTTTCTTCTTGGCATTTTCATAGTTTATTTTTGCATTATTTTCCTTGTAAAACGTGTCATTAGCCTTGTAGGAGTGGTTGCATAAAGCAAGAAATATGGTTAGATGGTCAGTTATGGATGTATTAATTACAGCTGTATATGCAGTAGTGTCTTTTTTGGAGATTTTTAACATGAAGTGATCCAGACAATTGTTTAATCTTGTAGGTCTAAGAAGGCCAGGGAGAATACCGTGAGTACTTAGCATATTGAGGTAAGTTTGTCGGTTATTGTTCTGATAAGATTGCTCGTCCGGCTGTGGTATTAAATTGATGTTTATATCCCCGGTTATGACTATAGTAGAGGTAGTTTTTATATTTTCTAGGTGGTTATTTAAGGAGTGTATAAAGTTTTCGGCGTTAGTAATAGATGGGGACCTGTAAATTCCTAAAATAATTGTGTTACCTACTGTAGACCTTAGAATGGTGACTAGGTGCAGGGAAAAAGATTTAAAGAGAAAAACAAGAAGTAAATAACACGAAAATAAGCTATAGCGACCGCGGGCGACAGCGTCTATCCGTGACAGTGGTCAATTAGCAACTAACTCGCCGGAGCACATGCAGGAACGTTACTGCAACGTATACATAAGCTCTGTATAGCTAGGTACACAGGACAGGTGTCGCGCGCGCTCACTATTCATGCGTAAGTATAACTTTATTTTATAAGAATAAGACATAGGTATAGGATAGGTACATCATCATATAAGACATGTAGGTAAAGGTAAGTAGACTTCTAGCTCTAATAATATAGTTTTAAGGTCTTTTTTCAGAACCGAGAAGCATCACCAGCGTCTGCACTTTACAACCTCCACCCCAGTGCTGCTTGGGCAGTACTCACACAGGTAGGCGTACAACGCGAGCGGCCGGCCTCACCAACACATTTGACTTGGTCTTAACATGAACTGCTCGCACTCTGCCGTCCTTGCCGGGGCACACTTCTTGCACCACTCCGCGAGCCCAGTGGTTTCTAGGGGCATTCGGGTCGGCGATAAGTACAAGGTCGCCGATTTGTAGTGCACGGCACTCATCATGCCATTTCTGACGTGGCAACATTGTTGGCAATACTTCTTTTACCCATCGGCTCCAATACATATCAGCTAATCTTTGTGATATGCGCCATTGTCGTTTCAGGAAAAAATCGGAGTCGTCAAAACATCCCATTAGAGGCAAATTTGATGATGTTCCGAGAAGAAAATGGTTAGGCGTCAATCCTTCTGGGCAGCTTGGTTCTACCGAGACGTGAGTCAAAGGCCTGCTATTTGCCATGTTCTCTGCCTCTGCCAAGAGGGTAATTAAGACCTCCTCACGCGGTGCCCTCTCTTTCAAAGTCGCTTTCAGGGTAGTTTTAATCGAGCGTATAAGCCTTTCCCAGGCGCCAGCCATGTGAGGGCTTGCTGGAGGAACAAAATTCCACGTTACGCCTCGATTAGCTGCGTATGTCGTAAGTAGTGACTCATCCAACTCTTCGGCAGCTAACTTGATTTCTGTGTTGGCCCCTCTGAGATTGGTCCCGTTATCAGAAAAAAGTTGCTTCGGCCAACCTCGTCTGGCCGCCATTCGTCGCAGGGCTAAGATTAAGGAATCCGTGCTCAGTGAATGTACTAGCTCAATATGTACCGCTCTGGCCGTTAAACAAGTAAATAATACTGCATAGCGTTTTTCCCGGCGACGGCCTACTGTAATTTCTATTGGCCCAAATAAATCCAGACCGGAGTTCGCAAATACCCTTTGGTGATGGGCCATCCTGGCTTCGGGGAGCTCACCCATTCGTGGGATTTCGGGCTGGGCCTTCCTTATTCTACAAATCATGCATTTGCCGATCACGTGCTTCACTGTTGGTCTTATACGAATGATCCAGTACTTTTGTTTTAATTCGTTAACGACCATTTCTTGATAACCATGGGCAGCGTTCTCATGATAAAACTTCACAATTAATCTGGCGACATAATTTCTTCCGTCCAATATTATAGGTCTTTTCATTTCAGGGTTCACATCAGCTGCAGCATCAATTCGGCCGCCGACTCTCATCAGGCCGTCGTCATCAAGGTAAGGAGCCAGGGTAAGTAGTACAGGCAAGCTATTTTTATCTAATGTTTTCCCTTTATTGAGTAAGATTATCTCTGCGCCGAACGACTGCTGCTGCGAATATTTTAATAATAAGCATTCTGCGCGTTCTAATCTACTAGCTTCACTGACATCTAATTTTCTTATTTTATCTATGAATTTCAGGACAGCGGCGGTTGCGCGAAGGAGTCGGATCCATGAAGAAAATCTCTCGGGTTCAGGTATGTCAAAGCTAGGCTGTTCATGTTGAACCAGTAACGCCATCTCTAATTCAGCCTTGTTCACTTGCGGCACTAGAATGTCCTTGGGCCATTTATTTTCCTCGTGATATAAAAATGCAGGGCCTTTAAACCATTCACATTCAGCGTGCAGTTTGTACTGAGTTTTTTTTGTGGCTATGTCAGCAATATTCAATGCTGACGGCACGTAACGCCAATCCAGAGAACTGGTTAAGTCGTCAATCTCGCCAAGCCTGTTCGCGATGTATTCTTTATAATTACGATTATGATTTCTTATCCAGTGTAAAACTGTTGTTGAATCTGTCCAGTAGTAGGTACGATCACATTTAATGCGATGTTCATCCTTTATTGTTTTGGCTAAACGCGCAGCTAGCAAACCGCTTTCTAATTCTGCGCGCGGTATGGATAACCGTTTCATTGACAACACCTTGCTTTTGCATGCGATAAAGGTTACGCACACACTACCATCCTTGTTGATAAGCCTCCAGTATGCAACCGCAGCAATAGCGCACGGTGCGGCATCAGCCAATAAATGAAGTTGCAGAACGCTAGTTGTCTCTTTCGCACTAATTGCTGACCGGTCAGGTGTAGAAAAGTACCATCTTGGTATATGCAAACTGGAAACATGCGTCAGGTCGGTGATCCAGTGTTGGAAATCAGTAAATAATTCCGCAGTTATTTTTTCGTCCCACGTAAGGTTGGTTTTCCAAATAGACTTTAATAATATTTTTCCTTTTATTGTCACTGGAGCCAATATGCCAAATATGTCGTAAACAGACATCGCAATTCGTAATGTTTCGCGTTTTGTTGGCACTTTTTTGAATTCTAGGATTTGGCTAGGTATATTTTTGAACGACACATCGACGGCCAGCGTGTCTGTCGCTGGATTCCACAATAAACCCAAAGTTCTTTGCGTCTTATTCGTACCGTCCACCAATAAACTTTCTCCATTAGTACTTAATTGTTCTTGAGGGAGGTGTGACAGAACCTCCTTGCTATTACATGTCCAACCACGTATCTCAAAACCTCCGAATTTATGCACCTCGGAGACGTCGTTAATAATATTTATCGCTTCGCTTTCGGTGTGCAGCGAGTCTATGAAATCGTCTACGTAATGACTATGCATTATCGCACGTGCGGCGTCAGGCTTCGTTTCGGTAAACAACTGCGCATTCTTATCTCTTATGAATTGCGCGGCGAAGGGGCTGCAATTCGCGCCGAAAATTAATGACGTCATCACATATTGCTTAATTGGTTTGTTTTCGTCGTCCCGCCACAAAAATCTTAAAGCGTCCTGATCTTCTTTTCTTATTTTAATTCTGAGGAACATGTCGCGTATATCGCCACTAATTCCAATACGATTCTCTCTAAATCGTAACATTATCCCGTAAAGAGAGTTCAGTAAATCAGGGCCTTGAAGTAAATAGTCATTCAGGGATTTTCCTTGCACCGTACTAGCACAGTCGAATACGAGACGCAGTTTTTGTTTTTTTGGATTATCTACCCCAAAATGGGGAACAAACCAAATTCGTTTCCCACCGTCTTCGGGTGTTACTTCTCTTGCGTAACTGTTTTCAAACAAGTGCCTAATGCGTTCTCGATATCGCGCAGCGTATTCTTCGTTGCTTCGCAATTGTTTCTCCACAGACTTGAACCGCCTTTCCGCAGTAGGGTAAGAATCAGGCAACTTCTCTTCGCCTTTCCATGGAAGTCCCACTTCCCATCTACCAGCCTTTAGTTTCGCCGTCTCGTTTAAAATACCTATTGCTCGTTGTTCGTCTTTGTTTTGTCGCTTTCTGGAAGTTACGCCAGTACTTTCTAAGGCGAAATAATTTCTTACCATTTCATGCAATAAAGTATCTGTATTGCAATAATTATCTGGACTACTAGTATCAATAAATAAAACCGACGATTCATCAAAACAACATTCGTTAATGGCCGGTAACTTGCTTGCGTCAGGCGTCAGCGGAATGCAGCGGGCGCGCGGGGCCGGGGAGTCGGCGTGCGCGCCGGGCGGGCAGCTGTCGCCAGGGGCGCGGGCGAGGCGGCCGGCGTTATCAGCACTAGGCAACACGCCTACCGCTGCAGCTAGCAACGGGAGCGAGTGCGAGCGAGATGCGTCGTAGGATGACGCGGGAAGGATGTTTTTTGCAATGCGCTGTGATAATGATTCTCGGTTCATAGGCGAAGTAATTAGGCCGTGTACACACCAGCCTAACGAACTTAATGTAGCACACGGTTCATTTCGTTTACGAGAAATTATTTTTATAGGCATAATTAAATGGTAATTGTCCTGTCCGATTAAAAGTTCCGGTTTCACATCCACGTTATTAAAACACCCCTTTAATTCACTTAAGTAATCATAGTTTTTGATATTTATTTTAGAATGTCTTTGCACAGGTAAGTTCAATTCCGCAATCTTACGAGCACGTAACTCGAAACACTCATTGTTCTCATTAGATATTTTAAAGTCTACCAGTTCCGATTTGCACAGAATTTCACCCGAGTTCCAAGCACCACGTAAACGCAAAGTTTCAGTTTTTCCTGTTAAACCCAGACGATTTACCACATCCGCTGAGATCAGAGAAATTGACGCGCCATCGTCCAACAGGGCATGCGTTGTGATCACGCCCTTAGGGCCATGAATGGTGACACGAACTACTTTTAAAAGAACTTTGTTGTTATCTCCGCTGATATTAGTCACAATACCGGTTTCAGACACGGGCTCACTTTCAGGCTGTGAGTCTTCCTCAGGTTCCACCTGGTCTGGATCTCCGTCCTCGGCGATAACATCCACAGTGTGAACTTGACTCGGCGTTTGTTTGTTTATCGGGTAATGAAGTAGCGCGTGGTGCGGCTGCCCGCAGCCGTCCTTATCGCACATCGGCGCGCGGCAAGTTTCTTTATCATGATCACCTGATAAGCATTTAAAGCATATCCCGTTATTCCTGACAAAGTTCCATCTTTCTTTTCGTAAAGACTTTTTAAATAGCCTGCAATTATTTAGGCTGTGCGGGGATGTCTTGCAAAACTTGCACTTTTCTGCTTGCTGACTAGCTACAAAAACTGCGTGCTGTTTAAATCCAGTTCTATCCGCATTGCCGCTTACTTGCTTCATATTTAGTAGGCTAATACCGGATTCAGTAAGTTTAGTTGCTTCGTCCGATAAGAACTGTGATAGTAAATCCAACTTATTCAATCCGGACTTTCTTTGTTTGTAATAATAATCAGACCACTTTGTGAGTAAAGCAGTTGGTAATTTTGATAAAATGATTGTGCAAATACTGACACCCTGCAGGTACTCGTCTCTCTTAAGTGTCTTAACAGCAGCTACAAAGTTTTTAATTTTTATCGAAAATTTCACAATGTCCCCAATATAATCCTGAGGCAACGATGGTAACTTTTTGATATCACTCATGATTTTATTCACGATTAAATCAGGGTTTCCAAACTGTAATTCGAGGGTTGCCATGATGGTGTCGGGCGATGATCCGCTCGTGAGCAGCGCCGATACCGCTTCTCGCGCCGCTCCGACGAGACATTTTCTCAAACGCCACTGATTCTCTTTTGTACTGTAGTTACATAGCTCCGTGGATTCATCAAAAGCTTGTTTAAAATTCAACCACTCCATAGCATCACCGGAAAAGGTCGGCAATTCTCGTGGTGTGCTTAAACGACTAATTAAATTATTATTCTGTTTACAGGTGGAAGCTGTTAGATCTTTGAGGGCCTGTGCCAGCATGAACATCGTTGTCTCCGAGTCGACGGCGGCCGGCGCCGGCTGGCGAGCGGTTGCCTCGCCTGCCTCGCGGACCTGTTGAAGACTGCGATCGATCCACTTCTCGATCTCGCTTCCCTTATCCTGGGTCTCACTTGACTTCGAAGATGCGTGACTGTATTTTTCTTCCAAGGCTTCTAGCTCTGCCGCTAGTTTTTTTTCAACCAAGTCCATTTGTATGCGTGCCTGCTCTTCTGCAGCTTTTATTTCTAGTTGTTTTCGTTCAGCCAATATCCGAGAAGACGTAGACTTCTTTGACAACGAGCGGTTGCTCTTGCGTGAAACAGGCGGTCTTAGGGGCTCTTTTTCAGCCGGGTTCAAAACAAATTTTGACGTACCCGCAACTGGTTCGATTGCTCCGTTAGTCGTGTCGAAATCCTTAACGTTATTCTCTGGGTTATCACAAGTAGGCTCTCCAGTGAGTTGCTCCATGTCGGTTTCGCCCCTTTTCAGCTGTTCCATATCACGCTCTTGCTTCTCACGTTCTTTTTTCACGGTACTGCGGGTGTTCACCATCTTGTGCGGCGACGAATCATGCAATCCGGTTCGCTGGACCAAACTTTGTAGACCTTAGAATGGTGACTAGGTGCAGGGAAAAAGATTTAAAGAGAAAAACAAGAAGTAAATAACACGAAAATAAGCTATAGCGACCGCGGGCGACAGCGTCTATCCGTGACAGTGGTCAATTAGCAACTAACTCGCCGGAGCACATGCAGGAACGTTACTGCAACGTATACATAAGCTCTGTATAGCTAGGTACACAGGACAGGTGTCGCGCGCGCTCACTATTCATGCGTAAGTATAACTTTATTTTATAAGAATAAGACATAGGTATAGGATAGGTACATCATCATATAAGACATGTAGGTAAAGGTAAGTAGACTTCTAGCTCTAATAATATAGTTTTAAGGTCTTTTTTCAGAACCGAGAAGCATCACCAGCGTCTGCACTTTACAACCTACTTTGATTTGAATGCCAGAGGCATTTACTAACTTTAGTTCATCGCAGCTTACCTTAAGATGTTCTTTATAATAAATTACCACTCCATCATTTTGATTTGAATTATTTTTTGTGGCAAATAGGACATAATTACTTAATTGGGGGATAGGTTTTGATTCATTTAATCGACATTCAGTTAGTATTAAGATGTCTGGCTCTAATGGTAGTTGTGACAATGTGATTTGAAAGTCTGTGAAATTGCAGTATATACTACGGATATTTTGTGAAACTACTGAGAGGTTTGTATGCGAGGGGAGATGGCTTTTAAGGTCCTGTGGGTAACATTCAAATGTTTGTGCGATTTCGGTATCGTCAATTTCATTAATAATACTCAGTTGACTACTCATAATGTGATAATTGTATACTAGGAGTATTCAAGCTATCGGAGTTTATAGTGTTTATGTAAAACAAAGAGTTATGAATAGAATGGAGCAAGTAGAGGCAGACTCGTTTATTATTTAAATATATGTGTGTGATGTGTTTTGAGTGTAGGATTAAAAGTGTGTGAGTGTGGTCGAGGCAGTGTAATAAATGATTTACTATTCTTAAGTTAACTACATAGAATAAAAAGTAGTAGCAGCGCAAAGTGCGATTGACACTATAACGAATTATAATTAAGGAGCTGTTCACCGGTACAAAACGTAAATCTAGTCATAGTCCGACGGTCGGCATAATCACGGGCGCACTGGTTCCAGGTCCGGTGGTGGAAGGGGTCGAGTCGCGCAGCCACGCACTTGAGGTCGCGGCCGTGCTCGTAGTTAATGGGGCTTTGTTCGGGTAAGAAGCGCCAGTGGCGCCAGTGGGGGTGGTTTTGTTTGATTTCGCGGTGGGTTGAATATTATCTGGGGTCCCTTTGCATAGTCTGTCTATTTGAGCTTCATTATAGATCTGTATGATTTGTGAATTGTCGTCTTTACGTATATATACTCTTCCGTAGCTAGTCCAACAGTGTTTGTAAAGCTTCCGCCTTTTAAGTTCGCGTGCCAGGAAATATAAGCGGGATGCACGTGCAGTAAGCTGCTCTGCTACGAATACGGGGGTGTCCTCAGAGGAGCGCAGGCCCAGGTGTTTGGCACTTAAGTTCACTTTGTTTTTAATGTTATGAGCCTTGCACATTTTCAAAATGTCGTTTTTAATAAAAGTAGAAGATGTTTCTACAATTATAGGGGTATTGTTTGTCGCTTTCTCTTTCGGACGCACTCTATAAATGTCTTTTATTTCAGCCTTGTTTAGTGGACAATTTATAGTTTTAGATAGTGACATAACCATGCTCACGAGGTCCTCTTTCGTTTCGTTCTGTAATTTTGGAACATTTTTGATTTCGAAGTTAGTTTTGCGGGCCTCACGCTGCAGGTCTTCTATTTTGAGTTCCAAATTTTGTACGTAGGATCGCTCGTCGACGATTTGTTTTTCAAGGCTGGTAATTTTTTGTTGAAATTCCTCGTACTGTGACGACAGGAACGCTACGGAGCTCTCAATACTTTTATTGGTTTGTTGGATTTCTATCAGCGTGCTAGTGTTTTTCAAAATTTCAGCCAATTGAGCGGACATCATTTGTGTGATCATACTCTTAATCTCCTCCTTAAATAAAGAGAAATCGGCAGCGGGCTCGTCCTCCCGTTTTCTTTTAATTCGCGTACTTAAATTATTATTCGGCGGCGTTGTATTAGTCACTGTTAGTCTCATTAGGTCGGCCTCCGATGACGCCCTGTCTCCCATGCCCTCCATACTAGGCGATTATAAGCTTGCAGTGCAGTCGTAGAAACCAGTTATAGTGTGCGAAGCACAGCGCACAGCACACATACACAGCTACAGCGGTGTGGCAGGGACCTTATTGTTTTGCTGCACCAATAGCAAGGCTAAGCTTGGTAACTGATAAGGACACAGACGTAATTGGACAGCGCGAGCGCTTCTATTGTGAATTGCGACTTACGCGTGTGGTGTACCAGGAGGTCAGGAGTACTTAAGAGTTGTAATGGTCACACTTAAGCGAACTTCTTTAGTTTATGCACTCCTATTTTATACTCGGAATTTTCAATGTTTAAATTAAGTAAATATTAATTAAATCACTTCGATACGGACTGTGTGCACGTACGCGCCTTGCGGCGGTCCGAGGGGAAGAAGATAAGATTTATTATTTACACTGCCACCCTCACCCTAAGTTGAGGTTGCTGAGGATCTACATTGGTGACTGCGCCACCTATCCGCAATATCGCTATCTATGCGAGGGAAGTGAGGTTGCTTCGCGCTCATAGGTGGCGCTGTGTTTTGTCCTTATTTTGATTGAATTAGGCGTATTTTACCTTGATATATATATCTATACATATAATAAAGCAGAAGAGGGTCGAAAATCTGTACATTGAAAATATTAGTAAAAATATCGATGGAGGAGTCTAAGAATCGATAACAGAACACATTTCAACGGTTTTTAGAATTCGTGTCTGTCTGTTTACTTATCTGTTTGTCTGTCTGTTTATTTATCTAACTATCACGTGAAGACTAGCGAATGGATTTGAATACAGCCTTCACTAATATGTTTATTGGATCTTCGGCCAGGTTATAGGCTATAAAAATCATACAGGTTGGGGATGAAAGGGGGTGAAAAGAGGGGTTAAACTTTGTATGAGAAGTCTTCCAGTTCATGATTTACAGGCTTGAAAATTGGCAAGTATATTCATGGGCGCAAAGTAAATAGAACCCCATTCAAACATTGTACAATAAACAGATAGTATTTGAAAAAATGGGGGTTGAAATTACAGTACTTGAGAGGCTAGAATAAAGAATAAAAGTCCCTAATACCATATTAACTGTTTGAAACGAGAGATTTAATTAGTTGCTCAGTAGTAGTTGGTCAGTCATTGAGGGTACCTTCCTACGCAGAGCAGCGGGCTCTCGGTTGCATGGTAACACTTGCGACATGTATATATGCGCATATGTACTCGTACTGTACTTTTGTATAAAATATTGTTTTGGGGTGCTGATTACAAAAATATATATTTATTTTCAAATCAAAGATGGCGGACATTTCTTTATTTTTCTTAATAATCGATATGCGGGCCATCTTTGAGGTTTTTCGGGGTGCCGATTAGTTGCGTTTTCCGTCAGCTGGTCAGCACAATGTGTAAAATAATTTCAGCCCGTGTCAGACTTTCCACATTTAGGGTGAATGTTTTTCAATCGACTGTGTAATCATAATCAATGCTAGATTTACGATTTTCATTAAAACTTTAATTATGCAGAAAATTGTAATTAAATTTAATAAATGCCTGAATGTGAAATGATAATTCATCTTTTTGTAAATTTGATAAAGTAAACGTTTTTTGCACCCGAAAACAGCACATAAAAACAATTATTTCGGGACACCCATAATGTATAAGTAGTCTATGAATGAAGTAGTTTTAATAACGTGGCAGGTTTTCTCATGTACCTTTGGAAGAGGGGTAAGTATATCAATGGCGTCTCCAGTCTTAAATGCTCTATCTACGACGACACCCTCGTACGTGAGTCCGACTCGAACTTCACGGGTTTATTTCATTATCAATCTACTTTATTGCATGCCTAAAGTAGTAATACGATATAGTATGTACCTATCATTCGTTGTGCCTAACAATCCAATATAATTTAATTTTGAGGTTTTTACATGAAGTAGGTGTAGGTAACCTACATATACTAGGTACTTCGTCTGAGGTAAAACATGTCACCTATAAAGCCTGACCAGCCCCTCTAGCACAACATGCATTCCGTATCTACTCGCGCGCGAGATAAGCTACCTGTCACTTTTTGACAGCATTAATCAGACAGTCAGTGACAGGTAGCCTATGTCGCGCGCGAGTAGAGACGAGATGCATGTTATGCTAGCCCTACTGGAATATATGACTATTGTCAAGAGGGCGCTATTATTCGGGTTTAAATATGGCAAGAGTTTATAGTATAGTCGGGACAATGTGAATTGGCAACTCGTAATTTTAACTTACTTTCCTTCACCGTAATCAAAATCAAAATCCAAATATTCCGTGTCCGTGGCAAGTGGTTTCAAATTTAGACCCAGAAAGATGACTTAACGAAATCACTTTTAGAGTCAGACGTGTCACTGGTGTCAGAGTCAACTTCAATCACGTACTTTTCTCTACGTGGATATCAATTATTTGATCTGATTTTCTATAGAAATTTTCTATTTTGACCACATGATCGCAACAACATATCGCTCTTCTATGTGTCTAAAGTGTCTAAAGTTATTTCCTAAAAATAAAAACCGTTACTTCCATAACATATCGGCATTATAATTTTGTGCCGATTAGACGTAAATAGGTAGGTACTAGGTATCTCAAAACTATTAATATTAATATATATATTTTGCACTAAATAAAAAAAAATCTGCATGTGAAACCAGTTTTCAATGCCACTATGCTTTTTACAATACCCCATATAATTTCAATAAGGTTAATTAAATTATCTTTTATAGATGCTATGTATAGGCTGATGATGATGATAACATACCACCGCAGTAACCAATTCGTAACAACCGGACTATATTGACATCTTGATTTGTTTACCTGTCAAGTCTAGAGAAGATAGTTTCGAAATATTTTGTAGCGAAATACTTACATTTTCCGATTGTTAGGGTTCCGTAGCCAGAATGGCTAACACGGAACCCTTATAGTTTCGGTCTGTCTGTCTGTCTGTCTGTCTGTCCTTATGTCACAGCCGATTTACTCGGAGACTATAAGTACTACAATTATGAAATTTGGTAGGAAGATGTATTCTATAAACCGCACATAAAAGTGATGTGAAAATAAGAGAAATAAATTTTTAGGGGGGGCACCCCATAGATTTAACCGGGGGATGAAAAAATGTTTTTTCAATGCAAGTAGTTGTGAGGGGTATTTTTGGATAGGCCTTTAAAAATAATATCGAGGTTACTAAGAAAGTTTTCCATTTATGTCAACTGTTGGTGAGATATTAGCTGCCAAAGTTGTACAAAATGTGTGTCCCCCCCCCCCCCCCCTCTAATTTCTAAACTATGAAAATTCTGAAAAAAATTGAGGTGGTATACAATAATAAATACTTTAAACGAATTTTAGATTGAACAAGATGGGATCAAGGGTTTTTGAGTTTTCACTGAAAAACTGTCTTGCCCAAACAAAAGGACGGCACTTACCGTGATACATATGAAGATACAACCTTTTTTTGATTCAAGGTATTAAATAGTGTTTTTAAAAGTGGACTGCTAGGTATCGGTACGGAACCCTTAGTTGTGCGTGATCGACACGCACTTGGCCGGTTTATTTTTTTTCCAGTAGTTTTTTACATACATTATTATGTCTTTCCCGTTCACGGGACAATGGTGTCCCGGACCTTTGGGAGGCGTGCGCGGAGCCGAAGTACCGAGGCACCGAAGTACCAACGAGTACCACATAGCCAACACGTAGAGACCCTTTTGACAATTTAGTGAAATGCAAGGGATACACCGAGCGGATGCTGTCCCTGCCCGCGTCATGGGACGCACACAGAGACAGCACCCGCCAGGGTGTATAGGAACTATTATTATTATTATTAACAATGTTCCGTTCTTGACTATGAATCGTTTTGGGTATTTTATATCATTTAATTTTCAACACTAGTAGTATTTAAATAAACCGCCACTAACACTGACAACCGTGAAAATCTATCATCAAAATTATTGCCATTGTAAGAAATTAGTTCCACTGAAATTCCGCAACATGGCCCATGATCATAATTATATTCCTGGTCAGGCTTTACCTTCATATATTTTACTTTTCTTTTAGGAATAGGTAGCTGTAAGAATATTCATGTAAGTTGTGGTTGAATAATACTACATTTTTTTCCAGCCCCGGAAGGAAACAATTTTACCAGGCTGAATAGGTATAACAGGTTTAAATGTTTAATTAATACGAAGCTTGAATTTGCCATTCCATTTCCAGCAGAGGCTTATACCTATAATGCTTTTCTCAAAACTGGGAAGAATAAAACGAACTATGTACACTTACGATTTTTGAATAATAATAATAACGTGTTTATATTAAGGTAATGTAGACTGTATCTTTACCGTTAAATAGGCAGGGCGTCCGACGTGCGGCCGCCGCGGCGCTCCTGGTGCTGCCCGCCCTGCTGCTGCTGCTGCTAGCGCACCTGCCGCCCGCTAGCCGCCTGCCGCCCGCGCCGCAGCCCGAAGCGTCCCCCGCACCACCCGCACCGCAGCCCGAAGCGTCCACCGCACCGCCCGCGCCGCAGCCCGAAGCGTCCACCGCACCGCCCGCGCCGCAGCTCGAAGCGTCCACCGCACCGCCCGCGCCGCAGCCCGAAGCATCTCCCGCAACGCCCGCGCGCCGCCGACCGCCCGCACCGCAACCCGAAGCTTCCCCCGCACCGCCCGCGCCACAGCCCGAAGCATCCCTCGCAACGCCTGCGCGCCACCCACCGCCCGCGCCGCAGCCCGAAGCATCCCTCGCAACGCCTGCGCGCCACCCACCGCCCGCGCCGCAGCCCGAAGCATCCCTCGCAACGCCCGCGCGCCACCCACCGCCCGCGCCGCAGACCAAAGCACCCCCCGCAACGCCCGCGCGCCGCCGACCGCCCGCACCACAGCCCGAAGCATCCCCCGCACCGCCCGCGCCACAGCCCGAAGCATCCCCCGCACCGCCCGCGCGCCGCCCACCGCCCGCGCCGCAGCCCAAAGCGTCCCCCGCACCGCCTGCGCGCCGCCCGCCGCCCGCGCCACAGCCCGAAGGGTCCGCCGCACCGCCCCGGCCCACCGCTTCTGATGTGCAACTACAGCAGCCATGGCGCGGAATCGCAGCGCTCGCAAAAGACACCAAAAACGGCAATACCGAAAAAGTGATGAAGCCTCAAACCGAAGGGCCGCTGCCGCCGGGCGCGGTGCTCACCCGCGACCTGTACGTAGCGGGGCACTCGCGGCCGCACCCGGAGCTGTGCCCGGCGCTGGGCGCGCGGCTACGGCTCGTTATCTTAGTTTCGTCAGTGCCGTCGCATGCGCAGACGCGCGAGGCGGTGCGGCTCACCTGGGGGCACGCGGCGCAGCGCACCGACGTCGCACTCGGCTTCATGCTGGGCGTGTCGTCGCCGCGGTTCCGCGCGGCCCTGGATCGAGAGGACGCACTCTACGGCGACCTCATTGAGGGCCGCTTTATTGACAGCTACTCAAACCTGACGCTCAAGACGCTGTCAATGCTCGAGTGGGTGGACACGTATTGCTCGCGCGCGCCGCGGCTCTTCAAGACTGACGACGATATGTTCATCAACGTGAACAAGCTTCTACAGGTCGCGGAGGCATCCTGGTGGCAGAACGCCACTAACACCGTGTGGGGCAATGTGGTACGACGCTGGTCACCAAGGCGGTTGCCACATGCCAAGTACTTCGTGCCGTCGGCAGAGTTCCCGGGCAGCGTATTCCCGGACTACACGAAGGGGGCCTACTTAGTGACGGTGGACGCGGTGCGGCGGCTGCTGCGCGCGGCGCCGGCGGCTCGCTACTTGCGGCTGGAGGACGTGTTCGTGACGGGCGTGCTGGCGGCGCGGCTCGGCGTGCGCCGCGTGCACGAGCGAGAGTTCTATACCGAGGCGTCAGCTCTAAAGACTTATCCCTGCGCCTTGCAGCGCTTCGTCGCGATTCACGATGTGGGCTACCAGCAGTTCGACCTGTGGAACAAGCTGCCCCACTGCAAGGACAAATGCGCCACTTGCGCCAGGGAAGACACAATTTCGCTAGACAAAAATGTGAGCGGAGATGATGGAAAAAAGTTTTGACGACCGCTTTAGCTTATAAGTAGTACGAGAAAATTAGGTTTTGACCCGGACATTGATAATTACTAACAAAAAGCAGAGCTTTACGAGGGATCGCGATGTTTTTTAGTACCTAATGATATTTATTTAGACAGTTTCTAAATATAATTGAACGCAAAGATTATAATATACGCCTGAAGGTGACATGCATACAGACAGGGCTCGGAAACTGGTTAATTTTTCAAACCGTTATCGTGTACTTGCTATAAAACCTTTTTATTTAGGTTTAGATACAAAAACCGGTTTATTTAAACCGGTTTACGGAAGAGCTTTATATAAAGGTTTTGTTCGGAAAACCGGTTTAGAACTATAAAAACCAGTTAAATCAAATTTTAAATCGTTATCGCTGAATTAGTCGAAATCGAGTAGGTATAATGACGATTTATCGAAAAGTATTTTTTTTTTACTTTAAATTCAAAAATTATATAAAATTTGAAATCCTCATCCCCGAATTAGTCGAAATCGAGTATAATGACATTTTTTCGCAGAAACAGAATTTTTCACTTAAAATTCAAAATTAATAAAAAATTTGAAATCCTTACCCCCGAATTAGTCGAAATCGAGTATAATGACGACTTTTCGATTATTTTCTTTTTTTAACTGTAAATTCAAAATTAATATAAAATTTGAAATCCTCATCCCCGAATTAGTCGAAATCGAGTATAATGACTTTTTGCGCAAAAAAAGAATTTTTCACTTAAAATTCAAAATTAATAAAATATTTGAAATCTTTATCCTTGAATTAGTCGAATAGAGTATAATGATGATTTTGAACTTAAAATTCAAAATAAATATAAAATTTGAAATCCTTATCCCCGATTTAGTCAAAATCGAGTATCACTATAGTATGCCTTTAACATTTGAATTAGTCGAAATCGAGTATAATGACGATTTTTCGAATTTTTTCTTTTTTTAACTGTAAATTCAAAATTAATATAAAATTTGAAATCCTCATCCCCGAATTAGTCAAAATCAAGTATAATGACTTTTTGCGCAAAATAAGAATGTTTCACTTAAAATTCAAAATTAATAAAATATTCGAAATCTTTATCCTTGAATTAGTCGAATAGAGTATTAATGACGATTTTGAACTTATAATTCAAAATAAATATAAAATTTGAAATCCTTATCCCCGATTTAGTCAAAATCGAGTATCACTATATGCCTTTAACATTTGAGGAGTTCCCTCGATTCCTCATGGATCCCAACTCAGAACCTGTCCCCAAAGAACAGATACCTAACTACTTGAATTCGCATTTCTTGAGTGTTGCGTCAAAATTGAACATAGGGGTAGATGACCAATATGCGATGCGATGCCTATCTGACCACTTGCAGTCCACTAACGCTCCTATTGTCGAGTTACCCATTGTCACGTGTGCCGATCTTGATTGCATTCTTAAACGTATGATGAAATGCCGTAGTACCCTTGACATATATGACATATCCGTAAATATAATAATTTCCATATGGCCAATACTTTCGGAGATGCTGGTTACTTTAATCAACGAGGTGTTCTCAACTGGTGTTTATCCCGACATACTCAAGTGTACAAGGGTGTGCCCGGTGTACAAGAGTAAAGGGGAAAAAACATCAGTTGATAACTATCGACCCATATCGATTGTACCCAGCATCTCCAAAATTATTGAGTCTATTTTATCTCAGAACTTGACTCGTCACCTTGAACACGACTTACTGACTGACAGACAGTTTGCTTATCGCAAACGCAAGTCCACCACAACAGCAGCTTTCACCATGATCGACAGCATAACAACAGGCCTTGACGATAAATATAAAATTGCTGGCATATTTTGTGATTTGTCGAAAGCTTTTGACGTCATTAGTCATGACCTACTAATAAAAAAGCTGACGTGCTATGGGCTGCGCGGAAGAAGTAGTGAATTACTAAAATCGTTTTTGGAAAACCGAACTCAAACGGTTGAAGTGACGTCAGGCGGTAAAAGAATGAGATCAGGGAGTGGCAGCGTGACGGTTGGAATTCCGCAAGGATCGGCATTAGGTAATACCCTGTTCCTTGCATATATAAATGACCTGCCATCAGCCATCACAGAGGGACAGATCACTCTATTTGCCGATGATACGACAGTGGTGGTGAAAGCGCGTTCATATGACGAACTAAATGATAAAATCTCAACTATATGTGAACAGCTAAAGAAATGGTTCTCGGCAAATGGATTGATCTTAAACATAAACAAATCCAATATTATGATTTTCGGTAGTAGGTGTGTCCCAAGCGTAAGTCTTCAGTGCCCAATCCCAATGAGCGATAAGTGCAAGTTTCTAGGCTTTACGTTAGATCCTACCTTAAATTGGAAAACTCATGTGGACTGGCTGTGTGATAGGCTGAGCGGCGCGGTGTTTGCACTGCGCAAACTAAAGCCATTGGTTTCTCGTGAAGCGCTGAGGCAAACTTATTTCTCTCATTTTCACTCGCTGATGACTTACGGTGTAGTACTTTGGGGTAACTCGACTGATACTGTGAGGGTGATGCGTATGCAGAAACGAGCACTGCGGACCATGCTTGGCCTCAACCAGAGGCAGTCTTGCAAGACGTTGTTCGCTGAGCACCGGATCATGACGCACTACTCACAGTATCTTTTCGAGGTAATTATGTTTACACGAGAACACCTGTCACAGTTCAAGCGAGTGGAAGTGATAGGTAAGTGCCTCCGCAGCACGGGAAGACTGCGGACAGTACCGCGTCGAACTGTACTACACGCCAAAAACGCGAGGGTAATTGGGCCTACCTACTACGAACACCTACCTGCTGACATAAAAAAAGAACAAAGCGAGGAAACGTTTAGGCGCAAACTGAAGAACCTTCTATTGGATAAGTCATTTTACTCTGTAAATGAATATATTACAATACTTAAATAATTGACATTTTATTTTATTATAAATTGTAGTTATTACAATTTCATTGTACTTGTTTAGTTTTAAGACAACATATATAAATATTTTCTTTTTCCTCTGTAGTTTTTTAATTTAAGATATGACATTAATCATTATTCTGACATTGTTTTTATAATTGGTATTATTTTGTATTTAATATTTGTTTTATTATAAATTTTCATAATATTGTTACTTTATACATCATGACGATCTTTTTGTGAATTCGTGCTATTTTAATTGTATAAAATGACATGTAAATTTTCATCAAGTAATAAATAAACTAAACTAAACTAAACTAAACATCATCAAAACTCGAGCTTGACAAATAACTTGCTTAACAAACACAGCAAAGAGGACAATCGCCAAACGTGAACTATGCGCCGTTGAAGAGTTCCGTTCTGATCATCATCAGCAGATCCATTTCATCAAATGTCACTTTTTTGAATGAAAATGCTTGATTTGTTGATAATAACACAAAAATCACTATAAGATTTGAGGAGTTCCCTCGATTCCTCATGGATCTCATCATCAGAATAGCGTTTTGACCAAAACGGGACCAACTTGGATGTATATAATACTTACAATCAAAAATAGAATTTTCAAAATCGGTTCGGAGATGACAGAGTTCTGGAGTACTAACAAACATTAAAGGTTTAAGGACGATAATTTTACGTGATAACATCTGAAGACATTGATGAAGAAATGCATACTTTTATGAATTGAATTATTATCAGTTACCTATCACTCAATCATTATTTTGTATAATTGAAAAAGGAGTTCATAATATTTTTCACGGGAACACAGTTATATATGTGGGTTCCAGCAACGCTGAGTGCCGCGCGAGACTTTGCCAGGCGCCGGCGCGAATTGAGTCTGGGCTAGATAAGTTGAGTGGTTTAATGATTAAATCCTGACCATTTGTATGATACATAGTATCGTCCTCTCTCTGGGTATTCTTGCTTCAAAGAAATTGAGCCTGGGCTGCGGGTAGCGTCGTGTAACTAAATGTTCCGAGCTGTGTGTAGGGGTAGGTACCTTCAAAACTCCTCGCGTGTTGTGCCGCCGTCATGTATGTATGTGGAAGACGCATCGGTAGAAGAAGAAGGGCTTAAGTCGTGTAGTTTTATCTGTAGTTGTAGAATGATCTTCCTTGGCATGTCGTTGTTCAATCTCTGATTCTAGAATCTCCGTCTGAGCTTCCATATCACTTTGAACGTTATAAAATTTATTTTCGTAATGTTCGAGAGTTTACAGTCTTTGACTTACTTCGAAATCCGATGTAATTTGTATTTGTTCCGATTGCGTCTGTATTTTCGTTAATTGGCCGCGTATTGCGACCCGTAACCGCGTGAGACAGCCTATTTCTGCCGCCATCGTCACCAAAATATTAAATAACTAGCTGACCCGGCGAACTTCGTAACGCTTTTAACAGGTGTTCTCTTTCAACAGTTTCAACTAAGTTTCATCTGAAACATAGGATAAACGTGACCACCCTTTTCCAGGTCGCACCAACATAACTACGCCTTTTTGCGAAAAACAAAATATACATTCAAAATAGTTATATATTGGGAATTAATTTAAGCGCAAGTAATTTTTCGCCAAATGGTTGAAATTTTAACTACATGCATGTGGTCACTATAGGTAGGTACTAAGTATGCCTGGAAAAGGGTTGACAAAAAATCGGCCGATTACTTTTATGTGTTCCACTCGTTAGTATAAAATTGTAATCTTTGTCGTAGTCTTTCGTACCCGAAGGTCGACACAGCCATATTGATGGCACCCACGCGTCCGTCCGTCTGTACTGTCACACTCTCACACTGATTTAAGACTGAAACTACGTGATTGTATTAACAAAAAGAGAAACCGTAGTATAATTTTCTTACTAATTTACGTTCTATGAGTACTTTTTTTAAATGTTACAAAACATCTAAAATGATAAACCTACCACCGAATGATCACCTGAACTTATTAGTCTTTAATAACTTTATTAGAATTAATATTAAGTAACTAAATGTTTGCAAAATTAATTGCGGAATCCTCGTGCACGATGATTGAAAATGCAACTCGCACTTGACGGTTTTATTTAATTATGAATTTGCTTTATTACATACCTAAAGTATACGACTACCTATCATTACGCCGTGCAAACCAGCCAATATCATTTAATTAATTTCACATGAAACACGAAGTAGGTACCTACTGAAGTAAAAAAAATGTCACCGATATTCGCAGTAAGAAAAGTAGTGTAAGTTGTGGTTTAATAACGTGTGTATCTATATCTACGTACCTAACTCATAATGTGTAATACTTAAATGTACAAATGTATTATGTATCTAGATATTCTAGATTCTAACGTAATATAGGCAGGGCGTGTATCGTGCGCCCGGCTCCGCGTTGCTACTGCTGCTGCTACTGCTGGCGGGCCCTACGTCCGCGCGCCGCTCGCTGCCCGCGCCGCAGTCCACCGCGCCCTCAGTGCCAACACACCCTGTCAACCGCACCGCCACTTTCAATGCGCAGCTGGCGCAACCGTCACCCGATAAGATGGCGCTCGAGAAAAACATCAAAAAGGACACTGCTGAGAAAGAGAAGAAGCCTCAAACCGAAGGGCCGATGCCGCCGGGCGCGGTGCTCACCCGCGACCTGTACGTAGCGGGGCACTCGCGGCCGCACCCAGAGCTGTGCCCGGCGCAGGGCGCGCGGCTGCGGCTCTTGATCCTGGTGTCGTCAGCGCCGCCACATGAGAAGGCGCGCGAGGCGGTGCGGCTCACGTGGGGGCACGCGGCGCAGCGCACCGACGTCGCGCTCGGCTTCGTACTGGGCGCGTCGCAGCCGCAGTTCCGCGCGGCCCTGGATCAAGAGGACGACATCTACGGTGACCTCATCGAGGGCCGCTTCGTCGACAGCTACTCAAACCAGACGCTCAAAACGCTGTCGATGCTCGAGTGGGTCGACACATACTGCCCTCGCGCGTCGCGGCTTCTCAAGACGGATGACAACGTTTTCATTAACGTGAACAAGCTCCTTCTGTTCGCGGAGGCATCCTGGCGGCAGAACGCCACTAACACCGTGTGGGGCAACGTGGTGCGACGCTGGCCACCGAAGCGGTTGCCGCAAGCTAAGTACTTCATACCGTCGATAGAGTTCCCGGGCAGCGTATTCCCGGACTTCGTGAAGGGGGCTTACTTAGTGACGGCGGACGCGGTGCGGCGGCTGCTGCGCGTGGCTCCGACGGAACGCTACCTGCGGCTGGAGGACGTGTTCGTGACGGGCGTGCTGGCGGCGCGGCTCGGCGTGCGCCGCGTGCACGCGCCCGTGTTCTATAACAAGACGAAGTCTGAAGCCTGCATCGCGCAGCACAGTGTCGCCATCCACGACGTGGGCTACCTCGAGCAGTTCGACCTGTGGAGCGAGCTGAACGAAGGCAAGGACAAGAACCAATGCGCCGGAAACAATCGCCCGCGAGACACTCCGTTAAACCACAATTTGCACGCAGAAGATTCAATAGAATACATAGATAAATTTTTAGGTAGTTTAGGGTAATTATGTGGACTATACAGTCTTTCAGCAGATAATACTTTTCCAAGTTATGAAATTCGTAAATTTTTTTGGCTCTTCTGAATATCCTTTGGGCCACGTTCATAACCAGCTGCGAAAGCTGAATATTATTGTCGTGTAGTGTTTTGATATTATTGGTTTTGGTTGATTTACTGTTGGTCCAAAAGCTATCCATCCAACCGAATACTTATAATTATGTTCAATCGGCTTTCGGCATTAAAAGTCGTAGCACAACAAAAATGCGGCAAAAAAAAAACCGCATACTGGTAACAAAATTATAGTAGCTGTCGGTTCTCCGAATAAATAAATAAATAACAATCTCTCACCCTAAACGCATATTATACCATCTCCGTTCCGTCGTGGGTAAAAATACATAGCAACGTACCTACTACGACATAGCTTCTTGAAAAAACAAATCTTGTGATTATCATACTTACTCTAGTATCCGTCTATTATAATAAACCAGTTCCAATAGTAGATTGTTAACCAAGGGTTGAAAGCGACCCATTTCAGACGAGATATTTTGGCGCTCGAACGAAGTGAGAGCGACAATAGTTCGAGGCTGAAATGGGTGGTTTCACCCGAGTTAAACACTCTGCTTTTCATTCCGAATACGAGGAAACTAAAAATTTTTTTTTTTACTTAAAATTCATAATTCATATAAAATTTGAAATCCTTATCCCCGAATTAGTCGAAATCGATAATGAAGATGTCGCAAAAAAATATTTTTTATACTTAGAATTCAACATTAATGTAAAATTTGAAATCCTTATCCGAGTTAGTCGAAATCGAGTACAATGACGAATTTTCGAAAACATTTTTTTTAAACTTTTAATTCAAAATTAATATAAAATTTGAGATCCTCATCCCCGAATTAGTCGAAATCGAGTATAATGATGTTTATTAGCAAAAACATTTTTTTACTTTTTTTATACTTAAAATTCAAAATTAATATAAAATTGGAAATCCTGGCTGGCATTGGCTGATTTGGCTGTCGACGTGTTTTGTGATTGGTGGATTCAATGTGGTAAGGCATTTGGATTGGTTAATTTAAAATGTTTTGGAGTCTAAAATATGTATAGATGTTAGCCCGTGGGGCGAAATGGCCCACTTTCAACCCGCTCCTTAGGTCAAATATAACCCACTTTCAGAGTATGAGGAATGAAATAGCTATTTAAGATACAAGTGCGGAAAGTGAGTGATTTCCGACGAGTGTCTTTCTTATACACGAGCGAGCGTAGCGAGCGAGTTTATAATTAGGCACGAGTCGGAAATCATCTTTACGCGCGCGTATCATACAAAGTTTTACTATGCATTGCGCGAGAAAATAGAAATAGTTATTTTCGTAATCTTTAACTTCAATATAGGTAGGTACTTTCAAAACAAAATCAGTAGGACATGATTTACAGATTTTATTCATATATCTAAATCTATATCACAGTCCGAGCTTTCAAACATTGACATTTGAGAACTAGAAACGGACTTCTTACTTGCATAACTGGTGTTCTGAATAGAGTCGGAAGCATTTTCCAATTTAACAACTACTTCATCTTGCTTGTGTAAAACACTTGTGTTTACCTTCTCTTCGTATTTGCTAATATCATGTGCCTCTACGCACGCCTCTACGCACTGGAACTTTTTTAATTTACTTATAATATTAGAAGAAATTTGATTAGGACCTGTACTGCTGAACACTTTTTGTTTACTAACACTGTTTTCATCACACGATTTTTTTTCTACAACCGATTCCCTTGATTCCTCTTGCCTACTCGCTAGGTTATTGGAATTTCCACTGATATCAAAATTAAAATCTACACCGATTTCATTAAAAATGTCATTTACACTCGGGACACCATTTAAAATGGCAGTGGTATCTTTGACTTCTTCATCGCTGTCAGATATACTGTAATTTTCACTGTTTTTTACAGATCTATTTTTTTTCCTCGTGTCCGATTTCGTATTCGTCGCGTTTTCTTTCCGTTTCCTCTTCCTCGATTTCTGTACTACTGGCGGTTTTCTTTCAAGTTTATTAAGCGTCGCATGTTTTTTCAAAGTCGCAGCAAACTTTTCATTGACATTATCTCTACTATCAAACGCACGTCGATCGTCATCCCCGTATGTAAATCCCATGTCTGCATTCGTTTTCTTTTTGGCATTAAAATAGGAGCTCGTAACCAAAGACGATGAAAGCTGTATATTATCATCGGACACGTCGTTGAATTTCTCGAATAAACGGGAGTTTCCATTTTCAACGTCGTTCTCTAGAGTTTGATGGTCGACTTGGAGCATCTTCGCATATGTTAGGAGCTCATCGCGCCAGATCTCGTATAGGTTAAGTTTGGTGAGGAGGGCCCGGGCCGTGCAGAGGTAGTGGAAGTCGGGGTGTTTGTGGGGGGTGTCGTGCAGGGCGTCGGCGTCGGCGTCGGTGCCGGTGCCGGGCGAGTCCCGCATGGAGAGGTCGACGAGGCTCGCGGCCGTCACCGCGTCGGCCGGCACGATGCGGCAGCGTCGCATCAGACGGCAGTGCGCCTGTGACAATCTGACACAGACAACGATCATACACTCCTGTACCTCTAATAAGTTTACTCGAAACAAAACACAATTTATGTGGCAAAAAATAGTTACCATCTGCTCGCGTTGCCTTAAAAAATGAGACTTAAACGCAAACACGTTCGTTTGAGTTTTGTTTCGAAAAAACTTATACTAGAAGTACTGGTGTGACTTAAACGCGCGCCTCTGTTTACATACACTATAATCTAGGCTGACCATTAAACTGTGGAAGTATTAAGTAGCTGAAAATCTCTTTCAGTGTGATGCGATAGAGTTCATAAAACCTAGACCATCATTGCGTTTAGGCACACCTGTGATACGCGAAGGAACGTAAGCGCTGTGGGTAGGTAGCGCGCTGTTGGTACACGCGTCAATTGTTTGCGCGGGTGCGTAGCGCGTGGCGCGGACGAATCGCGAGACGCGACGTCACCCGATCGGCACCAGGTGGGTCTCTCGGAGACGAGGTAACTGACCTCGGTGCGGGGGGTTCGTGTCCGTTCTGTATGTAATACTATTATACTATTCTGTGGTTTAGACATCCATACCTGACGAGGCTGTCGAGTAGCCGCACGGTGGTGCGCGCCGGGTCGCGCGCGGCGCGTCGCTGCGACATGTAGTACGCGCGCAGCACGGTGTTCGCCGCCGCGCTCATCTCCGTGCGCACGCGACCCACTAGCCCGATATACATCTGAAACGATTTCACAAAGACAAGCGCTTTAACGCATTCACTGCCACCGCCGCATATATGCGTCACCGTGACTTTCACGCAGTGCCTTCGACGCACAGACGCGTTCATAATATTTGACACTTGTACCCTGTGCCTTAGTGCCTTAGACTTAAAATAGTCGGTTGAACTCACATGTGCGTTTGGGGCACACAGCAAAGTGCGGCACCTGCCGAATGTCCAGGAAAAGAGGGTGGCAGTGAATGCGTTAACGAGTGCCTAGCGAATGATACGAAAATACTATCGAGATGTGAGGGAAGGATGCATTTCAGAAAAATAAAGATAGAGCACGACTGCCCCATCTTAACTCTTTGACCGCCAAGAAAAAAAGTGGTAAAGTGGTTGTGTGTCGTCGTGCCCACCACGCCAACAACCACTTAAAAGGTCGTAGTGAAGTGTACTTTGATCATGAAAAAAAAAACATTTATGAACTGTTTTAATTTGTCTTTATTGGTTTAGACATTACACCAATTCTAGTGCTTGGGCGTGGTGGGCACGACGACACACTACCGCTTTGGCGGTCAAAGGGTTAAAATAGACAACAGCCGTGTATATTGCACAGATAACAAAACGCATTGAAAACCAAATTACCTGTAGTTTTTCAATACTCCATTGTTTCTTGCTGTTGGTCTGTGAGCCACCAAATAGTATATACGAAGAGACAAGCTTGTCCCAAGACTTATTCTTTGTGTCCAGTAGAATGAATATTAAGTCAAACCTGTGAACAAAAAATATGCTAATATAAATTAAAAGGTTATTTGATTGACTTCCGAGTCACAGAATAACTACAAGTAGGTACAGAAGCTTCACTTTCTAACAAAAACGGCGTTTAGGCATAAAAAACATGCAGCCTACTCTGTGCATCTCTGTCTATCGTATAACTTGTATTCATTCACACGCGGCACGTGTAGCGCTAGGGCTATCGACTCGTCGCTCGTCGCGTTCTAGTCTGCGGCGGCAGCGGTAACTTGCATATAGACGCGTTCGCGCGGCGGCGGGCGGCCCTCGACTGACGGCCGGCCCCGGGCCGAGCGAGCGGTAGGCATTTAAAGCAACGCGCGCCACCCACTGCAAGCCCCTTGTCCGAGTCCTATTGCTGCGGTTCTCAACCACTTATTCGTGGAGCACGTGTGGTTCATGACAACTTCAGCAGTGTTCTTACACTATTATACTGATCTCTGGATACTGTATCGAACAGTATACTAAAGCTTAAGCCACACAGAGAGCGGGCGGGCGGTTGCGGCGCGGGCGCGGGCGGCGGCGGCGCGGGCGCGGGCGGCGGCGGCGCGGGCGCGGGCGGCGGCGGCGCGGGAGCTGCTTTTGGCGGTGGCGGCTGCCGCCAAAGGCCGCTACCGCCCGCGCCCGCGCCGCCGCCGCCCGCGCCCGCGCCGCCGCCGCCCGCGCCCGCGCCGCAACCGCCCGCCCGCTCTCTGTGTGGCTTAAGCTTTAGTGTACTTACCTATCACACTACAAGTATCATAGTCCCATACCAGTCTTAGGCAAACCGAAGTCTGTAATGGCAAGATTTCGAAGATATGACAGAAGTCGACGGTTTATGATGACCGGTCGACTTCTGTCCAAGTTCTTGATGTTATTTGTACTCCAAGGCTGCAGAAGCCTCCTTTGATCGACTTTTCGGAATAATATGATCACAATCCTCCGTTCGAAATAATTGCCATACGATAAATCCATACTAATATTACAAATGCGAAAGTGTGTCTGTCTGTTACCTCTTCACGCTTAAACCGCTGAACCGATTTAGATAAAACTTGGCATGGAGATAGTTTGAGTCCCGGGAAGGACATAGGATACTTTTTGTCCCGAAAATCATCCCTTAAGGAGTGGAATTTTGTATGGAAGAGCGATAACTAGGGATAAGTTCGCCTTTGTACTTTAATCTTATGTGACATGTATATTGTTTTAACCTGTTTTGTGTACAATAAAGTGCTTACATACATACATAACTAGGTAAGCGCCTGATATAAAAAAAATAGCAATTAAATTCTATCGCGACGCGGACGAAGTCGTCGGAAAAAACTAGTAAATAATAATTCTCAGGCATGAGGGAACGACCAGAGATAGAGAGAGAGTGAGAGAGGGATAGAGCGAGAGACAGAGACCTGCTGAGCAGAGGGGTCCCGAGCGCCACGTTGTGGTGCAGTGGCTCGGCGGGCTCGTACCGGCCGCGCGGGTTGCACGCCGCCACCACGGCGCAGCGCGTGTTCAGCTTGCACACGATACCCGCCTACAACAGAAGTCAGCAACTTCAATCGTATAATCTGCTTATTTACGGCCCTAACACAGTCACCTTGTTCATTTAGTTCGAAAAATCTATCTCCTGCCGGGTTGAAAGTCGCTTTTCCGACCCTAGAGCGGAAAGTTTATTTTTTTTAAATAGTTCGATAGGCATTATGCGCTCGCCGGCCGCGCGCACCGCACGGGGCGCGGCGGCGCCGGCTGCTGGCGACTACAGCGCGTATTTTAATAACTGAATCCTTAGAATATCATTTACTATTACTTTTATTTCTAATTTATTTTCCTTATAGTCGAAATGAAAAGTAATGTTTAAATCGGGTGAAAGCACCCATTTCACCCTTGAACTATTGTCGCTCTCACTTCGTTCGAGCGCCAAAATATCTCGAGTGAAATGGGTCACTTTCAACCCTTGGTTTACAATCTACTATTTCGCTCTATATAGCGCGATTTTCAATTTCGCCAATTTAAGGGCTAACAAGACACATCAGAAGCTGTATCCTCCCGTCCATAATCACACCTGTGTCACGCGAAGGAACGTAAGCGCTGTGGGTTAGTATGTGTGCGTGCGCTGTCGGTACACGCGTCAATTGTTTGCGCGAGCGCGTAGCGCGTGGCGCGGACGAATCGCGAGGCGCGACGGCACCCGATCGACACTAGGCGGGTATCTCAGGGACGAGGTAACTGACCTCGGTGCGGGGGTTCGTATCCTTTCTGTATGTAATACTATTATACTATTCTGTGCCATAATTAACCCAATGTTAAAACGGCGCCGTCTGACTCTCTGAAACTCCCGCCCTGCACACACCTTGGCCACGGACACGGTCTGCTGCTCCATGGCCTCGTGCACGGCGGCGCGGTCGTGCGCGCGCAGCTGCGCCAGCTCGTCCACGCAGCACACGCCGCCGTCCGCCAGCACGAGCGCGCCCGCCTCCAGCTGCCACTCGCCGCCTTCCTACCGTCAAACAACAAAGTGGCATTAGCCACAGAGCAAGAGTAGCAAATGCTACGGGGCCAGAGCATTTGAGGGTCCCGCCCGCCAAAAAAATTTAATACTAAAACAATGGGCCCGTGATAGAATATGCTACAGGCCCTGCGCTTGTTTAATCCGGCACTGGGCTTGCTGCCAATGAAACCATGTCAATCAATTGCATGATACAAAATTTTAAATATAATAAACACGTACAATAAAAATATATTGTAAGGAGACATTTTGCAAGCATAAGGTAAAGGACGCCACTTTTATACAACTTTTTTTTGTTTGTGACGCGCGATGTGAGATGTGTTCTGTTGACGCATGTCGGCAGCGATAATCATGGCCCATCCTTCCTTCTGGTATTCTTGATATAGGGATGTTGACACCAAATAACAAAGTCAATGAATTCGAATTTTCTCGAAAAAGGATCAAATTCTCAATCAAATAGCGAAAAAAGTAATTCAAAAGAATAAATAATTACATAATTTTAACTCTTCAAAGTTTTAGGAGGGGGCATTTTCTGTCCCTGTTCCGCAAAACGCACCTCTGTATTGAACGATCGTCATTTACTATGGCGCTCGAGGTCAGTGACGTCACTGATCTGTAGCGCTTTCTCTCTCGAACTAAAGACATTCTAACGGCTGTAGTTTCGTTATTTTTTGACATATTTGAATAGGATCTTCACTATTTGGCATAGTTTTATGTATTCTTTCGTATGGAGTAATAATAATTTTTGAGTGAACATCCCTATTCCCGCTAGGTTGGTAGCGGCAGGCGCCGCGTTGCTGCGCCGCGACAGAGTTTTAATGGTTTAGCTACATTTACACATTTGCTGAGGCTTGGCAAGCATGTAATCGGGGGCATCTGGCTCGGCTTGCGGGTGCAACATCAAATCCGAGCTACGAGACTATCTCGGATCGGCGGCAAGCTTTGCACACGAGCGTGTGTAAAGGGCGTGCAGTTTGTGGACGTTCGCCATGCCTCGGCGCACGTGTAAATGTAGCACTATGGATAGCGGGTTACCCTGAGCGCCGCGCACGTGAGGCCGGCGCGCGTGCTGCCCGCGCCCGACGTCAGCACGGCGCGCGCCGCCAGCGCCGCGCCCGCGCGCAGCAGCTGCGACTTGTACACGTAGCACTATGGATACAGGTAGCGGGTTACCCTGAGCGCCGCGCACGTGAGGCCGGCGCGCGTGCTGCCCGCGCCCGACGTCAGCACGGCGCGCGCCGCCAGCGCCGCGCCCGCGCGCAGCAGCTGCGACTTGTACACGTAGCACTATGGATACAGGTAGCGGGTTACCCTGAGCGCCGCGCACGTGAGGCCGGCGCGCGTGCTGCCCGCGCCCGACGTCAGCACGGCGCGCGCCGCCAGCGCCGCGCCCGCGCGCAGCAGCTGCGACTTGTACACGTAGCACTATGGATACAGGTAGCGGGTTACCCTGAGCGCCGCGCACGTGAGGCCGGCGCGCGTGCTGCCCGCGCCCGACGTCAGCACGGCGCGCGCCGCCAGCGCCGCGCCCGCGCGCAGCAGCTGCGACTTGTACACGTAGCACTATGGATACAGGTAGCGGGTTACCCTGAGCGCCGCGCACGTGAGGCCGGCGCGCGTGCTGCCCGCGCCCGACGTCAGCACGGCGCGCGCCGCCAGCGCCGCGCCCGCGCGCAGCAGCTGCGACTTGTACACGTAGCACTATGGATACAGGTAGCGGGTTACCCTGAGCGCCGCGCACGTGAGGCCGGCGCGCGTGCTGCCCGCGCCCGACGTCAGCACGGCGCGCGCCGCCAGCGCCGCGCCCGCGCGCAGCAGCTGCGACTTGTACACGTAGCACTATGGATACAGGTAGCGGGTTACCCTGAGCGCCGCGCACGTGAGGCCGGCGCGCGTGCTGCCCGCGCCCGACGTCAGCACGGCGCGCGCCGCCAGCGCCGCGCCCGCGCGCAGCAGCTGCGACTTGTACACGTAGCACTATGGATACAGGTAGCGGGTTACCCTGAGCGCCGCGCACGTGAGGCCGGCGCGCGTGCTGCCCGCGCCCGACGTCAGCACGGCGCGCGCCGCCAGCGCCGCGCCCGCGCGCAGCAGCTGCGACTTGTACACGTAGCACTATGGATACAGGTAGCGGGTTACCCTGAGCGCCGCGCAC
This sequence comes from Cenopis cana, assembly GCA_951800055.1. Lineage (NCBI taxonomy): Eukaryota > Metazoa > Arthropoda > Insecta > Lepidoptera > Tortricidae > Cenopis > Cenopis cana. The sequence goes on from OX637473.1 coordinate 11,647,092, forward strand.
GTGAGGCCGGCGCGCGTGCTGCCCGCGCCCGACGTCAGCACGGCGCGCGCCGCCAGCGCCGCGCCCGCGCGCAGCAGCTGCGACTTGCCCGTGCCTGCACACAGCGCAGTACCGCCCATTTAATTGTGTCTCAAGGGAGCAAAATTATATAATTTACGACGAGGACGGTATATTGAACCCCGAGTGAAGCGAAATATACTAATAGTATCCTGAGCGTAGCGAAGGTTTCTTTATGTAGAATCTTGAACGTAATAGCGAGGTATTCTAACGTAGAATCTTGAGCGTATAGAGGGATTCCAGTGATAACGCCCAAGACGGAAGTATTTTGCTGGAAATCGGCTTTTATTACTCCTGTATTGAAGAAAGACCCTAAAACGGATGTCATTAATTACCGGCCGATCTCCAAGTTGTGAATTGTCGCTAAGGTATTAGAAAGAATAGTCCACTTGCAGATTTCATCGGTATTAAAAAACTCCATAGATAGCACTCTGCATGGATTCATTCAGCGTAGGCCAACTGTGTCTAATCTTGCTTTGCTCAACGATTATGTGTGTAGTGTGTAAATTAATAGGGCTAAATTGGCTCTTTGTGAAATAGTTAAGTTCTAAAATTCAGAACCTATAATTGGCTCTGTAATTCTATTGTAATTTTTATAAGTGTTTTATGCTGTTGGTTTTCCATGTTGGAGGAGGAGGAAATAAAGCTGTATGTGTCTTTTCACACCGCCTAAAGGCCCACTGCTAAAAACATAAAATGCCTTACAAATAATTTTGCTACCAAGTGGCACATACTGCTTATCACACCTTCTATGGGGACAAGAGGCATTGTTGCCCTCAAATGAGGGAAGAAATGTACGACTTTGATCCCTCTATCGAGAGTAACAATGACTCTTTTCCTCACAAAAGGTGTGAAAACAAGGTTTAATTGGTATTTATTGGTGAGCAAACCACTGTTACGCCAAGAAGCCCGGGAATCGACACACAAAAAAAATGGAACTTATACAGCAGTGTGAAAAGTTCGCCTGTAGATAACCGCTTCCATATTGTTGGTTACCCAACAGCTCATCCATAAATCCCGACCAAGGAAGTAGACAAAGGAAGAAAAGCTATACTTTCGTTTATCTCGCGCGAGGGGCAGTCGGAAGCTCACTCCCCCAACAAGCCCGCTAATCCATAGACGAAACGGCCAATGAAACTTGTACACAGACCATTGAAAATTCCATATTGTTGGTTGCCCAACAGCTTATCCATAAATGGAAGTTGACAAAGGAAGAAAAGCTGTACTTTAGTTTCTCTAGGCTTGGTCGTTTAGTATACCACTGACCCGGATCGCCCACTAGCAGCAGATGGCACTGTCCTCGCACGCGCGTGGGGCAGTCGTCAGCGCGCTCCCCCCGCCCCGCCCCCGCGTCGGCCCCCGCCTCGCCCCGGTCGGCGCCCGCGCCTGTGAGCACGGTCAGCAGCAGCGCCAGCTTCACTGAATGCAGGCCGTACACCTGTGCCGAGACAGAAGGCTTATGACAATAAGCGGCCTAGAGATGATGGTATTGTGGGAGAGTAGTGGAATTTATGAACAAATAAAGCTGACCGGTTTCAATGAGGTGTCAGTGACATCGAGCTACTGGGAAATAAGAATCCAGCAAGAAATTCAGCTAGGCCCGACCTGTGTCGGACTGAGAATAGGTACGTTATTTCTTTAATTGTCCACAAATACCACTGCCTTATGAGCGCTGTGGGAAACACAGGTTCGCAGAAAATGTATACGCCCTTAGCTTGAGCTTTAAGTGTGCCTAATGTTGTGAAACCATAAAAGGATAGATGCACTGGTGCCCTAAGTAGGTAGTATAGAATGGAACTGTAAAATAAGGCTATAGTACTCACGCTAGTGAGTACCGTAAATAAAGTACAATTAAATTACCTGCGGGCACACTGACATCAAGATCTGGTCTCTGCCCTTGAACGGGCAAGCTTCATATTTGGCCCAGAACTCGTCAAAGCACTCCTTGACATCGGGGGCGGTGGCCAGCACCTCTGACTTCTGCGCGTTGCACACCTCCAAGTAGTTCGCCTGCAGCACCAGCTCCACTTCAGCCTGTTTGCCGTGGACGGAGGGGCGCCACCGGCGGCGCACTGTGCCACTACACCGACAATAAATACGCTTTATCATGGCGTCGAACCATGTACGTTGCTCTCGTGTGTAAAATGCATTTAAAAATACTTAGTGGGAATAAAGTCAGTGCTACTATTCAGTGTGTAATTATTTGGAGCCAGCGCTGCAGAGAAACAGCATAATTTTTACCCATATCCTCTTAAATAAGTTCAAAATTCGTAGGTAAGGACCAGCTGTATAATATACCGTGCAGGAAGCCCCCCGGTGCCGCGCGCGCACGGAGTAACGACACCAAAAATAATGCAGTTACGAGATCACGTACAACCTTAACAGTACAGGTGCGCGCTGCCGCCGGGGGCTGCGGGCCGGGCTGTCTCGTCAAACATGGCACACGTCCGCTCAACCTAACCCCATGAAACACATGAAAGAGGATTTAATATATAAAGTAGTGTATGCAACTGTACATAATTAGGCATTAAAACACTCATGTGATCTTATTAGGTAACTCGCCTCCGGCTCGTTTCATAAAACCACGCTCCTGTTTTAATTCCTCTCATTATATAGCAGCTACATAAACTACTATACCAATGATTATTTATATCCAATTAATCCTCCAGCCCCGAGATTCTCGACGACATCAATATTTATTTTTTAAAGGGAACCACCTTCAAATTGTATACCAAAAGCTTCTCCAGAATATAACAATTGCTTTTCTGAAAACTGCATCAACATCAGTTTAGCCAAACGCGAGATGTTCGCGGACAAACATACAGACATGCAAATCTACGGGTCAAACTGAGACCCTCTTGTTTAAGTCAGTTAAAAAATTACTGTGGTAGAAGATAGAAAGGAAGACAGAAAACTGGCTATGTAAAGATTGTAAAGTGCGTGTCAGACCATACACAATTTCAAGACTTACTCCTACTAGAGAGCTTTCTAACTACCATCAAGATTCAAACCAAAATCAATTTGTACCAGATATGAACATCATCTCCCGGTTTGCTGGTGTCAACCAGGTCATCCTCCAGCACCACCCACATGGAGCCGGGTATAGTGCCTATGCCCAGCTTATTTACTTGCTCCTGAAGGTGAAACACAAGATTTAAATTGGATGAATATATAACAGGCATTAGTAACATAAGATCTAAAAGATCTCTTAAAATAGAGCATCATTATATTCATTATACACTCACGGACAAAGAATACGGGTCGGTAAAAAACCGTCATATTTCCTAAAATAGTGCGAGGTTGTAAGTTGTTTTAATCATGTCATTGCCTTTATTTAATTTTACATCTATACTGCAAAAGTAACAGTCAAAAAAAGTAATGTTTCCAAGTTTAAATCGGACTCGTAAAATCCCATGTAAAAAACAACGTTTACGGAGGGAGATGTCGCGAAAATAGTCATTTTTGGACAATGATATTTTTATGGTAGGGTCCCGGAAATTGCTAATACAGTTGGGCAATACGTTAGTGCGATGTAATATTGCTAGTCCCTTGACTGTCACTGTATCTGGATTCTACTGTATGTCAATAACAAAAATGTACTCACTTGAATTTTAATCTCTTGATAATCTTTACAATGCTCTCTAGAGACTAGGTGGACTTGGGTAAATGTTGAGTTCTTGCACCTCGCCTCTTCATTTCCACATCTTGAAGGCGCCTTCAAAACATACCTATGCTCAAACTCAGCTTGCACATTATTCTCATACTTGCATTTTATACAAACATACTTTCGTTGATACTCTAACATCTTTGCTTGTGTTACCCTGACAATTGTCCCTAAAAATTAAATAATAACTTAGAATTATACAAAATATATAAGTTACTGAAAGGTTAAAAACCGTGTTACTCTACGCCCAGCTATTATGAGTTTATGAGAGTAACATACCATGTTACTCTCATAAACTCATAATAGCTGGGCGACCAAGCATTGCTCATCATTTTCCCGGGCATGAGACCTAGCTAGTTCGATTGCTTGGCCCCTAAAACCCTCACGTCAAATTTCATCAAAATCGTTAGAGCCGTTTCCGAGATCCCCGGGATAAGCATACTGCTACCGTACTAATTACTGGCATGCTCATTAAGCAAGCATATTCAGATATGCTAATGCTCAATTGTAGCATGCTTTCGTATACATTTTGAGCATTTGTAACAGTACCTTTACTTTCTGCTACATACTATTTTTTTCCTTACCAGTGACTTTCAAAAAACACCCCAGATCTACATTTTTCGGAAATATAGTGCGATGCAGCTCTGGACAGACGGGCAGACCAAATATACGAGCGTGGACATTCCTTTTCAGAGAATGGTGTGGTAATTTTTCTATAACCAACTTGTATTCACTTTGTTCAAGTATGTATTGTTGGGTCTTTATTATGTCTTCGTGGCAAAGCGGCAAACTGTCCACAGGATTGCAGAGTACTTTGTCCCCTATATCCGGATATATCTCGAAAAGTTTTAAAAAACTGTAATAAATAAAAAAATACATGTACATAAAGCTCTCTGACATGTAAACAATAAACAAGGAGTACGATGATAATGACGTACGATGCAGTGTTCGTAGGCTTACTTACTCAATTTTTATAGCGTAAAAAGCCAATGCATCTTGTTCCGTAAGTATATCAATACAATCTTGAAAATGATACTTCAGCACATATTCTAAAATCATTTTACAACACCCTGGTTTGCCGGCGCCAACATTCCGGCGGCGGCAAGACTTCCAAATTCTAAGGCTTATGACATGACAGTGACATGAGTGACAGTCACAGATAACAGAAGTCACAGACTCACTCACAGCCTGACTGACGTTAACAGCTGTAGAGTGTTCTGATACTACTAATGAACCATTTATTTACCGCTTCTTCTCTTCTTGCACAAAGTGCATACACGTATTAAATAGAATTCTATTAACTTCTGCAAGCTACAAAATAGAGCGAGATAGGGAAATGAATTATCCCTTAGTTCTCGCTTGATCTTCGTACCTCCAAGACTATATAGCCTAAGAGCGGTACGGTTGCGCTGTATGAATTTTGAACATTAATTCATAACAGCTACTTTTTTTGCACCAAAAAATTTGTTAAAGCAATTAGATTAGGTATTCTTTAATAAAACACGTAGTCCACCAACGTGACTGTAGAAAATATTAAAATATAATCTATAAAAAATCCTTAAAAATCGGGCGAAAATGGTATAAGCATTTACTTACTTTATGACATACTATATATATTTATATTCTTTGTGATACATGAAAAATCAACCGATTTTTGTTAAGGCAACCTCGTAATATAATAATTTTTAATACAGAAATATATAAAATTCAATTACGGCTATGGTATATAAGCTAACATTACAGTTATGGTTTATATATATCTTTCTTATATGTATTAACCCTTTTTATACTGAAGCTACCCAAAATATCTGGAGCTTTATTTTCTTTGAAAAAGTCTTGTGAAATTAATATATAAGCCAAACTCACTACGTTGACTTTTCATGAAGGCCACATTGAAGAAGGTGTAATGCTAATGGACCCTATAAATACCTATTAAGTGATTTCAAATGCATCTTCATTAATAGTAGGCGCGAGAGGGGAATACGCGGGGTGAGCGGAGGTGTGCAGCACAGCGAGAGGCGCGCGGGTGGGTGACAAGCAAGTGTGTGTGTAGGTGCTTTACTTTTATCGGCGGCTTCTGTGCGGCCCTAAGCTTAATGTTCTATTAGGTATATGTAAATAGTGTAATTTAAACAACTTATTATTAGGTTCAATAGTAGCTATGAAGTATGAATTAAAAGTTAAAACTAAGTCATTTAATAACTTTAAATTTTGTATATAATCTGACATCTAAAACGACTCAAAACCGCCAAAATGATTTTCAAATAGATATAATTTATCGATTAAGAAATCACGGACTTTGTGTACAACCTAACCTACACGCCTATAATAAAAGTCCGCTCATCCGGTGCATTCGTAGGTGTAGGTAGGTACTGAACAACTACGCTGTCGGCCGGACGGTAGGTATATTGAGACCATATATTCGTGACTCGTACTTTGCACACACTTTATTAACAGTACAGTTGAAGACATAAATTAGGTATACATAAAAAGTAGAACATGTATACGTATCGACATAAATTCTTAGAAAGATGATGCCACGCTAAATTATGCCTTATAGGGACGCTTAGAAGTAGGTATTCGTTACTTCGCACGCCGCGCAGGTCGAAGCCCTTCGCGATCTTGAATTACATATACGGCTCGGTGTTGCGTAAATAAGTATGTCTTGATTCAACCAACAAGTAAATAGGATGACAAATGTATTCGTTTTTTAAAATATTACATCGTGATAATTATTTTATATAAGTAGTATAGAATAGATACGCGGCACACGCATGTTTTTATAGCTCATATCACGGCAAAAGTCACCAACCAGAGATAATAAGGGCTACAGGCGGGTGACCGTAACAAGGAAAGTTAACTAGGTGTTTTAAAAATTTTCGTCTCCCAAAGGGCTGAAAATAGGGGTTAAATATTGTATGGGGATCAATTTTTTTTACATAGACAAAACTGGTTTGTTCGTTTCTGCAGTCATTTCTGTCAGTACAAATCAACGCACAGCCCAAACCGCTGGTTCTAGAGATTCCTTATATGGTCTAGGGGTGCACTAAGGAAGGAATTTTCAAAATTCGTCCCCTAAGGGGATAAAATGGGGGTCCAAAGTTTGTATGGGGAAACAAGATTAGTCAGACTATTTTATTCAAAACTTCACAGGAGTACTCCTTACAAAATAAGTAAACACGTGTCTCCAGTTTTTTGAAAATTCAACCCCTAAAAGGGGGAAATGGGGTGACAAAGTGTGAAAATCGACAATGGGTATTGTTTCTGTGGTTTATCGGGTCGCTAATTACGAAAACTACAATGATTCTAAAATCCAACGTCGCGGACATGAAATACCATCTCCCCTGTCGGGGTGAAATGGGGTTGAAATTGAAATAACTAAATATCAATATGGGTGTAGTTTTATGTTTTTTTTTCAATTCAATTCATTTATTTACCATAAACACAATTAAATTTGGTTTACACTGAATTTTCGGACGTCATATACGAAAACGGTATCTATTTTAAGATGTAATATTGTGGAAATGAACATTCTTTATCTAAATATATAAAAAAAGAAACTGACTGACTGACATATCAACGCATAGCCCAAATCGCTGGTTTTAGAGATTCCAAATTTGGCACGTAGGTTCCTCATAAGGTACGGTATAGGTAAGGTATAGCTAGGGGTACACTAAGGAAGGATTTTTCAAAATTCATCCTCTAAGGGGGTGAAATGGGGGTCCAAAGTTTGTATGGGGAAACAAGATTAGTCAGACTATTTTATTCGAAACTTCTCAGGAGTACTCCTAACAATAAATAAGTAAACACGTGTTTCCAGTTTTTTGAAAATTCAACCCCTAAAAGGAGGAAATCGGGTGACAAAGTGTGAAGATGACAATGGGAATTGTTTCTGTGGTTTATCAGGGCGCTGATTACGAAAACTACAATGATTTTAAAATCCAACGTGGCGGACATGATATACCATCTCCCCTGTCGGGGTGAAATGGGGTTGAAATTGAAATAACTAAATATCAATATGGGTGTAGTTTTATGTTTTTTTTTTTCGGACTTCAATTACGAAAACGGTATTGATTTTAATATTCTTTATCTAAATGAACATTCTTTATCTAAATATATAAAAACCAGGCCAAGTGCGTGTCGGGCCACGCGCAAGGTAGGGTTCCGTAGTCGTCCACCCGTTACATTATGTGGACTAAAAAGTTTGCAAACTTATATTTACTATATTTTTGACAGAATTAACAACATTATCTAAGGTATCAATGGAAATTGTACGGAAGTTTGCTTTTGCAAAGTACATTTCTGAAGTTCGACTATTACTCGTTAACTAGTAATGTCTACGTAGCTGTGATATTTTTTCTTTTAAATTCATCATATATACTACTACCATGATTTTATTCACATGCCTAGTAGCCACCATTTAACTGGCAGGGGGGGGGGGGGGGGGGACATTTGACCATAACAAAAATTATCACTTCAAAGCTTAATATCACGCTTAACAATTCTTTAATCAAAAATGCTTATAGAAACCTTATAATATTTTTAAAAGAGCTATCCAACGATACCCCACACGATGGGGTTTGGCAGAAAAAAAAAATTCACCACCACTTTACATATACGGGAGGAACCCTAAAAAAAATTTTTTTTGAAGATTTTATTCCACAGCTTTCTAGTACTAACGGTTACTGAGAAAAACGGGGGTCGGTCGGACGGACGGACGGACGGACGGACATGGCGAGACTATAAGGGTTCCTTGTTCACTACGGAACCCTAAAAAAAGAAACTGACTGACTGACTGACTTATCAATTAACAGCCCAAATCGCTGGTTCTAGAGATTCCAAATTTGGCACGTAGGTTCCTTATATGGTCTAGGGGTGCACTAAGGAAGGATTTTTCAAAATTCGTCCCCTAAGGGGGTGAAATGGGGGTCCAAAGTTTGTATGGGGAAACAAGATTAGTCAGACTATTTTATTCAAAACTTCACAGGAGTACTCCTAACAATAAATAAGTAAACACGTGTCTCCGTTTTTTTGAAAATTCAACCCCTAAAAGGGGGAAATGGGGTGACAAAGTGTGAAAATCGACAATGGGTATTGTTTCTGTGGTTTATCGGGTCGCTAATTACGAAAACTACAATGATTTTAAAATCCAACGTGGCGGACATGAAATACCATCTCCCCTGTCGGGGTGAAATGGGGTTGAAACTTGAAATTGAAATAACTAAATATCAATATGGGTGTAGTTTTATGTTTTTTTTTTCGGACGTCAATTACGAAAACGGTATCGATTTTAAGATTTAATATTGTAGAAATGAACATTCTTTATCTAAATATATAAAAGGAGAAAATGACCGACTGACTGACATATCAACGCACAGCCCAAATCGCTGGTTCTAGAGATTCCAAATTTGGCACGTAGGTTCCTTATAAGGTCTAGCTAGGGGTACACTAAGGAAGGATTTTTCAAAATTCATCCTCTAAGGGGTGAAATGGGGGTCCAAAGTTTGTATGGGGAAACAAGATTAGTCAGACTATTATATTCGAAACTTCACTGGAGTACTCCTAACAATAAATAAGTAAACACGTGTTCCCGGTTTTTTGAAAATTCAACCCCTAAAAGGAGGAAATCGGGTGAAAAAGTGTGAAAGCCGTACCGTACTATTAAAGATATATACCACACTAGCTTTTTCCCGCGGCTTCGCCCGCGTACTAAACATAACTTTAAACAGCCGACAAAAAAAGATGATTTCAGTTTGAATTTGACCCAACCAGAGGTATGTATTTGTCCGCGATTATCACGCGTTTTGCTGAACCGATTTAGGTGCGGGTCGGAAAACTATTTGTTACGTTCTGGAGGTTTCGGTATACGAATTTTTATGCCGCCATCGACTTACTACTACTAAGAGATTATAATTACTACTCTTGAATAAAAGTACATATCTGTCTCCCTTAAAAGAAGGAAATGTGGTCTCAAAGTCTGAAAATCAATATGGGTATTATTTTCAGACTTTGTGACCACATTTCCTCCTTTTAAGGGTTGAATTCTCAAAAACCTGAAAAACTTGTTTACTCATTAACTAATCTTGTTTTCCCATACAAATTTTTACATCGTTTCACCCCTTCGGGTGTTAATTTTGAAAAATATTTTCATAGTGCGCCCCTAGACCTTATAAGGAACCTACTTGCCAAATTTGGAATATAATCTAGAACCAGCGGTTTGGGCTGTGCGTTGATCCGTCAGTCTGTGGTAGTCAGTTAGTTTCTTCTTTAACATATTTAGAAATGTTCATGTCCACAATATTAAATCTTAAAATCGATGCCATTTTCGTAATTAACTTTCCAAAAAAACCATGAAAACGACACCCATATTGATATGTAGACATTTCAACCCCATTTCATCCCGACTGGGGAAATTGGTATTTCACGTCCGCCACGTTGGATTTTAAAATCATTGTTGTTTTCGTAATCAGCGACCCGATAAACCATAGAAATAATACCCACTGTCGATTTTCAGACTTTGACACCCCATTTCCCTCTTTTAGGGGTTGAATTTTCAAAAAACCTGAAACACGTCTTCACTCATTTATTGTTAGGAGTACCCCTGTGAAGTTTCGAATAAAATAATCAAACTAATCTTGTTTCTCCATACAAACTTTGGAGCCCCATTTTACCCCCTTAGGGGATGAATTTTGAAAAACCCTTCCTTATTGCACCCCTAGATCTTATAAGGAACCTACGTGCCAAATTTGGAATCTCTAGAACCAGCGGTTTGGGCTGAGCGTTGATATGTCAGTCAGTCAATCAATCAGTCAGTCAGTTTCTTCTTTTATATATTTAGAAGAAGAAGATTATACGTAAACATCATATACTACGCAAATAAACAAAATTTCCTACGCCGCAAACAAATTTTACATAGTTACTCAAACTCAATATCATTTTAAAGGTAATGAATGAGTAGGTAAATAATAATAAAATGTCGCACTGGGCCGAGCGGCGGCCTCAAGCACGCGTGTTTTAAGTTTTAAGGTGACGTGAGCTTAGAGAACAGAGTTTTTGAAGCCTTTTAACGCGTTTGTAGATGAAGATATGGTTTTCAAAAAATATGCACAACAATTTTGAGACCTTTCTGTAGTGCAAACATCGATTCAAAACATGATTATGCAACTTTCGCTGAATAAAAAAAAATCGCGTACTTGCGTCTAAACCACACATTTAAGTAGTTATAACTATTTTTGCACATTAGCTATCAACATGAAAATTATATCAATAAATGCGTAATGTTCTACTTCATTGAAATCATTGATTACTTTTTCTTAACTAAAAACTTCAAAAAAATAGTAGTAAAATAATACTCATTTCTGCAAACTCGTTCGTACGCGACCGGCGCGGCCGCCCGTTCAGTGCTCAGCGAGCTGCGTTCGAGGTAGGATCTGTGCCGCGCGTCAATTCAACGTCACTTGACATTTCAATATAAACAATGGGTAATTAATAAAAGGAAACCTGCTAGACTTCGTCGTCTCGAGATTGTGGGTGCCAATAGAAGGAAAACTGCACAAACTATGGTAAGTGTAATGCAATATCGTATTACAGTGGGTATAGGTATATCAAATCTTCTTATTGGAATGCTTTGACGTTGCCAAACTTACACAGTCTATGAATAACAGTAGGACAATACTTGTGACACAACGTACAACGTAATACATTTTTTTACTAACGGTGGTATTTATTTTGGCGTGTACGGACAGACAAATAGACACAGCGGACTTTCTTTATATAATACTAGCTTTTGCCCCGCGGCTTCGCACGCGTAAGTGTAAGTTTCGCAATAATTGTTGAATTGTTACGCCATATACTGATATCAGATATAAGGGATTCTGAAAACGGGTTTTCAAGCTATAGGCATAGGTACCGAAGGTTCTAGAAAGTTCGCGATCGAAGTTTCTAGAAAAAAGAAGAAGAAGAAGTCTAGAAAGTCTGTATGGAGTCTTCATCTTCACCCTTCGAGCATGTTCTAGAAGGATTTCGAACGCCCGGAAAGTTCTGGAAAATATGACTGTCTCGCTCTAACAATGCTGTCCTAGTCGCACTGTTCGAGGGCATTAGCATTATTGGAATGCACTACACATACAGTCTATTCCTTTCACACTTATCGTCTGTCTCTTTTACTCCTATTGAACACCAAGGGCCTTCGACCACTGCAATGCAACCATGAGAAGGTGGCAGTTGGTGATCATGGAGAAAAGGCCGGACATACCCACTAACACTCTCCTTTTATATATATATATTGATTGAAATTTTCACGTTTTATATTGTAACAATTACTATTAATGTTTTCAATTTCAATTTTATTAGTGGACTGCTAGGTGTCGGTACGGAACCCTTCGTTGTGCGTGATCCGACACACACTTGGCCGGTTTTAAAACTGCGTACCAGGCCTCTTTCAAGCGTGTGCGCGCAATAATTCAGTGTTTTGTAAATGTTGTTATTTGTATATATTGTAAGGGTAATAATATTTTTGAAATATAATTGCCCTTCTTAAAGACATAATTCTTATTGCTATTAAAACATTTCACTTATTAAAAGATTGTCAATTGATCTGTTTGAAAAGTCACGCCGTCAGTGGCGTGACTTGTTTAACGAACCTATTGGAGGGGATGGATTGGAAGGGATAAAAAGGCTGGCCAGACTCACAAGCGGGGACTAGCGCATTCGATTAAGAGCGGTTGAAGTGTCAAGATCTTGTATAAGCCTGAATTTACTGTTAAACTGTGGATTTGTGTAAAACTAATAAGATATATAATTAACATGATTATTCAAATGGATGTGATGTTTCAATCCTGACCTACCAGCGACAATAGGTCAGCAAGTGGGATCGAAAAGGTTTTTACACTAAAAATAACCTTAACCTCGTCCACGGCTCGGAAAAACGTAAGTAAAATACTTAATTTTTGAAATTAACGATGATATGATTATTAGACATTTACTGCTTTTACCCTCATTTACGTGAACCGTAATTGGATAAAACTGCAAACTGTATTTACCGTAACGGAGGCTTTCCGGAGGTTTATATGGTTAAGCATTCATGGTTATCTTGCCAGGGCACTCCCTGGAGATGGACATGTTTGACTTTGTGATATCTAATCGTTAAGGAGCCGAACTGTATTTACCGTAACGGAGACATTCCGGAGGCTTATATGGTTAGTCATGCATGTTAATCTTGCCAGGGTACTCCCTGGAGATGAACATGTTTGATATTTTGGTTCATAATTAGCTAGAAAACACAACTTTTTATGCCGCGGTGCTATGGTGGCGGTTGATCTAAATTAAATCTGATGGAATTTAATTTTATCAAAGGAAATATTGAAAAGGATTTATACAAACACAATCGCTAATAATTACTATTTGATAATGAGCAACTGTACCTATTTAGCTACTGATTGTTATTAACCGTCCCTATTAAGAAAATGACTATATCAATTCTTTACTTATTTTTATTTTCCCTTCTTCTTGATCACATTTTTGGCTAATGTAAGGTAAATAGTTAACTAAATGAGTTAATGGCATTTCACCCCATACATACTACTATAAAGTTGAGGCAAATAACGGGTGGGCTATAGTTAGGATGTTTTACGTAACAATTACTTTCATCCTGAAATTTCATTTTGACATGTTCCAATTAAATGAAAATGTATAAATGGCCACATATGGTACTGAGTGACGCATTGTTTTGGAACCTAAAAACTTGACCCTAATATTCAAACTTATACGTGTTTTAAACCTCTGTTTATAAGTTTTATAAGGGATGACCCCGTTGTTGTGAAACGGTCTATGCATGCAATATAAACCTTCCTAGCTTACATGATGATGATGGCGGTGATGATGGTGGTGATGATGATGGTGATGGCTTTTTAGAAGGGAAAAGGGCTCTTAGCACTCTTAGCTTACATATAAAATTAAAATAAACTTGATTGATTTAATGGCCATATGTATGTAATATATATATCATTCTGCTATGGCTTCCCTTTTTATGTTTACTTTGAACATCAACTGGGCTTTTTCATGAATATACAATTACTTAATTGTTTTTCTTCCCTTATCTGTTGAATTTAAAGTACTTAACTTTATGAGGTTCTAAGCTTATGGTGTAAGTTTCAGATAAACACATTGAACATGACCAGCGAGACTGGCCCGAGGAATGGGTGCAGTACTCGTTTGGAGGATGATGGAGGCTATGCAAACAGTTGAGGGGGAGGACTGTCACATAGACTTTATCATGGATTGCCCGAGGGTAAGGGCTAAGGAAAGGATGATGGATTGGAGGATGATGGAGGCTATGCAAACAGTTGAGGGGGAGGACTGTCACATAGACTTTATCATGGATTGCCCGAGGGTAAGGGCTAAGGAAAGGATGATGGATTGGAGGATGATGGAGGCTATGCAAACAGTTGATGGGGAGGACTGTCACATAGACTTTATCATGGATTGCCCGAGGGTAAGGGCTAAGGAAAGGATGATGGATTGGAGGATGATGGAGGCTATGCAAACAGTTGATGGGGAGGACTGTCACATAGACTTTATCATGGATTGCCCGAGGGTAAGGGCTACGGAAAGGATGATACATTGGAGGATGATGGAGGCTATGCAAACAGTCGAGGGGAAGGACTGTCACATAGACTTTATCATGGGTAATTCATTTCTTGCACTCACTGTTACCGGTCGTGTAAACTAACTTAATATATTATTCTATGAAACTCTCGAAAATGTATACCCAATGCATGTAGATTTGTACATTGAGAAATATATTAAAAGACATTCTAGCTATGGATATCATACATGTACAAGTTTTGTTACTTACAAAAAAAATGCATTTACAGAAAATCGATAAAAAAAGACTGTAAGTAACGAAACTTAGATCAGCTAAATTGATTTAATTAAATTGATTAAATAAACCTATCTACATTGTAATAAGTAGTGTGAAATTTAAATTACATTAATTATTTGATTATAGCGAAGGGACTCGCTATGTGTAGGATGGCCGAGCTGTAAGGGTAATAATATTTTTGAAATATAATTGCCCTTCTTAAAGACATAATTCTTATTGCTATTAAAACATTTCACTTATTAAAAGATTGTCAATTGATCTGTTTGAAAAGTCACGCCGTCAGTGGCGTGACTTGTTTAACGAACCTATTGGAGGGGATGGATTGGAAGGGATAAAAAGGCTGGCCAGACTCACAAGCGGGGACTAGCGCATTCGATTAAGAGCGGTTGAAGTGTCAAGATCTTGTATAAGCCTGAATTTACTGTTAAACTGTGGATTTGTGTAAAACTAATAAGATATATAATTAACATGATTATTCAAATGGATGTGATGTTTCAATCCTGACCTACCAGCGACAATAATATACAGGTTGGATTTTCTTTTTGGGTCAGTGAGGGCAGCTATCAGGATCCCGTGCTACTACGCGAAAATGGTCTTAGAAGACCTTCCCTCGAATTAAAATTAATGAAAATTGGCGTTTACCGATTTTGGAAAAACATACAGGGTGCGAGAAAAAGGTCATTTTTGACAAACTGTTTTTTTTTATGCCGATCGATCCCATTCCTATCCAGGACCCAAAGTTTGTATGGGACCAAAAAAAAATCCGACAAGAAAAGCCGCAAATCGAGGAAAACGCCTATTTCAAAATCTAAATCGAGGGAAGGTCTTCTAAGACCATTTTCACGTAGCCGGACGGGATCTGGTAGCTGCCCTCACTGTCCAAAAAAAATCCACCCTGTATATCTAGGGTGACCCGCCTCGTGGCTCATATTGAATTATGATAAGTACAATACTTATTAATAAATAGATTATATTTTTCCATGTGTGGATATTTTAATTACACTTTGATTGTAATTAATTGTGCAAAAACAATATTGAGACATACTTCGCAAGGAACAATAACTTCGTTTTGTTTTTCAAGTAGATGATCAAACACACATGTAAATAAACTCAATTTGACAATTATATCATAACATAAGGGTGAATAAAATAAAAAAGTCTATTTTATTACAATCCACGATGTGTTGTCATTGTGTCAAAATATTATATTACGGTGTATGAAAGTAGATAAGTAAAAATGACGAGTTGCCATTCGCATTGTTCCGATTATACTGAACTATTGACATATACATCAGAATAATATGGCGCCGTCTTGACAATGGTCATTATATTTATGGTTTACCCGTTCAGTTGTAGTGACTAAGAGTTGTACTACTGGCTATACACTATACTGTGACATCTCGGTATCGGCAGCGAGCGCGGTGGCAAGCGGCTAACCCCGCGCCTGCTCCCCTCAAGCCACGCACCTCACCCCCTCGAAAGCAGCTAAGCGCTGAGCTCACGTCGCCTTAACCTGCCTACTCAATCCCTACATTCTCATCTCAGATAATCCTTAACAATAAGTCAATAAAGTCCAAATCCGATTGCAAACGTATGCTGTACATTAACGAATATAAATAATATTCGCTTGATTCATATTCCGTTGATATTCTGAGCTTTAAAGCCAACGGTAAAATTGCAATCACGGACTTTGTATTTGTATTTAGGCACCGTCATCAATGCATTCGTTATTCATATCAAAGTAATAATAATAAACAGACATCGGAGCGAGGCGGCGGGGGCCGGCCGCACGCGCCGCGCGCTTCTTTCGACATGGCTACTTCCATCTCGTTGTGCGTTCTAAAATAATCCCTGATCGTAAGGCAATAAAGTCCAAATCAGATTGCACGTGCGTGCTGTAATTAAGCAAATCAACGAAAACAAATAACATATGGGGTTCATTCCTATTCCATTGACATTCTCAGGGCTTAAATTAAAAGTCCACGGAAAAATTGGAACTGATATATTTTTTCTACTAATGTTAAATACGCGATTTGTAAAAAACTATTTACCAAATATTTAAATAGTTTCATTTTCAATGATAATTGTGAGAAACAGTCCTTGTTTTTCATGTGTTGCTATAAAAAGCTTATATATAATTTTCTTTTTAATAAGTTTCAGAAAAACTGAAAATACCTGTTTGATTAAATTTCTCTTATTTCCCGTTGCATATATGTTTCGATTCGGATCGTAAGCATCAAAACAGACCTAAAGATAGAAGCATTCTCAATAAAACTACTTATACCATATTTGCTGTGAAAAATCAACAGTTTTTGGGCACCATTTTTTTTAGCCAACTTCCGGTGGTAGATTCGCAAATATTAAAAATATTGATTCTTAAAATCACTTAAAAGAACCGTATAAAAAAAATTAGCCTGTTAGAGAATTTTTTCCAAAAAAAACGTATCTTTCTCAGGCTAATAATGCAGGATCGTGTGGTTGCGACTTGACGTTCTACCAAGTCTGTCAAACAAATAAAAATTGAGTATGGCAATGTTTTGTGTGGATTTCACCCGTCGCCGCGTTGGTGAACAGTGTTGCCAGAACGTGCTTTTTAGCACGGTTTTACGTGCTTTTTTGGATACGAACGTGCTTTTTACGTGCGCTCCTCAAAAACGTGCTAAAACCGTGCTTTTTCAAGTGCTATGGTGCATTATGATTTTACTACTAAAAATTGGCAGGTAATGTTGGTTTGGTCCTCTCTTAAACTGTACATTTTTTTCTAATAATCATTGTGTCAAACAATCTTTCTCTCATACCCTACGCTTTGATATCCTAAAGTTAAAAGTTATGTCTTACCTGTGCTGTGGTTGCATTGCAGGACAGGACTGTTCTGTCCTGCAACTGCAAGCTCTATCGTTCGTGTCATGCAATGTGTACCTACACGATGTAAGGGCTCAATACTCCGAATGTGAATGTGACGTACTTATTAAAAAACCGGCCAAGGGCGTGTCGGTCTAGGTTTCCGAACCAACCACAAAAGTAAGTTGGTTTTAAGGGTCCTCATAAGGTAAAAAATGCTCATCTATTTAGCTCATTTTCTGTTAAATTGACAAATTTCTTGACATATTATCAATGTTACTATCTAGAACAGGACTATTGCGACCTAATAACATAAATTTTAAATGTATTTCTTGCATTTTTCATTAAGATATTTTGTTTCAAACATCACTCCAAATCGACCATTTTCGAACTAAAAACTGCTTTTTTCCGCTTAAATTCTACTACACACAATAAAATCAAAAAAGGGCAATGTTACTATCTAAAACTTTAATAAAATCATCGTATCCTATACTCGCTTTATTGGTATTATCAATACTTTTGTCAAAATTTGAAATCAAAAAAATTTAAAACTTGTAAGCCCTTGAAAAATAAGGAAATTTTTAATAGAAAAAAAAACCTTTTTTTATCAACACCTATATAACGTAGTGGCACCAGTAATGGACCTGGCTCCAGTAATGGACGCAAAAATCTTTCACGGTCGAAATTAAGCAACGGAAAAGTATTATAGTCATGGCAACACTTTAAGCATAAAGAATAGGCTTCTATGTATCACATTGACAAATGACATACACCTCGGTCATTTTGTTTAAAAATGACGCGGCGGCAAAAAGTGTGCTCCGGCATTTTTCACGAATAACCTAAGTTTCTTACAGAAATAACTAAGGAAGTAGGTTTACGTTTTTGATTGTAAACTTTATTTTCTCTAAACAATATTATTTTGATATGATTTCGTGAGAAGCGTTACATATTTAACAATACTATTTTAAAGTGTTTATTGCATTAGAATCTAATTTGAATGATTTAGAGAGGATGTACATTACTGGTTCCTGTTTTTTGTTAATCTCTAATTATGGACAATTTCTCCATGATTGGTTTTCATACTGAATTCTGGTTACCCAATTATGGACACCCAATGTTGGACGGATTTATTGGCGAGGTAAATGTTTGAAAAATGCCACCCAGTTTTATTATAATAGTAGTTTATCGACACAAATATCATAATCCTCTAAAATGCGTTCAGAAACCGTAGGCAAATGACCTTCATTTTAACATCAATGTACTTATGAAAATTTTCTTACCTGTGGTGAAGTTTACCAGCAGTAATATAATATTCATTATAATGTCCTATTTAGTAATATAATGTGTTTTTTTTTAAATTTGGAACAGGAAAATTAAAATTCAGTCGATACGAAAGGTCAGCTCGATATAGGTTATTTTTTTGGGATAAGAATTCAGGGGGAAGGATTTCAAATTTTACATTTATTTTAAATTTTAAGAAAATAATATATTTTTTTTCGAAAAATCCTCATTATACTCGATTTCGACTGATTCGGGGATGAGAATTTCAAATTTTATATTAATTTTGAATTTACAGTGAAAAAAAAATTTTTTTGCGAAAAATCGTCATTATACTCGTTTTCGACTAATTCGGGAATAAGGATTTCAAATTTTATATTAATTTTGAATTTTAAGAAAAAAATTTTTTTTTTCGAAAAATCGTCTTTATACCTACTTGATTTCGACTATTGCGGGGATAAGGATTTCAAATGTTATATAATACCGGCTACTATAACTATAACCCATCTTAGAGTACTTTTAATATGTGTGTAGATAATAGTACATTACTTACCAAGGGCGATAAAACGTCTTAGATCGCAGGTATTTTACGCCCGAGCCGAAGGCAAGGGCGATAAATATGCGATCTGAGGCTTTCTTTATTATCGCCCGTGGTAAGTACAAATTTTTATGGCCAGGAAGTGCGTTTTTTCGCGCGCGGAGCGTGCGAAAATGGCCACTTTATGGCTAGGTGTGACATAATAGTACATTACTTAACAAGGGCGGTAAAACAAAGAATGTCTCAGATCGCAGGTATTTGACGCCCGAGCCGAAGGCAAGGGCGATAAATATGCGATCTGAGGCTTTCTTTATCACCGCCCGTGTTAAGTACTAAATTTTATGTCACCCCCTGGCCAGGAAGTGGGATTTCCCGCGCGCAGAACGTGCGGTAATAGCCGCTTTATGGCCAGGTGTGACATAAAGTAATGTATGCAACTGTACATAATTAGGCATTAAAACACTCGTGTGACCTTATTATGAATAGCATAAACTACTATTATGCAACTGGTACATCATGAGGGGCATTAAAACACGAGTGTGTTTTATGAATCGAGCCGAAGGCGAGTTTCATATTAGGGTCACACGAGTGTTTTAATGCCTAATTATGTACAATTGCATACATTACTTTATCTACACACATATTATAAGTACTCTAAGATGTGTTCAGAAGCCGAAGGCAAATGACCTGCATTGCTTACCAGTGCTACCGGTAACATATTTATAGATGCTCTAAATAGATATCAAATTTGAACTCCTTATCCCTGAATTAGTCGAAATCGAGTAAATAGACGATATTTGAAAAAAAAAAAATTTTTTACTTAAAATTCAAAATAAATGTAAAGTTTGAAATCCTTATCCCTGAATTAGTCGAAATCGAGTAAACTGACGATATTTGGAAAAAAAAATTGTTTTACTTAAAATTCAACATTAATGTAAAATTT
Organism: Cenopis cana; assembly: GCA_951800055.1. NCBI lineage: Eukaryota > Metazoa > Arthropoda > Insecta > Lepidoptera > Tortricidae > Cenopis > Cenopis cana. The sequence continues at coordinate 11,667,295 of OX637473.1, forward strand.
GAAATCCTTAACCCCGAATTAGTCGAAATCGAGTATAATGACGATTTTTCGTAAAAATTTCTTTTTTTACTTAAAGTTCAATATAAATGTAAAATTTGAAATCCTTATCCCCGAATTAGTCGAAATCGAGTATAATGACGATATTTCGAAAAAAAATAATTTTTTTTAACTTGAAATTCAAAATTAATATAAAATTTGAAATCCTCATCCCCGAATTAGTCAAAATCGAGTATAATGACGATTTTTCGTAAAAAAAATTTTTACTTAAAATTCTAAAGAAATGTAAAATTTGAATTCCTTATCCGTGAATCCTTATCCCGAAAAAAAATAATACATCATTGCCGTGGCCGGGGAAAAAAGCAATTGCAGGCTGAGTATTTGTTTAAACGGACGAGCTTGCGAGTCCGTTTAGTTATAATACGAACCCTGCAATTGCCATTCCGGCCGAGGATATGGTACTTTTCTCAAAAATGGAGGAAATACGACAAAATTTGGATAAATATTTGATAAACATAACCTTAAAACGTCAAAAACATCATGCTCGATAAAAAATAAACAGCGGGATGTTTATTTTTTTTAACAGAATCGCAAGTGTATTGTTTTACCGAAAAACGCAAATTATTCAAGACATAAAAAGACGTCGCGTTTCCAACAGACAAATACGAGCTGAATTGGCTGAATACGACCTGTGCCTCCTTTTATATGATAGTTTCTACTTTTTTTTAAAGTTTGGATGGATTCAAGAAATAAAGGAATTTATATGTGAAATTGCAGGCGGTCTACAATGTTTTTAAACCTTAAGGTGTCCAAGATTGGGTGTCCATAATTGGATTTTGTCTGTCCATCATAGGATTTTCGAAGATTTTCGACTTTTTCAGATTTGGAGCAATTTTCTCGGAACTTACAAGTTTATCCAAAACTTTTGTATGTTTATTATAATTCGTGATTAATAAGCTACATTTTCTTTGAAATAACTAACATCAAACTTATAAAATAAGAGAATTATAGCCAAAAGATGTCGACAGAGTTCTTAAGCCGTCCATAATTGGTGCCATTACGTTAAGTATTTGTTGGTAAAATACCCGTAATAATGAACAGTATCACCAAAATTCAAGTTTATGGGTCAACGGGAAGAAAAAAATAATCTTATGAACAAAAATTTGTGATAGACGACGGACGGACGGACGCGTGAGTGACAGGAATAGGATTCATTTTGGACCCTTCGGGTACGGAACCCTAAAAACGTGCTTTTTATTCCAAAAACGTGCTTTTTTGGACACAAGACCGTACTTTTTGACGGAAGTGCTCTGGCAACACTGTTGGTGAACATTGGTGAACACACGTGCTCTTCGCGACGACTGGCTGAATCCACTACCGTACACATACCGTACAAAACCAGTTGTCTACTGTCATCAGACTCGCGCAACTGGGAAGAAAAAGTGACTTTGTATGATCTAAGCCTAAGGCTAGAAAAACATAAAAAAACATTCATCAACTTCCCGAGTTTGCAGAACTGGCGCTACTATCGCTCCGCCATTTGAATCCTTAAATGCATGATTTTTCAAACAAAACGCGATATTTGCTAATTTAAGGTGTACCGAAATCGACAAAAAAAAAAAAAACTATTATGAGATTTTCGTACAAAATTTGAAAAAAAAAACAGATTTTTTCATGCATTATTAAATGTACAAATATTGATTATACGTGAAGACAATATTTATGATGTGTAGACTACTATCGCTCCGCCATCTTAAAGTGAATTAGGGCCGGTTCCTAGTATCCGATATAATGGTGTCATACAGTGGCGCCAAACGGCAAAATTTGGAAACACGTAATCGTAAACGTAATCGTAAGCGGTGTTCGTCAAATCTGATTGTATGGAAAGTTTGACAAGTTTCTGTGGAATGACAGCTGCCGGCGCCATATTTGACGATGACCAGTCTGTGTTCGTGCGTTGGTGCAACTGGCACTTAGGCTGGGTTGCACCAAACCGTCTGTAATCGTAAGCGGTGTTCGTCAAATCTGATTGTATGGAAAGTTTGACTAGTTTGTATGGGATGACAGCTGCTGGCGCCATATTTGACGATGACCGGTCTGTAAGGTCCGACCGAGATCTCGGTCTCGGCTATTCTCGGCCAAAATTCGAACCGAGAACTCGGCCTCGGTCTCGGCCAAAACGAGCCGAGATACTCGGCCGTAGCCGAGACAATTCTACTATCTAAGATTGGTGAATTTGAATTTACCACACGCCTGTGGAACCGCACGTGGTGATCTATTGGCTGGTAGTTTTGTTCACCATTGATTTTCGCGATGTTGATTATGTACTTTTCAAACCAATTATCACACTTTGCCGCAATTGTTAACGAAGAGCGTATTAAACAAGGAACCCATGTTTCATCAAAGAAGAATCCATTGGCGTGATGTTAAGCTTTCGAGTGATAATTTTTATAATGGTCAAGTGTGCCCCCACCCGCCCCATACTAGCTAAACGGTGGCTACTAGGCATGTGAAAAAAATCATGGTAGTAGTACATGTAATTAATTTAAAAGGAAAATTATTAGAGGTAAGTAGATATTATTAAATAAACTAATAAAAAAAAACTAAAAACAAACAAACTTAACTAATTTAGTTAGCGAGTAATAGTCGAACATAACATACATAACAAGTAAACTTTCGTAGAATTTCCGTAATACCTTAGACACCTTACATAAAGTTGTTAATCCACATTTGTAACGGGTGGACGACTACTGAACCCTACATTGCGCGAGGCCCGACACGCACTTGGCCGGTTTTTTATCTTACAACATCGATATATTTCATTTTGATCACTAAATAAATAAAACATTACAAATTGGAGTTTTTTCTCACATTTTCAAATTCTCGGTCTCGGTCTCGGCCGAGACAAAAAAGGTGTGGTGGTGACCTTACCGGTCTGTGTTCGTACGTTGGTGCTTGGTTGGTGCAACTGGCACATAGGGTCAGTCAACGTTTGGTTCGCTTCTACTACAGTTCCACAATATTTCTTGAGTAACTAAATAAACATAGAATACCTACTTTACTCTTACCTGTCATAATGTTCTGCCGTCCGTCGCGCTGGAGTGTCAGGATGCGCCTTTAACCCGCGGTTTCTTACTATTATTCAGAACTGTCAATACTGACATTGACATTAAGACTGTGATTGTCAGTTCGGAGTTCGGAAGGTTTATGTTTTTCTTGCATGTTTTTCTTGAAAACCGCTCCGGTTGCGGTTATCAAATTTAATACTTAAGTTCTAATAAGTTGAAAGTTATAAATCTCCTTATGAGAAAACCCGCGGGTTTATCCATTGTTTCCGTACACCAAAACGTGAAAAATGTTGTCATGTCCTAACTGTTGTCAACCGTACAGTTTGAAAAGTAAGTTAAATGTCTGATACAAGAAAAAAACATTTTGCATTTACGATGAATTTACGTTTTTGTTATGAACAGATTTGTCGAGGGGGCCGAAGTCGAACATTCCTCTGTTTATAAAATGTGGGCACACAATATGCGAATGTTGCGTTCGCAACATTTTGAAGTTCGGCGAGCCTATAGCGTGCAAGATATGCCTCCGGACCATGGAGATCAAGAAGGCGGATATGGCGCTGCTGCAGAATAAAAACCAGTTGTACAAGTTGTTTCCTGTGAATGTGAGCGCACTTGGGGCGCTGGCGCTGGAGCTGATTGTGGTAAAGAAATGAAATTATCGTTTTTGGTAAAATATACTTAATGTTCTTCGGGAGGAATCTAAATAATTTTCATACCATATTTCCACCATGCTTGTAAACTACAATATACATATCATTTAAAATAAGCTGGATTTTGTCCATTGATAAAAATAATAAACATTAAAGGAATATTTTTATTTTGTAAAGCACTTAATTGGACCTAGGTTTTACACATTTGACTTTAATGGGTCATTTGAGCATTTGTTCCAAATCCAAATGACTTTCATGGTCAATATTTTGTTGAATTCGGATTAAGATCTTAATGCCTTTTTTGGTTATGTGGTAAAAGTACAACAGCAAGTCAAAAACATGCTATTGAAAGTGTGGCGGTTGAAACAAGCGAATAATGACCCTAATACAAGGTCACAAATGCACTGGTATAATCCTCCAGCTGCGCTCATCCCAAGCATGCTGCATAATACAGAGCAATATTGTGTTTTCTGGACAACAAATTTGGGTATTAGATCTGGATTGAGCCTTTACAATATTCCATATTCAAGGTGTTTATTTGAGTATTTGTCATAGCTACTAGAAACTGAAGCCATGTTCTTATGTGAATATGCATCTAAATATATCTCTCTTACTAACAATTTCATCAATTGTGAAATCAAATAACCTTAGAGCATTTAACACAGGAGACACCATTGATATACTTACCCCTCTGCCAAAGGTATAGGATAAAAATCATGCCAAATTAATAAAAACTACTTCATTAATTGATTATAGGTCAGTCTCGAAATCGTTTCTGGCGTAGAAAGAGCTCCGTTAAAATGGCTTTATGTGCTGTTTTCGGGTGCAAAAAACGTTTTAATTTAACAAATTTACAAAAAGATAAATTATTATTTCACATTTACGTATAGTTTAGCTTTAATTATAATTTTCTGCATAATTAAGTTTTAATAAAAATCGGAATAGCATAGAATCTAGCATGGATTACACAATCGATTTAAGAACATTCGTACTTGACAACTCACGCTTGGCCGCTATTTTCACATTTTAAGTCACCTTATTTGGACACATAAGGACTACTTTCTATGATAATTTCTATGAAATGTGAACCCCCCAGAATTTGGCTAAATATTTTGCTTGGAAATTTGCGCTGAAGGCGTCTCGTGTGTTTAATGCTCTAAGCAAATATCATTGGATAGTTTATTCAAAATAATCATTTATCAAATTTTACATGGTATCTTGAACCAAAATAAATATATTTTTTCTAGGATGAGTCTGAAAAGGAAGAAAATAAAGCTGCCGCTGTAAATAAAGAAGAAGACTATTTTATAGATTTGCAGGCTATCCTAGACAGCACTGACCAGACTCAAGGTATATATATACAGTAGAATCCGGATACAACGACAATCAAGGGACCAGTGATATTACGTTGTTCAAAACTGACTGATTTACTTTGAAAATGTTTGGTGTGAAACCTATCGTGAGGTGATTTCGGAGTCGTTAAAAGCGGTAAAATGTTATATGCGGAGTCGTTATAAGCGGATTCTAACATCATCTTGTTTAATAACATCTCATTACAACCAGACTAAAATATTTTTAAGAAAGAGAGAATATGTGTCATGAATGCAGCTTTTATAGTATCATAAAGTAGACAAAAACAATTCGCCATTTGACAGTTGTAAAGATAAAATAATTAATGTGTTGGATACAGTAGCTTATAGGTTTACAATATACTCATACAATAGGTTTTGTGCTTTAAAATTAATTGAAAACATTTTATTTTTTAAAAATAAATTAAGAGTTTTTTTTATCTGTGGATTACAAAAACTGAAACGCGTGTGACGTCACATTTCAAAGTTAAGGTTTAATTCCGCAACAGACCGCAACTGCACTTACTGCACGTTATGTTTCTCCGCACTCCAAATTGAACCGTAACGGTATTCGTAAAAAGCTCTATTTAAAATGAGCGGAGAAGTGTCGCAACAGCACAAGTTACTGTACAATTTGGAGTGCGGTGTAACATGCAGTTGCCGTCTGCTGTCGGCTGCGGATGTAAACCTTTAGTTGTTTATCAAGTGCGACGTCACAGTACTCACAGTCACGTGATCGGCTGTTTTCGCGCGAAATTCAAATTACTTAAAGAAAAAATATTTTTTTTTGAAAAATTAAGCTCTGGGGGGAAAAAGATAATTGTTACAGGTATAAAATAAACCTACGTATAATTTAAAATACATTTCCGAAAACTGTCAAGTAGCCAATTGTTACTAGTTAAATATGACTAAACACAATTATTAATTTGTATAAACTGTTGTTGCATTACTAATGTTACAGGCCAATGCTTAGAATGTCACGGTGCAGCAACAATGACCAAACACAAGCTTACCAATTATCAAATTATTGATTTGTATAAACTGCTGTTCCATTACTAATGTTACAGGCCAATGCTTAGAATGTCATGGTGCAACAACAATGACCAAACACAAGCTTACCAATTATCAAATTATTAATTTGTATAAACTACTGTTGCATTAATAATGTTACAGGCCAATGCTTAGAATGTCATGGTGCAACAACAATGACCAAACACAAGCTTACCAATTATCAAATTATTAATTTGTATAAACTGCTGTTGCATTAATAATGTTACAGGCCAATGCTTAGAATGTCACGGTGCAACAACAAAAATGTGCCAACAGTGTGCCACTGTTGTCTGCGAATACTGCTTCACCAAGTCACACAAGAATTTTGTAGTCTTTAAAAACCATGTTCTACAAAATATTGAGCTGCAAATGACACCCAATAACTGCAAAGTTCATAGCCAGAAATCACTGGAGTACTATTGCAAAGATTGTGCCAAGTCTATATGTATGGATTGTCTTATGGTGGGCTCTGAGAAGTCTTGCAAGAACCATGATGTGGTGCCTATAGCTGAAATAGTAAGTAACTTTGCTTATATAGTGCGCGCCATTCACGACGACGCGCCCCTCCACAGCGAATCTCGTACTAATCTGTGCGCAGTTGCACGGCTTGGGCTGTGGAGGGGCGCTTTCGTGGATGGCGCGCACTATACAGATTTAATGCTATGGATTTACACTTTATAGATACTAAACTTACATAAATATAGTAAGGATCCACTTGGAATCTGAATTATGCACTCGTATTATTATCAATATTATCTTTATGACAGGGGCTAAAAATCTTTGTGCTTCGATTTAAGGTGTAAATACATTTATGCAAGTTATTACAAGCCCATAAGCCCATAGTACAAGCTTTGCTTAGTTTGGGACTAGGTTGATTTGTGTAAGATTGTCCACAAATATTTATTTTTATTGAAAAGGAATTAAATTGCGATGTTGTCAGGAGAAAAAGAACCTTCTTGCTTAGAACATGATTGTTATCTTATGAAGAAGTGATTTGAACATCCATGTAAAATAATTTACACTAAATTTAAAGGTAGAGGTATCTGCTTGCATTGCCCCACCTGTATGGCTAGCACATGATAGCATCGAGAGTATCTCGTCTTATCTCTAGCTATGCGTCTTTTTTTGATAGGTGCTGTTGGAAAGTGACGGATAGCTCGAGATAAGCCGACAAACTAACGTTGCCATCATGTGCTAGCCATACTGCACGGCAAAATACACCGTGCGTGAAATGACTGTCTCTTTCCAAAATCCAATTAGAATACTTAAAATGAGACAGGTATTTGATATAGTGAGCGGTCTTGTGCTAACCTTTCGAAGGCACATTACAAACATGTGAAAAGCCTGTTTTTAACCTACCTACTTCAAAATAAAGCAGGCTCAGTTACCTGTATGTATGTTTGTCTGCGATTATTTCGCGTATGGCTTAACTGATTTTGTTGCGGTTTTCAGAAAAACATTTGTTACACTCTGGATAAGGATTTAGAATTTGAAATAGTGGTTCCCTTTCTTTAGGGTTCCGTACCCAAAGGGTAAAACGGGACCCTATTACTTTATTATGTATCTCATGAACCGTGATAGTTACATTGAAATATTCACAGATGATGTATTTCTGTTGCCGCTGTAACAACAAATACTACAAACAGAATAAATTTATATTTAAGGGGGCTCCCATACAACAGATATGTTTTGTTGCCGTTTTTAGAAATAATGGTACGGAACCCATCGTGCGCGAGTCCGACTCGCACTTGGCCGGTTTTTAAACAGATAATTTGTCTTTTACAGACTGAAACGTTTTTATCAAACTTACGTGAAATATCTCCTGATGTAGACACTACATTTCGGAGACTCACCAAGACTGCTGTGGTGCGTAACTTTTTGATTAAGGAAAATGAATACAATTATATTGTGTTATGTTATACTGACATATATTATTATACTCTTTGTGTTATACTAACATTATTAATAACATTTACTCTTTTTGTCGCCCTAATGACCATAGCTTAGGCAGCATTTCCACCAGTTACGAGGTTTCTTCATACATTTGAACCTCGCAAGCTAAGCCTATACTTTATACTTATTTTTATATTTTAATAAATAACTACTCGTCATCATCAAAATTACTAACTACTCGTATATTATAAATGTTTTACTTTTTATAAATTTATTGTAGAAAATCTAACTTAAAATAAAAAAGCATCTAAAGAACCAAATAAAATTCACACTTCTATGGAGGTGATCTGACTGTACACAAAATTTGTTTCTAATCTATGTGATGTGTGTGTCTCCTTCATTATATATCAGGACATTGGTCACCTACTTCTCAACATGGACAACGAGGGTGGATCACCCGAGCTTCTACAAGTGATAGCTTCCATTGAGCAGCATTTCTCCAAGTTGCAGGCTACGGTGCAGGCTCACAGACATGAGGTTTTTATTACAAGCTTTACATTGACTTCCCCTGTTTGTTAGTGTGGGACAAATCTATCAACTGAATTTAAGACCAGGGGACCGATTTTTGAGTGTCGAACGCTCGACTTTTCACTCGACATCTGTCAAATCATCATAGTTTTTTGACAGCTCTCGAGTGAAAAGTCGAGCGTTCGACACTCAAAAATCGGCCCCCAGTTCTTCTTAACCGATTGAGCTGAACTTTGGTATACTTTTGTAAGTTGGGTGACAATGCAATATTATGGTACCATCGAACTGATCTGATGATGGAGAAAGAAGGTGGCCATAGCAACTCCTAAACTACACAAGATGCACTCATCGTGTTTGGGTTCATTGGGGCCGTCTCCACGAGTAGTTGATGACTGTGAAAAAAAAGTACAGTCGGCAATAAAAGCTTGTACCAAAAATGATTTTTTTGACAGAAACTTATTATTGCTATAAACTGATTTTTCATAAATAAAAAGTGTGAATGAAAAATTGCAAACACTTTATTTAAGTAAACAGTTAAAAATCACGTGTTAATTGGGTTTGAGAATTTCTTGAGTCAACACTTTCACTGCCAGACTTAACCCTTTTTCAGGCCACACTAACCTATAATGTGGTTTTGCGAAAACAAAATATATATTCAAAATAATTATGTATTGGAAATTAATTTAAGTGCAAGCACACTTTCGCCGAAATTCAATTCGATTTAAACCTTAACTTTGGGTATAAGGGTTGAAATTTTAAATACACGCATGTGGTCGATAAATCGTACTATGCCTGGAAAATGGTTAAATCTTGAATGTACCCCAGAAACCGAGCAACCTACCTATAGCCAGGGGCGACTCCATAGATATATAAATCTCACTCGCGTGACGTCATCGCGCCGCTCAAAGGTCACCCTTAGGGTGACTTTCAATGCGATAGAAAGTGATGTAGCGAGTGATGCGCGTGCGATAGAAGGAGATGGCCAAGCGTAGGCACGTTTGGCTTGTCTCGCGGGGATTTGTTAACAGTGAGGCTTCTGTACGTAGTACTATTACTTATTCTGTGCTATATCGACAGCCCGCCTAGCGGGTGCTAACGGGCTGTCCGGCATCTGATTAAAGTTACGCAGCGCGCAGCGCCCGTTAGGCGGGTTCCTAGCAGTGAAAGTGTTAAGTCAATAATTAGATAGATTATTTGTAACAAATGTTTATTTATCCTCCAATAATTTCTACAGCATTATTCACTCGTGCACTAGGTAATGGATAACGTGGCGCGTTTGCGACGTATTGAGCGAGATTCGCTGCTCCGCGCTAGAGAGGAGGTGGCAGCTGCCATCAAACAGTCCAAGCAAGTCATGGATGCCTTGAAGTCGGCTCTGGACTCTCAGAACAACCACACGGTACGGATATTTTCACTCGTGTCCTAGGTAATGGAGGACGTATCTAGACTATGTTGTCATCATCATCCTCCTAGCGTTATCCCAGTACAGTTGCATCCTGAAGGATGGCCTGGGGTCCGCTACCTAATCCCAAGATTTGGCGTAGGCACGAGTTTTTACGGAAGCGACTGCCATCTGACCTTCCAACCCCGAGGGGAAACTAGACCTTATTGGGATTAGGCTTTGTCAAGTGAGTGGGCAACTTGACTGTTAGAAGTTCTCAAACCGCCCGAATGGCTCCAACTGGTCCAATCTGGACTATGTTGTATTGAGCGTAATTCGCATCTTCGAGATATTTCATTGAGTACATACCCTAGCGGACATGATTGTAACACAGAACACAAAAGAAAAACAATAAAGTACCTACTTTCTATTCTATTCTAGAGAGAAGGTTGCAGCCACAAGCCTTGAAGACGGCTCTGGACTCTTTTACTAGTTTTTTCCGAAGACCCCTTTAGCTTAGTTGGTAGTGACCCTACGAAGCTGGAGGTCCCGGGTTCGAATCCCGGCTAGGGCATTTATTTGTGTGATGACTGATGAGCACGAATATTTGTTCCTGGGTCTTGGATATTTTCTATGTATTACAGTATGTATTTATCTATATAAGTAGGTATGTATATCGTCGCTTAGTACCCATTGTACAAGCTTCGCTTATTTTGGGACTAGGTTGATTTGTGTAAGATTGTCCACAAATATTTATTTATTTATTTTCAATTAAAACATTAATTTCATCTTGCTGGATTCTAAGAATAAGAAAGCTTATTTGTACATTTTTTACTCACTTTCTTTGGAGGGATTTATTTAAAGTTTTGGTATATATATTTTTTAATAAAATGTAAAAAAGCTTTTAGAGACATTTTGGCAGTCATTGTATGATCAAAACAGTAGCGATTAAATTCTATTAAATTTAATTTTCTACTACAGACAAATTTGTCGGCGCTCCTCGAGGATGCTAAGAATATAGTTGATAGACCGTGGTGCCTGAGCAAAGAAGAATCCGAAAAAGACTCACTGAAGTATGTATCTTTTCTATCTTCTGCCACACCTGTGACACGCGGAGGAACGTAAGCGCTGTGGGTAAGATGTGTGCGTGCGCTGTCGGTACACGCGTCAATTGTTTGCGCGGATGCAAAGCGCGTGGCGCGGACGAATCGCGAGGCGCGATGGCACCCGATCTACTCCAGGCGGGTCTCTCAGGGACGAGGTAACTGACCTCGGTGCGGGGGGTTCGTGTCCGTTCTGTATGTAATACTATTATAATATTCTGTGCTGGTGCTGCAATATTTATTTATAAGGAGAAAGTGTTATTATGGCTTTTCCATTCAACTCCCCATACTCGTTCCTCATGTCTTCTTGTCAGCTGGTCATGGACCTCTTAAGCGGTTGTCGTACTGATGCGGTTTTCGCTCGACGGTGCGGTGTGCGAACGAGACAGCGCCATGCAAGTCTATAGCGGTGTCCCCGCTCGCACTGCGGAAACCGCATCAATGTGACAACCGCCTTACATTTGATGGATGTCACCAGGGTGTGTGTGAGCGAGGAGCTATGCTTACTAGTAAGCGACTACGTGCAGCTGGTGGGCAACGCGCAGGCGCGCTACGCGCTGCGCGCCTCGCGCCAGCTGGCCGGCGCGCCGCCGCCGCCGCCGCGCGCGCCCGTGTTCCCTCCCGCGCCGGCGCTGCCCCGGGGTGAGTGACGCTGATGTCACGTGACTAGCTTGCTGGTGACTACTGACCAGTGGCGGAGCGATTCCCACCGGCTTGCCTAATTTTTAGCCAGTCCAGTCCTTATACTACGTCTCGTGAAGAATAGGAAAGCCAAATATTTCCGGCTTCCCTAAGAATATTTTTGACGCGCCGCCCCTGCTACTGACTAGTGATGGGCCGTTCTCGAGAAGTTTCCGAAACGAGAGAATGTCGTGAGAAACTTCTCGGCAAAGTTCTCTTCAAAGGAAATTTCCGAGAAAGTAGTTAAATTATGAACATTTTTGAAATTTTTATTTTTTATATTTCATGATATTAGTTAAATATGTGCATTCGTGACACATTTAAGGCTAAGTGAGTATTTTAAGGGAAAAATTCTCATCACTCTCGAGAAATTTCCGGGAAAGTTCTCGAGAATGTTCTCCAGAGAACTTTCCGCCATAAATTCAGAATCGTACAAATGGAAAAATATAAGGTAATATACACGTTTTGGTTACAAATATATATTTTTTATCTGTGTAATCTAAACATAGTTTGGCCTAACTTTTCAGATATGTACTCTGCCGTATGCCCATTATTTTGGGTATCAATCGATGAATAGAAATATGACTTGGGCGTGTGTATAACTATGTTGACAATAGAGTCTTTTCTAATATTTTTCCAGGCATCGGCAGCTAAATGTAAAACTTTAGCCTCATCAATTTTTTCAGTGGCCTTTCGTTTCACGTCATCCTTCATCAAGCAGTACTGTTGATAATTTTTTGCGTCATGGCGGGCTGTAATCAGGTCTTAAAAGTTGAATAGCTCGTTTCCACAAGGGATGCTCAAATATTGAAAGTGGCAGACCAGTGACGTATAACAGCTCTAGCTAATGCCTTGTCAACTTAGAACAACGAATTTGAATTTTTTTCCTTTACGATGCTGTTTCGAAACTATGGCATGTTTTTGTATTTTGTTAATTATAATTGAACTATGCTTTTAAATCCAAATATTTTTCTACATGTTACCTATCTTACCTATATCTCACCTACAAGAAAATTATTGACTTCAAAGAAATGAGTATTTAGCATTTACTTAATAGTCCAATACTAAATTATTAATAAATCTAACAAGCTAAGATTTATGGACATTATTGCACTGCTAATTGTAGTATAACATAAACATGAAATGAAGTCGAGAACAATTTCGAGAAGCTTCTCGGAAGTAAACCGAAATTCTCGCTTTATGTGTTCATACAATAAGTCGAAAGCAACGTAGGCAAGCCAACAGATATCTATATATCATATAAAAAGATTATTTGGGCTTTCAAATAAAAATATCCAAATTAAGTAGTCTTTTTCCTCGAACTTTCTATCCGAATTTTTCTCCGAGAAAGTTCTCAGTGAGAACGATCCCGAGAACTTTCTCGGTAACTTCTCGAGAACGAAGAGAATTTAGCATTTGGAATCGTCTATTTAAAAATATTGCCTTCAGAATATTTATCAATCTGTTAAAGCAAGAAATTAATAAAATATAGAATTCTATATTGTTTTGATTAAATGTATTTTCTCGGAAATTTCCTTTCAAGAGAACTTTCTCGAGAATCATTGAGAATTCTCACGGAAAGGAATTCTCGAGAGCGAGAATGTTCTCCTCGGCCCATCACTACTACTGACACACCTGTGACACGCCTAGGAACGTAAGCACTGCCGGTAAATATACTTGTGATCCTTTTTGAAGAACTTATTATCCTTCTCTTTGTGCCTTCTAAACAAAAGCACTGTCTTTCATTGTTAAAGCGTAACCACTAATTGATACTGTAAACTAAACGAAGTGAACGTTAACACATTCAGCCAAAAGACGGCTTTACGTACAAGAAAAGAAGGTTCACATTTAAAAAATACGGCTTATCAGTTTTGACCTTCTGTATTTAAAACAGCAGTAGTGTCCGTAGAGCAGCCTTTTTATTTCGAAGCATTTATGGCACGTGGCTAAGCAATGGCATTGTTGGACCGATGGGTCCTTAAGATAAGACCCGTTCTACAAAAAGGATTACAAGTATATGTGTGCGGGCGCTGTCGGTGCACGCGCGTCAATGTGTGCGTCGCTCACAATCACTGCGTTGCTCACCGGAATGAGCCGTGGCCGTGACTGATCGGTGACTAAAACGCCGCGCAGGGACAAAGTAACTGACCTCGGTGCGGTTCATGTCCGTTCTGTATGTAATACTATTCTGTGCTACTGGCAACGCGCAAGCGAATTTCCTGCAAACCTAGCAGGGTGGCATAATCGTCATTCATTTGCTGTGTATGACACCAACATCGATCGAACAGGTGTAAACTTAGGCTGGGTTGCACCAAACCGTCTGTAATCGTAGGCGGTGTTCGTCAAATCTGATTGTATGGAATGTTTGAAAAGTTTCTATGGGATGACAGCTGCCGGCGCCATATTTGACGATGACCGGTCTCTGTTCGTACGTTGGTGCAACTGGCACTTAATGTTCCTTCTTGGTTTGCTTTCATTCTAATAAACTGTTATTATTTGTGTTATTTTTATTGAGTTTGTGAAATAAAAAGTATTTGTATTGTATTGTAAACTAATAATACAACGAGCCGAAGGCGAGTTTCATAATAAGGTCACACGAGTGTTTTAATGCTTAATTATGTACAGTTGCATACATTACTTTATCTACACACATATTATAACTACTCTAAGATGGGTTCAGAAACCGTTGTAAATAAATACAATAATTGTGTTAATACAACCTTTTTGCACGGTTGCGGAAATATCGAAATCAGAATTGGCAACCGATACCTGAATGTTATTTTAAAAAGTAAAGAGTCCCTATTCTGATGTGATCATGTCGTTCTAGCTCAAATTTCGTGCGATATATACTAAAAAAACATCGAGCTGACATTTCGCATCAACTGAATTTGAATTTTCAGTGATACTAGAATAGGGACATGTCAACTTTGACATTTAAATTTTGACAGTTTTGTTTGACGTTTTTATATTTTAACATCATATATGAGATTAAAATTAAAAATTATATTACTGCCTAGCCTTAGCCACAGATAAGAAAATTGCCATAAATTCATTGAATGTTGAAATGAGAGTCATTTTCTACGGTTTCCGAACGCATATTAGAGGATTTATGATATGTGTGTAGATAAAGAGTATTTGTATTGTATTATTGTATTGTATCATGTAATTCTGTATTGTTTTGTACTTCTGCTGACATATTAACATATATGTTGTACAGACGTTAGATTCAACAAGCCCGAAGCGGACGGCTCGGCGCCAGTTCCAAGGGGCCCTGAGAATGGAACCACATTATGCGCAGACAAAGGGAACTCGCGTAGATCCAGTGAGTAACGTGGACTAAGTGCAATAAGTATAATAAGGATTACCACTCCAATCGATCGGTGTGTCTAATGCTCAACGAAACCGTAAAACTTAGTATACCAGAATCATCGACGTTTATTCTGTAACCTATTTCGCTATCACCTTTACTGGATCTTCCCATTACTCGAGTGATATTCTCAAGTAGTTCATTAATTATATAATTACATAGCTATAGTTGGGTCATAAACAGATTTAGGTTCGCGTCTTTCCTGTGGACATACCAAAAGTTAAGGGCTACAAAGCTTAATTTTGGATTGTTCTAGTAACCCGCATAAACGGCGTCTCCGGTTCTATAAATCCATGTAATAAAATCATAACTCACATGCTCATAAGCCGTTAACTATTGGCCACAGGACAGACGACTTTTGTTTTTGCAAGTGTTTATGACCCAGTTAGTATTACCCCTTAATACATTATTATATTTGTATTTTAGGTCCAGAAATGAAAAAAGCGACCATTCAAACAGTTCTGCCTTTTGCCGAAAAGAAAACTTCCATTGAATTAAAAGCAGGTGAGCAGTATGTATACTCAGATCTCTTCTAATAAATAACTGAATTTTTCCGAAACCGGTTACATTCCGTACGGACTAAAAACTTGTTTGCTTTTAGTCTTAATTTGTATGGCAAAAAATTGTGACCACCTAAGGCCACCGGAGGCGCTGCTCGCGTTGCCTTTCAAAATGAGACTAAACGCAAACGCGTTCGTTTGTGTTTTGTTTAGAAAAAACTTATAGGGTAAGCTGTAGTAATGATGACACCCCAATCATTGGCCTCTTGAATGATAATTCAATATGTTCAATAAACAATTTTAATGCCTCACCTCACCTCGCGTCTTCGGGCGTCCTTAATGACATATGACTGACAGTTGACCTATTGCTCGCATCCTAATAGGACGTATGTCGCTCCTGGCTGTGCCCTCACCTAAATACCAGCACGCGAGTGAATCAGTGTCTGTGTGCCGGGGACATGAACCCTGGACTTCGCAATTAAGGTATGTGAGCAAGGGACCTGACCTAAAGACTATTTTGTAATCCTTTGTGTTAAATCCCATATTAAACACTTTATATTAAGCGCAATCTTTCAATACAAGGTAGATATTAAATTTCATATTTTTCTTTGTTTACTACACTCTGTAGTAGACAGTTTTCAAACTTGACAAGTAGAACACTTGAAAAAAAAATACAGCATTCGAGAGGCCAATGATTGGAGAGGGGCCAACATTACTACAGCTTACCCTACTTGAGGCACACCTGTGACACGTGAAGCGCTGTGGGTAAGATGTGTGCGTGCGCTGTCTGTACACGCGTCAATTGTTTGCGCGGGTGCGTAGCGCGTGGCGCGGACTAATCGCGAGGCGCGACGGCACCCGATCGACACCAGGCGGGTCTCTCAGGGACGAGGTAACTGACCTCGGTGCGGGGGGTTCGTGTCCGTGCTGTATGTAATACTATTATACTATTCTGTGCTTGAGGTACAGATGTCATCGTGATGTTGTATTGTATCGCAGGCGTCCAAGAGCTGGTGCACATCACGCACATGGTAGACCCGCACCATTTCTACGTGCGGCGCGTGCGCGACGACGCGCTGCTCGCAGAGTTGGAGGACAAACTCTGTGACTCTCTCGGAGAAGTACCAAGTGACGTTACTATAGGTATGATACTCGTATTGATCATTATTGTTCTTGTGTTATGGCACCTCGGAGGTGCAAAGGGCCTTCATAAGCTCGCGCCAAGCCTTGCTGTCTTCGGCGACGACGTCCGTGGCCTCGCTTCTGTTCCTGGCCAGGGGGTGATGTAAAATTTTGTAATTAACACGGGCGGTAATAAAGAAAACCTCAGATCGCATATTCATCGCCCTTGCCTTCGGCTCGGGCGTCAAATACCTGCGATCTAAGGAATTCTTCGTTATACTATTATCGAACATCCCGAATTGTACGGCAGTCTCGTTTTGTTCGGAAAAAAGTATGACATAAGTTTACGAACGATAAATTTGTTGCGAAGCACTGAAATTCGTTGACCCGTAACTCATATTTGCCATTATATTATCAATCTACGATATTGCAAAATAGTCACCATATCTTATATTTTTAAACGAGCAATTCTTGTATATATCTATATTTCTATATATATTTATTTCGTGGATCTCGACTCTAACGATTTTTATGAAATTTGATGTGGGGGTTTTCGGGGACGAGCAATCGATCTAGCCTCATGCAGGGAAAACGCCGAGCAAAGCTCGGCCGCCCAGATATTTAATTTAATTAGAAATAACCCCGCGTAACCCACCCAAAAATTATAAAATTTGACATTTCGACACGCCTATAAACTAGTCTCGAGTACTGTACGATGTGAGAGTTATTATTACATACACCGGGTCAATAAAGTTCTTGAGAATTTATGTGACAGTCAGGTGGGCTTCCTGTCTTATTCGAACTGTGCTAATTAGAAAGAGTCTCCCTTCGCGTCGTAACAGCAGTTGTGCTAGCAGTTTAACACACTGTGACTTTGCAGGCGAAACATATGCTATTAAATACGAGAACTCTTGGAAGCGTTGCCGTGTGGACGGCATAGAGGAGGGAACGAAGCTGCCGACTTATCGCGTCACTTGCGTCGACTTCGGCTACACCACAAGCGTTAACGCTGACGCGTAAGTGTTAGCTTTATTTCTTTAAAACAAACAAAACACAGCGCTAGATTTCGACATTAGTTTTCTAGTATTCTAATTGTTTATTCACAAATTCTTTTCCATACAAGATAACACGTGTTTCACAAACAGTACATCGATTTAAGCACCTTATTACTAATCCTCCGCTGTTCGGACTCTCCCTTGGCCCATTTTCTCGTCTCAATGGTGACCCTACGGTTTTGACACAGCCTGCGCGACATTACACCCTCGCTGTGCTTGCGGCCGGAGGCGCGGTACCCGGCGCTGGCGCTGCGCTGCCGGCTCGCCAACTGCGAGCCCGAGGCCGCCTGGCGCGCCGAGCACACCGCCCTGCTGCTGCGCATGGTAGACAGGTCAGCACCACTCGTATACCGTCAGGTTGGTCCACATGGGGCAGGTTGCTACCTGCTCGCCAACTGCGAGCCCGAGGCCGGCTGGCGCGCCGAGCACACCGCCCTGCTGCTGCGCATGGTAGACAGGTCAGCACCACTCGTATACCGTCAGGTTGGTCCACATGGGGCAGGTTGCTACCTGCTCGCCAACTGCGAGCCCGAGGCCGGCTGGCGCGCCGAGCACACCGCCCTGCTGCTGCGCATGGTAGACAGGTCAGCACCACTCGTATACCGTCAGGTTGGTCCACATGGGGCAGGTTGCTACCTGCTCGCCAACTGCGAGCCCGAGGCCGGCTGGCGCGCCGAGCACACCGCCCTGCTGCTGCGCATGGTAGACAGGTCAGCACCACTCGTATACCGTCAGGTTGGTCCACATGGGGCAGGTTGCTACCTGCTCGCCAACTGCGAGCCCGAGGCCGGCTGGCGCGCCGAGCACACCGCCCTGCTGCTGCGCATGGTAGACAGGTCAGCACCACTCGTATACCGTCAGGTTGGTCCACATGGGGCAGGTTGCTACCTGCTCGCCAACTGCGAGCCCGAGGCCGGCTGGCGCGCCGAGCACACCGCCCTGCTGCTGCGCATGGTAGACAGGTCAGCACCACTCGTATACCGTCAGGTTGGTCCACATGGGGCAGGTTGCTACCTGCTCGCCAACTGCGAGCCCGAGGCCGGCTGGCGCGCCGAGCACACCGCCCTGCTGCTGCGCATGGTAGACAGGTCAGCACCACTCGTATACCGTCAGGTTGGTCCACATGGGGCAGGTTGCTACCTGCTCGCCAACTGCGAGCCCGAGGCCGGCTGGCGCGCCGAGCACACCGCCCTGCTGCTGCGCATGGTAGACAGGTCAGCACCACTCGTATACCGTCAGGTTGGTCCACATGGGGCAGGTTGCTACCTGCTCGCCAACTGCGAGCCCGAGGCCGGCTGGCGCGCCGAGCACACCGCCCTGCTGCTGCGCATGGTAGACAGGTCAGCACCACTCGTATACCGTCAGGTTGGTCCACATGGGGCAGGTTGCTACCTGCTCGCCAACTGCGAGCCCGAGGCCGGCTGGCGCGCCGAGCACACCGCCCTGCTGCTGCGCATGGTAGACAGGTCAGCACCACTCGTATACCGTCAGGTTGGTCCACATGGGGCAGGTTGCTACCTGCTCGCCAACTGCGAGCCCGAGGCCGGCTGGCGCGCCGAGCACACCGCCCTGCTGCTGCGCATGGTAGACAGGTCAGCACCACTCGTATACCGTCAGGTTGGTCCACATGGGGCAGGTTGCTACCTGCTCGCCAACTGCGAGCCCGAGGCCGGCTGGCGCGCCGAGCACACCGCCCTGCTGCTGCGCATGGTAGACAGGTCAGCACCACTCGTATACCGTCAGGTTGGTCCACATGGGGCAGGTTGCTACCTGCTCGCCAACTGCGAGCCCGAGGCCGGCTGGCGCGCCGAGCACACCGCCCTGCTGCTGCGCATGGTAGACAGGTCAGCACCACTCGTATACCGTCAGGTTGGTCCACATGGGGCAGGTTGCTACCTGCTCGCCAACTGCGAGCCCGAGGCCGGCTGGCGCGCCGAGCACACCGCCCTGCTGCTGCGCATGGTAGACAGGTCAGCACCACTCGTATACCGTCAGGTTGGTCCACATGGGGCAGGTTGCTACCTGCTCGCCAACTGCGAGCCCGAGGCCGGCTGGCGCGCCGAGCACACCGCCCTGCTGCTGCGCATGGTAGACAGGTCAGCACCACTCGTATACCGTCAGGTTGGTCCACATGGGGCAGGTTGCTACCTGCTCGCCAACTGCGAGCCCGAGGCCGGCTGGCGCGCCGAGCACACCGCCCTGCTGCTGCGCATGGTAGACAGGTCAGCACCACTCGTATACCGTCAGGTTGGTCCACATGGGGCAGGTTGCTACCTGCTCGCCAACTGCGAGCCCGAGGCCGGCTGGCGCGCCGAGCACACCGCCCTGCTGCTGCGCATGGTAGACAGGTCAGCACCACTCGTATACCGTCAGGTTGGTCCACATGGGGCAGGTTGCTACCTGCTCGCCAACTGCGAGCCCGAGGCCGGCTGGCGCGCCGAGCACACCGCCCTGCTGCTGCGC
The DNA here is from genome assembly GCA_951800055.1 of Cenopis cana. Classification (NCBI taxonomy): domain Eukaryota; kingdom Metazoa; phylum Arthropoda; class Insecta; order Lepidoptera; family Tortricidae; genus Cenopis; species Cenopis cana. The sequence continues at coordinate 11,687,502 of OX637473.1, forward strand.
ATGGTAGACAGGTCAGCACCACTCGTATACCGTCAGGTTGGTCCACATGGGGCAGGTTGCTACCTGCTCGCCAACTGCGAGCCCGAGGCCGGCTGGCGCGCCGAGCACACCGCCCTGCTGCTGCGCATGGTAGACAGGTCAGCACCACTCGTATACCGTCAGGTTGGTCCACATGGGGCAGGTTGCTACCTGCTCGCCAACTGCGAGCCCGAGGCCGGCTGGCGCGCCGAGCACACCGCCCTGCTGCTGCGCATGGTAGACAGGTCAGCACCACTCGTATACCGTCAGGTTGGTCCACATGGGGCAGGTTGCTACCTGCTCGCCAACTGCGAGCCCGAGGCCGGCTGGCGCGCCGAGCACACCGCCCTGCTGCTGCGCATGGTAGACAGGTCAGCACCACTCGTATACCGTCAGGTTGGTCGATAGCAGCTTTTATCACCCACACTACTAACCAATGTAGCGGAATGCCATACCTGGCGCAGTATGTAGGGTAAGCTGTAGTAATGTTATCCACCTCCAATCATTGGCCTTTTGAATGATAATTCAATGTATTAATAAGCTCAATCCTTCAATACAAGGTAGACAATAAATTTCATATTTTTATTTGTTTACTACGCTCTAAAATGTAGTAGATAGTTTTCAAACTTGACAGGCAGAACACTTGAAAAGAAATACAGCTTTCAAGAGGCCAATGATTGAAAGGGGGCCAACGTTACTACAGGTTACTAATAGTATGATGTGTGTGGCAGAGCGCCGGTGTGGCTGCACGTGCGGCGCGCGGGCGCGTGCTGCGCGTGCGACGTGACGACGCGCGCCGGCGTCGGCGCCGCGCACGCGCTCCGCTTCCACGCGCGCGCAACACTCCCCGACCCGCAGCAACCGGTCAGTGCACGAAACTGCTAATTATAATCACAGGGTGGATTTTCTTTTTTGGTCAGTGAGGGCAGCTCCCAGATTCCATAATGCTACCCAAAAATGGTCTTGATTACCGTCCCTCGATTTAAAATTTAATGAAGATTGGCGTTTACAGATTTTGGGAAAAACATACAGGGTGCGAGAAAAATGTCATTTTTGACAAACTTTTTTTTATGCCAATTGATCCCTTCCTATCCAGGATCAAAAGCTTGTATGGCCAAATTTTTCCAAAAAATCCGGCTAGAAAAGCCACATCGTGAATAGCTATTTATGATACAAGTGCGGAAAGTGAGTCATCAAATCATCTTTACGCGCGCGTATCATACAAAGTTTTACTATGCATTGTGCGAGAAAATAGAAAAGTTAATTTCAAATATATAGGTTATAATTTACCTTGCTCGATATGTTACTTATTATCAGCATCTTCATGTAACAACTTCTTGTCATAGAGTGCTATTTATTTTCGACATAAAACCATCGTAAGATCATTTTATTAACACAAAAACTTTTAAAAGTGCACCGCAAAATTCATCACAAGTATAGGTTTTTAATTTGGATTTATCGGCCAAGGAACCTTTGTTGTCATTTTGTGCTTCTTGAAAACTATTTTCTGGGGTTACATTTGATCTGATTCGTCACTTTCACTCGATATTTTTATCAAAAACTAGGTAAACAAGAAATTATTACTTGAAATGAAAAATGGCGGCATTTTTCTAAATACATGCGCGCTCAACATCTATACTACTGCGCATGTGCACATTTGTTTTTAAAATGCTAAGTAGGCAATGGCTTAATGCGCATTCAGCCACGCATTTACCTAAAGTGAAAATTTTCAATTTATTTATAGGTAATAAATAAAATCTAAAATACTTGAATCTAAAATGATAAATGATACGTTTAAGAAGTATTAATATTTATGTACCTGTTTATAGGAACGGTAATCTTTAATTGATTAATTTGTGAAATGTTTTTCAAATAATTAAAACTCTTTGCGTCAAGCTGAAGACAGAGTAAAAAAAAAAAAATAATAATTGAAAAGTAAAAAGCACTAGTGCGGAAAAGTAGCACTTTCCGCACAGTTTGACTGCTTAGAAAACGCACTTTTCAAGCACATGCATTGTAAAAACATTTCCCATACAATTTGTATGAAAATGAAAACTTATATTTTTCTCATGCTACTCGTATTTTGGTATGCCAATCGAATCCATTCCTATCGAGTATCAATAGCAGTGGCGGCGCGTCAAATATATTCTTAGGGAAGCCGGAAATAATTTGCCTTTCTTATTCTTCATGAGCCGTAGTAAAAAACGTGGACTGGTTGAAAATTAGGCAAGCCGGTGGGAATCGAGTTGTATGGACGCTCCGCCACTGATCAATAGTTTCCTGGGGATCAACTAACGGTAATGTCTTGATTATATACTGAAAAGCCACAAATTAAAGAAAACTCTACTACAACTTACCCTAGGCGTATTCTTATGGAAAATTACCAGCGTCAGATTGCGGCAGAAAATCCCTCGTTTACCGGCCTCTGTAGTATTGTAGTATCAATTTCCAGTACCCGGAGGTGGCGGGCGAGGCGCCGCCGCGGCTGCAGCCGGCCGACAGCGCGCTCCGCTCGGAGAGCGAGACAGACGTGCTCATCACGCACGTCGTGTCACCAGACAAGCTCTACGTTAGAGAGGTACAGTCAACAAAAAATGTGGTCTACCACCCTACGGTCGAGGTTCATTAGAGCGTCATGAAACAACAAGGTCGATTTCCTCTTGCAATAATATTATGAGTATTATGACTGTGGCAATTCCTCCTTTCATTTATTACATGTATTTTACGTCATGTCGTGTGCAAGTTCAGTTCATTATTGAAAAGCCCTCGTTATGAAGTGCTTTATTATTAGCTCAATCGTCTCTTGTTAAATTACGAGGCATTACAAATTACAACAGTAGAAAACCAAAAAAATTGAATAATATATATTAACACGGTTGTTGAATATTACGTTGACAATAATACTTGACACTATTTGTCAGTGATACTTTGTTTTTCAGTTGCAAAAAGTTTTTCTTCAAAAAGATCGTAATGGTTTTAACTGAAGAGGAGAATATATAACATTATTGTAAAATAATACCCTATTGCATTGAGAACAAAGGTCAAAATAAAATAACCCATGACTTTATATGTCAGGCAACTCAGATAATAGACGTACGTCAATTTGTGCAACTCTTACACGCCGTTAGAAAAGTCAACCCTAGCGATAATTATTAGATCTCACAGAAACTTTCACATGGCCAACCCGCGCTCGTGAGATAACAGTACTATAAGCAGTAAGTCCCACGGTGTTGTTACAGACGCGTTTGGAAGAGGAGTATGTGAAGCTCTGCAAACAATTGAACAACGCCTACGATGCTCGGGACGAGAGCGAGCTCATCTACTTGCCCAAGGAGGGTTCGTTATTTATTTACTTGCGTATATATTTTATTGTTTATTTATTTAAATTTTACTGTTCCATACTAGAACATACAAATGGCGGACTTAGCTAAATAGCATCCAAACCAGTCAACCAACAGCCTAAAAAAAAAATTGTCCTGTGCATAGTAAGACGTATTTAAGAATTAAGTAGGGTAAGCTGTAGTAATATTGGCCCCTCTCCAATCATTGGCCTCTCCAATGCTGTATTTTTTTTTTCAAGTGTTCTACCTGTCAAGTTTTAAAACTATCTACTACATTTTAGAGTGTAGTATACAAAGAAAAATATGAAATTTATTTATCTTGTATTGAAGGATTGCGTTTAATACATTCAAGAGGCCAATGATTGGGAGTGGCAACATTACCACAGAATAGTATAATAGTATGTATTACATACAGAATGGTCAGTTACCTCGTCCCTGAGAGACCCGCCTGTTTACGATCGGGTGCCGTCGCGCCTCGCGATTCGTCCGCGCTACGCACCCGCGCACACAATTGACGCGTGTATCGACAGCGCACGCACACATACTTGCCCACAGCGCTTACGTTCCTTCGCGTGTCAGAGGTGTGATATTACTACAGCTTACCCTACATGTGTAACAACGAGCAGGTTTGGTGTGCGTGGCGCTGGGCGAGCCCGGCGCGGGCTGGACGCGCGCGCAGGTGCTGGCGGTGAACAGTCCCGACGACGTGCGCGTGTGGGAGCCCGACTCGGGCCGCCGCCGCGCCGTGCCGTGGCGCCGCCTGCGCGCCATCCGCCCGAGGTTCACCGCGCTCCGAGCGTTGGTCAGTCTATGATAAACGTGACGTCACATCCGCACCGATAACGTATCGTTTATAACTGACGACGCGGCTTAGCTTGCTAAGCAGCCGACGACTGCTCTGGTTTTCCATTTGTCAATTATTTTTGGACATTTTGTAGTTAGATATATTATTATTACGATACGATGTACATATACTCCGTTTTGTTTTCGGAATAAAAAAATCGTGTGATTGTCGTCATGCGATTTCAGGGAAAACAATCTTGAATCGGGAAAATATGCGGCGTGCTATCTTTGAGACGTGATTAGCTACGGAAATAAGTGAAATTAGTACAATATTATCATCTGATTTCTTAGGGAAACGAAGAATTGTAGGCGAAAATGACCGTTAAAATTCTACTCTTTAAAAAACGGGGTATACTTCGAAATGCGTTGTGGTCTCTAATACGGATGTTGACTGATCGACTTCGCTATGGTCAATCATCGTAAATTTGTACGTTATTACACATTAAAAAAAATTAAAATAGCAGAAAAAAGCGTGTTGTTTTGCGAATATTTTAGTGAGTTTGGTTTATTGGTATTGTAAGACTAATTCCGGGCCGAAAGGTTCTCGAGTGGCGACCACGGACCGGAAGGCGCAGCGCGGGTAGACCCCCAACAAGGTGGACTGATGACCTGGTATAGGTCGCGGGAGTCCGCTGGATGCGGGTGGCGCAGGCCGGTCATTGTGGCACTCTTTGGGGGAGGCCTATGCCCAGCAGTGGACGTCTTTCGGCTGATATGATGATGATGATGAAGACTAATTGTAACAACTTAACAGGCGATCGAAACCCATCTAGCCGGCCTGAGCCCAGCCGGCGGGCGCTGGCGAGCCGAGGCGGGCGAGTTGCTCGCCCAGCACACTGGACGGAGCCTGCGACTGATAGTCGCGCGACAATCGCGCCGCCGCAGCCTCGGCGCCGTGCTGGTGGACCCGGTCACCTCCGTCTGTCTCAACCAGGAGTTGATCGCTACACAGCTCGCTGTCGTCGACCGGTGAGTCTTATACACCTCAGATTCGGTTGAAACCGCTCAACCAATCTCACTAGAGCGCAAACTCTTAGGGCCCCGGACACTTGTCCACGGTACGGAACCGCGGGCACCGGCCTTTGTTCTTTACGTTTGTTCCGCGTACGTATTTATATTGTATTTTTATATTATGAAATAAATAAATCTAAATCTACGGCGCGGCGCCGTACCGTGTACATGTGTCCGGGCTCTTAGTGCTAGTTGCACCAACGTACAAACACAGACCGGTCATCGTCAAATTTGGCACCGGCAGCTGTCATCCCATAGAAACTTGTCAAACTTTCGATACAATCACATTTGACGAACACAGCTTACGATTACAGACGGTTTGGTGCAACCCAGCCTTAGAGTATTCCAGTGTTTAAAGTGGTCGTGTCACTCTCCAACCGCGTATGTATATGTTTTTGTATGATGACATGATAAATGAGCAGAACTATGACTTATATACTTGTAATTCAAGCGTTGCGCTAAGTCACCCTAAATATGATTACGATTGTAAAGTCTAGTTGATGTACATACTTACCCGGTTCATATATGAGCATCCTTATGCCTTTCACAATAAAGTCGTGTTCACATATTCTTGATATTTTTTTTCCGTGCACGTATTTTCCAACTCAACTGTACTATATTGAGAGCCGACGCAAATATACTAAAGGTAGATCAACGCACTGTATTCGGAACATATACCGAATGTCATTCAAATACATTTTAAAAAGTGGATAAGTATTTTACTTTAATGTAACAGTTTACGAGATGCGTTATTTGTGGCGTGTCTCACTTACAATCTGTCTTATTTGTTAGTGCACTGCAAATATTCAAATGATGTGTTATTATGGATAATGATCTTTTTTCGTTAAACCCTAATAATTGGCAGCTCGTGAATTAAAGGCATGTTCCGAATCACGCTTACAGCGCTCAAAGCGCGCTTACGATCGGACCGATTCACGCTCATAGCGCTTACATGAGATGTCGTGACGTCACTCATGATGTCATGGACGGCGCTCACGGTGCTCACACTCCCAGGCGTAAGCACCTTGAGCCAAACGTCAAGTTGACGTTTGATATATGAACGTGACAGTAAACACGGGCTATGAGCGTGAATCGGTCCGATCGTAAGCGCGCTCAAGCCAATAGCGGTCCGAAACAAAACACTACTCACGCGGCCTTGAGCGCGCTATTTGATTTGGACCGGCCGTCAGCACTGTAAGCGCTGCTAGCATTTTTAGCGTGATTCGGAACACGGCTTAAGTCTTTCGTTTGTACTTTTATAGATCCATCGAGTTTCAACTCCTGACTGCGAAATATTTCCCACCAGAAATACAACCAAGGTCACAAACGCCTGATATTAGTACCACCTCATCGGATGTATCCAACGGGACGATGGCTAAAACTTATCACGCAGACTACCAAGCTGAGTCGAAGGAACTAATCAGATTGGAGGCAAAAATCCTTCACTACGAGTCGCCGTCCTTGATTTACATCTCGTTGGTGCACCAACAGAAAACTTTCAACGAGCTGTTTGAAGACATACAGAAGTTTTACGCGAAACGTAGACACCAGCGCAGAGAAAAATTTGCAGCGGGCGATAGATGCTGTGCGTTTTGCTTACAATCGGAGACCTGGCGTCGAGCGACCATCATCAAAACGGAGAGGGACAAAGTGACCGTTTTCTACACTGATTTCGCTCAAACTGAGACCGTTCCGATATCTAATTTGAAGAAGTTGCACTCAGATTTCGAGGTGATCGGTGACGCGGCGGTGAAGTGTCATCTTGCGGGCGTGTTGCCGGCCGACCCTGCTGGCGAGTGGCCGTCGCTCACGAAGGTATACTTGAAATTATTGAAACTGTTCGAGTTTTATCAAATTAGGCCGTTTAAAAAGCGACTTTACTGTCCAAGCGTGAAGATTGAAAGTCCATTGACAAGTTTTATAAAATGTCGGACATTTTAAATAATTTCTACTATAACTACTATCAAGGATAAACTGACGCGCTGCTAACTGCGTTACCTGCTTTGTAAATGACCATGTGAGTTTAAAATCCTGAACTCTGTTTTATGTTAGATACAAAGGTTATTAATCTTGTGATGTAAAGAATCACTTGTATAAAATTCCTTGATATAGTTTGTCTAGATATTAAAATAAATAACTTTTAATTCTGCTTCAAAGGAATTCCTGAAAGACAAACTGGACGAGTACAAGCGCGTGTTCGTGACGAAGGTGGGAGAGTTTGTGGCGAAGAGCATGCCGGTGCAGCTGTGGGTGTACCACACGGAGCCGGGCGCCGCGCTCGAGCCCAACGAGTCCTCGTGGCGCTGCCTCAACGGCGAGCTCGCGGCGCGCGGCCTGGCGCTGCCCGACCCCGCACAGGTGAGGGCATGCCGGTGCAGCTGTGGGTGTACCACACGGAGCCGGGCGCCGCGCTCGAGCCCAACGAGTCCTCGTGGCGCTGCCTCAACGGCGAGCTCGCGGCGCGCGGCCTGGCGCTGCCCGACCCCGCACAGGTGAGGGCATGCCGGTGCAGCTGTGGGTGTACCACACGGAGCCGGGCGCCGCGCTCGAGCCCAACGAGTCCTCGTGGCGCTGCCTCAACGGCGAGCTCGCGGCGCGCGGCCTGGCGCTGCCCGACCCCGCACAGGTGAGGGCATGCCGGTGCAGCTGTGGGTGTACCACACGGAGCCGGGCGCCGCGCTCGAGCCCAACGAGTCCTCGTGGCGCTGCCTCAACGGCGAGCTCGCGGCGCGCGGCCTGGCGCTGCCCGACCCCGCACAGGTGAGGGCATGCCGGGGCAGCTGTGGGTGTACCACACGGAGCCGGGCGCCGCGCTCGAGCCCAACGAGTCCTCGTGGCGCTGCCTCAACGGCGAGCTCGCGGCGCGCGGCCTGGCGCTGCCCGACCCCGCACAGGTGAGGGCATGCCGGTGCAGCTGTGGGTGTACCACACGGAGCCGGGCGCCGCGCTCGAGCCCGACGAGTCCTCGTGGCGCTGCCTCAACGGCGAGCTCGCGGCGCGCGGCCTGGCGCTGCCCGACCCAGCACAGGTGAGGGCATGCCGGGGCAGCTGTGGGTGTACCACACGGAGCCGGGCGCCGCGCTCGAGCCCGACGAGTCCTCGTGGCGCTGCCTCAACGGCGAGCTCGCGGCGCGCGGCCTGGCGCTGCCCGACCCCGCACAGGTGAGGGCATGTCGGGGCAGCTGTGGGTGTACCACACGGAGCCGGGCGCCGCGCTCGAGCCCGACGAGTCCTCGTGGCGCTGCCTCAACGGCGAGCTCGCGGCGCGCGGCCTGGCGCTGCCCGACCCAGCACAGGTGAGGGCATGCCGGGGCAGCTGTGGGTGTACCACACGGAGCCGGGCGCCGCGCTCGAGCCCGACGAGTCCTCGTGGCGCTGCCTCAACGGCGAGCTCGCGGCGCGCGGCCTGGCGCTGCCCGACCCAGCACAGGTGAGGGCATGCCGGGGCAGCTGTGGGTGTACCACACGGAGCCGGGCGCCGCGCTCGAGCCCGACGAGTCCTCGTGGCGCTGCCTCAACGGCGAGCTCGCGGCGCGCGGCCTGGCGCTGCCCGACCCAGCACAGGTGAGGGCATGCCGGGGCAGCTGTGGGTGTACCACACGGAGCCGGGCGCCGCGCTCGAGCCCGACGAGTCCTCGTGGCGCTGCCTCAACGGCGAGCTCGCGGCGCGCGGCCTGGCGCTGCCCGACCCCGCACAGGTGAGGGCATGTCGGGGCAGCTGTGGGTGTACCACACGGAGCCGGGCGCCGCGCTCGAGCCCGACGAGTCCTCGTGGCGCTGCCTCAACGGCGAGCTCACGGCGCGCGGCCTGGTGCTGCCCGACCCCGCACAGGTGAGGGCATGCCGGGGCAGCTGTGGGTGTACCACACGGAGCCGGGCGCCGCGCTCGAGCCCAACGAGTCCTCGTGGCGCTGCCTCAACGGCGAGCTCGCGGCGCGCGGCCTGGCGCTGCCCGACCCCGCACAGGTGAGGGCATGCCGGTGCAGCTGTGGGTGTACCACACGGAGCCGGGCGCCGCGCTCGAGCCCGACGAGTCCTCGTGGCGCTGCCTCAACGGCGAGCTCGCGGCGCGCGGCCTGGCGCTGCCCGACCCCGCACAGGTGAGGGCATGTCGGGGCAGCTGTGGGTGTACCACACGGAGCCGGGCGCCGCGCTCGAGCCCGACGAGTCCTCGTGGCGCTGCCTCAACGGCGAGCTCGCGGCGCGCGGCCTGGCGCTGCCCGACCCAGCACAGGTGAGGGCATGCCGGGGCAGCTGTGGGTGTACCACACGGAGCCGGGCGCCGCGCTCGAGCCCGACGAGTCCTCGTGGCGCTGCCTCAACGGCGAGCTCGCGGCGCGCGGCCTGGCGCTGCCCGACCCAGCACAGGTGAGGGCATGCCGGGGCAGCTGTGGGTGTACCACACGGAGCCGGGCGCCGCGCTCGAGCCCGACGAGTCCTCGTGGCGCTGCCTCAACGGCGAGCTCGCGGCGCGCGGCCTGGCGCTGCCCGACCCAGCACAGGTGAGGGCATGCCGGGGCAGCTGTGGGTGTACCACACGGAGCCGGGCGCCGCGCTCGAGCCCGACGAGTCCTCGTGGCGCTGCCTCAACGGCGAGCTCGCGGCGCGCGGCCTGGCGCTGCCCGACCCCGCACAGGTGAGGGCATGCCGGGGCAGCTGTGGGTGGACCACACGGAGCAGGCAGCAAGAGAGCAGCCCAACGAGGCCTCGTGGCGCAACTCGCAAGCTCGTCCGCTTAAACAAATACTCAGCCTGCAAATGCTTCCTTCCCGGCCACGGTCACGGCAATAATGTACTATTAATTCCGTTCAGATCGAGAAGCCAGAAATGTGCGTGGCCCAAGAAGACGAACTCCAGTTCCTGAACGTGCGCGGGTCGGTGGGCGCGTGGCTGCTGCCGTCGGGCTCCGGGCCGGGCTCGCCGGCGCGCGCGCACTGGCTCCCGCCCGAGCCTCTGCGCGCCGAGGAGTTCACCGCCATGCCCACGTAAGCACAGCACAACCACATCATTATGTACGGTATACCGACTCGATGTCCTCCTACAAGCGTATGACGTTGAGTTGCGGAAAACTGGCCCGCGTAAACCTTTAACCTACATACATACAGAATGGATTTTCTTTTTGGGTCAGTGAGGGCAGCTCCCACATCCCGTGCTGCTCCGCGAAAATGTTCTTAGAAGACCTTCCTTTGATTTTAAATCAATAAAGATTGGCGTTTTCAGATTTTGGAAAAAAACATACAGGGTGCGAGAAAAAGGTCATTTTTGACGACCATTTTTTGTGCCAATCGATCCCATTCCTATCCAGGATCAAAAGCTTGTATGGGGCCAAAAAAAAAAGCCACAAATCGAGGAAAACTTTTCCACCACCTTTACCAGTAATGCACCATATAATCCATTAAATTGGTATATACTTAAAACATATAGGATTAACAGATGGCGCCGCGTAGGCGTACCTAATCTTATGTTAGTACCTAACAACCCCCTACCTAGTTACATCCTGCGAAAGGAAACACTAACAAGTATAATAATTGCTTAAGAGTGCTTTCGTTGCCGGGCACAAGTCAAATCTAGGTATTTTTTGACGTTTTTCGCTGCACACAAACGAGCACTGTACACGGTCCGTTCCAATGTGTTCGTAACAACACTAACGCACATAACTTTTCATTTAAATTTAAACCCTTATATAGTGCAATAAGGTATACAATGATATCTGTCATGTATCTTCGTATGCTGTAACAAGTTGCCGTATAGTGTGTGTATGAGCCTTGATACTTTTGCAGCGAAAATGTTGTGTTTAGGGATATACAACTACATTCATATTATTATCTTTTTTGTATCAGACTTACTATTGAATGTGAAAATATAATCAGTTGAAGATAAATTAGTGGGAAAATCATCCACATGCGTTTTGTAATATTGAAGGAAAATACAAGTCAATGAAATAAGTATATTGTCGTACCTACCTATGATTCATCAATACTTCGTATTTGACCAGCTATCTAACGAGAGTGTCTTGAGGCGTCTTGATCGAATCTTTTCAAGAGACAACGTGAAGAACATGGCGGCGGCTTTCAAGTTTTAGGGTGCCTTTCCATCAAAGTTGTGTCATTGCTATGAATGCGTTGATATCCACCAATCATATGTTCACATAACATAGCATTGGTTTAAACGGAAAACTATAACATCCTCGCAGCATAGCTGCTTAGCATAGCTCTGGTGGAAAGGCTATCTTAGTCTTGCTAACTATGTCCTTCTCGGCCCTTTACAAGGTTCTCGCCATTGGGGATAATGATGTCATCGAGCGTTTTGATCGATCTGTCAGTAGTGGTAGGTGTGTAACCCTGGCTACTAAGTTATGCCTACGCGAGTGCATGCTTGCCGTTAGCAAGAGAACTGCAATCGGAAATGATATTCAAGGTGTAGCCAGTAACAGGAGCAAATATATAAAAGGACGCTTCCTTAGAGCATCCGCAGGAGCCCCTTGTGTGTGTATTTCAATTCGGCTTTATAATTTCAAGCAATTTATTAGTTCAAGTTACGGTAGCCCAGTGGTTCAAGCATGCGGCTGTCAAGCGGCGGTCGTGGGTTCGAATCCCAGCTCGTACCAATGAGATTTTTACGGAATTTGAGCACGGAATATCATTTGATATTTACCGTTAGCTTTTCGGTGAAGGAAAACATCGTGAGGAAACCTGCATACATCCGCGAAGAAATTCAAAGTTGTATTTGAAGTCCCCAACCCGCTCTGGGCCAGCGTGGGGACTACTGCCCAATCCCTCTCATCTATGAAAGGTGGCCAGTGCCCAGCTGTGGGACGTAGATAGGCTGATGATGATGATGATTTCAATTCGGAGAAACTTTAATCTAAACATAAGACCCTCGACTTAAGTGCCGTGAAAGTCCACGGTAAAGGATAAAACTACCGTTATTGTGTAGATAAACATCGTATTGTAACTAGACGCTTACAATGAACGCCTTTCCTTTACCGAATGCTAAACAAAGATCGGTAATTTTATCTTAAGTATTTCATTAAAAACTATTCAAAGTTATATACACAATTAAATAAACGCTTTACAAATTACGACGCAAAATCTATTAATAATCACAAAAATGGCCGGCGTCGATGGCGACTAAAACATATTTCAATAAGAGCCTATTTCGAGTGAGCGTAAGTAAATTGCGACCTTAAATGCGTGCAAGTAAGGAGTAGACGCGCTTGAGAAAAAGACTAGTGCGGACAATTCGGTTTGATAAGCCCGATCGGCCGTCAGTACCTAATCGGCTAGCGCAACGGACGGTACTGTTTCTCCTCGACACGCTTAATACGATAATTCCGCGTATAAAAGGAGCGCGCGCTTGAGGCGGGGGGTTTTTATTGTTCGACTGTCTGTGAGACTGGTTCTATAGATTATTTTTGGTGGGTTTCTCGTCATTTTTGTTTGAGATTCCGTTGTTATGTGGAAATGTTCCGCATAGTGAGGGAATCTTCTTTACTTTCAATTTCATTATTATTTTACGGGGTTAAAATTTATTGCTATTTATTTTAAGAGGGCCAGATCACATTCCAGGCATACAGTTAGCTTGACGGAATACGTTTAACCTCACGGTTTGCCAAACAAGCTTATTCCGGAGTCATTTAGATTACCAGACTGTTTAGGGGGTCTGGGCGTTCCTATTTATCAACATGGGACGTATTTTACCCTAAGCGAGTTCCATTGTCCAACTGGTGTAGTCTGATCATGACCTCCGCGATTGAAGGAGGTATAGAAGGGTTCTTCGCTTGAGAGGGCTCACTAGTATATGGAATTCGGTCTTTATTATGTATATTTATATATTCCATTATATGCTAGGGCGTTTCATATCACAGATCCCTTTAGACTTCGGTCAGTTGTGATATGACACAATACACAGGCTTTAGGTTGAATTTCTCAAGCTAGCCACTTGAACGTTCTAGTAGGGAACTGTTTAGGTATATAGGTAAAAGTAGGGCCTCACTACATAACACTATGGTAAATACCTCACGGTTGAGGTTTGCATACACTAGAGTAGGAGTTAGAGCTATATGGGGATGTAAGTAGATTAGGATTAAAGTCATGTGTAGGATTAGGACGTTAGGAAAGAGGGTTTAGGGATTTAGGTTTAGGTATTAGGTATTCACGCGATTATTGGTGTATTGTGTAAAAAAATAAGAGGTATCTAATAATTTCTTTAAATAGGTACTAAAAATACTGGGTTTCATAGATTTTTATAGGTATTATGTATTGTAAAGGTCCAATTCTTCCAATCCTGATTAGGATAGCAGGGCTGGTTCAGAAAGATGGAACTAACTCTGAAAGTAGCAGGCGGAGCAGACTACTAGTATTATTTTCCAATATCATGAGTGAAAGAATACTCATTGCTGGGAAAGAGTAGAGATATACTTTTGTAAATGGTTAGGAAACATTGGGAAGTGTTTAGGGTAGAGGGAACTGGTAGTTAAAGATGCTTCTCATCTAAAGATTTATTAATGAATTTATTTTCATTAGTATGGATTTATATTCATTAATATGTCTAGTTCTGGTATAGAATACGTTCCATCTCCATCTTGGCGTGTTAACAGCATTGTATGAGATATGAAAGACATACCATACAACAGTCAAAATTATCCTTTTTAGCTGTAGCTTAAAATTGGGTATCAACGATTCTATTTTCTACTGCATATTTATGGTAGCAGGATGATTTTGACTTAGGGGAAAAAAGTAAGGCTTTCAAGGGTATTTGCCGCCCATTGGAAACCTCCAGCTGTTAATAACGTAACTGAACACGTAGATCTTGTTGGAGATAGATTACCAATAATAATATTATTATTATGTATTTAAAATCTAAATATTGAGTAGGTAAAATATGTTAGGAAAGCTATTGTAAATGTATGGAAATTTGGTAGAAATAATTCTACTTAGTAGAAAAATACGTGGTAGATTTGGTAGGAAAAATTTGTAGGTATTTTAGGGTCTTAGGTCAAATAGTGAAGAGTTCAAGTCTGATTCGTTTCGCATAAAAGAGTCGGGGTTATTCGGTACACAACGTAGGTTATCACTAGACGATCACATGGCCAAATCAAATCAAATTAAGTTATTTTCACGGGTCTTTTATTTAAACTATGGGGAATATAATGTTTAGACGGGGTAGAGAGGGGGGGAGATACATTTTGGTGCAGTGACCGCGATATTCTGAAGCCCTAGTGCTTCATTTTGTTGTCGTGAAACGGTGTGTGATCGAATTCGGACTTGGACCCTTCGCTTATAAAATAGTACACGTTAAATAATATAATAATAATAATAATAAGCCTGATATCGTGCTGATAGATCGATCGAAACGCCAGGCAGTGCTCGTTGACATCACCATTCCCCATGACGAGAACCTCGTGAAGGCCGAGAAGGACAAACTCAGCAAGTACCTAGACTTGGCCCACGAGGTAACCGCCATGTGGGATGTTGATTCAACGACCATTGTCCCGATAGTCGTTTCTGCGAACGGTCTAATAGCGAAGAGTCTCGACCAACACCTCAAGAGACTCTCGCTAGATGGCTGGGTCAAGGGTCAGATTCAGAAGGCGGTACTCCTGGACACGGCGCGGATAGTCAGGAGGTTCCTCTCTCTGTCGCCCTGACCACCGGTAGCTTAGGCCCTGCCTCGCTGCCGGCGGCACTCTAGGCTAGGTTTTTATAACGTTTTTATGTTTTGTAAGTGTATTTTTATATTTTACTTTTTATAGAAATGTTATACAAACCTAGGCTAAGAAAAGAAATAAATAAAGAGAAATAATAATAATAATAAAGACATTTAATATAGTTAGTTGAATATAGTTTATTATTACAAGTCAAATAACAAGTATGTTGTTAAAGTAAGTAAAGTAAGTAGTAGAGGACGTCCGTAGGCGGCGGTAATCATTTATCGTTGGGTGGTTTATAAAATAACAAGTATTGTAAGTATGTGGGAGTTCGTAATATCGGGCGTCTGTAAGCTGCGTTAGTTGAGAGGGCTGCGTGTTGTGTGTCGCAGAGGCAGCGAAGGATCGATTTGAAGACTGCTGTATGTTATAAACAGCATCTGGAACAGAAAAGTAAATGCATTAACGTTAGTGACAGGTTTACATACTGCTAGATTACATTTTCATGGGTAAAAGACTGGTTAAAGTTATCACAGTTTACTGCATTAGGGGGCGATCATTCGATCGATTGTGTATCATAGTCTATAGACACAGGGGGCGTTCGCATATCGTACCGTATCGTATTATCATCATCGTCATAATTATCATAATAAAAGATCTGTAAGCTTATGAGTTATGGCATGGTGCAAGTCATTTCCATATAGTAACTAATGATAGCAGGTCATCATTGTAAATAAATAAATAAACATCATATCATACTTCAGTCATAAAGTAAAGACCACTATAGGAAGCATTAAAGAGATATTCATGTATGGACATTATCAGCTAGGCTGGCTATGCGTTTGTTTGCCACTGACGTAATATAAAAGAAATCATCATCATAATAATCATAGCGTAGTACTAATGCGTTTGCATACTTAGGAAGGCCGGGGCTTGCTATTTGATCCCATGACTTGGCGTAGGCACTAGTTTTATGTTATTCTGACATCATCATTATAATCTTGGTATAGTTCAGTACCTATATTAGTGAACTGAGGGATGCCCTGGGTCCATTATCTGGTTCCGAGGTTTGACGTAGGCACTAGTTTTTTAAGTAGTAAAGGCATCTTGATTATTAAAATATTAGTGCTACATACAGTATAGATATAAATGAAATAATTACCTTAGGAAGTACTGCAGTAGATTGCCATTCATCATCCGGCAGTTACTGACCCAAGTAGTTCACCGCTGTTTTCTGAAAATAGAAAAGTAGAGAAATTAACATCAAATAAGAATAACATTTATTGTTTGCATTTTTAAGAATAAATAGAAATATGCTAGGCAGGAAAAATTAAGAAAATGGCATAGTTTTGAAATTTCAAACTGTTGACGGAACGCTTACATTGAAATTTGTTTTCATTAAAAATACTACTATACATCTGTATGTTATGAAATTTAGTCAATATATAGGTTAATTTTATATACTTACATTAGGAGTCACCCATGTTGATTGAAGGTAGGAAATGAGAAGTTTTGCTATTCTTCCGGCAGTTGATGACTCCTGTTCATCGCTTTCAACTGAAAATTGAAAAGTTAAAATATTAGCATTATAAGAGTATAACATTATTATCTGTATTTATTAGAACTAATAGAAACATTCTAGATTATAAAAATTAAGAAAATAGCATAAATAGGTATATTTCGGAATTCCATCGAAGGAGCCCGATGGAGAGCGATCAAACTAAAATTGAAATTTCACTAAAATCGGAATTGGGTATAGTTGTTTGATCTAAAAATTATTATGAGGACATCTGATTGATTAGTTTAAGTACTTACATATTGGGTCACTCGTATTTTGTGATCAAACAGGTAGCTGTTATATTTTTGTAGTCGAGTCAGCGGACCAAGTCAGGTTTTTCTCAGCATGTTGTTAGCAGATTATCATGTTATAGGTTTAATGAGTAGATCATTACTATATGCAGATTTTATCACCATGGTCCTGAAATAAATACAATAGGAATTATATGTTTTTGACGTGGAATAGTACATTTATTTATTCTGAAGAACAGAGGTATAAAGAATTACAGTAAATTTATAGTAATGAACTACTGACATTATGCAATGATATCAATAACTAGTCATAATCTAGAAATAAAATAGGACATGGTTAGGGAAAAATTTCATCATCATTATTTTTGGTTTTCATACAGTTTGACAGATGAAAGAAAACATATATTGATTTATAGATGATTTGCTGAAATTTAGCATAGTCATTAAGACTGAAATTAGCCAGGGCCTCATCATTATGTGGTAATTTGTAAGTT
The DNA here is from genome assembly GCA_951800055.1 of Cenopis cana. Lineage (NCBI taxonomy): Eukaryota > Metazoa > Arthropoda > Insecta > Lepidoptera > Tortricidae > Cenopis > Cenopis cana. The sequence continues at coordinate 11,704,667 of OX637473.1, forward strand.
TACACTTTTGAAAGGAAACAAAGAGAAAGAGTTCGGCTTTTTCCACATACAAGAAAGCTTTTTCGTGACATTATCAGTATAACTACGTAGTATTATTTACATTGAATTGTATTTCGTAGCGATGATTTATTCAAATCAAATGGTATTTTTCATTGTACATAGGTACACCAACTTTTGTTCACATAAAAGTTTCGACCTTTCAAGTAGGCTCGTATAGGCTATAGAAATTGTTCATCAAAGTATGTATGTGAGATGGTTTTAATCAATAGAAGAGACAGAAAATATAAAAATAACTTACCAGTTAAAAATCGGGTTCAAGTTTTATCAAAATCGTTCGCTTCAAAGAAACACGAAGCACTTACTTTCTTTGTTTGGCAACAAAGAAACGAGTCAGTCACAAACTAGGTTTCTTTAATTTCACACGGTGGTAATTTATACTTCACTTAGTTTTTGCATTTAAAATTATTGTTCATACTACGAAAATAGTTATGTCACTAGGTATATTAAAATATTGTATAATATACAACAACAAATGAAGAATTGTCATCCATCTTTGATTTAACAATTTAAGGATAGAGTATCGGTTGGTAGATTCCCTTTGTAGTGGTAGGTTTGAAGTTAAGATCAGTGTTGTCAGTAAAAAAAGGACAGGAGGCAGTGTCCACATTATCGGATATCATTGCAAGTTCCTATGAGTCAATTGCTAGACGGAAACCACTTATGCTTGTCAGTGTCATTTAATATTTGACAATTTGTTTATTTTCATCTGCTAAAATTTATTGCGATTCATTTTGCTAAATTGAATAGTATTTTCCTCACAAGAGAAAAAAATGTAATGTGATCGCACAATATCAAGGATGCTAAAAACAATTATAATACAGATCATTCAATATTTTCTCGAATGATTAGGTTTACCCTTAAATATAATAAATATTTTCGGTTGTAGTTATTGCTGTTATGTGTTAGCATTAAGACTGAAATTATAGTAGTAGACAGCGACGTCGCGATATCGGGTCAATATCGTATCGGATGGTGTGGATACGACTTAAAATAGTGGAGTTGATAACAAATATACGTATATTGGTTTCCTTAACGATTTGAAATAAATTATTTTGTGTAGATGATGTTAATCATTATGATATATTTCTTTAGAAATATGATTTGCCGTCACAATTATTTAAAACGACGTGTGGAAACGTTTAAGTGAAATAGTAGATGACGTTTGTAAGAGGCTTAATAAATTCGTAATATAGACAATAGAAGAAAATTCTGAACGCAGTAGGCAAACAGACGTTAGATTTTGACATTTGTTTTTGATTTAGTTTGTGTTGCAAATAATCTTTTTACATTCATGGCTTTAAAAATAATTAATTATGATACGGTTTTCAAGTGGATTAATAATCGAACATTATAGTTTAGTTAAAGTGTGCGTTGACGCAAAAGATAGTGCATTTATTAGTAAAAGTCGGAAGCTAGATAAATACCATGTCTGAACTGAAAGTTAAAGTGTTGTTTGTTATAATTAATCAGGAAGTCTAGGTAATGAGTGATTGGAGATTAAGTGCAGTGTAAATAGAATGTGAGTGGTATTTCATATTGGAGTCAACATTAGGATTAGGATTAAAACAAGTAAGTGGTTTTTAACATAACTATAGTATATTGAACAGTGAATATGTTGGGAAGAAAATACTATTTATTTTCTTAGTTCTCTTGTAAGTGATATTTTGGTAATTTTCGGGGTAAGAGCACGGAGCTCTTATAAGGTCAAATTGTCTGTCTGCATGTTGGAATCATTTGTAGAGTTGTCATTTGTAGAATATTTTCCGTTGACCGGCGGCTGTAAGACTGACATGTAAAGTTGTTATATACTACAAGTACATAGAGGGCTATCGATGCTCTACATTAGAAATAAAGTCGTAGAAAGAATGTTATTTTTATTTAGATTCATGTTTTGAAGTTAGTTAACCGAGTTGTGTATCAAGTTTTGTTGGCACAGGTTAGTTATTTATTTATTTTAAGCTTTATTGCATGACTTGCGCAAGATTAACATGATATTTAATTGAATTTATGTTCTATAGTATTCAATTTATGTTGAGGTACAATCAATAATAGCTGCATTTTGGAAAAGTTGTCGGGTTAATTGTCGGGCAAGGTCCCGGATTCATTTGTAGAATTTGCTTGTAAAGTTGTGTGGAGCATTCAGGAGGTGGATCTGGCTTGCAATTGCCTGGGTTTAACAAAATATAGTGGTAGAAGCTTTTAGAAGTGGTTGGGATTAGAAATTTAGAATTTGGTTTAGCGGTGAAAATTTAGTGGTGAAGAAATTTTTAAGGCAGTATATATATTCAAAGGGTTATGTATTTTGCTAGTATAATTTATACTAAAGCTTCTATCAAATCAAATTATAATAGTAGAACGATTTTCAGTTTTCAATATAGAAAAGGAAAATTTAGTAATGCATGATTATCCATCGCTCTGCCCGGAAAAGAAAAGTTTAAAATTTGGTTCTTTTATTGAAATAGGCCATGTATTTTTATATTTACAGTATATTTTAATTACAAATAGTAGACTTCAACTTAGATATTCTTTTTGGTATTATAATGCATGCAATGTGAAGGGTATTAATATAGACGATGTATCGGTTCTTTAAATGGTTTTTCTTCAAAAAGAAAAGAAATTTTGTAAAAGATAGTTAGATTCAGAATTATGATTTTAATAATATTATCAACATTTTCAATAAATTTCATAGGATAAATATAAAATATTTTTATATTACAAATAAATAAGGACTGATTGCTTATAGTAAATTTGTTTGCTGAAACTTTATAGCACATAGAGAAGGGGTACAAATGGCGTACTTGAAGTTTTTAAGGCTCTCTATCTGTCAACCACTGGGTTAAAAATAACAATTTAAAATAAATATATATAAATATGTGTATATAATTATGAAATTTTAATCTTGGTTGCATTGTTTGGCATTCATTTTTACAGAAAAAGGTAAAATTTATTAATACGTAGTTATTATTTTTAGTAATATTTCAGCAATTAGAAGAATATTCTAATGATTACATATCAAAGACTTTGGCTATCTGTAATTTTAACCGTTTGAAAAAGCGAGTGTGGAATGATGCAAGTAGTTGAGTGACAGAGTTACAGAGGTTTATTGAAACTGATGGATGATGGTGATGTATGGAAACAGGGGGGGTGGAGGAAAATTTTGTGAAAATGGGTTATTGCAGGTAGACAAATGTTGGATTGTAATCAACCTGGATTTGTTGGTATTTTGAGGGGGCTATACACACAACTAGTCAGCAAGGATTTATCAGTAGGTTAAAATCGTATAACGATTCGACCCATTTAATAAGGGTAGTTCTTGTTGTCTAGTACTCTACAGAAGCTAGGACTAAAAGTCTATTAGCTGAGGTTTTATCAAGGTTTTGTACACACACCACGATTTGATGAAGGATCATTCGAAAACAGAAATATCCGACTGCTTTGTAGGATATTATATAAAAATGATACGGCGAAAAGCAATCATTTTTGAATAATGTTTAAAATTTTTATATTATGTTAACTTTTTATTATTTTTGGTATATGATATTTGATAGTCTGTATGTCTGATAGAATGACAATTTATTTATTAGTATTAAAGTAAGGCTCATTTATCACGCTAGAGGTGAAATGTTTATTATATTAGTAGTATCTACATGAATAAATTTATGATAAATTAATTTAAAGGCTAATTTTGAATGGGGAATTGGTTATTTTGATAACAGGGTGTTATGGATATTGACATATCCATATAGTTAAGCGCATTTTGAGTTTTAATGTTTTGTAGCCATTTAAATGACGAATGGGAATGCAGGAGCATTGAGGTGACGAATGTCGTTTAACTAAGTTCATAAATGGACATTTCATAAATTGGTGTGAAAATGAGTCTGAAATCGAATATCTGATTCAAGTTTGTGACATGTTCCAAGAAAACTTGATTGAAAATGGTGACAGAGTATTGAGATTTGGTTAGAGTTTTGGTCTAATGGCGATTGAATGTCTTAGTACTTACATAGAGGGTCTTTCTTTTTGCGTGGGGAGCTTTTGGGATATCAGATCGGATCCGGGCAATGTGGATTTTGAATGGATGAGTGCCTGGACAGACTCTGAAATTCAGTTTGATATTGCAAATGCGGACTATTCGGGTCTTCTAGCCTCACAAACTAGAACCTTGGGCAAATGGGAAGATTTCGAGGAAAGGATAGTCTTGGTTCATTATCAAAATTCATAAGACTAAGTTTTATACCGAGTCACTAACAATCAATGAGTACTGGTTTAAATACTCATACACGTTTAAAAATAAAGGGGTGGGGGGGAAGGGGAGGGGTGAATAGGTTCACTAACAAATCTATGGTATGTTATTTAACATTATAATAATTCAAGGATCCGTCATGAATCGCTCATTACATTAGCAATTACATGGCACATCCTTGAGGGGGCGAATATGTAACTAGACGCTTACAATGAACGCCTTTCCTTTACCGAATGCTAAACAAAGATCGGTAATTTTATCTTAAGTATTTCATTAAAAACTATTCAAAGTTATATACACAATTAAATAAACGCTTTACAAATTACGACGCAAAATCTATTAATAATCACAAAAATGGCCGGCGTCGATGGCGACTAAAACATATTTCAATAAGAGCCTATTTCGAGTGAGCGTAAGTAAATTGCGACCTTAAATGCGTGCAAGTAAGGAGTAGACGCGCTTGAGAAAAAGACTAGTGCGGACAATTCGGTTTGATAAGCCCGATCGGCCGTCAGTACCTAATCGGCTAGCGCAACGGACGGTACTGTTTCTCCTCGACACGCTTAATGCGATAATTCCGCGTATAAAAGGAGCGCGCGCTTGAGGCGGGGGGTTTTTATTGTTCGACTGTCTGTGAGACTGGTTCTATAGATTATTTTTGGTGGGTTTCTCGTCATTTTTGTTTGAGATTCCGTTGTTATGTGGAAATGTTCCGCATAGTGAGGGAATCTTCTTTACTTTCAATTTCATTATTATTTTACGGGGTTAAAATTTATTGCTATTTATTTTAAGAGGGCCAGATCACATTCCAGGCATACAGTTAGCTTGACGGAATACGTTTAACCTCACGGTTTGCCAAACAAGCTTATTCCGGAGTCATTTAGATTACCAGACTGTTTAGGGGGTCTGGGCGTTCCTATTTATCAACATGGGACGTATTTTACCCTAAGCGAGTTCCATTGTCCAACTGGTGTAGTCTGATCATGACCTCCGCGATTGAAGGAGGTATAGAAGGGTTCTTCGCTTGAGAGGGCTCACTAGTATATGGAATTCGGTCTTTATTATGTATATTTATATATTCCATTATATGCTAGGGCGTTTCATATCACAGATCCCTTTAGACTTCGGTCAGTTGTGATATGACACAATACACAGGCTTTAGGTTGAATTTCTCAAGCTAGCCACTTGAACGTTCTAGTAGGGAACTGTTTAGGTATATAGGTAAAAGTAGGGCCTCACTACATAACACTATGGTAAATACCTCACGGTTGAGGTTTGCATACACTAGAGTAGGAGTTAGAGCTATATGGGGATGTAAGTAGATTAGGATTAAAGTCATGTGTAGGATTAGGACGTTAGGAAAGAGGGTTTAGGGATTTAGGTTTAGGTATTAGGTATTCACGCGATTATTGGTGTATTGTGTAAAAAAATAAGAGGTATCTAATAATTTCTTTAAATAGGTACTAAAAATACTGGGTTTCATAGATTTTTATAGGTATTATGTATTGTAAAGGTCCAATTCTTCCAATCCTGATTAGGATAGCAGGGCTGGTTCAGAAAGATGGAACTAACTCTGAAAGTAGCAGGCGGAGCAGACTACTAGTATTATTTTCCAATATCATGAGTGAAAGAATACTCATTGCTGGGAAAGAGTAGAGATATACTTTTGTAAATGGTTAGGAAACATTGGGAAGTGTTTAGGGTAGAGGGAACTGGTAGTTAAAGATGCTTCTCATCTAAAGATTTATTAATGAATTTATTTTCATTAGTATGGATTTATATTCATTAAGATGTCTAGTTCTGGTATAGAATACGTTCCATCTCCATCTTGGCGTGTTAACAGCATTGTATGAGATATGAAAGACATACCATACAACAGTCAAAATTATCCTTTTTAGCTGTAGCTTAAAATTGGGTATCAACGATTCTATTTTCTACTGCATATTTATGGTAGCAGGATGATTTTGACTTAGGGGAAAAAAGTAAGGCTTTCAAGGGTATTTGCCGCCCATTGGAAACCTCCAGCTGTTAATAACGTAACTGAACACGTAGATCTTGTTGGAGATAGATTACCAATAATAATATTATTATTATGTATTTAAAATCTAAATATTGAGTAGGTAAAATATGTTAGGAAAGCTATTGTAAATGTATGGAAATTTGGTAGAAATAATTCTACTTAGTAGAAAAATACGTGGTAGATTTGGTAGGAAAAATTTGTAGGTATTTTAGTAAGTAAGTAAGTAAGTAGTAAGTAAACATTTATTTGTGATACACAGGTTACATAATAGATGACAGTACAGTAGAATATATAAAGTACGCTGTGATCTACCTAAAAGGTGTACAAATATTTAATCTTATAAAAACTAGGTACTTAATTCTAAATCTTCATGAACATGTACTATTTTCACAAAGTGACTAAGTAATAAAATAGTTATTTAAAAGAAAAGGTGCTCTATAATTACAAATTTACTACATATCTACGAAACTTCTATCTAAAAAAAACTCATCAATGCTGTAATAAGCTCTCTCTGAAAGTTTTAATTTTAGTTTATTTTTAAACATTAACATATTTAGTTCTTTTAAGCTCTCTGGTAAGAAGTTATATATTTTGGAAGCCATGCCTAGTAAACTCTTTCTTAACAAAGCTGTTTTGCCAGATACAGTTTGGATTGCATGTTTGTATCGTACGCTTCTCGCAATCGTGTTCGCGGTTAACCTTAAGGGAAACAGTGAGGTTTTGTTTAGGGTCTTAGGTCAAATAGTGAAGAGTTCAAGTCTGATTCGTTTCGCATAAAAGAGTCGGGGTTATTCGGTACACAACGTAGGTTATCACTAGACGATCACATGGCCAAATCAAATCAAATTAAGTTATTTTCACGGGTCTTTTATTTAAACTATGGGGAATATAATGTTTAGACGGGGTAGAGAGGGGGGGAGATACAGTATATTAAAATAAAAGAAGTATATGAAGAATAGGAAGTTAAAAATTGCATCAAAGGAAAAAGGTGATTTTTGTGGACATAAATCACATATGAACCTGAAATTTGGCGATGAAATGTTTACTTTTTTTTCCTAAGCCTATAAAGGTGTCCCACTATTGGACAAAGGCCTCTCCCCACGACTTCCACTCGTTCCGGCTTTGAGCTGTTTCGGGCCAGTCGTTTAGAAATGTGTCTAGGTTATCCCGCCACCTCTGCCTCGGCTTGCCACGTCGTCTCCGAGCATATTGCGAAACCCACTCTGTTGCTAATTTTGCCCACCTCCGTGGATGCATACGGCAGACGTGGCCGGCCCAGTTCCATTGCAGCCTGGCAGTCTTGCTCCAACATCCTCCAGCTCTAACATCTGCAATACCAGTTTTGAAGCGCAGCACAGAGTTCCGAACACGGTCGATCAGTTTGACTCCCAGCATGCTGCACTCTATTGCCCGTTGGTAAACCTTCAATTTGGTCTCGGTGAGTGACCATGTTTGTGCACCGTAGGTTAGAACAGGCATAATGCACATGTCGACGAGCCTCCGCTTCAGAGCTACCGGAAGGCCTCCCTTCAGTAAATCTTTCAAAGCCCAATAGCTCTTCCAAGCATTTTGGATCCGTCTTTCAACTTCCTTGTCCTGTCTTTGGCTGAAAGAAGCTTATTGGCCCAAGTACGGATACTCGTCGACATATTTTATCTGAATTTTCTAATTCGTGATTGCGTGGTCCTAAATGTGCGTATTCCGACAATGACTTGGCCGGTTCTTTAACTATCTGTATTTGTAATGGTAACTCATTCCCGGTCTACACTATGTTTCTCCAAGCCACACTTCAGATTCGGTTGAAACCGCTCAACCAAGCTCACTGGAGCGCAAACTCTCAGAGTATTTCTATGTTTAAGCCGCCCGCGTGGTAGTATCGGAGATTTCCTCTGCTCTTTCCCCAGGACACCCTCAAACAGCGCACTCCTATCGCTTTAATGGGCACAGCCAGGTTAAAAAAGAATTTCCAAGCACATATTTCAATTTCAAGCTAGCATTGTTCATTTGCGCCAGATTTGCTATTAATACCATGTATTAAAAGGGATATTATACACAATAATATACCATGTTTATAAAAACATTGTTTCATATGTATGAAAATTAAACGCATTTGTATTTGTACTTTGTATTTGTATTTACCATGAGTCACTACATATTATAGTTATTATACTTTTATTAACTTCTAGTTGCTATTGCTACTTTCCAGGTTGTACCACTAGTTCTGGTAGCTGGCTATATTCATACATAATTGCTTATCAAAATAAAGCATTATAGTTCAAAAAACTCTAGTCCAAATACAATAATAAATATATGAAATCAACCAAGTATCAAAGTTGTTAGTCGACAATCAATTGACGGTTGCGTACCATTCATAACTTGTCTCAATTTAGATCACGATTAGTCCCCAGTATAATCTGACTGTGTCGTTCTTAATAAATACGCCTAATCGGAGGTCACGTGTTTTATTGGTTTCCTGAGAGTAATTACGGTAGCTTTGTGAAGAGCCGCAAAAAAACGATATATAGGTACGTCCTCCTCCGATGGCCGCTGGGCCGGTACTGAGTCACAGCAAGCGAGTCTATGAGAAAAAGGTCTGTTTTAAATCGATTAAAATTAATATTTTTATATCCTATTTGTTACTTTTTATTATTTAATATCGTAGAATAGAAGTTATTTTACCCTAATAGCATAGTTAAAAACCTTTTTATTAGCTTTAAAGTGACAATATGATGCAGCGAAGGTTGCCAAAAATATGGAGTTTTCCGTGGCTCTTTTAGTTAAACCAAATTTTAAATTGTGTATTTTCAGACAGTAGGCGAAAGAGACCGTCTTTCGGTGCATCTAACTGTATGTATTACATATTTTAGTTTCAATTGGTTACAGAATAAACAGGTTTGAATGACGACATGGTTTTGAATATTTCGAAATCGAGTGTGAGAAAAGTGCTCGAGTTTCTTTAATAAATGTTTGTAAAAAATGTTTTGACTGTAGCTCCCGTAGTCGATAAGTTGTTCTTCACGGGTCTGTAAACAGTGTTACAAAAAACTATACCGTTTTTGAGATTTTCTGTAATGAATACGTGGTAAAACGCGGAAACACGGCGTTTCCAGCGAATACGCTCTTAAGAGTCTACCTCCATTTGTCGGCATGGTTTTGTCGCTATGTCAATACCAGTGCGTCACAACAAGAGCGATAATCTCCCACCAGCAACTTATACAGTATTTTTTTCTCCTCAGATACATAGACAACGATGGCATCATTTACTTGCACGATGTCTCCCAGGATGACGATTTGGATTTTATCCGCGACACGCTCCAGATGGCGTTCAAAGAAGACGATCCAAAAGCGGCGTTCTGCACGTGGCGCGTCGGCGAAGCCTGCGTCGCGCGCTACTACCTCGACCAAAGCTTCTACCGCGGAACGGTCCTTGAAGTCGACCAGGAGAAGGCCACCTGCCTCGTCCAGTACGTAGACTACGGCAACAGCGAGCGTTGTCTCTTCACCGACCTCCGCAAACGCGTAGCTCTTCACCAAATCCCCATCCAGGCCCACAAATGCTCCTTGCACCGCATCAAACCCATCGGCGACCAGTGGGATCTCACTGTCCTGGACTACATACATAAGGCTGTCGTCGAAAAGAAGTGCTTCGTCAAAGTCGCCGGGCCCGCCGTCGACGGAGTCACCCCCATCGACCTAAAATACGACAAACTGTGGATCAACGACCATTTGGTCGAGTTCGATTTGGCGGCGTACGTCGACGGCTCCAAACCTATCGAACGACAATTTAAAAAGAAAGCCAAACACTCTTCCAGTACGCTCGAAAAAAAGAAGACTGTAGAAATACCACAGATTATCGACATAAGTAACAGTTCTGAACCCGATTACATAGTAGAGGAAGATATGTACTCGTCGCAAGCGTCCGGATCGCCGGATTCATTCAAAATGAGCACCCTAGTGGACCCCAACAGCAGTGCGAGTGAAATAGTAGAGACCAATAACGGCAATAACCTAGTTGTGTACCTCCAACATGATGCGCGAGAGTTTAGTTGCACCATCCCCGTAATAAACGACACGGAATCCTTGGAATTAAGTATCATTCAAGACGAAGAAATCAAACCAACATACGAAGCTCTTTTTGAAGTCGTTAAGGAACAGGGAAAGACCATGCCTCAGCTGGACGGTACTTATGAATATAAACCCTGTATCGCGCTCTTCGAAGACAACTGGTATCGGGCGTCCATACTTAAATATAGTGAAGCGAAAAATCTGTTGAAAGTTCACTACGTTGACTACGGGAACATTGGGATAGTTCCCCTCTCGGACGCTCGGGAGATAAGTAAGGATTGGGTGTGTCTGCCGCCAGCTTGCGTGACGGCGCGCCTTCACGGGCTTGTTGTCAATCCGGAATTACCACCGGATAGCGTCACCACGGCCTTCATAGACACATTCCTAGACAAGGGGCCGTTCCGCGCTACGATCGTGGACTATGCCGACTATGACAACTCTGTGCCACTTGTGGAATTACGAAACAGTGATGGTGAACTAGTGTATCACAAATTGATTGAGGACAATGTTTTATTACGTGATACAGGCGACAACTCTACTCCTGACTAAAGGGAGCCAAATAATCTAGTTAAAAGATCATTTTGAAAATGATGATTCGAATTTAAATTGTTATTATTTTTTATGTGCCTCTTTTTTTCAATTTTTCCACAGTTGTAATTATGATTGTGTTATGACATTATGACTGTTAAGATATACTAGTTTTTGTATACTTATGTTTAGTTTATTTGCACCGGAATATAAATTTGGCACTTCGTTTTTGCAGAATTTACACCACTATTGCTTTGAAATAAACTCGAATGTGCCAATATTAGGATGTTACACCCTACACTGTTTTTTTTTACAAAAAATACAGGATGTTTACTCGATTATAAGTGTAAGGACGGCCATAAAAACGTTTGACGTAAAACTAGCCTTATGGCTTATGGCGTTATATTATTTTTACATTTACTTATAAGGTTTATAGTGAGAACTGATTAAAAATAAACATGTTAAGTTGAAATTTATTCGGTTTCATTTCATTACGTGAGCTAGAGAGAATGACCGAGTAGTGCCGTAGAAGCAGTCTTATACATACGGCGATACCCGTCAGATTATAATTTATAAGTTATAAATTATAACATCCGATTGACTGTAGAGTGACCATCAACAGATTTATTGTGGGATAACCGCCCTATGCGGCCTGAAGGGCCGGCATATGGAAAATCAGAAGACATGTTACACAACAGCCGAGACAGCCCTGCTCTAAATCGGTTAGTCCAGGTTTATTAGTGTAAGGTTAGTTAGTAATCTACGGGTAGATTGCGACCGCCGCCGGCCGGGCAATTGCCGGGGCATTGCGACTTTTAGCCTGGCCGCAGACACACGGAATTCCGAACGGAAACGGAGGCGAGGGGCTTCAACTCCCCTCTCTCTGAAACCGTATCGGAATTCCGTGCGTCTGCGGCCAGGCTTATAGAAGGCGGCCGATTGTGTCGACGCGCGCACGATCATCGATACGAATTTCTTATTAATTCCTCCCTACCGACAATCGATCGATTACGCACCATCAGGTGTCCGTGTGTGGCTCCGGCATGACGTGTATTCGTTTCTGAACGCTCCCTTACGAGTGACAGTGACAAATGACACCGACACTGACAGTGACAGTCCAAAGTCATCAGTGTTGCCAACTTAGCATATTTTCTGCTAAATTTAGCATATTTTCGACTTATTTAGCAGTTAAATTTTACATTTAGCATATTTTTTAGCACATTTTTCTCAGGTCATAAATCTGTGAAAACTTATAGCCAAATTTGATAATCTAATCAAAATTCGATTTTTATTGTGCATTATGAAATGGATTTTTTTAAATAGGTGGTAGATAATCTGATGAAAAAATGAATTTAATTTTTTTTTTTATTCTTATGTTTTAAAGAGGCTTTTGCACACTCTTGGTGACAATGCCAGCCTCATAGGAACACACATATATGAACTATACAATAATTTCAGTTGGGCGAATTTAAAAAATATGGGCAAAATAAGTTTCTGTAGAGCATACATTACATGATAAAACCTTATATTGCCAACTGTAATTATTTGTACTTGTAATAAAACAATTTTAAAGAGCCCATTTCCAAAATATTTGATCGGCTTCTTCTCAATCTATTGCTTACACTGACGAAGAATGTATGTTACTATTATTCAAATAACCATCTTTTTATAACCAGAGTTACCACTATCTGAGTAGACAGCTATTTTTTATTTAGTTCAGCTAATTTTAATGATAGTTTAAGAGGCAATATTGATGAGTAGTGTGATTTTTATTTATTATTATTTATTTTTTATTTATATGGAGAACCAACAGCTTTTATGATAGGATAACACTTTAAACATATAAACAGGAAGCCAATTATAGGATCTCACAGGTTTCATGAATTTAGCATATATTTTTTACCACATTTTCAGAAATTTTAGCATGATTTAGCAGAATTTCGTATATAGTTAATATAGTTTTAGCACTAAACGAAATTTCGAGTTGGCAACATCATTGTATCGTGCGCGTCCTCGTACGAAATATTCTTTATTTATTATTGTATTGTTAGTTCACACATGGCTTTTATTTATAAGAAATCAACTTAAAAATTGAGTTCCAATCTATACCAGTTTGCGGAAACTATGGATATTTTAAAAGCTGAAATCGCGAAGAAAAGAAAGCTACTCGAGGAAAAAAATGTCTTGGTAAGCTCTAGAAAAAACTTATCTTTCTCTAAGTGAGGCTTAAATATATAAAGTTTATTTTTTGCTCATAGCATGGAGACAAGAAATATTTTAAAAGGGGTGAGCTATTGGCTAAGGAACAAGAGGAATACATGAAAAAATATGGTCAAGCCAATAAAGAGGCTGAAGAAGAGAAGAAAAGAGACACAGAAGAAAAGCGCGAAAAAGGTAGGTTAATTAGTAAGAGGAACCTTGAATACAATTTTTTTTAATTAACTGATGCATGTGCAACAGTACCCAATTAATAAATAGTAGGTATATTGTATGTTCAGTAGTTTAAATATATCATATATGTGTTTCCAAAGCGAAAAAATTGTTTCCCTCTTACCCATGTTATTAAAAGTCATGTTTGCATATTTTGTCACTGTATTGGGTATAGATATTTTTGATGTTGACTGTATGCTTGCTTATTGAGTATTCATTAAATGACATGCATGTAATATTAAGCAAAATATAGGGAGCAAAATAATTTTAACAACATAAAAGATTAAAACTATTTTTATGTATCAAACTCAGCAAAGAGACAAGAAAGCAATGATTCGGAGCAAACCGAAAGTGCAACTCTTCCAAGAGCAGAAGTTATAAAACGATTGAGAGAGAGGGGCCATCCCATACTACTATATGGTGAAAGTGAGGTACAAGCCTTCCGGAGACTGCGGCGGATTGAAATACAGGAACCTGAAGCTAACAGGGTAAGACATTTCAGTTGCTGATTCTGGCTTTTGCAAATTTATAATTTACAGAGTCATCCATATTACAACATAACTCATTGATAGGTTATATTATAACTCACAGTTTAGGGGTCCGAGCACATGTGCTGGTCTGGAAACGCGATGACAGACTGGTTTTTCCATCTACCTTCCATATCTTCACACTTGTCACATATCTACCCACTTTGTCCACAATGTTCATACACAACATACCTCCACCACTAAGTTAAAACTACTACACTTTATATTGTTCAATAGCCACACATATATATGATATCACTCACACACTATTTTATTATATACTAACACTAATTCTACTGTTCTATCTATCTATGTAATATTTTAATCACTTTCCCCTTGTACTTCTTCAGCTTCATCACTACTTTGGTCTAACGCCATTCTTTTATATTCTGGTGATGACTGAGGTGAAACCGGTCTTTGGCGTTTGCTGCTGGTGACCGCAATGGGACTTTGACTACTAGCAATCACAACATCCTGTGGCCCAGACACACCTATAATTTCTGCCCATTGATTAGGCGGTGGTATGGATACTGCAGTATCATCATCACCATCACTCATTTCATCATAATGTGCCATGGACTCTTTCATCTTTGGTTCCTCCTCCTCACCGCAATTGAGCATCTGATTGATGTGTCTCATTAAATGTCTGTCGCCCCACTGGACTAGATACCTACATACTCCAATGCGTTTCTCTACCTTGCCTTTGATCCAACGCGGACCAGCTCCATAGTTTTTTACATAAACTGATTGTCCCACCCTGAATGATCTTAACTTTGTCGCTATATTTCGGTCTATTGATTGCTCGCGTTTGGTATCTTCATACGATAATGGATTCAATGCGTCAAACTTTGTCCTAAAACGTCTATTGTTTAAAAGTTCCGCTGGCGTTTTCTCATTGACGCTATTAGGAGTAGTTCTTAACCCATACAAAATCATTGGTATCCTTTTATGCCATGGTTCCGTCGATTGTTTCTTTAGTTTTGACTTGATGGTCTGCACTGTCCTTTCAGCTTGTCCATTAGTCGCTGGGTGATAAGGTGCTCCTACTACTTGTTTTATTCTATTCTCTGTCAAATAGTTCCTAAATTCCTCCGAAACGAAACTTCTTCCATTATCGCTTACTAAGGTATCGGGTAGGCCTTGTTCTGCAAACACATCTCTTAACACTTTTATAAGGGTTGCGCTGCTTAAGTCGGGCACAATCTTCACTTCTGGCCACTTAGAGTAGGCATCGATCAATATCAGGAATGTCTTTCCTTGGAACGGTCCCGCATAATCAATGTGAAGCCTCGACCACGCTTTCTCAGGCCTCAACCATTGATGGGTGACCTGGGGTGGCATGTTCCTATTTTCTGCGCAAATATTGCAATTTTTTATTAATCCCTCTATCTGTTTATCCAGCGAAGGCCACCAAAAATAGCTCCTCGCCATTGCTTTGGAAATTACAATGCCGTCATGATTTCGGTGGAGCTCTTCCAGCACGTAGGGTCTTATCTTTTCTGGTAAAACCACTCTACTACCCCATAATACGCAGTCTTTGAAATTAGATAATTCATCTCTTTTTTGCCAGAAAGTCTTGTATTCATCTTGTACTTTGTTCGGCCATCCATTCCGTATCCAGTATAATACTTTACATAAGACTTTATCCTTTCGTGTAAGTCTCGCTACCTCTGAGGCTGTGAACTCTAATTCTATTGGAGTCTCCTCAATCAGTAGGACTCCTGAGAACTCCTCTTCTTCCGTCTCATCATGTGTTGGCCACCGACTGAGAGCGTCCGCATTGCCTATGTTCTTGCCTTCTACGTATATTAGTTTATAGTCGTACGAATTTAAAAGCAATGCCCATCTTAACATCCTCGGTGATATTATGTTGGGTATGGGTTTTCTTGGGTCCAAAATACCCAAAAGAGGTTTGTGGTCTGTCTTAATTGTCACCTTTCTACCGCAAATAAACTGGTGGAATTTTTTGAGACCGAATACTATTGCCGCTGCTTCTTTGTCAATTTGTCCATAATTGCGCTCATGAGAGTTCATGGTACGGGAGGCGAACATGACGGGTCTAATACTACCGTCTTCCATTTCATGCTCTAGTATGGCTCCCAGCCCGTACTGCGAAGCATCGCATGACAAGATTAGTTTCTTTTTTACATCGTAATGTACCAATGTATCTCCGCTCGATATCATTTTTCTTAAGGTTTCAAACGATGTTTGATGTTCCTTCGTCCACTGCCATTTTCTTTCTTTATCCAACAGTCTATACAATGGCTCAGCTATTGTTGCTTTGTGAGGCAGGAACCTGTCATAAAAATTTAACAATCCCAAGAAAGCCTGTAATTCTTTTACATTGCGCGGTGCCGGAGTTTTCTCAATTTCCTGGATTTTCTCTTTGCAGGGATGTATACCAAATTCGTCAATAATAAACCCTAAGAATTTAACACTCTTCTCGGCAAATTGGCATTTTTTCTTGTTTAATCTCAGACCTGCTTCTTTCAGTTTTTTAAGAACCGTATCCAAGCGACGGTTGTGTTCATCTATAGTATTTCCTGTGATTACAATATCATCTAAAAGAACAGCCACTCCTGATATACCAGCCAACAATGAGGACATTAATCTCTGGAAAATACCAGGACAGGCCTTAATTCCAAACGCTAATCTTTTCATTTTGTATAAACCTTTGGGAGTGTTTACTGTCAAGAGCTTTGCCGTTGCTTCGTCTACTATGACCTGAGTGTAAGCACGTTCTAGATCAATCTTCGTGAATACAACTCCTCCTTGCAATTCCGCAAAAGCTTCGCTCAATGTGGGCAATGGATAAGTATCCGTGTCAGTTACAGCATTCACAGTCGACCTGTAGTCCCCACATAACCTTACACTACCATCGGGCTTGAGCACAGGAACAATCGGTGTTGCCCACTCTGAATGTGGTGTCGCTTCTAGAACTCCTTCTTTCTCCAGTCTTTCGATTTCTCGATAAACTCTTTCCTTTAAAGCGAATGGCACCGGTCTACTTTTGAAAAATACCGGCTTAGAACCTTCTTTGGGTATAATACTGACCACAGGTCCAGTATATTTCCCTAGGCCTTCCTGAAAGACTTCCGCATACTTATGTTGTATTTCCTTCAATTTTGTTTCTAATTCGTTTTGGTCAAACTTTATGTTATTTACACCCTGCAGCTGTATCTCGAGATCAGGAAACCAATTCCTTCCAATTAAACTTGGTCCGTTCCCTTGAGCCACCAACACCGGTAAGCTTTTCTTTATTTTCTTATATTGTACCAGTACCATAGCTTTACCCAACAAACACAAGCGATTATCTGTCCAGGTCTTTAAAGAAATATCCACATTCTCCATTACCGGTAACTGCCCCGGCCATATGTGTCTAGCAGCCCGCTCACTTATCAGACTGAAAGCGCACCCTGAATCCACTTCCATGTCCAATATAGCTTCATTAAGCTTGATTTTCATCATAAATGCGGGTACTGTCCTATCTTGCCTCATATTGTTAATGGAAATGTCCTCGTATAACCCATTGAACTCTGACTTTGGTACATTTTTAAGCTTCGATGAACAAACCGCTTCAATATGACCTGTTCTGCCACAACTATTACACTTGGACCAACGGAACCTACATGGTCCTCTATGAGCCTTACCACAGCGGAAACAAGACATCCTTTCTGTCTGCTTATCCATCTTTTTATTTATAAATTTATTTACCTCCATAGGTACCTCTAAATCGCATGAAGTTTTACTTGAGGAAGCAGAGACAATAATGCTAGAATCAATTCCCGCAGCTTCATGAGATAAGGCAATCTGACAAGCTTGCTCAAATGTCAATGTGCTTTGCTGTAGCAACTTCTTCTGCACTTCTTTATCCCTTATCCCACACACTAAGCGATCCCTTAATGTACGATCCAGATCCTTAAAATTACAATCTATACTCAATTTCCTTAGCTGAGCAATATAGTCTCTGATTCTTTCCCCCTCCTCTTGATACTTGCTATGAAATTTATAAGACTGTATAATCTCATTTGGCTTCGGGTGGAAATGATCATTTAATTTACTCACAATGGTTGAAAAGGTAACCTCACTTATTTCTTTTGGAGCTATCAATGATATTACCAAGTCATATAAATCTGGGCCACATACCGCCATTAAATTAGCTTTCTTCTTATCATCTTCTTCAATATCACTTGCTTGCAGACAGAAAGTAAACCTCTCTATGTAGTTTTTCCAACAGCCACGTGCCACATCAAACTCCCCAAATTTAATACCCATTTTGCACTATGTATACCTATCTGTATGTATTTTCCACTCAATTTACACACTTTTACACTTTTAATGCACACTATTGTCCTATTTTTCCCGTCGCCACTATTATAACTCACAGTTTAGGGGTCCGAGCACATGTGCTGGTCTGGAAACGCGATGACAGACTGGTTTTTCCATCTACCTTCCATATCTTCACACTTGTCACATATCTACCCACTTTGTCCACAATGTTCATACACAACAGGTTATAATTGAGAAACAAGACAAAATTACTTGAAATTATTGAATATTTTTGAATGTTTAATAGAAATAGAATAATACATGATATTTTTAATTTCTAGGGCTTTAGAAATGATTTCCAAGAAGCTATGGACAAAGTGGATGAAGCATATCTCAATGAAATATTAGCCCTAGGAACACAAGTAAGTAATTATTGTTTTGATACATTAATAAATAATATTGTCGCTAGAAAGCAATAATGCTGTAACCCGGTATGTATGTCGAGTCGGGTTACAGCATTATTGCTTTCTAGCGACATATATTCTGTACATTAAGTAGTAGTCATTTTATTTTTATACATTTCAGGGTGACACTGAAAAATCATTGAAAGATGATGCCTTAGATGATTCTGTTACCTATGACTTTATTCAAGAAATGGCCAAAACTATGGGTCAGGGAGACAGAAACCATGATATGAATGTTATCATGGCACTGTTACAGGTAAAAAAATAAAATAATAATAAAGCTTTATTTATTCCATACAATTAATCAATTACATTTTCGTTAATACATATATCATTAACTGTACATTAAAAAAACCGGCCAAGTGCGTGTCGGGCCACGCGCAAGGTAGGGTTCCGTAGTCGTCTACCCATTACATTATGTGGACTAAAAAGTTCGAAAACTTATATTTACTATGTTTTTGAAAGAATTAACAACATTATCTAAGGTATCAATGGAAATTGTACGAACGTTTGCTTTTGTAAAGTACATTTCTGAAGTTCGACTATTACTCGTTAACTAGTAATGTCTACTTAGCTGTGATAGTTTTCCTTTTAAATTCATCGTATATACTACTACCATGATTTTTTTCACATGCCTAGTAGCCACCGTTTAGCTGGCAGGGGGGGGGGACACTTGACCATAGCAAAAATTATCACTTCAAAGCTTAATATCACGCTAACCACTTCTTTAATCAAAAAATGCTTTTAGAAACCTTATAATATTTTTAAAAGAGCTATCCAACGA
Source organism: Cenopis cana (assembly GCA_951800055.1). Classification (NCBI taxonomy): domain Eukaryota; kingdom Metazoa; phylum Arthropoda; class Insecta; order Lepidoptera; family Tortricidae; genus Cenopis; species Cenopis cana. The sequence continues at coordinate 11,724,057 of OX637473.1, forward strand.
TACCCCACACGATGGGGTTTGGCAGAAAAAAAATTTGCACCACCACTTTACATGTAGGGGAGGTACCCTAAAAAAAAATGTTTTTAAAGATTTTATTCTACCGTTTTGTCGGCGTCATTGATATGTATACTCATGCCAAATTACAGCTTTCTAGCACTAACGGTTTCTGAGAAAAACGGGGGTCGGACGGACGGACGGACGGACGGACATGGCGAAACTATAAGGGTTCCTTGTTTACTACGGAACCCTAAAAAGCTTCAATATTGTAATCTTTTAAAATACAGTATTAATAAATATATATATTCCATTCATAATAAGAAAAACCACAAAAGTGCGCGCCATCCACGAAGGCGCGCCCCTCCACAGCCCAAGCCGTACAACTACGCACAGATTAGTAGGGGAAAGTGGTCACCATTCGTACACTTTTTAGATTATTATTTTTTACTCTATGATTAATTGTCGAATTTATCTAGTTTATGTACCTAAGTGTAACAAATATATTGTAGTTTGTTACAAAAAAATCCGAAACTATTATGTCAAAAGGTTAAAGGGTTATAGCTATTTTTCAACGATAAGATATTTGTACGAACGTACCCCACGTATGGGGTACGTTCGTACAGTAGGTGGGGTACTTTCGTACGCCATGGGGTAGATTCATACAGGGTAATTAAAAAGCCAATTAAAGACGTTAAATTTGTATTAATTATTATAAAAATATTCATTTATTAAAGAACTAACTTCTAATATGTGACTTGACTCATAGACGATAAATCTTTCTTTAGAAAAATAGCAAAAAATAAAATCGTTCATCCTTAGTTTACTTATTGATAATTCTAAGCTTCTAAGTCAGTCATCAGTCTAAATGAGATGTTTACAATCATTTTGTATGACATCGTTGTAATCTTGTATTTTGGTTTGTTACTTTGGAACTTATTGCACGTTATAATTATTTAAATTGACTGCAAAAGTAAAAAGTTTAGCCATTCTAGCTGTACAACCCGTTCGTGGTTGATCAGGATGAGGGAGGATCATGGCGACATCGCCAGAGTGTGTATGTCTTCTATATCAGGGAAAAAGAATGAGTGTGATAATCCCGGTTTCTTCCGAAGATAAGATACTTCCATCTGTGTTCCCAAATAATGACTGAGAATTTTTCAGACGTAATAAACAACAGAAGTCTTTTTTTAAAACTTTATAAAACCATAACAATTATCTTTGTTTTTCTCTGGTGTCACATTTAAATTCACATTTCTTTTTTTTAATTTTTACTAAGATCATCAGTCTCTTCGTCCATTTCTAAATCAACTGGAGATGTTGAACTCTCCCGCAAACTAAATTGCGATCCTTCAGATTCCTCTGAATCTTCACAGCTTTCTATTTTCTTAGCTTTCTTTTTCTTTTGTCTTGAATTAAGTTCCTTCAAACTACGTTTCGCTGCTTTGGCTCTGGGTTTCCTTTCCTGTTCTATTTTTTTCAATTCTTTCTGTCTATGTCTCTCTTCTAGTTCCGTTTTTTCAGTATCTCTTTCTTGTATCTGTATCTCTATATATACACCTGAAAAAAAAATTAGTTATACCTAAAGGTTGATAAAAATATTTCATTTCATTAGACGTAGAATACATCATAAAAGGAAAAATATGTTATTGTGCAGTCTGCACGATAATGTTAAAAGGTAATGCTATATTTTATTTCATAAAAATATAATTTTGCTATACTGGTGGTTAATAAAATGTAAAGGGGAGCATTCGTACGCGTACGAATGTGCCCCCTGTCTGGCTGTCCGAATGCACCCCATGCCTTTGCACAAAATTAAAATACAACTTTACACAAATTCTAATTTAGTTTGAGAAATATAACAATTAAAGCTCAAAATAAACAATGTTAACATTAATCAAACATCACCATTTTGTCAAAAACATAACAATTCTATTAACAATTACGAACTAAACATAGGTAAAAAATTTACTCACTGCGCGCGAAAACATGTTACGTCGTGTCAGCTGATACACCGTAGTGCGACTGACGCGACACTCCGCTGGCAACATGGCGGCCGGTATGTCTATGCACACAAGCAAAGGCTTGTTTGTGTGCCGTTTAGTTTTTCTGTTATACCACGTGTACGAATGTGCCCCGCGTACGAATGGTGACCACTTTCCCCTAAGAGATTCGCTGTGGAGGGGCGCGTCGTCATGGATGGCGCGCACTATATATAAACTATTTTTCAGTTTCTTTTAACAAAGTGGGGTCAACAACTCAACTCAGCAACTGGAGCAGAAAAAAATACAGTGAAACACAAAATGACTCGCGCGACTTATACACAGACGCAGGTCTACCTCAAGCCTCTTATGAGAAAACTCAAAAAGAAGAATCTCCCGGAAGATATCTGTGACAGTCTCATGGAAATCACAAAGTGTTTGCTGGAGAGGAATTACCTGCAGGTGGTTATACTGTTTTAACTGATTCTTTCTTTCCGATTATTATTATTGTAGCTTTATTTGTTCTACAGTCCTTTTGGATTCTTGTTATTTTGTTTAATTTATTGCTTTTTTAATTTGTTTTGGGGCAGACTGCAGATCCCATCTGCTGGGTGAAAGCCTCCTCACTTTTTCTCCACTTTTTCCTGTCTTGGGCTTTTTGGAGCCAGTTTTTTCCTGCTACAGAGGAAATGTCGTCTATCCACTTCTTCCTGGTCCTTCCTGATTATGATTTAGATTAAATGTGTAGTTAAAACCTGTTGAAAACCCACATGACAGATAGATGCAATCTGTGATGTGACAGGCGTTATCCCAAAATATAATGCAGGTCTCAGGTCTGCACACCCCTATAGTTGCGAAAAAATTAAACTATAACATTGTGAATAAGATCTTCTAAAAAATAATAAGACAAGGAGTGGGGAATACACGTTTCACTCCAAGTGCACACACTAACTTGTATCGCCGATTTATGTTATTTCGGCTTTAGTAAATGGTCAGATTCAAGGATCAATTTTTTTTACTAATCTGAGCTAATAAATGGAGCAGGTAGGTAACTACTCAACAGAGTGCAAGCTATCCCCCATACCTTGATCTGACGCGCTCGAGTAAATCCCGAAATCCTCCCTTGGGCTCCCCTACTATCACAGTTTGTGAGAAAAACTGTTTGAATTCTTTCCAGGCTAGCGACGCATATCTCCAGATGGCGATTGGCAACGCCCCATGGCCCATCGGAGTGACCATGGTCGGTATTCACGCCCGTACAGGCCGAGAAAAGATTTTCTCCAAAAATGTCGCTCATGTGATGAACGACGAAACACAGAGGAAATACATCCAAGCACTCAAAAGACTAATGACCAAATGTCAGGAATACTTCCCCACGGATCCTTCTCGATGCGTGGAGTATACTACGACAGTACAATAAAATCAATTCAGAATCATGTTTTTCTTTTATTATACTCTCGAATAGTTTAAGAGCATGAGTCCAGTGCTGGCGCGCCAGCCGCCAATAGATGTCACAGTTGTGGTGGTATAATAACTGTAAAGTAGGCCAATCAAGACGCCTAGCACTTAGAAAATGCTTATATAAAATGGAGAGGAATAAGTGTACGTACGGTACGTCTACCTAACTAGCACGATCGCCTTTATGTCGCACAAAGTTTTCGTCCCTCTCGCACTTTTAGTTGTAGATTTACTTGCTGCTTTATGTCCGACCTAAACGCGATCATGCTTTAGCTTTGCTCGGTTGCCGTGTGGGTTCAACTTGCTTGCATTTGGACATCTAAAGCCCGTGACACACTTCACGATTTTGCAGTGGTTATAGTTGTTCTCTTTGATGCTAGCTGGGCATCCAAGAGTACAATATTTATATCAGTGAAACTGACGAGAAAATCTGACGTGACGTGATCATTAAAGCGTATGTGTTGATCTGTATAATATTTAATCAGTGATTTATATTCTCTTTGTATTTAATGAAGAAATTGTACCAATAGTAGTATTGGTACAAACACAATAAGGACAACCCTAGAACTGTCAATGTCAATTTGACGTATAGGACATATTTTTTTTTAATTTTTTAAATTTTTTAGTTTCTTCATGGTTTGATATTTTAATTTCATATTAGCAAGCATAATATTGTTTAAATGATACTGAATTCCATTAAAAAATATGAAGAGGGAGGGACTGGAGTGGATTCTAGGCATCCAGATTCTATTTCTTAGCACCATTGGTCTAGGATATCGTGAGTATCGTTTTAACGAAGCTATGCCGGTTATCATTAACCTAGATCGCTTCATATTTTAATATTTTAATTGCTGTACACAGCGTCTAGAGAATCTAGACATCTTAGACTAATGCCATTGTAAGTCTCACTATCAATCATGCTGTCTTCTGTTGTTTTTAGATGGCCACATGGATTCTGCATCTGCTCAGAAACATTTACTAACAATAGGTAAGTGTTTTAGTAGTTGAAATACCAATAATATATCAGCTATTAAATTTCTAGCCAGTAGAAAAGGTTTCGCATAAGTATAGGATCAGGATAAGAAAACAATTAGTGTTTTCAGCTACTTGGCAACTGATACAATGGTTTGACCAGACTAAAATGACCTATTTTTGCAGCCTGCTTCATAGCCAATCTACTGGCAAGCCAGGGCCTTGAGCTAGCCTGTATTGCTATCGGAAATGCTATCATGAGCAAGAACCTGCCTCGGGCCAAGCTAAAGGACAAATACAAAAACTCCCTGTACATGCTGCTAGTGACCATAGCCCTGCCTCTGTACTATGGTCACTCATTACTCAAAGAAGACTTCCTCATACTGTGGATAGCATGTGCAGTAGTCAGATATTTGGAACTGGTAAAAAAATAATTTCATAGTAAACTAGTTTGTGCCTGCAACTTCATGAAACTCGTTCATCGCGATAGTATTTAATTGTTATTTTTTTATCAGGCGCTTGCCTAGTTGTTGCTCATCCATACAAACTTGCTCTCCCTTAAGGGATGATTTCCGGGATTAAAAGTATGCTATGTCCTTCCCCGGGACTCAAACTAACTCCATGCTAAATTTCATCTAAATTGTTTCAGCAGTTTAAGCGTGAAGAGGTAACAGACAGACAGACAGCTGGACAGACACACTTTCGCATTTATAATATTATAGTATGGATTTTAAATTCAAAGCATTCCAACTATTCAACTCGAATGATCCATGATTTTTGTAGTATGTTTTTATTTTGATATAGGAGTAGTAGTAGTACAGTTTCCCTTTTTACAAGCTTTTATTATCATATTTTGTTGTTGGTAGACATGTGAGAAAGCTATGTTTTAAATCAACTGTACAAAGTAGCAATATTTGGTAAGTTCAGTTTAGAAGGGTTTTATTTTTTCTGCTGGTTAAAAGTGTATGCAAGGACATAATAGTGTACTTATGTATGAGTGTTTTATATCAGCATATTATTTTATCACCATCTGCAATTTTTTGATACCAGAGAGAACTTGTAGCAGATTCTGACCTTCCATTATTAAAGTGCTGTCTTTTTCCACAAATGGCTGCTTCTATTATATGGCCGCTGACTAGTTCTAGGCTTACTAAGCCTTAGCACAAATTCACCAATGCATAGAATAGAATTATCTTCTACTGTGTGTAGCTATAAGCCAGTGGTCGGTAACAGGTGGCCCGCGGTCCGAATGCGGCCCGTGAGCCTTACTTGCGGCCCGCGAGCCTCCTTATTGACAACCGACAATGTTTGCTAGATAGGACCACAAATTAAAACACGTGCGTCCCGCAAGAATTTTGTTAGCTATTGCCAACTTCTGCTATAAGCAATGTGTATGTTCCAGAAAGGGCAGCCAGCCACGATAACGTACGGCGAAGCCCTGGCGTGCAGCTTCGCGGAGGGCTTCCTGTTCCAGGTGATCCCGCCTGGTGGCGAGTGGGTGAGCCTTTCCAGCCGCGTGCATGCCCACAACTACATTCTTGCCTTTTAATTGCCTCTAGACAACCGCCAAATTGTAGTTGCGACAAAATTTGACGTTAATCCACATACAAGTCGCTAATGTTGCGCGCACTCATTGAAAGGGCACGTAGTTAGGTATGTTTGGCAAAATTATGGGATAAACGAAAAGTACATTAATGTAAAAAACCTGCTCTACACGTTTTGCTTGTACCTAATGCATTTAGTCGCCATAGGTCCTATACGCCCAGTCGTAAACGCAATAAAGATTATGCTATGCTTATTTACTTATCAATGTATGAGAAGTTACCATGTTTGACTTTTGAGTCAGCAACTACTATAAAGAAAATCTCTGCTGCCGACATTGCTTGGTAAAGACATTTCAATTGTTATTTAAAACAAGTTACAAGATCGTCCATTTTGTCACCAGCTACGATGGGTTGGAGGCAGCGATAACCGACGCGGAGTACTCTCGGCGGGCGTTGTTCCCGTTAAAGCGGCTGCTAGTGGTGTTTCCGCGCTCGCTGTACTGCCCGCGCAGCCTCGACGCCTTCAACAGGAGGGACGAGCGCCGGCCACACCTCGAACTGTGCACTGTACGTCTGTAGCTGTAGTGTAGTACTAGCACGTCTTGTTCCCGCGCTCGCTGTACTGCCCGCGCAGCCTCGACGCCTTCAACAGGAGGGACGAGCGCCGGCCACACCTCGAACTGTGCACTGTACGTCTGTAGCTGTAGTGTAGTACTAGCACGTCTTGTTCCCGCGCTCGCTGTACTGCCCGTGCAGCCTCGACGCCTTCAACAGGAGGGACGAGCGCCGGCCACACCTCGAACTGTGCACTGTACGTCTGTAGCTGTAGTGTAGTACTAGCACGTCTTGTTCCCGCGCTCGCTGTACTGCCCGCGCAGCCTCGACGCCTTCAACAGGAGGGACGAGCGCCGGCCACACCTCGAACTGTGCACTGTACGTCTGTAGCTGTAGTGTAGTACTAGCACGTCTTGTTCCCGCGCTCGCTGTACTGCCCGCGCAGCCTCGACGCCTTCAACAGGAGGGACGAGCGCCGGCCACACCTCGAACTGTGCACTGTACGTCTGTAGCTGTAGTGTAGTACTAGCACGTCTTGTTCCCGCGCTCGCTGTACTGCCCGCGCAGCCTCGACGCCTTCAACAGGAGGGACGAGCGCCGGCCACACCTCGAACTGTGCACTGTACGTCTGTAGCTGTAGTGTAGTACTAGCACGTCTTGTTCCCGCGCTCGCTGTACTGCCCGCGCAGCCTCGACGCCTTCAACAGGAGGGACGAGCGCCGGCCACACCTCGAACTGTGCACTGTACGTCTGTAGCTGTAGTGTAGTACTAGCACGTCTTGTTCCCGCGCTCGCTGTACTGCCCGCGCAGCCTCGACGCCTTCAACAGGAGGGACGAGCGCCGGCCACACCTCGAACTGTGCACTGTACGTCTGTAGCTGTAGTGTAGTACTAGCACGTCTTGTTCCCGCGCTCGCTGTACTGCCCGCGCAGCCTCGACGCCTTCAACAGGAGGGACGAGCGCCGGCCACACCTCGAACTGTGCACTGTACGTCTGTAGCTGTAGTGTAGTACTAGCACGTCTTGTTCCCGCGCTCGCTGTACTGCCCGCGCAGCCTCGACGCCTTCAACAGGAGGGACGAGCGCCGGCCACACCTCGAACTGTGCACTGTACGTCTGTAGCTGTAGTTTGCTGTAGTGTAGTACTAGCACGTCTTGTTCCCGCGCTCGCTGTACTGCCCGCGCAGCCTCGACGCCTTCAACAGGAGGGACGAGCGCCGGCCACACCTCGAACTGTGCACTGTACGTCTGTAGCTGTAGTGTAGTACTAGCACGTCTTGTTCCCGCGCTCGCTGTACTGCCCGCGCAGCCTCGACGCCTTCAACAGGAGGGACGAGCGCCGGCCACACCTCGAACTGTGCACTGTACGTCTGTAGCTGTAGTGTAGTACTAGCACGTCTTGTTCCCGCGCTCGCTGTACTGCCCGCGCAGCCTCGACGCCTTCAACAGGAGGGACGAGCGCCGGCCACACCTCGAACTGTGCACTGTACGTCTGTAGCTGTAGTGTAGTACTAGCACGTCTTGTTCCCGCGCTCGCTGTACTGCCCGCGCAGCCTCGACGCCTTCAACAGGAGGGACGAGCGCCGGCCACACCTCGAACTGTGCACTGTACGTCTGTAGCTGTAGTGTAGTACTAGCACGTCTTGTTCCCGCGCTCGCTGTACTGCCCGCGCAGCCTCGACGCCTTCAACAGGAGGGACGAGCGCCGGCCACACCTCGAACTGTGCACTGTACGTCTGTAGCTGTAGTGTAGTACTAGCACGTCTTGTTCCCGCGCTCGCTGTACTGCCCGCGCAGCCTCGACGCCTTCAACAGGAGGGACGAGCGCCGGCCACACCTCGAACTGTGCACTGTACGTCTGTAGCTGTAGTGTAGTACTAGCACGTCTTGTTCCCGCGCTCGCTGTACTGCCCGCGCAACCTCGACGCCTTCAACAGGAGGGACGAGCGCCGGCCACACCTCGAACTGTGCACTGTACGTCTGTAGCTGTAGTGTAGTACTAGCACGTCTTGTTCCCGCGCTCGCTGTACTGCCCGCGCAGCCTCGACGCCTTCAACAGGAGGGACGAGCGCCGGCCACACCTCGAACTGTGCACTGTACGTCTGTAGCTGTAGTGTAGTACTAGCACGTCTTGTTCCCGCGCTCGCTGTACTGCCCGCGCAGCCTCGACGCCTTCAACAGGAGGGACGAGCGCCGGCCACACCTCGAACTGTGCACTGTACGTCTGTAGCTGTAGTGTAGTACTAGCACGTCTTGTTCCCGCGCTCGCTGTACTGCCCGCGCAGCCTCGACGCCTTCAACAGGAGGGACGAGCGCCGGCCACACCTCGAACTGTGCACTGTACGTCTGTAGCTGTAGTGTAGTACTAGCACGTCTTGTTCCCGCGCTCGCTGTACTGCCCGCGCAGCCTCGACGCCTTCAACAGGAGGGACGAGCGCCGGCCACACCTCGAACTGTGCACTGTACGTCTGTAGCTGTAGTGTAGTACTAGCACGTCTTGTTCCCGCGCTCGCTGTACTGCCCGCGCAGCCTCGACGCCTTCAACAGGAGGGACGAGCGCCGGCCACACCTCGAACTGTGCACTGTACGTCTGTAGCTGTAGTGTAGTACTAGCACGTCTTGTTCCCGCGCTCGCTGTACTGCCCGCGCAGCCTCGACGCCTTCAACAGGAGGGACGAGCGCCGGCCACACCTCGAACTGTGCACTGTACGTCTGTAGCTGTAGTGTAGTACTAGCACGTCTTGTTCCCGCGCTCGCTGTACTGCCCGCGCAGCCTCGACGCCTTCAACAGGAGGGACGAGCGCCGGCCACACCTCGAACTGTGCACTGTACGTCTGTAGCTGTAGTGTAGTACTAGCACGTCTTGTTCCCGCGCTCGCTGTACTGCCCGCGCAACCTCGACGCCTTCAACAGGAGGGACGAGCGCCGGCCACACCTCGAACTGTGCACTGTACGTCTGTAGCTGTAGTGTAGTACTAGCACGTCTTGTTCCCGCGCTCGCTGTACTGCCCGCGCAGCCTCGACGCCTTCAACAGGAGGGACGAGCGCCGGCCACACCTCGAACTGTGCACTGTACGTCTGTAGCTGTAGTGTAGTACTAGCACGTCTTGTTCCCGCGCTCGCTGTACTGCCCGCGCAGCCTCGACGCCTTCAACAGGAGGGACGAGCGCCGGCCACACCTCGAACTGTGCACTGTACGTCTGTAGCTGTAGTGTAGTACTAGCACGTCTTGTTCCCGCGCTCGCTGTACTGCCCGCGCAGCCTCGACGCCTTCAACAAGAGGGACGAGCGCCGGCCACACCTCGAGCTGTGCACTGTACGTCTGTAGCTGTAGTGTAGTACTAGCACGTCTTGTTCCCGCGCTCGCTGTACTGCCCGCGCAGCCTCGACGCCTTCAACAGGAGGGACGAGCGCCAGCCACACCTCGAACTTGTTGTACGCAATAACAAATATGAAAAATACAAAAGGAAATAGTATGTACAAAGGCGAACTTATTACGTTTCCAGAGCCTTCCCGAGATCCGGCGCGACGTGGCGGGCGTACACAACCGCGTGTACCGCAACACTGTGTACAAGGTCCGGCGACACGCGGCCGACCCGCGGCCCGCGCACGTCGTCACGGCCACGCCCGTCAACACGCTGTGGATGGTGCTGCAGAAGCGCGCCGTCTACTACCGTCAGTATACATACTGTCATCAGGTCAAATTTAGGAGGATTTCTGATATGGGTGTAGATAAAATAATTATTTTTATACGTCAATTCGTTTTCAAGATATGTAATTTTATATTGAGCGCGCGTCGATCGGCCCGCGTTACGTCATAGTACAACACTCGCTCACTTCGTTCGCGCGCTTCCGTACTAGAGGAGCGCTGGAAAATGACGTCACACGTCACACTCAGGGCTCGCTTTGAATGCCTTTCAAATTATAACTACTTGGTATTTTTGAATGAAACAAAAACTAGTATATATTTGTATAAATCAATGCTTTACCGTAACAAACTTTATGTCACACCTGGCCATAAAGTGGCCATTATCGCACGCTCCGCGCGCGAAAAAACCCACTTCCTGGCCAGGGGGTGACATAAAATATTGTACTTACCACGGGCGATAATAAAGAAAGCCTCAGAACGCATATTTATTGCCCTTGCCTTCGGCTCGGGCGTAAAATACCTGCGATCTGAGACATTCTTTGTTTTATCGCCCTTGGTAAGTAATGTACTATTCAAGTAATTTTACACACCTATTCACATTCCTCATTACTAGCGGAGATTTGTCTCACCTGTTTTCTGTAGATTTATTTAAATGTAATTAATTAGAAAGTCCCCACGCCCAATCCCTCTCATCTATGAGAGGAGGCCTGCCATCATCATCATCAGCCCATATATAGGCTGATGATGATGATGATGAATGAATTAGAAAGTAATTGTGCAGCGATGGCGTCCGCGGACGCGGAGGAGATCGCGGCGGCGTTCTGCGCCACGCTGCCGGCCGTCCTCCGCAACAGCCCCGAGCTGCGGGACAAGTGCCACCTCGTCTACTATGACGGTCAGTGGCCCCACCTATTATGTTGTTGATATTTTTGCACCAATTTTGTATTAAAAGTCTTACAGGTGTCTTTTATAAAGATCATATCGCTCGCTCTTTAAAATTTTCTTAGCTTTAAATTTATCGGGATCTTAATATTAGCAGAATTAAGAAATCTCATTGAAAAAGTAATAAATTTTCCCTATTTATGATGATGATCATGAACCAATAGTGAAATAAACCAGCATTTAATAAGAAATTATACTACGTATTTACCTTAAGTCCTGTCTCACTATAAACATACATGTACTAGTACAAACCACCCTGCATACCTAATGTATATTTTTAAATTCCAGATACGGACCCGAACGGGAACTTAGCGGAAACCCTGTTAGCGAAGATTCGCGAGATTGAACCAAACTATGACACCATCTCCGCGGAGCAGTGACCTTGCTCCGGACGCCCGCAGCTAGCTTGTAATTAATATTGAGGACTAGTTTTGCCCGCGACTTCGTCCGCGTGGAACTCGTTCATCACCATAGAATTGTATTGCTATTTTTAGAGTTCCGCACTCAAAGGGTAAAACGGGACCCTATTACTAAGACTCCGCTGTCAACAGGCTGTATCTCATGAATCGTGATAGACAGTTCAAATTTTCACAGATGATGTATTTCTGTTGCCGTAATAACAACAAATACTAAAATACAGAATAAAATAAATATTTAAGGAAGCAACAGACATTATTTTTTTGCCGTTTTTATAGATAATGGTACGGAACTCGCACTTGGCCGTTTTTTTTTATATCAAGCGCTTACCTAGTCATCGCTCTTCCATACAGACTTCAACCCCCTTAAGGCGCTACACTGAGAAATTTGGAGACTTTGAAACGCTGTCCTGCCCAGACTAGCAAACAGTAGGGGCTGATTTTCAGATACATGATTGTGGTACTGACAATAGCGAAACATGATTGCTTAAAATTTTCTCGATAGAAAATAAATCCAAAGTCGAGTCTATATTTTCCTATTTTTCCTCAGCCTACTGAAACAACGCATAATTAAAAGACACGATTAAGTTAATATGATGGTATTTTACCTCATCTAGGTGCTGACAAGAGGAAATTTAATAAACCTGCACACAGTCAGATATTTAACGAGAATTGTCTAAAAAGAAAGCCATTCTCGGAGAGGGTTGCATCCCGTTTTGTCGTGAGCTAAAAACAAAGGGTGTCTCTTTCAATCGATATATCGCCTTAAGGGATGATTTTCGGGGAAAAGTGTCCTAGTTATGCCCTTACCCGGGAGTGGGACTCAAACTATCTCCATACTAAATTTCAATTCATCATCTTCATTGAAGAGGTAACACACACTTTCGCATTTATAATATTAGTATGGATTTAATGGATTCCCAATAGGCAAATCGCGGTTCAGTCATTCATAAAAAAAATACTGTGAATTTTCTACTTTAATAAAGGATCATTTTAAGTGCAATTTATCAATGATCATTGCAGTGACGATTTTTTTAAAGTATAAAATCTAGTTACACCAGTTGACTTCCGTCGTTACTGATACTTTCAGTTTAATGTTTTAAGAGTACATAAATATGCTTGGTATAAAGTTGCCAATATTGTCATAGACTTGTAGAATTGTAATATAATGTAAGCCAAGAAGTTTAGATGCATCCTCATTAGATCCATCTCCTCCTCTTTCATTAGATCCATCTTATATAAGAATGAAAGCGATGCAATACAACAGTGACGTCATTCAAGGCCATATTTTCTAGCTTCAAAAATATTCCGGCACGCAACCTCCAGGATGTATCTAAACTTGATGTAAGCCAAGGCCAAAGTTATGGGCTATCGATGTGTGCAGTGACGTTTTTCGCGGTTTGTGGAGCGACACTGATATTCTATACGCTTCCATACTTCACCGTATGTTTGCGTGTGCCAGCACTGCGCAACGCTCTGCTGTACCATTACGCCATGAGTTATGTTATAAACCTACTTTTATAAATGTTTTAAAGATTAGTCTCGTAATCAGACTCTGGAAATGAGATCTCTTAATATGGACAAGCAATTTTTTTGTAGTTATGGTGTCTAAGACGAAATTATGTTGTATTGGAGGTATAGTCGAGAGCAGAAGTACGTTAACATTTTTCATGGCTTGTTTTTTATAAATGTGAAATAAAGAATATGTTAATTTATTACACCAGACTGAAAATCAATTGTAATTTGTAAGAATATATGCCTTTGAAATGGCAACAGAAGTTCTAGATACTTGTGACAACAGTGAAAGTAAGATGTGTACAAATCAATAGTTCATTTTTATGCCACAAAGTAATCCATTCAAATAACGACCTTACTTCAACGACAGAAGGCTCAATTTGTAATAACAAGAGTCTATGAGCTTTTGTTCATTTTTATGATACCTTTTTATTTTACTGATTATTATTTCTATGACAATTTACGATTTAATCGAGATGTGCTTAACTACCAAGGACGTCTGTCGTCTATATTTACATATACCTACCTACAATAAAGCGGGTATTACACTGTGCTGAATTCAGGACACTTAGAAGGGTTCCGACCTATACGTTAGAGCGAGATGCTTCAACTCCCCTCCACTAGTTAGGACGCCTGATTCAGGACAGTGTAATACCCGCTTATGCTAGATCCATTTTATCGAAATGTGTCATACTTGTGCTTTATCTATTTTTTTTAAATAAAGAAAATAATAGTATTCAAATAAAACATTTTATTTTATTCATATTTTGACCCCTAAATATGTACAACACACCTGACATTGTGACAAAAGTAGTATAGGTTTGTCCCATAATTTAACTCTGAACGAGAGGAAATACTTAGGCATGCTTAACCTTTTCACTGCCATTGACTTGATATAATGTCAGTACATTTAGTGCCCCACACGCCAATGACTTCATATTGAGTCGATGTCTATGCAGACTCAACCTAGGTGCTATCAAATAAGGTTCATTTTCAGTCTCTTCTCACCTTAACTATGGCCTGTGAGTGGTACTTCTGCATTTGACGTAAAGCGGCGGAAAGGGTAACAAGTTTCTAAAAACCCAGCCTCCTCTAACTCAGACTGAACTAAAAATTAAGTATTTGCAAGTAGGCAGTCTTTTTCAAACAGGTATAAATATTATCAGCCTTATTCATAAAAAGTTAGAGCCTCCTTGAAGGCTCCTTCAATGCCCGATGCCAAAAAACATGATTCATAAACGTCTGCTAACGCTAATCAGTCAACGGCTGTATAACACTAACACCCTTTTTGTCTTGTAGCTCTTGCAGGTCACAAATGCATGACATCTGACAACAAGAAAAACAAACAGATTTTTGTGATCTTAATTTATTTATACAGCATTTTATAACCTACCTTGACAATCAAGTATATCATGTACTCAACATGAAGAATTTTTTTACACATCTTTCATTCTTTTTTGGATGGCAATACAACATTCTATATGTTGTTAAAACAGTTGAAACAATCCTTATCTGCAGGCATCTCACATCTGCATTTATTCTTCACTGCCAGCAGTGCCCTTGTACGGATCAGTTTCATAATTCTCAATGAGTAATGTTTTAAATCTCCGAGCAGTGACTACTATATTTTCTTCTTTTGCAGATAAATTTAACACTTCAATACGGGAGATGTACAAGTGGTCAGTATTCTTGGGGCTCACTGCCTTTATTATGTCAATTTCATCTCCTACTTTGACCTGAAATATAATAAATAGCAACATCAATGCCAGGATTTGAGTTCTTTGACAAAATTCACCATAACATGTACAGTTAAACACAAGGAGCTGTACACTGGTGCTTTATGGCTTGCACCATGACAGTTTAAGAGGCCTTTAACATGCCCACTAGTGCCACTCGTAAATAATTGTTATTTAAATTTATTGATAGATATTTAAAAAAGGGGTCAGCTATGCACTGTATTTTGTATTTAAGTAACCTTTTGAATACATCTAAACTAGTTATCATATATATGTTGCCGAATTCATTGATCTATGAGCTCAAAAATAAAACAGCCATTTTCACTTTGACCACATAGATTGACATGGTACAGTCAAGGGCATAAATATGTATACATTTTTGGACCTTATTTCAATGGAATAAGGTGAAGAAGTGTATACATATTGGTGCCCTTGACTGTACCAAGGTTGCAAAGCTCCTTGTGAAGTCTACCTATTTGGTGTTCAAAGTGTTGTTTACATCTGCAATGTGATGAATACAGATAAAATGACATACTTACAGAAAGACTCTTCTTTACAATCTTCTTTCCATTTACTCTAATTTTACTTTCATAGAATAACTGCTCTATTTTACTGAAAATAAGTAAGTAATCATTAAAAAAATTACTTGAGTATACTAATTAATTAGCATTCTCGTTATCAATAAAAATACACACTTTCTAGCCACACCCAATGCGGTTTTTAGGATCAAGTCGGTCCGTAATGAGGTGGTGTTAAATTTAACTACTTTTGAATCTCTGGACAGGGAAGGGTCGTTGTCTTCAATGTCTGCTTCATCATCAGAGTCATGAGCACTTTGCTGAAACATCAACATTATTATAATGTATTAATACAACTGCACCCTGGCATGACTAATATTGTTTAAAGTACGAAAAGAATTGCAGGGAGATTCCATTGAATGGGATCTTAAAGATAAAGCTGTACGTACCCTTTTAGATTTATAGCGAATAGTATTGTAGGAAATGTGGCATGGACATCGATGTGTAGTCAATGAAATAGTATTTACATATTTTGAACAAACTGTGGTACTTATAAGTTTATGTTCCACTTGTCGTTTCAAAATATTAGTCAATAGAGGCTTCGCCATAAATCGCCAAACGGCAGTCATAGTGTTTTTGTTTAAAAGCATATCCGCTTCAATGTTAGTGTTACGACACAAGTATTAGAGCGAGTCCAATTCCAATTTTAGAGGGGAGAAGAGGTGGAAAGCACAGTGGAAAGGAATACGACCATACGGACCATGGCATTGTGGATTCGACAGCTGATTGTCAATGTCAAAATTAAGGGATGCGTTCACGTTGTCACCTTCTTCTTAAAGCTTTGTCCACACTTGTATGACTTGTATCTTTTTACTCCATCGTATCTCCGTCGTGTAGCACGCACGCCTATAACTATAATGTCATGCATGATAATCATGATCGTTAGTGTGGACGCGAAAGATACAACACGCCATATCCGATACGTGGTTGGTGGGAACTGTCTGCACTGCGCTCAACCCACTCTCAACCAATCTAGGCAAGTACTAAGAGTTAGGCTGTGTTCCCATTATCAGTAGTAGTGGGAAAACAGCCTTAAGCAGGTATTACACTGTCCTGAATCAGGCGTCCTAACTAGTGGAGGGGAGTTGAAGCATCTCGCTCTAACGTATAGGTCGGAACCCTTCTAAGTGTCCTGAATTCAGGACAGTGTAATACCCGCTTTACTCGAACCAGTCACGATCGAGTTATAGGTAGAATATTTAAGTGAGACCGCGCGGAACGTCAAGCGGGAGGCAGGGACCCGCCGGGCCACCGCCTGCTACCCTTTGACACACACAAACCCTTCCCACTTCTGCCCCTCTTTCGTCACGGGCACAGTCTTGGTTAAACCAATTAAACGGTACACCTAAAGTCACATAATACTTTGTCGATCAATTGGGCAAACTAATTCTTCAGAGAAAAGGCGTACCTAATACACCAAATTTTTAAAATGTCCAACATTTTTTAAAACCGTCATTGGATTTTGAATCTTCTTGTTTGTACACTAGACAGTAAAGTTTGATGGACTCATTTCTCTCTGCCAGTACTTAGTTACAAATAATTTTAAGTATAGGTACGATATATTATCTCGCAAGATAATATCTATACGATTAAGCACTGAGATTGGAGCATTGTGGGTGAATTAGTCGACCCGCATAATCACACTAATTAATGTTGTTTTTTGTAAGAAGTTGCAATTTACTCAATATTCAATTATACGTGAAAACTATGGTCAACCAACTAATATGCATCGTAATGCTTATTGCATCATTGGTCACGGATTCGCAAGGTATATACATTTATATGAAGATTCAACACGAAGTATTTTTAATGTGTTGCATAGTAATGTAACCAGCAAGTTTTGCTACAGAGTCAACGCTGCGAGTAGTCGGTGGACATGAACCCCCTACGAAGTTTGGATTTTTCCACGCTTCACTGCAAAACTTGACCGGATCCCATGTATGCGGTGGCGCCGTGGTATCGGAGCAGCATGTTGTTACAGCAGCACATTGTGTTCAAGGGTACTCAAACATTTCTGATACAGTAACATTCAATATAAAGTCTCTCTATACAAAAAAGCCCCTGTTCCTATTTTTAAGCCGTCAAATTGCTAAGTATATGTCGCCAATAACAGATTTTAGAACGACAGATTGTTACGCCTGTCTGGATAAGATAACAACGAAACCCTCTCTTTTCAGTTAAAAGAGAGTTCTCACTGATATAACTTATTTTGTTACCTACATTACAGGGCTGACCCGGAATATATTAAAGTAGTAGTGGGAACGACGAATCTGGACGAGGGAGGCAGCCAGTACGGCGTTGAGGCCATACGCATCTACGCGGATTTTAATTATAGAGAGAGGGCTAATGATTTAGCTATTATAAGATTGTCCAAGCCTTTTGATTCCAAAGACATTGAAATAATACAATTGAATGGGAACAGCTTGAAAGAAGACGATAAAGTTATTTTGGCTGGTTTTGGCGCACAGCAGGTAAATAATATTGTTTTTGTTTTAGGTACTTAGCCATTTAAATAATTTGAATACATCATCATCATATGTTTAAGAGCCTAGCTCTTGTCGGTGGAGTAATCGCCATTCCATTCTGTTCTCTGTCAATTCTTTGAGCTCCTGATACGACATTACGTTGACCTTCTCTTTAGCTTGATCCATAAAAGTACGTCGCGGTCGCGGTCTTCCCCTGCGTCGCCTCCCCTCTATCTTTCTTTCCTTCAATAATAGTTTTTATGTAATTGACATGTCGTATCAGGGGCCCCAGCATATTTCCTCTTCTGTTCTCGATCGTCCTCAAAAGCATTCTTTTCTTTTAGTCCAGCTTATAACTTCCATTCAACATTCAATTTGAATACAACGTTGCAAAAAAAGGAATAATTAATATTTCCGTACCTATGTGTTATTTTTTAGGCCAACGGGGAGTCAAGTCGTTTAATGCACGTTTTAGAGCTGAGTGTGTTCAGTCAAGAAACATGCCAGTACGCCATGCGCTATACGCGAAACGTCACTGAAAATATGTTTTGTACTTTTACCAAAATCGGCGAAGGAACTTGTCATGTAAGTATCATTCATGTTTATTTCTGTAGAACTTTTTCCTACATCTAATAAGTTTCGTTGTACCTCGTGATTGAGGTTATTGAATCAGTGACCATATCTGTGGCCCATTTCACGACGCTACAATTCGTAATTTCACAGCACAAAACGCAACTTGATCTCCTCTTCGTTAAGCGGGTATTACACTGTCCTGTATTCAGGACACTTAGAAGGGTTCCGAACTATGCGTTAGAGCGAGATGCTTCAACTCCCCTCCACTAGTTAGGACGCCTGATTCATGACAGTGTAATACCCGCTTTATTTCCTTGTTATCCCGGTTGCATCCTAAAGCCCGTGCCAGACGGTTACCGACAAGTCCCCAGGACGGAGCGACCTTGGTCCGCAAAGACCGACGTTCAAAGGAAATCTTACTAAAAATAACTGTCTACCTACACGGTCCGTGCGGACCAAGGCCGCCCGGTCCCAGGGCCTGTTTGCGATGCGACCGTCTGGCACGGGCTTTAAGGAGCCCGAGGTCCAAAGGCATCGGCCTCTCTCTCACTTTCATGTAATTGAGAGAGAGGCCAATACTGTATCGCGTGATAATATTGACCGTGTAACTGACGCCAAACAGCAACGTGGGTAAACATAGGCGTCAGATCACGCGATACAGTATTGGCCTCTCTCTCAATTACATGAAAGTGAGAGAGAGGCCAATACTTTATCGCGTGATAATATTGACCGTGTAACCGATGCCATAGCCACCAATGGTCAAGCGTTTCAATGTTGCCGGTAGTAAAATGTGACTTGTTATTTCGTGAAATGATCGCTCGTAAAGTCGTACCATTTTCACATTGTTTCCTCACTTCGTTTACTTAGTTATTTATGAACTATCTAACCTAACCTAACCTAACCTAACCTACCAACCTAGAATAATTTTCGATCATGGCAATTATATGACTAACGATGTTTTTATTTATAGGGCGACTCTGGAGGTCCGTTAGTAAAGGACAACAAACTAGTCGGACTCGTTTCTTGGGGAATCCCTTGCGCTGTGGGGTTTCCCGATGTACATGTGCGGGTCGCTCCTTACATCGGTTGGATTCGAGAACAAATTAAACATTTCTAAGTTATTAACGGTACTTATACAAAAGTCTTTGTTTATTTAATTTATTCCGTATTACCTGTAATATGATCACTAGCCGTGTTATACGATACGAACACGACAGGTTATATTATACCGCCATGTTTTATGTGACTTTTAAGTGCATTCTCGACTATAAAACGTGACGGTATAACTTATACTGCAGTAAAAAAAAACTCGTGAGTGTAAAATTTAAAATATATATTATACGTACTTCATATTTATTTATTTGACTTAGTCTGATTTCTTCTGAATAACTCAATTTTCTTAAAATTTGCCTGAAACAGAAAATAATACTATTGTAGGTATTTTTTTATTGACACATGATTTTCACTAGGGCTTCCATTCCGTAATTACGTAATTACGGAATTACGTAATTACGGACAGATATTTGACTTCTAATAATTACGTAATTCAAAGGTTAAATTCCGTAATTACGGAATTATGTATTACCACTTATTTGTTTAAAATATGCCTACTATTTCAGTCTAAAAATGGAAAAAGGTTTTATGAAATTGTAAATTAACGTATTATTAAATAACATAAAAGATTATGGGATATTATTTGGAGTTAGTACCTAGGTACCTCGACACATCACTAGCGAGAATGGACAGGATTGCGTTGTAACCCTTTCGACTAGGTTACTCTGATGTCTGTGGACTAGATACAAGAAGGAGGTCCGACAGGGGCCAGGGGTGCATTATTTTACCGGGCGGGTGTTCGATGTGGTGGCTGGAATGGCGGAACAGATCAAAAACCTATTTATAATATCATATTACTATTTGGGGGTAGTGGCTATAATTGCGACCATTGCTGAACTATTGGGATCCTAAAAGTGGGTAAAGTCCTGCAAACTTAAAGAATTGCAGGATTTTGCTGAACTCGAGAAATTTAGTCTCTTCAGGGCACATGACGTGTTTGCCGAAGAAAGAGCTACGGCTGTGCATTAGGCTAGGGCAGTCAGTTAGGATGTGTGCAAGCGTCTCCTCCACTTCAATGCAGCGTCTGCACCTCCTTGTGTCACTCAATCCTAACGTGTGCATGTGCTTATTTAGTAAGCACCCTTACAAACACGCGTAGTCGGTCCCTGCTTAGCAATAGGCATCAGGGGACTCCTTTTTGTTAAAGGCCTTAAATAGCGCCTTGGAATGGTTCAGACATGGGAACTCTCTCTAGGCCTGAATGGTTTTGTAGAAACAGTAGATTTCCAGGGTTAGCTTGGTTAGATGTATGGGGATGCCGCAAAACGATTCTGGCCCGCAATGCATCCCCTTCGCGCCCGCTCGTGCAAGCTCGTCAGCTCTTTCATTTCCCGCGATACCTAGCTGCATGCCCTGGGACGGGACCCACCGTAAAATAACCTTGTTTTTCGCTCCAAGGTTATTTAATGCTTCCCGGCAATTCAAGAGCACCGCCCGGCTATACGATTGAATATAAATGATATTGTTGAGATAATTGCTTTGCCGATTGGTTGTCGCACACTCTAAGATGGCGTATACCTCTACTTGGAAACTAGAGGAGTCCTTTCCCAGATTTTCAGATGATAGCAACTGGATTGAGTGCTAGAAGTAAATTTGTGGCATACCTACTTCGAAAGGGATATCGTACCAATTCATCGATTTTAGACCAGCACAATATTCGAATCAGACTGTCCACCACACTACCATACTTGATCAATAACAACTGGTTGCCAATACAACAAATAAAACTTAAAGACGACCGTATTACTGGTAGAAGTTCCTCAAGCTGGACTGACCATATACGTTCAGCTCTTTGTTCTGAAAATTACACGTGGATGCTGCGATTTATTTAAATAATGGTGTTAAAAATCGTTTCCCTTAATTATAATTAATAATTATAACAAATACAAATTATTTAGAGATTTTTAATTTGAACTCCGGGTCAGTTACGTAATTACGTAATTCAAAGTTCTAATTACGAAATCAATTACGTAATTGACAAATCCGTAATTTTGGAAGCCCTAATTTTCACACCTTGACATGAAATAGGACGTTCGAGTGAGGTAGGAACATAAGCACATTTCTTACGGATTGCAGCTTCCCTATTGGTTTGTATTTCTTGGCTCGGTGATTACGCACCGTGTCATGTTCAAACGGTTAATTAAATTGGTCCACTACTGCTAGTGGTCCACACCTCACCGAATCGTGCAGGTCAAAAGTAGGAGGAAGTGCTTATAGTTAAGGATAACAACTAATACCAAGCAATCTGTTACTTTACTATCGCATTGTAAGTTGAGTTGAGGGAGGCTATAGTATAGTTAAAAAGGTGGCGTGTTAGCCGGTGGATTAGGCCATCTCGTCTGATGGGAACAGAGTGCATCGTGTAGTTATACGATATGAAAACGCTACCCTATCTGTATGCGCTCCCTGTCGAACCAATAACGCTAAGTAGTTGCGGTGTGTCTTGCCCACATTTTGCAGTTCCACATGTAGCGATCATTAATTAAACTACAAAATATTCCTAACATTATAGTGCGTTGCGTAGCGTAGTAGCAAGTATACCGTGTATGGACGTGTCTCCCTCGCGACATCCACTAGGACGGCTAGGGCGGGGCGGCCGTGCGCGCACTGGAACGGCGTGCGGCAATGCGATAACGCCTCGACCAATTCAGAGCACTCGCGCACTGACAGTGAGTCACCGAACATTATCGCGTACCTGCAAGCCTGGATCAGAAAATTGTTCCGGGAATAGGCTGGTTGGAGAAAATAGCAGTAGAAAGCAAGAGTGAATTAAGCATAGGGCTAACCGACAACGCGTAAGGGCATGCTGGTACGACTGGTAGTTGAACAAAGAAGCAAATCAAGCCACCAAAATATCTGTTCCATTAGCCCACCGCACATTCCGGCCAAAACCCGTGTCGGGAAGGGAAGCCGTCTCTAGAGTTGAGACCGTGTCTTGGCAAGCGCAGTGTGGGGTGTGGGATATTCGCCGGCCAGGTGGCGAGTCGACATGTAAGAGGGTGGGAGGCGACTGGATGCGTAAAGCAGTGGACCGCGCTTTATGGTGGGCCTTGGGGAGACCTATATTCAGCAGTGGACTGCAGTTGACTGATGATGTGT
Organism: Cenopis cana; assembly: GCA_951800055.1. Lineage (NCBI taxonomy): Eukaryota > Metazoa > Arthropoda > Insecta > Lepidoptera > Tortricidae > Cenopis > Cenopis cana. Next base: position 11,746,648 of record OX637473.1, read on the forward strand.
CGGGAAACTGCTAGTTTCCTGGTACTTGTGCTTTTTAGCGCTCTATGATTCATTATTTTACTTTCTACCTGAAGTAACATGCCAAATAGCTGAAGTAGCAAATGAGTATTCTAGAACCCCTTAGCAGTGCTAATTGATAGCGAATCCATATTCATTACTTACATGCCATGTAATGGTACTTGGTACTAATATGCAGAACATAACATGGACCCGGCGAGGCTATAGCAAGAGCAATAATTACTTAATCTTAGGATGAGCGTGTACCAGAGAAAAAAGGTATTTCCAAACATTTGATAGCTAAAGCTGTCCTAGCATGCGAGGTGTAAGCAACAAGAATACAGCGCAAATTTAGCAAAAAAAAATGTTGGGTATGAAAATTACGTGAAATGAAACTTACCTCACCAAAAACTAAATCCATGATGGATTTAGGATGTAAAGAAACGCATCCACCTTGTTCCTTAATAATGTTGATTTCCTCTTTGATTAAGCTTTTCACTGCTTTCAGGACAACGTCGACCTGTAATAGGAAATGTATACCAACATACATAACACTATTATGTATAAGTATTAGGAGACTAGTTTTGGTCTCTGTCTTTGTACTTCTAGTACCGTTATCAGAGCGGTTTCAGTGCGTTTTTCTGTGCGCATACCTATAAGCGCGTCAACGCTCGTACCTGGCAAAATGCCTACACATACGCTTCCAAAAATGAATTTATACGCACGTATAAATCGCTGATCTGAAACTGCCCTTAGTCACTACAGGCGTAGTAATAATTATCGCACACCCATAGAAACTTCTACACTCCCAATTTCACGTCGTCCATTCCCGGATCCCAATTACCAAGCTTTCTGCATTGCATAAGTATCAAAATTTATAATATTTTTTATTTAATATATTTAATAATTTATTTCAGGCATCTGGGGCCCATAACACATATACCTTAAAAACATACATATTGTTTTATTCTTTTTAATTAAACTATTTCACGTTGAGACGATAATGTTCAGCTGTGAATACGTGAAAAGGTACCTAACAGGGCGGACAGAGTTACTTTCACATTTATAAGTAGTAGGTATTAGTACGGACGGAATAAGGACGGATGTATAGCTTAGGTACTCCTGAGCTGAATAATAACTTTACCTGCCTCTGGTGTTTGCCAAGTATGGCCTCAGGTATCGCGGTAATCATCACTTCAGTGTCACTAGCGATGCACCACAGGAGACCAAGCCTTTCAAACTTATCCCGGTAGTTGTGCAAGTATAGGATCTCGTCTCTGTTGAGTTTCAGTGAAACCCCGTCCACTGATACGCTTTTCCATTGGTCATGGGTAATATACTCTGTGTATGCATAATAAAGAATTTCTTGTAAACCAAAAAATCGTCTAGGTATATGCTTATTGGCGATAAAATGAAAATACCGTATATATAGAAGGATCTAAATAAGCCTGTCTCCGGAAAAATCTTCAGTTGCAATTGGCTTATGCTTGGAGTAAGATTATTGTTACACGCTCAGTCTGGCGACAGTTCAGTCCATCAGTCTGGACTGAACTGACGCCAGACTGAGCGTGTAACCCTGCGGACTGGCACCACCAGCTCTCTAATTCTCCCGTCATTCTGGAGCAGCCAGACTGATGGACTGAACTGACGCCAGACTGAGCGTGTAACCGCACTCTAGAGTAAAATAATAATTCAGTTTAATTCAACTACATACGACAATTAATATTATTAAAAAGTAATAAATATTACATTAGTAATTCTAATTAACATTACACCCTATATTTGTCACTACCGGGTGTCGAACCCTGGACCACTAGCTGCTCAGGGACATTACCAACTACTAGGTTACAGTGGTCGTTAATTGTTCGCTTACTGACCTGATAAGTTTTGCTCCAGTCTAATCCTTTCATGTACCGCATGCTGGTCCAACAGGACCAAACAATCATGTGCTTCGTTAGAATCTCCATTCATAATTGTTGCAATAAATTTATTGTCCACTTGACCTAGGACCTAAGTAGAAGTAAATTGAATAAGTGAATTAAATATTTAACTTTAGGTATAAGTTTACATTTAAATAAACTCCTACTTTCATAAAAATATTGTTGTCTAACCTTAGGCTGGTTTTCCACTAGAGCTATGCTACGCTACGTTTCCATACATTTGACACATAGCTCCAGCTTGAGCTACGTGTCAAATGTATGGAAACGTAGCATAGCATAGCTCTAGTGGAAAACCAGCCTTAGTCTACTGGACAGATTTATTCTGTAATAAAAAGGCATACCTTAGCGTGTTTTAAAGATCTGGCATTAAATGTAAGGCGAGCATTGTCTTTATTCATTTTGATATCTACTCTTTGAACATCTCTAGTAGTAGTGTCTTTAACGTTTTGAATTCTAGGTTCATAAATTTCTGTATGTATCTGGACATTTTGTGCAAAATTATTGTATACGGTCTGAAAAAGTAAGTTGTTATAAGCAACAGCAATATAAACATGCGTAGTTACATAAATAGTAGGCTTTGAACTCACTTCTTCAAAATAATCCTCGACTAATTCATAGTCACAAACGTTCTTTAAATTGCAATTTTCAAAAATCGGTGACATTCCTAGAACACAGGATCAAGTTAAGTTATCGTCTCCATGCACGCACTATATGTAATATCTTATATGTTTTATTACCTTTAGGAACATATCGGCGCCTGTTCTTCAAATTAAACTCATTTGGTTTTAAAATGTTAAGGTCCAAGTCACAATCTTCTATTTTAGGTAAATAGATATTTGGGAAATCATGATCTTCAAGATTTCTGCAAATGTGAGTTGCATCTGGTTCGAAACACTTTTCTGTTTGAATCGCGTTAGGGATATTACTTTCAATATCATTGGTTAAATCAAAAATAAAAGCGTTTTCTATAGTTTCTACATAATCTCGTTCTCCATGGCAGTTCATAATAGCCTCACACATTTTAAGTGGATCAAAGTAATTTGATCCAGTCTTTGAAAATTGAGAATTAGAAATGAATACGACGTTGACATTAGGGTTTTCAAGTGTAACTACTGTTTCATTATGTGTTTTTTTAGCACAGGGTTCACTATAAGAATTTACATTTCCTGTCAGATTCAAATCTATATCTTGATTACCAGTCGTTTCAATAATACGCGTTTTGGATGAAATTTTCTTAACGTTTCTACTTTCAAGTTCCGATTCTGGTTCTGATTCTGCAATAGTATAAGTACTGCCAACACATGCGTTGTCATTGTTGCTTAATAATATGACTTCAGCTTCATTTGCTTCAGTGTTCCGCTTCTCGTTCATTTGTGATTCAGTTTTAGTGAAGTGTATAGAATATGAGGATGTGTCCGTGACTTGTCTGGCTTTTATTTTATTATCATGGAGCCTTTTAGTGACCCTTTCCTTTTTATTTAAATTTCTCTCCTCAACCGGCGATGCTAAATTATCTCGTGAAATATTGCTAATAAATTTGCCTTTTTTATCTTTTTCTACTAAGTCAACTTGTTGTCGAGGGATTAATATATCTTTCAAGTATCCATGACTTTCATATGTTGGTCCCGGGATATTCGTGTCATGTTCGTCAGTAAAACGCAAATAGTTTGGGTCGGGCTGCACCTGAACAAATTTATCAAGAGTAATATTTTTTGCGAAATAATTTTTCTTCATTATTTTCGTTATAGGACAAAGAAGGTCATTCGATTTAATAACATCTTTTATGTTTTTATCATTTTTATTTACCGTTTTAACATTATGTAGTTTAGGCACATATTCGTGGATAATAATTTCTTTGATTTTTTTGCGAACGGATATGTTTTTGTTGTTTGTCAAAATATTGCTGTATTGGATTGTTTCGTTGGTGAATATCTTGCACTTTCTTTTTTTCTTAATTCCTAGCAAATCATCAACTTTTTTTGCTAAAATATTACATCTTTTATGTACTTCGTCGGTTTCTTTTTCAAATTTACATAATACTGGTTGTTTATTTGTATTGTTATATTTATTTTCTGGGACCTTGTTCGTTACTTGCAGACGTTTCTCATTTATAGGGAGTTTTCTTTGGTGGTTTGAACTTGTTAACCTTTTGGTCTTCATTGGTTTGCTCTTTGGTACTTGGAAGGATGCCAGAGATTCATTATTAACACAGTGTTTACTGGTCACTGTGTGATCTTTAGAATTAACTAGATCTTTCATTTCACATATTTTTTCTTGATTAATATCTTCTATGAGGTTCAATCTACTTTTTGCTGAATGGCGCTTATTCTTAACTCTTCTCATTATTTTCCCTGGAGATTTAAGATATATTTGACATAAATATTACACATATATGGTATTTATTTTTACAGAGATTAAAATTACCTTTTACGCCATTACGTAAATTAGAACCATTCAATTTCTTTTGTTGGGTGCCCAACACTTTTTGAATAATTTGCTTTACTTTATTCCTAGTATCTGCCTCACGTGCTTTCTTATTTTCTGGTGTTTTAACTGGTTCCTTAGTAGTTTTCACTTTTACTATTTGTATATCACCCATGTAAAATTTCACAAGTTTTTCTAGTAGTTTATTTATGTGAATAACGTTTTTGAATTCCAGTATTGATTGTTTAGGGTTAGATATAATATCATAATCATTTTTGGGACATTTGATAAATATAAAATAATCAGGCAGTTTATTACTAGTTGTAGCTATTTCCTCTTCTTTGTTGTAATTCTGCGAAATTAAGTACAACATCTTAATAATTGTAATAAGTAAACAAAATAAAATAATTGCTTAAACCTAAAATCACCGATTAAATTACCTTGGTCTTAATATTGTTTCTTTCAGGTGCACCTTTGGCAAGATTTCCATTGACAATCTTGTGCAAATTGGAGTTTTCAATAAACCTTCCATTTACAAAAATCCACTGGTATCCTTTAGTATCTTCAGTAGTATTTGGGATAAACCCAGTAACTTTATATAGATTCTTTTCTACTTGAAATTCTTGTAAATTTACAGTGTTAATACTTAATACTGATGATAATGTCTGAATTACGTCTCTGTTTTTATGAACTTTGAAGGCAATTTCGTTTCCTGAATTATCTCTTAAACTGAAGGAAGCATTACAGTGTACCAGAGATATCTGTTCTAAAAATGTTTTAGTATTTTGTAGCTCTTGCAATACGTTTACAGCCTTTTTCTGAATGGTAAGGTTATAAAGAAAACCTTTTATTTCAACCTGTAATTTAAATTAAGCAGGAATATTCAAGCTAAACAAAGAGACTTAACATAGGTTATACAAATTAAAAAACCTATTTTAACTAAAAATATGTTTTATCCCATTCTTACCATCAGAAATATCAGTGACAGGTAAACCCAAACAATTTTTAGCAGCATTTAGCTAAAATCTAAAATAGGTTTGATGAATGTTTATGAATATTACTAATTACTATTTTATAATTTCTTTAATACTTACTGTAGTTCCGACTGAAGGTCTTTCTGTTACAATAGAACAAGCTTCTTCTTTGCCATTACAAAATTGTTTCATCCATGTTTCCATATTATTTTTACATTTCGAAATTATTCTAACACTCTGTGAGACCTCAATCAAGTTTGCCAGTGATTGGCCACAGTTACCATACATTTGAATAGATTCAGATGTAGTTGAATGATCATATTTGCTTGTAGTGTATCTCTGCCCTAGTATTTTAAAATCATCTTTTGTCACACCATGTCCATTATCAACAACTTGTATGTAACCTTCTTTTATATTAACTCTTATGGCGATAGAAGTTGATTTAGCATCCAATGCATTATATACCTAAACAACATTTGTGATAAATTTTTAAGTAGCTCACATTATTTACAAGAAGATACGAGAAAAGAAATCAATTTTGATACAAACCAATTCTTCGATAGCAGCTTTGAAACTTCTAATCTGAGCTGAAGCACGAAATTTTGACTGGACTTCAAAGGGAAGTTTTCTTAAAGCCATCTTATATTTTGTATCTTACTCAGAGGCGGATTAAATGTCAAGAGCGCCCTAGGCACGCAACTCATCGGCGTCCTCTAGCAGGATTAGCTTATTATTCAAACATTTCGCGAGGGTGCGCTTTATAGTCTTGCGCCCTAGGCATATGCCTTACGGATTGACTTAGGGATAATCCGCCTGCAACTTTACAATAACCTATTTAGTTATTTTGCAAAACACTAATTGAATTACAAACCAACGCGCCCAATCGCCATCGCCAAATTCGCCAATATGACAGTGTATGAAAGGTACTTTGTGAATGTGACACTGACAAAAAGATTGAGGCGTTAATGCGGTACTTGGTTGAACTAAAAACCGATAAAGTACCGATAATATGCAGTGGGCTGGAATTTCAAAATTGCTTCATTAAATTTTCGTTTTTTTTCACACACGTATCAAAAACAAAGGTAAATACATAAATATCATGTTAGACCCGATTGAATCTTGAATCTTTTATTTGAATCACGTATCAGAAAACTCGGTAAAGTACCATTGAGCCGTCCTCTCCCGGCGAAAAAAATATACAATGCCATTCTTTTGTTATCTGCCCTGGGATGCCAGGGACTGGTAGACGACGGGTAACACCGGCCAAGTGCGTGGCGTGTCGCACATTTAGGGGTAAACCAACCACAAAATTAAATTGGTTTTAATAAAAAAATAAGGAAATTTTAATGAAAAAATATGATTGAGGTTGAGACTAAGATCGGTTGACCTGACCAAGTGAAACGAAGGGCTCTGCTTCAGCTTCGACAAAAATGCTTTCGTATGTCCGGCGGATTTCCGGTTATTCTCCTTCTCTTTTGGGAGCAGGTTAAAAATTATAAGATTTTTTTAGTCGAGTCAGTTTTTGGAAATTTTTAAAACCAATTTTTTATCAATGATTTCGTATGTTTATGAAGCTGGATTTCGATTTGTTCTCTTCTACAGGTCGCATTTCTACACATAAAATTGTTTGCCGAGTAAATTATAGTAAATTAAAAAAATGGTATGTTCTTCTCTTGTTTGTATTTTTCAACCGGTTTTCGCGAAATTTTGTGAGCAGGTTCGGTAACGCTATATAAATTTTTTCGTCGAGTCTGGATTGGCCTGGTCTGGTTTTGGTAGTTTTTTCTAACAATTTAAATAATTTTTTTATCAATCACACCGTATGTTACAGCGGCCGGATTTCGTTTTGTTCCTCTCGACCAGTCGCATTTCTCAACCGATTCTCGTGAAATTTTGTGAGCGATCGAGTGTAACTTTTTTTGTCGAGTCAACTTTTAGAAATTTTAAAAAACAAAACACACTCATGAGGTCTACAGCTCACAGAGCCACTACAATAGTTATTATTTATTGCCATTATCTTTACTAAATGTTTAACAATTTATTATTTATTTAATTTAATCATTTATTTCAGGTATCTGTGGCCCATAATACAAATACCTTAAATTTAATTTTTTCAAATACCTTAAAGACTAACATACTTATTATATCATTATATTTCCTAAAACTAAATAGTAGTAGTATCACGTTGGGACGACGATGCGAGGCGCTTACTCTGGGTGTCGAATGTCGAATAACTGGCCGTGAAACCGCCGAAAAACGACACCTTTCGGCCAGAACTCCTCCTTCATGAAGGTCGACAGCTTGTAGGTTGGCACCCTGTTGGTACAATAATGTCCCCAAGTGGTTAGTAAACAGTAATCTAAATATTACTCCTATTAGTATATTTTGATTTCAGATACAAATTGTCAAAGCCTAATCCCAACAAGGTCTAGGTCTAGTTTCTCCATTACGTTGAAAGGTGGTTGAAGTCGATTTTGCAAAAACTAACCTACGGCAATGACACTGCACTTTTTGCATCGAACTGGTCGAATTAAAGAAAGTCTAGTCTTTTATATCGCATGAGTACTGCTAAATTTTGTTTTGGATTTTGGTGACTTCTGTCCATGATCTTTTCTATTGAGATTTAATTTTAATGAAGTGTTTACATAACTGATACTAAGATAACTGCTAGCATATGGACAGTTAATACTCGAGTTATCTAATTTCGTCAGAGAGAGTCAACATTCACAATATCAGTCATAACAATGTAGATAGCAATTAGTCTAGTAAACAGCCTTACTTTATCTTCAACCTTACATGTGATAATTGAGACGATGAAGTACCCAAGTCTGTTCATGTATTTATGGAATCCCGCAAAATTAAGACCTGTAAATGTTAAAAATGCAATGGTGCACTTCTTTCGAGATCAGTTTGAATATCAAAGCGTGCTCTCTAGAGAGTAAGTTTTGTTCTACCTATTTTCATGCGCCTTATCACAAGCGTAATGTAATGGGACTACCATCCTGTGCCTCTATTGTTCAGAGCAATTTATCCGTAAAGTGATTACATATTACTTATGCACATTATTTATGTCTTCTGTTTTACAGGCAGCGTTACGTCGGTATAAAGAGTTTGGGTGATATTTACGGGGGTTCCCACCCATCATTATAGCAAACAAAAAAGCTGAATTAATATGTATGAATATGTTTTGATAATACCGCTCAGGATTTCATATCATTATAGGACTCCACTGGACCGGACTGAGTCTGAGTCCACATAGAAATAAAGAGTCTTCTGGAATTTATTAATGAAATAAAATGCTTCTTTAAAAACTCTTCTATTTATTTACAACGTTACATCTGTACTCGTTCGGCATATCTTTCATACCGCGACATACATGCGTCAACTCATTCGCCATTCCAAAATAATTAAAACCTTAACGTGAGCCGCCATATTGTAAAACGTATCGCAATGACGATCCGGCTAATCGTTAACTCGCCGTATTACAAACCGGCTCTGTTTTGTAAAACGAATAAGCGTAATGTAAAACGGCGGAATATATGACCCGGCTGCGACATATTTACCAAGTTTCATCATAATCCGTTCAGTCGTTTTTGCGTAATTGGGTAGGTAATAAACATCCAAACATCAGACTTTCGCATTGATAATATAAGTAAAATAGGATTTTTATTAACGATTTGTTGTTTTATTTTCATCTACATATAATGCTCATGCACTCTCTCCGTTTCATGATTTTAACGTGTAGTGAGTAGTTTTATTATTATTAAATAGAATTATATGTACTTCAACCTTTTTAGGGTTCCGTAAGTACCCAAAGGGTAAAACGGGACCCTATTACTAAGACTCCTCTCATGAACCGTGATAGTTAGACAGTTGAAATTTTCACAGATGATGTACTTCTGTAGTCAATATAACAACAAATACTAAAAAACAGAATAAAATAAATATTAACTTCCCATTGAATTATGAACTTGAAAATTGGTGACAATGTTTATAATTTATAATTATTTCAATACTATTTATATAATGAGACATCAGACTTATCTTTGAAATATCCTTATTTTTCCTATTAAAACTAACTTATTTTTGTGGTTGGTCCGAATCCCTAAATGTGTGAAGTCAGACACGCACTTGGCGGGTTTTTTTACGGATAACACATTTTTTTTGGTTATATGACAAAATAAACTAACAAAAAAAACCGTAAAATAATCGTGTTAGAACATCTCTAGTGGTACTCGACAGTTGGCAGGCATGGCATGGCCGTCAGTGTCACTGATTGACATTGACATTTGACATATCGCGTGTTGGCTCCTTTAGTGAGTATTATATTCTTTGGCAGTGGCCGGCCGAGTGAAATCAGAATAAGTGTAACCTAAAATCACAAATTATTACACAAAATGGAATTAAACGAAAGGATTTTACATTACTTAGAGAAGAGTGATAAAGTTGACACTTTAAAGTTAGCCAGTGAGTTTGATGAGGATCACCAGAAAATTGTGGGTGCAGTGAAAAGCTTGGAGGCCTTAGAGATGGTCATCTCTGAAGCGACTAAAAATACGAAATGGGAGCTAACTGAAGAAGGGCAGCTTGTGGCTGACAAAGGAAGCCACGAAGCAGTTTTATACAGAAGCGTGCCTGAAAATGGCATATCACAAGCAGAGTTGATGAAGGTATTTTGATAATATGGTTACCTACTTCAAACATTGATAAGGAATTGTCTTGTGCATTCTGATTTATACCTATTTAAAAAATATTTTTATAGGTAATATGTTCATCAAATATTGGTAATTTTAATTTGTTATGACATTATAAAATTACTTTTTCTTACTTTGTGTTGTAAAAATAACATAAAAAGCAAATTCCAAGCAATATCGTAAAAAATATTCCTGTCAAGATTAGGAATAAAACAAGTTTTCTATTATTATGGGATAAAATTTTGTAAATTCCCATAACAGCTTTGGTAGATAGTTGGCTAAGCTAAAATATTAAATAGTTGATATCAGACATATAAACCTAGAGGTGGTACAGTTCAATCAATTCAATCATGTAATATGTTGATGTGCTAGGCAATTAACAAACAACAAATTTAGAAATAAAGGAAATATTTAAAAATTTAGGCACCAAGCAGGATTTGAACCTGCAACCTCCTTGCACTTGCGGCCAGTCACTAGCCATTTGAGCTAAAGGTGCAACTACCATCCGGCCCCAAATTCTTCAACTGTTCCTTCATTTATACAAATGCCTTAAGGGAGGCGTACAGCAACATCTACCAGAAGACTCGGGCTTCATTAACGGCACTAATGTTTCAAATCATGTTGAAAAATCGTCAGTTACAATGCACCATCCCATACAAAATTAATTGACAATCAAATATAGAAATAAACATAAGTTTTAGTAACTTAGACAACATCAAAAGTATGCCCATGTTGGCTTTTATATTGAAGTCTATTCTGTTATGTTAATATAAGAAAATTAAGGTAAAACAAACAAAATATGTGAAGTTACCTTCTGACTAAATATGGGGAATATAATAGATAACAGCTTCAGTTTTGCCTTTTAGTTTTGTAATGGATGTTATATAAAAATCATGTTTATTAACAGACAGTACCAAATGCTAAAGTCGGCTTCAGCAAAGCAATGTCATCAGGCTGGATACTCATCGACAAATCCGGAGGCGCACCCATAGTGAAGCGTAAAGTCGACACTATCTCTGATATTGTGCAAGACCACTTAAATGAGATAAAAAAAGGCCTAGACACACTACCCGATAATGTTCGGAATGATTACAAGAAACGCAAACTGCTACAAGAGATCACCATTAAAAGCTTCCTTCTCTCTAAAGGCCCACAGTTCGCCACAAGTATTAAGAAGCTAGAAACGGATTTGACTAGTGAAATGCTTTTGACAGGCTCATGGAAGACTTTGGAATTCAAACCATACAACTTTGATGCATTGGGTAAGATACTGTTCCATGTATGTTAAATGTATTTTGTTTAGTACAGTTTTTATATGTACTATACTTAGGTAAATTTATTGTTGTGACCTAGTTTTACCATTGCTCTTAATCTGTTCAGTAACTAAATGCCTTAGTCCATTTGTCTGCTTTCTAAACCGAACACAGACAGACAAAGACGTTCGAAATCCTTTTTGGACATAGCCTCAAACTCCTCAAAGTGACACCCACACAATTTCCGCATCGGGTGCCACCCATGCTACCAACGCTACTGTCTGCAGCAGTTGGACACAGAAAAGATTTATCAATATATACATCCGACACTGTTGGACCAAATTCCGTCAAATGAATGCAAGCAAAAATCTACCTTGGAGTCAGAGCTCTGAGTCTTTTTTGCTTGCGTTTTTTTAACAGAATTTGGCTTTAGAGTTTCGTATGAACTATATAAATACACGCACCGGCAGAAAATTTGTCTCAAAAACTTTTCGTGATTTAAAAACTATAAATTAAATAATGTTTAATATTTAAAAATGCATTTTTCTAATTTAGGCCAAATTTTCTGCCGGTGAGTATATTTGTGGACAATCTTACACAAATCAATAATCCCAAACTAAGCAAAGCTTGTACTATGGGTACTAAGCGACGATATACTTATATAGATAAATAGATACTAAAATACATAGAAAACATCCAAGACCCAAGAACAAATATTCGTGCTCACCACACAAATAAATGCCCCGGCCGGGATTCGAACCCGGGACCTCCATCTTCGTAGGCAGGGTCACTACCAAATAAGCTAAAGCGGCCGTCATACATTTGTCGATTTTTAGGTCAACCTCCAGAATGTGGGCACCTCCACCCGCTCCTGAAAGTCCGCTCCGAGTTCCGCGAGATCTTCTTAGAGATGGGTTTCACAGAGATGCCTACTGACAAGTACGTGGAGAGCTCGTTCTGGAACTTCGACGCGCTGTTCCAGCCGCAGCAGCACCCGGCACGCGATGCGCACGACACCTTCTTTGTGTCCTCGCCGGCGACTAGTACTAAGTTCCCGGAGGAGTACTTGGAAAGGGTTAAGAAGGTTCATAGTGAAGGGGGCTATGGCTCACAGGTGAGTGTGCTACAGGTATATTTTTTACGCCTGATCTAATTAAATTAAAAAAGCGGCCAAGTGCGTGTGGGACACCGCACATTTAGGGTTCCGAACCAACCGTAAAATTAAGTTTAATACAAAGAATAATGAAATTTCAATGAAAAAAATTTGATTTATTAACATATTACCTAGTATGTAAAATATACGTAATAATAAGCATTACCACCAAATTTCAAGTTTATGGGTTAATGGGAAGGAAAAAAATCTTCGGAACAAAATTTTATAAAAAAAGCTGACTTTGGTGGCTATTCTTTTGTTTTACAATATTTATAAAAACAAAAAATATGTTATTTATCTACTCAATAAGCTCTAAACAACGATAGTCGCCTTCGATGGGATCAGGTCAAAAGTTTATTTCGCGCCCCCTTTAGATGAGAGCCCCCCTTAAAAACAAATAAAAATAAATTTTGCCTATTTGTATGACTTTGGGTCAACAAGCTGTACTGTGAAAATTTGAAGACTGTAGCCTGTAGCTCCAACCGTTTGGCTATAAAACCTGTGTGACAGACGACGGACGGACGCGTGAGTGACAGCAATAGGGTTCCGTTTGGACCCTTGGGGTACGGAACCCTAAACACCACCAACTTTATACTGATAGACGTTGTTCGGCTAGGGTTACCGCTACGACTGGAAACTGGAGGAGGCTCAGAAGAACCTGCTGCGCACGCACACGACGGCCGTCAGCGCGCGCATGCTCTACCAGCTCGCGCAGCAGGAGGACTTCACTCCACAGAAGTACTTCAGTATCGATAAGGTAACTATCGGTAATAATCGAGTCATAAACACTTGAAAAAAAAACCGGCCAAGTGCCAGTCAGATTTCACACATTTAGGGTTCCGAACGAACCTCCAAAAATGTGTTTTATCAATATATTAGTACTTATTGGTAAAATATACGTAATTATAAACATGATCACCAAATTTTAAGTTCGTGAAAGGGAAGTTGAAAAATTCTGCGGAACAAAATTTCGTGGCAGACGACGGACGGACGGTCGTATGAGTGACAACAATACGGTTCCGTATGGACCCTTCGGGTACGGAACCCTAAAAACAAAATTCGTCCCTCCCGTGGCCAGCATGTAAGGTATGCTTTTAGTACGTGGATTTAAAGAAACGGATACACCGTTTATGCGGGTTACTGGACCAATCCGAAATTAAGCCCTTAACTTTTGATATGTCCATAAGACGCGAACCTAAATCTGTTTATGACCCTCAGAAGGAAAATCTACGATGATTGTTGGGGTTGTCCTTAATCAAAGTGAGGCCTCAAATTTGAGTTTACGAAACATTGCAGTGTCACAGGAATTTTACTTTGAACTAACACACACTTGGGTCATAAACACTTTAAAAAACAAAAGTCGTCCCTCCTGTGGTCAATAGTTAACGGCTTATGAGCATGTAAGTTATGATTTTATTACATGGATTTATATTACCACAGGAAAGACGCGAACCTAAATCTGTTTATGACCCACTTAGACATTTGCTTCAAAGATCGAATATTGATTAGATATCTAAAACTTCTAAAACAACACATTTTATCTTCAATAGTTTTTAAATCTGAATGATGACGTTAGTTGTAGTACTTGATTGCCCAAGGGCCTGTACTCCGAAATTCGAACTTCGTATAGTGCCGTCCCTTTCACTCATATAGTGTATACCACGAGAGTGAAAGGGACGGCACGATACGAAGTTCGGATTTCGAATCTTTGCTCTGGGTTTACCAAGGCAGCGAAAATAATTTCAATAATTGTCAGGTGTTCCGTAACGAGACGTTGGACGCGACGCACCTGGCGGAGTTCCACCAAGTGGAGGGCGTGGTGGCGGACCGCGGGCTGGGGCTGGCCGACCTGCTGGGCGTGCTGGAGGCTTTCTTCCGCCGGCTCGGCTTCCACCGCTTGCAGTTCAAGCCTGCTTACAACCCGTACACCGAGCCCAGCATGGAGGTCTTCGCCTTCCATGAGGGTGAGTCGTCTATTCCCAAGAGGCGGTGGATTTATTGGGCGCGATGGACGCCTTCTTCCGCCAGCTTGGCTTACTCCGCCTGCAGTTCAAGCCCGCCTACACCCCGTACACCGAGCCCAGCATGGAGGTCTTCGCCTTCCATGAGGGTGAGTCGTCTATTCCCAAGAGGCGGTGGATTTATTGGGCGCGATGGACGCCTTCTTCCGCCAGCTTGGCTTACTCCGCCTGCAGTTCAAGCCCGCCTACACCCCGTACACCGAGCCCAGCATGGAGGTCTTCGCCTTCCATGAGGGTGAGTCGTCTATTCCCAAGAGGCGGTGGATTTATTGGGCGCGATGGACGCCTTCTTCCGCCAGCTTGGCTTACTCCGCCTGCAGTTCAAGCCCGCCTACACCCCGTACACCGAGCCCAGCATGGAGGTCTTCGCCTTCCATGAGGGTGAGTCGTCTATTCCCAAGAGGCGGTGGATTTATTGGGCGCGATGGACGCCTTCTTCCGCCAGCTTGGCTTACTCCGCCTGCAGTTCAAGCCCGCCTACACCCCGTACACCGAGCCCAGCATGGAGGTCTTCGCCTTCCATGAGGGTGAGTCGTCTTTTCCCCAGAGGTGGTGGATTTATTGGAAGCGATGGAGGCCTTCTTTTGCCAGCTGGGCTTACTCCGCCTGCAGTTCAAGCCCGCCTACACCCCGTACACCGAGTCCAGCATGGAGGTCTTCGCCTTCCATGAAAAGGTGAGTCGTCTATTCCCAAGAGGCGGTGGATTTATTGGGCGCGATGGACGCCTTCTTCCGCCAGCTTGGCTTACTCCGCCTGCAGTTCAAGCCCGCCTACACCCCGTACACCGAGCCCAGCATGGAGGTCTTCGCCTTCCATGAGGGTGAGTCGTCTATTCCCAAGAGGCGGTGGATTTATTGGGCGCGATGGACGCCTTCTTCCGCCAGCTTGGCTTACTCCGCCTGCAGTTCAAGCCCGCCTACACCCCGTACACCGAGCCCAGCATGGAGGTCTTCGCCTTCCATGAGGGTGAGTCGTCTTTTCCCCAGAGGTGGTGGATTTATTGGAAGCGATGGAGGCCTTCTTTTGCCAGCTGGGCTTACTCCGCCTGCAGTTCAAGCCCGCCTACACCCCGTACACCGAGTCCAGCATGGAGGTCTTCGCCTTCCATGAAAAGGTGAGTCGTCTATTCCCAAGAGGCGGTGGAGTCTTCCCTCTATTCCCAAGAAATGGCGGACGGAGCTGGGCTGGCCGATTTATTGGCCGCGATGGAAGAGTCTTTGACCAGTGTGTGTTGCCAGTGATGACATATGGTACGGAAACGTGGTCGTTCACCATGGGCCTCATAAGAAGGCTCAAAGTCACTCAAAGGGCAATGGAGAGGGCTATGCTGGGAGTTTCTCTGCGTAATCGCATCAGAAATGAGGCCAGCCGTAGCAGAACCAAAGTAACCGATACCTATAATAGCCTTTCGTATCGCTAAACTTAAGGCGCAGGGTAGGGCAAGGCCTTCCCCATACAAACTTTGTGCACGTTTTATTCGTCGGTTTTGGCACTAACAAATATATTTTTTTTTTTGGTTGTAAATATTAGATATGCGAAGATCGTGATGTGAAAATTTATAATTAAAAAAAAATCCAAATTAAAAAAATATATAATAAAAAATTTACATCACGAAATAGCTATCAGAAAAATAAGCATACTGACCAAAAATCACAACTTTAATGCAAACACAAACGAAGTAAATCTTGCACAAAGTTTGTATGGAGAGAGCTTGCCCTACCCCTCCTCTTAAGTGGCAGTGGGCGGGGCACATTGCGCGTAGAACCGATGGCCGTTGAGGCCGAAAGGTTCTCGAGTGGCGACCACGGATCGGAAGGCGCAGCGTGGGTAGACCCCCCGGAAGGGGGACTGATGATCTGGTAAAGGTCGCGGGAGTCCGGCAGGACAGGTCATTGTGGCAGTCTTTGGGGGAGGCCTATGTCCAGCAGTGGACGTCTTGCGGCTGATATGATGATGATGATGGACGCCTTATTCGGCCAGCTTGGCTTACTCCGCCTGCAGTTTAAACCCGTCTACAACTCGTACACCAACACACCAAGTGATTGGGCGCGATTTGCTATTTAGCTGCGAACGAGACAAAGAACAAATTAGACAAGCATATTTTAAATTTAGCTCAACAGTTATATATATTTAAAGGCTTTAATTTTATACAGGCTTCATCAGTTGTTTTAACTGCCTGCCTGATAAATAAATAATAATAATAATAAAAACGAAACTATTGCGAAAACATACAGTGCCGTAATAATGATATTAGTTGTTGTTATCGTCACGTAAAATCTTGTCACCAGGTCTCGGGAAGTGGATCGAAATCGGCAATTCGGGCTTGTTCCGGCCGGAGTTGCTGCTGCCGATGGGCTTGCCCGAGGACGTGAACGTGATCGCGTGGGGGCTGTCACTGGAGCGGCCCACCATGATCAAGTACGGGCTCAACAACATACGCGACCTGGTCGGCCCGAAAGTTGACCTGCAGATGGTCCACGACAACCCGATTTGCAGGCTTGATAAGTGATAGTAGAGTGTTGATAAATGTAATAAATTATTTAAACAGCATTCAGTTTTGTTTACTAATATAATACAACAATAACTTAGATAAAATTAAAGCTAACTTAAATCTAAAACAGGCCCTTGAGGCATTGTACCTAGGACTTGCCTAGGACGCTGGCGTTATGTTACAAAAGCAAATAAGCAACCGCAGAAAAAAATGACTGAAAAATATTTAGTAGTTTGTGCAAGATCTATAGCCGTCCATTCCCTCCCCCTCCTCATAAATCTCATAATATATTGTAAGTACTCTAATCTCTATGCTTAACCTTCTAGGGTCTCCATCATTGGTCTACATACAGAGCTTGTCTAAAATTCTAACTTTTCGGATCAATCGGATAGTATTACTGTTGTTCCAATTTCAAAAATAATCAGTTAATCACTTCTAGTTGACCTTATTTTTTCATTTGTACCGAATGACTTTGGAATGACAGTATATACCACGACAGTACGTCAAATCAACATATAATAAATCAAAATAAATACACGTTTGTAATTATATTAAGCTTTTTTTGCAACTTAAGAAATCATCAAATCATTATGCTGACCCGGCAAATTTTTCGTAATCCAATTTATACTAGTCATATGGTGTTCAGCAAGAGACATTATGAGATACCCCAGGAATTAGAGCATGTAGCGACGGCCGAAGACCCCAGCTTCTATAGGATGGTGGAATACTTTTACCACTACGCTGTGAAGGTCGTGGAGCCAGCTTTACATGACTACCTAAAGAAACACCCGCATTACTCTGAGAAGAAACGCAAGCAACGAGTTGCCGGAATTTTGAAGGTGAGTATATCGTAACAAGTAGGTAGGTATCTACAGACTGTATGTGGTTTAAAGAGGTTAAACATTTTGAGCAAATGGCGAATAATTAAGTATTGGAAAATGTTTAGTCAAAGTAATATTTAAAGAAAATGATTTGTTTCTTGTAACTTCTTTTTCCAACATCGGCTAAAGATTTTCTGTTGATGCATGGCAATAGTAGGTACTTAGTCGGAGCGGGAACTCTGTAAGGTTGGCTTAAACATCTGTATAATCGTGAGCGGTGTTCTTGCTCACGTGCCTACGACATCGCTCAAGCCGCTTCAGGTCATTCAGAATCGTTTCGTCCGTAGGGCGACTGGTGCGGTACCAGTCGGACCTCAGTCTGCACCACGACATGGGGACAATGTATTTTTAAGCAGACTGCCAGACGTTATTTTGACAACGCTCCCCATCATCTTACGGCGTCCAACTCCAGGCACAACGCGTACACTTAGGCGTTCCCGCCGGCGGGGACGTCCACCGCGTGATCGCGACAACACAGACACATATAGTCTCTATCGTCCCGGCACCGCCGCATACCAGGTAGAGTCAGTCCGACCCAGGTCGGGCCTAGTTGAATTTCTTGCTGAACTCTTCTCATCTAGGCTAGGTTTAGTGAACCAGCGACAAAACTCCCAGTAGCTCGATTCCACTGACATACTTCAGATTCGGTTGAACCCGCTGAACGCGAGCGCAAACTCTTAGAGTATTCCAGTGTTTAAACCGCCCGCGTGGTCGTGTCGGAGGTTTCCCCAGGCCACCCTCCAACCGCGCACTCCTATCGCTTTAATGGGCTCGGCGTATAAAGACTATAAAGCCACAGTTAGGTTAAAAAAAACAGGAGTGACAGCTGCCAGCGCCATATTTAACGTTGATCGGTCTGAGGGCCTACCGCGAACCGTAAATGAAGTTTTGTCTGTCTTACTTGCAAATCTGTACATAAGTGCGACAGAGAGAGAAAACTTCGTTTGTGATTCGCGGCAGCCCCCCTGTAATCGAAAGTTGGTGCAACCCGTGGAAACCCGCCCTAAATCATCAATGGGCTGCATCGAGTTCAGGCGCGTTCGAAATTCTCTAGTTCGTAATCTATAGTAGGTATATAGCACCCAGTACAGAGTACTCTTGGAAAATATTTTTTGACATGAACCAGTTACTTACCTATATAATTCGCGCCATCCACGACGACGCGCCCCTCCACAGCGCATCTCATACAAATCTATGCGCAATTGTACGGAACGGGCAGTGGAGGGGCGCGTCGTCGTGGATGGCGCGCACTATAGGTACTTATTTTTAATTTCAACAATCGACTGCACTAGGTGATGGGATCATGCAACAGTTCTCTTCAGTTCGAGTTCCCGCTGAAGCGCAAAAACGGAGACTACGAGATCATTAAGGGCTATCGTTCCCAGCATAGCGTTCATCGCCTGCCCTGCAAAGGAGGTCTCATTTTTCCATCTTTGTTACTGCAGTTATATTTATATTTTATACGATTCACTGCTATGTGAGGATTCTCTTTTATGCGAAGATGTGTTTTTATAGATTTTACACCAACCTAACTGTCGAACAT
The DNA here is from genome assembly GCA_951800055.1 of Cenopis cana. Classification (NCBI taxonomy): domain Eukaryota; kingdom Metazoa; phylum Arthropoda; class Insecta; order Lepidoptera; family Tortricidae; genus Cenopis; species Cenopis cana. The sequence continues at coordinate 11,766,020 of OX637473.1, forward strand.
GCATAAATAAGTATATGAAAACACAGCTTGGCACTTGGCATATCTATGGTGGATGCCCTAATACTTAGGTACTAATGTTGAGTATCTTGGCGTTATAGGTATCCGGTATGCGGAAGAAGTGAACCTGGAAGAGGTAAAGGCACTTGCCGCGCTAATGACGTACAAGTGCGCTTGCTCCAGCGTACCATTTGGAGGGGCGAAAGGAGGTGGGTGCCGATGCTTTCGGTTAATCCTTTGTTCTTTTAGAAGTTTTTCATTACTTTTTGGTAACCGGACTAAAATAAAATAAATAATTGTATCATGGGTCACATTGGCGGCCAGTACCCTTACCATGAGTTTGCAATGTTTACATTACCGTACTCGCTAGAGACTGCGTAAACTATTTAAGTAGTATGGCGATTCTTAGTTCTATTGCGTAACTTTTGTGACAAAAGTACAGCGGCCGCCCCACCCTTGGGCTGGCCCTTGTCCATATCTACTACCTAAATCGTTTACGTTACGCAGTCGCTAGCGAGTACGGTAATGCAAACATTGCAAACTCATGGTAAGGGTTCGGCTTGGAAAACGGATTCAGGCGCTGTTAAGCCCGCGTGGCCTGACTGGTGGGAATACATAAATATACATAAATAGTAAAGTCCTATTTAATCGAATGTCTTTATTAGACTACCATCAAGTAGGTATGCATGCATCAGGTTGAGCCGTGTTGATATTTTTTCCTACGATTTATACTCATGAATATATTTAGGAGTGAGTGTAAACCCGAAGTGTTATTCGACGGCTGAGCTGCAGAGGATTACTCGTCGCTACACGTTAGAGTTGGCCAAGAAAAACTATATCGGTGAGTAAAGCGGGTCTGTTTAGAACTTTTAGAGCGGTACGTACCTAGCTATATGTTAGAGCGTGATGCTTCAACTTCCCTCCCCTAGTCAGGACTCTGGGCTGCTACCGCGAACGGCATTCGAAATTTTCCCTCTCTGTCGCACTTATATACAGACTTGCAAGTGCGACAGAGACGGAAAACTTCGTTTGTGGTTCGCGGTAGCCCCCCTGAATTCAGGACAGTTTATTACCCACCACAAATGATGAGTCCGTGCATTCCCTACCATAACAGTGTAAGTAGGTACTTATCATTCATTTGTTATTCATTTGTTATTAACCCTTTTCCAGGCATAGTCCTACAGTGACCACATGCATGTAGTTAAAATTTCAACCTTAATACCCAAAGATAAGGTTTAAATCGAATTAAATTTCGGCAAAAAGTTGCTTTCGTTTTTCGCAAAACGACGTAGGTTTGGTGCGACCTGGATAAGGGTTAGGTAAATAGAGATTGAAGAACCTATCTCGCCAAAATAGTTCAAAAATGCATAGTCCAAAACCCCTAGTTCCGTAAGAACTGTGCATGACTGACCTAATGAAGCAGACTTCAAAGTCCAGCTATGGATATTTAAGTACCTAGTTTTGCATTTTATTTTGGTACCGACTTATTTAGTAAAACGAATCCCTTTGTTCCAGGATTAGAAATTAGTGATCTGTCTCTGATATACCATGTATACTGTGTTTAAGGCGCCGGGGTGGACGTTCCCGCTCCCGATGTAAACACTTCCGGTAGAGAGATGTCCTGGATTGTTGACACCTATATCAAAACATTGGGTAAGTAACTACCTAGTTCAGATATTTACATATTTTTTTCTCAAACAAAACTTGATTAGCAAGCGAACCCCGGGCATCGTTCTGCATACAACTATACAGAGACAACACTAGGAGGATAATGATACAGAACAGAACTTGAAATGGGACATTTTCACTCGATTAGACTTAGGTAGGGTTCTACGCTAAGGCTGTGCGTTTACACACAGCAGGTTGCGTGTAGCCTGTGCGTAAACACGCAGTTGCAAATTTGAAGAATTCGAGCAGATTCGTCTCGACCGTGCTGCTTCTGCTATAACTACCTACGTACCAAAACCACGGCAATTTCCTGGATGTTACTACGTTTTCAGGCTACAAGGACATCAATGCAGCAGCGTGCGTGACAGGCAAGCCGATTAATGGCGGCGGTATTCACGGCCGCGTCGAGGCGACGGGCCGCGGCGTGTTCATGACCATCAACCACTTCATACACGACGCGTCGTGGATGAAGCTTATCGGCATCACGCCCGGCTTCAAGGTACCTAGGTGGTGGCAGGCTGCGCGTCGACGGCACAGGCACCGAGATAATCTAACTAACTAACTGGGCTGGCTAACCCGGCTGGCACGACGACCCAAAATGAGTCTTGGCCTCCGACACAAGGTCTGGCGAGAAATTTCTCTGCCCTGCGCAATTTCTTGCTAGCTTGCAGCAACTCCGAGCTCACGCAGGTCCGCTTCCACCACATCCCTCCAGCGATACTTGGGGCGACCCACAGGACGTCGTTCGGGTCGGTCGGTCCAAGTATATGCTCTCATTCACCTGTCGATCTTCTCCCATCCACTCTAAATAGCCAAGCCAGCGAAGACGATGTGCTTTGGACTCACCTATAATGTTTGGCCGAGATAAATCACTCCACCCTGATTAGCGGCTAGGGCCGGCTCTTTGCATTTGTGAATGCTGAAGGGATTCTTGCTAGATCTGTCTGATGCGATAGTAGAGTATGGCGACAGGCAGTGGAGAGCTGTTACACAGCAGCTGGATGTCTGTATTCCTACAGTAAATACTATTTCAGTTACAGAAAGCCATTAACAAACTACCTATATACTTTCTCATGTCCCATGTAATTATATTTTAACCGATGGATTTTTCAACCGCAGGGAAAAACTGCAATGATACAAGGCTTCGGAAACGTGGGTAGCTACGCGGCGATCTATCTTCACGAGCAAGGAGTCAAGATTATTGGGGTTGTGGAGGTTGACTCCAACTTGGAAAATCCCGAGGGTTTAGACCCTGTGGTGAGCGAACTTGGATCCTAATATAAATAACGACACGTTTGTACGCACATGTAAGCTTTAATAGTAGTTTATGCAACTGGTACATAATGAGGGGCATTAAAACACGAGTGTGTTTTATGAAACGAGCCGAAGGCGAGTTTCATAATAGGGTCACACGAGTGTTTTAATGCCTAATTATGTACAGTTGCATACATTACTTTATCTACACACATATTATAACTACTCTAAGATGGGTTCAGAAACCGTAGTAAATAAATACAATAATTGTGTTAATACAACCTTTTTTGCATGGTTGCGGAAATATCGAAATCAGAATTGGCAACCGATACCTGAATGTTATTTTAAAAAGTAAAAGTCCCTATTCTGATGTGATCATGTCGTTCTAGCTCCAATTTCGTGCGATATATACTAAAAAAACATCGAGCTGACATTTCGCATCGACTGAATTTGAATTTTCAGTGATACTAGAATAGGGACATGTCAACTTTGACATTTAAATTTTGAATGTTTTGTTTGTCGTTTAATATTTTAACATCATATATGAGATAAAAAGGAAAAATTATATTACTGCTGTAGCCTTAGCCACAGATAAGAAAATTGCCATAAATTCATGGAATGTTGAAATGAGAGTCATTTTCTACGGTTTATTCCGAACGCTTATTAGAGGATTTATGATATATGTGTAGATAAAATATAATCAATCACAACTAAGTATTGCAAAATAGTCACTATATCATTCTAATTACCTAGTTATTAATCTGACCTGCGGGCCTGTTGCGAACCGAAAACGAATGAAGTCCGAATATCTCCATCTCTGTCGCACTTGCTCATTCGACCGACAGAGACAGAGATATTCGAACTTCGTTTGTTTTCGGTTCGCGGTAGGCTCTCTCGTGTGCGTACCTCCCACCCCCACAAACAGTAAGTTTGCATGACATTTCGCAGACATCACGCTACACTAAATCATACCACAGAATAGTATAATAGTATTACATACAGAACGGACACGAACCCCCCGCACTGACGCCAGTTACCTCGTCCCTGAGAGACCCGCCTGGTGTCGATCGGGTGCCGGCGCGCCTCGCGATTCGTCCGCGCCACGCGCTACGCACCCGCGCAAACAGTTGACGCGTGTAATGTCAGCGCACGCACACATACTTACCCACAGCCTTACGTTCCTTCGCGTGTCACAGGTGTGATCATACGCGGTCGCCCTCATTGTTTTGCCCGTGAGCGCTGCGACATATCTTCATTGTTGTTGCTGAGCACAAGTTCACTCAAACTCAACAATGATTGAGTTTGTTGTAGCCACCACGACGACGTTTTGGCTATGACCCCAAAAACCACAAAATGAGCCGTAGTCTCAGGCGGTTTGCCATGTTTCGATGTTTTATAAAAGCTTACACGACTATTTTGATGCCCATAAACTGTGAATTTGAGAGGCCTTTTAGAGAAGGTGTTTTCCTCAGGCGCTGTCAAAATACATGCAAGGCAATCGCGGCAGTGCTAAAGGCTTCCCGGGCGCACAGGAGACGAGCGCCGAGCTGCTCTACAAGAAGTGTGACATACTTGTGCTGGCCGCACTGGAGAAGGCAATCAATCACATAAACGCTCCTAAGCTGCAGTGCAAAGTGAGACACCCACGATAACATTATACAGGGTGAAATTTTATTGACCGTTCAAATTCACACAGTAGATTCCTTGGCGAAAATTAAAATATACGTGTTTTTTCTTTCAGTAGCTTTCAGTACTAAAATGTTGAGATACAGCAGCTGAAAGATATGCGAAAAAATATGCGTTCGCGGATACCGCTGAAGCGGGTTGTGTGGGAGGCAGCAATAACGATCGCCCTGGCCCCACGACACAAAATAAAAAAATATACAGAAGGTCCGTTCCCGCCGTTCTTGAAAATACATACCTAAACTTGCCCGACTCACAGGGTTGCTTCTGTATTGATTCTGAATTTTAAAAAGGAGTAGGTAAGTAGTTATATTAAAAATTCTTCAACATGACATTTAAATATGAACCAGCGTATCTTGATAAAAAACCGGCCAAGTGCGAGTCGGACTTCGCACATTTAGGGTTCCGAATCAACCTCAAAAATATGATTTATCAATATATTAGTATTTGTTGTTAAAATATACGTAATATTGAACATTTTCACTAAATTTCAAGTTCATAGGTCAATGAGAAGTCTAAGTTCCGTTTTGACCCTTCGGGTACGGAACCCTAATAAATTGATACGTGACCCGCTGCGAGTTGTGACTTGTGACCGGCGGCGGTCGAGAGCGCCAACAAAGAATATACCTAATTAATTAGCTACCTACTTAACTAAACCATAGTACTTAAATACTGGCGTTTTACCAGCGAACGATTAGATGAATGTGTAATGGTTGATCGTCGTTATCAAAGCGGCTAGTTTCAAAAAATTACCTACCTACCTAGGTATTGTAACTACCAAAATGAGAAAACCGTTATATTTACCTTTCAATATCGTTTGAAAATTTGAAGATTTATTTTTTTATTTTTTATTTTATTTTATTGATAACACGTTTACATAGCATTACAGTGTTTAACTAATGCGCTATGCAAGTTAATTACAATTAAATCATGTATAACACAACATAAGAAAAACATTTACAAAAGAAAACAAAATTATAAAATATAAAGTAGAATTACATTATGATTTAAAATAGGAAAATAAAATATATACTAAATTTTTACAGTTGAACATCTATCATCCATCCTCTCACAAAACCTCATACATTCACTGCACACAGTCGCCCATCGCCACGCAAATATATCGACGTCAGTAGCTGATGCCAAGAGTGCATTAAGTAGTGTGAGAGCCCGAGGAATTGGCGAGTTCCTATGCGATACCGTGCGAGCCACCGGCACTGCCAATAAGTCGCGTCGGCGAGGCCTGAGAGGTATTCTGGGAACGTCAGGGACAAACAGTCGTACAAGACGGCACACCAGCTCTGGACAATCCGACTCGCCGCGCAGGACCCGCAATGCCGTAGTCAATAAAGAAAAGTTTCGCCTGACCTCTAGCGAGTTGTAACCGAGGGTCCCTAGCAAGTATTTGGTTGGGTACAGGAACGGGTAACACCCATACAATTTTTTGTACAAGCATCTTAAAAAGGCCTTTTGAACCTTTTCAAGTAATAAGGCATACGTTGACTGGTATGGGTGCCACACGATCGACGAAGCCTCCAATTTACTTCTAACCAAGGCGTTATAAACCAGTTTCAGCGGCAATGGCTCTTTAAAGTCGCGCATGCTGCGAATTAGAAAGCCTAGTCTTCGATAGCAATCCGTAGCAAGTGATGATAGGTGCTCGTGAAATGTGAGACGCATATCGAAGACAACTCCGAGGTCCTTAACCGAGAAGACACGGCTTATGGGCTCGGGTCCCAGCACGTAATTCGCAGTTATTGGAGCACGCGCACGGCTAAAACTACAAACACAGCACTTGGCAGAGTTAAAAACAAGATAGTGTAGGCACAGTTTTTTGTTGTATTTAAACAATAAAATACATTCCAACTGTAATAATATCGGTTACTCATTTTGACGTACGTGACACAACGTAACCTACGTAGCGGCGGGGACGTCAAGTGATCAACGCGCGCACAACTATAAGCACTCGCGACGCGACAGTGACAGTCGCGACTAAGCATTGCCGAGATCAATCGAGAATGCCTGTAAATGTTACGTCTGTGTGCGTGCGGCGAAAATGGCACTTTGTACTGAGCGGACTCTCTGCTCCGGCGCGCGCCGCCGCTATTTACTTTGTGCCCACGATGAGTCGCCGAGACAAGTTTCGCATAAAAACCGATTTTTGACAACTATAAAAAAAAAAAATTGCGAATTTTTCTTCATACTTCCTTTCACGGGCTTAGGACTCTTGGTTCGTAACCATTGTTGTAACATGTTCGCGTAAATTGTGAAAAAAAATTTTTTTTGAAAATTTTAGCCGTTTTTTTTTCAGAAATTGCATCTTTTATTGAAACCTAATGCCTAGAAAAAATTTGAACGGTCAATAAAATTTCACCCCGTATTTTACTTTACTTTCAACCAGGGGTGTGCAACCTTTGAGCAGCCAAGTGCCACTTAGTGCCAGTTGCACCAACGTACGAAAACAGATCGGTCATCGCCAATATGGCGCCGGCAGCTGTCATCCCATAGAAACTTGTCAAACTTTCGATACAATCAAATTTGACGAACACCGCTTACGATTACAGACGGTTTGGTGCAACCCAGCCTAGCTAATTAGCTAGTAAATATTTAAAAAAAACGCTCTCCTTTTCGATGTCGTCGGCATTTTGTGCGCCATTTTGGAAACATAATTTTTTTAACGGTTATCATATATTTCCCGACCATAGCTTTATTAAGCGGGGTTTCCATTGCGAGCGGAGCGGACTCCGTTTAACTCGCAGCATTACCTTCATATAAGCATTTCCATCATCAACAAAGAATCTAGTTACCTATATGCAGTTTACTGTTGCGAATTTGTCGTTGCCGAATCCGCTCCACTCGCAGTGAAAACCCTGCCTTAGGGGCCTCCTTTTATCGTTATGCCATCCTATTATCATTTTAATGATTAACTTATTCAAAAATAGTTTCTTTACGTGATAGGACACGTTATGATGAATAGACTGTAACTTATTTGAACAGATCATAGGCGAGGGCGCGAACGGGCCAACGACGCCCGCGGGCGACAGGGTGCTGCGCGAGAAAAATATCCTCGTGTTACCTGATCTGCTGGCCAATGCGGGAGGAGTCACCGTCTCCTACTTCGAGTTCCTCAAGAACCTCAACCACGTCAGCTTCGGCAAGCTGAGCATCAAGTTCTGGAAGGATTCCAATACGGCGCTCTTAGGTAAGCCTTCCATTGGAAGGTAATCGAACCGACGATACTGCTGCGTGAGAAGAATGTTCTGGTGCTGTCAGACCTGTGGGTCTACTCCGAACATCGAAATCCGAAATTCGTATAGTGCCGTCCCCTTCACTCTCGTGTTATACACCATATGTGTGAACCTCGACCATGTCTGCTTCAGCCAGATGAGGATTTCATTTCCAAATTTTCCAATACGGCGATCTTAAGTAAGCGCTGCATTAGACTTCTGGATAAAAAAGTAGATTCGAGTTGTTGGAGTAAGTATGTGCAGATAGACAAGAAGAGTTACGTCTTTGTCACTTTGATGACCGAATCCCGAATAATTAAAACAAGGGGTCTATTAGTATTCCTGCTAGCAAGGGCTATAAAAAAAGGGTTCTGAATGAACGTATATTAAAACGCCAATTAGAGACTACCAGATGTGGTCCAATTGGAATGAGGTCTAGCTATACTTACCCATTAGAGTGGCGAAAGGCTGTGAACCTTTGAAGAAAATACCGAGAGGTCGCTAGTAGTGGCTTGAAATGTTGAGATCTACGTCGATAAACATTGCACAGCATATGTGGGCTTAAGTCTCTTCATGACGCATGTTACAGATTCTGTAGAGCAAGCTCTGAAGAGGGCGAACATCAACACGAAGGTCGCGCCAACGCCAGTATTCGCGTGCATGATGTCCGGTGCAAATGAGGAGCTGCTGGTCAACTCGGGCCTAGAGTACTCCATGGTCAAGGCCTGCAATGTAAGCTCTTTACGCTTCAAGCTTTACTCGTACGGAACCCATGAAGAATATTAACAGAACCCTTAAACCAACATCCCTATCAAACATACGTCGAGAGGTTTAATTTTTTTACCACCTGCCCGATGGTGATAGTACGCAGAAATCGTACTAAAAATTACGAAATTACGGATGCTTCTATTACTGATGCATCTTAAAGGAGCACTTTCTACCTGATCCCAAAAATTGTAGTGGAAACTTTTTTTTTGCGACAGTCCTTTGGTGCAAACGAGGAGCTGCTCGTCAACTCGGGCCTAGAGTACTCCATGATCAAGGCTTGCAATGTAAGCTCTTTACGCTTCAAAACTCGCTTTGAACTCATCCTATTCACCGTCACAGTAGATTCTGTAAGTTGTTCCTCACACGCCAAAAAATTAAAATGAACCTTACCTGATAGCACGTAGCTTGCGTTTACATCAACTTGATCGACTCGATATGAAGTCATTGGCGTGTGGGGCACCTAATGCCCTGACTTTATATCAAATCAATGGCGGTGAAAAGGTTAAAGGAACCCTTAAACTAATATCCCTATCAAACATACGTCGAGAGGTTTCATTTTTTTACCACCTGCCTGATTGATGGTGATGGTTAGCAGAAACCGTACTAAAACTTACGAAACTACGGATGCTTCCAACTTTATTGACCGAGGTTCGACAAAAATGCTTTCGTGTGTAGTTCAGTTTCTTCTCCTCTACAGGCGCATTTCTCAACCGATTCTCGTTAAATTTTTTGTGAGCAGGTTCGAAAATTAAAAGAAAGTTTTTTGTTGTCAGTTTTTGGAAATTAAAAAAACTTTATCAATGATGTTACTGCGGCCGAATTTCGGTTTGTTCTCTCTACGGATCGCATTTCACAACCAATTCTCGTAAAATTTTGTGAATAGTTTAGATTACCTACGAGTAGAGTAATTTTTTAAAAATTCTCAGAGAACATTTCGTCAATGGTTTGTTCTTTTCGAAAATATAAAATCGAGTAATTATTGTAAATTTTAAAAAAAGCATGTTTTTTTTAAATGATTTTTTTTTGTTTCTGAGGCCGATTGTCGGTTTCTTCTCTACGGAGCGCATTTCACAATCGATTCTCGTGATTTTTTTGAGGAGGTTCGATATCTAATAGTTTTTGGAAATTAAAAAAAAAAACATGAGGTTTATAGCTCACAGATCCACTAGTCATAGAGGTGTCATAGAGTTATGAGTGAGCAAGTCGTAGTTTTATTATAGCTACGGTCTCATGTAAGGTGAAGCTGCTTCTCTAATCTTTTTGCAGAATGTGATGCGAGCAGCGAAACAGTACAACCTGGGAGTCGACGTGCGAACTGCAGCTTACGTCACCGCCATCGAGAGGATTTTCCTCACCTATGACGAACATGGGCTCGCCCTTTAGAAGGCTTTTGCGTATAAGTCCTTCGTCTATTTAGCCCTTTTCCGTTTAAATTGACATTGTAGCTTGACATTTTCTCAAGTCACTGTCTAGAAAAGGATTAACGTCGTAAATTTGAATTGTTTTTTTGATTTATATTCATAATAAATAGGTATCGAAAATATGTAAAAATAAATAGTGTCTTCTACCTACTGGTTTAAATACATACGTATTTTATACGTATAGGTATGCTTACTTAAGGAGATTCCAACCTTTTATATAAATATATATAAGGTTGGAATCTCCTTAAGTAAGCATGTGTCAAGAAACTCAAATCAAAACTTAACACGTGCGGCCAGCGACAATTTTGTCAGCTACTCTGTGGCCCTTGGCTGGTAAAAGGTTGCCGACCCCTGCTCTATAGCACAGGCCACGTCGCCGGCGAGCAGGGACTACTCGCTCGGGCGACAAAATTACTCGCTGCTCGCCGGAGGTGGGACCAGTGTCTATAGAAATCTTCGGGGGCGTCGAGCGGTTCCAAGGGGGGCGCAGCGAGCGGCTCCAGATTTCCCCTTATTCAAAAAAAATAACAAATCTCTATTTTCTTCTATAAACTCATTTTCAGCCCCTAAGGGGGGCGTCGAATTTTGGCTTGACTTTAGGTGAGGCGCATAGGTTAAACGGTTGGGAACCTCTGATGTAATGGCTGATTTTACTGCCGTTGGACAATGTCACTCCGATTCACCACACTATTTTTTTAAATACTTTTTTTGCTCTAAAGCAGAAATGGACCACTTTCAGCACGCCACCTAGATGAACATGAACAATGCCCCATTCTAGGCTGCCTTTCCATTAGAGTTATGCTATGCTGCGAAGACGCGAAAGCTACGCTACGAAACTATGTGACCGTTACCACTAATGCTAAGTTATGAAGCTGTGCGAGGAAGATGCGCAGCCGCGAGGTAGCTGTGCGAGGAAGATGCGCAGCTCGAGCTATGCGATGTATCAACAGGGGGCGCGGGGAGCGGCAGCGCGGTGAGGGGAGAGGCGCTTATGTCGGCGGACGCATCCATAGCACGCATCAGCAGCACGCATCCATAGCACACATCCACAGCACGCATCAGCAGCACGCATCCATAGCACGCATCAGCAGCACGCATCCATAGCACACATCCACAGCACGCATCAGCAGCACGCATCCATAGCACACATCCACAGCACGCATCAGCAGCACGCATCCATAGCACACATCCACAGCACGCATCAGCAGCACGCATCCATAGCACACATCCACAGCACGCATCAGCAGCACGCATCCATAGCACGCATCAGCAGCACGCATCCATAGCACACATCCACAGCACGCATCAGTAGCACACATCCACAGCACACATCAGCAGCACGCATCCACAGCACGCATCAGCAGCACGCATCCATAGCACACATCCACAGCACGCATCCATAGCACACATCCACAGCACGCATCCACAGCACGCATCAGCAGCACGCATCCATAGCACACATCCACAGCACGCATCAGCAGCACGCATCCATAGCACACATCCACAGCACGCATCAGCAGCACGCATCCATAGCACACATCCACAGCACGCATCCATAGCACGCATCCATAGCACGCATCAGCAGCACGCATCCATAGCACACATCCACAGCACGCATCAGCAGCACGCATCCATAGCACGCATCCACAGCACGCATCAGTAGCACGCGTCCATAGCACACATCCACAGTACGCATCAGCAGCACGCATCCATAGCACGCATCAGCAGCACACATCCATAGCACACATCCACAGCACGCATCAGCAGCGCGCATCCATAGCACACATCCACAGCACGCATCTTTCTATATAAAACATAGCTTAGCTGAACCCGTTTTCAGTGCTATGCTATGTGAACCAATGAATGTGATTGGTGGATTTCAAACGCATCCATAGCAACGTAGCATAGCATAGCTCTAATGGAAAGCCCTTAGAGTATGAGAAATGAAAACTACATATATAGCACTTGGAGCACTGTATAGGTAAAATGAGAATGAATTCATTGGTGAATCGTTTATTACATTTCTTAGATTCGAATATTATTTTGATAAACACATTTTCTAATGATAAATAATTAGTACTTGAATATTTAAAAGGCATTATGACGCCAGGACTGCCTGACCCGGGGGCATTTGTGCCCCTGGACGAAGTATATCTTGACACAGTGCACAACCGCGAAATTTTTAAATACGTATAGACAACACGAAAATAATGTTACAGTTATTTGTTAAGAGTGACATAATAGTGAGTGGCAACGTTATCACAGACAATTTATTGAGCATTTCACACATTTTTTTACATGCGCGTGTTTACAATTTCTTCATTCGGTTCTGTGTTTTCATATACTTGACACCTTCTCACATTTTATTATAGGTTGATATTCACCTTAACGCGCAGGGCAGGGGTGTGCAAGCCCTCTCCATACAAACGTTGTGCAAGTTTTTTTTCGCTTGTGTTTGCACTACACTTATGTTTTTTTGGTTAGTATGCTTTTTTTTCTGTTAGCCATAACCTGGAGAAATATTTTTAAATATTTTTTTATTTTTGATTTTTTTGATTTTTTGTTTTTTTTTTTTCCTTGAGGTTCTTCGTATATCCAATATTTACATGCAAAAAAAATATATATTCGGGAGTGCCAAAACCGACGAATAAAACGTGCACAGAGTTTGTATGGGGAAGGCCTTGCCCTACCCTGCGCCTTAACGACGAGAGCCGCAGGTGCCGATGTCTTACTCAACAGACGGCCTACCGCGAACCAAAAACGAAATAACTGCCTCTCTGTCGCACTTGCATATTGGAGCAACAGAGAGGGAGATACTTCGTTTGTGGTTCGCGGTAGCCCCTCAGGTTTGAGAGGGATAAGTAGTAGGCATAATATCCCGGGTTTTATTGCCGTGAATCTACAGGCGGGGTGTATGAACGAGTAACTATGGGAAAATTAGAAAGTAATGCCCTTATTCATAAACGTTCCTACGCATTTAGCTATATAGAGTAGGCCCATTTTTGAAGAAGTAGCATACAAGAAGCAAGTCATGTAACAGTTGGGGTGACAACGTTATCAGAGGGCTTAGACCCTGCAGAATACGGTTCTGCCTGTCTCCATCCCCAAATTTGAGCCGGAAGTATGTTATACCGAATAATGTGCAGCCCATACAAATTTTTTCGTTGTACATTTGGTAAATCGTGGTTTCGGTACCCTAACTATGGTCCGATTGTTATAGGTTTTTGATATGCCGTAAAGGACAATATTTGTCATTGTATCCCGAAATTTTCGACCAGCTCCATATCTTTCTCCGCCATCTTGGAAAATCTGTCACTTTTTCAGTGTTTTCCTTGTACTGTCGCTAAAGTTCATTTTAGTGCTAAACATGGTTCGGCAATATTGTAGAAGACAAAATTTGCTAAAACTTTTGGCTACAAAGATTTTTTGTATGACCCCTAAGGACGAAGGTATGACAGGAGATATCTTTAAAACTGCAATTTTTTTTTTGTATTCCTCCCATATTTGCGTTTTAAGTGCATTTTAGCGCTAAGTATAGTTCTGCAATATTGTAGATCACATAATGTGCTACAACTCTTCTATAGAAATATTTTTTCCACGATCATCAGGAAAGAAGATACGATGTCATCTATGAAGTACTACCGTCGATATTTGCTTCTTTTTCCAGTTTTCTTTCCATATTTGCGTTTTAGTGTATTTTAGCTCAAGTTCTAGGTCTGTAATATTACAGAAGACAAAATTATATGCAAATTCAAAGTACCTACGATCTTACTAGGTATCGTGGAAACAGACGATTTTGTCTTTTGAGGGATTGAAGTGGTATAGATCGGAAAGTGACAGATGCTTTATCTTGTCGTCTATCCCGCTATCACTCGACCATCATAGATCCTCTACAGATTGCGATTAATTGCACTCAAACCTAAACATGAGAAGAAAACTGCAAAAGTAGCTAATTTCGACGGTGCTACTCCATAGATGACTTCATATCTTCTTTCCTAATGGTCGTGGAAAAAATATTTAAATACAAAAGTTATAGCAAATTTCGTGATCTACAATATTGCCGAACAATAGTTAGCGCTAAAATGCACTTAAAATGTAAACATGAACGGAAAACTAGAAAAAAGTGGCAATTTTTAATGATATATCCTGTCATATCTTCGTCCCTAGGGGTCATGGAAAAAATCTTTGTACCCAAAAGTTTTAGCAAATTTTGTATTCTACAATATTACAGAACTATGTTTAGCACTGGAATAAACTTTGACGACAGTAAAAGCAAAGAACTGAAAAAAGTGACACTATTTCCAAGATGGCGGCCAAAGTTATGGAGCTGGAGGGCCGAAATTTTTAGGTTACCATGGCTAATATTGTCCTTCACAACATACCAAAAAACCATATCAATCGGACCTCTTTTAGAGTACCAGAGCAACAATTTACTAAATGTACTACGATTTTTTTTGTATGGGCTGCACCTTTTCCGGTATACCGTACTTCCGGCTCAAATTTCGAGATGGCGACAGGCAGATCCGTATTCTGCAGGGTCCAAACCCTCTGATAACGTTGTCACCCCAACTGTTACATGACTTGCCGCTTGCATTGTTTAGAGACGCCTTTTCCAATTCTGTTCCTACTCTAATACTGTCGTTCAAATTAGTTAGTATTTATCTGTCATTTTCATATTTGATATTTTAGAGCAATGGATAAGACACATTTTAGTCAAAATAGGTTTGTTATTTTTAAAAACAAGGAGGTTAGTTAAGTATAGTGCGCGCCATCCACGACGACGCGCCCCTCCACAGCGAATCTCATACTAATCCGTGCGCAGTTGTACGGCTCGGGCTGTGGAGGGGCGCGCCTTCGTGGATGGCGCGCACTATATTGGTCCACCAGCACAACCGGCCACTACGTAGAGAAGTCCCACTGTTAACAAATCCCCAATTTACAACCCCAATTTATAATAGGTAAATAACAAACTTTGACCGTACCAAGCGAATGACGCGAGCGAGTCCGGCAGCAATGCGCGGCAGCCACTGAATGGTACCACCTACGGATGTACTTGCAGCGGCGCGGCGAACTGACGGAGTGAGTCCCCCAGGTATTTCACCACGTCGACAATTGTCAGTGACATATGTCAAGCGACAGGTGACGTGACAATTTTGAAAATTATTTTGTATAGAAATACATATAAACATGACGGGCATTTTGTTACAATTGTCTGTATGACAATTATGTTGTGAAACCAAAATGATTTTTCCTAGTCGACATATTTGTAGATTTACTGACAAATCTACAAATATGTCGACTAGGAAGAATAATGTTTAAAAATTATTTTCAAAATTGTTACATGTTATCTCTGCCCTCTCACGGCAAAATAACGTAACTCGGAAACAAAAAATAGTACATTACTTACCAAGGGCGATAAAACAAAGAATGTCTCAGATCGCAGGTATTTTAGCCGCCGAAAGCCGAAGGCAAGGGCGATAAATATGCGATCTAAGGCTTTCTTTATTATCGCCCGTGGTAAGTACAAAATTTTATGTCACATGAAGTGGGTTTTTTCGCGTGCGGAGCGTGCGATAATGGCCACTTTATGGCCAGGTGTGACATAAAATATTTTTGATGGTCTAAGTATATGGTAGATGCTAATATCAGGAATGGATTAAGCTTAGTTACGACAAAACAACGTAACCCGGATTACATGGTTCTCCCATGAGGGCAGATCTGTCGCTTGACAATTGTCACTCGACACATGTCACTGACAATTGTCGACGTGGTGAAACAGGGGCCTGGTTGCGCTACCGATGATGGAATGATACATAGGCAATGTTTATCCTCTTGAGCTATGTCCTGGCGATCTCCCTGTTATCCCTGAACCACTGCACTGTCTCCTGTATAGCCTGCTCGAAGGGCGTGAACGTGAAGTCCTTGTGGAGACTCCGGAGTTTCTTGTTGGAAGCGGTCTTCTTGTATTGACCGTCGGCGCTGCTGGTGTCGTACACTAGGGTGCCTTTGAAGCCGTGTGCTTTCTTGATAGCTTCGGCTACTGCGCTTATTGGCACTTCATCTTCTTCGTCCACTGGGAAGAGATAGTACATTACTTACCAAGGGCGATAAAACAAAGAATGTCTCAGATCGCAGGTATTTTACGCCCGAGCCGAAGGCAAGGGCGATAAATATGCGATCTGAGGGTTTCTTTATTATCGCCCGTGGTAAGTACAAAATTTTATGTTACCCCCTGGCCAGGAAGTGGATTTTTTCGCGCGCGGAGCGTGCGATAATATCCACTTTATGGCTAGGTGTGACATAAAATAAATAATTTTATCTGAGAATATTATTATATTCAGATACAGAAAATATTATTATATTCAGACCACATTCAGACACAGACAATTTTGTGATAATATATTATTGACATTGACACTTACTCGCATAGACAAACAACATGCTCACACACACACACACACACAACTAAGTAGGTATACATCAGAATACTCTTGTTTTAAATTAGGAAAGTTTTGTTATCGGTTAGGAAATTTTGTTTTTGCTCTTATTAGAATTATGATTTCGTTATAGTCACATATACACCTTACAGTTTGAAGAAAATTCTACAATTTTATATAATATTTATATATGTAGTTTATCAAAATTTTTACCGTTTCCTAGTGTAGCGGCTAAATAAATATAGTTATGCATTTCGTAAACACGCCCGCTGCCTGTGTGAAGGCGTGCATTTAAAAGTAAGGGAGACAACGCGGCGCCCGCCCGCGCACGCTCTGCTTATTTATTTTTTCTTTTTTATTTGAAATGTATTACTTGATAATGTGATACCTGACAGGATGATGGGCTCCACGCTGTCATAACGGCGCAGCACCCACAGGAACAGGCGCGCCAGGTCGGGCGAGTAGATGAACTGCCGCAGCGGCCGCCCGCTGCCCAACACTGTGAACGTCGACTCGTCTGCGAACACAATGACACAGAATAGTATAATAGTATTACATACAGAATGGCTCCCGTGCTTTGGAAGGCACGTTAAGCCGTTGATACCGGTTGCTGTCTATGGCAGCAGTCGTTAAGCCAAGTTGGAGGCCTTCGGGCGGTTTGAGAACTTCTAACAATCAAGTTGCCCATTCACTTGACAAAGCCTAATCCCAATAAGGTATAGTTTCCCGTCGGGGTTGGAAGGTCAGATGGCAGTCGCTTCCGTAAAAACTAGTGCCTACGCCAAATCTTGGGATTAGGTAGCGGACCCCAGGCATCCTTCAGGATGCAACTGTACTGGTATAACGCTAGGAGGATGATGATACAGAATGGCCACGAACCCCCCGCACCGAGGTCAGTTACCTCATCCCTGAGACGCCCGCCTGGTGTCGATCGGGTGCCGGCGCGCCTCGCGATTCGTCCGCTTCACGCGCTACACACCAGCGCAAACAATTGACGCATGTACCGACAGCGCACGCACACATACTTACCCACAGCGCTTACGTTCCTTCGCGTGTCACAGGGTGTGACAATGATACAAAATTTATACAATTTCACATATCAATTTTATACATTCAGCGCCCGTAGCACATGTTGCGCTCGAGAGTATCTCGACTTATCTCGAGCTACGCGTCTTTTTCTGATTGGAGCTGTTAGAAAGTGACGGATAGCTCGAGATACGCCGACATACTCTCGAGCGCAACACGTGCTCGGCCTACTGGCACAGATCCACCATGCATTAAAATACAGATTTAAAAAAATATTCTTTTTGAATTTGCAAATTTGACAATCATCAGTCGAACTGTTCTTAGTAGCGTTCGACTCTTCACACGATTTGCAGCCGAAACAGTTTTTTTTTTAATACAACGACGGTGGCAAACAACCGTACGGTCCAGCTGATGGTAAGCGGACACCGCAGTCTATAGACACTCGCAACTCCAAAGGAGTCACGTGCGCGTTGCCAACCCTTTATAGCATTTGAGGATTGACTGTGTTGACAGCAGAAGGGACAAACTTTATAAACGGTCTTACTCAAATTTTATAAACAGTCGGCAACGGGCACGTGACTCTTTTGGAGTTGCGAGCGTCTATAAGCTGCGGTGTCTGCTTACCATCAGGTGGACCGTAAGCATGTCTGTCATTCAAAAAACCGGCCAAGTGCGAGTCAGACTCGCGCACGAAGGGTCCCGTACCATTATCTATAAAAACGGCAAAAAAACATGTCTGTTGTTTGGGAGGCCCCTTAAATATTTAATTCAATTCTGTTTTTTAGTATTTGTTCACTATAGCGGCAACATAGATACATCATCTGTGAAAATTTCAACTGTCTAACTATCACGGTTCTTGAGATACAGCCTGGTGACAGACGGACAGCGGAGTCTTAGTGATAGGGTCCCGTTTTACCCTTTGGGTACGGAGCTAAAAAGGTAAGTTGGTGCGACCCCCCCCTAACTGACCGTTCCTCATGGCGTCGTCCATCCTGCGCACGAGTGCGGGTATCACGTGGCTGGAGCGCACGCTGTAGTTGTCGCGGGGTCCAAACACGTTGCACGGGATCACTGACGTGAACACCCGCTTGTGTTGTTCATGGTAGCCTCTGGAATAGCACGTTTAGGGCATTTTCACTAAAAAGTGTACCCTCTACTTTTTTTTTCGGATCTAGGTAGTTTTGGGTTTTCTGACTCAAAATCACGAGTATTATCCATTTCCGCAATGAAAAAGTGTCCCCTAAAACCTAGATCCGAGTCAAAAAATTAGGGGGTACACTGTAAAGTGAAAATGCCCGTTAATGACCTAATAGATGTCCATCAAACTAAATTAGCTAAAAAACTGCCAAAATTTAGATTTAGGTCTATTGCATAGGAAACCATATATGGCAGATATAAATTATGATTATGACCCTATTTGACACGGATCAAGATTCAATAATTTTTAGGTCATGCAGTCAAGGGATAACCCTTTTCTTCAAGTTTGAAAGAAAAAGGTAAAATATAATTAAGTGATCAAATATGTGTACATTTTTGATAATTTAGCCAATTAGGTGAATAAAGTAAGTGAATAATGGTTATATATCTCTGCTATCAGGGCCAAAAGATCGAGATAGAAACCAATAAAAAAAGGTGTCGGGGAATTTTAACCCTTTGAAGAGCTTTTCTTATCAAAAATAATATTATGAATCATGTTGTTTATGTTAAAAGATTTACCTATTTAGAACATCAATCATTCGCTTCGCATAGCTGTACCCGTAGTTGGAAGAGTGTGGTGGTCCGTTGTGGACCTGAAATAATTTGTTACATTTTGTTAAAACTAGAAAATAGGAAATATATTTTTTTTCCTATTTTCACATCACTTTTATGTTGCGGTTTATAGAATACATCTTTCCACCAAATTTCATAATTGTAATACTTATAGTCTCCGAGTAAATCGGCTGTGACATACGGACAGACAGTTGTTATGTTATGTTGATATACTTATTTTTCTGTGTTCTTACCATAGTCTCGTCAATGGGATAAGTAGTCTTGTCAGGGAATATACACGTTGAGAGGCAGGAGACCACCTTCTTCACGTTGTTCTCATGGCACGCTGCCAGCACATTGTCGTTTATTGCCATGTTTTCTCTCTGCAACATTATTGGAAGATCTTTATGCATTAATTTTTAAAAAATTTACAAGTTAAAAAAAAAAGACAAATATATTGATAATACCAATAAAGTGATTAAAGGATACGATGATTTTATAAAGGTTTAAGATAGTAACATTGCCCTTTTTTGATTTTATTGTGTGTAGTAAAATATAAGCGGAAAAAAGCAGTTTTTAGCTCGAAAATTGTCGTTTTGGAGTGATGTTTGAATCAATATTTCATAATGAAAAACCCAAAAAATACGTTTTAAATGTATGTCATTAGGTCGCAATATAGGTCCTGTTCTAGATAGTAACATTGATAAAATGTCAAAATACATGTTAATTAAACAGAAAATCGCTTAAATAGATGAGCCTTTTTTAACTAATAAGGACCCTTAACATAAGAAGCAGCATTTGTAACTCACATGTGTATATAAATTAATACACAATCTACCTGGCTAGCATTAGCCTAGCTAGCAGCTGGGTTTATGTGGGACATAAGCATTTGGTGCTTCACTAGCAGGTATGTAAGTGCAGGCCTGACATGCTACCGTTACCAGTGTCTATATTTTATTATTACTATTCTATATTATAGACAGATACGCCTAAATCCTAGTTCACTTCGCATAGGTTAACACTGCTTATCTTTTTTTTTGCAAAAAAAACAGAGTATTCCCTCGCATTTCTTGCTAAAATAGAACATTTCTGTAAATATATTTCATTTTAGAGTAGTTGAAATTAGCAGTTATTTGTTGATTAGTTGAAATGTATGCAGAGTTTGCCGAAACAAATATACTTCATGCACCTGACACATATTGCATTGTGAATTTTAAAGTAAAATTATTAGCAATTTGTAATATCAAAGGCAATATATAAGTTCATAAGGTTATAAATAAATCTTATGTTATGTACCTAAATGATAAAAATGTCTGAATGGTCTTACAAAGAAATCTAAATTATGAGCCATGTTGTGGAACAAGCCCCCGACCATGGCTGCGAGATGGATCACATGGGTGGGCTGGTACTTCTTGAACAGTGCCTCAGTCTGCAGCTTATCTCTGTAAATATATAAATATATTTATGTCACACCTGGCCATAAAGTGGCCATTATCGCACGCTCCGCGCGCGAAAAAGCCCACTTCCTGGCCAGGGGGTGACATAAAATTTTGTACTTACCGCGGGCGATAATAAAGAAAGCCTCAGATCGCATGTTTATCGCCCTTGCCTTCGGCTCGGGCGTAAAATACCTGCGATCTGAGACATTCTTTGTTTTATCGCCCTTGGTAAGTAATGTACTAATATATATTCAACGGTTAAAACTAACGTATTAATTGTCACTTCGGGCGATGTTTCGGACATACGGCGGCGGCGGGCGGCGGGTAGTTCAACAGTGTGCAATCGGCGCGGGTCGCAGACGCACTCATCCTGAGGAAGAACTCCTGAAGAGTTCGAAACATGTCGCCCGAAGTGACAATTAATACGTGAGTTTTAACCGTTTAGTAAAATAAAGTTATAACATATCTCACGAAAGTTTAAATTCAAATAAATATTCACTTTGGAGTTGCAAGCGTCTATAGGCTGCGGTGTCTGCTTACCATCAGGTGGACCATACGCTTGTTTGCCAATGTCATTGTATAAAAAAATACTGGTACAGTCAATCCATTAGGGATTTTATTTGTTCCATTGGGCCCTAAATTTTAAATGTCAGAGGTCAACTTGATTTCTTAGCTGCTTTGTAACTTGTCACAACCTTGTCACAGTGAAAATCAATATGAAAGCAGCTAGAGATCTCATATTGATGTCACTGAGACAAGGTATGAAGTGGGACAGTAATCCAATTAGTTGTACATTTAGGGCCCAATGGAACAAATAACATCTATCAATGTGCAAGTGCTGTTCTGTCACATTAACCTGTATTTTACATGAATATGAGAAAAAGACGAAAAATTGCATTCTTTCACAAAAAAAATACAGGATTAAAAGGGGTTTTTGTAATAACCAGTTGCCACTGCTTAGTTGGTTACTTCAACTCTGCATATAATAATAATAATAATAAAGACATTTATTCAACTAAGATTTATAAATAAAAATATGGATCAGGTAGCGGACCCAGGACGGCAGTTGCATCCATCAGGAGTGCGGGATAATGCTATGAGGAGGATGATGATGTAAAATAAGGAA
Source organism: Cenopis cana (assembly GCA_951800055.1). NCBI lineage: Eukaryota > Metazoa > Arthropoda > Insecta > Lepidoptera > Tortricidae > Cenopis > Cenopis cana. The sequence continues at coordinate 11,787,815 of OX637473.1, forward strand.
TAATAATATTAATTACAAACTTATATTTTCACAGCTAACAACTTCACCTGATTTCTGAACTGTATTAATTTTTAATATTCCTATATTTAATTGCTTTCAATAGTATTTTGGGACATAACTGAAATTTATTTATTTATTGCAAATAACACATATGCAGCATTACAGTCGAGACCAAGGCACTGTACAATTCAGATTATAAAACACATATACAATACAACATTAACAATAGGAAATTAAGACGAAAATCCACTCCCGTTCATCACCTCACAGTACTGCAGACATGTTCAATACACAACCGCCCATCGACTTGCAAACATATCACTCTCTGGTACCCATAACAGAATTGAGTTTAGCAGTCTTAGAGGGCGTACAGCCGGCGAGCTTCTATGCGCCACGGCGCGCGTAGTTGGGACTGCCAAGAGGTTGAGAGTTCACGGTCTTAGAAGATTCTTGGGCAGAAATGGGATAGTGACCCTAACAATTTGAGTTACGAGCTCGGGACAGTCTGTATCGCCACGTAAAATTCCACAAGCTGTCACTAATAAATTGGATTTACGCCTTACTGCAAGGGAATTAGAACGTACCGAGAAATGAAACATGCTATGAAAATACAGGTGAAGAAATATAAATATCATGAATTAAAACAATTATATGCCAAGGAGTCAAGATAAAAAAAATGTGTAGCATTCAAGTGTTAAATTTTTTAACGCATTTATACATACAGTGCATGCAGTAGACTTGGTTTATAGATTAAGAATATATGTATACGTGCATTTGATTCAATTATTTATAATATATAAATATTACTTACCTAAGGTCACCATCCTTGGAACCACAAAAAATCCAAGTCTCGGTTTTGGGTGCATTTCCCTGTTGTTTTTCCTCTTCAACAACAGTTTTAATGGCTTGCCCAACAAGCCCAGAACCTCCTGTTACTAAAATAATGTGGGGTTCTCCATCCATCTAAAAACAAAAGCCTTATTAGATAAACAAATAACATTATGCCAAAATTAACAGGGTAATCTGTATTTATGGTTATTGGCTACCTTACCTTATCGTAAAGAAGTTAATAGAATTAGTGAAAATATGATAATGGCAATTCAGCACACGGTTACAACTTGAATACGTGGCGAATCTCGCAAAATATTCAGCCTGCTGTGCCGGCAGTGATAAGGTGTTTGAAGTTTTACTTTACGGCTCGAGACAACCAACAACTAGATTTGACATTTGACATGTCGACTGTCAAAGACGTCAAAGTGACGTACAAACTACGCATGCGGCCGTCGCAGTCAAGTCGTTTGAGTTGAATTTTGTACCGCTCAATCAAAACAATAAAAAAGTTATTTATTTCAGCTACTCGGAAGCCTAGTTTCTGTTCTACATATAGCAATACTCAAAGATATAATACGTATAATACATTCAATGGCAACTGTATTCATGTATAAACTTCATAATCTCGAAAAAGCGTAATTCTAATTTTAAAAGTAGCTGCATATGCGGCTTATTCAGTGGAACCAGTGGAACTAAAGTCAGCAGTAAAATAAAAACACCGTTGTCTATGCTTTTTTTTGATTGGTCAGTCGACGAGCGTTCGTTCATCTAAATACGCTTTCAAACCAAAATGGAGGATTTGTCGGTCGAGGTGTACGGTGAAAATGGTGCTTATTATAAGGTTTGTAAATTATAAAGTACGTTCGATTTGTCACCATAAAACAGTAATTTGGTTGGTGCGACATCTGTTCAATTGTTTTCAAGCAGTAGTTTCACTCTAAAAGGTAAACTTTCAAAAATATTTTTCCGGGATGATCATCACGGCTGGAATGGACGCCATGTCCGTCTGTCAGGGCGTGAGTTTTCCATGTGCTGTAAATTATGCCGATTTTATATATTTTTAGCTTTGGTCGAGGAGTTGAATGGGGGCGGCTCTCGCCGGATTACAGTTGTAGCACATTTTTCGTATCTGACCTAGATAACTTTTTATTTCTAGCGCATTACTAAGTTATTCGATCACCAAAATCTGAAATTCTTTTATATTTATAGGCCACTGTCACCGACGTGCTCGACAACGAGGTTCTTGTAGCCTTTGAAAATGAGTAAGTTTATAATACGTTACAAGTTAATGTTATACATTGTATATTGGATTCTATTTATTTACTTCTTTTTGTGGTTTTGTTCTAGCTGGCAACCAGAATCCAAATTTCCTTTCTCACAAGTGTTCTTGCCGCCCAAAGACACGGGAAAACACACAGAGTTCGTGGAGAACCAGGAAGTTGAGGTGTTTGCCCGGTCCAATGAGAAGGAAGCATGCGGCTGGTGGACGGCCAATATCAAGGTAACAATATTTTTAGTTATTTATTTGTTCAATAAATGCCCTTATACCAAAAGATATTACATTCAATAGTTAGCCATTTATGCATTTATTTCAGTTCATAGATTTTATTATTTTCATAAACTCAAATGAAACCTGTCAATATTGATCAGATCTCATTATTTGTTTACCATGGTAACTAACAGGTAGGATCAGGACACTGATTTTGTTTGCATGTAGTTTTGTAGTGAACCTTGTGTCCAGAAAACTAGTTTTGTATGCCAATTTGAGAAATGATTAAAGTAGATGTAAGAAAGGCTGAGAACAGAGTTGTTGGGTATTCACACATCTACCCTCATTAGTTTTATTAATTGTTTATTTGAGATTTGCCCAGGTGAGTTTAAAGCAATGTTATTTAAGCAATTATTAGGTAAATGTTACAATATACAAAATACATTATTTATTTAAGTATCAGCAAAGATAATCTTAATAAGTTAATAAACTGATATTTCATAAAATGAATAAATGTATTGCAGACAAAAGCCTAATCAATAGAAAGAATGCAATGATTGTATTACAGTGGTTTTTGTATTTAGCATTTAGACTGTAAATGGTACCAATTGTTACAAGTGACAGGTTAAATACACATCTCTTCTAACAACTATAGCCATGGCTTTTGTGTCCTAAAAAGTAGGTACCCTGATAGAGTGCATAGTACACTGATTTATTGGTTTTAATTTTTCTAGTTCCAGTGTTTTCTGTATTTTATATTAACTAATTATGTGAACAGTTTCCCTAATTTTGTAATAGTGAAATCGCAGTTTCACCATTACTATGTTTTGTACAGAAATAAAACTTTCATGTAAAAGCAACTTCAAAACCTCAGGATTCCTCTGACTTACAAATTGAAACCATATTTGTTATTGATGCCTGCAAGATAAACCATTTATGGACTGTTTTGTCATAAATAGACTTTACTATGACAGATACAGTTAAAAAATTATTCACAGAAATGTTCAGCACCTAATCCCGATCAAAAGAACAGTGCCCCAACAGATGTGAGTGACTATTATAAAATATGTTAATTGGAAACACATGAATACATGTATCACCAAAGCTCTGCTGGATCAAACAAGTTGAATAATGCATAATGGCCAAGGACAAACTGGCATAAGATTGTCAAGGGCAGTGGCTTTATGTTAAATAGCAGAGAGCAAGGGTGACAGTCTAGACATGGGGTTTTAGGACAGATGTTAAACAAGGCTGGTTCCTAGTCAACCTTGTAATAAGCCTCATTAAAAAGCCAACTATTATATTATGATCATTTTTGTTAAGCTTAGTATATGTTAGTGGGAAGTAACGTTTTCTATATGCAGTTATAACTTAATCAACTTTATTCATATTTTCCTACAATTTATTTTTATAATTCTTATGAAAACAATGTAACTGTTTTCCCTAATAGTTACTCAATTTTCTTACTTGATATGTACTGAATAAAAAATAAGAGAAACATTTTGAAATCTTAGTACACTTAGATACAACCTGTACAATATCCAGTGCATACTCTGTTATCTTAATCCCTATGGAAAGTGATGTAGCTACATATTTTTATTATTACTATATCAAGTGAAAGTCTGACTTCTTTGCCTTCTTATAAGGGTTCTATACAAACTGAAAGTTTTTGATGATTTCACAAAAAGTAAACAGATATGGTTATTTTTTCCAGTAATTAACACATTTCTCTTTAAAAAAATGTATAACAATTTCGAAAATTTCCCTGGGTATACTTCCAAATAAGGCAGGGGGAATGGTATTTCTTTCAACTTTTTTCTTGTTTTAAGCAGAGTAAAAAACGAAAAATTGTTTAAGAATATGCAACTCAAGCACTTTCAAATGATAATCCCACTTAACCTAGTAACAAGACTGAATTTTAAGAATTTGTATTTTCCACTTTTCATTCAATTAACAGATTTTATAATGTATCATGAGTGGGTCTAAAAATATTTAATAATTGTGTCATTTGAACCATGCATTTACTATTGTTTTTTTGTTATCAGATGATGAGGGGGGACTTCTTGGTGATAGAATATTTAGAATGGGACAACTGCTACACGGAAATAGTGCCAAAGGACCGTCTCCGAGTCAAGACCCCTAAGACACCCATTGACAAAACCACCTTCCACAAGTTTGAGATACCGGTCCCTGAAGATCTCAAAGACTAGTGAGTAAATCTTCATACATTATTGATGTCTAAAGTTGCTCAGCTTGTATAAAATAGGCATCAGTATCAGTATGCACTTTGAATGGAGGTAAAATCAATATTTTTTTATTATAATGCTTAATATATTATGTTTACATAAATAATAGTAAATAGTTTCACCACAGATGTAACATAAAGCAAATACCGAAATAACAAAACCATGTTTTCACATTTCTCTGTTTTTATGAAGCACTTTGTTTATTCAAGTGTGTATAATGTATACCATATGATGTACAATTGTGGCTAGATCATACTTTGTTTTTGTTTGTGAATCCCAAAGTAATATATAATGTGTCAGATTTTCGGTTAACGTTATACGAATTCGAACACGGTCATTCAGTTACGTTTAGTATAGAAGTTTTCTCACACTAGCGCGGGTCGCCCACGGTTGTAGTCGGGACACATACGAACACAGACAACGTGAACTCATACCTCCTACGCTGACGCACACATAGACTATGTGCATGTATAGCTCAACACAACCATGGCTCACCCACGCTCGTGAGATAAAAGTACTATAATGAATGTAGTGTTTTTTCATCAATAAACAAACCTCCGATTTAGTGCCAGTTGCACCAACGTACAAACACAGACCGGTCATCGTCAAATCTGGCGCCGGCAGCTGTCATCCCATAGAAACTTCAAACTTTCCATACAATAGGGTGTTTCATTTTTCCAAATTTTCAATTTTCATTTGACTTTGCTTGGTTTCTTGATCTCACTTACCTAAAAGATGTATATTCCAAAATTCGTGAAAGTCTGTGAATATTTAGTGGTTGCATACTTTGAGATGTTTCTTCTCGAACAGCTATTTTTTTACAGTGGAGGCTAACATAACTAATAAGTGGTTCCAATGTGTAATTTGCCTACTTACGGTATTTAAATGTTGATAGTAGGTAGACAAAAGGGCTACGAGTGTATATTGTATAATTTATTGTTGTTTTCTACCCTAAAAATGAGTAATAGACGCTGAATCTCGTTGCTTGAAAAAGTTCCTTGCGGTGAATTTTTAGGAGCTCGGCTCCCCTCCCCCTGGAGTGTTATTAGTATCACAAAGAAACACTTTCCGATGCTGATATATCAACTAGTGCTATGGCGGAAGGCCAATATTCCTGTTAAGTGTATTCGAGCTGGAATAAAACTACTGTACAAGGAATATCAGACTTTAGGTACAGGAAATTTAGGAACACAGATACGGCAAGTCTAGGAGGGTGATCTGGAAGACCTGTTTGATAAAGATAAAGACTTCCTTATGATACAGAGAGAGGGTCGCATGAGTTCGTCAATGAGTGGTGTCGACAAATTATTATGCTCAAAAATGACAAGAAAATAGATTGAAGAAAATAGTAGAGACGCTGGAAGGTAATTCTTCTCCATCGTCTCCAAGTGACAAAGACGACTAACTTACTTTGCTAATATAATCTGCGTGGCCATATCATTGGTATATGTTTTGACACTACGGCATCTAATACAGAGATCATTCAAGGAGTATGTATCCGAATTGAAATAGAATTAAATGAAATAGAAGTTTGTTTTGATTAGCCTGCCGTCATCACACCCATGAACTTATATTGAACTAGCGACCCACCCGGCTTCGCACGGGTGAAAATTTTACACATAAACCTTCCTCTTGAATCACTCTATCTATTACAAAAAACCGCATCAAAATCGGTTGCGTAGTTTTAAGGAACTAAGCATACAACGGGACAGACAGCAGGAAGCGACTTTGTTTTATACTATGTAGTGAAGAACTTATATCTACTTACTACTCGTTGTGTGCAACCTCTAAATGTGTTCCAATCTTCTTGAAATTTGGTATATAAGCTTTTTAAATAAGTAAAATCCAGGGGGTAAGCAAAGTCTGGAAAAATAATAATAAAAAAAATTCTCCATACAAAGATGAAACAACCTTACCATACAATCAGATTTGACGAACACCGCTTACGATTACAGATGGTTTGGTGCAAATCAGCCTTAGTGTCAGTTGCACCAACGTACGAACACAGACTGGTCATCGTCAAATATGGCGCCGGCAGCTGTCATCCCATAGGAACTTGTCAAACTTTCCATACAATCAGATTTGACGAACACCGCTTACGATTACAGACGGTTTGGTGCAACTCAGCCTTAGTCAGCGGAAATCTTTTTCCCAGCAGCGGTCCATCATTGCTTTCCCCGTTTCTAAAATCGGTGTGTACTGTACACATACAGCCTGCACGAGATCCACAGCGCCAAGGTCGAGAATGCGCACAAGGAGTTCCAGAAGGCGATCGGCGCCGCGCTGGTGTGGTACGTGCCCGAGCGCGGCGCGCTCGCCGTGCTGGCGCGCGGAGACTCCAGCCAGCGTCGGGCGCTCATGCTGCAGGAGATGCACTTCCGGTCAGTTACACTACACATACACACATATAGTGTTCGCCATCCACGAAGGCGCGCCCCTCCACAGCCCGAGCCGTACAACTGCGCACGGATTAGTATGAGATGCGCTGTGGAGGGGCGCGTCGTCGTGGATGGCGCGCCCTATATAATTAGCAGTTTAATGGGTTACAAGGGTTTGTGTAAGAATCGTAAGAATTATATTTAAATTGACGTACTTCTGGTCACAGCACTTAACGGAAGCTTACTTGTCAAGTATCATTTGAGCTCCCGTTTGTCCAGTCAGCCGACTCACTGACGGACAAAGCCAGTGCTAACATCATCTAGCTAGAAGCACCAGGGCTGCCGGTCACGAGACGATCGAGTTAGTAGTATGCTGCTTCACACAAACCTAATACTGATCTGAGGATCGTCTAAGGAGCTCTTAACTAAAGCAATAAATATAGTTGACCAAGCATTATCATTAGATTGATTAGATAATGGTACATTGTTTTTCCCAAGTATCCCCAAACAAGTGCAGCGGCCAAAAATATTGTAAAACTAGTTATTGCCCGCGACTAAGTCCGCGTGGAACTCTTTTATCGCGATAGAATTGAAGTAATTGCTATTAACTGACATCAGGCGCTTACCTTACTTACTCATCGCCTTTTCAAACAAACTTCCACCACCTTAAGGAGCAGGGGTGGGCAAGGCATTCTCCATACTAACTCTGTGCACGTTTTATTCGTAGGTTTTGGCACTAACGAATGTAATATTTTTTTTGGATGTAAATATTAGATATGCGAAGAAAGTGATGTGAAAATTTTCAAATATTTCAAAAAAACGAAAAATAAAAAAAATTAAAAATCATATCAATGTTAAAAAAAGTACATCATGAAATAGCTAACAGAAAAATAAGCATACTGACCAAAAATCATAACTTTAATACAAACACAAACGAAGAAAATCCTGCACAAAGTTTGTATGCAGAGAGCTTGCCCTACTCCTCCTCTTAAGGGATGATTTCCGGGATAAAAGGTATCCTATGTCCTTCCTCGGGACGCAATCTATCTCTATACCAAATTTCTTGTAAATCGGTTCAGCGGTTTAAGCGTGAAGATGTAACAGACAGACACACTTTCGCGTTTATAATTGGGATGGATGGTATGGATGCCTCACTGTTATTCTTTTATATCAGTGTGTTTCATTGCAGCAATTCTATATGCTATTTACAGAAATCTGACTCAGAAGTTGCTATTGCTGAAAAAGACTGAAGAGGCAGCGAGACAGTTGGAATCCACCAAAATACACAATCAAGGAGGGTAAGTTGAAAATCATTACTACCACCCGGTTCCAATATGTGTGCAACTTTAAATAGGAAACTTCGAGTGAGCCTCCGACATATTGAAATATAATAACCCGAAACCCCGAAAACCACCCGAAACATGTCGAGCGATATTCGACGATAAAGACGTGAGTGACCCGTTTATTATATTTCAATATGTGTGCAACTCCTTGGAATGTGACACCCACAAGCTCCAGTAATGACATCACACGAATAAGTGCACAGATATTGTGACCTGGTAAATCAGGTAGTTAGTCTTGTTTTTCATGAGTTGTTTAATCATAATTATAATGTAATGTAATGTCTCATATTTAAAACAACAATTTTATTTGTGAGGACTTTCTTTCATTTGTTTTCCTGAACTGTTTTCAAATTACTTAACTGGATTAAAAAGTCACCATGCTAATTGCTAACACAATTCTTTTGGAAACACAACTCAATTTTATTACAACAACAATTTAACTAATAATTAGGATAGGAAACATTATTAGAGGCAGCTTTCTGTTATATTTTCTATTATTCTGTCCCCATACGTTGGTTATACCGCCCACTGGAGTCAGAAATTCATATTGTGGTAGTGGTATTTGAATTATAATATAATGTTTTTGCTTCGCGTTGCATATAGACGATTTATTTTCACTGGTCATTATCTCTACTAAGTAAGACAACGATAAACATAATATGTTTATTGTTCTGGAAATTATATTTTTTCTGACCATAATAGATTTCTAAAATACTTAATTACCTATACCCCCTGTTCCTTTTGCAATTATTACTCTTTTGTATAAAGCGGTTGGAAAGGAATAATTAATTAATGTATGTATATTATTTGCATTGCAGTAAAAACCTCGAAAAGTTGAATTTGAGTGACATTTTTTTTTTCGTAGATATATAAAGACACTTCTTTTTTGTTTAAAATTTCACCATAAGTCAAAATTTTCCATTTTTCTCACATAACTGATGTCGGCCCCAATTGATAGTAGCTTGGCGGGCGGCAGGTACTCTGATGAGTTCAGCGTACGCGAGGACCTGATGGGGCTCGCCATCGGCACGCACGGCGCCAACATCCAGCTCGCGCGCAAGGTGCCCGGCGTCTCCAACATCGAGCTCGAGGAGTGCTCCTGCACGTTCAAGATCTGCGGCGAGGTGAACACATGCCTAAACATAAACTACTATAACATGTCCCGCCCCTCCATCATTCAGAACGCTTACAGTAGCCGGCAATATATATGAATATTCAGCGTTTTTGCTGGTTTGTTTTTTATTGTTGTCTCATTCAATTTTGTCTAAAGATATGATGTTAACCTTAATTTAAAACGTAAACCAATATACGTTCTGAGTCTTATTTGATAATAGTGGATGCGGTTTGTTCTTTTGTAGATAATCATGAGCTAACAATGACTTAAACACATTCCAAACACATAAACACACATAAAAAAATGTATGGACGTGAACGCACAGTATATTGCTACTCAGAGATTTACGTTTCCAATACGAAAGCCACGTTGGAACGAAAAATCTAAGGTCTGACGGGCGAGGTCCACTGTACTTCGCATACCGTATTCCCCGTTTATTGCAGGTTTACACTTCGTGTAAATGTGGCTTTTACCTCGGACGTTCTGTGTCGTAGTTGATTCTATAGAATATTTTCCTTGCAGTCGATGGAAGCGGTGCGCGGCGCCCGCGCGCTGCTGGAGTACGCGGAGGAGTCCATCAAAGTGCCCCGCGCGCTCGTGGGCAAAGTTATCGGCAAGAACGGGAAAGTTATACAGGAGATCGTCGACAAGAGCGGGGTCGTGCGCGTAAGTATACACTACCTACATTTTTTTTTGGCAGACATGCGTATCCTCATCATGTAAACAAACTATTTTTGAAGACATTAACCATTATCACACTTCTCTAGGATTGCAGGTACTTTGTGAGCTTCTGTGTCATCATTATAAACATTTTAAGTGATGATTATTGTGTAGTCCTAGAGAAAAGGGTGATAATGTCTTCGAGAGAGTTTGTTTACATAATAAGACGCGTAAGGATGATTAGACTGTAGATGGGAGCAAATGAAAGCATATTGTTTGTTGGACAGGTGAAGGTAGAGGGCGACAACGAGCCGGCGCCCGTGGGCCCGCGCGAGGAGGGCGTGGTCCCGTTCGTGTTCGTGGGCACGCGCGAGAACATCGCCAACGCGCAGGTGCTCGTCGAGTACCACGTCGCGCACCTCAAGGTACTACACCCCACTTTATAACTAGAAAGAAAGAAAACAAAAAAAACATTTATTCGTGGCATATTAAGACAGTACAAATAATCAGAACAGCATAGCCACGAAATGGCCCCAAATCGGCATAAAACTAGCCATTGGCTAGCGCTGGTCTTCCTTTGGGGCCACAACTGGCTTTTTTGTCCACAACAGAAAAGCATCGTGTGAAGCTGGGTTCAAAACTTAAAATAGCAAAGCTGACGCAAGAGTCGACTATTTGAAGCGGGCTGAGGTGGGTGTGGAGGCTGAGAACTTATCACTGGAATATTGCAGTGATAAGTATTTTTTTTCATATTTGATCCTGCAGTTGCTAAAAGTGGCCCTTATGTTTTAGCTCCGCCCACCCCTTTTGGGAATACGATCTTGTGGCAATTTATACGATCAAGTTAAATTTATGGATGGTCGTTTGTCACCCTGTTGCTCATCAACTGGCGTTCAGACCGCGGCCCAAAGGCCCCGTAAAGATCAAAGCGGGACGGAGCAGTTAGCGCGTGCGCCTGCACAGACTGGCTCACTGACTCGAGCGCGGGCCCGCGGTCAAGCCGCGCGGCTTTGGGCGCCGGGACCACGCGGTCCGCGTACAAACTGTTGACCGCGCCACAGAATAATAAAATATTACATACAGAATGGCCACGACCCCCCGCACCGAGGTCAGTTACCTCGTCCCTGAGACGCCCGCCTGGTTACGATCGGGTGCCGGCGCGCCTCGCGATTCGTCCGCGCCACGCGCTACGCACCCGCGCAAACAATTGACGCGTGCACCGACAGCGCACGCACACATACTTACCCACAGCGCTTACGTTCCTTCGCGTGTCACAGGTGTGCCGGAGCTCCCCTCCTCCCTGATCCTCTGATCCCACTAAAATTTTTCATTCGGTCGAAACGTCTTCTAGTCTAAAATACGCGTGGGAATTGCAGGAGGTGGAGCAGCTTCGGGCGGAGAAGCAGGAGATCGACCAGCAGCTGCGCGTGGTGATGGGCGGCGGGTCCGCGTCCTACCCGCCGCCGCGCGGACACCCCGCCGCGCGCGCGCGCCGTCGCGTGCCCCCGCCGCGCTACCCGCCCGGTGAGTGCACGCACCACACACTACACACACGCACACTTTCGTGCACCCGACACCTACCCGCCGGCTGAGCGCACACACACACACACACACACAGTCGTGCACTCGACACCTACCCGCCGGGTGAACGCACACACAAACCACACACTACACACACGCACACTGTTGTGTACCCGACACCTCCCCAACATAGTCGACCCGACTCGAGCGTTCAATTCGTGTACGAATGTATGGCAGCCTCGGGTTGTGGTTGGGTTTGATTTGTATAAGATGATTTCCAAACATTTATTTAGTATATCTAATTTTGTATTGCAGGTGGGCGCCGCATGACCCCCGAGCTGGGCGACGAGCGCGGCGAGGGCGGATACCGGGGCCGCGGCCGCGGCGGGCGCTCCAACCAGTCAGTATACCGCTCCTAATTACGAGGATCTTATTATATTTAACACCTGCTATACATGTTGGCCGAGCGTCGCCGAGTGAACGCCAATACCAACGTATAGACAGTATATTTGCATTGTCTTGCCATTGCTCGGTGTCGCTCGCCTAGTTAGCCGAGAAAAGTCAAGCGCCAACGTGTATAGAACTCATTTGGCGTAACTTGTCACAACTTGCGGTCGCTCGCGACCACTTGCCGCACTTCGGAGCGCTGTAGGATTTTTTGCACAAATAGGCGCTCGCGCGTACTCGGCCAATAGTGTCCACATGTTTGTCAGCGCGCCATCTGTTGGCCAGCATTGGTTTTCCGATAAACTTGCCGAACGTGTAGGCAGTAGCACTTACATGTATAGCAGGTGTGACATTTATAGGCAGCCTAATCCACGAACGTTCACTCTGTATACTTCCACCTATGTAGAAAAATTATAAAATACACAGTGATAAGGACTAACCAGGACTCGAGGGTTCGAAAGATGAAGTTTTAGTTATATAATTATCGATTTGACAACAACAGAAAACGATTGAATTCAAAATAATTGCACTGAAGTGCTCTATATACTCGTACACAAGTACAAGTATGATTATAGTATATTACCTACACTGGTGAATCTCGAGTACACAGTGGGGCCACAACGCTGACATCGACTGTGGTCCGTAATGTTCGATCATCGATTAAAAATTGCGAGATCTCACTTCCGCTGTGTTCGGTTGCAGATCCAGCGAGCGCGGCGACGCCCGGCGGGGCGAGCGTCCCGATCGGGGTGAGCGTCCCGAGCGAGGCGAGCGTCCCGAGCGCGGCGAGCGTCCCGAGCGGGGCGAGCGCGCCGAGCGAGCCGACCGGCCCGAGCGCGACGAGCGTCGCCCGCCGCTCGAGAACGGGCGCGCGCATCCGCCGCGAACGTCACACGCCAACGTGAGTGCTTGGGTCTGCGGAACTACTAGTGTATTCGTAAAAACAGACGCGAGTTCAGGACCGAGAATTTGACCGCAGACATAGAATTTGGGAACCTTATCACGATGGGATAAAGGTCCCCGTCAGGTCGGCTGCGGATGCAATTTGCGCGGGGGCCCGAGCGGGTCGAAACGAAGCCATGTTATGAGGCTTTGTGCAATGTGCGTGGGCTCGCGCGGTAGCCGTGCTCGGGCGGGCTCGGGGGCGCGATGGCGCGGGTGCGGACTGCGGTGGTATGTTATGTTATGTTATGCGTACGGCACACAGTTAGCTACAGCGCGAGCTCGCGTCGATATTGCCGACCGCGCTCAATGCGACGTCGCCGAGCTGCTACGGAGACCTGGCTAATATCTCCCAATGGTCGATCCGTGTAGCACGTTGCAGTTTGTACAGTCCCCAGCATCAATATCTGCCACAATAAGGCACGCATAAAGCCGTTGGGACTTGTTGGTGGCAGATACTAATGTTTGTGACTGTACAGACTGATAAGAGACTGGGATTCGCACAAATTCAAATAAATAAAACTTGGATCCCTGGTTTAGACATACAGGACTCGTAGAGCGAAACGCCTATGGCGCTGTCTGGCAACTAAAATCGTGTCTTGTCGCCTATGTCTAAACGCACATTTACGGTCACTGTCCGCGATTTCGGAACAAATTGACTATTCTAGCCACCGCGAATTTACTTAACCCGTCGTCTACCAGTCCCTGGGATCCCAGGGCAGATAACAAAAGAATGGCATTGTTTATTTTTTTCGCCGGGAGAGGACGGCTCTGAAATTATGTATGTTTTTAATATAATGTACATTTTTGACGGTGTTTATGAAGAAGCACACAGTAGCAGGTACACAATTTGTACCTATGCTTCTGCATAAACACGGTCAAAAACACGCAAGACAGCATTTAAGTGAAGTATAATGTGCAGAGTGGGCGACGGCGCGATGACCGGCGGCGGCAGACGGACGACGAGAGCTCCGTGCTGGACTCGCAGGACGTGTCCAGCGCCGACAGAGGTACCGCACACACACACCCTTGACATTCAACACGTACACGTACACGAGCCATCAGTTATTATTGCCGTCCTTTTCAGGGTGCTTAATTTTCTCAACATGTACTTTAAGCGGCCTTTACACTTGGCTAAATTTTGCCAGGTGTAAAGGCCTCTTTACACCTTGGTATTGAGGGCTACCGCGTATGAATTAGCCACTAGAGGCGCTAGTGTGATGTCAGGTCTCAAAAATGTCAAATTTCACTGTATGTGGGTGGGTTATGCGGGTTAATTTCTAATCAGAATAATATGGTGACTATTTTGCAATACCTGAGATTGATTATGGCAAATATTAATTCCGGATCAACGGGTGCTTTAAGACAATTTTATCATTTGCAAAATGCAAACTTATGTTAACTTTTTTTGAAAACGGGCTGCGAATGTATTAAATACGATTTCAACGTAAACTTTTGTTTTCACGCCCGTAATAACCAATAGCAAACTGACAGCTGGACCAACCGGCGTAGTAGTGACGCCAACTGGTGAGCACAAAAACAGTAGCCCTCATATCGTGTTTATATTATATATGTTCGTGTTAGATATTTTGAGCATCTTGTTCACTGAGATATATCTGTGGAGACTATACACCATTGTCTAAGTCAAAGTCAAAATATTCTTTATTCAAATAGGCCTAGCAACAAGCACTTTAGAATCGTCAGTTTTATATTACATAATTTGAATATTAAAGATGCGTTTGCGAATGTGACGGTAATATAAATCTGTGTGTACAAAAATACCACAACCACATTCGAAACCGCATCCACTCGCGTTTTACGCCAGTCAGTATAATGTTGTGCTCTTGCAAAAGGTGGTGTAGTATCTTTTTTTAATTGTGTATATGGATGCTACTGACTATATATCAAAAATGGTAGCACGAGATAATATCTCGGGACAACTTTTGGCAGCTACTTAACCTGTTTTTTTTTTTTCGGTTTATCGCTCACATGTTCTATACTATTGTAAATATTGTAAATGGTTAATAAATAAATGAAAAATCTCTTATTCTTACTTATTTTTATAAAGTAACTAGTTAGGTACTTTCATGTGATAATGTGGAGACGCTGCACAAGGCTATAAGAAATATCTGACAGTTTTTTCATTTCGTTGCTATAAGCCTTGTCTTGTTAAAGAAATCTTCTTATTTTGGTATGAGCGTTACTTTTCGTATGGGTGTATCGCCTTTTACTATAGTCAATGGTGCTTTAGTCTAGTCTGTCTATATTAAACGGTTGGCTAATATGTTATTTACTAACTGGCCCGAAGTTTAATAATATTAGAGTCATTCAAGGTGGTTTTAAGTATTTGGTCATTCCGATTTAATCAGAAAATCGGCATTGAAATCCTACATTTTATAGTTGCATAGCAAAACGTATTATTTATATTGTTAGTTTGATTGGGTGTAATAAAAAAATATGTATAGTTCGTTAATTGACAAGGTAATAATAAACGTCTTATGTGTCGTGTCTTCGAGAATTAACTATTTTTTTTCTATATACGGTGCTTATATTCAACGTTAAGTGGAACAAGCAAGGTTCTGTAATTCTTATGAAATATAGGTACAGTCAGCAGCAATGGTTGCTACGCGGGCGAGGTGCTCACAATGATCTTCACACATCTTTATTATTAAGGGAATAAGAGCGTGTGAAGATAATTTTGAACACCTCGCCCGCGTAGCAACCATTGCTGCTGACTGTACTACTCTCATTATTAGCCTTGCTTATTCCAATAATGTGTTTACGTATAAAGTTGCAAACAAATCTGAAAATATTACTGAATGTGCTAGTTAAAATGTAGATGTTATTTAGGTAGTGCCTGGTATGTATTTGGATGAGTATATGTGCGTTGTATTGTTTAAGTATAATTATTAATTATGTTTATTTCTTGCACCCAGTTTTTACATTTTAATTAGTACATTGAGCGCCTGGATGGATGAATGCCATTTTTTTATATACTTTTTTCATGCCAGTGGTTGACAGCTGTTTGTTGAGTCTCGCTTTCAAGTAGTCATAGTTAGTTTTGGTGGTGGCGTAAGTTGCGGTAGAATTTCTCTGTATGTCTTAATTTATTCTTCCCTTTATAAATGGGCTCAGGGGGACTAACCAAGGGCGCGATTTTGGTATTGTAGTATTCAAACGTAGGGATATGTTTCAGTAGTATTCTGTTGATATTTAAAAATAGTATTGTTTACATACCGTAAATCATTTGTATCATTTCATAGTAGACTTGCCGGTAGCTTAAGCGCTGAAATCATGTTACTTATTATCAGAACTTTGTAAAAGTACTTTTAAATATGTCTTAGTTTTGAGTAACGCAAAGGTATACAGAAAGTATACAATACTAGCTTTTGCCTCGGGAGTTCGCCTTCCCCTCACTTGGATGATTTTCGATATAAACTATCCTGTCCTTTCCAGGGTTTAAAACTATCTCATTACCAAATTTCAGTTAAATCGATTCAGATGTTTAGCGTGAACAGGTTAACATACAGACTCGGGAGTGGGTCGATTTTGTATAAATTCGCGGATGAATCGAGTTCGAGCGCCACCCGGCCCCCAATACTTAGGCTACGTTTCGTCATTCAGGGGTCGATAATATCAGTCGGATCGCAACGTAACGGAGCTCGGTATGAGAGTCGCACGCGTACGCGTAGGGCGGGTCGCTAGGTGCGCAGACCGCAGACAGCTGTCACCCGGCCGGGACTGAGCGTGGGCGTGGCGGTGTGTGCAGAGTCCGCGTCGTCCGAGGAGCGCGCGCCGGCCGGCAGCGCGCGTCGCCGTCGCCGCAGGAGGACAGGTACGAGTACCTACCGCTCGTCCCACCGGCACCGGCCCCGTCCGATTAGGGGAACTCGTGTAAGGCTTGAGTGGACGCTCGGAGCGGAGCGTTCGGCGGGGCGTGCAGCGGGGCGGGCGAGCGTGCATACTATTTGTGCGGCGGCGATTCAGGACACCAGTATGAGTTTCAATTGTTTGACATGCACGCCCCGCTGCACGCTCAACTCGAGCGTCCACTCAGGCCTTACACTTAGGGTGGGTTGAAATCGTTAGCCGGCTTCCTGTATTCATTATTTTATTCACTATTTCATTATTTTATTTCTTCATTTACACCAAATATACGTATTTCTTCTTCGTCTGTAAATCTGAATCTATGAGTTTGGCAAGTTTCTATGTACTGACAGCTCGGCAGCTGTCATTCCGTAGCAACTAATTAGCGCCATATCGTAACTAGCGTAAGTTGTTGCAACCCACCCTTTACGAGTACTCTACTGTTTTGCAATGAATGCTTAAAAGTTGTACAGACTGCATCAGGCATTTTTAGAAAGGAAGGATTGAATCAGTTTTATTTTGCATTAGAGTAAATAAAAATTTGTCTAGGACTTCCTCGTATATTATCTCCCAACACTGTCTTCTGAAACTGTCTGAATACTTTTTAAGGCTGGCAATTCAAACGAATCTCAGTGTTACATGTTTAACTGGTGGTGTGTGGTGGTATAGAGCCTCGATTAATCTTCTTACGGAGTATGCCCGGAGCTCATACCCGGATGGCCCGCGAAACTCATCAGAGTCTAGAAACTTCACGTCGTATTTACTCAAAATTTCCATAGATCTTTACAATTTGGTGTCCGTTTCATTTTCTAGTGTCGTAGAGTTATTTTCTAATTTGATTAGTTTGTTCACCTATGAAAAAGACACCATACTTACTATTGTTTCAGCGATTCCATCTCGGTATGACTTTCCGGTCAAAGGCGAAAATTGAGAATTGCAGGTTTCGAATGTTTACGTTTAAATATTAGGGAAACTGAATATTATGCACTTTAGCATAGTTTTGTATTTCAGGATAGCTCGTTATGTTTTGGTACAAATAGCATGGTTACAATGACAGTAAAAGCTTGTCATTTACATTTTTGTGGTTGTACAATCATCTTAGAATTTCTTAGGATATCGGACAACGTAAATTGAAACCTCCATTTTTCGATTAGACTTGTCTGTGTGTTTATACATAAAGCTGTCGCTGAACCCCATAAAGCTGATTGATGAAAAACAGGCTTGCTGGCTATTCCATTCTCTGTTCTTCGATGCTATGCATGCACCCTACATTTCCTAGTGTATAGTTTGCTACTTTTAATATTACTGATAATAGTATAGTTTCCGCACGTTTCTTATTTACTACTAAATGTTCACACGACGTAAGATTTTCAGATTTAACTGTACATTTTAATTATTCAGACCACAATTAACATGACCTGGCGAACCAATGCCTTTGACACGAACTTTTATATGAATAGGAATTGTTACAATAGTTAAACTTAATTGTGGTACCTAATTTTATTATTGAAGTAAAATAATAATGTTAGGCATGTATCGCTGGCAAACGTTCCTACTAGGTGGAACATTCTGTGAAGTGTGTTACTACTAAAATTCGGTCTAACCAATTTCTATACTCGGGCCCGTTTTACACGGCATATTTTGTCGGATTCAACAGTGGATCCAGTTTATGAATGGCATTTTAGTGTTAAATTAAATCTGACGTGCAAGGCCGGCCTTAGTAAATGAAGTTCAGTCGGTATTAGTTTTCCGAGGTTCCATTTTTATGTGATTACGCTATCGTATCGCATTCGCGACGAGGGTCACGGAGTCCATCCCTTTCGTACATTTTCACGCTTGAATGCGAAAAGTGTTGCGCTTATCTGGTCTGGCACTATTAAGGGCCACCGCTAAAACTCGCGCGGGCGCATACTTCCCCTATCGGAATCGACACGCCCCGACGAGGGCCCGCGGCGGCCATTTTAGTATGGCCGCGGGCCCCAGTGCGATGTTTTAGCGTTCGCCCTAAAACCGAATCCGAGCCGGAAGTAATACAAGTCCCATGGTGTTGCAGGAGGCGGGTGGAAGAACGGCAGCGCGGGCGGCGCGGCCGGGGTGGGGGCGGGGGCGGGCGCGGCGGCCGGCGCGGGCGCGGGGGCGGGGGCGGGCGCGGGCGCGGGCGCCACCAACGGCGCGGCGGCGGGCGGCGGCAAGCGGCGCTCGCCGCTGGCCAAGCCCAAGCTGGAGGCCAAGCTCGAGCCCGTGCTCAACGGCACCGCGTAGGCGCCGCCGTGCGCCGGCGCCGGCGCCCTCGTCTGCTCCGAGCCGAGCGCCCGCTCCGCTCCCCGCGGCCGACCGCGGCCTGGACCCGACTGCCCTGACTTGACGCCGACGCGACCACGCGAGAGATATTATATCCTAACGTAACCTAACGTAACGTAACTTGTATCGTGCCGAGACCCCCGCGATCCCCGCGGGAAGTTAGTCCGCGACCGTCTCCGGACGCTCGCCCGACTCGTATTTAATCGATAGAGTAGCGCCGCAGCGCACTTTGTATGTTTTTTTGACGCCTGCGCGTGTATTTATGTGAGCGCGACCGTGCCGGACCGCGCGGCCGGCCCCGGAGGCCGCTCCCGCCGCGGGGCCGTCCCTAGACTTACTCGTA
Organism: Cenopis cana; assembly: GCA_951800055.1. Classification (NCBI taxonomy): domain Eukaryota; kingdom Metazoa; phylum Arthropoda; class Insecta; order Lepidoptera; family Tortricidae; genus Cenopis; species Cenopis cana. Next base: position 11,807,297 of record OX637473.1, read on the forward strand.
TTATGCTTTTATAAGAGATTCGTGATTTGTATTCCTGGTTATCGATAAATATGGAAAATTAATGATGTGTACGTCGCTCCCCGGACGATTCGCGCCGACCGCGGCCTTTCGGTACCTTTATGGGAGATCGGATCAGCAGTACATACGTGTGTCGTAGCCTGTACTCTGTGGTTATGTGATTTCCTATAAAATAAAACATTTCTGTACATATTTTCAATCGTATTTTTATTTGTATATAAATAAATAATGTCCATGCTCGCGCCGAGCGCGCTCCACGACCCGCATTGCAGATACAATAATGCTTTATACAAAAATACTAGAACTATAGTAGAACGTTACAGCGATGTACATTTAGTAATACTATGAGTGGAAGAGTCGTCAGGATCGGGGAACACAGACCAGTGACGCTAGGAGCTGGATACTAAACGTGTACGACTATAACGATCATATTTACACCTAGGAATACTACTGTATCAGTCATTATAATACAAACGTGATATGCATTATTGCCGGGATATCACTAGGAAATATTATTTACAAAGACAATACTATGCTTTCAGCTAGTCTCAGGATTCACATATTTTTGTAAAAATTTCGCCGATATGTTTACAATTAGGTATGTATATAAAATAGTGTATATTAGGGCATTAGACAAGATGTTCTGTGTGCGGGTGGATTCTTACATTTATGGATGAAAAGTGACGATACAACAATAATAATTACTCCTTTTAAGCCGGCATTTGAAACTTGGATATTCATATAAATTTTTCCTAAACACCTAATTTCAGGGATCGTTCAATCTAGGTAGCATGATCGGTTTTATGTCGGACATATAGGATTCATCTCTCTCGCACTTGCATACTTACTAGTAAGGGCCCATGCCCATGCTATACGTCCGACATAAACGCGATCACGCAAGCTAGGCAAGTATTCATACAATCAATTTTAAATTCGTCATGTATATTTGGTAAGATATTCTATGTCCATTATTTAGACTATTTTAGACAATAAGTTGAGTGGCAGATAAAATTGAAACAAAATATCCAATAACAAGTTATCCCTTTGACCGCCAAAGCGATAGTGTGTCGTCGCGCCCACTACGCCAAGCACTGTTGAATTGGTGTAATGTTTAAACCAATTAAAACAGTTCAAAAATGATATTATTCATGATCAAAGTACACTTTCACTCCGACCTAAGTTGTTGGCGTGGTGAGCACGGCGACACACAACCACTTTATAGGTTCTTGGCGGTCAAAGGGTTAAAAAACCACTCGATACAAAAATCCAAGAACCATATCCGCCATCAAGACTCGGATTAAAAAAAACCGCACTCAAATCGGTTCATCCGTTAGGGAGCTACGACGCCACAGACATGTACACAGATATGTAGATTAACTTAATGAGGTAAATATCTCATTCCAGACAAAAATATACTCGGTAGTGCATCATATGTTTAACGTAGCTATCCAGCGAATCGAAGAGTATGTCACGGAGAATCGAAAAAGCAAGTTAATTGAGTAATTATTTTAAATACTGTTTAATTTGTCGTTCTGCAATAAATTAAGAATTCGGGAAAATGTAATTATCCAATTCGAAGGCCCAGAATTGAAGCAATCTTGAGAGTTGTCATAGACTAGTGGAAATCGACATTAAAATTGCAAAGCATGATGGTACTAGTTCTGTTTTTTACTATGTTGTTTGGATCAGTTACTTATTAGTACATTACTTAACAAGGGCGGTAAAACAAAGAATGTCTCAGATCGCAGGTATTTGACGCCCGAGCCGAAGGCAAGGGCGATAAATATGCGATCTGAGGCTTTCTTTATTACCGCCCGTGTTAAGTACAACATTTTATGTCACCCCCTGGCCAGGAAGTGGGATTTCCCGCGCGCGGAGCGTGCGGTAATTGCCGCTTTATGGCCAGGTGTGACATAAAGTAATATTACCTAACCTAACTGATCCATACAACATAAAAACAACCAGGTCCACATCATGTTTTGCGATTTAAACCCTTTTTATTAGTGTTGATTTCTACTGGGTGACTATGCCATCCCTTGTCCAAGATTTCAATCAAGGGCGCCCTTACGGCTGCAGTGACTCCCAAACATCATTCTGGGGCCTATTGCATAATAAATTACAACTAATATTACAAGCGGAAGTCTCTTTCGAATGAAAGGGATTGAAAGGAGACTACCGCTTGTAATATTAGTTGTAATTTATTATGCAATAGGCCCCTGGTTACATTATTAGGGTACCTACTCTGTTGGCACATAAAGATCACAATTTACACAAAACCACCACCTTATTGTCTCCCTTGAAAATAGGAACGTGCCAATAATTTAGTCACGGCAGGACACTTGACTTAATTTTGATCTTAGATATCGGCCAAGTTCAAAGATAGTCCATCTAGCGAGTATGGTATTGCAAACTCATGATAAGGGTACAGCTAGTCTTTTTTGAACGAAACTATCGGAATGTAACTGACAGTGTCAAATTGGGCCACATTTTCCGCCGTTTCTGTTCGGCATGTCTATTTCTATATTTTAAGTCAATGACCCCAAAGCCCTCGCAATCAGACGAAGGTCCCAAGCTTGGAGTTGTCCCCGGCAATAATGAGGTGGTGGCATTAGAGCAGCCGGTGGCGGTCCTCGTGGCACTCCTCGGAGTCTTCAGAGTCGGAGCGCGAACAGCAGGACGAGTCGCTCCAGTGCTGGAACTCCTCCTTGTGGTGCTCCAGCGCCATCAGCGATGGGAATAAGCTGTCGCACGCCACGCAACTGGAAAATATAACATGCACATTAGCACACATTAGGTAAAGTTCATACAAAACTCTGGCCATACAAAAGGCCAAATTCTGTCAAATTAACGCAAGCAAATATCTACGATGCCTAACAGTCCGAGCTCTAAGTCGAGTTTTGCTTGTGTTCGTTTGACAGAATTTGGCTAATTGGCCTAGCAGGTGTTGCGCTCGAGAGTATCTCGACTTATCTCGAGCTACGAGTATTTTTCTGATTGGCGCTGTTAGAAGACAGATAGCTCGAGATACGTGCACATACTGTCGAGCGCAACACGTGCTAGGCCTACTAGCCAAATTCTGTCAAACGAACGGAAGCAAAACTCGACTTAGAGCTCTGACTGTTAGGTAGATTTTTGCTTGCGTTAATTTGACAGCACTTTGCCTTACAGTTGTGTACGAACTTTACGCGCTCTGTAACCAAATATAAATAAATAAATATTTGTGGACAATCATTATAGAGGAGGAACAGAATTGGAAAAGGCGTCTCTAAACAATGCAAGCGGCAAGTCATGTAACAGTTGGGGTGACAACGTTATCAGAGGGTTTGGACCCTGCAGAATACGGATCTGCCTGTCGCCATCTCGAAATTTGAGCCGGAAGTACGGTATACCGGAAAAGGTGCAGCCCATACAAAAAATTTCGTAGTACATTTAATAAATTGTTGCTCTGGTACTCTAAAAGAGGTCCGATTGATATGGTTTTTTGGTATGTTGTGAAGGACAATATTAGCCATGGTAACCTAAAAATTTCGGCCCTCCAGCTCCATAACTTTGGCCGCCATCTTGGAAATAGTGTCATTTTTTTCAGTTCTTTGCTTTTACTGTCGTCAAAGTTCATTCCAGTGCTAAACATAGTTCTACAATATTGTAGAATACAAAATTTGCTAAAACTTTTGGGTGCAAAGATTTTTTCCAAGACCCCTAGGGACGAAGATATGACAGGATATATCATTAAAAATTGCCACTTTTTTCTAGTTTTCCGTTCATGTTTACATTTTAAGTGCATTTTAGCACTAACTATAGTTCGGCAATATTGTAGATCACGAAATTTGCTACAACTTTTGTATTGAAATATTTTTTCCACGACCATTAGGAAAGAAGATATGAAGTCATCTATGGAGTAGCACCGTTGAAATTTGCTACTTTTGCAGTTTTCTTCTCATATTTAGGTTTGAGTGCATTTAATCGCAATCTGTAGGGGATCTATGATGGTCGAGTGATAGCGGGATAGACGACAAGATAAGCATCTGTCACTTTCCGATCTATACCACTTCAATCCCTCAGAAGACAAAATCGTCTGTTTCCACGATACCTAGAAGATCGTAGGTACTTTGAATTTGCATATAATTTTGTCTTCTATAATATTGCTGACCGAGAAATGCACTAAAACAAAAATATGTGAAGAAAACTGGAAAAGTAGTAAATATCGACGGTAGTACCCCATAGGTGACATCGTATCTTCTTTCCTGATGATCGTGGAAAAAATATTTCAATACAAAAGTTGTAGACAATTTTGTAATCTACAATATTGCTGAACTATAGTTAACGCTAAAATGCACTTTAAACGTAAATATGAGAGGAAAACTAGAAAAAAGTGGTAATTTATAATGATATCTCCTGTCATATCTTCGTCCCTAGGGGTCATGGAAAAATTCTTTGTACCCAAAAGTTTCAGCAAATTTTGTGTTTTACAATATTGTCAAACCATGTTTAGCACTAAAATGAACTATAACGACAGTACAAGCAAAAAACTGAAAAAAGTGACAGATTTTCCAAGATGGCGGAGAAAGACGTGGAGCTGGAGTGTCAAAAATTTCGGGATACGATGACAAATATTGTTCTTTAGGGCATATCAAAAATCCATAACAATTGGACCATAGTTAGGGTACCGGAACAACGATTTACCAAATGTACAACGAAAAAATTTGTATGGGCTGCACCTTTTCCGATATAACATTCTTCTGGCTCAAATTTGGGGATGGAGACAGGCAGATCCGTATTCTGCAGGGTCTAAACCCTCTGATTACGTTGTCACCCCAACTGTTACATGATTTGCTTCTTGTATTCTACTTCTTCAAAAATGGGACTACTCTATTACACAAATCGACCTAGTCTCAAACTAAGCAAAGCTTGTACAGTCAGCGTCATATAGTATGTAGCAGCCAAGCCAAAGTAGCCAAATAGTTCGGTACACCATATATTTTGTATGGTGTTCCGAACTATTTGGTCACTTTGGCTGCTACACACTATATGACGCTGACTGTACTATGGGTATACTAAGCGACGATATTCGTACTTATATAGATAAATTATACTTAAATACGTGGCAAACATCCAAGATTCAGGAACAAATATTAGTGTTCATCAGTTTCATCACACTAATAAATGCCCTGACCGGGATTTGAACAAGGGACCTCCAGCTTCGTAGGCAGGGTCACTACCAACTAGGCTAAAGCGGTCGTCATACTTATCCATCATTATTAACCTTTTCATTTCAGCGCAATTACAAATACAAAATCTGTACGTCACTCACACGCCATGACATGAAAATGTCAAACGCGAAGTTGAACCGTATAGAAAGGCATGTAGGTTGAAATTGCACTGCGCGCCGTGATGGATATATCCGTCGTTGGCGTCGAAAAGGTTCGGCGTTACAGTAGCACCCACGCTTTGTTTATTACGAACTAAGTAGTAATGAATAAAGTGCTATGTGTTATAGTACTTTTACCTCACGAGTGCCAGTTGCCCATTGTTGTAGTTGAGACACATAGACAACGTCAACTCATAGATAGACAATGTGCATGTATAGCTCAACACATACAACCATGGCTCACCCGCGACCCGCGTTTGTGAGATAAAAGTACTCTACCAGCATGCGATTTCTTTAAATTTGCCGCATTCTTGTTGTGCCATCGACTCGCTCGTCAGACTGTTAACACAACTTGCTGGTCAGATTACTATTGTGCGGTAGTGTGGAAAAGTATGAAAGTAACAAGCGAAGCGAACACTTTCTTGTTGTCTCTCTCCTTCCCGCTGGGTGTATTATATATTTGCTCTAGACATAGGGCTTTGTGACTTGTGTACAGACGTACCCAAAGTGCCTTTTCTTCTGCTGGTGGTCGCTGAGCTGGCGGCGTGTGGGAAATGAGCGGTCGCACACGTTGCATGTCAGCGCCTCGTCTATAATGCCAGAGAACAGAATATAGTATCAGCACATAAGTTTTCATTTTGTCTATTGTTTATTGGATTATTATTTAGGTACTCTGCTCCCATCCAGCGTCCGGATTGACATGGCTCCTATAACCACAGAATAAGTAATACCAAACATTGAGTTGAGGGTCGAAAAATTCGTCTGTCCTGTGGTCAATACTTAACGGCTTATGTGCATTTGGTAAGATAAGTATGTTATATATAAACGTTTTTGTAGATTAATAGTCCAGGCAGAAATGATACTTTATGCCCTTTAACTAATTAGGTATGTCCACAGGAAAAACGCGAATTGAAAGGTAAGGGAGCAAGAATAGCAATATACCTACCACTAGTTAGGTATCTCATTACTCTTATAAGGCTGCGTTTCCACCAGAGATGTGCGAGGATGCGTTTTCATACATTTGACACCTCGCAACGCGCCGAGCGAGGTGTCAAATATATGAAAACACATCCTCGCACATCTCTGGTAGAAACGCAGCCTAATAAATAAATATTTTTGGGGACAATCTTACACAAATCAACCTAGTCCCAAACTAAGCAAAGCTTGTACTATGGGTACTAAGCGACGATATACATACTTATATAGATAAATAAATACTTAAATACATAGAAAACATCCAAGACCCAAGAACAAATATTCATGCTCATCACACAAATAAATGCCCCGGCCGGGATTCGAACCCGGGACCTCCAGCTTCGTAGGCAGGGTCACTACCAACTAAGCTAAAGCGGTCGTCAATAGTCACAGTATTGAGATTCGAATCCGACCAACCGCAAGATCCGAATGGTTTCATTATGTAAAACCACCTTTAAATACATACCTTTTAAAAAATTCAGTTAGATACCCAACACATTCATTGCCGTTGTTATTTCGATTAGGTACAGTCGCCATCAAAAGTTAGCTTGACATATTAAGAGGTCAAAAGTTCCATCAAGTTCCTATTCCCTTGTAATACAGACTTGACGTTTTCATATGCCAAACTACTTTTGATGCTGACTGTACACGCCCACGCACCCTAGGAACAAAATTGTATGGACGTGAACGCATATACGCGTTGCGGGCATCGCAGTGGGTCAAGCTGCCTTGTGGGAATCATTCAGATGACATGAGTTATGATGGCGAGCATCATATTCTTTATGTCACACTTGGCCATAAAGCGACAATTACCGCACGCTCCGCGCGCGGGAAATCCCACTTCCTGGCCAGGGGATGACATAAAATTTTGTACTTAACACGGGCCGTAATAAAGAAAGCCTCAGATCGCATATTTATCGCCCTTGCCTTCGGCTCGGGCGTCAAATACCTGCGATCTGAGACATTCTTTGTTTTACCGCCCTTGTTAAGTAATGTACTATTGCCGCATCGCAGAATTTTCGCTCACCATAGCACAACCATAGGTACAATGTGCAATATAGATTATGCGTCAGGCAGGAATAAAGACTTATCCTGATGTTGTACAGTCGAGTTCATTAAACATATGTACACTTAAAAAAAAGTAAATTTATTGCCGCCAACAAAAAAAAAAACATTTAGAGTAGGTACACAAAAACAACACGCATACATTGAGAGTCTGTACACTCTATTTCTTTGTAATAAGGTCCAAAAATTGTATATATGTATTAGTGAACTCTACTGGACTTAATACTGTTTGTTTGTATTACTGTTTATAGCTTATTTTGTGTAGCATTAAATGAACCCATTCATAGGTTACCACAATAAAATACGTATTGTCTATAAATATTTTATTTAACAAATTCGATATGAATCCAACACTCCTTCCCAAAATCAAATCAAGTAAATTTACAGGTAATAAGTAATAACTATTTACAAGTCGACATTTCATATAAGACACTAGCATTCCAATCATCTATAAAATGTTACAAAATATTTATGAAAGGATGGAAATTGTGAATTGAAGAATTGTCATTTTGTTGTTTGAATTTGTTTATTCTTTAATAAAAAAAAATGTCTTTACGAGTATGACTATGTTTCAGGAGACGAAGACGATAAATGCCTGCCCTCCACACACATACTACAGTCACATTTGCTAAATTAGGGCTCATTTTGAAACGCGCAGTGCGTTTCGCGGAATGAAAATTAAAATTCGAACGCATTGTGCAATGAATATCCACAATTGAGACCTTAGTACCTACGTTGCTGGAATAGCGGGAGGTAATTCATCTGTCCAGCGAACGGGATCGCGTTATGTCCGACATAAAATGTTCATTCATTACGCATAAGTAGACGCTTAACGCATTCACTGCCACCTTCTTTTCCTGGACATTCGGCAGGTGCCGCACTTTGCTGTGTGCCCCAAACGCACATGTGAGTTCAACCGACTATTCTAAGTCTAAGGCACTAAGGCACAGGGTGAAAGTCAATAAATATGATGAACGCGTCTGTGCGTTCAAGGCACTGGGTGAAAGTAACGGAAACGCATATATGCGTTGGTGGCAGTGAATGCGTTAAGCGTCCTGAATTCAGGACGTTTAGAAGGGTTCGGACCTATACGTTAGAGCGAGATGCTTACACTCCCCTCCACTAGTCAGGATTCTGAATTCAGGACAGTGTAATACCCGCTTAACTTATTATACAGTGAGTGTGAGAAAGACGAACGTAATAAACGCGATCGTGCCACATGCATCCAGTGATAAAATGTAAACAACTTGCAGACTTACATTCCAAATAGAACCTTCACGACTAGCCAATAAGGTTGACAATGGGACAGATATTTTTACTGCCATGGTGGCAAACTAGCAAGCAGGGTAAGGTAACACCGTAGCCTATGGACGTTTGCGATCTCAGAATCACAAGCGGGCTGCTGACCATTTTTTGTTATCCTATTGGATTTGGTGTTATAAATTATAACCCAACATAGCAGGTAGAGAAGACACAAATAGAAGACTGTAGTATGAATCGTTTGAGATATATAATATCAACATTACATGCGTTATACGCGCAGGTTAGTAGGATTGACTTCATATCCTACTAGGATATGAAGTCAATAGTAGTAGGCAAGTCATATTTTAACTTTATTTTACTAAACGGTTAAAACATGTTAACCGTTAAAATGTGCAATAAAGTTATAACATGTCTCACGAAAGTTTAAATTAAAGTCATATTTTAGTTATTTTTCGTTATACATTTGACAAGTGGGTCTTTAATCACAATCATGGCTTTGTGCGTCGTTATTTAGTTGTATATATCTCAAGACGGAGTGGATGTATACTAGTTCAATTCATAATTGTGCATGTGGCAGTCCGAATTAAATAAAAAAATATTAAAATGCTTTAAAAACCGTACATTCTTGTCCTTAGACATAGCTATAGTGTGCCCTGATTATATCTAACAGTGGCGCGGTATATGTCTAGGCATACCGGATCCAATCCAGCTTATTTTTCTTAACACATTCGCTGCCAGGCCGCGCCCCCTAGGAACAACTTTGTATGGACGTGAACGCATATATGCGTTGCCGGCAGTGAATACCTTAAGACGGACAATGTCATCAAATGTTATCCGTTGTGAATTTTTATCGATGTTTTGCCACGGATACTGTACAGAGTTAGAGTTGCTTTATATCCTGAACAGAAAACAGTAGGTACACTAAAATAAATAATTAAATTAAGAATACAATGTATTTAGATTACAAGGAACAAATTTATGAAACCTTCAAGGGCCAATTTTTTTGGCGTTATAGTTTTTTTTTTTGAATTGCATGAAAATTGGTAAGTTGGAAGAGCTCCTGATTCTGAACAATATGTGCACGATTTCCTACAGTGTCCCACAATTTTTTTCCATTGAATGACAAAACGTATGGGATTTTAGTAACTCTGTGGATATTTTAAGTATGGGAAAAAAAATTTTTTCGGCGTCATATTGTATTTTTTTTTACTCGTACAGAATCAGAAGCTCTTCCAACCTACCAATTTTCATGCAATTCTAAAGAAAAAAAAAACTACAACGCCAAAAAAATTGGCCCTCAAAGCACAAAAGAATCTCAACACATTTTAGGCAAGAATAATAAATAACTAACCGGGAAATATCTTCCTATTACAATAATTAAAAATTAATCATTGGTTACATATATTCTATCACAAGTGTACAAACCTAGCTAAAAGCAGTAAAATCTGCTTGAGCATTTATTAAGTAAAAAATTACGATGATAAATTGTTTAAAATGGTAATAATAAGAAATGTACATTGGGCTCCATAAACCTCTTGCTTAGTCCACTTATGAACCAGTATCGAATCATGTTCATTAAGCCATCAATATTGAATAAAATTGTTTTACTATGAACCCCACACCCTCGAATGTAAAATATTATCACTTATTGTGCTAGAGCCGCTTACAGCCAGTGCACCTTTTTCACACGTAAAAAGTACATACATACAATAACAGTCTAACGTCACTAGGTAGCATTTACTCAGCTTAATAACATGTCTTGAGGACATAAATCACTGGATGTGACACAAACACAGTCAGGCACTAATAAACTATTGCAACTGATCCATGTCACGTATAATAATGGAAAATAAACTTATACTTGGTTCTTAGACAGACCCTTTTTAGGGTTCCGCGTAGTAAACAAGGAACCCTTATAGTTTCGCCATGTCCGTCCGTCCCCGGCTTAGCTCAATAACCGTTAGTACTAGAAAGCTGTAATTTGGCATAAGTATACATATCAATGACGCCAACAAAACGGCAGAATAAAATTTTGAAAAATATTTTTTTTAGGGTGTAAGGGGCCACATGTAAAGTGGTGGTGCAATTTATTTCTTTCAAAACCCATCGTGTGGGGTGTCGTTGGATAGCTCCTTCAAAAATATTTTAAGGTTTCTTTAACCATTTTCTGATTCAAAAATCCATTGGCGTAATATTAAGCTTTAAAGTGATATTTTTTGTAATGGTGTGTATGGCGTGTGTTTGATAAGTGTCCCCCCCCCCTCTTCCAGCTAAACGGTGGCGACTGGGGACGACTACGGAACCCTACTTTGCGCGTGGCCCGACACGCACTTGGCCGGTTTTAAAGCAAGGCAGACCAATTCAATGCACATCATTATCATAATATTTCAGTCAAATTGCTAAAAGTAGATCAAGACATGTAAATTTTGGCGGTAAATGCCTTTACACACAACAGTGCATCAATCGTTCGTTATATTGGCAGAGTACTGGACACTGACGACTTGAACATGGTTCCAAAGAACCTGGCCCCAGTGGAGCCTCCGGGGATGGAACCCATCATCATCCAGAAGAGAGCGATGACTTGCAGCACCGCACACACAATGGTCAGAGGGGTGCTTTGTAGATGAAGGGCGCAGTACAGTGTGGCTATCAGCGTGGAGCCGTACAGGAGCGTGTTGAGAGCTCGCTCCTTAGAGAAGAGTGACTTCAAGTGAGACCAAGGCCCGTACAGGAAGCTGAAGCTGGAATTTAAACACACTATTAACTATGCTGTTACAAAGCCGTCCGCTACTGGTGACTGGGATCACCGGCCGGATATCAAAAGATTGTTTTGTTTTTTTTTTTTTTGCTGGGAGAGGACTGGTTATTCCTCAACAGTGATTTTCAATACAGATGCCAAATAATTTTAAGATTGATGTCCTATTCAACTAATACAAGTTTAGTGCACCATTGCCAGGTTATGATATGGTTAATCGAATGTTGACATGTATATTCAGTGATAAGAGCACATTGCTTCTAGTTGTTGATGTGATAACTGAGTAAATATTAATAAGCCTAATGGCTTATTAATTACCTTCGTTTTGTTGTCGACAGTAACTAATGACAACTGTGGAATAAGAGTAAAAAGTATTTTATATTTTAAAGCCTCATTACATACATGCAAAAAAAAGTTAAACTACATTGCATGTAAGTTTTGATAAATTGATTGAACTTATTATACCTTTGCAACCCACAATGTTATTAAAATAGCCAGTAACCCACAATGCAATTCTTGTACGTAATGTACGTGTCGAAATAGTAACTGTAGAATTGAACCCTTGACCACTACAGTTGGCATATATATGACTAATGTGCATCATGCATCATGTAATATGTTACATGCATGACACTCCTAAAGAAAAGTGCATAATTATTTGGTCTCTTACTTGGCATCTGGGTGGCAATAATTGTCTTTACTTTATAACAGCAGTTTAAGATTTATTAAATAGAATTACCTTAGTATGAAGAACAAGCTGCCAAGTGTGAAGAGGAGAGCAAACTTGCGAGCCTGCAGGATGAGGATGGGGATGTAGAGGAAGGACAGGATGAAGCACAGGATCCCGAAGAACAGGCACACTCCAAAGCCCATGAATCTTTGTGTGCGACTCTGGAAATATTACAAATAAATTATTTTGACCATATTTTTAAATAAATTGCTCCTTCGAATACTTAAATAGCAAAAAAATACATTCTTAATAAGATTTAAAACAGAGAAATGCAACATATCAAAGATATAGCCTTGAAAACAGAAATGAGAATAAAAATATTTTTAAATGCTTATAAGGGGGCTCCCATAGAGCTAAAGGGGGCCCGAATAAAAAATTGCATGACCTGCGCCATCGAGTGGGCTATCATTGTTTAGAATGTGTTGAGTGTATCAATACTGTATTTAAGAATATTGAGAAACAAAGGAATGAGACCCACCCATGAGGCCACTTGTAATTAATTTTCCCCCTTTAAAATCTCATTAATTATT